>OU862928.1:25943390-27214987 GCA_917880885.1 Limnephilus marmoratus
CCCTCACCTTGAATATGCTAGTGTCATTTGATCTCCTTTTTATGCTATCCACATTTGTTACATCGAATCTGTACAACATCGCTTCCTACGAGGAATTGCTTGGAGGTTAGGACTTGAAAGAGGAGAATACTCGTATGATGAAATTGAACAAACTTTAAACATTTCCTCTTTAGAAAAACGTAGAAAGGACTCTGATCTAATATGCATTTTCAAAATTATCAACAGTATTACTGACACACCTGCTTTGTTACAACTCATCCAGTTCAACATTCCTTCCTGTAGACTCCGAAATAATGAATTGCTGTTCCTCAATCAACATTCTACTAATTATGGATATTATTCTCCTTTATCCAGAATGTCGAGACTTGTCAACACAAATCAAAGCATTGAATTTTTTGGTGTAAGCCTAAATGACTTACGGCAGTCGTTACGCAATGTGGTTTTTTAAAGTCTTTTTAAATCCATCTTCAAGCTACTTGTAGTTATCTTCTCTATGTACTTTTATATTATATGTATTTTGTCAATGCTCTTCATCAGGCCCGGACTGGGACCATTTGGGGCCCTCCGCTAAAACCTGTAAAGGGGCCCCCTAACGTGGGATGGGGGGGGGGGCTTTAGAAAACGGGGGTCCGGGGGCCTCCTCCGGATAATTTTTGAAAATTAGGTGCTTGAAAACAATGAAAACGCGTTTCTACGCTATATTGGTACCTATAAAGAAAAATAAATTCAGATAGGTTTTTATACGAATATTATGATTTTCGACTTTTGTTGACTTTATTATTTATTGAAATAAGAAATTCACAGTATTTTTAGGATACCACAACACTACTAAACACATGCTGTAGAACTGCCAATAATTATAATGGAGTTCAAAATAAAGGGCAGGATTTTATTAACACCAAAGCATTAATGAATTATGTCAAAATTATTTGTGTAGTAAAAATAATGACAAACGGATTTTAGGGATTAGAAAAATAATACTAACATTTAAAAAAAATCCTGTGTGTTTAACGGTTTACAATGTTGTATACTAGAATAGAAGGGGCTTAACTGAACTGAAATGATTCGACATTTTGCTCCCCTAGCCCTAAAGTAACAGTTTCCTTGTAAGCAACTCACTTGTTAAAGCTACTTCATCTATTATTTTATTTTTGTCCAAATTATAAAATAAATCCCTTTCAACATTAATAAAAAGCAGACTGGACATAAGGTCTTGGCCTAAGGACGACCGAAGTCGATTTTTGGCGATTTTAAGTTTAGAAAAAACTCGTTCACATGTGACTTGGGTACAAGGTATGGTAAGAACAAATTTATATACAATATACAGGTTGGTAAACAGTCCAGATTGAGCAATGACGTTGTATAAATAAATGTAACGTCATTGAGATTGAGTAAGTTCAAACAGAACAGAAAAAGCACATGTCAAACACTGGAAACATTGTCTATTTTCAGAGCAGTAAATGTCAGCATTTGTTTCCGCTGCCGTTGGGTCCAAATCGTCTTCTTCGTCACTGTATCTGTCTCCGTAGTTCTCAGTGGACTCTGCCGCTATGAAGTTGCTGTATTGTTGTGCAAACCGTCGCAGCTCTATCAACAGCCGACTTCTTTCAATTTTACACAGTTTAGAAACACTGTGCACAGCTTCTGTGGGAAATGTTTGGATTTTCAAGATAAAGTCAAACTTTTTGGGGTCCAACCAGAGCCGGATTAACCATGTCGGGGCCCCTAGGCAACGCACGTCTCGGACCCCCCCTTTACCAATGGTGGACTAACGGGGGTGGAGGGGGGAGGAGGAGGAGAAGGACCTTCTTAACAAAACTTTAAGGGGGGGGTAGGTAAGGTTTTAAAACTTTATTTTGGTGTCAAAATTTCAAAAAATCGGAGCAAAACTAACGAAGGTACAGCGTTTCAAGCGACAGGCCCTCATGCTCGATTCAAGTATATTTCGAGTATAAAAAATTGTAAATCGGTTTTCTCGCAAACAATATTTCTGAAGTTTGTGAACATCATTACTATCATAACTCAAAATCTTGACTTGACTTGGCTTGACCGATGCGATGAGTTTTTTTGACCATTTTATAATAACAAATTCACGGAAATTTTTTAGCGAAAATCGCGTTTTTCACTTCAAAATGCTGCCAAAAATAAAAAAAAAAATCGAAAAAAACTCCCTCTGACTACCTAGGAAAACATATTACGTTACTTGGTGCTTGCAAATCGAATGTATAGTTTTTTTTAATATGTTGTCAACCAGGTTGAAAAACGTGTTAAAAACTTTCGAGAAAAACGCTTTCTTTAGTTTTGCTGAGGGTAATTCAACATACAAACTGTTTAAAACGGTTTCATATAAAATGCTGTATCTCCATCAATTTTACCAATTTCCTCAAATAGTGAGAGCATTATTAACAAATGCATCTTTCAGAAAATGAAATAAATTTTTTTTTTTGCAGTGTCCTTAAAGCCTTGTTTAGGATTTGATCAAGGGAACATGGTGGCATTTAGAGACCCCCCAGAGTCAGAGGCCCGTGTGAACTGAATAAAAAACTTGTAAAATTACACCAGCTTCACTAAGGGGGAGGGGGGGGGGGGGGGTTGGGGGTTCATTCAACTTTGCCGCCCGGGGCTTCTGACGGGTTTAGTCAGCCACTGCACTTTACCCTTCTCTAACTTCCAATTTTTTTTTTCTTTTTTCTACCAAAACGTAATTTTATTCATAATTAATCTGTTCTTTTACTACGTTACAAAAGGTATGCCAACACCCCATTTAATAAAGAAAACGAATACAATACAATAAAATACAATAACCCTTTATTGCACATAAAAGGACACATACATATGTAGAAACAAAAATATATATTGTTAAAAAAAATATTACAAAGAGCCGTCTTTTCACTAAAGTGATCTCTTCCAGACACCTTTCCCAAAGAATTTTAGCAAGCAGACAGGTAGTGCATACTGAAGCTTGTACAAGATTTATATTTTAAACATATAATTAGAAATAAAACAAAACAAATGCCAATATAAACCACACACCACACACGGCACCTTCAATTTCTTCTGATTCTAAGTAATGTTGCAACAAAAAGAAGGAAAGAAAAGTAAAACACAACTATGATTACATATTTGTTTTAATTATAGACTTTTTATTTATTGTTTGTGCATGATGTGAACAAATGCCAATATAAACCAATGCCAATATAAACCACACACCACACACGGCACCTTCAATTACTTCTGATTCTAAGTAATGTTGCAACAAAAAGAAGGAAAGAAAAGTAAAACACAACTATGATCTCATATTTGTTTTAATTATAGACTTTTTATTTATTGTTTGTGCATGATACGAACATTAGTTATTTATTGGGTTATAAGCTAATTATTATTATAATTTGTTGTTTTCTTTAATGCGTGTACCTAATGTTATTAACCTGTAAATGTTTCTAATAAAAAATGAAAACATCTTGAAAACTGACTTTTTCCGAAACTTCGTTGCTCACTAATTGAAGCAAGTAAGTTTTTCTCGGGACGCGGGGCCCCTAGCCGATGCGGGGCCCCTAGGCAGTTGCCTACTCCTCTGCCTTAGGGAAAATCCGGTACTGGGTCCAACCAAGAGCAATCCTGTAAAAACGTCTTTGTTTGCGCAAAATCTTTCTTCAATACTCATCCTCGCACAGTCTAAAATATCAAAATATACAATTTTGTAATGTTGAACTGTTGAAATAACCGTTGAGTCAGTTTCATCTTTTGATTTTTCACCGGGCATTATAACTACTAACAAGACAAAAAAAAATTTTTTTTGTACGTTTTGTGGGGCCCCTTCGGGGCCCCCTCGCGCCGGGGGCCCTCCGCGATCGCGGACCTGCGGACCTGGCCAGTCCGGGCCTGCTCTTCATCTATATGTAATCTCCTTTCATTGTGATCTCTCTTTTTTTCTTTTCTGTTCGTGTTATTGTTATATTGTTAATTGGACTATTTGTCCGTAAATAAATAAATAAAAAAAAAAAATTAAAAATTAAAAGGTGGTTGGAGAGAAATTCTCCATCTATGGTGCAGGGGTGCGCTGTGCCACTGGGCAATGGCCTGGATGAGAGATTTATAGTAGCGCTGACTCGTCCCGGCCACTCTAAGGCGTATCAAAGCGCCGTATCCATGCACCCTCTACGAACATATGTGAGACGCTCACCAAGGGAGGCTGAACATATGCGAGACGCTACATCACCAAGAGAGGCCAATAATATGCGAGACGCTACATCACTTCTTCATCTCTTTGAGTAGTTACCCGCTGTAAACACATTAGAATTCATACTTCTCCCTTTTCTATGAATGTAATGTGTATAATTATGCTCCATATTATTTATTAAATAAGACAAAATGTTAAGGTAGAACCTGCAGACAAGGGCAGTTTAGCCCGTCTGCTTGGTTCAATATATTCGCACCTCACAATCCGGAAGCCTTGGATTCTGAAAAAAATTCTGAAACTGCCACTTTGGATCGAGATTGTAAAATATCTATGCAAGACAGCTTTCACATTTCAAAGACAATAAGAAGCATTAATTCGTTCTCTTTCTGGTTAAAAGATAAATTCACATGTTTGCATGAGAGGAAGAGAGATATATAGCTTTTAAAATGTAAGGTCGCTCGGGACGTTTTTGGTCTTATGAAAGTATAACGCAATTACATGTTTTGGGATGTATTTATTCCTAAACAAGCAGACGGGTTAGCATGACCACCTTTTTTACAAAACCTGTATTATCTACGAATTAAATTTAAATAAAATATCAAAGTAAAACAAAAAACTGGGTCTTAGATCCAAATCCTCTAAACATATGACATCTGCCCTGATAACGGACACTGTAACACTGTCCAAAACTGACCAAGAAGAATGAAGAACAGCACGTCATAATAACCCAATAATAAATCACGATAATTATGATCTGTTTGAATTCGCGGAGTGTGTTTATGACGCCTAACGTGTATCTTGTCCATAGTTCTAATTTCTTTTGTATTTAAATATTTATTTTTTGTTTTTAAATATTAGGAGATAGCAGTAAAGACTATCAGCAAAACAGGCAGCAGCATTCTGAAGGCTGTGGACTATATGGACGACGGTTCCCCCATCTGCCTGAAGATTACCCTGGACGTGGACACGGGCAGTTGTGTGTGCGACTTCACCGGTACGGGGCCTGAGGTGTGGGGCAACTGCAATGCCCCCCGCGCCATCACGCTGTCGGCGCTCATCTACTGCCTGCGCTGTATGCAGGGACACGACGTGCCACTCAATCAGGTAGAGTCTTATTCTAACATGTAGGTCTGCGAGTCGCTCTGTGGATCTCATCAATTCCTGTTGACCAGATGTTCGGTGGTCTGCATCGCACCGCATTCACACTGAGCCGACTCTTTAGGCCCCACTCATGCAGCATGTGAACAGAACAGCTGTGGGAGAGCCCTATCCTATTGATTAAATACCAGAATTTACAAGGCAGTGAAAACCCAGGCTGTCTCTAGTGGAGTCAGGTACAAGATTCACATTTCTCATGTCAGCCACTTGCCAAGTTTATATTTATTTATCAATTATGAACGCTCTTTTTAGGGGCTTATTACATAGTAGGATTTTACAGTTTTTTTTCTTACAAATAACTGAACTGTGCCAGCAACAATCTTCTTATTATATTCATTCTGCGTATGTAAGGGCGCAAACAAATAATTCATCTTAATGTTTTAAAGCTAAACTTTCTAAGAGTGTTTTTCCTAAAATAATTATTTAGCACCATCTATGAAAGAGCAGATTGTGAATTCTTTTATCCCCTCCGGCTAATTTGTTCACTTTTCGGAACAACCCATATAGGCATAATAATCGTGCCTCTCCCTTACTATCATAGTGTGGGAATAAGTACAGACAGAAATAAGTTACGCGCATTTTTATCACAGGCATCCCAAAGCGGATTGCAACACTGGTTGTCACGGCGACGCCGTCTATCAACTCATTCCAGTTTCTGCTATCCTCGTTGTTGGTTGTATAAAACAAAAATCGCCGAAAATGAGAGGAAGCCGTAGACAAAGGAGTAATATGTTCAAATGCCTCTCGAAAGAAATATCGTCTAGGCAAGCATCCATAGACAATAACGGAAAATAAATTTACTTGCTTGCCGTCAAGCCACTTGACAGTCTCCAAGCATTCTGGCAAGCATTTGCCTATGCCTAGACGTGATTTTCGTCTCTGGAGACGGTCAAAATGCGGTCAAAACTCTAGCCATAGACAAAAAACTACGTGATTGCGCCAAGCGGCTTGATAGTGTCGCTAGTCCTTAAAATCCAAGTTTTAAAAATGGCTCACTTAATGTTTTTTCTAACTAAAATTACTGGTAAAAATAAAAACACACATTAGAGATTATTATAAATGTTATCATTTTGTTTCATAATTTTTTTTTCAAATTGCGGTCGGAAACTTTGGTTCCACAAAGGTGTACATTTTAAATGTTTTGTGGTTAACTTTTAGATATGAATATATAAAGAGTGGCGTTTTCTCTTTCCATTATCGTTTAGATTACATTTCTAACTATTATGGCTTAATAGTATCGTAGCCGTTAGCTTACTTTTAACGAATACAACGCCATATGTTGATCTGGTTCTAAATAATAATAACTCCGAATGGTTTGGAGAAAACTTTAAGTTTATTTTCAATACAACAATCAATTATACACACAATCAATGTTAAATAATCAGGAAGGTTTACGAAGCCGCTTGGCTCAATCACGTAGTTTTTTGTCTATGGCTAGAGTTTTGACCGCATTTTGACCGTCTCCAGAGACGAAAATCACGTCTAGGCATAGGCAAATGCTTGCCAGAATGCTTGGAGACTATCAAGTGGCTTGACGGCAAGCAAGTAAATTTATTTTCCGTTATTGTCTATGGATGCTTGCCTAGACGATATTTCTTTCGAGAGGCATTTGAACATATTACTCCTTTGTCTACGGCTTCCTCTCATTTTCGGTAGTCGAAAGTGATTTTTGTGCCAGATGGAATCTAGTAAAGAAAAAAATTATTTGTTATGTTATAATAAATGCTTTATTATATTAATATAACAATATCATTATTAAATTATATTTACATTAATTTAAAAGAAAAATCAGATGGATTTCTACAAATTAAACACAAAAACAATTAATACCTATTTTGTAATAATTTTATCTAATTTTTATAAACGTTTTACGTGATACGTAATATCTATCTCAGGTAAATCACCCCTCAGGTACTTATTTGTCTATGATTTGTTGTCTACTCCAAAAAATATAGATTCGCTTCAAGCGGCGGCGTAGTCCAGCGGTAAGGCTCTTGACTAGAATTCCGAAGGTCGCGGGATAGAATCTCGGCGTGGCAAATAAATTTTATTTGATTAATTTGTGTTATTTCACAATTTATTCATTTAAAAAAAATAATATATAGTACATTGATAGTATAATTGCGGCACGTTCCAGAGTGGAAGATACTCTCAGTATCGCCCTGGTGTAAGACCACCATTCAGAATTGAAACGTTACTTGAAATGGCATTAGCCGTGTTTGGTGACCAGATCTGAATAGCCAGGTACTTCCCCACCTTCCTCTTCCCTATCTCCTTCCCCTCCCCACTACCTTCAGCCTCAAAACCCCAATTGGGGATGCCATAGTCTCACTGGCTCCAGACGGGAGCAGCTGAGACTCTTGTGAGGTATCACTGTAAAAAAAAAAAGCACGTAGATTATTGCGTAATGCTTGAAGCAAGTCACAATCTTCCTCTGTAGACTGTCAAAACTCTTGGCTCAAACAAAAACTACGCGCAGTGTTGCCAACTTAACGAAAAACTATGTGCTTGAAAAAAACTACTGTTGATAGTGTCAGAATCTCTTTAGGAATATCCGAAATATTCTAGATAGAATAAAGTCGAGGCCTGAGTGGTTAAGTTTACCAATTTCTCTAGGATAAGACTTGTTAGGTAAGGTGATACTTATATGAATAGTACAGAGGGTATTTATTCTGCTTGCCTTTTGATATAATGTTTTGTTGTGTGTTCAGGGATGCCTGGCTCCAGTGACGGTGATCATCCCTCCGGGAAGCCTGCTGGATCCCGGAGAGAATGCGGCAGTGGTGGGGGGTAATGTCCTCACTTCACAGAGGATCGTCGATGTGGTCTTCAAGGCTTTCGAAGTAGGTGTCATGAAGATATTATTACCACTTGTACTTCCCAGGGTGGGATTTGGCCTTATCTACAAATGCTCTCCACTAGCTGCGGTTCTTTACCATTCTCAATCCTTCCCGTTTTGCTCCAGAGCTCTTACAAGCAATCTGTCCACAACTTCCTCAGTCTGGCTATGCGTCATCTCCACAGGGACACTCCCTTGCTAATAATGTTTTATGTCCTCCACCAACTGGCATTCTTTCAGCCCACCGGATTCTTTGGGACCTACGGAACCTTGCAATGATCGTTTTGGGGGCATACATTAATTACGTGAACTTAAAAGGAAGGAGGGACCCAGCAAAATCTCACGTTACTTGAAAAGAATATACTAAGTGGCCCAAATTTATCTCACCAAAGGGGAGGGGGTCTAGATTGGAAGAAAAACTGTTCACGTAATTAATGTATGCCCCCTTTCTTAATTTGCGAGTTCATGATTGATTTTAATTCTTTCGGCACTGTAAGTTACGTCTAAACAGTGCGAGTTATTGCAGTGCAGTTACTCGGCAGGCTGACTCGCACGCTAGCTCGCACTGTGCAAACCAGCCATAAGATTCGTTTTACGCTAGTTCCACACAGGAAGCTCAGAACAATTTTCCTCTGGACCTTTGACATGGGTGGAGGGTCTTTTTAGGGAAAGAAAGGAGAGGAAGTTCTGGGAAGGAAAAAGGTATGAGGAATGGATACGAGTCTGAGTCATTGGAGGTTATCCACCACTTACCCGCCCTAGTATAAGTAACGGATGGTTACTCCTTCAAGGCTCTCACAAGGACTCTAATATTTTTGAATGAAGGAAGCTGCATTTAGTTTCTAAAACAAATCTAGACCTCCAGTGTCCCTGCATACATTGTTAGTAAGCAGTATGCAAGTACGTAGCAGCAGAAAATACAAGATACAATAAGTGTAAAGGGAGAAACATACAGAGCCCACGCGATGCGACGCAACATTCCTGTCCATGTTCACACTGGCCGATGTAGGTATGTGTCGCTGTGACCACGTGACAAGGGGTCTCTGGTTGTGCACAGGCGCGTTTGATTCGACAATTTGACATTTATTTTTTAGGTTATGTTTATGTGAATCTCTTCTCAGCAGACGATAGCTTTGCCATGTCTTCTGAAAGCGAATTCGAAGATGATTTGCTACGATTATTATTAATAAATCAATATTCTCGTAAAAAGAAAAATAAAAAAGTGAGAAGTATTTGGGTCCACAATATTAACAAACAAAGGCAAATGTTTGGAGAGTTCCATACTTTAGTAAAGGAACTAGAATCTGATGACGGACGATTCTTCATGTTTTATTTTTAATTTAACTTTATGAGTAAAACCTCAAATTGTAATATTTAATTAAACGAAGACAATCGAAAATCTGGAAACAGAAAAATCAGAAAAAGATATCGACACCTCTGGGACTCGAACCCAGGACCTCTTGCTTCAAGCACTTCCGTATGAGTAAAGTGGTATTTGAAGAGTTTCACAGCATAATTGAATATGACATAAAAAAAGAAAACACACGTCTTCGAAAATCAATTGGGACCAGAGAAAGACTGGCAGTGTGTCTGAGGTTTGATTGTCATTCATTATAGGGGTATAATATTGAAAGTCATGCCATGAATGGCTGAAATTTCCTCCCATGGATGGTAAGTAGTCCAGGGGTCCTAGCACACTGAAATCGTTATCTTTACAATATCGAATCGACATGGCATAACAACCGACGATTTTGTACCGAACCGATATTGATAAGCAATGTAAGGTAATCAAAAAGAAATTGTTACACGCTGGCAACACTTGAGGTACTTTCTATGTAGCTGTCACAATGTCTATGGAATCGGAGTTTTAGACCGGGAGCCGGTACACAAACCTTACGAGTACACGGATGAAACTTCTTTGTAGTGATAATGGATATTTAGTAAGCCTTAAAAAAGCTGGTGTGCTGCGCCTCTTGGCAGATTCCGCGCAGTCATGGAACTAGTGAAATTCTTCAACGGGATGGTTTAGAATCTAGACTACAGTTATTCGTTGGTTTCATTCGTGTACTCGATGACGAAAAATTTACTAATTTCTATCCCAATTTAACACCGGCTGCCTGCGAACGTGCCAGGCTTCCGGTCTATAAAACCTGTCAAAAACATCGTAATCCATTAATGTAATAATATGACAACTTACAAATAATCTTTTCTTTTGAACATTTAAAGATCCATTTATCTGAGATATCATAATAATATTAAATACACATACTTTAATATACGTTGGAAGTCCGCATGTACTTTTTGACAATAAAAAGGAGTTAATTGCACAATGAGATCATTAGCCATAATACGAGACATATTCGTAAGTACGAAACTGTCAAACGAAAACGTCTGAATTCTGATTTAATTCAGTCCTGCAATCTTCGATAATCTGTCTCCGTTCATTAATAAACCAGTAATTATGCAGAAATAATGTTAATATCGATAAAGTTGCGTAGGTATATCGCCAGTCAAACAAAGGACAGGGTGATTTACAATCTCGTATCGATAACGAACCGATTGCCCTAGCACGCTTGCACCATCGATAGGCACACCGACGTCGAAGGGAAATAAATAAGGAATCGACATACGATCTCACACAATGGCAGCACTGGGGATCTTTCAATGAATTTTCGTTTCTTAATTTGAAATGTGCTGCGTAAAAATGAGAAATACCAATAAATTGACAATTTCGAATTGAAATTCGAACTCAAATAAATATTGGCGTTTCGCATGTAGATACTTTTTGAGACTAAACGACATTTTAACAAATTTCGTTTCTCGAATTTGAAAGCAATTAATTGATCGCCTCTTAAATGAATTAACTGAGTCTATGAGTCTCGTATAAGATTTCTTTAAATTCTGAGAGTTTTTTTAGTTCACCTCTACTCATTAATTAGCCAGTTTTTTGCGTAACAAACAACATTATTTAAAAAAATCTGTACATTGACAGCTTATCTGTCACTCCAGAAGCCACGGTAAAAACGGCGTCTTTTGTCAACCGACTGTCGGAATCGTATGTTCACTGTGCTCGCAAATATCGCTAACTGACCATAGACGACGGATTTATTACATTTCGTATTAATATTGGGGTTTTATCAACCAAGAATGCATACGATTTGGCAGGCTTTTGTCAATCGTCGGTCGGAATATCCCTTATCAATTGTTGAGCGTGCTAGCACATATTGATAACTGACCATAAATGACGGATTTTACCGATATCGTATTGATATAGGGTTATATCGATCGACCATGCTAGGACCCCTGACATGGAAATGGTGACGTCTACCTAAGTTGCGTGGGCTCAGTGTGTTTCTCCCTTTAGTATGACAAAGTATAGAGACATTGGGACAGATTGGTGATGGTCCACGGGGCAGCAAGTGCTGGGTGATAAATCTGGGGGTCAGTGTGTCCAGGAGTGATGGATGTATGAATCCATTCCTTGAGAGGTCAAAAGGTCTCCCTGAACCAGTCTCTCTCGATCTGGCCCGCCACACAGAAGTTGGACAGACGTATCCGCTGCCAATGCCTAGACAGATCTCACCCCTTGAACTTGACCACCCCTATTAAGTCACTAAACGTAGCGAACCACTTGGAGTTACCAATGGCGGGAGTATTGGTTATCCAATAAATGGTTCCTGGGGTTTAAGCACCCATACCCGCCTCAAAAACACCTTCGTTCCCTCCACACACCATCCCCAAAGATAACATGACATATGATAGGAGGTAGGAGGATTTGTCAAAGGATGTTTGATGATTGTTTGCAGGTGATGGCCGCCTCGCAGGGCTGCATGAACAATGTGACGCTGGGCGAGAGTGGCTGGGGCTACTACGAGACAGTGGCGGGGGGCGCGGGTGCGGGCCCTGGCTGGCGGGGAGCGGGCGGAGTGCACACGCACATGACCAACACGCGCATCACAGACCTGGAGATCATCGAGCGGCGCTATCCGCTCGTGCTCAACACCTTCAGTCTACGCCCCAAGTCGGGCGGAAAGGGTGAGACTATTTATTATACATATGAAGCGCTCATATCAAATTTCACAATAATTTTTTATAGTAATTGAGTTTAAGACTTTCCTGATTTAAGTATGTTGTTGAATTTGCTCTTTTGACAATTCCAGCGAAATGCTGTTCCCATTTCAAATTCATTCTAACAGTCTATTTTATAATATAACTAGCAGACCCAGCCACACGTTGCTGTGGCTAACGAAACACAACGCCATTACCCAACCTTTATAAAATCCACACCACCCGCTTGCCAGCTGCCCGCTGCCTGATTTGAATTTCTCGGCTTTTCTCTACTATAATAAGCATGTATTATACATATAAACTAATTAACTCGCCACTAATTATACAATGCTTGCAATGCAACACTGGATATTTGAAAAGGGAAAATCAAATACCTACTTACTCTAGGACATCTATTTTCCAATTTCTTCCGTAGAACGAATTTCAAAAGTGACTATAGTACGGCCCGCCAGCCGTAATTAACCCTTAAATCGCACAAAAATATGTTTTCTTTGAATTTCTCGGCTTTTCTCTAATATAATTTACATGTATTATACATACAAACATTCCTCTTCAATCACTCTATCTATTGGTGAAAACCATATGAAAATCCGTTGCGTAGTTTAAAAGATTAACGCGCACATATATTTTGAGCGACTTCATTTTATACTATGTAATGATATGAAGCGCTCATATCAAATTTCACAATAATTTTAATAGTAATTGAATTTAATTTTTAATGAAGGCTTTCCTGATTTAAGTATGTTATTGAATTTGCTCTTTTGACAATTCCACCGAAATGCTGTAACAAATAACAGTCTACTTTATAGTATAATATTTGCAGGTAAATGGAATGGTGGAGATGGAGTGAGAAGGGAGATCATGTTTAGAAGGAAGATGACACTCTCGGTGCTGACGGAGCGGAGGGCTTTCCAGCCGTATGGAATGGAAGGTAACACACATACATAAGGCCAAATTATTTTGGATGTCTGAGCTGATTTGTTGAGCTGTGTTTGGGTTAAAGAGCGCATATTTGAATGTATTTAATTTCAAATTACGCATACAAATTACAGCTTCAGATGCACTTGTAATGAACTGTAAATACTAGAAATGAAATAAGAACAAAATGGTGTTTGCTGGAATTGGGTCATAATGTGTGTAGGAAAAACAAGGTGTTTAAGGAAAAGGGAAAACAATTAAACGTGTAAACAATTTCATTTCTAAGTAAGATAAAGAAAAAACCAATCACTTACCACTGTTTCTCAAATAACACGATACAACCACAATATAATTATATAAGTAGTTCCACCATGATACCTCGAGGTAATTATCGCCATAACTAAACAATTGAGTACAAAACGAAATTATGTACTTCCTAGATGGTCAAATTAATTTATCTTACTTAGAAATGAAATTGTTTACACGAAAAACACCAACAACTTGCTTCCAAGGTAGTTCTAAACTTCTGTTTTCAAAACAAATGCACTCCAATTTTAACGATTTTTCATGCCATTATTCCAAATTTCAAATACTTTTCCAGTAAGGTGATAGTTAGGAACTAGATAAATGACATCCCGGTAGGAACTAAACATATTCTCATTTCAAACCCAAACATGGAGTAACGATGACTGAGGGTCGAAGTGAGCAAGGAAAGATAGGTTTGTGTTGATTTCAGGGGGAATGCCCGGAGAGCGAGGGGTGAACCATCTCCGCCGGAAGGACGGAAAGATCATCAACTTGGGAGGAAAAACTTCTGTAGATGTTGAACCTGGGGTGAGTCACCCTGATAATCTACATTCAATTAACTAACTAATCATCCCTATCTACATTCACTGGCTATTCATCCCTATCTACGTTCAATTAACTAGCTAATCATCCCTATCTACATTCAATTAACTATCTAATCATCCCTATCTACATTCAATTAACTAGCTAATCATCCCTATCTACATTCAATTAACTAGCTAATCATCCCTATCTACATTCAATTAACTAGCTAATCATCCCTATCTACATTCACTAGCTAATCATCCCTATCTACATTCAATTAACTAGCTAATCATCCCTATCTACATCCAATGAACTATCTAATCATCCCTATCAACATTCACTAGCTAATCATCCCTATCTACATTCAATTAACTATCTAATCATCCCTATCTACATTCAATTAACTAGCTAATCATCCCTATCTACATTCAATTAACTATCTAATCATCCCTATCTACATTCAATTAACTATCTAATCATCCCTATCTACATTCAATTAACTAGCTAATCATCCCTATCTACATTCAATTAACTAGCTAATCATCCCTATCTACATTCAATTAACTATCTAATCATCCCTATCTACATTCAATTAACTAGCTAATCATCCCTATCTACATCCAATTAACTAGCTAATCATCCCTATCTACATTCAATTAACTAGCTAATCATCCCTATCTACATTCAATTAACTAGCTAATCATCCCTATCTACATTCAATTAACTAGCTAATTATTCTGCCGTTTTTCCAGAGGGTAGGCAGATAGCATTTAATCATTTAGAGCTAGTTATTCGACTGACTGTCACATTTGACATTGTAATGCCTGCCTTTTTGAATATTTACACACACCTCCTGTGTGGAGCTAATGTAAAAATATGACATGTGGAAAATAATTCCCTTCCGGACCTATGTCATCTTTGGGGATGCTGAGCGGAGGGTTATTTTAGGAAATGAAGGAGAGGAAGTTCTGGGAAGGAAAAAGGTATGTATGCGGTGCAAGGCGATGTTCCGAGAGGGTCCCGCTAGAGAAGTCAAATGGCCTCCCTCAACTAGTCTCTCCCGATCCGGCCTGACACGCAGTTGATGGGCAGACGAATCCGCCGCCAATATTCGGAGAAACTTTACCCCATGAACCCGGGCACCTCTGCTAATTCACCAAATGGGGTGGCCTATGGCAGAGGTTGGTTGCCGTATAAACAGTTCCCTGGGCGGCGGTACCCATAACCGCCTCTCAAATTGAAGGGGTCCAGTAAAATGTTGATGTTTGATCAATTTTTTTGTAGGGTTGTCTAATCAGACAACATAAAATTTGTAGGTTCAAATGTTAAAAAATTCTAAATCACTCGTCGAGATCGTCGAGATCGTCGATTTGTGACAATTTTTTTACATCTACGAATTTGAATATGTACAGTACTGTGCAAATTAATGTGAACACACGATAATTAGCACAATTACACTTGTTCTTGCAGTTGTATGTAGCATATTGTAATAGCGGCCATTTTGTGTTTGTGTTCTATCATTCAGTGAGTTACGAGACACAGCAAGCTACAGATGCGTTAAATTTTGTAATTTTTTAGAATTACAGTTTTTTTGCAGAGGTAAACTTAACTAAAGCTTTTTGTTTCTTATTTTTAAAGATGGATATTTCTCTTTAAAAACGCACAAAGATTGTTAATATTTCAAAGACAAAAAAAAATACAACGTTGAATAGCCAGGTAACTTTCCAGATCCTAATCCAATTGAAAATCGGGGGGCTTTAGTTAAAGTAAGACAAGCACAACAAAAACAAAGCTGATTGAGGCAGTAATTTAGAGACACGCAAATATCAGAAAATTGTAAAAAAAAAGTTGATTCTATGCCAAACCGTGTACAAGAAGTTATAAAAGTTAAGGTAGGACACACTTCGTATTAAAAAAAAATAACTGTAATTGTTTCTGTATTTTTTTCTTCAATAAAGAATGTATATTATTTTTTCTAATTCTACACTTGTGTTCACATTAATTCGCACAGTACTGTATGTCTTCTCTTATTGCATATTTAATAACATCTCTGATTTAGATACAGTCTGACTTTTCATATTTTTTTAGGATGTGTTCATTCTCCTGACTCCCGGAGGGGGCGGCTACGGACCCCCTGAAGATGCAGACACTGGGGAGGTGCTCTCTGGAAGGGAGGTATCATGCACCCTCTTTGCAGAGAGAGGCAGTGTGTACGAGTACAGGATGACCCAAGAGTCTGTGTAAACGTGCTAGATACTCTCAGCATCGCTCTGGTGAATTTCCTTTCAAAATCGAAACATTGCTTGAAATGGTACTATTGCCGATTTTAGTGACTAGATCTGAATACCAGGGCGTGCAGACCAATGAGATGCTCCAACAAAATAAAAATAATTTTAAAATTTGTAAAAAAGACAATAAATACATTTTTTCACACATTACTTGCACACTCCTGCTGAATAGCCAGACACTTCCCAACCTTCCCCTTTTCCTTCTCTTTCCCCCTCTCCATCTCCTTCAGCCTCACAACATACATGAAAAATGGAGTTCACATTATCTCACATGCTCCGGTGGGTCAAAATGTTTGTAATTCTGTAATATTACTGGTATTTTTACACAGGGTACAAAAAATACAGCTTTAATAATTTAGTTTATTAAAAATAAATATGCATAATATATACACATTTTTAGCTTAAATCCATAAATATACATATACGTATACTATGTAAATAATATTAAGTGTTAAAACTTGTTCATTTACCGTTATAAAATTTTAATAAAAAAATAAATTTTAACAGTAATACATCATTTTTTATGTAATAATACAGTAGAACCCCGTTAGCTCGAACCCCGATATTTCGAAAAAACACGCATAGGTAGTTCAAAATTTTTGCAAAAAAAAATCCCCAGGAATTTTTTTCATACAAAATGATTTTTTATTTCGAAATTCGTTAATTCGTTTGCGAAAAATTTGTTTGTGGAATTCGACAAAACCTCAATAATTTTGTAAATCTGAATGTGATAGACAGACGTGGAGGTAAAACGCCGTAAAAGGTTCGTCCTAATTCGTATTATTATCTTCTAAATCTGAATTGGTTAACATTGGAATGTCATATTTTTACGAATTTTCTTTGAATATAATAAATTAATATAAATTATTATTAATAGAAATTTCAAAAATATTTTACAAGGAAATGTATCGTATTTTTACAAATTTACTTTGAATATTCGAATTTGAAGGGCCAACCGTGGCGGTAATTGGCCGCGTAAATTTGATTTACGCTGAAATAATTGGTATTTTTTATGAATTTACCTCGATTATTTGAATTAGAATTAAGGGTCGACCGAGACAGGTTTTTCGTTCTTGGCCGAGACCGAGACCGGGACCGAGAATAAATTAAAATCTCGGCCGAGACCGAGAATAGATAAATTTAGAAAAAAAATGAAAATGCGCTATTATAGTACAGGAACAATAAAACATCATACCTACTTAGTAAACACATTAAATCGAAATAACACACCCTGACAAACTCTAGCCGATCAATCACAATCGACAGCTCTCTCACGCACTGATACCAAGTGACGAATGTGGACGCGCGCGGTAGATTTGAATCCCATTATCCTATACCATACCTACTTAAAACGGTCTCGGTTATGGCCGAGAATCTTGGCGAAAAATCGCCGAGAACCGAGACAGAGTTCTCGGTAGAATTTGTAGCCGAGAATGCCGAGACCGAGATCTCGGTCGACCCTTAATTAGAATGGCCGGCTTCGATAGAAATCGGCCGCGAAATTTCGATTTATGCGGAAATTATCGGTATTTTTACAAATTTACTTCGAATATCTGAATTGGAATGGCCGGCTGCGACAGAAATCGGCTGCAAAATTTCGATTTACGCAGAAATATATTGTATTTTTATGAATTTATTTCGAATAGGTATCTGAATTTAGAGGGCCGGCCACGACGGGATTCGGTCGCAAAATTTCAATTTACGCGAAATGTATCGTATTTTTATGAATTTACTTTGAGTATCTGCAGTTCGAAGGGCCGGCAGCGTCAGAAATAGGCTGCAGAAATTCATTTTACGCGGTAATATTTCACATTTTTATAAGTTTAAAAGGACGGCCGCGACGGTTTTCAATTTTCGACGATTTTTTATGAATTTTTTTCAATAAAATTTCGAATTACATGGGAATTCGTTTTTATTTACGAAATTTTATTTTTTATGTCCCGTGTATTTCGAATTAACGGGGTTCTACTATATATATATACAGTGAAACCTACTTAACCTTTTCCCCACTACAGACACACGTGCATGAATAAAATGTGCCCTCAGCGCTATGTGCACTTATCTTTGTCCAGTTGATTAGTCAGACATCTCCAAATACTAAGTCTTGATATAATGAGGAAAACAATATTCAAATACTCACCATAAATCAAATATTATTTACACGTGCCTGTGTTTTACATATTAAATATGCTATAAAATAACATCAGGTCCGGTACATTCAATGACATTTTAAAATATCCTATTAGTAACCCAAAAAACATCAACATTTTGTTTAATTCACTACAAGTTTTCTTCGTTATACATAATTGAATTGGTGGTGTTTATGAGTTATCTGAGTATTATACCAGATTGAGAGTACATAACTGCATGCTCATCTATAATATAAAAATGAATCGCTGAATGTCTTGTTAAGCGCATAACTTTCGAACGACTGCACCAAATTGCATAATTCTTTTTTTTTGTGTGTTCGTTATTGTCAGGACAAGGTTTTTATAAAACTTCCGGTGAGCTCTGGCATTATGAAATTTGTATAATAAAAATTTGGCTATTGGTGGCACACGAGGTTTGAAAACTGATTGTATGGAAAGCGGGAGGGAGGGAGAGATGGGGGAGGGGAACCAGGGAGGGGGAGAGGAACCTGGGAGGGGGGTTCGCGGGACGGGGGAAGGGGGGGGAGTGGTGGGGGGAGAGGGAAGGTGGGGGTGACGGAGTGGGAACGCGAGAGGGGAAGAGGACGCAGGAGAAGAAGGGGAGGCGGAAGGGGAACGGGACGAATGGGAAAGGACACTCAGGGAGAAACAATTTCTTT
Organism: Limnephilus marmoratus; assembly: GCA_917880885.1. Lineage (NCBI taxonomy): Eukaryota > Metazoa > Arthropoda > Insecta > Trichoptera > Limnephilidae > Limnephilus > Limnephilus marmoratus. The sequence continues at coordinate 25,962,482 of OU862928.1, forward strand.
ATTAAATGGCATAGCAACGCATGCCGAGACCAGCTAGTACTTAATAAATTAAAATTTTTCAGAGATATCCGACTAATCAACTGAATGATTAATTTATACACCCTGAGTGCATGTGTTCATTTACCAGAAAATGTATGAATAAATGTCACAAAAGGTGCCGTATTTAAGAAGTTATTTTAGTTCCCTTTTAACACTGAAGAGATAAACTGAGAGAAGTGTGTTGAGGGCGTGTCTGTGTGCCCAAAGTAAGTTTAATTTTACCTTACTTCTGGTAAAATCAACCAAACATTTTCAATCGAGTTTCTTTCTAGAACAAATAATCAATATCATCAACCTTTCTGGGACCTAAGATTCGAGGAGGTCTTATAGTCAGAACTCGCCACAAAATCATAAATGTTTTAAAGCAATAATCAAAAATAATTCATCATTTCAAAAGTGCAGATGACTTAGTTGCCAGTATGAAAAAATCCTAAACTCTGTGAAGAAATGGGCGGTCTGTTTGATAGATTCTCCTAACTTAACAAACGGATTGCAATCTTTAGAGCACAGGCGCCAGGTGGGAATGCTGTCCTTATTTTACCGGTATTACTATGGAAGATGCTCTGACGAACTAGCGTCATTCATCCCCTCGATACTGGTGTAGTTGGGAAACACGCCAAAAAAGCGCTTGACATAATGTCACATGAGAACGGGTCGTATCTACGACTCGTTCTTGAGTTTAACAGCTCGGCAGTGGACGGCCGGCGTGGGCTAGGGGTAAGACTCTTGACATACCCGTAATCCCGGCATAATAAATTTTATTTGATTAATTTGTGTTATTTCACAATCAATTCATTTAAAATAATATATAGTATATTTGCGGCACGTTCCAGGGTGGAAGATACTGCCAGTATCGCCCTGGTGTAAGACCACCATTCAGAATTGAAACGTTGCTTGAAATGGCTTTAGTCATGTTTGGTGACCAGATCTAAATAGCCAGGCACCTCCCCACTTTCCTCTTCCCCATCTCCACTACCTTCAGCCTCTTTTTTTTTTTTTTAAAGCGGAGACGGTTTACCATTAGTTCCCGTGAGTACTTAGGCCATGGGCCTATTGTACTTTCTCCCATTTTACCTCAATCCTTTAACAATAACCCAGTCCCTTTAATAAAGTTCACCAGAGTTGTCATTGGATATGTGACTAGGTCTTCTGGTTCTACAACATGTCTCCCCAGGTATCTGAGCCTAATTCCCACCAGGGCAGGGACATTGGCACCATAAGTGAATTTGAGTCTCTTCATCCTCTTCACATTTTCTACATCTACTGGTGCTTTCCACTCCCAATAGCTGCATGAGTTTCCTGAGATGGCAGTGTCCCGTTAGTAGGCCTATCCGTTCCCTCAGCGAGTTTCTGTCCATATTGAGTAGTTTCCTGGTCCGTCTGGGGTCGGGTCCGTTTATGAGTACTTTGGATTGTCTCATTCCGGGTGCCCTCTCCCATTCCTTCCAGTGCTGGGATTTGACCCACCTCTCAATATGTAATTTGGTGTGGCAAGCTGCTACTCCTACAGCCGGCTCAGATCCCGCAAGTGGTGCTTTCGCCCCTTTCCTTGCTAGTTTGTCAGCCCGCTCGTTGCCCTCAATACCCTTATGTCCTGGTACCCATATCAGGGTTATTTTATTCTTTACCTTCAGCCTCACAATATATCCTAATTGGTGATGCCATAGTCTCACTGTTTCCTGACAGGAGCAGGTGGGACTCTTGTGCGGTTTTCATGTAAAAAAAAAATTTGCCAGCCTCTATGTTTCCTCCCTCCTACAACATGTGACTCTTCAAGACCCATGTTCACTCCTTCCTCTCCTCAAAAAGACCCTCCACACAGCATCCTCAAAGATGACATAGGTCCTGAGGGAAATTATTTTCCTTAGGACCTCCTGTGTGGAGTTAATGCAAAAAAAAAGTCAATTTGATCATAAAAAATCTAAAAAAGAGTTCATGAAGTAAGTGTCCACGAAAAAACAATTATTTTCTAAATATTGTTATAATTTTTTTATCCGAGGAGGTCAAATCCGACCTTGGATGAAGCGAAGTATTGATGACCACCAAATACACACTGACACACTTTCACTTCACTAGACCTCGGAACCCTTGAGGCTGTATAGTCAATCCAGGGTCTGCTGGATGGGAGCAAACGTCTCCCGGTGCTCGTAAGCCAGGAAGCACTGCAGCTCGATGAGGATGCTGACGGCGGTGCTACCCTGCCCGGAGCTGATCAGGTCCTGCAGCGTTATCTTCAACGGATCCGCCGGCTTCACCATGTCGAAGATCTCGTCTTTCACGTCCTCCAAGACGACGGGTCCGTGCAGTTCCATCTGCTCTTGTATGGCCTGGAAATTCACAAAATTCATTAACCCCTCAAGCTAATTTGTTCGCTTTTCGGAACAACTCATACAGGTCTCATATAAATCATTGTATAATAAATATAAATGGTTAGAAATATGATCGAAACGGTGCTTGGCCAACTCAGAATGAAACCAACTCAGAACTACTTCAGAAAGGTCAATAAGAGTGATGATAAAAAAATAGGTTAAGTTAGGTTAGGGTTACCGGCTATTTTAAAATTATTATTTTTTCATAGCTTTTAACCGGTTGTTTGCCGTTTGTCACCCGGTGGCCGCGGCACTTTGAAATGCAATTTTGACCCTTATATATAAAGAAAGTGTATGAAGAACAAAGTCAGAAACGCTTGCTCTATTATCGTCCTTTACCATAGCGAAACCCGCTATGCGTCTAGTCACTCGGAATAATTTATATTTAATTTTCCGTAGTGCGGAATGTGAACAGTTTCTGCGCATGCGCGGGGAAAAAATACGTTTTTTCTACTATTTTGACCCTTCTATGTACAAAATTTGTAAAGGAAGTGTCAGAATCGCTTGCGCCAACATTCCCTATGGGATGGGTAAAGATTTCATTCACCTTGTAACCACAGATTATTTTAAAATAATTTTTATCTGTGGGCATCTCGAAATGTCATTTTGGCTGCGTCACATTTATGATTTCCTCGACTAAAACATCGCAAAACCTATCAATTTACGTAATTAACGCAAGTAATGTTGTTTTGGTAGATAGTTTATTGTTCTAGAAATGTGTTTCGGTCAATAAAATATACGATAGGTAAAAATTAATCCACAAAACATTCGATTCAAATTGAAGGTCATGAAATTTCCGTGTTGTTCCTCCGCGCTCCAAGAGGTTAATGACCTTTCTGAGGTGATTCTGAGTTGGTTTCATTCTGAGTTGGCATGGAACCGATTTAAACAGTGTTATAAAGCGAAAACACCACGCTTTATATTAAAATCTAAAACTTAACTACAAAATAATTAAAATGTACACCTTTATGAAACCAAAGTTTCCGATCACAATTTGAAAAAACTTGATAAAATGACAGAATTTTCCAGAAATGACAAAAAAGTGATTTGCCAATAACGTTTATAAGACCAATCTGTGGCTGAGTTGGCATCGCGTTTGGGGAACCCAGGTGTCGCGAACACGCTTACTCGGCTGGCTAGTCCTCCATCACAACACAAGCAACATTTACCGCTTACTGTCATAGTAGTAGGAAATTTTCAAATATTTCAGGCTATTCGTAACATGGGAATGTTTGTCTTTCATTTTAAAAAAAATACATTTGCCCAATAAAATATGTGAGTTTTTTTTTTCGTTATCAGTTATTTTAGTTAGGAAAACCGTAAGGTGAGCCATTTTTAAAACTTTTTTATGTTTGCAATAAAAAAATTTACATTTCAAAAATTCTGTGTTTATTTCGAATTATAAAATTTGAAATCATATTTTATCGCCTTTCGAAAACAGGTTTTAGTTTTCAGATGTGTTCATAAATACTCCATTTATTTGGATATTATTTCAAAATGGAAATATTTTGACTTTCCAACAAAAGAAGCCCGAGGCCTGAGAGGTTAAAACAATAGCATTCAAAACTCTCCACTCAGACAGACTACATCTCTTTATCTTGGTAGGCCTTGTCGTCCAGTCCCTTGGTAGGTCACTAGTAACTGTCTCACCTTGAAGAAGTAGTTGAGAGTAAACCCGTCCAGATACCCTTTCCCGTGAATGTCCAGCACGCGGAACAGGTACTGCAGGCTCTGCGGCTCCTTGCGGTACTCCAGCGCCAGCACCAGGTCCAGGTAAGTCTTGTAGTCCATCTCTCCGTCATAAGTAAGGCACTGCTGGAAGACCCTGGCCAGGAATGTGCGAGTAAGGGTGCCAGAACCATATCTGAAATATATAATGTTGTAACTCCGGATTTGTCTCACAACTCTTTAAATAAAAATCCAGGATCATCAAACCACTTTGGACTTTATTTTTGATAGATAACAATTAGCCCAGATGGCTTATTTATCCGGCGGTAGGAATGATTCTGGGTCTCGACCTTGAGGTTGCAATCGTATTTATTTAAGTCTCAATCCCTGCATTATCGACAGCTACGTGCCATTTATGGGTAATCCCTTTAACTAATATCTAGGACAGGGGTGTCTAACCAAAATCATCTGGTGAGCCCATAGACACCCAAATTTAATAGACGAGAAGATACAGATGAGGGGTAAAACCAAACTATGGGGGGCGAAGAGGAGAAAAAGACTGTGATTCGTTAAAAAATCAATCTGACAGTATATAGGCATCTCGCATTATAATATCACCATTTAGTTCTTAAAAGCAAAATCTGCTTTTGAATGAATAGACCTTTTTACATGGGAGCGCGAATTGCTCGCCACGTCATTAACATATTTCGCCATTTTATTAGTAAAGTTCGCCCTTTTTCACAGAGGAATATTTTGTTGCCGTATTTAGTTAAGACACTTTTACAAATGTTTCATAATTTACTTACCCCTGTAACCAGCGACGAGCTCACTGGAGAAACGCCCACATTCGCTATTTCCACATATATTAGGGTATAATGTATAGCACAAGCTCTCATTTTTGTTCGTAAAATGTACGATGTGAGCTCGGCGCTGGTCAGGACAAGAATGATGATGTCACATTTTTTAGATTCAAGCGAGGCTCTCGTAAGCCCAGCCGGCTCCATGGAACCGGTATGGGGAGGGGGAAATAATACGCTTTTATCACTTAGGGCAGGTCCAGATATATTCATATGTCCATGGGTGAGCCAAAAAAAATATTACTGTTGGCGAATATTTCCATTAATTTTTACCGGTAATTTGGTGTCCAAAAATGCTATCATTGTAAAACCACGCCCTTCAAATGCTAGAAGTCATAAACTGACTATACATGCGCCTATGTGTATCCTTTGCACTCCCCCTCCACTTATTAAAATCATGTCAGTTGCATTCAATCTTCCGAGAAATGTGTGGAAAAACTGGTTGGAATTGATTGCATAAATAAATTCCTAGTGGCACTTCAAGCAATAAATCAAAACTCCTATCGAGAGTCCGAGGTCTAATAACAAGAAAGTTCTAATTTCACAAAATGTAATATAAATGTGAATAATTTACGAGAATGTTTTTTTTCGTTTTTTGTATGAATACCAAAATCCAAAACCGTTGGGATGGTTAAATAATGATTGTACACACCCCTGCAGCTCATCAAGGCTCAGCATCCCGTTATGGTTGGTGTCGAGGTTCAGGTACTGTCCGTAGACCCGCAGTGCCGAGGTGGCGGAGAACCAGTTCTTCTCCTGCACCTCCATGGGCAGGTCTTCCTCACGCAACTGTTGAAGAATTGATTGTTGGAACATTTTCAAACATTGTCTGATAAACATATTGTCAGGGTCCCCATAAAACACTTAACTTCCCAGGCCTCTGGAATATTCAGTCAGATATAATCGAAATATTTTTGAACGTATCCGAAAACTAAAAATTGTTTTTGAAAGGTGATGAAATATGCTATCAAATTTTATTATCTTATATATAAAAATGAATCGCTGAATGTGTTGCTAAGCGCATAACTTTTGAACGACTGCACCAAATTGGATAATTCTTTTTTGTGTGTGTTCGTTATTGTCAGGACAAGGTTTTTATAAAACTTCCGGTGAGCTCTGGCATTATGAAATTTGTATAAAAAAATTGCTATTGGTGGCACGCGAGGTTTGAAAACTGAATGTATGGAAAGCAGGAGGGAGGGAGGGGGAGGGGAAGCTGGGAGGGGGGAGGGGGACCTGGGAGGAGGGGAGGGGAACTCGGGAGGGGGGTTCGCAGGACGGGAGAAGGGGGGGGATGGGAGTGGGGAGAGGGAAGGTGGAGGTGACGGAGTGGGAACGAGAGAGGGGAAGAGGACGCAGGAGAAGAAGGGGAGGCGGAAGGGGAACGGGACGAATGGGAAAGGACACTCAGGGAGAAACAATTTCTTTATTAAATGGCATAGCAACGCATGCCGGGAAACAGCTAGTTAGAAATAAATACGTAATTTTTTAAATATAAAAATTTTGAATTTTTTTGTTTTTTAAACTAAAACTACTGATAATGAGCAAAATAAAAACACACACGTATATCATTAGATAAATGTATTATAAACGTTATAGTTACCTCACTTTTTTGTCGTTTCATGTAAAAATAATTTATTTTCATCATTTTTTAGCTTATAGAGGTGTACATTTTACATTTTCTGTGGTTAACTTTTAGATTTTAGTTTTCTCTTTCTAACACTGTTTAAATCATATTTCTCACAATAACAGTAAGGGAAATACAATAATTTCTCTGAGACTTAAATGAGATGTTCTCTGGAAAAAGGAGAACCTCATAGCTGAAAAAGCTGAGACAGTGGTTTGGCCAGTCTACTGTAGAGCTGTTCCGGGCCACAGTAAAGAAAGTCCGCATAGCCAACGTCCGTTGAATGGACAGGGCACAAGAAGAAAAAGAGAATGTTTATACATAGTCGTCTTACTTTTTATACTTTGTGATATTTCACTTCAAGTGCGCTTAATTATAATAAACTTAAAATTAATCCTATAGTGTTCCTTACGAGTCCTTAAAAAATTGATTAAATAATGCGAAACAAAGAATATTCAATATATACAAAGCAATTCCTAAAGAACAATATTAACTTTTTCCACGCGATCGTAACAACAGTTGATACGGCAAAAGCCATGCCTCACACGCGCCCGTATCAGCCCTTGTTACGCTAACTTCGACTGCCGATATAACAGAGCTACTATGTCACAGTATTTTTTCCCGCTCGCTAGGATATTCGTGTAACTATCACGATGCTGACATCTTCAGGCATATTTCGAAATTAAAATTTTTTTTCGTAAAAAAACATCTATAATCATGTGTCAATGTGTCCTTGTGCCTCGTGGTACTTGAAATATGACATATACATACCGCGTATGGGTATTGAAAAAACGGAGTAGTTCAACGCGGGGAAAAGGTTAACAACAAGAATCATTAAAACTAAATTATAATAAAGAATAGAATTGTAAATAGAATAAAGTTTACATTTAAGGTCTATGCCCACTACATCGTTCCATACCATGACCGTAACCGTAGCGGCGCATGCAAAAAAGTATTCTTTGTATCGATCAGTATGAAACGCTGCCCACTAGACCGTTCAGTCACCGACCAACACCGTCGCATACCATGACCGGACTGACGGCGAATTCTCGATGACAATATTTTGCAAGTGCCGGTCCGCTCTATGCCTGGTACGCGACGGAACGGAACGGGCTAGTGGGCAGAGTTTCATACTGATCGATACAAAGAATACTTTTTTGCATGCGCCGCTACGGTTACGGTCATGGTATGGAACGGTGTAGTGGGCAGAGACCTATGGGTATAATACGATGTTAGCACGTTCTAGTGGGCATAGTAGGGCGTAGCGAGTTTATTTCGTGTCTGATACATTCATAGTACGGTCATGGTATGGAACGGTGTGGACATAGACCTTTAGAAATAATACAAATTCAGAGTGCACATAAAAAAAAGTAAGGAGGTAATCGAAACCAAACAATTACCAGAAACTTGAGGAACATGGCTTATTATAGTACATTGAAAATGAGTTAAAATTCATGAAAGGTATGATTTTTTATATAAGTTTGTTTTTAAAGCTCTTTTGAATTCAGCCAAGTTCTGGATCTAGAGGGAAGGTTCTGAGGGAAGTTTGTTCCAAATGAGCGGGTCAGTTACACAAAAAGGTCGATCATAGTAAACGGCTCGATTTGACCTAGAAAGTTCGATTAAATGATTAGTAACATCTAGATCTGCTGACCTTAGAGTAAGCTGCAGTACATGAAGTAAGTACATAAAGTAAGTACATAAAATGTGTATATTAATGTTGCTAGCGCGGTGTTAGAAAAATGCCAAACAAGATGCAATGGTAGATGGGTACAAACTAATTATGTTGATCACATTGAGTTGAGCAACATTTACTAAACATCTTGTATATCAAACACACAATAAATGATTATTATGTAAGATTATATTTATAAAACTAGAAAAGTTAGATAAGAATACGCAAGGTATAAAACATAGTTATAGTCACTAAACTGTCTGCAAGTGACATTAAAAGTTATTCACACATAATAATAATCTGTCTATAAAGAGCTGTTTGCATTAGGCGAGTATTTTAGTCGAGTGGAGGGTATAGTAGTAACTAAACGCGTCCGAACACCATAATATTAGTAGAGTGGTAGAATCGGCTCTTTAGTAGATTCAATCCATTTGTGAAGTTAAAAGATAGTCACTAAACTGTCTGTAATTCATGTTAGAATAGTCACTAAACTGACTGTAATTCACGTTAAAAGATAGTCACGTAGAGTCGGCTCTTTAGTAGATTCAATCCATTTGTGAAGTTAAAAGATAGTCACTAAACTGTCTGTCATTCATGTTAGAATATAGTCACTAAACTGACTGTAATTCACGTTAAATAGTCATTAAACTGTCTGTAATTCTTGTTAGAATATAGTCACTAAACTGACCGTAATTCATGTTAAAAGATAGTCACTAAACTGTCTGTAATTCATGTTAGAATATAGTCACTAAACTCTCTGTAATTCCTGTTAAAAGATAGTCACTAAACTGTCTGTAATTCATGTTAGAATATAGTCACTAAACTGTAATTCCCGTTAAAAGATAGTTAATAAACTGTCTGTATTTCACATTAAAAGATAGTCGCTCACTAAGCTGTCTGTAAGTGATGTTAAACAATAGTCACTAAGCTGTCTGTAAGTGTCTGTAAGCTGTCTGTAAGTGTTAAAAGATAGTTTGTTAAACTACCTGTAAGTGACATTAAAAATTTCAACATGATCGACGTCGTATCATTAAAAGTCAGTCGAATCACTCTGTTGATTTTGATAATAAAAATGTTGTGTATCTGAAAAGCTTCCGGCTTTTAGACATAGATGGCGCTGATAAGAACTGTCAGTAGATTCTGCTAGATGGCAGAAAGCTTAGTACCTAAGTTGTCCAGAAGAGGGACGGGGGGCTGAGAGTGGGTGTTTTCTGTAAACACTCGTTAGAACCAATTTAGCCAGCTCCTAGTTAGGTTGACTAACGAGGTCAATATTGTAATACGCGAAATATTGAATGAAACCAGATAAACGAACCAGAATCTATTTATTCCCAAGAATTCAAAGTGTGTTGGAGAATCTGTTAGTGTGTCTATCAAATAACAGAACACTACAAAAAACATTGTCTAATTGATTATCATGATCATTCTATTATTATCTATAGTCCCGTTATTCGTAAAGCAATATATCTTTCTTTAACCCTTCCTTCAAAACGCAGAATGGTTAAATTATTTTCATATATGTATTTGAGTCTAGTTTGGTGTTACAAGTAAGATCAGCCCACCTCAATCATATCCTCCATGAAGTTGGAAGCCAGGATGTGTATGATCCTCACCCGGCCGGTTCTCAGCGGGTCCAGGAAGAATAGGAACTTCCGGCAGGCGGTGCACACGTAGAAACTGCCAAAGGAGGGGTCCAGTCCATCCAAAGCCGGTAGAGTCGGAACCAAGTCTTTAATATAGTTGTCCAGATCCTTAATTAAACATATCAACAATTATTACAAGTTAAGAAACTTTTTGAAACGATACTAGAAAATGTAATGTCTTCTATATTTATCCTTTTTTTTACATTAACACAGGAGGCCCATGGGAAAATAATTCCCCTCAGGGCTTATGTCATATTTGGGGATGCTGTGTGAAGGGTTGGGAAAGGAAGAAGAGGAAATTCTGGGAAGGAAAGGGTATGGAAGGATGGGTAGACGGTATCCAGGAGAGACGGACATATGAATTCATCCCTCTCACATCATAAATGGTTCTCGGGATGGCGGTGCCTATACCACAAATTGAAATATAGTATCTTTGCGTAGTAACTGTATAGTGGTCATTTACATTTAAGGTTTTAATGTGAGATTGGAATGGTGGAACAGGTATTATCTCAGATGGCAGGTGATAATGAAGAGTTACTGGACTACCTTGCACTCTCTTATATACCTCTGTATCAGATGTGTTATCGGGGAAAAAGAAAAAGAGTGTTTTCCTAAATTACTTCATTTTCTTTTTTCCCATCGCTCTCCCCTCGGCGCGCATTATTGTATGGTAACGGCAGCGGCCGGGGCTGGTAGCTATATACGTTGAACCGTCTCCCCCTCCACTCCCCGCTTCATGCCCTGGGCAGGGGCACTGCTGCATAACCAACCAATCATAACGCCGAGAATCATTTTGGTCGGATATGTGTGGTAGCTTGTATTCTGATATTTGTAATGTTAATGTTTATGTTTGATATACAGAAGTTCGGCCTATAATATGGCCGAATAAATGATAATGAAAGTTAGGCCGAACTACACTTTGCATAATTAGCTGATAAGAAATAATGTAAGTCTTAGTTTAAGTTACATATTTGAATTCCCCTGAACTTTGGTTGGGTCGGGGAACATTTTTGTATTTGTATTTTGAGATGGTTTGGTCGGCAGAGACCACAGAAAAAGGAGTAGCCCCAAATTTCGTAACCTACACCACACAAAGGAGGTTACGACCAACAAAACATTCACTTTTACGAATAGGGCCGCACTCCACTCGGTCGAGGAGGGTTTTGGAATAAATAGCGGTGCGTCCCCGGAACAAACGCACTCTAGTACCGAAAACACCGACAGCCACCCTTCTTCTGCCAACCGGACCATCTCTCGACAGAATTTCACATAGAACTCGGCTTTGATTTCACGGGACCTAGCAGCTGATACCGACTTACCGGCGTTCCTATTTTACAGTCTGTATGAGTGGCGGAAACGTCTCTTACACCTACATTGTTGTCTCTTTTATGCTCAGTCAGTTAAAGGCAACTTCTTTACATACAGAATTAAATGTTCTTTTACAATTCAATTGGATTATACACAACTAGCTGACACAGCCACGCGTTGCTGTGGCTAATAAAACACAACGTCATCTAATGGATGGTTATCCAACCTTTATAACCACCGCCGTCTTTGAGTTTATCGCGAAGAGACAGACAGATGCCACGGAGGACTTTAATCTATAATACGTAGAGATGGTGTAAAAGATTATAATAATGTGCATGAAATGCTTGAGGTAACTAACGTATTTAAGTTAATAAGGATTAATACTGTATCCGTTTAAATAACTTTTCAATTACCGCAATGTACGTGACCATTTTTTTAGAAGATAGAATGGGTATAGTAAGCTATCCGTCAAAGATAGATATATGCCTTCGCAGACTTTTTTGTAGATCTATAAAAGAGGAATATCCCACCATGCATTTTTTTGTTATATCCCAAAAGGATTAGAATTATCGTTATGTTTCAACCAATTTACACAAATCCTTGACAAATTACATACCTAAACCTTCCTCACGAAACGCTGTATCTATTGGTGAAAACCCCATGAAAATCCATTCAGTAGTTTTCGAGTTTATCGCGAACAGACAGACAGACAGACAGACAGACAGAGGACGCAGGGGACTTTAATTTATAATATGTGGAGATTAAAATTAACAATAAACTCGAAAATCAAATTGAGCATGAAACTGTTGTAAGATAATGTTGATCAAAAGAGTGCGATCGGCTGGATATATTGTAAGTATGCCAGATGACAAGATACCAAAAATAATGGCTGTAAATGCCTCAGTGGAAGCAATCCAAAGGCAAACCGAGGAAGAGGTGGACAAGACTGTGTGGAAGAGGATTGGAACAGGACGGGAAAGACTGAGGACAAGAGGTGAATGGCAAGGAATCCCAGTCAGTGGAGAGCATTTGTGCAGGAAGCCAAATCCACCCACGTTGTGGATAGTGATGGCGATTCAAAATCCGGGAATGTACGTCTTATCTAAAATACGTCTTATAAAATTTGGATTTTGCTTTCAAAATACGCTCATTAACATATTAATATTATTATTAAAATATATATCAGGATTAAATGTCATGTGTTCCCAATGCGAACTGTACATGAATTTCTCTAAATAAACAACAACAGTGTTAATCTCAAATGACCTCCCAGGTAAGTATGGTCCTGTATATTTTCTGCCTGTACAGTACATTTTTACGCAGCATCACATTCATTGGTCAAATCATTGTACATATAGTTTTGTATCGGTGATCGATGAAGCGGTGGATGCAATTTTTAGCCATAAGTTTTTATAACTAGGCATCATTTTTGACCAGAAACTCTGCTTTGTATCTCATGTAACTTCTATAGCCAACAGGGCTATGAAAATGTTAGGTTTTATTTTAAGGATTTCCAAATATTTTAAAAATATTCACACATTAAAAATTCTGTTCACATCTCTCGTTAGAAGCATTCTAGAATATAACTCTACAATTCGGTCACCTGTCTTTAATAATCACATTAATATCATTGGAAAAGTTCAACGCAAGTTTTTGAGGTGTATTAATTTTCGACTTGGAATCCCTTTAGAATCAATAAATTATGACTTTTTATTACACTCATTGAAATTGTCGAAGTTAAGTGACAGAAGAAAAATTTTTGATCTCAGATTTTTATACAAAATTGTAAATCATCAGTTGGATAGCCCTGATATATTAAAGTTGATTCACTTTCATTTACCTACCATTAGATCAAGGTTCCCTAGTATGTATTATTGTGACAATTATACGTCTGTCGCTGGATATTATTCTGTTATAAATAGAATACTCACCATTGGTAATTTTTATGCCAATGTTGCTGATATTTTTCATATTTCCTTATTAAAATACAAGGCTCTACTTATCAAACATTTCAGCCTTACGTATTGTAACGAGGTTACTTCATAACAAGTTATTCTTTTTATTTCATTGTATCCTTTTGAAGTTTTCATTAGTTGTTAGAAATTTTTTCTCTTTTTCTTTTATTATGAGAAATTAAAAAAAAAAAATCTTTCTTCACTGTTTAAATATAATAAATAACACATGTTTGTAAATGGCACTTTGTGCCGTAAATTTTAAATAAATAAATAAATAACGTTTGTAGTTAGAAGTAAGATTGAAGAAATACATTATAAGTTTGTACAGCGCCCTTGGGGTGATTTTTCACAAAAACGGCGCTATACAAGTCGTCCAAATATTATTATTATTTTACATGTTCTCGGAGGTAGCCCTGACCAGTGGGATCGTAGACAGAGAGTCGGATCCTGCTCTGCTTGTACCAGGACTTGCGCATCACATAGTTGAAGAGGGAGTCTACGGCCACGCAGCCAGGGTGCTCACGCTGCAGCTTGCCAAACACGCTGGCTGTGAGGAATGGCCTGGAATCACAATATTATATAAAATATAGGTTGGTTTAGGCAGCCATGACAATAGTACAATCTATATTGGACGTCCATTTTAGTTGATTTTTAACTATTACTAATTCAATCCAATATTTTCTAATAGCTCATATAGTACATATACTCGCCTCCCTGCTCAATTTGGGAGCGGGTATAGGTACTGACACACCGGGAGCCATTTGTTGGAAACCAACCACTCTGCCGTAGGTCATCCCGAGTGGTCCGCTGTGTTTGGTGACTTAGCACGGGTGCCCGGATTCATGGGGTGAGGTTTGTCCGGGTCTTGACGGAGGATGCGTCTGCCCACCTGTTGCGTAGAGGGCCGGAATACATCCGTCACTTCTAAACACACTGACCCCTAGATTCCTACCCACCCCATGTACCTTTTTTCTTCCTTTCTTTAAAAAGACCCTGGTTAAAATTGATGTTTATTAAGTAGGTACTTGTTCTATGGGCAATTACTTCTAGACAAGTACCTACCTAATTTTATTTTTTTTTCTGTTCCATTATTCGAATTAGTTCTATAGAAAAAAAAACAAAAGAAGGTAGCTTCTATATCTTACTTAAAAAATGTCTTCCAACAAGCAGATCACAATATAAATCCTATAAAAAATCAGGATTATGTAAATAAAAGAATAATAAATTACGACCAGATAAACAACACAAAACAAGCGTTTGATTTACAAAAGTGAGTACCACAGAAAACCTCCACCTGAAATCAAACAAGAGCGTAAAAAGCGCCAGACCCTCCACACATCACTGATGATATAGGCCATGGTGGAAATTATTTTCTCAAGAGCCTTCTGTGTGAAAATATATTTATTTATTTATTTATTTAAACGCCCATTGGGCTTTTACATACATTGTTATAAGTATTATTACATTAACTATATGGCATATAAAAGTTTAAGTACATATGTAGGACTATAATATGCAATGCATACAAAAGTTACCTAAATGTTTTAACCCTCTCAATTTCTATTAGTTACATACATGTACCTATTTACCTTTTCTTTTTTAAATTTATATTATTTTAATAACTATGCTAAACAAATAACACTTACTAGGTTTTAAACTTTTTTATTTTATTTTATATTCTTTTTGTTCTTTTTATTTCATCAATTTTCTTTCTTTTTGTACAAATACAAATCATGTTCCATTTTACCCATAATAATTCGACTGTCCTAAAACGGGAATACTCCTAGTTGGGCAGTCAAAAAAAATTAATGAATTATGTATATACATGTATAATCTTGTACTAAATAAACAAACAAATAAATAAAATAAATAAATATATGAATAAAATAATTATTATATGTGTAGTACCTACATAAATGTTTTACAAATAATATAGAATACCATTATGGAGAACAGTTTTTTTTTTTTTTTTTTTTTTTTTTTTTTTTTTTTTTTTTTTTTTTTTTTTTTTTTTTTTTTTTTTTTTTTTTTTTTTTTTTTTTTTTTTTTTTTTTTTTTTTGTACTTACAAACAAAAATAATGGGATTGAAATTAATCAGCATTAGTAGGGACTTAAGCATAATCGAAATATAAATTAAATTACAATATTAATTTGTAAAGTTACATATACATATTAAAGTTAAAAAGTCTAAAAGAAAAGAGTGAAATAGATAGAAGCTAAAAAGGGTTTTTCACTATGGAATGGTGAAGTCATACATTTCAGCAAAGTGTTTATGTAAATTTCGTTTAAGCACTGCTACGGAATCTCTAAATATATCAACGACATTACCAAATTTATTACCAAAATTTTGTATTCGATTTAGGGATATGTGCGCTTGATAATTTGTTTTGAAATTGTCACAGAAAAACGTGGAATTTTGTCTCGTATTTTTGGGAGGTACAAATAATTTTATTGTGGCCAGAATTTCAGGGCTGTCGATTCTATAATTAATAATTTTATTTAGTAGAACAAGGTCGGAGATAATTCGCCTATCTGACAGCGTAATCAAATTTAGTTGGTGCATCAGCTGGATATAATTTATATTTTGGATTGGAATATTTAGTTTAAAGTTAATAAATCGTAGAAATTTGTGTTGTACCCTTTCAATATTGTTGGAATGTATTTTATAAAAGGGGGACCAAATAGGTATATATACTATAAAGGGTGGATGAGAGATTATATGCTCCCATACCAAACCTTTATGAGTATCAGAATGTCACGGGTTTATTTTTAAATAACAAGTCGAATTCTTATCTGCTCCAGATATATTTAAGATTCGGTAAATTACATTACGACAATAAAATTTAAACCGCGGGTAGAACTATGAAGATAGTAACCTTCGCACACAGCAGCCGGAACCGACGAATAATCAAGAATGATTTTCGATAAATTTACTAATCTGACAGCGACCGGTAGAATGCGCTGGAATGTCAGTGTTGCCATTCTATAATAATATTTTTATGGCTGTTGGCTGCTGTGCCTAGGTACTACCCACATACTTCCCCCCCAGTCGACAGACGATAGAAAGAAGATAAATACTTAAATGTATAAACAGGAATTGTTTTTAGAATTTTTAAAACAAATTAAAATTATCTTCAATTGTTTACTGGAGCGCTCATTTATTAACTCAACATGTTTATGGAGTTTTATTGTAATTAAAGAAAACTAGACTGGGTATAGTTATCATCCAGAGTGAACCTATTATTTTTATTTTAAAGTTATTGCAAATAATTATTAAATGACTAATAACATTTATATGCTTCAGTGAACACTTGGAAAGAATTATGATATTATAAGTATTAAAGTTTGAACAACATGTTCTTGCAGTGCCAGTTGAAAACGATAGCAGGTTTATTAAATATATAGCAGACGATCAGCAAGTTTATTAAATATTTATAAAAAATTATTAACTTAACTATGTGTACAAGTTTTATTAAAATCTAAATATTTGAAATGACTTGACAAAAACAATAAAAGATTCCTAACTAGGAGCATGCTTCAACTAGTTGTTAATAGGTGAGTATACATCATTGGCAAAAAAAAATTTTTTTTTTTTTTGTTATTTACAAAAGTTTTTGTTTGAATTTTTATAATAATGGTAATTATGAAACCAAAATGCATGTTATAATATCTAAGTTTCCTATAAGCTAATTAATATATTAAAGTTATTTAAAAACAAAAGAAATATGTATGTGTACATTATACTATTAGCCATGTATTTAATATAGTATAGAAATATGTTGAACTGATTATGTAGTGAAGTCATTGTAGGTACCAAAGTAATACTTCATATTTCTATATTATAATAAATATGTTACATCACATTTGTGATACAAAAGAATACCTCACATCACTCTGAATGTGGAAAATTTTCAGTAAAATTTTTAACTATTATTTATAATAAAGTAAGTACTTGTAAGAATTTACACTTATGTTTTTAATCAGTCGCTGTTATAAGTATCACAGGCGACCAGTTGTTTATTGGAGCATTTCTGCATCGACAATAATGCTTTGGATATTTCTTGTTAGTTGAAGATTTGATTTATTTTCTTTCAGTTTTCTAAAGCTAACATCTATAATAATAATATATTATACCGTAAACGTTGTAGTACGCTATAGTATATTATCCTGCATTAGGTTATTATTCTAAATACATACTTAATTACTTAACATAGGTACATTAGATACAATATTTTGCATAAGTTGCGAAAGTTAGTTTGACACTAAACGTCGAAATAATGTTTTCATTATTCCACGTACTCATGACTCTGTGTCATAAAAATATGAAAGTAATAACTAAAGTGTCAAGTTATATACTGGCATGGTCATACCAAAAATTAAAAAATATACACATTAATCTATGTTTACTGAAGCACACATAGTAATCATCTGTTATGTTTGGTATGTTTTCATATTGTAAATAATTCATTGATTTAACAACATATAAAAACAGATGTGCTTCAGTATACACTACATAGTTATAAAAAATTTCAATACTTGCTACATCAAGTGATGTCTGAGTCGATGTAGCAATATTGGGCAGGTATATTCATTTACATAATCATTTTTACCTAAATTATTGTTTCTATACAATAAGCGCTGAATAAAGTATCTTGCGTAGAGCAAATTAAATGGGAAATATTTTCTTATGCCATATCAGATATTTTGAAATTTTATCAAGTGATACTGTGTTATTTGAGTTATACTATTCTTTACTGCGCAGACAACCATTCATATTTTTATCATTATATAAATTCTTAATAAATAAAAATCATTTTCAAATGTTTACTGATTCTCGATTATTACTTACTCCATATACTATGAAGCCTTTTATTATATTATATATTATTGTTTTTATTATGTTATTGCGATTAACTATCAATTAGTCGTAAAATATACTCGCTTTCGTAAACATTTGAAAATAATTATAATTTAATATTTAAGTGACAGTTTCAACAACATGCCTGTTCAGATGTGTATTTATAAGTACATCTGAGTAGTCATAGTTGGAATTATTAAAAACAAAAAGTAATGTTAGATATTTTTTGTATGAATGTCGATATAAGCTATATTGACTACGTATCCAATATAGAATACATTGAGATTCACGCTATCAGAGTTATACACATATGAAAGGTTATTTATATCATAATAATTACAAGTGTTGTGAAAAGCGATTATAGCTACACATTAATAATATACATTGTTTTAAATTTGCTTAAATTAATTGCATGTAAGTACATGTTTTGAAAAGATGAAATTTTTCATCAATTTATAAGGCATCATTTCTCTGACAATGAATTGCCTATATTGTATTGTAATTATGTTGTTTGTAAAAATATTAAATTATGAATTATGATAAACAATAAAGCTCAAAATTTGTGTGAAATATTGTAGACTTTGTTATTTTTATTCTTAGTAATTTTTTAAAAAATAGTAATACCTTTGAGAGTACTTAAATATTATTTTACATAAATTTTGTTGTAAAAATTATAAAAGATCACGAAATTATATCATTGGTGAAATAAGTAGAATACATCAACGCAAGATTTACTTAAATAGTTTAGTTAATTTAATTTATCTAATTTATTATGCCTTTAGGGTATTGCCAAGTTATCATCGTAATTTGGGTAGGTTGATAGACTAGTCGAGATCGGAGTCATCTTTTGCCTTATAGATATCGTCGTTTTGACTCTGCGCTTTTCTCGTGCGTCTGTAGTATATAGCAGTAGGGCTGTTTGTCTCTTCTGTATGAGACAGCGTGTCTGCTAGTATATAAAGATATTCGGAGATGTACCTGGTGCCTGTGTTGAATTGGGCGATAAAATCGAGTTGTCTCTCTTGAATGCGAGATAGTAGCTATTCAGTTGTCCGTTGGTATTCCTGTTTCCAGTTGCCTGTTGCCTGTTGGCTGGAGCGTGTCCAGTCGCCTATTGGCTGGAGCGTGTCCAGTTGCCTGTTTCCTGTTTGCTGGTGATGTCAGTTGCCTGTTGCCTGTTGGCTGGAGCGTGTCCAGTCGCCTATTGGCTGGAGCGTGTCCAGTTGCCTGTTTCCTGTTTGCTGAGATGTCAGTTGCCTGTTTGCTGAAGCGTGTCCAGTTGCTTGGTTGCTGGAGCGTGTTCAGTTGCCTGTTTGCTGTGATGTCAGTTGCCTGTTTGCTGAAGCGTGTCCAGTTGCTTGGTTGCTGGAGCGTGTTCAGTTGCCTGTTTGCTGTTGTTTGTTGTTGCTACAAGTGTTTTTATGTTACTTGAGCTTGATGGAAGGGACTGCTACTGATGACGAAATCACACATCCTTACTGTGTGGCGCCGTCGTTGTTTTTTCGATTTGTCGCTTTTGTATGTGCACGGTTGTTGGCATTTGAAAAGCTTTTTCTCCGAATTTGTTGTGGAAATGGCAATATGCTGTTAAAAGATTTTATTATTATTACTGCGTGACCTTGATTGTGGTTTTCATGAGAAATTTTGAGATGAATACTATGGTTGCCTCCATTCCGGCCGGTACTATATTTGCGACGTTTTGTGGAGTGATGTGCCCGTCCATTGCTGCCGTTTTGGATCATCTTCAATTGTTTGACCTCCCGTGTCAGTGTGGCGATTTGTTCGTGTAGATTTTGGAGTACTGAACAGATGTTGGGGTCTTGATTGTAATCGTAATTCGTGAAAAATTGCGTTCTCCGCCGGAGCGGGACCAGCGAGTTCCATTGTGGGTGGATTGTTTCCATTGTTGGAAGTTGATTGATCATCCGTTGGGTTCATGTTTATTATGATGATATGGCAAGAAATAGGCAGCAAGGAACAATAATATGTTTGTGAAAAAATATAGTGGTAGGGCAAAAATATTAAAATTTTTTAATAAAAGTTGATTGATGTCTTCCAATTATTTTCTAAAATCCCTTACAAGAATCAATGTTGAATATGCTATACTTATGCTATGCTATGAAAGTAAATGACAATTGCAACCATGCATTGTATTATTGTTAAGATTCCTCATTTTAAGAACAATTATTTTTCAAATCATGAAAATGGTACTATTATTGACCTCTGTGTTTTAAAATTTTTAATTATTTGCATAATCCAAGACTCAAACCATTATTATTGTAGTTTTCTATCATGTTGCAATCAATGAAATGTAAATTATTCTAGGTACATGTTAACTTTCAATTATCTGTAAGAATTTTAAAAATTTTGCAATCTCATCGTGATTTTGTAACATCTTATTGCACGGTAGGTATAAATGCATGCAAAAATTGGCACATTCCTGGAAAATATTAAATGTATTAGATTGAACGTTACGTCTTATGCTTCTTGTCACTTGCTGGTATTCCATCGATGCCTGGCTGTCAGCTCTGCTTCCCTGGTGACGGGTAGACTGCCCAGGTGGAAGACAGGTGCTCTGGTTGAAGTCCGCTGCTCTGGTGAAAGTCAGCTGCTCCGGTAAAGGCTGATGGTGAGCTCGGGAATAGGCTGCCAACTGCTTTCACTCTGCTCATGAAGATCTGTTCGGCTCGGATGTCCTTTGGCCGTCGACTCTGAAATTGATTTCTTTCGCAGTTAATGGTCGTTATAATCACGATTATTTTAAAAAACATTAGTTGGGATAATAATCATTAAGATATCAGGTAGGTATATATCATATCCGCAGATATGAGTTTATGGATTAACAGATTACTTCATTTTCGGTAACTCCGATGCAATCGAAATCGCAAAGGATGTACTACGTACATATTATATTAAAATTACTGAGAGCATTTAATTTCTAGACTACTGCAATGTAAATTTGAGAAAGGGTTTTTAAAATTGAAATTTAACTTACGTTTGCTGTCTCAGGACTCTTGATTAGCTGTTGGATCCGGCTGGCTGGTGTGCAGGATTGTGACATTTTTTTTTAGAAATTTAAATCGTGTAAAGTCGGGTCACCATTTATAAAGGGGATGAATGAATGTATCTCGAATGTAGAGCCAATATTCGTCACATTAATTTGTGTTTTTTTTTTACATTAGCTCCACACAGGAGGCCCTGAGGAAAATAATTCCCCTCAGGGCCTATGTCATCTGTGGGGATGCTGTGTGGAGGGTCTTTTTAGGAAAGGAAGTTCTGGGAAGGAAAACGATGTTAGGGGTGAGTAGGAATCTGGGGGTCAGTGTGTCCAGGACGGACGGAATGTGATGTTCCAAGAGAGGGCTAAAATGCAGATCCCGCCAATGTCAGGGAATTTAATAAAAATGCACTTTCTAGATGAGAAAAGTGTGGAGAAGTTGAATAAAAAAGAAATTAAGGTGCGCTCGGCAAAATTGAGGGAGATACAGCCGTTTAAAGAATGAATAAAATGACACTTCGTGAATTGATACTACGCCATTTTGTTACTGTTGTAATGTTGGTATCTCAGACTTGATATAAACGAATACGATTGTAGCCGACTTCGTGGGATATATAATAAGGCGCGTAATTATGAAAAACAGAATTAATAATGGTAATTTTTGGAGATCGCTGGCAAAGGTTAATATGCACAGTGGAAAATATTTCATTCTAAATTTCGATTACGTAAAATTAAAATTAGCTTTCGTCTTGTGAGATTGTATGCCAGAATCACAAACCATGTTACACAAACCTAGCGTAGCCGCTAAACTATTTGAAAACTGGGATGTTTTTCTTGCGTTGACGCGAGTAGGCGTTATAAAGGGGCACAAACCATGTTACACAAACCATGTTTAGCGTAGTCTTAGGTTAGGTTACTTTAATTTGGAAGGTGAAAGACAGTTTAAAAAATCGTTGAAAAAAAGCCCGCTAGACAAATTTCATAATTACGCGCCTCATGTATCTCACGAAGTCGGCTACAGTTTAGCTGTTGTTTGCATCAGGTCAGGGATACCAACATTATAGATGGCGGGTGGGCTGTCAATAGTTTTGATTGGCGAAGTGAAATTTTACTTAACGCAATTACAGACTAATTACTTATTCAATTTGTTTTTTATTGCTTTCCGCGCTTTCTTTCACCTTCCAAATTAAAGTTCTCCACTTAAAACGCGGTAAAAACATCATTTTCGGCATAAACCAAACATTGGCAATGGCGTAGTATCGGTTCAGGAAGTGACATTTTATTCATACTTTAAACGGCTGTATCTCCCTCAATTTTGCCGAGCGCACCTTAATTTCTTTTTTATTCAACTTCTCCACACTTTTCTCATCTAGAAAGTGCATTTTTATTAAATTCCCTGACATTGGCGGGATCTGCATTCCTCCCCAAGAGAGTACGGCTGGAGAAGTCAAAGGGACTCCTTCAACTATTCTCTCCCGATCCGGCCTGCCATGTAGCGCCCGCCGCCAAGACCCGGACAAACCTCACCCCATGAACCCGGGCTCCCCTGCTAAGTCACCAAATGTAGCGAAGCACTTGGGGTGACCTATGGCAGAGATGTTGGTTATCCAATAAATGGTTCCCGGGGCGGCGATACCCATACCCACCTTCCAAATAGATTGCGAATGTGTTACATGGTTACAATTTATATTTCCGTTAGTAACCCACTTTTACTGTAAAATTATAACAACCTTTTGCTTGTTTTAGTACACTGAGTTAGATGATAGACTTACTTAAATTTGGGCTCCACTTTCTCCCTCAACTTTTTAAACTCGGCATACGTCAGGTACTGGTCTTCGGCGCACGAAAACATGTCTCCCTTATCCAGCAGTGACCAGAACTGCTTCAGCTCCGTGTTCTCCACCAACTCCTCGCTCTTCTTCTGCAGGAAGATGGACCTGGCTTCCTCGCGGAGCTTCCTGCCCAGCAATTCATTTCCCTCCGGAATTTTGTGGTAGAACTTGGGAATAGTCTTGTAGGACTCTTCGGAAGTTGGAAGGTTAGGCTTGTAGAGGGCTTTGAATTCTTCGGCTTCTATTTCTTCTCTTTTTTCAGGCGTTACGTAATCCGGAGAATCTAAAAATAAATAAAGATCAGTGAAGAGTGGAAGATACTCACAGTTTTGCCCCGGATCTGAATAGCCAGGTACTTCCCCACCTTCCTCTTCCCCATCTCCTTCCCCACTCCTAACAACATAACAAACCCAATCAAGGATGCCATAGGACATAGTTTCAATAGCTCCAGACAGTTGGGACTCATGGGAATATTAGCCGAGTGGATGAATGCTGTAGGTTCCAACCCAGGCGTTGTGGATTCAATCCTCTGCTGCCCATCATTGCACGAGCAACATATTCGCTTATAATGATGGTAGTACAAAGAATTCAAATATTGTTAGGTTATTTATACCCAGAGCATGTTGTCTTTTTGGTAATTTTTTGGGATTAGTGTCCATGGCTATTATGAATAATTTAAAAAAAAAAACTTTAGATTCGCCTTAATCACTATAAAAGGAAACTTTTTGCATCACGGCTGGCGGAAAATAATGCATTTTAATTTTAAATTTCAATAAATAAAATTTCACTTCGCGAACCGATACTACGACAGTCCGCCCGCCATTTTGTCACTATATGTTGGAATCCCTGACCTGATACAAACAAGAGCTAGATACGATTGTAGCCGACTTCGTGGGATACATGATGAGGCGCGTAATTATGAAAAACAGATTTAATAATATAATGTAAACGAACCTCTAATCAGGCACTGGAATGGAGACAAACCATTCAAATCCTGGGATGTTTTTTAAAATAAAGATAATTATACACAAGCCCGCTACACAAACCCTGCTTTGCCAGACAAACCATTCAAAAACGTAGGCTGTTTTTTAAAGTAAAGATAACATACACAATCCCGCTAGACAAACCCTGCTTTGCCAGACAAACCATTTAACCCATTCATGACGAACTATTTTTTTCTCAAATTTCGTGCTGAAATTTCACAGGGGGGTTGGTTTTGGAGGTAGAAAACGAACATTTTTCTCAGAATTTAAAAAAATGGCTTCTTCACCCTCCAGGAAGCTAGAGAAGGGTGAGTTCCATATGGCACTTTCGGCAAATAACTAGTTGGAAATTTATTCCCACGAGGGAAGAAAGCTTCATCTCTCCTCTCCACTCCTAAGTTCCCCAAAGACTCCACAGTGGAGAGTTCTCCTCCCTTTGCTTCCTTAACCTTTCAAAGGCCAGGAACGCGCCCGCGCGCGAGACTGGAATTTCAAAAAAGAATATTAATTCAAATAATTTGGATGCGATTTTAAATTTTATTCCATTAATTTATAACATAAAATAAAGCTTAAAATAGCTTCCTCCATTCTTGTTATTAAGGTAATTTAAAAAAGGTAAGGTAAAAAACCCTGGCCCTTGACAGGTTAAAGGCCTCACAAGGGAAGAGTCCACTCCACCTTGGTTCCCTGAGGACCCCAGGAGGGAAGAGGACTTCATCTTCACTCCTCCGTGGTTCCCTAAAGGCCCCACCAGGGAAGAGCTCACTTCCCCTTCACCAGGTGGCCTCATTTCTCCTCTTCACTCCTACGTGGTTTCCTGAAGGCCCCACATGGGATCTCTCCACTTTACTCCTCCTTGGCTCCCCGAAGGCCCCACACCGGAAGAGTGCACTTCCCCTTGGTTCCCTGAAGAACCCACAAGAGGAGAGGTCATGGAGTTGACCTCAGCTCTCCTCTCTACGGCTTCTCCTCCTAGTTTCTCCTGCAGGCCTCGTGAAAAAAGTCCAGAGAGGTGGCCTCAGCACTCCTGATTTTCCCAAAGGCCCCTAGTTTTTGAATGGTCCAATGAAATCTTTGAAAAATTACATTTTATGTATAGTGAGATCTGCCGAAAGATCCATATGGAACCAAAAATCAAAACCTTTAATTCACAGTACTCATTTTAATATAATAATGATTATTTTTTTAACAAAATGTTTGTAAATAGGCAGAGAATTTCATTCTCTACAAATCATATTCAGTTTTGGAGAAAAAAATCAAATCTACTATATAAATTTAATGGATTACTTACTTCACTTGTTTTGAAATTTTGAAAAACTTGCACTTTTTTTCTAACTCAATAAAGATATGTCTGTCCACGTCGACACACACAAACGAACTGAACGCAACCAAGACAAACGTGTTCATACATGCCTGTAGACTATATTAAACTGTATTTGGCACTGCTATTTCAACATATCGGCATGATGTGTCTAAATGAATGCCAATACTTTTTCGAGTTCCATATGGAACCTTAGTCATGAATGGGTTAAAAACGTAGGCTGTTTTTTAAAGTAAAGATAACATACACAAGCACGCTAGACAAATTTCATAATTACGCGCCTCATCATTTATCCCACGAAGTCGGCTACAAGATAGATACAAATCTAGCTCTTGTTTGTATCAGGTCAGGGATACTAACATAACAGTGACAAAATGGCGAGCGGGCTGTCATAGTATCGGTTCGCGAAGTGAAATTTTATTTAACGAAATTGAAAATTAAAATGCATTATTGTCCGCCAGCCGTGATGCAAAAAGTTTCCTTTTATAGTGATTAAGGCGAATCTAAAGTTTTTTTCTAAAAATTATTCATAATAGCCATGGACACTAATCCCAAAAATTTACAGTATTTTTTTATAATAATCCTAATCTGGGTGCCAGAAGATAAATGTAAATGAGAACAGGTTGAAGAAAATCCAGTTCACAAAATTTGCCAATGCCCTGCTTTGATGGGAAGAAGGCCCAGATACCTGATGAATGGGACTTGAGTACCACGTTATAGAACCTGAGATATCGCCAAACACAGCACCGTACCAGAGTTCTAACATCCCAAAGTCAGCGGGACTCTGACATCCTCATTTAGAGAATCTTGTGAGGCTGATGCGGAGGGATGGATTTGAGGAAGGCAGGGAAGTACTTCAATATTCATATCTGGTCACTAAACATGACTATTGCAATTATTACAAGCATAAAATTTTTAATAATTTATCATTTGAAATAAAGTCCAAAGACAAATATCTCACTTTCAAAAAGGCGCTTACTGACCTTCTGATGAGTGACAATGACAGTGTTTATAACCTGTTTCACATACTAAAATAGTTATTAATTATTAATAGTTAAAAGAAAACAAAACGTAAGATATAATAATGTTTTATTACTAATGTTTTTGGGTTATTTGTCATTCAATTTATTCAAAATTAAAAACGGTTTTTGCAAATGCAAAATGATTTTAATGCAAAACGGAAATTTTCTAACCTTCGGAACATCCCCGATATGAGAGGTTAAACTTCCATATTCATCGGCTAATTATCATATTTAATGTCATATTTTATGTTTTTACCCCGCTTATAGCTCAATTTGACATAATTTTTCTTATAAAAGTAATGCTTTATAATATTATGATGTTTTAATTTAAAATCACTTCATTAATATGTTAAAAAATAGAATTATACCAACGCATATTGTCGAACAGGCTATGCCTTTTGTAATCTTTTTTGTTTCCATTTTTTGTATTATCTTGTATTTGTATGTTTTTTTTTAATAACTGTTACAATGAATCAAAACTTTTCAATAATAGAAAGAGTATATGCCTGAATTATTTATTGTACATATTTACATTGTATTCATTTATCTATTTATAAAATAAGAAATATATATAGCAATAAGCTGCACATCTCACTAGGGCATTCCTGTATCGAGATGTGCAGTTTTACAACAAAGTTTTACAATAATGTAGTTTTACAATAATGTAATTTTAAAAAAAAGATAAGAAAGAAACATACACATAAACTTAATAAAAATATTATAATAAACCTACAAAAGCAGCATGAGTACAGTTATTCAAACATTAATAAATAATTATATTCTGTCACCATGTTAGAAAATAACACCTCTTTTATTAACATATATCTCAATACTATTTGGAAAGATACTTACTGCAAATACTCAAGCTCCATTCTAATTACACCTTCATACACTTCAAAAAAAAAAAAAATTACAACTGTGTGTAAATGTGTTGGTACTGTGTCCATGGCCGTATATATACATATTAATGTATTCATGTACCTAGACACATATATATGTGTAAGTGTGTGTGTGTATATGCCTATGTGTGTATGGATGTGTGCACCTGTATATACGTATGCGTATGCACTCACACATATAAATTTTAAAATAAGGATATGTATCTTCTCACAAACTTATCCTTACCCAATTCTTTTTCTCTTTACTAGTTTTTTATTATAACTTTACCAATTTTCAACATCATTACATTACTAATAGTTCCATATGTTAACAATAGACTTCACTTAAAGTAAATATCCTCCATTGTCACCATGAAACAGGCAGCCGCCTAGTATGGTGATTCAATGTATCCAATTCTATGTAAATGTCTAATTATGTAACATGTATTTAAATAAATAAATAAATAAAAAAATGTTTGAAAGTCTCCATCTGAATGTTGGTCTTTCGTCGGGACGATATAATAATAATAATCTGAGCTACATAAACCATCTCCGTATCAATGATTAGGTAAATATTCGGAACAAACGTCAACGGTTATGTAACGGGATTGTGTATGTCATCTTTACTTTAAAAAACAGCCTACGTTTTTGAATGGTTTGTTTGGCTACGCAGGGTTTGTGTAGCGGGCTTGTGTATATTAGGGAACGTACCCATACTACGTGACACGTTTAGGGGGGGGGGGGGTCTTCAAAATGTCACGCTCCATACAAATGAGCGGCGGGTTGCTTAGGATTTTGGTCACCAGGGGGGGGGGGGTTAAAAATTGCAAAAAGTTGGTCACGTAGTATGGGTACGTTCCCTTATCTTAATTTTAAAAGTTTTATAAAAAAAAAAGGGTGAAATGCAGATCCGGGCACAGTTTGGAAATTTAATAAAAAGGCACTTTCTAGATGAGAAAAGTGTGGAGAAGATGAATAAAAAATAAATTAAGGCGCGCTCGGCAAAATTGAGGGAGATACAGCCGTTTAAAGTATTTAAAAATTCACTTGGCGAACTGATATTGACAGTTCGTTGTTCGTTCGCCATGTTTTCACTGCTTAGGTATGTTGGATCCCAGACCTAATACAGAATTAATAGTACGCCAGAATCACAAACCATGTTACACAAACCTAGCGTAGCCGCTAAACCACTTGAAAACTGGGATGTTTTTCTTGCCGTGACGTGAGCAGGCGTTATAAAGGGGTACTTTTTTTGTATCACAAACCAATGACGTTATATAAAATAAATAGACTCGTTATAGTCTCACATACTCACAATATAATGTGGAAAGTAAGGAACACTCTTTTGTTTTCGCGATTTTCAATAATTTCTTTAATTCAAAAGTTTATTCCTGTGTGATAAAGATAGACAATCAAATAATGTGTATGTATGAATGGCACGGATACATTAGCGGGCGGCGTATTAATTTCTTCGCTGAATACTGCTTTCACATCACGGGTGTGACTGAGATGACAAGATACTCTCACTCGGTTACACTACGCAGAGGGGAGGGTAAAGGCGGGTAAAACAAGACACACGGGCAAATATTTTTTTTATTATATTTATATATAGTAATACAATATTGGTACTATTATAGTAGTATTGTAAAAACATATTTAATTATACAGTACAGGTCATAGGTTCAAATGAGTATACAAATCTATTTACAATTTTCATCAACGACATTATAAAACGCTTTCCTTTGACCGTGGTATGTAAATCGTCTTTATTGAAATGAACTGAACATATTGTGCTGTAAAGCGAAGGTGTCCAATCATGTTCGCATCTTTGAATGCGAACAACAGTGGTCCATTTCTGTCGTCGTAGTTGATCACGGGGAAACCTAAAATTCATATTTGATAAGTCATAATAAATTTATATTCAAATAATTGTCATTTTACGTTTATAAAGTCACAGCGTAAATTATAATTATTAATAGAGCTTAACTACAACTAGCGTGTTTACGTATATTAAATTATAGTGTCTTGTCATTGTCAGCAAGGAAGCTCGGTTCGAGCGTTCTGAGTTATGACAATTCAAACATAATTAAATTAATTAACGATTTACCCTGTGTACGTTTTACCCCATCTTTCCCAATAGAAGAAAACTTGTGCGGGACGCTGTGTGAACCGACCTACTGTTAGCAGGTTGTCTTTGTTATGCTCGTTACTTTTTGATGCAACGTTCTCTGTCTCGTAATGACGTGTAAAACCGCGAGCGGGAAACATGAAAATTTATTGTAATATTTATAATAATCGATAATATTAAGTAATTTGCGTGTACTTACAAATGAAGTGTTATTCCTTCGCCTTTACTATTATTTGCAGTGTAATTGAAACATTTTCTCATCACACAGGAGGGCATTTTGACACTTTTTAAAATGCAATCTACTTACTGGTAAGTACTGGTAAGACGCAACCTTACTCGACGCGTAGCAGTTTAGTACTAAAGTACTAGATATCGAGACCGGTACAATTGTCTTGCGATTGTCTTCCCACTTTGAGATTTCTACCCCTCGTCTAATATAGTATGTAACGTCATTGTCACAAACGACACAAACCATGTTTAGCGTATTAGGTTATAAAAAAATGGCGGGCGGACGCGGGGCGGACTGTCAATATCAGTTTGTAAAGTGAAATTTTAAATACTTTGAACGGTTGTATCTCCCTCAATTTTGCCGAGCGCGCCTTAATTTTTGTTTTATTCAGCTTTTCCACACTTTTCTCATCTAGAAAGTGCCTTTTTATTAAATTTCCAAACTGTGCCCGGATCTGCATTCCTCCCAAAAAAAAGTGCGTATTAACCGTTGACGTTTGTTCCGAAATGCAAACAGAGTGATTTGACAGTGTGAAAGCAAATTTTCAATTTACGTAAATAAAATTAAAAATGTAACATTTTCAACCTCCCCCAATGCAAATAGTTGTCTTATGGTAATTAAGAAGAATCTAAAAGTTTTATCAAAAAAAGTGCGTATTAACCGTTGACGTTTGTTCCGAACAATTACCAATGATTATAATAATAATTCATATTGTATTGAATATAATCCAGCAGTTGGAAAAAAGGCAAAAAGAAAAACTAACCTTCAAGCTTTTTTATGTATTTCCTCAATTTTGCTTTTAAATCCATTATTCGCTTATTGATGGTGCTACAGATGATTTTACAAGTTTATTGGGCCTTCGTACAAATCTGAACAGCATCAACAAAATTGAAAGTTAAATGCACAAACAAATAAACAAACGTCAAAAACATAAATAAACCCATAAATATACTTACCCCTAGATCGATCACTTCGGGCTTTTTCCTCCTAGCGGTTTCGTCACCAAC
This sequence comes from Limnephilus marmoratus, assembly GCA_917880885.1. Lineage (NCBI taxonomy): Eukaryota > Metazoa > Arthropoda > Insecta > Trichoptera > Limnephilidae > Limnephilus > Limnephilus marmoratus. The sequence goes on from OU862928.1 coordinate 25,992,880, forward strand.
TTAACCAGACCCCCCCCCCTCGCCCTTCCCGCACCTGCCAGCGCTAATAGACTAAAGATAGAGGAAACTTATTTGTCTACCATAGACAATATAATCGCTCTCGACCTACTTCATTAGCCCAATAAATTATTTAAGAACAAAATTATTGGAATAAGAAAATGTTACATTAGACAAATGAAACACTCTGAGAACATCTTTAAATATGTTTATTTTCAGTAAAGACAATTGATAATAAATAACACATAAGACAATTGATAATAAAACATAACACAAAAACTAAGGTATCCTAACCGACCTAACCTCAAATTAATTTACGGACGAATGCTGAATGTTGATGTCCTGGTACTGGTTCTCATCCTGGTCATCTTGTAGATACTCCACTGACCAGCTCTCTTCACCTTCACCGTCAGACTCCCATTTGACATCGGAAATGTCTCCTTCCAGTGCAATAGTTATTTCTTCATGTGACAAACCTCTAACAGCCATCTATAAAAATGATAACAATAAGTTATATATAGTCTACCGGAAAACATTAAAATAAATTAATACATCTTGAAAGAATCAAATTAAAATACGTAAAACAATACAAAAGGCCAAAACAAGAAGATCTCCATTAAAAACATCCACCAATGCGCCATCACAGGATCATGAACGTTTTTAGCGAAAAAAAAATGAAAAAGCAATGTTTTTGAATGGAAATCATATTTATCGATCAGATTAAACATCTGTATACAGTATAATAATTATTTTCAACAGAAAAATGCTATATCTTACCTTTTAATGTTATGCAGAAAACCAAAATGTCAAACCGTTTTATCCAAGACGCCATTTCCAAATATTTTGTGTTGCCAGTACGCGATTTGTTATATACCTTATAAAACATATCTTTCTCAAGCGATACGCAAAATACGGGGCTGTTTGTTTCATAAAATCAAGAGATTTTAATTTTCATCCATCAAATGACCTGACGACCTCCGTAGTCCAGTGGGTAAGACTCTTGACTCACGATCCAGAGATTGGGGTTCGAACCCGGCATGCGCAAGTAAATTTTATTTGATTAATTTGTGTTATTTCACAATTAATTCATTAAAAATAATATATATTATAGTATATTTACGGCATGTTCCAGAGTGGAAGATACTATCAGTATCGCCCTGGTGTAAGACCACGTCATGCTGGCCGTCCGGCGTGACCTACCTCCGGCACGGCTCCGATTCAGGTGTTCTCGGGTCGCGTAATCTTTTATTCCTTTTTTTCCGTGCTCTTGCACGTAAAGAAAGGAATGAATGAATGAATGAAAGAAAGAAAGAAAGAAAGAATGTAATAAAGTGTGATGCGATGAGAGAAATGAAAAGTTACGAGATGTTGAGTTTGCGGAAAACGAAACACGAGGCTTGAAGATTGATTGATTGATTCAAGCGCCATTTTGTTCGGACAATAGTTTACTTGTTTGTTTATAGATAATATAATTAATTTAGGTAGGTATTATCACGGTGATGGGACGGGAGAAGATGATGGACGGCACGGGGGTACTTTTGGATGGGATGCGGAATAGAGAACTCCAGTCCAATTTTTTTATTTTTTTTTAATGAATAAAGACCTTCAAACTTAAATAACTGCATTTTTTTATTTATTTTTATAGTTAGTTTTAATAGTTAAAATAATTGTCAAAGTTTTAATTTTTCTAGACCATCAGAAAAGCACCATATCTATGGTAAATTGTTAATATGGTGATATGGTCTTCACCCACCGATATTTTATTTACCTTCAAGTTGTTATATTGTATCAGTGATATTATGTCGAGGGAAATTTCCCTATATCTAGGGGAGAAAAATATTTTTTAGGGATAAGGGAAATCAGGACAAAATCTAGGGAAATTTCGAACTCCTGCAAAATGTTTATTACATATGACAATATTACTGGTATTATTTTATATATATATATATATATATATATATATATATATATATATAGGTTTATGTTACGGCATTTAGTGGCTCAAAGCGTCCTTTAATTACCGGAACTTCTTGATCATTTCGACTTACTGGCTCATTTGGGCACTTAGTGGCTCATCGTTTTTTTTTTTTTAAGTCCATCATATCAAACTCGATGAGACGAGTCGAACGGTGTAAAAAAAATTTTTGAGTGAATAAATGACATTTTTACGTGGACCGTTAATGCTCCGGAATGCGTTTTTTATCAGTAAATATTCATCCATACTTAGAACATCAATTGGGTACACTTTTTATCGCATCTATAACATCACGGCATGCGACGTTGCCGGATGTTCTCGTCATACAATATCATTCAAACTCCAAGTCGTTTATCAATGCTTTGCGATATTGAACTCAATGGTTAAATTCCTCAAAATCTATTATCGCATGACATTGCTAAGTCAGATTGAATCTTTTTGCGATATGTTATATGTTTGCCGGAATGTTATAATATGTTGTATTCCTACATAGGTAGCCAGACTGTCGAGCGCTCGCGGTGGACTGTTAGAAGAACAGACATTATATTATAATATTTACCGGCTATTCGCGCCCTTTTTTAAAATTGAAGATTGATTTACGAATTGCTTTTATAATATCGTTATTAATTTTGTGTTAATGGTTTTTGTTTTTATTACAAGTTTTATATTATTTCGTATTTTAATACACATTTATGTAGTTTTTCTTTAATAAATAAAATATTTGCTTCGTAATTATGTATTTGTCTTTTGCGTTCCGAAAGCATAGTCAGTTGTAATGTGATGATATCTATACAGGGTTTTCTAAAAATTTCAGAAATATATTAGGTACTCATTTAATATGTTTTTTCATACAGTTATATTAATTTGTTTAGAGTTTTTCATTTAAAAAAATGATCTGTACCTAGGTAATTACTTTACGCGTGACTATTTTTCAAAGGCATTGTCTCTAGTTGTATTGTAGTAGATAATAAAAAGGTGTTTTATTGTTGTTTGGGTGTATTTTATAAAAAATATTATGAACAAAAATAAACAATAATTTAAAAATAAATTACAATATACGGCCTACATAGTCCAGGAGTAAGACCATTGACTCACAATCCGCAGGTCTCAAATTTTATTTGATTAATTTGTGTTATTTCACAATTAATTCATTTAAAATAATATATAGTATATTTGCGGCACGTTCCAGAGTGGAAGATACTCTCAGTATTACCCTGGTGTAAGACCACCATTCAGAATTGAAACGTTGCTTGAAAATGGCTTTGGCCGTGTTTAGTGACCAGATCCGAATAGCCAGGTACTTCCCAACCTTCATCTTCCCCACCTCCTTCCCCTATCCATTACCTTCAGCCTCATAACATACCGGGAATGCCATAGTCTCACTGGCTCCAGACGGGAACAGTTGGGACTCTTGTGCGGTAGTCACTGTAAAAAAATAATATTTAGGTATTAACTTACTGGCATAATACGGTGGTTTGAGGGATAGCCAAATTTAGTTGTTTTCTGATGGGTTACGGTAGTGAATTGGTCAAAATAAAGTTGGCAACACTGTCTCGGTGATTTAGTTGATATTTGCGCTAGATTGGTATTTGGTATATTTATGGCGCCGCCGATTCGTGTGTGGATGTGGATCAATGTGGATCATATGAATCCTTTCCTTTCGCATTTTATAAAATGTCGCGCTGGCGAAGGTACCATTATTGCAATATCAATGGATTCTTCAATTAACGGTAAGATTTTATCATATAACCTTAAATATTGTGTTGCATAATGAATTATTACAATCAATGACATACCAAAAATGTTTGGTGATTATCGGTTCGGACTGGCCACGCTTATTACGAATAATTTTTATTATATAATAAAAAGTTTCCTTTTTAAGTAATTAAGGCGAATCTAAAGTGTTTTTCTAAAAATTATTCGTAATAATCGTGGCCAGTCCGAACCGATATTTACCAAATGTTTTTTTAGGTAAAATTACATTTTAGGTTATGATTTCTATAAAAACGCTTTTCACTGATATTTTAATAATAATTCTTGTTGATTTTCACATAAGTATGATAATTATGCTTATTGTTTTATTATGTTTATGATTTTTAATGTGTTTTGTTATTTTATAGATAAAAATATATGTAGTACAAGTGAAAGTTCGCCAATTTCAGAGGATAAAAGAGCCGTAATTAATGAAATGGAGGAAAAACTGGATGATCTATTTGCAAACTCTTCAGATTCAGGTAGCTATGTACATAATAATTACTGATAATATACAATAATCTTAGGTATTTTTCATTACATACCAACATTACGTTACTTATTATTGTGAAATGTTTTAGCAATTAACGATAGTGATGCGGAATATTACGTTACGTAATATGAATTGTTTTATTTCGAATATTACATTATTATGCTTTATTTTAGAAGCAAGTGTGACGTCCGGCAGTGATGACTTATTCAAGTTACCCTCGAGAATTTCGTCTGATTCTGGTAGGTAAAACAAACCCCTTTATCTGACAAACGTTAACCAATGATTCCTGATCATATATGTGATAAGCGCATGGTAAGCGCTCGTTTCAAATTTCCAACTTGGTAATGTAAACGCTATGCTGTAGCGCAGGGGTTCCCAACCTTTTTGTACTCTAGAGCACATTCTAAAATATCGGTAGGGTGGCGGGCACCACATATTTTTAATCGACAAACTCCTCCCATAACTTCTCATTTTCCCATAATTTATTAATAAATAATAAACAAAAATGTTTCAAAATAATAAAATTATTATTCAAATTGCATACACACAGAGAAATGTATTTAATGTATTATTACGTCTCGCAATCGCAATGAAAATCTCGTCTCCTTCAACGGAAGCAACCTTCCGAACAGGCCCTCCATTGATATGCTCGATGTAACTCTAAGTGACCAGCTCAGATTTGGGGGCTCTATCGAAGCCAGAGTAAAGCTAGCCTCACAAAAACTGGGCGTACTGTACAAGGCCCGCAGATACTTTAATAGTACACAACTGCTAGCCTTGTACAAATCGCAAGTCCGCCCCACAGTTGAATTTGGCAGCCACCTCTGGTCTGGAGCTCCAAAATATCTGAAAAATAACCTCGATTCTGTGCAGAAGCGGGCGATCCGATTGATTGATAAATTCTCCCATTTTAACAGATGGATTGCAATCTTTAGGGCACAGGCGTCAGGTAGGAATGCTATCCTTGTTCTACCGGTATTTCAATGGAAGATGCTCCAAGAAACTAGCATCATTGATCCCTTCGGCACCGGTGCATAGTCGGGAAACACGCCAAACCCGTGCCCAACATATGTACACGGTTGACATTTGTCACATGAGAACTGGTCGCTTCTTCGACTCGTTCTTGTGCTCAACAGCTCGGCTATGGAACGATTTGCCGACCTCTGTTTCCCCTTCCTACAACATGGGTCTCTTCAAGACCAATGTTAACTCCCTCTTCTCCTCAAAAAGACCCTCCACACAGCATCTTAGATGACATAGGCCTTGAGGGAAATCGTTTTCTTAAGGGCCTCCTGTGTGGAGTTTTTTTTTACCGGGTATACCGCACAAAAATCTCAACTGCTCCCGTCTGGAGCCAGTGACACCATGGAATCCCCAATCGGGGTATGTTGTGAGGCTGAAGGTAGTGGGGAGGGGAAGGAGGTGGCGAATAGGAAGGTTGGGAAGTACCTGGCGATTCAGATCTGGTCACCAAACACGGATAAAGCCATTTTCAAGCATACCCGGCGATTCAGATCTAGTCACCAAACACGGATAAAGCCATTTTCAAGCAACGTTTCAATTATAAAAAAAATATAATATCAATATGTCAATGTGATCTGAGGCAATGCATATCATTGGCCACTGCCTCATAATTAGGAGGGTATGACGATAATCCTGTTAGCAAACAATCATAAGGATGCTCATCGGTGAGTCGAGATCTATATCTTGATTTTATTAAGTTCATGTTTGAAAACAAGGATTCGCATAAATATGTCGAACTGAAAAATGATTCAATTTTTTATGCGGCTTTTTTCAAAAATGGGAACTTTTCTCTGTCCACTGTATTCCAAAAGTCCTCTGATATTAAGGATTTTAGCTAAATATCATTCTTAAGGTCCAAAATTTCTAACTCTAGTTCTTCTATCTTACCTTGAACAAAATCTGCAGTACAATGCGTGATGTGCAATAGTGAATAGCACTTCCCGTTCCAGGCTAGCGTGAAGAGTACAGTCTGGCACGCCGCGGCCGCTAGACAAGTTGCGAAGTACTGTCAGCAAAGGAACCACTCATACAAACAATATCGCAAACATACAAACGTATTTAATAAACCTACGCACTTAAAAACTTAAAACTCTAACAAATAAATAAAAATAATTCACATTTTTAATTAATGTTTATGAAAGAATTCTGTCTCTGTCGAATAGTGGTGGGAACATACGAACCGTTCACGGGGTCGGGAAACCCTGCTGTAGCGGGACAGCTTGCGTGAATACAGTTTAAGTTTATCGAACAAAGAAGTCATCCCATAATAAAATGACTGACACACCACATATGCTCAGGAATCGCTGGTTTAAGTTTGTGTGGTAACTTTGTATAATTCACTCTGTATAATTTTCCACACAAATTTAATTTATTAAATATGTTATAAAATGTTATTGCATTTTTAAATTTTAGATTCATATACCAGCGATCATCCAGGGAAGCAGGAGAAAACGGACTGCTATGTGTCATCAACTTCAAAACAATGTACATCTGATTTAGCTAGTAAAAAACCAAGAGTTTATGACCGTAAAAACTTCTGTCCATACTGCTTCAAGCTGATAACCAACTTTGTACGCCACATCACAATCCAACATCCCTTAGAGGCAGAAGTGATTGAATATAATAAAATTTTAGATCCCGATCTGCGCGAACGAAAAAAAAAGTGTGAATTAATTTCGAAGAAAATAAGAAATAGAGGCAATTATCTATATAAGCAGGACGCGATAAATAGAGTTAATGGAATAATACTACCGAATCGCCGCCCAAGAACGACTGCGACAGCTAAAGATTATGCGGTTTGTATAGAATGCTGTGGCACATTCAAAAGAAGTTTACTCTATAGACACCTGAAAAAATGTTCAAATAGAAAACAATCACATGAAGGAAATCCACTAAAACGCTGCAGAGTGTTAAAATCATCCGCTATTTTATTATCCCCAGACAATTCTGAGATCACTGAATCTTTAAGATCTCAGATATTTCCTGTGTTCAAAAATGATCCTATTGCAAAAATTGCAAAGTCTGAGCCATTAATTTGTGCATATGGTTCCCTACTATTAAGCAATCATAAAGAACATCATTTGAAAACACACATTACATCCAAGATGAGAGATCTCGCTAGACTGTTCATGGTCATCAAAGAAAAAAATCCTGCAATATCCTCATTTGACCTTGCATTTGACCCTATACATTTTAATGTTTTTATGGACGCTGTCAAAATAAATAGTGGTTACGATGAAAGTACAGGTTCTGTAAAAATTCCTAGCATCCCTCAACGACTTTGTACAGCTATAAAAGATTGTGCTGATATTTTGATGCGTAAAACAATACAGAATCCTGTGCTGACCACTTCATCCAAAGATGTTATAAAAAACAAGTTGTCTGAATTTAAAATAATCTTTGGTCACGCTTGGAAATTTGAAATTTCTACTAACGCTGAAAAATCAAGGAAAACTCAAAAAATGCTGAAAACTGATGTCATGCCTTTAACTACTGATATAAAAAAAATATGCACGGAAGTTATGAAACTAGAAGTGAATATAGCTCAACGATTTGAATGTGAAAAGTCTTATATCGCCTATGAGGAGCTATGTAAAATAACAATTGCTCATATTATAATTTTTAATAGGAGGAGGGCAGGAGAAGTTGCAAGAGCTCCATTAGAAAATTATATAGCCAGCCAAAGTGAAAAACAAGACATTCCTGAAGAAATATTGGAAATCATGAGTTCTGAGGAGCAAAATGCTATACATACATTATATTGCTTCCATATCCCAGGAAAAAGGGGGAGAACAGTTCCAATACTTCTTCGAAATCAGATGAAAAAAAATGTAGACACTATATTTGCGTACAGAAATTTAGTTGGAATTCCAAATGAAAACAAATTTTTATTCCCAAAACTAGGAGGTGAACCTTATTTTTGTGGCACGCAAATTTTAAGGGAACTAAGACACAAGTTTTCCTTTGTGAATTCAGATCATATAACTTCAACTGGGCTGCGACACCATGTTGCAACCATGAGCCAAGTAGCTGGAAAGAATAATGCTTATGTAAACGCTTTGTCTCATTTCTTAGGGCATACACCAGGTACACATAAAGGGAATTACATGATACCACAACTAGCTCTTGAGAAAGGTAAAGTTGGCTTGAATTTACTGCAATTAGCTGAGGGAAAAATATCTTGCCGATCACAGTCTGATAATGGAACGAACATTACAACAACTTTACAAAATGAAATAGATTCCGTCCCTCAACCTGAAGAATCACATAAAGAAAATGTGGATCATGTTACGTTGGATAATAGCTTAGAAAATGACCAAGAGTCTTTACCAAGTAATTTACTTGATGGGAATATGGCAAAAAAAATTATAGTTAGAAGGAGGTGGCTTAATCAAGAAAAAGATGAACTTTATAAAAACTTTGCAAATTATTTCATCGAAGGGATTGATCCTGGCGCTACGAAAATAAACGAAATAAAAAAACAAACAGGAATATTGTCAATGAGGTCATGGAAGCAAATTAATACATTTATTAATAATCACCGTGTCAAGAAATTGCCCTTACCTAAGGATTTGCAGAGAAAAAGAGAATTCTACCTCCAGGATGCTTAACTTGAATTCAAATGAATTGTATTGATTAAGAGACCGCTATACCGGCTTCAACGATTGAACGATCCAAAGGTATCGACTCCGATTCCACTACAGCTGATATAAAGCGTGAAGCAATCGTAAAGTAGCTGTTGGCTTGTTCCATAGTTTGATCATTGGCAGTCGTTATAGCAGTTCCATATATTTTATCTTTTGTAATACTGGCATACAGAGTACCGGGCGAATAAGGCCCCTTTATCTTTCATCATGATATTGGTTGTGGAGGGTTATAATTTATTTTAGTTTTTGTTAAATTTATGTGCAAGGTATAATTTGATATCCCTTGTTAAATAAAAAAAAAACGAAGGATTCTTCTGTAATGTACAACGCTAAATGTTTCGTGAACGATGTATAATAAAAAGTTATTTGGTTTTAATTATGATTTAATTTTTTATTATATTATGCTGTTTTTATAATGATTGTGAATATAAAGTTATTAGGCTATAATTATTTTTTTATTGTGTTATGTTATTTTTCAAATGATTACACACTTTTTTTAGTATGTATAGTAATATTTTTTGTTTTTAAAAATTCAAATTAAATAGTTTTTTTTCAAAATGATCGTTTTTATTTTATCACCCTTGAAATGTTGAAAGTTACGTTTGAGACCCGTATTGTAGGAGGGAGGACACACAGAGGCAGGCAAAAATGAGTCGTAGAAATGACCCGTTCTCATGTGACAAATGTTGGGCACACGTTTGACGTGTTACCCGACTAAAGGGACCGGTGCCAAAGGGATCAATGACGCTAGTTCCTCGGAGCATCTTCCATTGAAATACCAGTAGAACAATGACAGCTTTCAAACCAGACGCCTGTGCTCTAATACACACACACACCGACACTAATCTTGGGATTAGTGTGTCGGTAACGGGCATATGGGTCTATCCCTTCTACTGCGGTGCAAGGTGATGAGTCGAGAGAGCCAGGCTGAAGAGGTTAAAAGGTCTCCCTCAACCACCCTCTCCCAGATGCGACACCTAGTCAAACCATTTGGGGCGGCCTATTGTAGAGACGTTGGTTGTACAATGTATACTATAGAAAATAATAAAATTAGAATACGTGTATAAAATTGGTGGAAGGTAGGTACCTACCTATGTGTCATACAACTGGAGACAATGCTTACACGTGTAAAAATAATTATAGGATAAGATAAGATAAGTAGGTATAACATGATAATATAAAACATTATATAAAAATTACATTTTACACACATTTTAATAAAACTGTATGTAAACATGAAATTAATAAACATATTAAAAATTATAATTTGCAAACCAACCTACAACTTAAAGAAGCGTACGAATCAATGAACAAAGTAAATTTTGTAATATATTTCTAATAAGTTTATTCATAATTTTTCGAAAACACTAATAAAACTAAGATAAAATAATTATGTAGCAAATAAAAGAAACTACACCAATATGTATTTAAATACCTAATTTTATTTGTGATAATATTAAAATAAACCTTAACACAAAACAACCGTAAACACCAAATAAATAACAATATTAATTAGCAAATCATACTCCAATTTTAAAAAAACGCGCCAATAATCAAAAACGGCCGCTTGAAATAATAAATGTGTGAATAAGCAACATCCGACCTGTTCTGTCAACCTACCTTCATATGAACTATATTGGTATGTATATGTAGCATTAAACTTGGCAACGTAGCGTGATGCGGTAAGTGTGTTCTTAAAATAGATCAAGGAATGCACGTTATTTTAAGATATTTTTTTTTAATAAATAAACATAATTTTTGATTACATATTATAGCTGACCATATTTTAAACAAAATTTAAAAGACAGCATGTTGGTACTTCATCTACGTAAGTATATATTACATGCGAAAGAATGAGCAACTTAAGTGGCTTCTTCTAAGATGAGCCACAAAATGTGGTATGACATAAATATATATATATATATATATATATATATTATATACGTATACATATATATTTTTTGGAATTCCTATGAATCTTAATTATTGTTCATGTACTTACATGCAATGCTATTTTTAACACTGACAACTCAAAATGATATTATATGTATCTAAAAAGATAAATGGGACCTCTGAAAAAGAATTTAATTTATGTTTTAAGTTCTGTTTTTTCGGTGATTGTGGTTAATTTTTATTTTGCAAAGTGTTTTTTTTTATTTGGAATTCAATTTCTAATTCAGTGGTGAGTGCATTCGTACTTTTAAATTATTACTTCTTGTAGCAAAAAGTGTTTTATTTGGAAAAGCACAGTATTATTAGTATATTTACCAAGTTCCGATATCTTTCCAATTAATTAACATATATAACAGGATTAGTGTTACACAATCAGGTGGCTACGTAGGTAATTGCGTAAATGTGAAATTCTAGGGAAATTTCACTTCGAAATCTGGGGAAATAATTTTTTTGGGCAGAACATCCCTGTTTTAAATGATAAACAATATGGCGGAATCATGAGGCTACTATGAAATTTGGTGATGTTTAGGTGTGGGAAATCGTTTTTTATTCAAGATTAACTGCTTTTAATATTGAAAAACATTGGTAAAATGTCCACATTTCACCGCTACTGTTATTGTATTTAATCAAAGTGCAATATAAAAACAAATCTCTCTCCTTTATTGCAAATACATGTGACATCGTGTTTTGTGTTAGGCGTTACTTTGTAGGTACATTGTTTTATGTAACACATACAGAAACACTGGTATTTAGGTATAATAAATACACTGATCATGACGATTGTGTGTATAAAAAGCCCTTGATACTAAAAAGAATTTGAAAATACGATCGATGTATCGTCAACCAAATGTCAAAAATGACGACAAATAGGCAAAATTTATTCCAGATTGTCCGCAAATATAGCCCCTTTCGTAAATTGTTGAGGGCCTAAATTATGTTTCAATAAACACAATAACTATTATTTATCTAAATCTCTATAAACAGTATGAAAATAAACCAAAAACACGAAATGTTGAATTGCATATTCAAATGTCAATACAATAATACTGACAATACAATACACGCGATCACCAGGTGACAGTGGGTGAGTGTGACGCGTGACGTCACCATTCACCATTTCAGTAATGCCAACTTAACGCTGTGTTTTCAGGAGAGGTTTAAAAATGCACTTTTTAATAATTTTTTAAAAACTCTGCGTTTAATATTATGAAATAAAAGTTATATATTCAGAATCAGCGTTTATTGGTCTATATGAACATATTTTTTTAAAGCCATAATATTTTTCACTGGAGTTCCTTATTGGCAGCGCAAAATTATTGATAAGAAATAACAAACAAAGAAACACAAAAATAAGTAGGTAAATAAAGAAATCACACACGCACACAAGACTATAACATCAGATCAGGTCCGTAGATAGACAGGTATCACTTGCATCTCTCATATCATCGATTATTATTAATGTTTAAACACTATAATGATAACAGGGGTACCTACCATATTGATTTAAGTGACAAAGCAAATAATGAGAAACAACATTGACAATTACTAGATAGGTAGGTACCTACTACTGTCTGTATTCCATAGAAAGGAGAAATTCATAGAAAAAAAAAACGTAGGTAGGTAGGTACTTATTCAAATAATAATTATGTAATTGATACAGTTAAAATCGAAAGGAGTAAGTAAGTAAGTATAGTGGGTAAAAATATTTTAGCTTCGCAATAAAATCCAAATAAATGGAATATTTGCATGTTAACGTATCAGAAAGTGATGAAATACGCTTTCAAATTTTAGAAATAACCACATGTAGGTAATTTTTTAAAGATAAATTTTTTGAATGCAAACTTTAAAAAGCATACGTTACGTTTATCTCACCTTATATATTATGTTCAGATATTTGTCGTGAATTAGACCATTTAAAAGAAACTTAATAGAAATTATTTTAGTTTATAGCTAGAGAATCCAGAGAATATTTCCGTTTGTAACGTTTATGATTATTTATTTAATGTTTTTTTTTTTTTTTTATAGATCCTAAAAATATGGGATGATTATTTAAATGTAGGTGAGAATTCATTGGCTATACAGCACTCTATTCGGTTTACATGACTGCTAAATCATAGGTATTATTGATGATATTTTAATTTAAAATTAAATATTGAATAATCTTATTTTCCAGGAGGCACGGGTATTAATATATGGCGGTTGTTGCTTAGATCTGATCTTCACAATATTTTTTGTTTTTGTTTTTGTGGTGCGAGGAGTGTCCCTGTTGTGTACCATTTTTTTTTCAGACCTAACCTAGCCTAACCTAACCTAACCTAGACTAACCTAACCTAACCTAATCTAACCTAACCTAACCTAATCTAATCTAACCTAACCTAACCTAACCTAACCTAACCTAATCTAACCTAACCTAACCTAACCTAGCCTAACCTAATCTAACCTAACCTAACCTAGCCTAACCTAACCTAATCTAACCTAACCTAACCTAACCTAACCTAGCCTAACCTATCCTAAACTAACCCAACCAGTAAGTTTTTTTTTTTTTTTTTTTTTAAATATACATAGATACATTTAGGCTATAATTTGTAGCATTGTTTGTGTGACATTTTTTTTTTAATTATTTTAAACAATCACCTTATTTTATACTTATTAGTCTGTTCTCAGACCACTTGTTCTACTCTGGAAAGATAATAATTTCCTTCATTGGCTTTTGGATGATTTATATGGCGCCGTTTTTGTTAAAAATTCACCCCAAGGGCGCTGAACAAACTTATAATACATTATTATACATTGAAGCTGTATGGATCAGGTGTTCTCGGAAATTAAAAAAAAAATTCTACAACTTCAAGAGTCCACCAATTTTTCCATTTGTGAAGGCACAAGTCGTTTCAGCAAGTTTTTGTACAATAAAAATAAATCCTCAAATAAGAAGTGTGCGAGTGCTCCGTGTATACGATGTAATAAAAATTTAAAAAAATATATGGAATCACAAAACCCCCAAAAATACCACAAAAAATACTCCAAAACATCTATTAAACCAGTAAAAAAATCCCATCCCACTTATTTTACCCCTAAGTTGGCAACCCTGAGCGAGAGATGGTGAAAATCAAAATTACAAACCTATCTTTACAGCTCCATCTATGAAACTTTATCTATGAGTGGCAGCACTTTTACGTCACGGACCACGGTTGAAAAATTTGAACGAAGTTATACGCCTCGTTATAAACCAAACCAAACCGAAAACCGAAACCACTCACTAGACCGATAACTTCCGGCTTTTTGTATGGGGCAATTTTAGACAATATTTAACCATGGATATGCCAATATTTGACGACTTTTTCTTTACTATGGAGACATGTGACGTCACACACCATAGATGAGGATAGAGGAAACTAGAAAAACACGAGCCCACGGTAATGATTACCGAAAAATAAACAAGAAATTGTCAAAACCACAATTATAAATAAAAAAACGAGTGTGCTTAAAACCACACGACTGAAGTAAAACTTCACTTATATATCTCCCTCTCAACTTCCGCTCGCCTCGCCCTATCACACTTTTCGTAACGCTCTCGTCACGCATTCACCAGCTTACTCCCCAAGTCAAGCGTGCGTAAAGAAGTTTTACTTAAAAAAGAACATTGATCCTATAAACTACGGTGTGACAGGTGTAAGGAACGCAAAAGATGGTAGAATAATTGTTGAATGTAAAAATGCGTCGAATAAGGTTAAGATGTATAAGGGGGTAAAGTGGAAATTAGGAGACAAATACGATATTAAAAAAATTACAGCGAAGAAACCAAGCATCAAAATTGTTGGAATAACTCAGAAGCAAGACAGGAAGGAAATCGAAACAAAAAATCGAGTGCAGTTCACACGTGGTAGAAGCGAAACTTCACCAAAATAATCTCAACCAGTAAGAGCCGTGAACGTGGTATAATAATCAAAGCGGCCAATGAGCGCAGTTTTACGCTTCGTAGGTACTGTAATGCATCATTTCCGTTTCATATCTCAACCGATAGGAGCCTTGAAAAGTGAGATCATAATCAAAGTGGCCAATGAGCGCAGTTTGACGTTTCGTATTTACTGTATTGCGTCATTTCCGTTTCATCCTAGTTTCAAATCACAACGGTGCAAAAGAAGTTTCATTTTTAAAAATCGGCAAAACCATATACAATATAATTTTCTTTCTGAGCCTACCCAATTCATTAGTCTTAAATAGGTACTATTTTAAAAATAAAATGTTCAAAATGCCAAAATATTTTCTCATGACAACAAGGCTACAGCTTAGTCTGACATAAATGTCATGGTTGTTTCATGGTAAGCCCACACTGCAGCCAACGTTCCAACTTCAAACGTTTGGACGATCGTGTGGAGGAGTGTTTGTGCATTGGAAGTTCGAGTTGGAAGGTTGGAGTTCGAGTTGGCCCGGAATTGCCTTTGAGGCGATCCCGACGGCCAACTCACATGAACCAGCCTGCCGCAGCTGCTGTCCACACATTTATTAGTCTGCGAACGGCAGGCGATCAAGACGCGCATGCCGCGTACTATTAAAATTACAATATTATTACGGAGAGTGGTATAACAATTGTTTGAAAACATGTCGTGTATATATATTGTACATAAGTATATAATTATATGTACGTAATAATTAATAATTGTAGGCAATTAATAAGGTACATTGTAGCTACAGCTGTTCAATGTCCGCCATTTTGGAGTTCGGAATTCGGGGTTGGAGGGTTGGCCACAGCCACCACACGATCGGCCAATCGGCTAAAGTTCGGTTTACGGGAGATAGTCCTAGATAATTTTTTTTTTATATACTAATTATGGGCCGGAAAATCCGAATCTGAAAGAAATAGGCGTCGGCAAACAATATTAACTGAATTACACGACTTTAAAATTTTCTATAAACACAAAGGAAAACACGTCATTTTGAATGTATTGACATTACAAGTCATAGAAAAACAAGAAAGATGTTACACCACATAAAATTAAGTGTTGCCATTAAGCAATAATATCAATAACACTTTCTTTTCTATCACAAACCATGTTACACAAACCTAGCGTAGCCGCTAAACTACTTGAAAACTGGGATGTTTTTTTGCCGTGACGCGAGTAGGCGCTACGAAGGGGGCACTTTCTTTTCTATCACAAACCATGTACATTGATATTGGTGACCGGTGTACTGCTTATATTATTGATAATGGCAACACTTAATTTTATGTGGTGTAACATCTTTCTTGTTTTTCTATGATTTGTTGTGTCAATGCATTCAAAATGACGTTTTTTCCTTAGTGTTTATAGAAAATTTTAAAGTCGTGTAATTCAGTTAATATTGCTTGCCGACGCCTAATTCTTTCAGATTCGGATTTTCCGGCCCATAATTAGTAAAAAAAAAAAAAATTGTCTAGGACTATCTCCCGTAAACCGAATTTTTTCCGGCCAATCTTCCAACTCCGAACTAAGTTCGGAGTTGGAAGGTTGGCTTCAGTCTGGATGTAGCATATGGCTGGAATTATTTTGTATGGTTGGGATGTCTAGAGAAATTTCCCTAGTTTCAGGGGAGAAAAATATTTTTTTAGGGTGAAGAGATATTAGCACAAATCTAGGGAAATTTTGAACTCTAGCCATTTTATTTTTTTTATTATTTTATTAGAGTTGTAATCTTCTACTTCCCGGTAAAATACACAATTTCCGACGAAGGCATCGCTAAGTTATGTATTGCTAGTATTTGACCTCAAAACCTAAGAAAAAGAAGTGTGCTTTAGACCACACGACTGAAGTAAAACTTCACAAACTTTTATCTCCCTCCCAACTTCCGTTCGCCTCTCCCGACCGTTCCCCTCGCCCGATCATACTTTTCATAACGCTCTCGGTACGCATTCACCAGCTTACTCCCCAAGTCAAGCGTGCGTAAAGGCCTGACCGTTCGCCTCGCCCGATCAAACTTTTCGTAACGTTTTCGTCATGCATTCACCAGCTTACTCCCCAAGTCAGGCGTGAATAAAGAAGTTTTACTTAAAAAAACACTTTACCACGGTGTTTCTGCAACGTTTCACGTTACTATTGAGAATCGTGGTCGTACCCAACACTAGTTTGTACGGTATTAAGCCTCGATGACACACGGCTAGTTTACAAGCTACTATCTACTAAGTTTAAAAGCGGGAAAATCGGTGAGTGAGATTGTCATGATGACACACAAAACTGTCCACTCGCTCAGAAGCGTAGGAAACTGAGGTCGCTTTTAGCGCCAGTAACAAGAATAACGACGCCTGAGTGAACTAATTCTTCAGATTTTTGACAGTCGAAATCAGCTGTTTATCGGAAGCCATGTTGGAAACGTAAATAAACCAATCACGAGCAAGCAAGCGGAGCAAGCGTGTAGGCGAGTAAAGTTGACCACCTTTCAACTTTTTTTCGTAGATTGTCAACAATCTGCTAGTTGCTGCTAGTTAGCAAGTGACACGATGACACTGGGCGAGTTTACTAACAGATAGTGATTTCCCAGATAGTAGCTTGTAAACTAGCCGTGTGTCATCGAGGCTTATGGTTTGTACGCCTCTAATCTATCCACACTATTGTCTATGCTTTCGTATCGTATCGCGGGGTTAGTATATTTATGCGTATCGCTAAAAAATCTATGGATAGTTTTTGACGTTTGACATTGACAGCAAAGGAGTAGTGTATATAATATTTATTCTTATCTTGGTCGTTGCTCTAATTCGAAAATTGTGTGTTTATATCTTCATTTTTCATGGAAAGGTGGGTAAAAATAGCACCATTTAACAATGTTTCTTTCATTCGCTCTCTAAAATGTCAAAATTTTAAAGAAATCTGCGTAGGGTGAATGTAAAATGTAACTTCCACTACATCGGTTCTCTGGAATTTGTGAAAGGTATTCAAACGGTAAATATTCCCCCAACGGCTGCACTTTTAATAGACCCAGTTTATGGAAATTGCACTTCGTTTCAACTTACGTACTACATAAAACAACTAATTATATTTGGAAATATTGTAAAACATGCATTCAAATTACATTTTTATTCAATAAAAGTTCAAAATTTCCCAAATAAAACGATTCCTTTGCCGGCATTTTAGATTTTTTTTTTTAGATTTGCGTAAGTTTCTTTTCAATCTAAATATGCACGAATTACACTCCACACTTAATTAATCCAAACTAAGATATTAATAACCTATTTTGTGCACGTAAAGAAGGAGGTAGCGCAACAGGGCATAACACCCCAAAAACAAATAACTAAGTACTGTGGAGATTCCATCACAGTACATATTTAGAAGCTAAAACTGTCTTTTTTAAACATTTAATTTTTTTATTGTTTTGACACTTTCATAAACCTTCCTATACATACTTGAACTTGTAGAAATAAACTTGAAGTATTGATTTTTTTGTGCGTCCGCCCCTTGTGCCCCCCCTCAGGAAAAAATCCTAACAATAATTGTTGATTTTTTTGCCCGTCCACCCCTTGTGCCCCCCCCAGAAAAAAATCCTGGATCCGCCCTTGATTTCCATAATCTGTGCCTAAAAGTGCGGCGGTTAGAAAAATAATTACTCTTGTTTCTTTCAAAATGCGGATAATTTTAAGCATTTTGTTCATCCCATAAAAGGTTTTTTAGGTTACGTTTTTCAAAAAATTAGACCCAAATTAAGAATCTATTTCAGGTTCTTAATATTAGGGTTAAATAAAAGAAGAAGAAAAACGAACCTTAAAAACTGAGACATCTATAGTAGGTAATGGTCGCCAGGAGTACAATAAATTTTAATTGTAACAAAATAAATATTTTCAAAATTTCCATTTCGGGTCACTAAAATAGATTCTCATTGTTATTTCACTGATACGAAGTACATTATTTATGCATTGAACCGCTTACTCGTTAATACGGAATTGTTTTTTTTCAAACAGTTAGATTTAGCTTTATTATTACGAAAAGTGAGTATTTATATCGGGGGAGACAAAAAACATGCAAAAAATATGCATTTAACATTTTAATTTTGTTTAAATCAATAGGTTTTGTGAAACGTGTGACAAGTGTAATTCTGAAGCATCTATTTAATGTATTAAGCATCTAATGTGTTGCTTATGTAGCGTACGTTGTGTTCTTGCCTTTAGTTGCACATTCTCAGAATTGTTTATCAACCTTTAGAGGCCCAGTGGTCCCGTACGGGACCGCAGATTTACATCGTTCAAAGCCCAACGGTCCCGTACGGGACCGGTGATTACGATGCGAATATTTCACAAAAAATGCCTGGGCATTGGGCTACCTTTTTTGCGCGCTGTGCACGAGTGTTTAAAGGAACCTCTAGATTTGGGTCGTTCAATGCCCAACGGTCCTGTATGAGACTGGTGATTATTGTGTGAATATTGCACAAAAATGCCCGGGCAGTGAGCTACCTTTTTCACGGGCGTTTAAAGGTTAACGAGGGCCGGGAAGATGTGAAACTAATAATTACCTTTATATATTTTTTCAGTTCGAAGCAAGAAGTTTTAGCAGATACAATGAAGGAAGAAATTGATGCAAATATAAAAGAACCTCTTAATCTTACTACTGTTACTGCTGATTCTAAGAAACGGGTAAATATTTATATACTTTACAGATTGTCAATCCAATTTTACTATTAGTTCTGTGAACAGTAGACTTCGCATTCAAAAAAGCAAGTTTCTAATTTTCTCTTATTTAATAAATAAGAACCAAAATTCCCTATAAAATCATAAGATTTGTATGTAGGTACTTTTTTTTTTTTTAAAGCGGAGACGGTTTACCATTAGTTCCCGTGAGTACTTAAGCCATGGGCCCATTGTACTTTCTCCCATTTTACCTCAATCCTTTAACAATAACCCAGTCCCTTTAATAAAGTTCACCAGAGTTGTCATTGGATATATGTGGCTAGGTCTTCTGGTTCTACAACATGTCTCCCCAGGTATCTGAGCCTAGTTCCCACCAGGGCAGGACATTGGCACCATAAGTGAATTGGAGTATCTTCATCCTCTTCACATTTTCTACATCTACTGGTGCTTTCCACCCCAATAGCTGCATAGCATAATATGTCTCCTGAGATGGCAGTGTCCCGTTAGTAGGCCTACCAGTTCCCTCAGCGAGTTTCTGTTTATATCGAGTAGTTTTCTGGTCCGTCTGGGGTCGGGTCCGTTTATGAGTATGTAGATACTTAAGTACCTACCGGTTCTGGCTCTGAGGTCTGGGTCCGGCTGAACCCGTGCGTCCCGATAGCCGCAACAGCACCCAGTACCCAGACCGCACCAAAGAACTCGGACCCGGGACCTGCACCTAGAACACGTACTTTTAAAAGGAAGTGCGCCTCGGAGGCCTCCGGCAAAATGTACATCTTGTCCATCAATGAAATTTGCGAGCTCCTTTCCTGTGGATAGCGATTGAGTTGCCAAGTGGTTTTTTTTCAGTTATCCCATGAGCGGATGGACTTAGAGTATTCAATGTAGTCATGTATTTGTAATTTGGGTTCAATATTGTTGAAATAACTTCTTTCCACTTTGCCGCCCCCAGTTTATCATTTTGCATTGAATTTATGTAAAATAGCGTATTAATAACCATAATAGTTGGTTAATTTGTAGATCGCCGTTTTTTGTGAAAAATCATCTCAAGGGCGCTGTACAATTTTTTGTGACTTCTTAGGCCATCTAATTTAATTGTTTACAATAGATACAAGATACATACTTACCTGGCAGATCACTTCTGATAAACTCACTTTTATTCGAATATTTATGCTTGGAGAAGATATGATTTTGTACCCAGATATATATATGCTCTATATTATATTCTAATTTATTGTAGACAGACTAAAGTGCACAAAGAAAATGGCGAAAATATGCTTTATTGAAGCTTGCATATTTTTAACAGATAGTAATGCAAAATCCATTCCCTAATCATGGTTTTTCTTTTTAATTTCAGATGGCCAGCGATGATGTCAGAAGTTTACAAAAGTGTGTTTCAATTGTTAACTTGAAAAATAACGCACCCAAAAATAAATGCTCAAATGATTGTTTAGACTTAACACCCGTTTCTATAAAAGCAGAAGATGGTACAGAGGCAAAGGATTATAAGGATAGCGATACTTCTTTGGATCAAAACAGTTTCTGCGGAAATGATGCTCCGGATATCCTGAAAACCGAAGATGTCAATGAAATGAACATGATAGACAATACCGAACACTGTGAGGATAATGACATACAAGTACCTATCAAAATAATTAAAACTGAGCTTTCGATAAATGAAGACGAACCTGTCAAATTACCAGAGTCATTTGTTTGTTCAATTTGCAATTACGCATGCGAAAACATGATGCATTTAAAAACCCATAAAGCCATACACATGGGTGAAAAATTGTTCGGGTGCGAACTCTGCAACTATCGGTGTGCCGAGTTACGCAACCTTAAAAGGCATCAGATCATACATTCCCCAGTCAAGCAGTTCGGATGCGATATATGCTCTTATACATGCAACAGAAGTTGTACTTTAAAGCGGCACAAACTGATTCATACGATGAGGAGTTTCGATTGTGAAAGCTGCGAGTTTACCACAAATAGTGTTAAAAAATTGAAACTTCATAAACTGGGACACGAAGATAAAAAGCCGTTGACTTGTCCGTCGTGCTCTTTCACTTGCCCTTCCACTGCGGAGTTATCGCAACATCTCAAAGTTCACACGGACGAACGACCATACCCTTGCGAGTTATGCTCTTTCAGAAGCAGTCAACGGAATAATCTCAAACGCCACATGCTCATCCACACAGGAGAGAGACCTTTCTCTTGCCCACTCTGCGAATACACATGCAAGCAAGCCATTGCTCTCAAAACGCACCAACTGTCGCACATAAACGAGAAATCGTTCAACTGCGACGATTGCAGCTACACATCCAGGAAATCATGCGATCTCCGCAAGCATAGGCTTCTGCACAGCGGGAAAGCGCCCATCACATGCGATCGTTGCCCCTTCAGCTGCGTTAATAAGAGCGAACTGAGGCGGCATTCGGTCATCCACGTTGAGGGTAAACCCATCAGCTGTAAGCTATGTCCGTACACTTGTAAACGGCAGTCGTATTTAAATAAACACATGCTGGTTCACTCGGAGAAGAAATCTTATTCTTGCGACACATGCGAGTTCACTTGCAGTCAGAGTCGCTATATGCGATCTCACATGTTAACTCATATCGGTGCTTACAAAACACGAATTATTAACGAAGATATTATTAGCAGAATTTCTATGTGAACACCCCTTACTGTTTTTTTTTTTTTTAATTTTTATGTTATTATTATTATGTAAATTTGTATTTATTATTTGGAACCATTTTGTAAGTGATTCAATGGTTTTAAGTTAGTGGTTTGGTATAAATTAATCACAAAAACAATAATTGACCTGATCTACGCGACTATCGCATGCTATTCAGGTTTCACCAAAAGACATACATTGTGTTGCATAATGGGATAGATTGTGTTGAAACGGTCAGTGCTACAAAGTTTATAAATAATTTGTATTGTCCTGCGTAATCTCATATTGCTTTTCTTGTGAAACAAGCAATATTGCACTAAAAAACTTAAAGATATAGAAGAAAACAATATGTACAGATAGACAAATTTGTCAGTGCCGTTGAAACTGTCGCTAGTTTGTAAGTCTGCATAAACCTCTTTATAAACTTGTGTTCCAGTAATTTTATTGCTAAGGAATGTAATTTTTTTTAAATAAAAAACGTTTATCAGTTATTTCAATTGAGTTTTTTTTTATGATAATACAGGGTGCGGCAGCATAACTTCCTTTTTTTAAATGCGCGCCATTCAGTCGGTTGATGTCGTAGCTGAGCGCTAGTGATCTCGTTCGAGAGGCGGAACTTTAAAGTTTTGTCCCGACACAGTTTAGTCACCATCATGAAAAATTAGTATTAGGAGCGTACGTTTGCCGATGAGGCCTACTTTTTGAACGGATGTTCTGTGATCGCAACCCAGCGCACCTTTCGGAATCACTTTAATTTAGCCTCTGTCCTGGACCGGAATTCAATTGTTATATGGGTCACTACATTCAGACAAACTGCAAGTGCGACAAGAAGAAGAACTAGAGTCCCTTGTCCCATTAAATCACCGAGCATTGATGGCTATTTTGAGGGAACACTTCCCAGAGAACGTCATCTCAATTAGGGGCGATTTGAAGTGACAGGCCCGCTCTCCCGATTTGTCCTCTTGTGATTTTTTTTAATGGGTTTTTTTAAATCCCGTGTTTATGTGAACCGTCCAAGGACCCTACAAGATTTGAAGACCAACATCCAGGAAGAAATTGACAGGATAACGCCTGATATGCTGGCAAGAGTCATGACAAACGCCAGAAATCGGTTTACTCAGTGTATGGAGAATGGGGGACGTCACCTACCTGATTTGATCTCTAATACTAAGTAAAACAAAACTTTAGGTATGTGCCTACATTATAAAAAAGGAAGTTATGCTGCCGTACCCTGTATATGAACTGTAAAATTGCATGTGATCCGGAGTACCACATGGGTTGGAAGTTTTTGAAGTCTATAGAATTTAGTCTGCGAGAGAATGAGATAGAATGAAATCTTACCACATTGGCTGCCTTGATTATGAGCTCAGTTTTCAAGGCTCCTATTGGTTGAGATTGTGTGGGTGAAGGTTTCATTTCTACCGCGTGCGAAGTGCGCTCGATTTTTTTTCCAATACCGCCAACACTTGGCGCTTGACCATAATTTCAATGTATAGAAGAAAGGGAAGGAAATTTACGTTCTTTATGTCTAGTTCAAGCAAGGACAGGACAATATTTTATTGTCCCAGCTCCGGACTCATTGTACTATTGTAAACAGAAGTTTGGAGGACAAGTCAATGAAGCACAACATTGTCCTAAAGATTAGCTGCATCTCCGCAAGTCAATATCTTAAGGGGCATCCATTAATTACGTAAGCTTTTTTTTTTTAATTCAGACTCCCCCCCCCTTGGTGAGATTTGGTGGGACCCCCTCACATTAATTTTGTTCAATTATTCAAATTATTAAGTAATAGAACGACAACTATCTTTTCATAGATTTAATTTTTGTTTTTTTAAAGACAAAAATTCCCAGGTAACAAATAACCTGACAATATTTAGAAATATCCCACTAGCATAACAGTAAGTGGAAAATGTTGCTTGTGTCGTAATGGAGGAGTTGACCAGCCAAGGAGGTTTTTTGACCTCTCCAGCCAGAATCCTTTGACTCTTCGCCTTGCACCGCAGTTGAAGGAATGGATTCATACGTCCTTCACTCCTGGACACACTGACCCCCAGATTCCTACCCACCCCTCCGTCCCAGAACTCCTCTTCTTTCTTTCCCTAAAAAAACCCTCCACACAGCATCCCTTAAGATGACACAGGCTTTTAAAAATTTTAAATCTTTTTTTACATGGAGCTAATGTAAAAAAAGTTTTTTTTTTTCTTTCTTTGTTTAAAAAAGAAAGACAAACATTCCCGGATTATAAATAACCCGACAATATTTGAAAATCTCCTACTACCACCACAGTAAGCCGAAAATGTTGCTTGAGTAGTGAAGGAGGACTTAGCCAGCCGAGAAATTGAATGCGGAAAGCCTGGAAGGGACCTAAACGCGATGCCTACTCAACCACTGACTGGTCAAATAAATTTATATTATGTTTCACTACGAACTTTGTGGGAATGCCTGTAATGCAGTTCAAACATGCAATTTCACAACTGTCGGGTACTAGGTGTACAGACCGGGCAAGAGTTCGCGCCTAATTTTTACTTCACCGAATAACAATACATCTTTACATTGCCAATAGTAAGTAAATACAAAACACGCTTTAAAATGTCTCCCGCTCTTTACCAACAGTATGAAAAACATGCATTTAAGCATCTCCCGCAAACAATGTATTAAAATGCTTAATTTAAGTTAGCAATAATTTTCTTATATCTAGATTAATTCTAATAATTATTGTTAAATATTAAAAATTTTCTAGTTTACATGAATTTTTTTTAAAACGAAACTTCTCCCACGGTTGCCTCGGTCAGTTCGGCCTGGTCAGCTAGATAGGTTTTTTCTCTATCCGCATTTAGAACAACGCGCGATGGTACAAAATTTGGTTTGTACTGCGCATACCACTCCCCCCCTCTACGGTCCCTTCACCGGCCCTTGGCTGCCGCCAATCACTTCGCCCGAAATTCAGTATGCCGTTGACCGTCGCTGCCGTCGTCCTGTGTATCCGCGTTACAAAAAAATTAACCCATTCAGACCCAGTGGTAAAATGGGTAATCAGCCGATATGTTCAAATACATTATCACTAATTACAAAGAACAAAAGAGGACAGCTCTCACAGAGGGTTATATGATAAATCATAAGTATATGGTAAATGTCACTGCTAGCGAAACCAACAAAACTGTGCTCCGATTACTTTCTTAACATTGCGAATTAAACACGAGCCAATTGGTATGGTCGATGATAAAATAAACAATATCTCCTTCAAAATAAAAGCCTAAGAACACCTACGTAACAAGGTATCGGAAAAGTTACATCAGAGTATTTGAGTTATTTTATTCGACATATTATTGGTAAGAAGCGATAATTTTGGAATGTCCATCATATTATTGTTCATGACCTCGGAGACAACAACGATGATTTACTGGCTTTCAATGTTTCAAGTGAATCATCTGAGTTTTTTTTTTTAATGACAATAATGATTTTTTTAGCCTCGGATTAATTCCTCAGCCAATTTGGTAAATCTCAAGCCACATAAAGTACAATATGTATTTGGTAATACTACCGCTACCATTATTTAAAGGTATAAATTGTTGTCATTTTTTGTCAGACAAATAAAATAAAATTTAATAAAATAATTCAATTTATTTAAATAGTGGGATTGAATGTGTTAGCGTTCGTCTAGTAAGCAGTGGGGAGAAGGGGCGGAGACATGCGCGTCCACGGGGTGATCTTATTTTGGATTGAGAATAGTCTCGGGGTTCCCAAGTATTTTGGGTTTTTTAGAGCATTGGGTCAGGTTGTCTTTGTTGAACTTCTGACTTTAGAGTAATGTAACCAAGGGCGGATCCAGGGGGGGGGTCATGGGGGTCATGACCCCCCCCCCCCCTGGGCTGGGTCCAGGACCTAGGTGGACCTACTTTTTACTTGTATCTATTATTATCAAATTAAATTATAACTTCTAGTGACTTGACCGCGACTATTTGACCCCCCCCTGGTGCTATGTGACCTCCCCCCTGGCGCCAAAGCTGGATCCGCCCTTGAATGTAACTATTCTAGCTTTCTGTTAATAATTTTTAGGGTTTCCGCTCCGTTTATTAAACTAAATAAATAAGAGTATATCAAACCAAGCCTTGGATAATAAATAGAAAAAATACATACTTATGCATTGTATGTTCAAGAGAAAATATTACATCCTGAAACGGAGTGTACCTACTCCCAAAGATTCGTGGCATTTCATCATAAATATACAAACCACCCACCATTTCATCATAAATATACCAAACCACCCACCATTTCATCCTCTCTGCCTACCACCCTGCAAAACGGCGTTGATTGGTAAAAATAAATTGTGTTAAAAATGTTATTCTGTGCTAGCAACACTCGTTATTCATAGCCTTATTCTTATTCACGAAAAGGTAACGATGACACTTAAAGTTCCTACTTTATTGTTAATGATTACGGATTAGTAAATAGGGCCGTTATTTTGACAGGTCCAGAGTCCACATTGAAATCTTGGAAAGTACTTCATTTTTTGCCACTTTTTGCTTATAACTTGTGGTTGTACGGCGGTGTCTGCCGCAGTTTATCATAGTTTTTCAGTTACGATGGCTTCATTAATCGCCAAGAATCTCCTTCGAGTTCCTCTGGGAGTAAACCCGGCATCCATTAATTATGGTAAGGTTTTAAATTGTAATATTTTGACGTTACGTGGCTGGAAAGAATATTTATATTTTTACATAATAATTGAAGTTATTTGACATATCTTTGTAGGGTTCCAAGTCCATTTATGTTTTTAAATGGTTTCATTTATACAAACATTCAACTAATTGAAGCTAAATTGAACATCCAATTCGAGTGGAAACTGCTACTAGGCTACTACACCTTTCGTAGTGAAACTCATTATTTTTATTTTTCTGTGTTTTGGTTATAGATGTAATATTATGACATTTGTTAAACTTTTCAAAGCCCCTACGAATAAATGAGTTTGATAACTTATAAATAAATATATTCGGCAAGTTCTAAGTACAAATGGCATCAGTCCATGTTGCTAATGGAAATAAATTGACAAATATTATCTAACCTCACTTGGAAAGAATTTACTTGGAGAATGTAGTGAGGTCGAGTACTAAGTTCAAATGGCATCAGTCCATGTTGCTGATGGAATATTTGGCGAATATTATCTATCTTTACTTGGATGTGGTGAAGCAGTTGTTGATTGTTGGAACAAAGCCAGTGTCGGCACGTCTCAGGGGGTCAAAGGGGACAATTCCCACCAGATATTCCAGAAACTAATAAAAGGAAATAAAGAAATTCCCAAAGTTTTGTCTTTGTCAAAGAAGTGAATTCTTTAAACTTGTCTATGCAACTTTTTCAGGTAATTATTTCCCCACTTCGCTTTTGGGCACAGTTTATGGAAATTACGTTACAACAATTACTACACGAAACAACTATTAACATGCTTAAAATCTGTCCTTAGTATTGGTTAACTAAGTAATTCATCCATATTTAGATTGAAAATAAACTTGGATCGAAATTTTAATGCATCTTTTACCATCTATTTTTAAAGTTAATTTATTATTTTCTGTAGTAATTAATTTTAACAATTACTACACGAAACAACTATTTGCATGCTTAAAATAGGTCCTTAGTATTGGTTAACTAAGTAATTCATGCAATTTATATTTAAAATAAACAAAAATTTTAACCAAACAAAAAAACGGGGTGAAATGCAGATCCGGGCACCGTCTGGAAATTTAATAAAAAGGCACTTTCTAGATGAGAAAAGTGTGGAGAAGATGAATAAAAAATAAATTAAGGCGCGCTCGGCAAAATTAAGGGAGATACAACCGTTCAAAGTATTTAAAAATTCACTTCGCGAACTGATATTGACAGTTCGTTCGCCATGTTTTCATTGCTTATGTTGGATCCCAGACCTAATACAGAATTAATAGTACGCCAAAATCACAAACCATATTACACAAACCTAGCGTAGCCGCTAAACCACTTGAAAACTGGGATGTTTTTTTGCCGTGACGCGAGCAGGCGCTACGAAGGGGGCACTTTCTTTTCTATCACAAACCATGTTTAGCGTATTAGGTTATAAAAAAATGGCGGGCGGACGCGGGCGGACGCGGGCGGACGCGGGCGAACTGTCAATATCAGTTTGTAAAGTGAAATTTTAAATACTTTGAACGGTTGTATCTCCCTCAATTTTGCCGAGCGCGCCTTAATTTTTGTTTTATTCTGCTTTTCCACACTTTTCTCATCTAGAAAGTGCCTTTTTATTAAATTTCCAGACGGTGCCCGGATCTGCATTCCTCCCAAAAAACGACTTAAAAAAATGCACTAAAACGTAAAAAAATAATTTCGTATTCTTCTACAACTTTATAATCAACTTACCTTTTCTACTCATCAATATGTAGGTACGATTGTTATTTTTGGAGTCGGTGTCGGCGGGAGAGGAGCTGTCAAGTGAACACGCCGGGCCGCGGGCACCTTGTTTGACACCGACTCCAAAAATAACAATCGTACCTACATATTGATGAGTAGAAAAGGTAAGTTGATTATAAAGTTGTAGAAGAATACGAAATTATTTTTTTACTTTTTAGTGCATTTTTTGAAGTTGTTTTTTTGTTTTGTTAAAATTTTTGTTTATTTTTGATTTTTAGTGAATCTGAAGTACACTAACAAATTCGATTAAGATTCGGCCGAGTATCGTAAATTTGTTCTTCAGAATTGGAGAGTTCCGTTACTTTGTCATGGATCCCATAATCAGAACCTAACCAAACTCTCATCAAACTATCCTAGAAGTACATCCTTTCCAATAAAAAAAGAATCATCGAAATCGGTTGGCGTGATATTGAGTTATTCGTCCATTTGTCGCGCACATACTTGATGCAAATTTAAGACTTGTATGATTTTCTCATGGATGCCATTGTCAGAACTGGACCAAATTAAAATGGGACCACACGGGAAGCACCAGCTTTCAAATAAAAAAAGAATCAGCAATATCGGTTCACCCAGTCAAAAGTTCTGAGGTAACAAACATAAAAAAAAATAAAAATAAAAAATACAGTCGAATTGAGAACCTCCTCCTTTTCGAAGTCGTTTAATAAACTTGGATCGGAATTTTAATGCATCTTTTACTACCTATCCAGAGGTAATTAATTGTTTTCTGTAATAATTAATTTGAAATGTAGTGTAATTTCCAAAATCTATGCCTAATAAAACTGTGGCGGTTGGTGGAATATTTACCCTTTTTGTGATCGATTGGTTGTTACCCCCGTTTCTGCGAGTATCGCAAGTGATCCATGAAGTTCCACTAAAATTGTATCAAAACATGTCACGTGACGGGATAGATTGCATTGTATAGGGCTTAATTCATAAAAATAATTAACCTCTACGGCCTCTATATTTTGCTATATACTTCTCTAGCAAACTGTCAAAATGTGGATTATATGGAAAATATTTTCGTCATACATTCCAGATATATTTGCTGTTTTTGAACGTACAGTGAAACCCTCTTAAGAAGTTTTCCAAGGGACCGGAAAAAACAAACTTCTTAAGCAGGAAAACCTTATATGTGGGAAAAATTGGGCCAATATTAGGCCAAGGGACCGAAAAAACCAAACTTCTTAAGCCACGAAACTTCTTAAGCGGGAACTTCTTAAGAGGGTTTCACTGTATTTCAAAATGGGATACTATTTTTGAAGGCAGATGAAAAACTCTTTCAGATTTTAGTATCACAAATCGACCTATTATGCATTTGATTGTATTATTATCTTAATGACTGTACAGTTTGGATTGTTGTAAATGGAAGTGGTACCCTCTGTTATTTTCAAAAAGAACTGCTGAAGTTTCAAACAGCATCCCCGACGAGAAAATGTCATATAAAAAAATTAACAAAATTTGGAATTTCTTAGTTTCTAAAACTTGAATACAACTTCTCGACCTTACTTCTGACCATTTTTTTTCCAATTTTCCAAAGATCTTTCAAATGTAAAATAAAAAACAAATTGGCACTGGTAAATATTTAAAAAAATTATATTACACCTCACGATAGCGCCACAGTCTGTACGGTGCAAAGGCAGGGGAATTACTTATATCTTTGTGAGGAGGGTAAATTGGCCATTTAATAACCTTAGTGAAGACATCTTGGGTTCCTGCTAATTGGATCAATATACTTTGAATTCCTTTTTTGTATTGGCAGCCACGGCTAGGAGCCTGTGCGTGGGGGCCGCTCTCCAGGCCAAGAGCAAGAAGTCAGTGACGGACAAAACTGGGCACAACGTGGTGCTGGTGGACGGAGTGCGCACCCCCTTCCTGCTCTCCTTTACCGACTACAGCCGAATGATGCCCCATGACCTGGCGCGCCACGCACTGCTGTAAGTATATGTTCTTCATCATGTCTTTGTCGTCATAGGAAAGCAATACTGCTGTAACCGCCTCGATTTCATGACAGAACAACAAATCTAACTTAGAATATACTTAAATTATTATTACAGGTAAAATAATAGTATTAAAAATCTTCTTAAAAAATGAATGGGGGATAGAGGGCTACCACACCATATATCTCCCTTGATTGTACCGGGACTCTGGGTTTCTGAGATTTAGTGGCAAGCACACATTCTTACAATTTCTTTTTTAACCCCCGATGCAAGGAGCAGTGTTATAAGTTTGGCTTTCTGTGTGTCTGTCTGTCTGTGTGTCTGTCTGTGGCATCGTAGCTCCTAAACGAATGGACCGATTATGATGCGGTTTTTTTGTTTAAAAGCTGACGCAATCGAGATGGTTCTTAGCTACAATTAATAAATTACCCCTAGATACACGATCGGAAGAAAACTATGACAAATATTAAAAAAAAAATTAAAATATTCTAGTACCACCTCATAACTTTACTTATTGTTTAGAAATATGTTTTTGCCTTATCAATTCTTTGAATCATTTATTAACTAAGGGAACGTAACGCATACTACGTAACCTGTTCAGGGGAGGTCTTCAAAATACCACGCTTGGTACAAATGAGCAGCGAGGGTCTTAGGTTTTTAGTCACCGGTGGGAGGGGGGGGTTAGAAATTGCAAAAAGTTGGTCACGTAGTATGGGTATGTTCCCTAACCTATATTTCTATTACTTTTATTTTATTTTCTCATAAAATTACTAATAGTTTTTGTGATAATAGTTTTAATTTAAACAGATGTAAAAATATTTAGTTGTCCTCTCCTAAACACAAGCAGCTGCTTTATTAGGAGAGTGATTGAAATATTGATGTTATATTATGTTGTAAAATTGTAACCTTGATAAATGTTTCGATAAAAAATAAAATAAAAATTCATGAAAATCTGTTCAGGCGTTTCAAAGTCATCAGCTCTTTTTTGCTCCGGGGGATGCTTATTAATATATACCTATTGATTACAGTCTCTTGACTATTATTCCGCCATCTTTCAGTGTAATATGGATATAAGATCATTACAGTTCCTAAGTATATAATGCGTTCCCTTCCTCAGCGGTCTCCTGCAGAAGACAGGGCTGAACAAAGAGCTGGTGGACTACATTGTGTACGGCACGGTCATCCAGGAGGTGAAGACTGCCAACGTGGCGCGGGAGGCGGCCCTGACGGCCGGCTTCAGCGACAAGACACCGGCGCACACAGTCACCATGGCCTGCATCAGCTCCAACCAGGCCATCACCACAGGTTATATATACCACTTGTTACCCTTCATCATTATTTTCACTCACTTTCAAATTGTGACACAATGAACATGTTGTCATGCTAGTCAGCCAATTAGCGTCATTTAGGAGTTTTGAAGTTTAATCAATGGCAACTTAAAGTTGGTGTTGTCAGAATACTATCAGTATCTCCAAATACTATGTTTTGAGATAATGAGGAAAGCAATATTCGAATGCTCACTACAAATCAAATATAATATTTATTTATTTACGCCCTAGTGGGCTTTTACAAAGATAGATAATAATAGTTAGGCAGGTACGTAGTACACAATATGTAATAATTAGATTAATAGAAAAAAATAAAATTAATTAAAATTAAAATCATACATTTCATTAAAGCAATTATAACGACTTCGTTTTATAACTAATTTAGAATCTGCAAAAATGTCTACAATATTCCCAAATTTATTTCCAAAATGATGTAATCTATTTAGACGTGTATAATCCTCATAGTTTGTTTTAAAATTGTCACAGAAGAAGGTAGCACTTTGCCTCGTATTTCTGGTCGGTACAAATTCTCGCCAAAATTTTATTTTGGCGAGAATTTCAGGGTTGTCAATGCAATTATTAATGATTTTATTTAATAGAACAAGGTCAGAGATGATCCGCCTATCTGACAGCGTAATTAAGTTGAGTTGTTTCATCAAAAGGACATAGTTAATATTTTGAATTGGAATATTCAGCTTAAAGTTAATAAATCTTTGAAATTTGTTCTGTACCCTTTCTATATTGTCGGAATGTATTATATACAATGGGGACCAAATGGGCGAATTATACTCTACCTGGCTTCTTACTAAAGAAGCCAGGTAGAGTAATATGCCATAAAATGACACCAAGAGGCATAACGGTCCAGTACATTAGTATGACATTTGAAATTTTCTACTAGTGATCCAGAAAACATCAACATTTTGTTTAATTCAAGTTTTTCTGCATCATAATTGATTTCTGCATTAATATTATGAGCAATCTGAGTATTGTACCGGTAAATTTAGGGTAAACTTTTACATATAACTGCATACTAGACTCAAATTTCGATTTTTTGGAGATGTCTGCCTAATCAACTGGACGATAGATATATGACTTTTAGCTAGAGACGCTATATGATATAATGAACTGGAAAGTCAAGTTCTGTATTGCAGTAGCATGTAGCCTCTCTATTTGTTTCCCAATGCTAATATCTATACTTGATAGTGTCACGCCCAAAGACAGTCATTTTTTTAATTACTAACTTTCATTGACTTCACAAAATACATGTACAGTGAAACCCTCTTAACAAGTTTACCTGCTTAAGATGAAGCTATACGTGAAATCCTATTTAGATTAATCTTTACTACCAATCGGTTTATATTATGAACTTCAAAAAATATGCTACGGATAAATTGAAGCTTTTACTACCTTTTGTATGTAATGGAATTACAATAAAATTATTATTTACGTAACAAAAAATAGAGCTTAAACTACAAAAAAAAATGTATTTTCATGACGTATGAAGTAATATTAGAATTTTTTTTTTTAAAATACCCCTTTATGGCTAAGACCACTTTTGACGTTTTGATCTAACTTTTTTCATTCATATAAAATTATGCACAAAATAAATAAAAACCACTTTGGAGCTTACTTGCCTCGTGCAAATAAGCGGGCGTACATTAATTACGTGAGCTCAAAAGGGGGTCCAGCAAAATATCACGTTACTTGAAAAGAAAATACGAAGTGGCCTAAATTTGTCAATCCAAGGGGGGGGGGGGTCTAGATAGGAAGAAAAACTGCTCACATAATTAATGTATGCCCCCTAAGACGCTCTATTTTAAATTTTGAAGGAGTGAGAATCAAAATATTTCTAACGTTTATATTCCTCGAAGTTTGATTTTTTTCAGTACCTTGAAGACCGAATGGCCCAATTTATCCCACTTATAAGGTTTTCCCGCCTAAGAAGTTTTTTTCCGGTCCCTTCAAAAATTTCTTAAGAGGAATATAAACGCTAGAAATATGTCGAATCTCATGCCTGCAA
Organism: Limnephilus marmoratus; assembly: GCA_917880885.1. Classification (NCBI taxonomy): domain Eukaryota; kingdom Metazoa; phylum Arthropoda; class Insecta; order Trichoptera; family Limnephilidae; genus Limnephilus; species Limnephilus marmoratus. The sequence goes on from OU862928.1 coordinate 26,026,692, forward strand.
AATTTTAAAATCGAGCGTCTTTTTGCACGAGGCTAGTAAGCGAAAAAGTGGTTTTTATTTATTTTGTGCATAATTTTATAAGAACGAAAAAAAGTTAGAACATAGATAAAGTCAAAAATAGTCTTAGCCGTAAAGGGGTATTTTTTTAAAATTGTTACTTACATTACTTCATAGTTAAGTCATGAGAAAACATTTTTTTTAGTGGTTTACGCTTAAATTTTTTGTTACGTAAATAATAATTTTATTGTAATTCCAATACATAGATAAAGTAGTTAAAGCTTCATTTTATCCGTAGCATATTTTTTGATGTTCATACTGTAAGCCGATTCGTCATAAAGATTAATCAAAATAGTATCTAAATAGGATTTCACGTATATATTCATCTTAAGAGGGTTTTACAGTATTACGAATCTCTGTTTTCAAAGTCTGTCTATCAATGTGGTTAAGTGTAATTAATATTTGTGCGTACTTACTTTAGGTGTGGGCATGATTGCCTGCGGCGTGTACGATATTATCGTGGCTGGCGGCGTGGAGTTCATGTCTGACGTGCCCATTCGCCACAGCCGCAAGATGCGCTCCCTGCTGCTGCGCGCCAACAAAGCTAAGACTCCCCTGGCCAGGCTACAGCTTCTGGCTTCTCTGAGACCCGACTTCTTCGTGCCTGAGGTATATATATATATGTATATACATATATCATGACTATTAATTCTTGAGGTCGTTTGAGATTTTTACTTTAACGAGTGGCTGGCTGATCTTGCTTCGGAGATTGTTCTAATACTATCCACGCTGATTTTTTTTTGTGATGTATGTATTTAGGTTTATGTAGAAATAATAAAAACGGTTTATATATTCGTACAAATATATTTACAGTTGTATCAAACAACCGCCAAACAACTCGATCTTGGCATACACTCCTTGCCTCATTCACATTCATACCTCGTCTCATTAATATTAAAACCAAATCGCAAAAATATTTTCATGACTTTTTAACCCCTGTAGATTTGAGATTAAATTATTGATACCGCTCATAAAAAAGATGTCTATGGCCGGTGAATTCTTGAGTATTTCCGCATACCAATAAAATCAAAATAATTTGAATATTTCTGAACTTATCCAAAAACTAAAAACTGTTTTTGAAAGGTGATTAAATACGCTTTCAAATTGTATTATTAGAAGTAAGCATGTTATTTTTGAAATATTAAAATTGTGTAGCAAACATTAAAAATTTTCACCTTACATTGTTCTGGCGGAAGTTTGACGTCATAAATCCGAATAATTTCTTTTTTTGTAGATATCTATGGAATTCAAATCGTAGCGTGGTGTTTTCTCTTTCTAACACTGCTTAGATCACATTTCTCGTCATGATAGTAAGGGAGACATAACGAATTTTATGAGACCTGACGAGCTGACCCCTAAAAGGGTCAAATTTACTCTAACGATAATCGGCTGCTTGACCCATAAATGTGTCAAATTTTCTCAACCGGTTAACCCCTCAGGCCCCAACCATATTCTGTCAGAATATTTCCAAATAAATTGAATATTTGTGAACGTATCCAAAAAGTAAAAATTGTTTTTTAAAGGTGATAGAATACACTTTCCAATTTTATTATTACAAAAATTATTTAAATTTAAAAATTTTGATGCAAATTTTCAAAAGTTTTAAAAATGGCTCACCTTACGTTTTTACTATCTAAAATTACTGGTAACTAAATGGGAGACACAACGTTTTCTATAAGACATGTATGAGTTGTTCCGAAAAGTGAACAAATAAGCCTTAACTTTAATATAACTGATTAAAGATAACTAAAACTTTAAAGTTATTATCTCAAAATCAACACGTTGTTAGTGATTATATTCTGGCAGTAAGCTGACGATATATTGTTTAAAAGGTTATCATTCCTAGTTCCTATACAAATTGTAATCCTTTTTTTCATATTTTAGTTGCCGGCAGTGGCCGAGTTCTCAACTGGCGAGACCATGGGCACTTCAGCCGACCGTTTGGCCGCCGCCTTCGGGGCGTCCCGCCAGGAGCAAGACGACTACGCCCTTCGATCGCACACCTTCGCGCAGAAGGCGTCTGACGCAGGCTACTTCACCGATGTTATCCCCGTGAAGGGTGAGTCCTCAACAACTTCACTTATTCTACCGTGTTCGTTTCACCGGCCAGCCAATTTCTCTTATACTTCTAATTATACAATACAAATACAGACAGAGGATCATAGATAAACGATGCATATATATATCTCCCTTTGTGTCTATTATCTTCAGCGGTGGTTCATGGTCATTCTCAATGGGTGTTCAATTCAAGAGAGGAAAAATTAATACATTTAAATTTCACCCACATGTCGAAATATTTTGACTCGATATGTCCTTAATTTTGAAAGAATTCGATATTCAGAAAAGAAATTCCTTCTGTGTAGGAAATTAGTAAGAAAACTGTCACTTCACTTTTTACGCCATTTAACAATGAAAAAATATAAATAAATTTTTACTTTCAACTGTCAATAAAAAAATCCTGCAAATTTGTAATCTTTAAATTGTAAAAATGGGTTGAATTTATTTTTTACATTTATAAGTATGCGATTGTAACTTATAAGTATGCGATTATAAGTATCTCACATCCACTTATAAGTATGCGATTCCAAAGGTACGATGCTGATTGTCTTTTATTTTAAATGCAATGTGTTATTATTTGTATTGTATTGTTATAAACTGCGTCTGCTCTCAACACAGGAGTTCCTAGTGAGACAGGCATAGCACATCAGTTGAGCGATTCTGTATCTTTTGTGTGATCGAGATCGATCTCGGTCGAGATCTCCTTTCAGATTTGTATGATTTTTTTTGGCTGGGATTTGCTTTTTCTATGGGCTGATGTTAGAATTTCAGCTGAGAGCTGTCACATATTTTAGTTTAGGTCGTTTTAAACACGAATTCATGCAAATATGCATGATTATTTATTCATTTAACAGCCTTAGAAAATCACACAAATCTGACAAGAGATCTCGTCCGAGATCTATCTCGATCTCACAAAACATAGAGAATCGCTTGGCAGTTGTAATAGAATTAATGAAAGTGAATAAAGAAAAAAATCATACATCTTGCCAATTTTTTGGATTTTGTACATAGAAGTGTAAATATTTGAGACAAACACTGAGAAGAATAATTATTTCACTTTCTAACGACGAACCAATCTCATATCTCTGCACTATAGAAAAGATAAAAAATAATTTACAGACGTCCCGGTCATATCTGTCCAGACGAATGTTTGCGACTAGCGATGTCCTTATGAGGCTCGAGGGTTTAAATTTGTTTGGTGTTGTAGAATGTATTTGTAATGTTTCAGTTGACGGCAAGGACAAGCTTGTGGACAAGGACAATGGAATCCGCGTCTCCTCTCCGGAGGCGCTGGCTAAACTGAAGCCAGCCTTCATCAAGCCCCACGGCACCGTCACGGCCGCCAACTCTTCCTTCCTCGTAAGTCTTACAACCCTTAACCCGTCTATTTGTTCGCTTTTCGGAACAACTTCTATAGGTCTCGTAGAAATCATTTACTATCGCAGTGAGAAACATGATATAAACGGAGTTAGAAATAAAAAACATCACGCTTTATATTGAAATACAAAAACTAACCACAAAAGAAGTAAAACGTTCACCTTATGAATCCAAAGTATATAATGAAGACGCTCATGCTGTATGTGGGCTTAGATCTTTTAAACTTTTAACGGATTTTCACGGTTTTCACCAATAGATGAAGTGATTCACGAGGAAGATTTTTAGGTGTATAATTTGTCAAGGTTTTGTGTATATTGGTTGAAATACATAATATATCTGGCCAAGCGGCAGCGGGCAACGGGCAGCGGGCAACAGGCTGACAAACGGGCGGTGTGGATTTGAATTAACAGATGGCGTAGGTTATAAAGGTTTCGGGTCTGCTAGTATATCATAAATTTCAACCAATTTACACAAAGCCTTTGACAAATTATATACCTAAACCTTCCTCATGAATCACTCGATCTATTGGTGAAAACCGCGTGAAAATCCGTTCATTAGTTATTGAGTTTTTAGCGAACAGACAGAAGCGTCGGAAGACTTTGATTTATAATATGTAGAGATTTTTACATGGAATGAGTTTTTAGCGAACAGACAGAAGCGTCGGAAGACTTTAATTTATAATATGTAGAGATTTTTACATGGGTGACATACATTTGTCTAATAAAATGTTAGGGATCGTCCATTAATAACGTGATTTTTTTTTAGCAACTTTATAACCCCCCCCCCCCCTGGTGAAATGTGGTGAGGTTTTAGACTAACCCCCCCCCCCCAAAATCACGTGTATTTTTTTTAGTACAAAGTATTATGAAATTTTCAGAATATTGTCACGAAAAATAAATACACGTGATTTCTCATTATACCCCCCCCCCGTCGTGATATTTCGTGATTTTTCCGAACCCCCCCCCCCCTCCTTTCGAGCCTCACGTGATTAATGGACGACCCCTTATCAGTAATTTTAGATTGCGTCTAAAATTTTTATGTTTCAAAAATTAAATCTTTATTGCGAATAATAAAATTAACCCGGCGCTTGCGGTGTTGCTTGATTTTACACGCGATTTTGACCCTTACGTATAAAGAAAGTGTATGAAGAACACGGTCAGAATCGCTTGCTCTATTATCGCCCTTTACCATAGCGAAACCTGCAATGCGCCTAGTCACTCCAAATAATTTATATTAATAATTTACCGGAGCGCGGGGATGTGCGCAGTTCTTGCGCATGCGCGGGGAAATATACGTTTATCTAAGATTTTGACCCTTCTATGTACAAAATTTGTAAAGGACAGTGTCAGAATCGCTGGACACAAAATGTCATTTCTGCCGCCGGGTGCCGCGTCATAATTTATGCGTCTTACTCGACTAAAACATCGTAAAACCTATCAATTTACGTAATTAACGCAAATAATGTTGTTTTGGTAGATAGTTTATTGTTCTAGGAACGTGTTTCAGTCAATAAAATATACAATAGCTCAAAATTAATCCACAAAACATTCATTTCAAAATATGTTGCTCTCTAATTTGTCATATTTGAACCCTTGGAATGCCAAGCTAAGAATGTGAATTCATGCAAGAAATCCTCAAAGGTTTCTTCTTCTATTTGGATAGTTGTATGTTTGGTTTTCCCATTGTTAATCCTATGTTTAATTTGTAGACTGATGGAGCTTCAGCTTGCCTCATCATGTCGGAGAAGCGAGCCAAGGAGTTGGGATTCAAGCCCAAAGCTTACCTCAGGGACTTTGTTTACGTCTCACAGGTAATAAACATATTATACTTTCACTTTTACCACTCAATTTGTGGGTACACGTAATTGTAATTTAAATAAAATAACTTTGATAATGCCCAATTTTAAATGCCAAATATTATTTTAGTATGTTTTTATGAAACCCTGTATAAGATTGGTTTATATATTAAGGCCCTGTTGTTTCACAATAATTCACATGTGACAAAGTCATCAAATGGTCATTCAAAGGTCCCCGTTATATGCCGATTTTATTGTACCTTCCAGTTTTCTATCAAATTGTAATAGGCTGACAAGTTTAACAAAATGATACTTGTCCTCTTCTGCTGATCACAATTCGTTCAAAACGAGGATTTTTTAACCGTCAAAAAACAAAATGGCACTTAATGACCATTTGATGACAACGTTACATTTAAATTTATGTAAAACAACCCATCCTAAATTATGTATTAAATAAAGTAGTGTCCAAATAAAGTTATTTACTAACATTATAAAATATTATATATTACTTTTTTCATATCTCCTTTTTTCAATAAAAATGTAAGGGACCAGTAAGGTTAAAATGAAGTTATTAGCCGTACTCCAATATCTCACCTCATCTTCTTTCCCTTGTCCTATTCCATTGTTTCGAACCCAAACAATGGGAGACTTCCAATGGGAAAACTCTTACCGCTGTAGGGTTCTACAGGGGATCCAAAGGCTTGAAATCAGGGACCCTTACATAAACAAAATTAAAGTAATAAGATGAAAAGGTAGATAGCACAAAGGACCCATGGCCTAACGACTCACGTAAACCGTCTCCCATTTAAAAAATAAATGCTTACAATGTGATGTTCAAAAATAGAAAACGCAAGGCATATTATTTAATGTGTGGATATAATTAATAGTGTTATGTTGGTGTTAGGATCCCGTTGACCAGCTGCTGCTGGGCCCCGCCTACGCTATCCCCAAGGTTCTGGAGAAGGCTGGACTGGATATGGGAGACATCGACACCTGGGAAATTCACGAAGCTTTTGCAGTAAGTCCCATTTTCTTCTTTAGTCGTTGCCTCATTGGCGAGGATCTTGATCCCCACTCCAGTTTCTTTTATGAATAAGACTCCTCCATTCCTCATGGCTCTGCGCTGCATGGACTGCCAAGGACACTTATGTTCCCGATACAGGTAATCACAGTCATAATAATTTTTTTATCATAATCAATGGTCATTTTTCCCAGCAAACCAAAGAATTGTTTACTTATTTTACTTGATTCCACCATATTATGTCATCATTATTACTAAGTACATCCCACAATTGCTCTCCGTTCCTCGTCATTCACCTCGTCAGTACTTACTTTACTTTCGTTCTGTGCATGCGTTCCACCAGACTCAACGATTCTGCTGAAACAAAGATTGTGTGCGTTCGGCTGAACTTGCCGAACCCGCTGGAACGTTATTGATTTGGGGAACTATAGGAATCATACAGTTACATGAGTTAACAATCTTATCTGATTTACTTACGGAATCAGTATCGTGTCGAGTAATGATTATAAATCAACAAACACTCAAACACTGATTTATTCTTTACCTAAAAATAAATGCTGTCCATTATAATTTTTAGGTATCTTATTATGCGGGTTACTAATGCAAATTAATAATAAACCAATTAGGTTTGGTTCAGGTGTCAATTTTAAGATCTACTCCACATGTCTATTCCAGACATTATTACTATTGACGGTGAATAGTTGAATGTCGATTCGGAACCAAGGGTATTACCTATCAAGTATTACCTAACGCACTTAGGGGGGGGTCTTGTGAAACGTTACTGTGCATTACGAGGGGGGGTTCGAACAATGCGTTACATAACATGTTTTTATTTATTTAGATAAAAAAAAACTAGGGAATTAAAATCTTCCAAGTTGGCAATCCTCTTCGTTCTCGAAATCTCTTGTTTTATTTATTACCGCAAACGCGATTAAAACAAGAAAAAAGGTATTTAAGCGACTTTCCAGTACTTTGCGCAACTTAATTGTGACTTTCAGGTAAAAATTGTCACTTACGTGACGTTTAGGGAGGGGAGAGGGTACAGAAAAACGTTACGGCGCTTTACATGGAGGGAGGGGGGGTCAAAAATCTTCAAAAATTGCGTTACGTAATACTTGAACGTCTCCAATGAGAGTGAATCCAGAATCATTCTATTATATTTTGTGAACTAGGAGTGAGTCAAACAACTTCAGAATCAGATTCATTGAATTCATTCCGGCCGGAATGACTCACTCCTAGTCCACTATCCTTCCCATCCTGCTCCTATCCTCTTTCACACAGTCTATCCACCTCTTCGGTCAGCCTGTGAATCGCTTCCACTGGGGCAACTACTAGTCCGTCTTGCATTCTTTTTTAATTGCTATTTTTTGTCAATTTATTGATTAATATTATTTTCTTTATATTACAGGGACAGATTTTGGCTAATCTGAAGGCAATGGACTCAGACTGGTTCGCCCAAACATACCTCGGCAAGCAGACCAAGGTTAGAAAACTTTATCTTTAGTGCTAGAAACCTTTGAACAGTTAAGTGATCATAGTTGATAATACACTATATGTTGACATTCCGAATACAATGATGCATTACTCTGTGATTTATCTGTTTGTTGTGTGTGATATATTAATGATTAGGGTTTGGATACTTGTCAAAAAATCAGGGCCTCACCTTTGGAGAGAAATTATTGAATTTTGTAAAAGAATAAACTTATCAGATTGGGGTATTTCACAGAAATTAAAATGTGACATTGTCGTCAAATGGCCATTTAGCGCCATTTTTTACCGTTGAAAGGTTCCCGGTAAATGTCGATTCTACTTTTGTTTCAGGTTTAGAACAATTTTTGATCAGAAGAAATAAACTATTGTTATTTATTTTTGGGGTGATATGCCGTGTTGCGCTACCTCCTCATTTAGCCAACGTTTCGGAAAGCGTTACATTGTCCATCATCAGGGCAGATGTGTAATTGTTAGTGGTGAAATGTATGCTTATGTACTTAGAAGCGATATCGTGTTGCCAGCTCCACTACAAGCTGGTATTACAGTATACTTCACAATGGTTTTTTGCGTTTAGCTTTGGTGTAGCATTTATGTAGTATTTATTGGTACCTTTAAAATGTAAAAGAAAAAATAGTGGGGGTGATGGCTAATAGATTTCTTTTTACATTAGCTCCATACAGGGACCCCGAAAGCAGTTTCCTTGAGGCCTATGTCATCTTTAGAGATGCTGTATGGGGTGTTTTTTTTATGGAAAGGAAGGATAGGAAGTTCTGGGAAAGAAAAAGTTATGAGGGATGGATAGGAATCTGGAGATCAACGTGTCCAGGAGTGACGTGACGGTGTATTAATCCATCCATCTCACTGTGGTAAAAGCCAATGGGTCGAGAGAGTTCGGTTGGAGAGGTAATATGTCTCCGTCAACCATTCTCTCCCGATCCAGCCTGCCACGCAGTAGGGGGTCGTCCATTAATCATGTGAGGCTCCAAAGGGGGGGGGGGGTTCGGCAAAAATCACGAAATATCACGAGGGGGGGGGGGGTATAATGAGATATCACGTGTATTTATTTTTCGTGATAATATTCTGAAAATTTCAAAATTCTTTGTACAAAAAAAATACACTTGATTTTGGGGGGGGGGGGGTTAGTCTAAAACCTCACCACATATCACCAAGGGGGGGGGGGGTTAAAAAGTTGCTAAAAAAACATCACGTGATTAATGGACGACCCCTAGGTGGGCAAACGCACATCCCACCAAGACCTAGACAAACCTCACCCCATGTACCTGGGCACCCCTGCTAAGTCACCAAACTTAGCAACCCACTTGGGGTAACCCATTGCAGGGGTGTTGGTTATGCAATAAATGGTGGTAGGTACCCATAACCGCCTCCCAAATTGAGTTACATTAAAATTTCAATTTCACCCTAGAATTTTTATTGTAATAATTTTAAAAAGATGGTATAAATCCTAAAATTCACATTATAGATCTTTTAATAAATCAGGTATGCCTTTTGCGTCCTACATATATCTGGTAATGTTATATTATCGTGAAAACAAGCTTGTGGGTCCGAGTGGTTAACTACGCAATAAGTGTTTGTATTATTTTTCGAAAATATTTTTCTCCAAAGTTGAGGCCCTATTACCACAAATATCCGGGTCCTATTAATGATTTTTTTACTCTAATCTGATATTTCTTTAATCAGATTATACGATCTCCATCATAAGTACATAATTGCGATTTGTTAGTGATGTTATGTCATAGGTATTACAATATTATTTCGATTATTTTTGTAACATAAAATTTTTATCAGTTCATATGCTTAGGTAAATTTTTCTATTCGGTCCAGGACAACTCAAAATCATTCAATTTCAACACCCCTTTGAAAAGTTTTTGAATTTTTTTTTTTTTAAATCCCATAACCTAACCTAACGTAACCTTTTTAATAATTTCTTCTTTAGAATCACTTTTAACCCCTTGTTTGCCGAGGTAGGCCAGCAAAAAGCACCACCAATTAGCGTTCGCAAAAAGCGGCATCCATGACACCCAATGACATTTCGTGTCCAGCGATTCTGACACTGTCCTTGAGAAATTTTGTACATAGAAAGGTCAAAATCGTAGATAAAGGAATTTTTCCCGCGCATGCGCAAGAACTGCGCACATTCCCGCGCTCCGGTAAATTATTAATATAAATTATTTGGAGTGACCAGGCGCATTGCGGTTTTCTCTATGGTAAAGGGCGATAATAGAGCAAGCGATTCTGACCGTGTTCTTCATACACTTTCTTTATACATAAGGGTCAAAATCGCGTGTAAAATCTCAAACACACCGGTGCACGAACGGCATTCTATGAGTTAATGACTTTTCAAAAAAGTTGTTGAAGTTGCATGATTCTGATTTATACGATCACCAATTTCTCAGCAGCTTCTGAAAACTATTCAATTTTTATATTATTTGCAGAATGTATTACGACGTACTGGAAAGGTTTTGACCTTAAGAAGAGGTTATGTTATTGAAAATTGTATTTAAAAAATTGAACGCTTCTATCGAAATATTGATCAGGCATTTTAACCATCGAATATGCCTTTGACTAAAATCGTTTTCACAATCGAACACGTGTGATTTCAAAGTACAGTAAAGCGTCGATTATCCGAACTAATTGGGGGACGTGGGTGTTCGGATAACCGGTATTTTCGGATAATCGAGCCATACATATTTACCTACAGGTGAATGAAAACCATTTTTACATTCATACCTTTAATGACAAATAGGAATTAAACAGAAAAAGTGCAAAATTAATGCTTAACCCCTCAGAAAATCTCCAATTTGCACTTTAAATGTCTTAAACGAAATGATATTTTACGAAAACTTTGTGTTATTACCGTTTCACAATTAATGCTCTATAAATGAAACATTTCTGAACGTAGCCGAATAGTAATAACTGTTTTAGACAGGTTACAAAATAAGCTTTCGAATTATTATATTATAAATAAATATTATATATAAATATTAAAAATATTTGTAAATATTGAAATTTAGAATGCAAACATTAAAAAAATGTCAAAATGACTCACGTGATGTATTTATGTAAAAACGGTACTAAAATCACAGATTATGTAAACAACAATACTTATTCTATTGTATAAATGTGTAATAAACACTTTTGTCACCTCACTTTTCAATCATTTCATATAAAAATGTTTAATAAAAATTAACAATGTCGGGAGCGGGCGACCCGCCCGTGGGAAATTTGGCGGGATAAATTATCTGTCAGACTGCGCGACTGACAGAATGTTCTTTTTAGGTATTTCTATGGACAACTTGAATAGAGATGTACAGCATGATTCACTATCGACCTTTCACTTTTATTTTACGGATGTAACTAAAACAATAACGGTTTCTATGGAGACACACGCGTTGACGAGTAAACTCGCTTATTGTACTTGACTGCTATCGTTATTTTAACGAGTATACTTGCTTACGTTGCTGAGGGGTTAAAAAAATCTTCAATTGTACTATCCGCCCGAGCACTCTTTTGACTTTTGAGAAGTGTAAACGATAGGAATCGCAGACATATTAACGCGTTTGAAACAATGTGGTTTCTTGCTTTTACCAATTACAAGCTTAGGCAATCGGTGGCTGGGCAATCAAGGGCCATACAGTGATTAACACGTCGCGCGTAGTAGTTCGGATAAGCGGTCGTTCGGTTGATCGGCGCTCCACTGTAACTACCATTACATCAAGAATAATATTCGCGCAAGCGATTCTGACCTTGTCCCTCATATAGTTTCTTTATACATAAGGGTTAAAATCGCATTTTAAAAAAAAAGCAAAATATTTTCATTGCCAGATTAGTACAGTATTAGCTTAGTTTGTAAAGAATATTTGTGCATGTCTAATGATTGTGTATTATATTTTATGTTATTACAGGTTGGAGCCCCCGACCTGAGCAAATGGAACAACTGGGGAGGATCCCTGTCCATTGGTCATCCCTTCGCCGCCACTGGAGTGAGTATATTATTATTTTATAGACACTTTTTTATTTTTTTAATCTATTATTGTATGTTTACATTGGGTTTTTCGATGCCTGTCTCATAAGCTGTGTCGAGGGCTTAGAGACATAAATGAATATCGTATTTACAAGAATATTTAAGGTAAAATTCATATTCAAGGTAAAGTCATTTCAAACTTCAGGCATTTTAACTGAAGGTAACAATAATATCATTACTAAGTTAGTCCATTTTAGCCAATTCCTAGAATCCAACAATATGTACATATAAAAGTAAAGTAGGTATATTATACTTGATGTTGAGAATTTTTCTAAGAATTCACCTTTATTTACTTATGTTTGTTTATTCTGCACATAAATGTGTATTTTGTATGAGCTTTTTTTTTGTTGTAAAACATATTTGTATCCTATAACTAAATACTAGTTGTTATCATACATATGTACATTATTATCATTGTAATTACCCTCCTATGTACCACTGTGTATCATGTATCACTGGATTGTAATAGCCATTTCACGGCATTGAAATAAATAAATTAATTTGAATACAATTAAAACATAAAGGTGATTGGACGTGTGGGTGTTCCCTTAAAGAGAGGTATCTTACAAATGTAGGAAGAGATGAAGTAAAGTAGTAAAGTTAGATTTGACAGGATTCTATTATTTTAATTTATTTTATATGGGTTAGAGGTCGTTTGTAAATTGTTATTTCTTATTTCGTTGTTACCGTTGAACAAATAATTCCTACAGTATGATCTGTACTGATTTAACCTTTCCGGGAATAAGTTACGTAACGCTGGCCGTGCTTTGGGGAGTGAGTTTTTTTTAAAATTAAAATTATGTTTTTTTATGCTTTATGACAGTGTCAATGACCCAAAAATGGGTAAAAAAAATCGTACTTAACATTTTCAGCTTTTATCGCAAAAAATCTGGAATCGTTTTTCAGGAATCACAAACCATTGGCACATGAACAAAACGTTAAAAAAAATATATATATAACACAATTATTTTCACTTAACACTATCATTGAAATGTGTATGGAGAAAACTTTAAATTATGTACATAAAAGAAATATTCAATTAATACTGTTTCATTTAATATGGTTTTTTTTAAATTTTCGATAGTGTTTTTCGATCAAAAAAATTTCAGAAAATCCCCAAAAAATAATGCAATTTCTCACTTACAAACACAAAACCCCAATAATAATGAAAAAAATGATTAAACACGTCTATCAAAATGCTTTAGATTTCACAAAACCACAAAAAAGTTAACAATTATTATAAGCAATAATTATCAGCCTGAAACACTCATCCACATTGAAAAATCTTCCGAGAAAAGATACATGACGCCAACGGGACTTGAACCCGTGTCCTCTCGATTGCCGGTCGATTGCTCTGACCACTGAGCTATGGCGGCTTATCTCGTACCCGCCAAATGATTCAATATATGCTAGTGTTTCATTCAACAATTACTGCTTATTATATTTTTTCCACCTGGTTAACCAATAAAGTTGGTTGTTTTCAGGTGGAAAAAATATAATAAGCAGTAATTGTTGAATGAAACACTAGCATATATTGAATCATTTGGCGGGTACGAGATAAGCCGCCATAGCTCAGTGGTCAAGAGCAATCGACCGGCAATCGAGAGGACACGGGTTCAAGTCCCGTTGGCGTCATGTATCTTTTCTCGGAAGATTTTTCAATGTGGATGAGTGTTTCAGGCTGATAATTATTGCTTATAATAATTGTTACCCTTTGTGCTATGCATAAAAAATCTTGTCTTAAAAACGTTAGTTTTACAATTCAAAAAAAAATAACACAAAAAAGTTATTTTCATACTATTTTACACGCGGTTGGGTCACAAGAAAGGTTAAAAGTTTAAAAACTACGGAAATTATATTTTGACACAATGTTATGCACTTTGCTATGAACTTATAATCACTCTTAAAACACAAAAACCTCAAATTCAATCACTTATGCTCAGATATACTATTAAAAATATATATTTGATACTGTTCGCCACGTGGTTTGATCACAAAAAAGGTTAGAAGTCTCGACACTGTGGAAATTATATGTTGATGCAATGTTATCCACTTTGCTATGAACTTATATTCACACTAAATACACAAAAACATCAAATTCAATCACTTTTGCTCAGATATACCAACAAACTATTAGAAATCCCCGAGAAAAACGTCAAAACACGTGGGCGCCGAAATCAACGGTTGAAGATTTCTGTTTATAGTCGAACTTACGTGTGTGACGTCATCAAAAATAAATAACTGCCGATATCTCTGTCGATAATGAAGCTAAACTTATAAAAATGGTTTAAAGTTATAGGAATAGGTTCACAGATGGCAGGACGATGCATATATACAGCATATAGGCGCCAAATTTAAGCTTACGATGCTTGACGGCTATGGACGTCCATACTCCTTTGGCGAAAGCGCGCGTTGACGTTTAAGTCCATCCATACTCCCGGAAAGGTTAAAGAGAAACTGATGCAAACTGATCAATTTTTATAAGATATTTAGATTTCCGGACCCCAAACAAGTCAAAAAGGGGAAATTCAACTTACTTCAGTTTATCTCTTCAGTGTTCTAAACAATTTATGAGCACTTTTAAGGAGATGATGTATGGATGTGAGTGAAGCAAGTAGTTAAAGTACCAGAACAGAAGTGCATGATATTGGATCATCTGAAACAGTGTGATTCATAGATAATAGAAACAAAGATAGATATGGCATGGAAGCATGCCGATTGTCATTGAGCTAAGGCCAAACTACACAGATCATCAAAGCGTTGTGTGTTTGGTAGAAACAAAGGGGAGCATTGCTGCTTGTAGATGCGATTTGCAATTTATTTTATATTATAGAAACGACACATTTCATTTGGTTACAGTGATGAAACAATTTACAAAACTTCAATATTTCATAGTGGGTACCTATAATAATAATAATAATAATACATATTCGTTTATTCCAGAATGTATGCAGGGGAAGTACATTCCATATTTTTACATAACAAAAGAAAGATAAATAATAAGATCAGGTAAAAAATAATTAACTTCTTCTTCTTCTTCAATGGCGCTACAGCCCAATTCGAGCCTTGGCCTCCTTCAAAATAAGCCTCCACCGCCCTCTGTCCTCGGCCGTCTTCTTCCAATCTGCAACCTGGAGTAATCCTCTTGCATCCTTCCTGACATCATCCTCCCATCTCAGTCTAGGTCTGCCCGCCTTTCGTTTACCTCCCGGGTGTCCTGTCAGAACCTTCTTCGGTACTCGTGTGCTTGGCATTCGGTGCACATGTCCGGCCCATCTTAATCTTTGGAGTCTTAAATGGGTGGAGAGTCTGGGAGCTTGGTAAATATCATAGAGCTCATTATTGTGGCGGATTCTCCATGCCTCTCCCTCTCGCACCGCTCCTAAGATTCTTCGAAGTACCTTTCTTTCGAAGATGTCCAGCCGTTCCGCTGACTTTGCTGTCAGTGTTCCCGCCTCACATCCATAGGCCAAGACCGTTCTGATAATTGTTTTATATAAGGTTATTTTGGTTTTCCTATGGACGTTTCGGGATTTGAACACTGGCAGCAACGCGAAGTAAGTTTTGTTAGCGGCTGTAATGCGCTTTCTTACTTCTACTGGGTCTTCATTGTCCTGCGTTATGATGGAGCCCAGGTAGGTAAACTCTTCGACCACTTCGAAATTATAATTGTCTTTGAATTTCACTTTGTCTTTTATTCTGCGGTGAGGGGTTCTGGTTTGCATCATGATTTTTGTTTTATTTTCATTGATTTGCAGACCCACCTCTCTTGCCGCAGTCTCCAAAGGGTCAAACACTTCTCTTACAGCCTGTAGGGATCTTCCGACAATGTTAAGGTCATCTGCGTAGCCAACTATTTGATTGCTTCTGTAGCAGATGTTTGAGTCGGTACTGATCATTGTCTTCCTCACGACGTGCTCCAGTACAATATTGAAAAGGGTGGGTGCTAAGCCATCACCTTGTTTCAGCCCCTGGGAAACGTTAAAATCCTCCGTTGTTTCACCTCCTATCCTTACTCGACACCGTGATCCGACCATTGTTGCTTTTACAAGCTTGACTATTTTGGGCGGTATTCCAAAATTGAGGAGTATTTCATATATTTTCTCCCTATCTATACTGTCATACGCCTGTTTGAAGTCAACAAATAGTTGATATATATCTATATCGAATTCCCAGCATTTTGTCAGGATTTGTCGAGTAGTGAAGAGTTGATCAGTGGTGGATCTCCCCCTCCTGAACCCTGCCTGATATTCTCCTAGTAAGTTTTCTGAGTAATATTCTAGTCTTTCTTTCAAAATCATTGTGAAAATTTTATACGCTGTACAAAGTAACGATATTCCTCTGTGATTTTCACACTTCAATTTGTCTCCCTTTTTATGTATGGGGCATATTATGCTAGTTTTCCATTCTTCTGGTACTCTTTCAGCGGTCCATATTTTCACAATGAGATTGTGTAGCAGGTTCTTCAGTTGTTCGTTTCCATATTTATAGAGCTCTGCAGGGATATTATCTCCTCCCGGAGTTTTATTGTTTTTCAGTTTCTTTAGGGCAGCCCTTATTTCTGCCATTGATGGCGCTCTCGTTGTTTCATCACTATTTAGCTCGTCCGGAATGTGAGTTGGTTCGACTGTCAGGTTGTTATTGGGATTTAAGAGCTGTTGAAAATATTCTTTCCACCTAGTCTTGATCTTTTCCTTATCTCCTATTATGTCTCCATTATTATCTCTGCACAGAGATGTGTTGGGTTTGAAGCCCTTTTTAAATACATTGACGCCTTTATATGCCTCACGTGGATTGTTATTTGCAAAGTCATGTTCCATTTTCAACAATATGTTGTTTAAATACAATCTCTTCTTTCTTTTAATTAAATGGTTAGCATCTCTTCGTGCTTGTTCGTAGGCTTGTCTTTTTGCTCTAGTTCCTCTTTCTATACATAATTTTTTTAGAACATTTTTCTTGCAGACGCTCTGTATGCACTCCTCATCGAACCAGGGATTTCTAGCCTGTCTTGGTCTATTTCCAATGCCTGATTCCGCCGCTGTCAGCAGTGCATTTCTCAGATTGGTCCAATCCTCTTCTAAATCATTTGGGGAGAGCGGATCACTCAGTTGGTTTGGTAGGTTTGTTGACAATGAGTCATGATATCTTTCCAATCCTTCTGGTGTTTTAAGAGCATCGATGTTTAGCTTTGGGATACTTGGCTGATTAGACCTTTTATCCCTTGATATTCTGCATCTATAGGATGCTACTACCAAATAGTGATCCGAATCACAGTTAGCTCCTCTGTAGCTTCTTACATTTGTGATACTGGTCGCCCCTCTTCTTTCAATTAGGATATGGTCTATTTGGTTATGGTATCTGCCGCCAGGTGATGTCCATGTCCATTTATATATATTCTTCCGTGGGAACTGTGTTGATGCTATTATCATATTCCTTGATTCTGCAAAGTCAATCACTCTTGATCCATTGTTATTGCTTTCCGTATGAAGACTGTTTTTTCCTGTAACCTGCTGGTGTGCCGGATCCTGACCAATTTTTGCATTAAGGTCTCCAATTACCATTTTTATATCATTGGATGGTATGGTGTCATATATCTGTTCCAGTTTATGATAGAAAGTATCCTTAGTTACTTCATCTTTGTCTTCTGTCTCAGCGTGGACATTTACGATGGAAATGTTAAAGAATTTAGTTTTTATACGAAGTATACATATTCTTTCGTTTACAGCCCTAAAACCAATTACTTGGTTTTTTAATCTTTGGTTAACGATGAAGGCTACTCCGAACTCATGGTATTTTTCGTTGCCACTGTGCATTATTGTATGCGTTCTAGTATCAAAGGTATCAGTGCCTGTCCATCTTGTTTCCTGCACTGCTAATATATCTACTTTGTACTTTTCCATTTCACCAATTACTTCTCTGAGGGCCCCACCTCTGTACATCGTTCTTACATTCCATGTTGCCATTCTCAAGTCCATATTTCGATTGCCATGTTGTCTGCCGGGTATTTTCGCTGTCCGAGGCTTAGTTTCCGGTTTCGTAATAATGCTATTTTTACAGGGAGTGGTTATTAGCCACCCGCCCAACCCCTTACTGGAGGCGAGGGTTTTTCTGTAGGGGTTTTCCTTCCCTTAGCTGGGAAAATAATTAACATCAACATAAATTAAATGAAAACAAATAAGCATGAAAAATGAAATATTAAGCACTTAAATTAATTAAAATAGCCGTTTACGGGGGGTATTTCACCATCTCCCGTCTCCAGAGGGCCATCAGGGAAGACTCCATCCAGGCAGTCATGGCGGTGATGATCGCATTCTTCGAATGGCGCAGTCTGCGCCATAAACTTCCCATGCGGTGGCGGAGAAGTGCACGGAAAGTATGAACTCGTCCCTCCAGGAACGTTTCCGTTGCACTGCAGTATCTCGGTAGGCGAAAAAGTTGGCGATAAGCGTTATTGTAAGCAACCTTTAACTTATGCCACTGGGTTGCAGTGTAGTCAACCCACAGTTCTGATGTGTACAGCGAGGTACAGAAAGCGTTGAACAGTATTCTTATATGTTTCTTTGTAATGTCTTACTTGTGGTAGGTATATTTAGTAATTTACTGGGTCATGTGCGTAGTGTACAGGTGAATGTGTGATTGTGTTTGTAGATGTGAGAAGTGGTGATCTGTGAAGGGATACGTATGCGCTTTGACATGATGCTCTTCTTGAATTTGGACAGTGAATCTGAAAACATGTCGATTTTAGAATTTAGGCAAATATTATTATTGCATGACTGATTGGTGAATTAGTTGCTGAATTTGTTTTGTAATTAAGCTTGTGGAATAGTTCTACTCCATGAATAGTGAACATCTCAAAGGGTTCCATGACAACTGAGAATCAATTCAACTCAACACCTCTTTGGAAAGTCATTAAAAATATGAAGAAAAAAAAATTATCACTTTTAACCCGGCGTCAATGACGTGAAAATAATTACGCTGTCAACGACACCTGGTAACCGTGACCCGAATTTTATCGATGGGTTGTACCAAAACTGAAAGGGTTATCTTGATTTTAAATATTATTTATGGGTTCTTTGCTCATAAAAAAAATATAAATAATACCAGTTTATTTTATAAATCAACTTTTTATTATCTTAGTAAAAAACACATGCAAAATCAACTATGAAAAAATAACTATAGAATTTCATTTCAACTATAGGTCATATTCACCTGTTTTAACGTGACGCACGTTTTTCTCCTTCCGCAAGCGGCGTCGCACTGAGCACGCCGGCGGTGCGGGTAGAAGTGGGTTGTATCTCCAGCTACTCAAGCGCTCAAGTCAAACGGTTGACGGGAAAAAAAATATGGCCGTTTTAAATCGCCTCGGTTCATTGTAACCCAGCGTCATCGACGCCGGGTTAATGACTGAGGGGGGTGAGTTGAGTTCAGTTCTTTCTGAGTTGTCTGGTCACCATTTCAAAGGTATGTTAAAATTGGTGACCGAAGAAGTCAGAATCATCCAACTTCAACACCTACGTTGAAAAGTCATCAACTTCTTATTTGTATAAAGAAAATGTATGAAGGACAAGGTCAAAATCGCTTGCGCCAATGTCAATCTAGGACCTAGGTACTATTTGACTATTGTAGCTACCCTTAATTATTTAAAAATAAATTTCTATGAAATTTGCAGGTGGCTTTTCAAAATAACATTCGGCAGAAAGTGATGAAAAAATTATAAATCATTGGTTAAATAGGTTACGTTATGGGCTATTTTTCAATATTTTTTTTTTCATAACTTTCAATGACTTTTCAAAGGGGTGTTGAAATTTTAAGCTTCTGAGTTGTCATGAAACTGTTCAAGTTAATTAGAACTAGAAGTTCGGTACACTCCATTTTATTGTTTAAAATTCTATGTACAAATGTTAAATCGGCTAGTGCTCTGCTCACCTTTGTTGTTTTTATTATAGTGTCATCTGACTGGCCATTTTTACAATGTGTTATGTATTTATTTCAGGTGAGGCTGGCCATGCACACCGCCAACCGTCTGGTACGAGAGGACGGAAGATACGGAGTGATCGCCGCTTGTGCCGCCGGGGGCCAGGGAGTCGGCATGCTGCTGGAGAGGCACCCTGACGCCACCCCCAACTAAACTAACCAACAATCAATCAACACACCATCAGTCAATCAACCCCCAACATTGTCCATAATTCAATGAAAATAATTATAAGGTTCGCAAATGAGAAGCAAACTGTTTTTTCGGTCCTTCGAATACTGAAATAACAAATTTGCAATCTTTGAAACCTGCATTATAAGGTTTTCTTTCATAAATTTTATTTCATTTTCCCGTGCCTTGTAATAGTTTCACTGTATTACTGAGAATCTTGTAAGGAAAAGTTGTGTATTGATTCATTTTATTAAATAATTTATAACAAGATTTAAAATTAAACTTTTGGACATATTTAATAATGTGCAAATAAGTCTCTCCCATCCCAATTATCATTTGCCGTTGTTCCCAATCCTACTGATCAAAGGTTGAGCCGAAATTTTGGCTCAACACTCCTCAAATGCAAAAATACGCTCTTCCCAATGCAACTCTCCGACCAACAGGCGAATCGAGCGTTACTAAATAAGTAGCTTAGCTGATCAGACACTCAGATTGGTCGAACGAAAAGTTGGAAACAACGGCCATTAATTTCCTAATCGGAGCATGTTATCAGGTTGACGGGAGCGGGGAGGGTGATGAAGTACCTGTCTATTCAGATCTGGTCATAAAACATGGTTAACTCCATTTCATGCAATGTTTTGATTCTGAATTATGGTCTTTTAACGGGATATCTACCACTCTGATCCTTTGCAAGGGTGAAATAAAGTTGGGTTCCACCCATTGGTGAGTTCAATTCCTTGGCTGCCTCGGCATAACACAACTAGTGGGAGATTTTCATACATTGTCAGGTTATTCGTAACCCGGGAATGTTTTTTTTTGTTATAATTTAAAATTTAAGTAATATTTTGCACGAAATTACAACCTAAAAACGGTTGAAACCTTTACGGAGACGTATTACTTCCAATTGTAAGATTCCCCAAATAGTTGGGGAGTAATACTTATTAATTTTATTGACCTACAGAATTAATCGATGTTAAGTCATTTCAATCATTTAGTTTTATTTTGTACAAAGAAGTGTTTTTTTGTATAAGATAAATATACAAACAACAAATTGACATAAAAAATGATGTATAGATCATTTACTCCTTTCCTTAGGGATTTTGTCGGACACTGATAAACAAGATTATTTCTAACCGAGTTTGTAATGACGTGACATAGAACATGTATCGCCACTTCGGCAATATCATCTTGTTCTCAGTGACAGCGACGATTGTCCTTAGGGATAAAATAAAACTTGTGTTCCTCTAAAACTCAAAAGTAAAAATAACAATGCCAAAATATTTTAATGGTACTAAATTTAATTCAATGCGAGATTCATAAAATAATAAGATTTATTTAAGTCAAACGAAACAAGAAAAATATTATAGTCCAGTTCATTTGGTCTTCTACATTAAGTTATTAACCCAAAATTGTTATTGTTAGGGTTACTTACCTTTATATTTTTTGTAATGCTTGTTTTTGATTGCTACTGCATAAAAAAATAGCAAAGTTTTGTGTCCTATTTTTGTAAATAATAAAATCAGTTTATGAATAAAAAGAAAAATAAAATTGAATCTTGTTTTATTTCATAAATTTTAATGAAAATACTGTTTTATTAATTCCTACAGCATGCAGTAAGCCAAGTGTTTTATCTTAACTTGGAAATTAAATGGTTAATATATTCTTAACCCCTTCGCAACGTAAGCAGATATAAGCGTTAGAAATAGGACAGCAGTCAAGTACAATAAGCGTGTTTATACGTCAGCGCGTGTGTTACCATAGAAATCATTCTAACTCCGTTATTGTTTTAGTTACATCCCTAAACCGAAAAGTAAAAGGTCGATAGTAGATCAAGCTGCACATCCCTATCAAGTTGTCTATGGAAATACATAACAGGAATCAGCTGTCAGTCGTGTAGTTGACAAAAATATTTACCTGCGCAAATTTGCTACCGGCGGCTCCACCGCGCTCCACATTTTGAATTTTTATTAAATATTTTTAAATGAAATGATAAAAAAGTGAGGTGACAAAAGTGTTTATTACACATATATACAATAGAATAAGTATTGTCGTTTACATAATCTGTGATTTTAGTACCGTTTTCACATAAAAACATCACGTGAGTCATTTTTACCTATTTTTAATGTTTGCGTTCTAAATTTTAATATTTACAAATGTTAATATTTATTTGTAATATAATAATTTGAAAGCCTATTTTGTAACCTTTCTAAAACAGTTTTTACTATTCGGCTACGTTCAGAAATGTTTCATTTATATAGCTTTAATTGTGAAACGGTAATAACAAAAAGTTTTCGTAAAATGTCATTTCGTTAGAGACACCAAAAGCGAATATTCTCGAAAATTCGGAGGGGTTAAATAAAAGAAGTTTTAGTTAAGTTTGTTATTCCAATCGAAATTCACAAAAAATGCTCTTTCAAAATTAATTTACTGACTTTGGATTGGATCGTCTTAACCCATTCAGACCCCTTGAGCATAATTATGCACACTAATTTCAAAGCATAACATTGTAGCGGTAGGAACCGCTACGGCATTGGAATGCTCTTTGGATTCGACTGGTGCGGTTGGCGCCGGTTGTTTTCCCGAGGTTGGTGGCCTTGTCTAGCAAGAGTTCGAGAGCGTTGCGTGCACGGAAGTACTTCAGTTTGATCCAGGCGGCGAGTCGAACAGACGTGTGAGACATGTGAGTCCAGGCAGAAACACGACGGGCGGAATATTTCACAGAAGAGTTTCATCATGTAGCTTTCCACGTAACGTTACTTTATTTATTGGTTTTCTCATGTAATCATTTCACACTATTTGTCGTTTAATAGTTCTAGGGCAATTTAATAAACGACTGGCGCCTTTCATCTTTCAAACTTAGAAGCAATTTATGACAGAATGTAACTGTTATCTCAGAGCAGTCACTGCACCCTGAGTATAATCATTTTATTAATTTAGAGTCTTTTTTTTGATGTTATAACCCTGTAATTATGATTAAAATTATTTTACCTTTATTAGCCTTTAATTTCATTTAGTATTGATTACCATATTCACATGTCTTAAGAGTCCAGTACACGTTGGGCCAACGCGCTCGGCCAAAGCGCTGGGCCAACGTGTACAGGGCTATTTTGTTTGTGTTTTTGGCGCTTGCGGCCAACGCTCGCCGACGAGCCGATGGGTGTCGGTTTTTCGTGCACAAATCAAAGGAATTTGTCGCAAGCCACAAACAGCGTTCAGACGTTGGCCGAGCGCTCAGTTCATAAATACGCGTCGGCCGGGGCGGACGCTGTTTGTCGCGCTTAATTGTTCCAACGATCGTTTCACGAACATGGCGTCTTGGAGTATTGATGAAATGTTTAGGCTAATTGATTATTATCGCAATAATAATACATATTTAGTTGTGATTTCAGAGTAATGATAATCACACTAATATAATAATGAGGAATGATTTGTATTTTTGTAGTTTGTAACGAATAAACTTAAAACTACTGGATCGATTTCAAAAATATCAATATTCAAAATAATAATTCATATCAATATTGATAGCTTATTTAAACCTCCTGAAATATTATTGGACTGTTCTTTTTTACACGAGCTTCACACAGGAGGCCCTGAGGAAAATAATTTCCCCCAGGTCCTATGCCATCTTTGGGGATGCTGTGTGGAGGGTTTTTTAAGGAAAGGAAGGAGAGGAGAGTTCTGGGAAGGAAAATGGTTTAAGTCGGACACATAATGATAATTCATATCAATATTGATGGGTTATTTAAACCTCTTGAAATATTATTGGACTGTTCTATGTGGTAATCTGTAAGTATACCTACCAAAAAAAAATCAGTGTAATGATGCTTGGAGTAGAATAGCAGATAATATGAATATTCCTCTAACTGAATTTTAAAAAAAGAGTCATTAATGGCTACATACAGAATACATCGCATCGCGCTGTAAAAGTATAGTGCGGCGGCTCCGCTGACGTCCATCTCCGTCTAGCGATCGACGCAGAATGAGACACGCCAACGTGTGAACGGTAACCACAAAAATCTGGCCAACGTGTACTGGGGCCATTACCTACCCTGAGCTTAGCATTTCTTTATTACAAGATTTAACATTCATAATCTCAAATCACACACTGACAGTTTAGATATGTTTAGTGCAATCGCACAATAATATGATTAATTTAAGCAAACCTTGCATTACGTTATATTTTGGCACCAACGCGTCGTATAACGTTTCAACATAAGGTGTAATTTTATGTTTTTTTAAATGTTTCATCTTTTTTTATTAGACTAGCATCATTATTATTGCCTAAAAATATGACTAGTGGAGACATTTACCCGTGAAAGTTATAAATATTGGTTCTTTCAAATAGTGCGATTGAACCATTTGACAGGAGTGCTGGTAAGTACATTTTGTTTTCATTGTTTTTACTAAAATTTCAGAAATATTTAACAAAAGGAGTACGCAGGTGCAATTTTAAAATGTTAATAATAATAATGAACGAATTGAAGAAGTAAATAGTGAAATACATAAGCGTATGGACGTTTTTGAATTTTGATGTGCAGAATTGTGCACAATCAGTCTCTGTGGCACCTTACCACGATGTATACAAAATATTGTACATCTTTGTTTATGATTTGGAAAACTTATTTTTTCTGGTTAATTTTGGGAAAAATGTATAATCCTATGAATAAAGAAGACTTGGAGGTGATTTTGAGATTGTTGGAGAATGGTTCTGACGCAGACCTGAGTAACGACGATAACTTTGATGTAAAAACTGTACATTTGGAGGACAATTCTTTGGAACGTGAACCTTCGACTTCTACAAAACAAGTTAGAATAGGTGCAGATAAAATTACTTCAAATACTATCAACGAAGAGGTATTCTAATATAGAAAAAACTACTTTTGTAGTTGTGTAACTTTAAGTGACCAGCTCAGATATGGGAGCTGCATCGAAGCCAGAGTAAAGTTAGCCTCTCAAAAACTGAGTGTACTGTACAACAGGGCATGCAGATACCTTAATAGTAGACAACTGCTAACCCTAGACAAATCACAAGTGCGCCCCACGGTTGAATTTAGCAGCCACCTCTGGTCTGGGGCTCTAAAATACCTGAAAAATACCCTCGTCGTCCGTTTCATACATTCTCCCATCTTAACAGACGGATTGCAATCTTTAGAGCACAGGCGTCGGGTGGGAATGCTATCCTTGTTCTACCGTATTACAATGGAAGATGCTCCAAGGAACTAGCGTCATTGACCCCTTTGACGGCCGGCGTAGTCCAGTGGTAAGGTTCTTGACTAGCACTCCGAAGGTCGCGGGATCGAATCCCGGCGTGGAAAAAAAATTTTATTTGATTAATTTGTGTTATTTCACAATTTATTCATTTAAAATAATATATAATATATTTGCGGCACGTTCCAGTGTGGAAGATACTCTCAGTATCGCCCTGGTGTAAGACCACCATTCAGAATTGAAACGTTGCTTGAAATGGCGTTAGCCGTGTTTGTTGACCAGATCTGAATAGCCAGATACTTCCCCACCTCCCTCTTCCCCATCTCCTTCCCTTCCCCATTGCCATAGTCCCACTGTCTCCAGACGGGAGCAGTTGGGACTCTTGTGCGTTGTTCATGTAAAAGAAAAAAGGCACCGGTGCATAGTCGGGAAACACACAAAATCCGTGCCCAATATATGTACATGGTTGACATTTGTCACATGAGAACGGGTCGCTTCTTCGACTCGTTCTTGTATTCAACAGCTCGGCTGTGGAACGATTTGCTTGCCTCCGTATTTCCTCCTTCCTATAACATGGGTCTCTTCAAGACCAGTGTTCATTCCTTCCTCTCCTCAAAAAGTCCCTCCACACAGCATCTCAGATGATATAGGCCCTGAGGGAAATTATTTTCCTCAGGGCCTCCTGTGTGGAGTTAATGTAAAAAATAATATTAAAAAAACAATAATAAACTTACACTGAAAATTTTGTATTAAAATATACATTTAAACATATTAACGACCTATTCAACAACATTCCTTTTTTTTAGTTTTCTGCGTACGTTGAGACCTATTGGGCATAATTATGCACATTTTCAATTTCCTAATAAACAATACAAAAAAAAAATTTAAAAATATTTTTGTTTTATTAAAACCCCAATGAAGCCTAATCCACTCTTAAATATTTTTTTTCTCGCTCAACAATAATTCAGGTCTGAACGGGTTAAACCATATTTAGAGCTTCAAAAGAGGGGTCTAAACCATAATCGAACTCTGCCAGAAAGAAGAACCAGTCAGAAAAACTGTTAAGACAATATATCGCTGATTGGTTCTCTCTGGCAAAGCTAGATTTTGATTTGGAGCCCTTATTTCAAGCTCTAACTCCGAAATTGCAAAAAGTCAGGTAGTTCACTACGGTTTATGACGATCCAATTGACATATAATGCTCATGGTGTGGTTATTCTTGCTTTAATACTAAAACTAAACAGTTCTGCATAACGTCTCATGTTGACACATTAGGTAGGACAGAATATTCCATCAGAAATAAGATTATAATCACGCATTATAGTATTATTGGGTGCTGGTCCTCTCGAATGAAGAGAAAACAAAGGTAATATAACAGTAAACCAAAATGTAAAGTAAACTATATCTTAATAACATTTGGTATTGACGGCTCACGATATGTTAGAATAGACGCCAATCCCCGAGTGTTCCCACATTGCGTTCACTGTTCACACATCGCCTGTTGCCAGTACTGCTGGAACACTCAACCAACTTCCATAGTTTTCAAATTTGTCGCCAGTGAACGAGCGACTACTAGATGGCTCCAGCCTGTCACTTCAGACTAATGGGGATTGTCGTTTCTAACCGTTACAAGCAATGACGTTATATAAATAAATAGACTCGCCATAGTCTCATATACTCACAATATAATGTGGAAAGTAAGGAACACTCTTTTGTTTTCAGCGATTTTCAGTATAATTTCTTAATTCAAAAGTTTATTCCTGTGTGATAAAGATAGACAATCAAATAATGTGTGTGTATGAATGCAATGAATATAGGAGCGGGCGGCGTATTGCTTGTCACTTTTTGATGGAACGTTCGCTGTCTTCTTTTCTTGAGGCCCACTAGAATAAAAGGTCCGGCTGCCTGTCGGAGTTTGATATGTCGAGCTATACAATAAGGCAACGACAGTTTTAAAATGGTGGCGATTGTCATCAATACTTGTTAGAACTACTGATTTATGTGTTGTTTTACCGCAAGCAAACAAATAAACAGTATTTAGGCTGATTAGTCTACTTTAAAACAGTGAAGTTTACTTAGCAACAGAAATTTGGCTGTTGCACGTCCAGAGCCTTTACTTTAGTAGGACCTGAATTTTCTCTAAAGACGTGTAAAACCGCGAGCGGGAAACATGAAAATTAATTGTAATATTTATAATAATCGATAATATTAAGTAATTTGCGTGTACTTACAAATGAAATATTATTCATTCGCCTTTACTATTATTTGCCGTGTAATTGAAACATTTTCTCATCACACAGGAGGGCATTTTGACACTTTTTAAAATGCAATTTACTTACTGGTAAGTGCTGGTAAGACGCAACCTTACTCGACGCGTAGCAGTTTAGTACTAAAGTACTAGATATCGAGATCGGTACAATTGTCTTGTTCTTGTCTTCCCACTTTGAGGTTTCTACCCCTCGTCTAATTTTTTTTATTTTTTTTTATTTATTAGCGTTATAAACAGTCTGTACATAATTCATAAATGACAGTGATAAAAATAAGTATGTCATAGACCAATAAAATAACGACAAATAATTTAGAACCGTGATGCAAAAAAACACAATACCTATACCTGATATAAGTAATTCTGATAAAGTGTATCTTCTTACTTATATCTACAAAAAGTAAATAACTGAGGTTTTTCAAGGGTTTACATTTAAATTTTGATTGATATAAATAATGTATTTCAGGAAGTGATTTTATTTGAATTCCAACTGCAAAAAGTTGGAGAGAAAATGTGGTGATACTAAAAATAAAAAAAGAGAAATACAGAAATCAATGAAATATTAAGTTATTAGTTAAATATGTGGCATCAATAGTGTTATTTTTTTATGCATGCTGTGAATTTATCAAGGTTTGCATTAAACACATCGATATTTGGGCATAATCTGTTAAATGTGCTACAGCTTCTTCTTACAAATACATTTTCAAGATAATTTGTCTTGCTCTTAGGGATATAAAAGGTGTCTGGAGATGGAGTAACTCTTAATGGACATCTGAAATGAATATTTTGTAGTAAGTACGGGCTATCAATGAAGTTATGAATAATCTTATAGAGCATTAATAGGTCTCTGATATCTCGGCGTTGATCAAGAGATTTAAGGTTTACGGGGACATAGTTTTCATCATTTCGCACGCGATAAGAGACATATTTCATAAACTTTTTCTGAACTCTTTCTATATTTGCTTTATATGTAGAACAATGAGGGTTCCACACTGTAGAAGCATACTCCAGGTGGCTTCTAACATAGGATATGTAGAGAGTCTTAAATGTTTGTGGATTTTTGAAAGCTGAACTTACTCTAAGAATAAATCCCAACATTTTCAAAGCCTTCGACGTGATATGCTCGACGTGAGATTGAAAAAGAAGCTTACTATCTAATAGAACTCCAAGATCTCTTATTACATTTACTCTGTTTAAAATATTGTTCTTAATAATGCAATTCATTATTATTTTTTTCAACAGAGTGCATCTCAAAAATCGCTCCTCAAAAATACACAAAATTTAAGGTCCACATAACCCGATAATCATAAAACTCATAGCTAATCGTGCCCCCTAAGATCGGTTTAGAGATTAATCGAAGTTGGTGAAATCTTAACACTCTAATTTACAGTGAATACAAGTGTTGAAATCAACAACTGTGAAGTGTCAAGTGTCAAATTGTTACCTACAAACCAACCTTCTATTCAAATCCCCGTAAACATACCTGTGCGAAGACAATTTATATTACACTTAATTCCCACTAGACCATCGGTGGTTGATAGCACAGCGGTGAGCGCATCGGCCAAGGGATCCAGAGGTCCACGGTTCGAACCCTAGTAACACTGAAGTTTTTTTTTTTTTTTTGGGTTTTTTGTTTTTTTTCTTTGTATTGAGTGATACGAATTTTGCAGATCAGTCAAATTCAGACGCTATTACTAAGTAAATAAAAACAATAACTTTAATCTTTTTAAACCATAACCAATCACAATGGCAAATTCTAGCAAAGTGCAAACTAGATCAAAACTTACTGAGACACCACCACAAACTAATGCCGGTGAAGAGCATTATGAAAAATTTATGAAATATGTAGACAAAAAGATGGACGAAATTAAGCAACAATTATTCAAAAAAATAGAACAAGAGACAGTAAATATAAAGAAAAATCTAGAATCCGAAATGTTAGAATTAAAAAAAAGTGTCGACTTCATAAGCAGTCAATATGATGACATCTCAATTAAGGTTGACAATATACTTCAAATAAACAAAAAGGTAGAAATCTTAGAAGAAGCAAATATCAACAAAGAAAACAGAATTACTAATCTAGAAACTCGACTGGCCGAAATCGAACAGGCTCGTATGAGCCACAACTGGGCGGAGTTTGCTGGTATAGTTACACTGCCAAATGAAGAACCACTGGACACCATAAACAGAGTATTTAAGGAGATACAGGTAAACATCGAACCTCACAAAATAAAAAAAATAATCCGTTATCAAAATCGAACACAGAAAATGGAGGACCGAGCATACAGGTACAAAGTTCAACTCCAAGATGAGGAAGCACAGCAGACAGTTTTGAACTCCCGCAAGAACGCAAGAGAGAAGAACGTATTTGTAGGTGAACTATTAACCCCTTACTACAAAGAGCTACTATGGAAGACCAAGCAAAAAGCCAAAGATAATAATTATCTATATACATGGTTCAAAAACAATAAAATCCTTACTAAAAAAAATTCTGACCATAGTTCTAAAATAATAAACA
Organism: Limnephilus marmoratus; assembly: GCA_917880885.1. Classification (NCBI taxonomy): domain Eukaryota; kingdom Metazoa; phylum Arthropoda; class Insecta; order Trichoptera; family Limnephilidae; genus Limnephilus; species Limnephilus marmoratus. The sequence goes on from OU862928.1 coordinate 26,056,668, forward strand.
TTAAACATGTCGGCGATTTACAGCTTATTAACTGACTAGTACATTATTACTAACTATTTGTTCTACCCATATGTATATTAGCCCGATATTATGGATTTTTTATTGGATCAAGAACTAAGTGACAAGGAAATCAATATCAATATAGATGACCCATCAATATGCAATGAATTCTTGAACCATTCTGCTCTCTCTATATACTGTATGAATATAAGATGCCTAAAAAAAAATTTTGATGATACTGTAGCTGTTCTCGACTCTATTCAACACAGATTTAGTATTATTGTTTTTAGTGAAGCTTGGTTAAAAGATGCAATCAATATTCCAAGTATTACTTGGTATTCTTCACACAGCACCAAAAAAAACTATTTACAAAACGATGGTGTTGTTGTTTACACCCGGAATGATGTTATTGTTTCTGTTGAAGAAATAGCTATTCCACATGCTAACTGTCTTAAATTACAACTATCTGATAATACATGTGTTATAGCGGTTTATAGATCTCCTTCTCAAACACATCTTGATAACTTTCTTGACCACCTGAACAATTTACTCCGTTCTGTATCAGCACTGAACCAAGAAGTGATTTTATGTGGTGATATAAATATAAATATTTTGGAAATGAACTGCTCAAAAAGCGAACAATACCTTTCTCTGCTGATTTACCACGGTTTAAAACCATTTATTATTTCACCAACTAGAGTCACTTCAAAAACTGAGAGTTGTATTGACCACATTATGGTCAAGTCAAAAGATGATCCTCAGAGTGCTGTATTCAGGACCAGCATCACAGACCATTTCGCTACGATATTGAGATATCCTAAATCTATAATAACGAAATCAAAACAAATAGACGTAAAGCTTAAACTAACTGTGGATAATGACCTGCTAAATTTAAGACTGAAAGAAGAAACATGGAATACCGTTTTATTTGCAAATGATGTCAATACAGCAGCTGATAATTTCATAAAGTGCCTAAAATTACACATTGAAAATTGCTCATCTATAAAGAGAATCTATAGTAATAAAAATTACTTGAAACCATGGATAACTTCTGGAATTATTGACTGCCTCATAAGACGTGACAAATTACACAAGAGTTGTCGCAAAGAACCAAATAATATTGAACTGTTTGCATATTATAAAAGATATAGAAATTGGTGTTCTAAAATTGTTAAAACGATCAAACAGTCATATTATAAAAGGAAACTTCAAGAGGTTAAAGGAAACATAAAGCAAGAATGGAAAATAATAAAACAAGCATTGGATATGCAAAAGGAATCGGTGCCATTAAATAAACTGAAAATAAAAAATAACACTGTTTCTATAAATGATAATCCAATGCTCATCACTAACCATGTAAATGATTTTTTTAGTGATATAGGTCAAAATTTTGCTAATCTTTTGTGCAGTGCAAATAACACCAGTGAAGAATGTTTAATCAAAAATTGCAATCCAACACAATCTATAGAAAATGCCTGTTTTGAATTCAATCCAACGAATTGTAATGAAGTTTTAAAGGTGATTAATGAGCTAAAATCAGGTTTTTCGAGTGGAAATGACGGTATAAGTGCAATGGTCTACAAACAAAATGCTTCTGAACTAGTTATACCTATTACACACATTGTAAATGTTAGCTTTGAGAATGGCTTATTCCCTGATCACTGCAAAAATGCCAAAATTATTCCTTTGTTTAAAGGAGGGGATAATACAGACGTCAATAACTATCGACCTATATCCCTGCTAAACACCCTATCAAAAATTATAGAGAAGTTAGCTAAAATTAGGTTGATGTCTTATGTAAAAAGATATGAAATTCTTTCAGATAATCAGTTTGGCTTTCGAGAGAACATGGGAACTAGTGATGCTGCATTAAAAATGATAACCACAGTCGTAGAAGCTCTGGATACTGGCAATAAAGCCATGGCTGTCTTCTTAGACTTGTCTAAGGCATTTGATACCGTATCCCACGGTTTACTATTAAAAAAACTCAGTTCAATGGGTATTGTTAATAAAGCTCTAGATTGGTTCAGAACTTATCTTGAAAATAGAACACAAAGAGTAATGATTAATGATCATATTAGTTCAAACAAATCAATTGTATATGGTGTTCCTCAGGGTAGTGTTCTGGGTCCAATTTTATTTTTGTTATATATTAATGACCTCTGTAAACTGCCATTTTCTGGTTCTTCAATTGTATTTGCAGATGACACTGTTTTAGTGTTTGCTGGTGATACTTGGGATGATACGTATGCTAAGTGCGATGCAGGATTAAGGGCAGTCAAAAATTGGCTTGATCAAAACTTGTTAACCTTAAACATGAGCAAAACTAAATATATTACTTTTAGTATTTCTTCTGTAAATCAACCATCTTTGGACCGCTCTTTAAAAATACATTGTTGTGTACAGGAGTGTAATTGTCAATCTTTGGAAAGAGTAGACAATATCAAATATCTTGGCTTAATTATTGATAAAAATTTAAAATGGAACAATCATATTACTATATTAACAAAAAAAATAAGAAAGCTAGCCTATATCTTCAAGACTCTAAGAAATATATTGGACAAAATTACACTAAGAACTGTATACTATGCTCTTGTTCAATCAATGCTTTCATATAACGTTATTTGTTGGGGTTCTTGCCATAAGACTACTCTAGAGCCTTTAAATATTGCACAAAAATTAATTTTAAAAATAATGTTCAAGAAAAGTTTTATGTATTCATCACAGATACTATATAGCGAAAGCAAAATTATGACAATAAGGCAGTTGTACATAATACAGGCTCTCTGTAAATTTTTCAACAACATTATCACTGCGAAAAGATCTCAACAAGTGCGCATCACTAGATTGGGCTCTTCTTTAATGTATCAGCCGGTACATACCAAAACATCCTTTGGACAAAGAAGTTTTTCATATAAAGCTCCGTTGCTTTATAATATGCTCAATGAAAAAATAAAAACTATTGGTACATTACATTTATTCAAGAAAATGGTCAAAATATGTACAATAACTGAGAGTGATGGTTTTGGATTACCCATGTTGTCGCTTGTATCATAAATCATTCTGGAATTCAGCTATATTTCATACAATCCAAATTTAATAACTTAACTTATATAATATTATGTACTTTTTAATTTGCTTATTGTTATGTTATCTTTAATTTGCTTATTGTTATATTTTTTTTATATGTTTATAATTATATTTTTATTTAGTTCATATGTATGTTTTTTGTTTAAATTACAATATAAAACTGCATATCTCGATACAGGAATGCCCTAGTGAGATATGCAGCTTATGTTTCTCATGTACTTCTTATTTTTTTTCAATAAATAAATAAATAAATGTAGGGGTATAATATTGTGTGTTTCTTTCGAGAATAAGATACAACACTACATTTATCTGCATTCAAAAGAAGGCGATTTTCTAGACAATATACATTAACCAGAGAGTCAAGGTCATTCTGGAGCTCTAGACAATCCATCTCGGACTTAATGATTTTGACAATCTTTTTGTCATCCGCATATAGGTACAGTTGAGAGTTACGGATAGTTTTGTTAACGTCATTCAAAAAAATATTGAATAAGAGGGGGCCAAGGTGAGATCCTTGGGGAACTCCTGAGGTTACGGGGACGAAACTAGAGCAGAATCCTAGTACGGTAACAGCTTGTGTACGATTGTCTTGTGTAAGAGGCTATTGTCTTAAGCTTGTGTAAGAGGCTAACCAACGAAGGAGGTCACCATGTATACCCATTGCTTCGACTTTCTCAATTAAGATGCTGTGTGGGATTTTATCAAAGGCTTTGGAGTAGTCTGTGTAGACTACATCGACTTGATATCCGTTATCCATAGCAACAAGGACTGTGTGAACAAACTCACATAGATTAGTTTCTGTTGATTTTTTGGTGACAAAACCGTGTTGATTTGAAATTATGTGTGGTCGTATGCAAGGAAAAATGATATCAAAAACTATTTTTTCAAAAAGTTTACCCATTACATTTAACTTAGAGATTGGTCTGTAATTTTCAATATTATGCTTGTCTCCTTTTTAGAATATAGGCACAACGTATGAACTTTTCCATTCCTGCGGAAAAATTCCAGAAGATAATGAAGCTTTGAAAATTAGACATAGCGGATAACATAGAACACTAGCGCAATTCTTTAAGAATACAGGGTGTATACCATCAGGCCCACTGCCTTTGGTAGGGTCTAATGATTTAAGATATTTACAAACTAATTCGGTGTTTATATTAACATTATTAAGATTGAGAACTGAGGTGTTTGGATTATATATTCGAGTTGTAGACGAGGTGCACGGGGCGGGGGATTCGAAGGAGGATTGGAAATGCATGTTAAATAAGTTACTTATATCTTCCCCACCCGATACATGCTGAGAGCGAAGAAACATATTGTTAGGAATTTCAGAGTTTTTTTGCTTAGATTTAACAAAGGTCCAAAAGTGTTTGGAATCGGTATTAATATTAATTTCAGCAATATTAATAAAATTATTGTAGCACACTTTTTCCATACACTTTTGTCGTTCTCGGAGAAGAGAGAAAGTTTGATAGTCAGAGTTACGGTTATAAATTTTGTATTTTTTATGAAATTTAAGTTTATCTTTAATTACTTTTTTTAATGCGGGACTGTACCATGGAGGATACCTGGAGTCTATGTTAATTGATCTAGATGGTACATGCGCGACAATTACCTTATTTAATTCGAAATAGAATCGTGCCGTAATTGAGTCTACATTGCTGCTGTTTAGAGTCGTTGTCCAGTCAACGGCTGCTAAGGCGCTATAATATTAATGCCAGTGGTGTGTGGACTCCGCACCAAGCGAAATATATTAATATGCTAGAACAAATTCAAAAAAAATTCCTTAGGTATGTCTATATGCGGATGCATGGAACGTACCCGAGATTCATGCACCATATGGAATTACTTGAGGCAACAAATAGATTTAGCTTGGAAACTAGACGTCATGCAAATCTTGCAATTCTTAGTTTTAACATAATCCATAACCGTATTGACAGCCCATTCCTCTTGGAATGTTATGGCTTATACGTGCCTGAAAATTTCAGCCGTAGTCGTCGACACGACTTGTTCAAAATACCATACGGCAGAACAGATGTTCTAGCACAGCATAGCATGACAAGAGGAATGGTGCTGATGAACGAAATATCGGAAACACTAGATATATATAACTCTTCTTTAGATAGCCTTAAGATTTTTTTGTATAATAATCATCTTTCTAGGTGTTAAGACTGTCAAAATGAGATAATTGTACAGTAATTGGATAAAAATCTGTTGTACAATTTAAAAAAAAAAAAAAAAAAAAAAAAAAAAAAAAAATAATCTGCACATAGTCAGCGTTGTGATAGGAGCGGACCGTGCGCGAGCGCGGCGTTCGGAGGGACAGCTCGCGGGATATACGCAGCGATACCTCCAGCGAGCGGTGGTGTGCATCTTCTGGCACTAGCGGCATGTCGCACCCGATTACAGTGCACGCGCAATTCGATATCACCAGGTCCAGAACACACTCGTTTACATTAAGCTGGCTGTTGAATTGACGGAAACCGGTAAAGTCTAAAAAATCAGAAAGAGTTGAAGTCAGTGCATCGATTGAGGATCGATTAAGTACCAGGGAACCGTCCGCGGTTGAAGGCGGAAGCCACGGGGCATGTCGTATGTTAAAATCTCCTAATAGAAGGAATTCATCATTGGGGAAATTGGTATGCAACATAGATATAAATTCAAAAAAGTCACCTAATGATTTAATCTGCTCTGCGCCTTGCACGAAATATGAACAGTATATACGTAGTTTAGAAGCACTTGCTCCAGAGTCTAGTGCAAGAGTAGCTGTAGCTGTCTCTGAACGCTTGATGGGCGGGAGAAAGGGTGAGGGGCATGTAGGCAGTTCGCGGCGTACTGCAATAAGTGAGCCACCGCCGAGTGCCTGGTCTAACGAAACATAGTCGCGATCACAACGATACACTACATACCGTTCATCAAATAATTCAGAGTCAAATATGTTTGGCAAGAGCCATGTCTCAGTCAGGCATATCACGTCATAATTGGCATTCAAAACACCGGATAGGAAAACATGGGATTTAGTTCGGAGACCTCTAACATTTTGATAATAAATATTCAAATCACCGATAATATACATTTGTATGGAACATATAGGTTAAGCATAGATATAAACATTAAGAGCACATACTTAATATAAGAAATTGTCAATAAAATTAATGTCACATTGTTATTATAATACCCGTAACTTGTAAAAATAAACAATAAAAATAATAAAGAGTTATTGTAAGTTCCAAAACCTGATCCTATGATTATGAAACATACTAAAAGCACATACCTACGTAAATGAAAAATTAACAGTAAAAATGGTAATATTATGATGGTTATGTTTTGAATTTTTTTTTTATGGAAATATTTTAATATTTTGGTGGTAATATTTTGAAGTTTTATACAATTTTGTTTAAATCCTCATTTTTGAGGATTGCTCTTATATGCGAGCCTTCTGTTTTCCTAATAAGGATTCTACAATTCCGGACCCAGACAAACCGATAGTGGTTAAGCTTGGCCGCTTCCTTCGTCAGGTGTAGCAGCCGTTCAGATGCGCTCGTCAGGTGGTCATTGGCGTAAACACGGGAATCACCGCCGCAACCGAAGTCACTGCTGATTAAGTTTCGCTTCGATCGGATTGAGGCCAAGAAATCATCTTTTCGGTAATCGTCTTGATGATTATTGATTTATGTTGCCCTTTCTAATAGTATGTAACGTCATAGGTTACAAGTGCGGCTGGCTACATTTGCAGTCCAATTAAATTATAACCATCTTAAGATGAACTAGCCATTTGATGACAATGTTACATTTGAGTTTCTGTGAAATGACCCGCCCTAAGTGACCAGCTTGGGTACAGGGCCTCCATCGAAGCCAGAGTGAACTTGGGTGAAACAACTAGGCCTTAGAATTATAAAATGATGGTTAGGTTAGGTTAGTTAGTTTGGGTTAAAATAAAACACCATTTTGTAGTTCCGCTTTATTTATATCAGATAACATTACAGTATTCTTAAAAATGTATTTTGTAAAACACAAAAATTAAAAATAATATGATTTAATCATATGTATAATAATGTAATATTATTTTTACTTCACATTCAGTTACTTATCCATTGATACAGATACATAGTATAACCTCTACGATGTAGACAGATTCAACTGACAATTTTTTCTTTCCCAAATAAACTGTTAATTTCCCTCAACATTGATTTTTATTGATGTAAATAAAAAGATTTTTATATACAACTGAAAAGATTTTTAATTTGGAAATCCAATCCTTTCGATGTTAGAAAATTCAATGATAAGACTTCCGAGTCGTCAGTCAATTTTAAAAACATTTGACTCCTAGGCTCAGAGAGGTCAGCAAAATTGATCATCTGTTCAAGAAAGAATTTCAATATTTGTAAATGTTGGCTCAATTACACTTCAGGCACACAAATATGCCCGTAATACACTTCTTTCTTCAGTGATTTTTTATATGTGCAGAATAGTGACAATAAAAACATAATATATATCATTAAAATACTTTGTTAATGTGGAGTTAGATCTGTTATGGAATATAACTCTCTGAGATACATATGAATCGATTTCTAATAAAACTATATATATGTAATAAAAATATTTTCCCTTACAAGCGCTATAATAATTATTTTCAAATAAAGAAACCTAAATGACCCACCCATTTTGAGATTTATTAGTAATAATTTTCATGAAATGCTTAAATCATCAATAATAGGAATTCCACTATTAGTGAAGCCCTCTTACAAGGTTTCCACATAAGAAGTTTTCATGTTTAATAAGTCAGGTATGCCTCCTATGTACGGCAACATTAAATTATCTTGAAAACAAGCTTATATAGAAGGATCTGAGTGGTTATGAAGCTTTGGTTCAGTCCCGTGAAGACTGGTCTTAAAAAATGGTCAAATGGCTTGAAAAACTTTGTAAGAGAGTTTCACTGTAATGATTGACAAACAATTGTATGTTTTCTGGGTTGTTTTATCCACATATAGTTAAAAGTATACCTATATTTATTCCGTTCAACAAAGGATAAACATGGCAAATTGTTGCAACTGGATTTTGAATATTAACACACTTTGGGCGGGAGGGAAAGTTCTACCTTTGATGTGGTCCTACAAGGCATTGCTGTTGGATATTTTTATATGAACATTGTACACCAATCTCCCAACTATATATGTATGTGTATAAAATATATGTGATAAAAGATGTGGAAATCTTCTTTTCTCCTTGTCTTTTGTATGGAACAATATTTCATCAAAAGGAACTTTACACATTGGCACTCAATGACGTTATGTTGTCTCACAAACTCAAGCTATAATGTGGCAAGTAAGCAACACTATTTTGTTTTCAGAAATTTTCAATAATTTCTTAATTCAAAAGTTATTCATGTATGATAAAGATAGACGAGAATGTGTACATATGGACGAAATAAAAGATAGAACGCGGGCGTCATTTTCATAATATTCAAAATTCAAAAGTTCCGTCGAATACTGACTCAAAGCCGACTAAAGTAGGAGGCCTGGGCACCAGTCGAATTTTGAGGTGTCAAATTTCCATTAATGAACAACGATAGTTTGCAAATGGCGTTGATTGTTATTATATTTGTTGTTTCTGCTGATTTGTATGTTGTTTTACCGCAAGCAAGTAAATAAAGAATCATTAGATTTATTATAAACAGTTAATTTTACTTAGCGACGGCATTGACTTTGTAATTTGACTGTTGCGCATCCAAACCTGTACTTTAGCAGGCCTTGAGTTCTCTAATGACGCATAAAATCTTTGGGCGGAAAGCAATTGTATTATTTATAATAATCGATAATAATAAGTAATTTGCATGTATTTACAAATGAAATGTTATTCCTTCGTTGTTACTACTGTTTGCCGTGTAATGGAAAAATTTTCTCATCACACAGGAGGGCATTTTGGCAATTTACTTACTGGTAGGACAACCTTACTCGACGCGTGGCAGTTTAGTACTAAAGTACTAGAAATCAAGTACAGTGCAACTGCCTTGCTTTTGGCTTCCCACTTTGAGTTTTCTACCATGCGTCTACAGTATATAACGTCATTGTTGGCACTGGAGATGTGCTAATTGTCCGTTTTTGTAATGATTTGTACCAAAGTGAAAATCAATTTTTTTTTGTAAAGTAATAAAAATATGTACATTTTTTACGGTAATGGCCCAACACTGACTTTAACTTCTGTTTATGGAGTCCTATTAGAAAGTAGGCTATGATTTTGGACAATACTTGTATAGTTGGGGAGTGGCGAGTACTATAGAAAAAAAAATCATTTAAATGTACATATTATTTTCGAATATGTACATTTATCGATTTAAAACTAATTCCATTTCCTCCAAACGGTTTCTGCTTGTTTTCGCCCGCCTGAAGCGTATTAAAATATGAAATTTCAGGTAAATTTACCATAGTTTTTAACCACTGTTTCACCTATACCACGGATGAAACAACTGACTATAAGTTTTACAAAATAAGAACCACTACTTTTTTATTTGGTTTTTGGCAGATTATCTATCCACTGTCAACTACAAAAAAAAAACCTAATGCCCAGAGATTTAAAATTTACTACGAATTCTGAACCAACAAGGTAGGTACTTCTTAAAGTAGGTACTTGATAAAACAATGCATTTTTTTTCAAGTTATTTTATTTTTACCTCCTGTGAAAAGAGAAATAATTTTAACTTTGAGACAAACCTCGGGGATTAAATTAAAGTCACCAAAATAATTATTTAGGTTTGAACTGCTTCTGATATTTAGTACTTTGTAAAGGGCGGTGTCTTGGGAGGGTAGCTCTAATTTTTTAAACTTTTTCACTTAGAAATTGAGAAAAAAAATCTGGTCAATGTTTATGATTATTTATTGAGGTAAAAGATAAAGAGGTGTGTTGAATAAAGAAGAAACAAGGAAATATGTGTAGATGGATCGATTTAATCAAATACGTCGTCTTTACATACATAGTTTTCTTACAAAATTGCGCATAAAATTTATTTTATGTTTACAAAAATTTTCAACATCCATGAAGTGAGAGTGTATCTCTATAAAACAAAGTTACGAATGTTACAAATAGGAAACAATCTATAAGGTAACGAAAGGTTCATTTTCATCTTCTCATTAATTTTCGAGAATGATTTACTCTAACAATAAAGGTATTTATATTGGCAAATAACAATACATAATTATTTTATCCTGATATAAAATACCAGCCGAAGTCCAAAGTATTTACCACAAATTTAATAACAATATTTTTGAGATATGCATGCATTAAAGTGAATTCCATACAAGATTGTGCTCGTCATCAATGCCGTGTTAACTAAAATATAAATTGGGGTTACTCTTACAATAACAGAAAAAGAAATGATTTAAAAAACTTAAAATGTTACGATATCAATTTATTTGTTTAAAATTTAAATTGTCCAATAAACATTTAAGTGAGGCGCATAACGAGTCTTGATCACTGGATCGTTACGGCCGCTCACTGGGCTTCTGGAAACACAAAGAAGACATTCAATGTTTTATTGTAACAATACACAAAATTCACTGTCTAGCAAAAAACACAATCAATAATAAAGGAATGAAAATGCTTTGCTTCATTCTTCGAAATTCCATAGGTTTTAGGATAACTTTGAAGGTAACAATAAACTCAATGCAAATTTACTCAATTTAGTGCTTATAAATACTGTTGACAACTTTTTGACAAGTCCCCTTTGTTTAGGTACATCTTTTTTATTCTAAATAATCCTATCTAAATTTTATGTTCTCGGTTATTATAACATTGATATTATTTTTTTTGTAAAGTAACAGTAGTTTAGTAACACATAATAGTATCCTTTACCTAAATACTTGCTACTTTGTTAAATGTTCATTTCTACTTTGTTATTATTGATAATCTCCTGTGTACCACTGTATACTTATAATACCATGTACTCACTTCAATGTAAAAGCCATGCTATGGCATTTAAATAAATAAATATTTCAACAATAATTTTTTTGTATATATCCTTAGTATGTAGTCAAGACGAATATAACTCCTCGGTCTGGTCCCCCCATTTTAAAATACATTCAGATTCATTTGAAAAAATTCAACATACATTCCTAAGAAATTAATTTTAGACCCGGTATTCCCATTGAAAATTACAATGTGACATTGTATCACATTTCTTAGATCATTTCATTTCTCACTGAGCCATAGATGGTCCATTCTGAGCAGGCCAAAAATATTCATGAAGCGGGTTGTAATGAATAATAACTGACCTGGCTAGTCCAGGTCCACCAGCGCCTGCCTGGTGGTGGCGTGGAAGGGGATGCGCAGGATCTTGAGGCGCGTGTCGGGCAGCTCAGAGGTGAGCAGGCGCTGCAGGGCGGGCAGCGGGAGGATCTCCACCTGCGCCGGGCCGCGCTGGTCGGCGCGGGGCTCCTCGGCCGGACCAGACCCGCCCAGCGTGCCCATGCCCGGAACCGGCTTCAGCACCGGGATGCAGTCGCCCATGTTGGACTTCTTGGCTGGCTTGGCGGGGCGGGGTGCGCTGCCTTCTCCGGGTCGGTCGCACTATTCATCAAACAAATTGTTTAATTAAATTATACACTAACGCCAACCTATAGTCAACAGAAATAAAGATGGGCAAATCAATAAACATGAAGATAGGAAATAAGGTCTACAAACACGAATATGAGGAAATCAACAAAAATGAAGATGAGGTCTAAAATAAATTTGACAAAATCTTAAAAATCAAATAATCGTAAAAATTACGATTTAAGGTGATACTAAGCAATGCAAAATCAGTGATTTTTGTTTGAAAATTGGAAATATTTTAGATGCTTTAACCCTTCGAATAATTAGAAAATAATTTTCTGTCAAATTTTGCCTATCAAGGTTTGGGCGCAAAATTCCTGGTTCTTCCCATGCATTTTAAATGTACCTATTTATTGTTTTTTTTTAACGCTTTTGCAAAAACAAAAATTGTTCTAAAATCTAGATAAAATAATCTTTCCGGTATGTTTATTAGAAATCAACATTTTTGTTTCTAAATATTAATATTTTAATATTGGAAATTTAAATTGGCTAAAAAATGCATACCTGCGAATATTCGAATTAAAGTAATTAAAATAGAATAAACTTAAAATTTAAAATACAGACTCCTTTTCTAAATAAAATTTGTAATAAAACTGTCACCTCACTTTTTATCACTTTCATACAATTTTATTTTAAAATTAAATGTGTGATACGTCACAAATTGGCGAAAAATTAAACCGTCACTTTTGATCGGGTTTGTAAAATATCTGAAAAACCTAGCTCATATAATTCTGAGACAATGAGAAGCATTATTTCATTCCGTTTCTAACATAAAAGAAATCACAAATATTCGCATGACAGGAAGAGAGATATCTAACTTTTAATAATGCACTGTCGCTCTGGGACAATCTGGGTCTCCTGTGATTATAACGGCATATGATGTTTTGGGACAACTTGGGTCTCCTGTGATTAGACGGGTTAATTAAATACCTACTTCTGCAAGTAGAACACAGAGTTACCTTTGAAATAATTGAGCTTATTCGTCTTTTTATAAGCCCAGAAAAAATAAAGTATCAGGTCTATAAATACCGCTAAATTTCAAAATCTCCTAATTACAAACCTTTTTTCTGTTATGGTTTTATTGTGTAATGAGGAAAATTAACTTCTTTAGAAAATTATCATAAAACATTGAAATATTTGTGCCTGAGCTTTGCAAAATAAAAATAAAAAAACAAGTTTTTTGTGGAAGTGTGTCGTTCCGGCCGGAACGAATCCGATGATTCCGAGTCCGAATGCGTTTGATTCGCTCAGAGTTCGCAAAATGTAATGAATCGATTCCGGAGTCGCTCTCACTCGAGTGAGGTTGAGGCGAAAGGAGGTGTACGGCGCGGGCCGGGCGGCCGCGGCGTTTATAGTGATAGTACAGAAATCATACGGGAGGAGGTGCGCGGCGCAGGCCGGGCGGGATTTTGTCACTCTCTCACTCGGGAACGAGTGACAGAGTGAGAATACAGGACTCATTCACGGGATGAGGTATGCGGCGTGAGCGGGGCGGCGTTGTATTGTTCTAGCGGGGCGCGGTGACAGAACATAGCAAGAAAACATTTTTCGAAAAGAATAGCATTATCTCTTAGTCAAAAGATAGCAAGGAGCATTGCTTTTAACCTTTTGTCAGTCATCACGGAGCAAATTTGCCTTCCCGAAAGTTCGCGCCGGTGATACTCTGGTGAATTACTAGTTTTATGAAGAACGTAAAATATCTAACTACCTAACTAACCATCACGCCGTTTCTCCGCAGGGGTAGGCAGAGAGGAATGACCGCCAAACAACTCGATCTTGGCACACACTCCTTGCCTCACTCACATTCAAACATTGTCTCAAACATACTCTTCTTTTATTCTGACTTTTGACATGGCCCTACTCAAGTATCTGATTCACTTGATCTTGCCATGTCTTCCCCGGGCGTCCCCAACTTCTTCCACCATTCACATTTTGCCATATATTCTTCTTACACTACTTTCTTCGTTCATTCGCTCTACTTGCCCAAACCATCTGAGGGTCCCCTTCTTAATCTTACTCATTATGCTTATATCAGCCTTACATTCTTTGCGGATCTCCACATTTCTCTCACGATCATATATAGTTTCACCACATATACGCCTCAGGGATCTCATTTCAACAGCATTCAGTTTACTTTCATCCTTCCTCTGCCAGTTCCATGGCTCACTGCTATACAAAGACTCCATTGTTCGTAAGTTTCAAATTTAACGTAAATATCTTACATGGTTCTCATAAAGCCGACAAAGATATCACTCATCTCAAACACATTATTATTAGCTATATAAAGATAAGACTTCTTGCTCGCAATAAACAATAACATGTTAATGTACACACGCCCGGCTACATAAACACATGATTCCCCAACTCCGTAACGTTCCACCGAGATTCCACCGAGTACGGCGAGTCCAGCTGAATCAACTCTCGGCATTGAATCAGCAGGAGTCAAATTGAGTTTGGTTCCGGCCGATTCAACGACTCCGGCGGAGCGCCACAATGAGTTTGGTTCGGCGAGTCCGGGGGAATCAACTCTCGGCATTGAATCAGCAGGAGCCAAACTGAGTTTGGTTCCGGCCGATTCAGCGACTCCGGCGGAGCGCCACAACGAGTTTGGTTCGGTGAGTCCAGCGGAATCAACTCTTGGCATTGAATCAGCAGGAGCCAAACTAAGTTTGGTTCCGGCCGATTCAACAACTCCGGCGTAGCGCCACAATGAGTTTGATTCGGTGAGTCCGGTGGAATCACCGGAATCAAAGGAGCGAGTCCAGTGAATCGAGTCCACTCAGTCGACTATGGGTCCGGAATTGATTCCGTAAAATGAGTGAATCGACCCACTTCTAGATTTTGATGATTTTTTTTTGTGAATAAATCAAAACATGTGGCAAACGTGAATTTAAACCTTATCGCCATCTACATGAGTGTTTTCGTTGGCGGCCTGATTCCAAATTTTACAAGACGTGGTGCATCGCCGTAACACCAACAAACAACCTACAGTCCGCCTCAGACCAGGAATATCTATAATACCTGGTCGATAAAGAGCTCTGTGACCCTCAGCAGCTCGATGGTGACACCCCAGACGAGGTGCGTAAGGGTCTTGCTCAGACGCAGCACTCCCTCCAGCACGCATCGGTTGGTGGTGGCCGACTGCGAGATGTACATGGGGATGATGAGCAGGCGCTTCAGCTGGCTGCACTGGCCCAGGGCTTCTTCGAAACCGGTCTGCAAACAAAATTAATATTGTTATATTTTAATAAGAATTTTATGCATTCTGTAAATAAATGCTGGACATCCAAATTACCCAAAAATTTTATTTACATATGAGACATCTCACAAGAGCCTGTAAGAAGTGATGAAAAATTCTGGTAGCTCGTTCCCACACAAGTCGATT
This sequence comes from Limnephilus marmoratus, assembly GCA_917880885.1. Taxonomy (NCBI): domain Eukaryota; kingdom Metazoa; phylum Arthropoda; class Insecta; order Trichoptera; family Limnephilidae; genus Limnephilus; species Limnephilus marmoratus. Next base: position 26,071,729 of record OU862928.1, read on the forward strand.
TATACTAAAATGAATTGGAGAAAACCAGTTTTCATGAAGCCAGCATCAACTATTAACAAGTGTTCCGCTCAAGTTCATAGAGTTACCATGCACAAGGCAAGCGGCAGGGGATTAGTGCAAGCTAAACCATTTTTCTGTAAGTGAAGCAGAGAGAATGGACCGCCATAAAACTCTGTCTGAGGACGTATGCCTTGCTTATAGTATTGCCAGTAGAGAAAGAAAGTGTGGCAAGTCGAAAAAAAGGGCAAATTTAGGGAATAAACGCGTGAAACGGTTACAAAAAGGGCAAAAGAGCTAGCTCTCTCGTAATGGATTCCAGGCATCGATACGGAACACAAATATAAATGATTTTATTGGTAGGTAAAATTCTTTTATATTATATGACCTGACACAAATATGTGATACGCTTGATGGATCTATGTCTTCGGCCCTTATTCTGCAGGGATTTGCAAGTATCTGATACTGATGTTGTGTATTCACTTCGCAAACAAATTGTCGCACACAGTTCGTACACTTCTTTACTGAAATAAAGAGATGCGCGTAGCCACCACCTCGCCAAATGTTAAAACTAGCTCTAATAACCTCACTCACAACTGCTGTAGATATCATTTTTTGTTAATTGTTTTGTTCCAAGCATTGATCCAAAGCATGCATATTGGTATAAATCAATATGTCTGAAACAAGTGTCGCCATATTTATAGCCATTAACAATGTGAACAATGGGAGCGAAGAATTTGTATGGAGAGCGTTATTGTGCGTGCGACGATCTTTTATCTTTGCGTGTGACACCCGTCTTTGATTTATTGTTCCACAATGTCACAGGTAGGTAATTTTGGCACATATTATCAGAAAGGATAGGTTTGGAAAGTAGGTCGGATAGAGGAAGGTAGATGTACATTGTTGCATCAACATGCCAAGATAGTTCTGTTTAATAATAATCCATAATTAGTTGTTGTGTGTCTCCTGGAGATGAGCCTGGTTTACTACCGCTGTCCGCATTCGCAGAGTTCTCTTTGTTAGATGTACAAGTAGATCTGGTCGTACTGCGTGTTTGCTCCATATTTATTTTGAATTTTATAGATTATATTCACTGTGGAACAAATAATGAAAGTTGAATCCTCGAATATCATATACTTGCTTATTCCTGTGGAAGAAGGATCTTTCCAGGGATCCCTAAGATCTCCATTCACTAATCTATTGAATGAATGAATTACCTTTATGTCGAAGTTGATGAGCTCTAGTGCGGCCAGTTTGGGCAAGCGCGCCACGGCACCCATCAGCAGGGAGGAGCCGTCGCTAGGCGAACGCTCCAGCCGCAGCTTGGTGAGGCGCTGCAGCGGCGCCAGCAGGGCCGCTCCCTCCTCGCCGCTGAATGTGCAATCTCCCAACTCCAGCTGCTCTAGCATCACCAGGTTGCCGAGGGCGCGGCATTGATGCTTTTCAAGCTCTGATCAAAGAAAATTAGCGGTCAGTACAGAACACAGAATGAAAATGCGTTTTCCACTGGATTAGAAAAGAAATGTTTTACTAGTAGGGAGAGGGCACCTGGAAAGAGACAATCCAAAGTGGACCAGACCTTAGACCAAACATGCCCATCCTGCAGCCCAATTGAAGATTTTTTGCAACCCAAAATAAAGTTTTCTGCTTTCTATGTTTTGGATTTTGGTATTCATACAAAAGAAAAAGAAAAATCGTTCTTAGAAATTTATGACATTTATATTATATTTTGTGAAATTAGAACTTTCTTGTTATTAGACCTCGGACTCTCGATGGGAGTTTTGATTTATTGCTTTAACCGGTCAAAGGCCAGACCATTTCGCGAAAATTCACAAAAAAACACTAAAAAAAGTACCATTTTGAACTTTGAATTGAATGTTTTGTTGATTAATTTTGAACTATTGTATATTTTATTGACTGAAACACGTTCACAACACAATAAACTATCTACCAAAACAACATTACTTGCATTTATTACGTAAATTAAAAGGTTTTACGATGTTTTAATCGCGGAACAGGCATTTATTGCGACAGTTAAAATCGCGGCAAATTCTGACAGCGGATTGTCATAGACGAAATCGTTTTAAAAATATTCCAGTGTTGCAAGGTGAATGAAACTTTAAGCGTCTCCGAGAGTAATGATGGCGCAAGCGATTCTGACACTGTTCTTCATACAAATTCTGTACATAGAAGGGCCAAAATCGCAGACCAAAAGTTTTTTGTCGGAAATATTATTCAAATATTTGAATTATTTTCTCGCGCATGCGCATATGACGCGCGCGCCGGCGCTTCTCCGGCAAATGACCGGTTAAAGGTGCCAGGCGCATGGCCGCACTAGGAATTTATTTTCACAATCAATTCAACCAGTACATTTTTCTGCATATTTATTGGAAGATCGAATGCAACTGATCTGATTTTAATAAGTGGTGGGTGAGTGCAAAGGACACACACAGGCGCTTGTGCAGTCAGTTTATGTCTTCTAGCATTGAAGGTCGCGGTTTCACAATAATAGCATTTTGGGCGCCGAATTACTGGTCAAAATTAACGGTAATATCCGCCATTTACCTGTATTCATGGAAGGATCTAATGATCAGCATTTCAATATTTTAACACCTAAGTTCAGTTTTTTTTGACCCACCAGATGATTTGAGTTGGGTACCTTAACATAACTTTAACTTACCTCTAACAGAAGTCAAACTGAGGTGTTTCAAATTTTTGAGGTTCTCTAGGCACTTCAGATCTGAGGTCAAAAACAATCCTGCGGAAGAAAAAAATACACCATTAGCTCAAATACAAATTTCCCATAGTCACAGCAATTGGACATTAAGGGACGGTGGTGCATATAACGTGGTACAAGCGCGCTGATATTAGGCTCTTGCCAATCACAATATTGATCGTCCAGTTGATTAGTCAGACATCTCCAAATACAAGTTAATAAAGTTTTGAAATAATGAGGATAGCAATATTCAAATGCTCACCATAAATCAAATATTATTTACACATTAAAAATAAAAAAAATAACACGGGGAAGTGGTCCTGTACATTCATTAGTATGTCATTTTGAAAAATCATAACACAGGAACTAAATCTTAATTGGGAACACATTGCTGGACTTCAAAGTAATGAGTTCCTGATCCAAATAGGCCCAAGGGGGAGAATAATTTTCACAGGAGGCCTTGAGCATCTTTGGAGAAGCTGTGTGGTGTGTGGAGGATCTTTATAGAAAAAGAAGGAGTGTTCTGGAAAGGAAAAATGGTAGGAACCTAGGGGTCAGTATATCAAGGAGTGACGGACGTATGAACCCATCCCTCCCACTTCGGTACAAGGCGATGTTCCGAAAGAGTCCAGCTGGAGAGGTCAAAAAGTCTCCCTCAACCAGTCTCTCCCGAACCGGCCTGCTACACAGTAAGTGGAAAGGCACAACTTCTGCCAAGACCTAGACAGTTCCCGTTACCGTTTGTATATCCCAAATTGAAAATCACGATGAAGTTGAGATTAGATGAAATATTCAGGCTTCTCTTACCGCTCATCCCCTTGATGCGCAGCTCGGTGAGGTTGTGCAGGGCGGCCAGGGGTGCGGGGTCCAGCTTGCTGCAGCGCACGCTGCACGCCCACAGCGACTGCAGCTGCGGCAGGCCGGCGCACGCTCGCTCCACCACCTGCGCGGGACAGCGGCACATCTCCAGCCTTCGCACCCACCCCACAGACAGACAACATATTGATTATTGTTATAATACTCTCTAACCAATCCGCCACTCCAAAAACCAGGTAAGTTTACAATAGTGAAAGCACCAGATTATAGTACAGTGATACCTCGAGACACAAGTTTAATTTGTTCCGTGACCTTACTCAAATCTCAAAGCAATTTTCCCCATTGAAATTAATTGAAATGCCATTAATCCGTTCCAGCCCCCAAAATCTCCCTTATTCAAATCTTTCTTATGAGAAGATGAATACGTATAGTCATAACAAGCAAAGGGTTTTTGATTATAAGTCAACATGTGGTTCGTGAGAGAACTTTTTTGATTAACCCAGCGATACTCGCTACAGGGTAAAATATACCACCGAGTACAAAAATTGGTTGTATTTTTTTTTCTACGCGTTCTGGCAACCCAAGATTCCAAGTACCCCGCGGGGCGGTCAGTTCGCGCACAGCGCTTGTTAATGACGGACGTGTTAAGTGAGTATGGGTAAAAAATACCGAAGTAGCGGTATTTTTTACCTATACTCAGGTAAAACGATTGACGATCCTTGTTCCATTATTTTTCGATATGTTTATGACTATGTTTTTTGTTTTAGAGCTGTAGTAAAATGAGTATTCCTCTAAGTGATAGTACAATAGAAGGAGTTGCTTTAAGAAGAAGACAGCGGAGAAGAAAATGTGTCAGAAATAGAAGATTTTGAGGAGAATAGTGAACACGAAAGTGAAACTGAACAGGAAGCTGATAGTTCAATTATTATAAGAAATAATTGTCAGCCTGAAACAACGGAAGCGCCCGTTGGCGGCAAGTATCTTTTCTCGGAAGATTTTTCAATGTAAATGAGTGTTTCAGGCTGACAATTATTGCTTATAATTATTGTTACCCTTTGTGCTACGCATAAAAATCTTGTCTAAGCGTTAGTTTATAAATTTAAAAAATAATAACTGATAGTTCAGGCGCGCCCTCAAATTCAGAAAATGTTTTTGACCATCTACCTTCAGATTCAGAAGTTGGTTTGCGAATTGTGCTTCAAAAAGGTATGCCGCGAGCATACAACCCCAATATGTGAGGATTGCTATGATAGAGTGAAGTAGTTTCATTTTTAGCAAAATATTTTAAACAGTTTGTTTAGTGTCAAAGATGACACAGGCCCTGAGGGAAGTTATTTTCCTCAGGGCCTCCTGTGTGGAGTTAATGTAAAAAAAAAAAAAAAGTGTTGATTATCTCAATGTTCACTCAGTATAAAGGTATCATTATTTTTTAGTATTTTAGGAGTGTACCTAGTTTATTTTCGATACAGATCTGAATTTTGCCAAATTTGTAAGAAAAAAATAATATTATTGTTGATTTTGGTAAGATTACTAAGAAAAAAATTATTTTTTGATTATTTTTTAGGATAAACTCTCAATACAAATAAATAAACCTTAAAACTTGCATTTGTAGTTTTATTTATGAACAATGGTACCAATAACACAAATACATTGTCAAACATTGAAACTCAAACGTCTTTTTGAAAATAAAGGCAATTAAACTCTCTGGCATTTATTACCCGGTAGCGAGTGTTCATGTTCGTAAATACCTAGCGAGTACCGCCGGGTTAAACGATTTTTTACAGTCTGAACATGAAAAAGGTTTCTCTCTGCTGTATGTCAGCTTGTGGTATGTCAAAAATCATTTTTGATCAAACGATTTTTTACAGTCAGAACATGAAAAGGGTTTTTCTCCACTGTGTATCAGCATGTGGGTCGTCAAACTTCCCTCTTGAGAAAATGATTTTTCATAGTCGGAACATGAAAAAGGTTATTCTCACTGTGAATCAGCATGTGGTTCGTCAAAGATCCCTTTCGAGTAAATGATTGTTTGCAAACGGGTTTTTCTGCACTGTGAGTCAGAATGTATTTCTTCAAATCTCTCTTATGAGAAGATAACGTAGTCATAACAAGCAAAAAGTATTTTTTACGCAGTGAGTCAGCCGGCCGTTCCTCGTATCTCAAATGTTGCTAGTATTACAAAGAAAAACTTCAATCACTCAACGGCTCGTATTTCAAATATCTCATATGTTAGGGCACTCATATCTCGAGGTACCACTGTATTTGGATTTGACTGTATCCTCTGACCAAATATTGTCTAGGTCTGAGTTCAACATGACAACCGTACCTGAGCAGAGTGTCCACGGTAGAGATGTGCTTGATGAACTGCTCCCAGATCTGCGTCACATCATCCGGGGGCAACAGCATCTTGCGCAGGTCAATGTGACGCGTGCCCTGACGCTTGAGGGCGGCTGCCAGACCTTGCCAGTCTGTTACCTGTGCACAACATGACAAAACTTGAAACACTTTTTTTTTCAAAAGAAATACATTTTTGTTTTTTTTTTTTGTTTTTGAAATTTTTATTTAGATGAATGTAAATATTTTCATACATCTAGTAGGAAAATATAAAAAAAATACAATTTACGAAGTAGGTACAGTAACATTTACAAATACATTTAAAAAAAGAGTACTAAATAAAAAAGATAACTATACAAAAATACATTATAAAAGAATAAGATGTGAGAATAACATTGGTATTGGATAAAAAATGAACATTTTGTTAAAATTTTTTTTTTTTTGCATTCTCACCAGCATTTGGTTCCTTAGAACGGGCAATCTGCCTAGCTAGGAACTAATATCGACCCACAAGACACTAATAACACTTGTACACATTTTATAGTTATTTTTCAATGTTATTATTATGTTATTTTTGCCATACAAATGTATCAAATGTAATGTTATAAATAAATAAAATAAACATATCCTACGAAAAGTGCTGAGACTTGAGGCTTCCTTTACGGCACTTGGCAGACTGTTATAGAGTTTTTGCCCTTTATAAAATGCACTATTTTGTGTGCACGAAAGTTTAGTTTCTGGAAGCCTTAAGTCTCCGCGTCTTCTCGTAGGATAATTGTGAACATTTTCTTGAAACATAATAGTACTCTTCAGATAATTTGGGAGCATATTATTACTCTTCAGATAATTTGGGAGCATATTATTTTTAAGTTTGTTAATCATTGTTAATGTATTATATATTATATGTTGTTTTATTGTCATCATATTTAAATTTTGTAACATAATTTTAACTCTTGTAAAAATGTTGCATTTTAAAATCTATACATACAATGATTCTGTGATTATAAATAACCTGACAACATTTAAAAAAACTCCTACTACCACCATTGTAATGATGGAGGAATTAGCTAGCGGAGGAATTGAAACCACCACGCCTGGAGAGACCAACACACTTAAATCGGTTAATCTCTTCAATGATACGGCCATTTTTAGAGAAAAATAGCTATTACTTCAATCATTTCTTTTTTTAGTTACAAATTTGGCTTTCATCCAGGGTGATCTTGGCCATATAAAAGTTGCATTTTTTTTCTTAAAATAATATATATATATTTTTTAATCGCCTTGTTTGCCGGTATATCCATATGGATATCCGGTTCCATTCCAACACAGAATGAAACCAACTCAGAAACACCTCAGAAAAGTCATTAAAAGCTATGAAAAAATTTAAATAAATGAAGACAATATAAGCGAAACTCGATCGAAAATCTGGAAACAGAAAAATCAGAAAAACATATTGACACCTCTGGGACTCGAACCCAGGACCTCTTGCTTTCCGGGCAAACGCGCTAACCACTTGCCACGGTGTCGATATGAAATTCGGTCATGTTTAACTGTACCATACTTCGACTAAGAACCACCTACATTATCTTAATTTTCTTTAACGAAAAGTCAATAGATGTCGCATATTAAATAAAATGGATAAAGATTTATCCAGACACTATCTAGAGAGCATTTAGTTCGGGTTTGAATCTTGCAATCATACATAAAGATAGTTGCCAATAATATATGTGTTAAAGAAAATGAAGATAATGTAGGTGGTTCTTAGTAAAAGTATGGTACAGTTAAACATGACCGAATTTCATATCGACACCGTGGCGCAGTGGTTAGCGCGTTTGCCCGGAAAGCAAGAGGTCCTGGGTTCGAATCCCAGAGGTGTCAATATGTTTTTCTGATTTTTCTGTTTCCAGATTTTCGATCTATTGTCTTCATTTATTTAACCGCTTGAGTGCCATGGTATCACCGGTGTGTCATGAGACTTTACACCCTTATGTATAAAGAAAGTGTATGAAGAACACGGTCAGAATCGCTTGCTCTATTATCGCCCTTTACCATAGAGAAAACCGCAATGCGCCAGGTCACTCCAAATAATTTATATTAATAATTTACCGGAGCGCGGGAATGTGCGCAGTTCTTGCGCATGCGCGGGAAAAATTCCTTTATCTACGATTTTGACCTTTCTATGTACAAAATTTCTCAAGGACAGTGTCAGAATCGCTGGACACGAAATGTCATTTCTGCCGCGTCATAATTTATGCGTCTTACTCGACTAAAACATCGTAAAACCTATCAATTTACGTAATTAACGCAAATAATGTTATTTTGGTAGATAGTTTATTGTGTTGTGAACGTGTTCCAGTCAATAAAATATACAATAGCTCAAAATTAATCCACAAAACATTCAATTCAAATTCAAGGTCGTGAAATTTCCGTGTTGTTCCCGGCATTCAACGAGTTAAATATTACAATTTGAGGTTTTACTCATAAAGTTAAAATAAAAAATAAAAATATAAAAAAATTATTTTAAAATAGCTAATACCCTAATCTAACTTAACCTGTTTAACCAATTTTTTAATATTTTTTATCATCACTCTTAATGACCTTTCTAAGGTGCTTCTGAGTAGGTTTCATTCTGATATCCGACGTTCATACATTTTGTTTGTGGAATTTTTACACTCGTCACACTACGGAGGTATAAAGTTGAGGTTCATGAGGTGAGGTTTGTCTAGGTCTTGGCGGCAGATGCGTCTGCCCATCTACTGTGTGGCGAGCCAGATCGAGATAGACTGGCTGAGGGAGGCCTTTTGACCTCTCTAGCCGGACTATCTCGACCCATCGCCTCGCCACCGCAAGGATGAATTCATATGTTACTCCTGCACACACTGACCCCCAGATCCCTGCCCACCCCTTATACCTTTTTCCTTCCCAGAACTTTCTCTCCTTCCTTTCCTTAAAAAGACCCTTCACACAGCATCCCTTGAGATGACACAGAGAAATTATTTGGCGTGTAGGTTGTAACGTTTGTGGGGTGCCGCTATGTGCAGATGGGATTTGATTTAGTGATGGTGAACAATGTTGGCAACACTTTTGCTTGCACGGTTTCATACTACTGATGGTTCGTAGCCCACCTCTCTTGTTTCTGATATTTATGGTATTGACACTGAATATAAAAATATTACCTGAGAGTTCTTCATGCGGACAGATCTCCAGAGGCCGGGCGTGTATGCTATGTCACGCCATGCGCGACAAACTCGTGCCGCCGCCGCCAGCTCGCGCTTGTTCAGATAGCCAAAGATCTGGACAAACATGCCGCACTGTCCAAGAAAGAAACACAATTTTATTAATACAGAAATTCACGAGAAGATGCTCCCCGTACAACTTAATAAGTAAAACATAAATACATTTAAGAACGTAGAATACTTGGGGCACATTGTTATTGAAGACCTCTCGGACGATGGTGATATTGAATGACAATTAGTATACTGTCTAATATTATTGCCCATAATTTACAAAAAAATATAATATGTGAACCTGTGAAAGAGGGGGAACAGTGGTGCATCCGGCACAACAAAGAACTGTGTGAAATATATCAGGCCCCTAACATATCAGCCTATATGAGACTCCTCAGGTTAAGATGAGCTGGGCATGTACAGAGAATGCCGGACACACGCCTCACATAAAGAATTATGACTGGACACCCAGGTGGAAAGAGAAAAGTGGGAAGACCCAGACTGAGGTGGAAAGACGATGTAAGAGGGGATAAGAGGGGGGGAGTACAGCTTCTCCAGGTAACAAACTGGAAGTCAACCACTGAGGACAGGAGAAGTTGGCTTGAATGTTGCGGGAGGCAAAAGCTCAATATGGGCTGTAGCGCCATCAGAGAGATATACGTGTGAAACATGGTGTCACTACCGAATCAGCTCAATGGAACGACTCCAGATCCAATATAATAATGCATGCAGAATTATATGTGGATACAGAAGGTATAACAGTGCATCGACTATATTTACGGAACTAGGACTGAATGGATTTTCTGGTCACCGGGTCACAGGAGCCAGGATGCGGCTAACGGCCACCGACAACACGGTGGTGAAAGCAGTGTTCCAGCACCAAGCGCCACTCCTGAGTGAGCGCTGGCCCTGAGCTCACTCAAGGCAACACCTAGATAATTGTTTTTCTTTCCTTTCTTTCCTATTTGTATCTTTACCAAAAATTTACTGTGTAAATACATATAACTACATGGGACGTTTGGGATTGCACTTTCGTCCTGGAATAAAACATTATTATTATTATTGAAGTGAAAACTTCTTTAGCACCATTGTGATTTGAACTCCATAAAACGAAAAAGCGACACTAAAAGGAGACAAACACATACATACATCTATAGGATTTAGCCTGCGAGAGAATGAGATAGTATAATCAGTAAAGACCGGATTATATGCAACAAAAACAGCCCAAAATATGCATGCAAATATGCAATAAAAATAGCCGAAATATGCACGAAAACCCATAAAAAGGGCCAAAATATGCAACATGAAATAATACAGGAAGTTGCATTTTTAAATACACGGTGTCCGGAAACTCGTAGTACAAGCGGAAAACTGGTGAACCTACATCACATAGGGAACCCAAAAAAAATAAATATTTTCAATTTAAGCATTTTTATATTTAAAATTAAAAAAAAAAAAAAAAAAAAAAAAAATTCGGCTAAATCAGGGTTAAAATTTCATCATATACTTGGAAATGTCGTAAAACGAAGATGCTACTGTAAACTTTATACTTTATAAGCTTCCATTAATCTCTTTTCGTGTTCATAGTTTATTTATTTTCATACCACTAATTTATTCTTCCACCTTTTCTAAAATTTCACTCCGTCTAAGCATTACAATATGGTTAAATTAACGTATTTACTTTTATGTGTACCTACACCTACCCGTCATGTTGAAACGGACGGCGAGCAAAGTATTACGAAAGATTTTCGGCGATAATAACTGGACCAATTCGAACAAGCCTTAAGAGAGAAATTATTAGCATAGGTGTGTTCTAACTTACATATGTAGTGAAATATTCCTTTTCGAATCCAAAAACTCTAGGTACATCACAAAAACACACAGTAAAATGTCATTGGTACATCACAAAAAAACACAACATGCGTTGGTATAATTCCATTGTAATAACAGAATAATTAATCACATTAAAATAACACAAAATAATTAACAAGCACACTTTTAAAGTTTAATTACGAAAGGGTTGTTGTAGAAAGATGTCAACGAACCAAACGCGCGAAACAAACTGCGGCCTTGAATTCGTAAACAATAACAATTTCGCTAGCCTAATGGCGGCCATGATTCTAAATTCTAAAGCCCGCCTTCCACTGCGAGCGGAAAAGAGTCGAGCTGAGCGGGGTTGGAGATTAGTCCACCAAAAAAGAGTCACTAAGAAGATAGGTGTTTGCCTTCCACTGCCCGTGCGAGAAATGTGGGAGGCGAACGGAGCGATATCAACGAAAAATGAGAAATAGTTTTGCCCATCTATTGAAAACTAGTCATTGATGCTCTGTCTCGAAGTGAACAGAGTGATTTCTGTGATTTTAAGTACTGATTCTTGTGAGGATGTTTTTTTACGCGTAGGCAATGAAGAAATGTTTGCTTAAAAAAAATGGAATTAAATTTTAATTTTAAATTTGTTTTAAACTTTCTTATTTCCGGCAATTTCATCTCAATGATTGTTTTCCAAGCCGCATCCTTTTTGACGACATTGCGACATTCTTTGCTAGTCGTATCCTATAAACAATAAAAATTGGCAAACGGCTTCAATACACACCTCCATTAGCGGAGCAGACTCGTTCAAACCTATTTTTAATTTGTTTAGTTAGCTTCACTCGCAACGTTCTTGATGGAAGCACTTGTATGCTGTGAGAGAGGTTTTAGGGTGGCACACCTGTTTCCGGCCATACAAGAGCGAGACAGGTGATCCCGCATATAAAAGGAGATGCAGGCCTCTCCTCACTCTCTTTTTCCAACCGCCAACACATTAGATAGGACGTATTTATAGCCATTACTTATAATAAATATCCATATCGCCAATACGCGCATTATTTATAAATAACCTCGCCTACACTCGAGTCTGTATTTAACAGTGGCGCAGCCTACGGAATACGATAAGACTGCACATAACAGTGGCAGCTCGCGAAATCGTAAAAAGAATCGACGCGCAAAATTTGGCACAAAAAATTAGCGGTTGTAACATATTATTTTCGGGTCGGTAAAAAAGGCCGGACCGGAATCCAAGTAAACTTCACTGCAAGGAGTGAAGTAGAAGACACTGGAGCCAGCCAGCTTCTCGGAAGGGGGAAGCACGGGAGGGTCCAGGAGCGTCAAGTGGCAGCAGCACCGAGGGTCAAAGGATCGGTGTTACCAGGTGTTACTGTGTTACGGGTCTGGAAGGAGCCATCAATTCACAGGGTCAAGGAGCAGTTTCCGGAGCAGGGTCCAGGGAGCAGACGGCAGAAGAAGAAGCCTCATTGGGAAGTTTTTGTTTTTCTGTTTTCTTTCTCTCTATTTGGGTACCTTCTGGGCATTGGGAACATGGAGTCTCGAGGATTGGAGTCCTTCAGTTTGCGTGACGGGAACTGGGAGAACTTCAAGGTCCGCCTCGGACAATTTCTCCTCGTGAATGATGAAAAGTTTGCATCGGATGATAAAAAAAGGGCTATTTTCCTGAATGCATTGAAAGATGATTGTTTTTCCTTATTGGTTAATTTGTGCATTCCTAAAAAGGTAACAGATATTAAGTTAGAAGATTTGATATCTAAACTTGATGAGTATTGTTGTTCAACGAAATGTTTTTTTGAAGAGAGATCTAAGTTTTACAGTGCTAAACAAAGAAATGACGAATCAATCCGTGAGTTTGCAGTGCGGTTAAAGTCTCTTTCTACTAATTGCAAATTTGGGAATAGTTTATCAGTAAATTTAAGGGATTTCTTTGTTTTGGGTTGTAAACCAGGAAAGGTAAGGGAAAAATTATTTCTCGAGGGTGAATTATACTCGTTCGAAAAATGTTTACAAGTCGCCGAGTGCATTGACCTCGTAGCTTCAACTCAAGCGCAGTCCCGAGTTGATAATACGGTTTACGCTAATGTACAGCTCAAGGCCGGTCGACTCTCTTTTAATAATTCGCGTGTGAAAGACAGAGACGTGAAGCGTTTCGGGCATAGCAACAGGGCACGGTCACAGTCGCCAGCGAACGCTGTGAAACAAAATTGTACCGTTTGTGGTCACAATAATCACATCGCGACGGAATGTAGATATAAAAATTATTTATGTAAAATTTGCAGTACGAAGGGTCATCTCGCAAAACAGTGCAAGCGTTCCTCAACACGTAAGAGTGTGAATACTTTGTTGTCGGACACAAAGTTGGGTGAAGTTAATAGTGTCGAACCATTTTTTATTGAAGTTTCACTAGACGGGATCAAGAGTAAATTCATGGTAGATTCTGGAGCATCTTGTTGCGTAATTTCCAAGGAGTGTTATTTCAGTAAATTCAGTAGAATCAAGCTAGTGCACGAAGACATTAGTCTACGGGGTTTTGACAATACGCTCGTGAAAGTGGTAGGTACAATTACGCCACAAGTGGAATTTAACGGTCAGTGTCACAATTTGAAATTTGTTGTTGTCACAAGTGCTTCGTTATCGATAGTGGGGCGTGATTTTATGAATCTTTTTAACGTCGGGATTAACGGAATCGTAAACAGTATAAAACAGAATACTTTGAAGCAGCGATTAGTAAAAAAATTCCCGGAAGTTTTTACGGATAAACTAGGAAAATTTAATAAGTACGAAGTGAATTTAACTTTAAAAGAGACCGCTATTCCGATATTTCGTAATCACAGAGTTATGCCGTTCGCTTTGAAAGAAAAAGTCGAAAGGGAGTTAGATAGTTTACTGTCAGACGGTATTATAGAACAAGTCCAGTTCAGTGAGTTTGCAAGTCCAATTGTTCCAGTAATTAAGAAAAACGGTAGTATTAGATTATGTGGTGATTATAAATCGACAGTGAATAATCAGTTATTAGTTGACAAATATCCATTACCTAGGATAGAGGAGCTATTAACGAAAGTAAATGGTGGGAAAGTTTTTGCAAAAATCGATCTTAAATCGGCGTATAGTCAATTTGTTTTAAAAAAGGAGTGTAGGCGTTTTACAACAATCAATACCCATTTAGGATTGTTTCAGTATAAGCGGTTAGTGTACGGGTTATCTCCCGCGCCAGCTATATTTGCAAAGGCAATGGCAAATTGTTTGTCAGGATTACAGAACATGACGTTTTATTTGGATGATATTATCGTGATAGGGGAAGACGAAGACGATTTAGAGAAAAACGTATGTGTCGTGTTAGAAAGGTTGAAACATTGTAATCTAACAGTGAATAGTGACAAGTGTGAATTCAATTTAAAAGTTATTGAGTTTTTAGGTTATAAAATAAGTGAACAAGGGATTCAACCGTGTGAACGGAATAAAGAAGCCATTTTAAATGCACCAGCACCTAGTGATTTAAATAATTTAAGAAGTTTATTAGGTATGATTAGTTATTATCGTAATTTTATTCCAAATATGGCAAATATATTGTCACCATTATACGAATTACTTAAAAAAGATGTTAAGTTTCAATGGGGTACGGAACAAGAAAATAGTTTTGCGATAATTAAAAGAATATTAACTTCGGATAGGATTTTAACGCATTTTGACGAAAATATACCTGTGAAACTTGTCACAGATGGTAGTTTTAATGGGGTAGCAGCAACATTACTTCATAGGTTTCAAAATGGCGTAGAAAGACCGATTGGGTTCGCAAGCAGAACTTTAACTAAAGCGGAAAAGAATTATTCTATTCTAGATATTGAAGCAACAGCAATTATTTTTGGAATTAAAAAGTTTTATCAATATTTGTACGGCAGAGAATTTATTTTAGCTGTGGATAATCAGCCGTTAGTGAGAATTTTAGGTGAAAATAAAGAAGTACCTAAGATTGCCGCGTCAAGGTTACAGAGATATGCTATTATGTTAGGTTCGTTTAATTTTAAAATTGAATATGTAAAATCGAAAAATAATTGTTCAGACTTTCTGAGCAGGTGTCCGATTGAAAAGGTTAGCTGTGAAGATGAGATAGAGTCTGATTACATTAATTATTTCGAGAATAATGGGTTTAATTTGTCTTTAGACGTGATAAAAAGCGAAACCGAAAAGGATGATGTGTTAGGTCAAGTAAAAAATTTTCTTATCGAAGGTTGGCCAGCATCAGTAAAAAAGGCACAAAGTGGTAACTTTATTAGAATTTTTTGGGAAAAAAGGTTAGAATTGTCTTTGATAAATGGGTGTGTTTTATATCAACATAGGGTTGTTGTACCTGAGTCTTTAAGACAAGAGGTTTTAAAGATGTTACATAGATCTCATTTAGGGGTTTTTAAGACTAAAGGTATTGCAAAAAGCTTTGTCTGGTGGCCAAAAATTAATCAAGATTTGGAGAAAATAACGGAAAATTGTAGAGATTGTTTAGAAATTAAACCAGAATCACAAAAGAGTTCTTTAGCAGTGTGGCCATATGAACCTGAAGTATGGTTCAGGGTACATATTGATCATGGTAGTTTATATAACAAAAATTTTTTAGTGGTGGTAGACTCTTCTTCAAAGTGGATTGAGTGTCTGGAAGTAAACAGTCTGTCTTCAAAAGAAAATATCGAAATACTTCATAGATTATTTTCGCAATTTGGTTTTCCTGCAACTTTAGTTAGTGATAATGGTACGTGTTTTTGTTCTGAGGATTTTGAAAATTTTTGTAAGAAAAATGGGATAGAACATATCACTAGTCCAGTCAATCACCCTAGTAGCAACGGGCAAGCTGAAGCTACAGTAAAGACTTGTAAAAATTTCCTTAAAAAAATTTGTAAACATAATGGATTTCCTTCAGATTATAAAGAAAAGTTAGGTAACTTTTTAGCAGACTATAGGAATACAGTTCACGCAACAACAGGATGTGAGCCATCTGTATTATTAATGGGTAGAAAAATTAGAACAGTATTTGACTCTCTGATTCCAAGGAAAATTGAGGATAGAACGGGTAGTTCAGGTTCTACTCGACGAAACAAAGTAATAAAAAAGGTTACTCAGAGCCAAAACAATCAGAAAAGACAATATAAGGGTAGAGTTAAATCAGGTTTTAATATAGGTCAGAAAGTAATGACTAGAGATTTCAGATCTCAGGGTAATAGGTTATGGGTCCCTGGGGTTATTGTGGATAAAAAAGGTAGTAAAATATATTTCATAAAAATTAACAAGTCTAATATGGTGTGGAAAAGACATTTAGACCAGCTAAAGGAATTACATGTTTCATGGCAGGAGGAAGATAACCAGGAATTCGCGTCTGACACGTTGGAATTGTCGACGGACGAATTAGATCTCTCCGGTATGTTACGTAATAGAAGTGTCTCTAATTCTGTTTCTCCATGTTTCAGGTCTAACCCATGGCAAGGAAGGCTTCGGCCCAGGTGACAGCACTTCGCAGTCGAAATGGACAGAAATGGACAGAAGGGATACAGAAAGAACAAAAACAAATGTTTTGTTAATTTTAAATGTAATGTGTTAATTTTAAATGTGAAATATGAAATATAAAATATATTGTATGAAATATGTAGCTATAGGTATCACTTATGTAGCCAGGATTCTCCCGTTTAAGTAGGGGAGGATGTGAGAGAGGTTTTAGGGTGGCACACCTGTTTCCGGCCATACAAGAGCGAGACAGGTGATCCCGCATATAAAAGGAGATGCAGGCCTCTCCTCACTCTCTTTTTCCAACCGCCAACACATTAGATAGGACGTATTTATAGCCATTACTTATAATAAATATCCATATCGCCAATACGCGCATTATTTATAAATAACCTCGCCTACACTCGAGTCTGTATTTAACATATGCCGTCAACGTTTGCTACTCGAGCGGATTCCGAACAGTGGAAGCGGGCTTTAAACGCGGCCATTTTTAATATTCAAGAAATTATTCGCTCGCCTGTTCGCGCACGTGTGGATTGACCTTGAGAGAAAGAGATGCTAATTTTGTCTCGGAATTTTTATAGTCCGGTCTTTCATTTTATTTAAATTTCTAACCATTTTTGAAATGAAGAATTGTTTAGCACTGTTCACTTGTTTTCTGATTTGAAACTCGATGAAACGAAAAATAGCGACACTAAAAAGAGACAAACATATTGACACATACATCAATAGGATTTAGCCTGAGAGAGTGAGATAGTATAATCGGTCTCCTCTTTGTGCGGTGCTTCTTAGCCTCCCCACTCTTGCCTACTTTAGTTTTCTGAAGGTTTCACTCCTACCGCCTGTGACCTCTAATATTTTTGTTAGTTAGTACTACAAACTTCGATGTACAAATAAAAAAAAAACATTTTTTTAATAATTAACGTACATTAATTAATGTGAAGGTTGGTGTTGCTTTTTTGCAACTAAATTAGTGATATTCAGGTTGATGTTACTACTAAGCTGTAGGTAATCTCAAATCGGATTACACTTGCAATATGTTTCTGATTTGAAACTCGATGAAACGAAAAATAGCGACACTAAAAAGAGACAAACATATTGACACATACATCAATAGGATTTAGCCTGTGAGAGAGTGAGATAGTATAATCGGTCTCCTCTTTGTGCGGTGCTTCTTAGCCTCCCCACTCTTGCCTACTTTAGTTTTCTGAAGGTTTCACTCCTACCGCCTGTGACCTCTAATATTTTTGTTAGTTAGTACTACAAACTTCGATGTACAAATAAAAAAAAAACATTTTTTTAATAATTAACGTACAACAGAATCACCAACGTTTACATTAATTAATGTGAAGGTTGGTGTTGCTTTTTTGCAACTAAATTAGTGATATTCAGGTTGATGTTACTACTAAGCTGTAGGTAATCTCAAATCGGATTACACTTGCAATATGTTGCTGATTTGAAACTCGATGAAACGAAAAATAGCGACACTAAAAAGAGACAAACATATTGACACATACATCAATAGGATTTAGCCTGTGAGAGAGTGAGATAGTATAATCGGTCTCCTCTTTGTGCGGTGCTTCTTAGCCTCCCCACTCTTGCCTACTTTAGTTTTCTGAAGGTTTCACTCCTACCGCCTGTGACCTCTAATATTTTTGTTAGTAAGTACTACAAACTTTGAAGTACAAATACAAAAAAGAAACTTTTTTTTTTTAATAATTAACGTACACAGAATCACCAACGCTTACATTAATTAATGTGAAGGTTGGTGTTGCTTTTTTGCAACTAAATTAGTGATATTCAGGTTATGTTACTACTATCTGTAATCTCAAATCGGATTACACTTGCAATATGTTTTTTTATTATTTTTCGAGCTTTCTTGACCGGACTACCATTCCCCTCCCTAGTCTCTTCCCTCGCGGCTACCTACAAACTGCGAATATGTACGATCAGCTGTTAACCGTGGAACGACCAAATATTTTATTTTTAAACTGAATTAAATGATGGGCAATTTCAAAATAATGCTTTAAATCCGGTTTTTTTTTACTTGTTTTTCTTATAAATAGTTTTTATTAGTTAGGTACTATGATTGTCAGTAATAATTTACAAGAATTTGACCAAAAAAAAAATCAACTTCTGACTCGATTTACTCGAAAACGAAAGCTCAAATCAAAAAAAGTTATACTACAAAATCGACTCCAAATGTGATGTGGAGTCTCCAGTTTCCCGCTTGTACTACGAGTTTCCGGACACCTTGTATTTTTATTTTAGTAAGCTATTAGTTCTGAAGGATAACAATGGTATTTTCGAAAACATCAATTACAAAATTTATTCAATGAAATTTACAATTTACCTTTAAAAACGTATATGACTAAGTATACTGTTCTAAATGTTCTGTAGGCAAATTGTGTCCACGATCGCTTAATATATTTTTGTAAGCGGAAAAGGACCGTTCTACGTCTACTGATGTCACTGGACAGAATTTAAATTTGGATGCGATTTTTGAACTTATTGTGCCGGGCAAAATTTCACTTTCCCCGTTGATGAAGCTATCAATTTGGCACAAGGATTCAAACCTTGGGTTATTGCTCAGTAAGTTTTCAAACTTTTCTTTGAGTTTACATAGGAGTAGCTTTGGCAACGAGGAACTCATAAGGCGAATTTTCTTCATAACCTGGATAGATTCATTCAACGCCAATCCATGAGTTTCAAGCGTTTTTAAACTTGCAGGTATGTAGGTGAAATGAGTCCTAATCATAGCAAGGTTTTTTTTAAATACTAGCATCGTCAAACGCTTCTTTAATCTGTAAAACTGCCAAAGCCTCTGCAGTATCGAAGTCATTGATAACACCCTTGACGGCCTCAAAATGATCATGGTAAAACATCGCAGCTTGCCGCGCACTTAGATTATCTGACGTTTATAGCGTCACTATGTGAGGCATCTATCTGAACGATGAACGAGATCGAGCGTGAATATGCAAGATCTCAATTTTTTTGCTAAAATATGCAACTACCGCTGAAAAGGGTCTAAATATGCAAATGCATATGCAAATATGCATTTGCATATAATCCGGTCTTTAATAATCAGTCTCCTCTTTGTGTGGTGCTTTGTAGCCTATCGGTCTCCTCTTTGTGCAGTGCTTCGTAGCCTTCCCACTCTTGTCTACTTTAGTTTATTAACCCTTTGAATAATAAGAAAATAATTTTCTGTCAACTTTTGCCTGTCGAGGTTTGCGCGCAAAATTCCTGGTTCTTCCCATGCATTTTAAATGTTCCTATTTACCGATTTTTTTTAACGCTTTTGCAAAAATAAAAATTGTTCTAAAATTTAGATAAAATAATCTTTCCGATATGTTTATTAGAAATCAACATTTTTGTTTCTAAATATTAAAATTTTAATATTGGAAATGTAAATTGACCAAAAAATGCATACCTGCGAATATTTGAATTAAAGTAATTAAAATAGAATAAACTTCAAATTTTAAATTCAGATTCCTTTTCTAAACAAATTTTGTAATAAAACTGTCACCTCACTTTTTATCACTTTCATACAATTTTATTTTAAAATTAAATGTGGGTTACGTCACAAATAGGCGCAAAATTAAACCGTCACTTTTGATCAGGTTTGTAAAATATCTGAACAACCTAGCTCATATAATTCTAAGACAATGAGAAGCATTATTTCTTTCCGTTTCTAACATAAAAGAAATCACAAATATTCGCATTACAGAACGAGAGATATCTAACTTTTAATAATGCACGGTCGCTCTGGGACAATCTGGGTCTCCTGTTATTATAACGGCATATGATGTTTTGGGACAACTTGGGTCTCCTGTGATTAAACGGGTTAAAGGTTTACTACCGCGTGTGAACTGCACACTCTGATTTTTTTTAACATCATTGTTTTGCTGTAAAAAGCTACCATATTGTGTGGTAATTCAAAATATCGCCTGAAAAGATAAGTTTTTATAAATATGAAGTAAAATAAATCCATGAAGAGTCCATTACCTGCATCAAGGAACTGAGGGCTGCCTCATGACTCTGGGGGCTGGTTGCTTCAGTTTTGATCTCCTCTGCTGTGTTACTCCTGCTGACTCGTCCCCTCTTGGCTGTTCAAAAAACAAATCAACTTTATTTCCGGACTATTTTTCGTTGTACACAGGTAAGCTGTTTTATACATCGATCGTCCAGTTGATTAGTCAGACATCTTCGAAAAAAATTTATCTATCTGCTACAATACTCTGATTACTCATAAACACCACCAAATCAATTATATTAGTGAATTAAACAAAATGTTCATGGTATTCATGTAGGATATTTCTGATCAGGGTGGCCACAAAAAACGGATTTCAAAATTCCCTGATAATTCCAGGGCAGTTTCTACATTTTTCCCTGATATGTTTAATTTGATATAAGGGGATATCGTTTGTTAGATAAATAATAAAGGGAATTCCGTCATCTATAGCATTTATTATTTCTTTGCATCACAATAATCTATTAAAAACAAAATACACTTGTTACAAATTTAGGATATTTCGCCTGAAGACTTTTTTCAAGCTTTTGAAACGATAGATAGAGATATAATCATTAAAAAACTATCCAAAAATGGAATAAAAGGAAAGGCATTGAAACGGTTCAAGGATTATTTAACTAATAGATATCAAACCACAAAAGTGGGTGAGACAATCTCCGAACCAATGAAGATTACATCGGGAGTACCACAAGGGTCTGTTCTCGAACCTATTCTTTTTATAATGTACATTAATGATATGGTAAAAGTATGGCAGACGACGCATTGATATATATAGCAGGAGAATATTATGAACTCATAATGAATCATTTAAATGAAGACCTACATAATATATCAATATGGCTAAAAAAAAAAATTAAATTGAATGTAAACAAAACTAACATTGGAAAACGAGTAACGCAAACAAAAAAGACATATTAAAATTAAATATTTGGGAGTAATAATTGACTCCAAATTGACTTTCGCTCAAAATACAAAACCAATTATTAAAAAAATTGCCAAAAAATTTCTCTGTTGGGAAGAATAAGAAGATTCCTTGACAGTCTCCAGTAAAAATGTGTACAACGCATTCATTGTACCACACATTTATTACTGTAGCAGCTTTCTATTCTTAGCCAACGACGGATTAATGAAACAAATGACAATTCTACAAAACAGATCTATGAGAACTATATTGAAGAATAATAGGTACACTTCAGTCAAGAAAATGTTGAAGGAGTTAAATATCTTGACATTTAAACAAATTATTTACTTCAATACTATATTGTTAATCTACAAAATAATCAATGGCCATACGCCATATTGACTTCCTAAGAAAAATTGATAAAACTACAAAGCAACAACACGAGACGAGGAAAAGAAATGAACTAAGACTCCCCTTCAGAAAAAAAAAACACAGAGTCAAAAGCCATTGATGTACGGAGTATTGAAGATATTTGGAGAATTACCAGAAGAAACAAAATTGGAAGTGAGCATAAGAGCTCGTTCACATTGAGCATATAAATATAAAAGATCATAGCACGCCACATATCGCTCTCCATACAATCCCTTCAGACCGTTCACACCCGAGCGCTTTATGCGCACATCAACCATAGACAATGCACATCTTACGCCGTAACCGCTCCTGAGGCGATATGCCAACAGTTAAGCGCCCCCCACTCCGACGAAAACAGGAGAGGGGGTCATTTTAATTACGGAGCTGCCAAGACCGGTGGGTGACAGATGTCAAGTTCATAGATTCAGTACAAAAAATGCGCACTCTGTGGCCGCTCGCTAATTCAACTGACCCCCTCTCCTACCATAGGAAGAAATATTTTATCTGCGCCGTGTGGACGGCACGAAACATAAGCGCTCGCGGTTCAACAGATACCTGCTAGCGGTTATATTAGATGTCTGAACACCCCTTCAAGGCATTTAAAATTAAATTGCAAAGATATGTGATTGATTGGGTATAGATGTGTTATTTTAAGTGTATGTATATATAAGGATTGTATTAGGACATAGATAACTATGTCCTATTTAAAATACCGCAATAAAACAACTTTGAGGTTTCACAAATCGCAAAATAAAGAATTTAGTTTTATTTTTAGAATTCCCTGATATTATAATTTTTTTTTGAAATTCCATGACATTTCCCTGAAAATTCCAGGTTCGGTAAAATTCCCTGATAATTTCAGGTTTTCCAGGTCTTGTGGCCACCCTGTTCTGTGCTATGCTAGGATGTTATGCCTCCCTGTGCTATTTTTAGCATTTTTAATATGTAAAACACAGACACATATCTCTACATATTATAAATTAAAGTCCCCCGCCCCGTCTGTCTGTCTGTCTGTTCGCGATAAACTCGAAAACTACTAAACGGATTTTAATGCGGTTTTCACCAATAGATAGTGTTTCGTGAGGAAGGTTCAGGTATATAATTTGTTAAGGATTTGTGTAAATTGGTTGAAACATAACGATAATTGTTAGAAGTGTCGGAAAAAGTCAAGCCGCCTGGTAGCTTTCATCGAAAACGCTGCCTAATCCTTTTGGGATATAACAAAACAATGCATGGTGAGATATTCCTCTTTTATAGATCTACAAAAAAGTCAGCGAAGGCATATATCTATCTTTTACGGATAGCTTACTATACCCATTCTAAAAAAATGATCATGTACATTGCGGTAATTGAAAAGTTATTTAGACGGATACAGTATTAATCCTTATTAAATTAAATACTTTAGTTACCCCAAGCATTTCATGCACATTATTATAATCTTTTACACCATCTCTACGTATTAAATTATAAAGTCCTACACGGCATCTGTCCGTCTCTTCGCGATAAACTCAAAGACGGCGGTGGTTACAGAGGTTAGATTTTCCAAAGTGTTTTATTAGCCACAGCAAAGTGTGAAAAATTTATCAAATATTTTAAGTTAATTTTCACATTCTGTGTAAGTTATATTCAAGTCCTGTTATTATATTTTTATTTATAGGCAATGGCCTGTAATGATATAATAACAGGACAGAATATGAAACAAATTTGCTTCATAAAACTGAAATAATCACAGAATTTGATAGAAATTTCACAGAATGTGAAAATTAGTATTCATAGCATCCTTAATATTCGGAAATGTCTGACTAATCAACTGGACGATCAACGTAGTTATTAAGTAAGTCAGTGAGAATTGTAGTGTGAATTTTGTAGAAATTTTAAATTTCAGCCATGTCACTAGCAATTTAGAGAATAATAAATGTAAACTTTCTGGACAACTTTAAATACAATAAACTAGGTTATGTCTAGTCTTATGAAAAATATCATTATGATTGCTTTTTTTATATGAATACCGCACAAGAGTCCCAACTGCTCCAAATCGCCTGGAGCCAGTGAGACTATGGCATCCCCAATTGGGGTATGTTGTGAGGCTGAAGGTAGAGGGAAGGAGAAGGAGATTGGGAAGAGGAAGGTGGGGAAGTACCTGGATATCTGGTCAGAACCCCAGATCTGGTCACCAAACACAGCTAAAAGGCATTTCAAGCAATGTTTATATTCTGAATGGTGCTCTTCCACCAGGGAGATACTGAGAGTATCTTCCATTCTGGCTTGAAACTGCGATCAGTTACTGTATATTGCATTTTAAGGATCAAGTTGGTGGGCATAATACTAACAAGTACCCATTTCTATACTATTTATTGTTAAAATTACTAATTTCGGTTGTGTCTTGTCTGTAACTCCGGTTCAATGAACTTTAGAATTGGATTTGCTTTGAATTTGAGGGTCATTCACAAAATTAGAACTGATTGTGTGGGAACAATTCAGAAAAGCGATAAAGTATGTTACCAAAAATAATTTATTTTCGTTAATTAATTAATAATTCCATACTAGAAAAAAAATTTTCATTGTCTAAATTTTTGTCAGACGTTATAATTTTTCAAGTTTGGGGCAAATATATATTTTTTAAATATTTACTTTCAGCTTCATAAATTCCACAATTATAGTATCCCATCATTTTTCTAAGGTCTGCGCTAGTACAGTACTAAATTATATTGTTATCCATTGGAGCGATTATGGTTGAAAAATGGACCACTTTTATTTTTCTGCGAATGATAGCAGTCCAAAATTGGACTACATTTTCTTTCCATTCGTAAAACATTTCCCCGGCCAACCATTTATTTTAAAATGAAGCTATTGAAATGCTTTATCCATAAGAGCCCGCGCAGACAGCTAAGCGTTCAGCGTTCAGCGTTCACTGGCGTTCACCTAGCGTTCTGCCGGTTGCGTTCTACGCGAGTTCTAACTCACACAGCACACGGTCAAATATTCTGCGATCCATTTTCCTAAAAAGCTTGTACCTGTAACACGTATTTTGATAGTTCGTCTTCAGAAGACGAAGCATTGCTTTTGTTGACTTTGGAAGAGTGTAAAAAGAAAAGAAGTCACTGGGTGCATCCAATTAACACTGAGCGAAATGAAAAGGAGAGTTCAGTATTCTTTTTCCTGAATTAATTAAAGATGAAGAACGTTTTTTTTTATTTACTTCCGAATGTCAATAAGTAGCTTTAATGAATTGCATAATTATAAAAAAATTATTAATACTTAAATATAATTATAATTATATAATTATAAAATAATAAATATAAGGTTATTTATAGAATTGTTTTCCCATTTGGTCTCTGGTAGGTCGACATGTTGTCCTTGTATTATTTTGTTTTTACAATACTTATATAGTGCAATTGCATAGCGTGGATTGACTAGATGATCATTTGGGGAAGTGTGTGAAAGGGTTTAGTTTTTCCTGTGGGGAAAATTTAACCCGGACATTTAAATCTGGTGCATATAAAAAATATTTTTATAATTATACAGTCTGTGTCACTAAGATTATATAAAAAACAGCCTTTCCCTTACTAAATCAATTAATTTTTCGGTGTCGGTCATCTTGCGAGCGAGGCGTTCCACGCGTTCTTTGTAATTCTGACAATAGAACGCAAAAACGTAAGCGTTCACACTGACCGGCGCGGTCTGACTGCTGCTGTGTCTGCGCGGCGCTATAGTGGTCAACTACTTACAAAGAACGCGGAACGCAGAACGCGGAACGCCGAACGCGGAACGCTTGCTGTCTGCGCGGGCTCTTATATTATATCTTTACCATAGATGTTGCAAATCCGAACTTTGTAGACTATTTTAGAACAGTGTTAAAAATAAATTATTTGAATATTTTTTCATGTCGAATTTTTGATAGCTGTTTACGGTTAAAATAAAGTTCTTTTTTCCATAGATATGCACCTTTCATTATCAAGTATACCACAGTCAACATACAGAAATCGAAAATATTCTATGTTGACTCGAATAAGTACCCCTCACAGCAGTTTCAAAGTAACAACACGCAGGATTCACACGGTTATAAACTTAACGATTTTTTTTATAAATCCTACAAATATGAGATTTTGGGTAAAATACGGGTTAATTCATTGGCTATATAGCACTATAATAAATTTTTATGTTTCTATGTTAAAATTCGAAGGAATGATTTTTTTAATGTTGGCGAAAAATTTAAAAAATGATCTTCTGGGAAATCGTGAGCAATCGCGGCAAATTTATCTATTTCACGTGATTGTTGGTTATTTGATTTACTAACCAGGTGTTCCATTTGCCGCAGCCTTTGTAATTTTGGGAGATTTGCTCAAGATGGCGGGTTTGGGGGAAGCAGCCGCCTTCGACGGCGACACCGGCACAGCCTTCGCCTTTTTCTTCTCTGCCGGAGACTCCACAATGGCCGCTTTACTGCTAAACACAACAGACACACAAATCCATAAGCAACTACAATCATTTTCATTTTAATTTACACAATTCATAACAATACAAATAACATTGAGAGTGCTTGGTGGAGAGGAAACATTTGAAACACTTCTTCCACTGGCAGACAATGAAATTCTGTAATAAAAATCTTTTGCACACGAGAAATATATTTTTTTGTTGAATTTGAAGAAAAATGAATTTACTGTTAATGTATGTTCTTAGAGCATTGTGGAACGTTTTTCCAGAATACAGAAAACAAAAAATGTACACGGTTTTCGGCTTTATATAAAATTGTTTGTGTTGTTTCAATCGTTGTCGACACACATTGCAATTTTGCGGTTTCGAACTCCAGTATCAGAAATTTTATGACTTCGTATTTAGACAAACAAAATAATAATTAAAAAATAAAGCAACATGTATTATTAAAATTTCTACAGTAAACCTACCTACTAACTGACAACGAGAACAGAAACTAAGTTTTACCATATACATAAAATAATATTTTATTAACTATAGACTTACCAATCACCGGCAAAAATAACACCATTTTTATACTATGTGACTATTTCTCCAAATAATAATTAGCAACTATTGTTCCCTGCTAAATATAATTATCATTATCGACTAATAAATTACTTAAATTTTCACGAAATGACTTTTTTCTGACGATAATCTAAAATGGAAGATAAAATCAAATGACAGCTGTAGGTAGGCATAAATTTAAAATTAAAAGCGATCAAGCCAAATAGTAGCTAAAATCAGATATTCACAAAATAATTCCCAATATACCTGCATTATTTTTTTAAAATATTAATAGATCCTAACAATTATTCCGTTTTGAGAGTTTGTAAAGAATTAACGCTAAGAAAGTCGGTCACCTACCATAAAAAATAAATTTACTAAAGGGATTTTGAAATTTTCAATAAAATATTCCGATTAGTAAATTATTGTTAGATATGTGCATTGACAATAACCATTGTTTGTTTTCAATGCCATGCATGAGAATAAAAATAATTGTGACTTTGGCATAGGTAAATAAGTGTGGGAGAGGAAACGGAAGGAGAAAAATCAATCAAAATGGACTGAAAACAAAGTTATTCCATATTCTTTCGCGATAATTTATCTGCAAACAGAAGAAAATAAAGAACATTTTACACATACAATGAAAAAATAATGTTAAATAATTATTGCAGTGATTTCGTAGATTTATTTGATTTTCTCTATTGTTTATTTCTATCTTCAGAGATGTGCATGGTGGAAATTTCAAAAGAATATGAAAATGCTTCATGTTTCAACTATTTACTTTGTTTCTTGGACATGTTAATATAAATACGCAAGCAATAGTTTTAATACAAAGACAACAAGCATTCAAAATACCTTTCTATATATAACGAAGAAAGTAAAGCCTCAAACATCTATAATACATTATTTACCATAAACACGTTTAGTTGATAATAAATATTTTCATGACAACATGCTTGCTGAGTGTATGGGGGGTTTTAGATTCAATCGGTGTTTTCATTTAAAAAAAATTGCAATTGAAAATTTTCAAATGTGGCAACACAACAGATATTTTTCAAACTTGGAACACTGAAATGTAAAACCATAGATAAATTTATTGCCACATTGCAAAAGAATTGATGTTATCAATTTTTTAAATAAAGTAGTTTCGTAATATTGAATTATTATCGAAATATTTTACAGATGAAATTTTAATCGGTGACAAAATATTTTTATAGATAATTATTCAAAATACAGCAAACAACATTTTGTAAATTAAAATTGCTCTTTGTTCATGGATAGCACAGAGCAATTATTTGTGTTTTTTTAAATGTTGCCAGAGAAGTGTAATGTAAAAGGCGAGGCATAAGAATAAAAAACGTTATTGATAGATATTTTTTTATTAGATGCCTAACATTTTACATTATGAAATGCACTGTACTATAAGTGTTGATTAAATCTGTAACATCATTCATTATTTGACAATATCTCGTTAAGCTAACATTTGTTTAAAAAAAATTGTAGGTTTTAAGTAAAACTACAATTTCTATTCTATGTACCTATATATTTTGATTTAAATATTATTGACGTTTCTACTGACTTGTCTGTTAGATTTTTTTTATATATTATCAATTTTCAAAAGATATCAATTTTAATACACTACTTAGATATTATAATGTGTTTGAAAGAAATGTAAAAAAAATTAAGAATTTTTTTAAACATTTTATTTATGGCTGTTGCTTTTTAGTAAACTGTTATTGAATTCCCACCAATCTATTTCCTTTAGGTACAAATGGTGACACTTGGTTAAAACGTGGAACAGTTCTGTACAACAGTAGGTTATATAATATGTATATTACCTTCAGGTGATTGGTAATTTATGCACACCAAGGACTTAAAGGTGGAATAAAGAAAAAAAATCATATTGTATGAAAAAAGTATCAATAATTCTGTTACCGTGGGATTGTATCGATGCCGGAAAGGAAAAATGGCTAAAGCGCCATACAGCTATGTACGAAGTAAGCAATATATTTTTTGTTTATGCTTCAAAAACAGTTAGTTCTGGGAAACTCTAGAAAACTTGATTTGATGAACACAAGCACAAACCAACAATATAGCTTATTGTGTAGGTTCATATTTAATGTCACAGCTGTATGGCGCTTTAGCCATCTTTCCTTTTCAGGGTCAATACACACAACGGTTATATTTAAAAATACAAGTTAATGTTTTGAGTATGTCAAGGTTAACCATTAAAAAGATGCTAAAAACTTTCAAATATAATACTATAAGATTATGGAATAATTCAACCATATGACTGTAGGTAAAGCAAAATGAATAACCTTGTGGTTTTTCATGCCTAATTTTTTTGATAATACTGCTTCTAATACATTTTTATTAATAATAACGTTTTTAAGCCATCTTATATTAGATACTGTATTTTTGCTTGTGAGTGATCACAGGGGTTTATAATATGCAAATTGACAGGATCCTGTGATCCTAAATCACATCACTTCCATTGTGTCTTTCAACGTTTCGCATCAAATACCAGAACGTTACGGGGTGTAAAATGATATTATAAAACTAATTGCAGAAATACACAATCATAATTTAAATTTGCTGTGTTGGATCGAATATTGAATGACTTTGTTTTATTTATATACACAATTGCCTACTAAGGTTTTGCTGATTCCTAATTTATCTGAATGGATTTGTGCATGTAGACAGTAAGGTTAAAATAATCAAATAACTGTATCACAAAAAACAAGCATAAAAAAAACATAAAATGCATGAAATTATATTTGAAAAGCAAAAACAAAATGTATCACCAATTCCACGACTTAAAGTAGGAAAAGAAAAAACTTAAAAAGAAATTAAGTGTTAGATTCACCATTTCCAATACATAATGATTGTCTTAAAAAACACAAGCTGAACATACATAATAAAAGTGATCAGATTAAATTTGACTGTAGAAACAAATAGACATTTGATTCAGTTATACCTATTTCCACCAAGCACTCTCTGTTGATAAGACGAGAAAAACAATAATATAATAAGATATTATAAAAGAAAGAGATTATTACATTATACGCAATAAATGCAAGCGGTAATATTACAAAAATGACAATATTAAGGCGCATTTATTGGAATAATTTACAACCAGACTTTAAAATGTCTGTGAACATGATTCAAATATTATTTATAAATTCGGCAAAGTAAAAATACTTGCGTATGAAGCGGGAAATATAGCATTTGGTATAACAGAACTCTGTACTCACTGCGGCAGGTCTGCACCAGTCCCTTCATCACGCTCTACCTTTAATTCGACTTTACTATCGCGTTCATCTTCCAACATTGAAGATTCGGCACTTGTCTTTTCGCTCTTGATGTTGTCATCGATGCTCGTATCAAAACTCTTGTCTTGCTCCTCTGGATCAACAATTTCTCCTTCTTCTTTCTTAATTAATTTTGATGTATTCAGAAATGGGCTTCCCGCCAATGTATTGCTTTCGATCTTCATTAGTTTTTTAGTGTTTTCCCCTGGCTTCTGAATGAGGTTACTTCCGTTGCCGGGAAATTGCGATGAGACGTTGACGACGTTGTGCTTGGCCACCACGATGTACTTCTTACCATTTACAATGGCTATGGTTTGTGGGAAAGCCATGACCATGTCAGCCACGTTGGTGGGAGTAGCAACCTTCTGCGGAGGTTTGATCATTCTAATAGTGGATGAAGGTGGGAGCCAGGTTGTTACAGACCCGACAATCCCCTTCTTTTTAGCTTGGATAGGTCTGAATTCGTTGAAGGTAGTCGCATCGGTTTTTGGTACTGGTACAAGTTTTGACACGGTTTTGAGGACTTTTGGTACGGGGAATCGTTTGATGACGGGGATGAGGAGGGGCTGGGGAATACGTTGCGGGGGTTCCTTGGTGGGGGGGGCGCGCTGCAGGCCGGGAGGGGCCGGGAGAGTGGCTATGGGGGCCTTAATGGAGGGTTTCATGGCTGACACGTGGGTGAGGGGGGGCGGAGAGAGGGTTGGTTCCGTGGCTAACTGGCAACTCTGGAAATAGAAACAAGACGGTATAAGTATGAAGCTAAATAATTGAGAAATGCATGCCTGAATGGGTTTTAATAAACTCTTAAATATCAACTTATAAATGCAGCTGTAAAATTGTCAGCTCTCATTCACATTGTACTTGGACGCACATATTGTTAGGGCACTTTCATCAACACTAAATAATAATTCTAACAAGTCTTCAATTGACATTCTCAGCGTTAATTCATAATGCCACCTAATCAATGACTTTGCATAAATCGCAAGTGCGCCCACCCATTGAGTCAGCTTTTCTAGTCTGTTGCCCTTAGATAACTGAAAAAGTCCGCTGTGTGCAAAGATGGACAAACCATCATAGATTCCCTATCTTAATGGATGAATTGTAAACTTTAGTACATAATCATTGGATGTTCTACTGGTGTATCGAAAATAGAAAACCAAAGCATTATCATTAGCTGCACTGATCTCTTCACTTGATCACAGGTGAAGTTAGGTTAGAAACCGGCAACAGGATATGCCAAACAATTTATGAGGTGGATATGGGTACCGCCGCACCTGAAACCATCCTTTTATAACCAACACCACTGACATAAGTCACACCATGTGATTCGCTATGTTAAGTGGCTTAGCAGGTGTGCCTGGGTTTGTGGGGTGAGATTTGTTTAGGCTTTGGTGACAGATGCCTTTGCCCATTAGCTGAGGATCGAGGTTGAGGGAGACCCTTTGACCTCTCCAACCAGACTCTCAACCCATCGCCTTGCACTGCAGTGGGAGGGATGGATTCATACGCCTGTCACTCCTGGACACACTGACCCCCGGATTCCTATCCACCCCTCATACATTTTTCCTTCCCAGAACTTCCTCTCCTTCCTTTACTTAAAAAGATCCTCTATACACAATAGACCTATGATACAGGCCCTGGGGAAAATTAATTTTTTCAGGGATGGAGTGAAGTTAATTTTAAAAAAAATTACAATGGAAGAACCCACCTTGCAGACGAAGTTAATATTCTGGTTATGAAGCTGCCCCTGACAAGCCACGTGGTAGAGGCACAGGCAGAGGCTGCACTGCAATGAGGGGACCTGCCCGACTGCCAGTGGGCAGTGGATGGAGCACAGCTCCCTTCCACTCTGCAACAAATACACATCATTAGAATCAAGTAATAGAAGCATTAGAATCAGGCAATAGAAACAGGGGAGAAGGAGCGTGATCCATTATTAGTACCAAACCGCACGCACAAAAGTATCATACTGCAGCTCAGATCTTTGTTTCTACCTACACATCAACTGCACAACTTTCATTGCATAGCCGCTTTAATAGTCCGTGCAATTTGGTCGTGGTTCCGTGGCAGTCGGCACGCTTCCATGCCATATCTCCCTTTGTTTTTTTATGAGAAGCAAATCTTTTCTCAGCAAATTTGGGCCAGAAAATGTCTTCAAATATACAAGGAATTTTCCGACTCCAGACTAAACTTTTGCTAGTATTTTTAAGTAGAATTGTCAGTTACAATAAGTCTTGTTTCATTTTATGACGGTTTAAAAAAAGTCTATTGACTGGAAAATTCCAAAAAGACAAAAAATAAGACAATTTCATAAAGGTACCATTTTTCAATTTTCAGCGGGAAACAAACAATTTTTCAGCTTTATCAAAGCAAGGAAAGCACTGTTTTTCCAGAACACATTTTTTTACACATTTCAGAAAATATCATGAAACAACACATGAACAGATAGATCTACTAATAAGTTAACGATCTGCCACCAAAAGTGCAGTTTATTCCTTTTTATTTTTTAGTCAGATCAACAACACATCATGCAGATTGATAGTTGAATAAAAACGATTTTTTAAAAAAAGAACACCATAGACAATAATTTTTTTTTAATTACCTTTGGGCTCATGGCCCCCGAGTGTATCCCGTACTTGGTCAGCGGCGGCGGGTAGCGCGGCAATGAGTTCCCCACCACGCTCTGCGACTGCGTCACGTACATGGGGGTGAAGCTGCAAATATTCAGGGAGGGGGCGGGGAGGGGGAATATGCCAAATTCACAATAATTCTCAATACAATACAAATAATTATTATCACCCTAACATTCTGACAAAAGATTATCACCCGGAGATAATGCTTTTTTAAAAGTTTACTTAAATGTTGCCATTACGGAAAAAAAATTATGGCAATTACAAAAAAGGGTAAAACATAAGGATAAAACAAGTGCAAAATTTATATTTATTTTATCGAGTGTTGCCATGTGGAAAAAGGTGTGGCAAATAGAAAAAAAGGTCAAATATAGGGAATAAAACCACATAAATAGGGAAACCGAAAGAGCAAGCTTTCTATCTTTTTCATAATGGATTCTAAGCTTTGAAGGAAACAAAATGAGAATTTGATAGGTTGGTAAAATATCGAAAATATTGTCCGTTATTTAGTTATTTCCAGAAAGGTAAAAATTAAAACTATCTAATAATACTAGTGAGGGTTTACCACTATGCCATCATTAGCATTACATAAGTTTAGGGAAAATGGCTAAAATTTAATATAAATATGGGTATCCTAAAAACTCATTGAAATTCACTTAAAATTTTATTAATTCCTGACAAAAATGTCAAACACTCTCATTTTAAAATTAATCTTACGCTAAAATGATAAAATATTTTAAATTTATTGTGGTTACTTCTTTCTAGTCTGAGCCACTATAGCAACCCCCTTCTTAGCTGCGGATTTGGGGGTGTCCTTGGCTGACTTGGGCGCCGGAGATATGGGGCTGGTCTGATTGCTGAGGCGGGATCCCAAAGATTTAACCTACAAATGAACATAATAATTAAAATATTACTTACTTTATTTTCATTTGACCAATAATGACCTTAAATATAAAATTTTGTAAAAGTAACTCATATCCTTTATATCACTTGTCCAAAGAAACGTTGTTACTCAATGACAATTCTGTTTTCAAACTTTCCTATCTAAGGTAAAATTGAAATGCTTAGACAAAAATAGCCACGATTTTTGATTAATTAGAGTGCGTTCACACACAGCTATAATATGCGTGGGATGGCGTATTTCAGCACATAGCTCGCTATATATTCCAATTGGGAATGTACGGCGAGCAATATGCCGAAATACGCCAACCCACGCATATTATAGCTTTGTCTGAACACGCTCTTATTATCTCAAATTTACGAAACTGGAAATGGAACGCATAAACAAATTTACAGACAGATGAAAAGCCAAAGGTTCCAGTTAAAACAGGACTTCGCTATGCTCAGTCAAAAATTATTCATTTACATGTGTCTAGGAGGTCTAGAAGGTCTTAGGCAAATTGACGACATTAGATCTCTTTCAAACCGGCATGGATCACATTTCTAGAGATTAGCTGTTCAATGCAGTGACAATAACCTTAAAATGGCTGTTGAGTTTGGGCGAAGAGGGCAACCCCCTCTCGGGGGAGGCTCCCTTGGGTCCCTTTGGCTTGGGGGTCCTCTTGCCCTCGCGGATGAGCGCAGAGGAGCCCTTCTCAGGAGTGGGCAGAGGGGATTCCGTACGAGACCCCACCCCACTACCGCGCATCATCTTGGCATCTCTGAAAATATAACACATTGTATTAATAATACAAAATTATACAGAACAGCAGGATAGTCGTTTATGACAACAATTATTCTTCTCCAGTCGTTGCCTAATTGTCGAGGATCGTGATTTTGTAATTTAACTCCAATTATGATCTTTCTCTCATTAGTTCGTAACAAAATAGAATACAATGCTGCCATTTGGTCACCTCACCATAAAATATAACACATATTATTATCAGTACTTTTAAAGTGGTAGATATTCTCAGCATCGCCTGGTGAAAGATCACATTCAGAATCAAAACGTTGCTTGTAAAGGGCATTAGTCATGTTTGGTGATCAGATATGAATGGCCAGGTATTTCTTATCTTTTCTCTTTTCCATTACCTTGGGGATGTCATAGTCCCACAAGATGTGATTTTCATTTGGTGCATATCGTAGTCCCACAACTATACCACGACGGTCTCCTTGGTAGAGGGCCAAGGTTCTGAACTAGTAATCCGGAGGATGCCGGATCAAATCCCAGAGTGCGCAATTGATTAATTTGTGTAATTTTACAATTAATTAATTAAAAATAAAATATAGTATATTTGAGGCACATTCCATGGTGCAAGATACTCTCAGTATCACCCTTTGGTTTTTATTTTATTTATCAAATTGGGAGGCGGGAATGGGTACCGCCACCCCGGGAACCTTTATTGGATAACCAACACCTCTGCCATAGGTCACCCCAAGTGGTTCGCTACGTTTGGTGATTTAGCAGGGGTGCCCGGGTTCATGGGGTGAGGTTTGTCTAGGTCTTGGAGGCGGATGACCAGGACATACTGAACCCCAGATTCCTACCCACCCCTTAAACCCTTTTCCTTCCCAGAACTCTCCTCTCCTTCCTTTCCTTAAAAAAACCCTCCACACAGCATCCTCAAAGATGACATAGGCCCTGAGGGAAATTATTTTCCTCAGGGCCTCCTGTGTGGATCTCGTGTAAAAAAAAAAAAAAAGACCACCATTCAGAATTGAAACATCATTTTAAAAGGCTTTAGCAGTGTTTGGTGATCAGATCTGAGTAGTCTAACTTCACCACCTTCCTCTTCCCCTCACCACTACCTTCCTCTTCCCCTCACCACTACCTTCAGCCTCACAACATACCCAAATTGGGGATGCCATAGTCTCACTGGCTCCAGAAGGGAGCATTTGGGACGATTGTGCAAGCCTCCCACAACATGGATCATTTCAAGACCCATGTTCACTCATTCCTCTTCTCAAAAAGACCCTCCACATAGCATTTCCAAAGATGACATATGCCCTGAGGGAAATTTTCTTCCTCCTAGCCACCTGTGCGGAGATAACTTTAAAAAAAAACCATGGGAGCAGATGTCCATCTGCCCTGATGGTGGGCACTTCAAGACTGTGTGAAAGTTGGGGAAAGGAGGGGAGGTGCAATATATATTATA
Organism: Limnephilus marmoratus; assembly: GCA_917880885.1. Lineage (NCBI taxonomy): Eukaryota > Metazoa > Arthropoda > Insecta > Trichoptera > Limnephilidae > Limnephilus > Limnephilus marmoratus. The sequence goes on from OU862928.1 coordinate 26,107,494, forward strand.
ATACCCCAAAACATCAGAAATGTTAATAATGTCTTGGAATATTAATTACATATTTTATTATTGGACACTAGTGTTGGATGTTGTGTTGTGTTGTCCTATTTTATATTTAAATTCATTAGCACTGAACACTTCCTTATCATTCATTTTAATCTCGATGTGTAGAGCCCTTTATATTAAACTTTCGCGTCTATGCCACCTTTTACTCACATATCGCCATAAAATGTTTTATCTAAAACTCTTTGTTGTCTGTGGCGCATAAACTTTCACTTTTCTGTGTCTATAAAATGGCATGTTTTGACGCTTGTTTATTCTTCTTATCTTGAAAACATTCTACATTCAATCTTACAAACAGTCTCTCTCTATCCTCGTCTAAACTCTGCTTGTTTAGCAAACCGTCGTTCATTTCTGTTACTTTAATTAGTCTCAATTATTGTAGTCAGTCAAGTGTTCAGACAAAACCACTCTGTCAAAATTTATTCAAAAGAATAAACAGAACATATCCAGTATCAAAACACAAGTGTTTTTTTACTAACAAAGGATTACCTCAAACTACCCTCACTCTATCACTCATTGTACGGTTCCCTGGTGTGGAACTGAAGGAAGCAAACAAAGGCAGCTCAGCCTTACAAACTGACTGCAGCTATCTGGAGAGAACCACACTGGATCTGCGCAACTAGTACACACCTGATAATTTCCTTTTCAGGATCGTCAATGCCGAGTGGCTCTTTGAAAAAGGTGAAGTTCTCGATGGAGAGTCCCGACCCGGAGATGTGTTCCGACACCTGAAAAAACACCTCTGTTAGGATTTGGACATAGGACATTCGCTGGTTCCGTCCAACATATAATATCTACATTGCATTACGTAGAAGACTCAATGATGCAGCATTGAGTCAGCTTATGTTGAGATACAAAAATAACAGACAGTTCAAAATCAAAGTCTATATTAGTAAGCATATCTTTAAATTAAGCGTTAAAAAATGACTGCCTATTTACTCTATTTGGGAGGCGGGAATGGGTACCGCCGCCCCGGGAACCTTTATTGGGTAACCAAGACCTCTGCCATAGGTCACCCCACATGGTTCGCTACATTTGGTGATTTAGCAGGGGTGCCTGGGTTCACGAGATGCTGTTTGTCTAGGTCTTGGAGGTGGATGACCAGGATACACTGAACCACCCCTTTTCCTTCCCAGAACTCTGCTTTCCTTCCTTTCCCTAAAAAAACCCTCCACACAGCATCCCCAAAGATGACCTAGGGAAATTATTTTCCTCAGGGCCTCCTGTGTGGAGCTCATGTAAAAAAAAAAATTTGATAGATTTCATAAAAATTGTTTGCTTCTCATAGTGAGAAATAGGATATAAACAGTGTTAGAAAGAGAAAACGCAGAATCAGGTCTACGCTTCGACGCATTGCATTTGCAAATTGTGTGGTACGATTTGCGACAATTATTTACAGTTAAACCCTCTTAACCTGTAATCGGCCGAAGTCGCTCATATGCGCGCAGCTTGTGTGAAAAAAATATTTCGAAATAAAAGTGTTTGTCTGCGATTTTGACCCTTCTATGTACAGAATTTGTATGAAAACAAGGTCAGAATCGCTTGCGCCAACATCATTGATGATATAGCCACTAGTTTCATTCGCCTGGCGACACCAGAATATTTTTAAATGATTTTTATCTGTGGAATCGAAATGTCATTTATGCCGCGAATTTTAGCTGTCAATATTGACGCGTGTTCCTCGACTAAAAAATCGTAAAACCTATTAATTTACGTAATTAACGCAAGTAATGTTGTTTTGGTACATAGTTTATTATTCTAGGAAAGTGTTTCAGTCAATGAAATATACGATAGCTCAAAATTAATCAACAAAACATTCAATTCAAAATTCAAAATCGTGTTTTGTTACGAAATTTCCCTATTTTTCCTGGAATTTGCAGGCAGACCGTAAAAACAAATTTTAAGCAGGATGATTTAAGAAGGCATTTATTAAGCAGGAAAACCTTATATGTGGGAAAAATTGGGCCAATTTTGAGCAGAGGGACCGAAAAAACCAAACTTCTTAAGCCACGAAACTTCTTAAGAGGGTTTCACTGTATTTGGATGAAAGAGTGGGGGTACAAACCTCCCTGGTGGAGCGCAGCTTCTTCCCCTGCGGGGTGTAGTAGTAGATATCCCCCTGCCGGCGCTGGTGCTGGTCCAGCACAGCACGGTACACCAGCTCCCTCTTCCAGCCGGCGTCCAGCGGGGCCCGGAACAGCGGGTTGGTCAGGTCCACGGTGGACTTGCGCCCCTTGGGGAATGGGTTGGGGCTGTTGGCCGCCGAACTGTTCAGCTGCACAACAACATTCAATCAACGGGATATACAACAGAACATGATTTTGTAATTTAACTCAAATTGTATCCTTTCTCTAATTAGTTCGTAGTCAATTAGAATACAATTCTGTCATTTGGTCACCTCACCATAAAATTCACATTAAAAGTGGCAAAAGAGTTTATCGAAAGTTAAGTTAACCACCCCTAAAGCTAATTTGTTCACTTTTCGGAATAACTCATGTAGGTATCATAGAAATCGTTGTGTCTCCCTTACTATCATAGTTAGAAACACAATCTAAACGGTGTTAGAAAGATAAAACACCAGATTTTATATTCAAATCTAAAAGTTTACCACAAAAATGTTCACCTTTATGAAACCAAAATTTCCTATCGCAATTTGAAAAAAGAATGTTGCTTTTGGAATTTTTTATTAATCAGAAACGACAATAAAAAAAGTGAGTTGACAATAACGTTTTAATACATTAACCTAATAAAACATGTGTTTTTATTTGTCAGTAATTTTAGTTAGCAAAAACAAAAAGAGCCATTTTAAAAGAAAATTATGTTTGCATTTAAAATTTTTATATTTCAAAAATTATGTTAATTTCGAATTATAAAATTTGAAAGCATAATTCATCATCTTTCAAAAACAGTTTTTAGTTTTCAGGTGCATTCAGAAATATTCCAATTATTTGGATTTTATTGCAAATCAGAAATATTTTGACCTACCGACAAAATGGGCCCCAAGGCCTGAGGGGTTAAGTTAAATATCCCCTTAGAACAAATTAACTACATATTTTTATTAAATACCTTAAAATTATAGATCGGCGTAGGATAAATGACTGTGCTTCTTTTTTAAAATTGTAAATTCTGAGCTCGACTGTTGCGAACTCCTGAGTCTAGTCAGTTTAAGAGCTCCTACTTAACATACTAAATCAGTCACGAAAGATTGAACGTGAAAGATTTTATTAGAATCTATTTACAAGTACGCATTTCCAATGGTACGATGCTGATTGTCTTTTATTTTAAATGTAAAATTGTGTTGTAATTTTTGTTGTTGTAAAGTTGTTGTAAGAGTTCCTAAAGAGACAGGCAATAAGTAAGATAAATGCAATACTTACGTCGGAGCCATTTCCACCGATGAGTTCACTTTCCGAGCGGAGGGAAAGACCTGATGAGGGCCGAGATGGAATTTCTACATGTGAAAAACAATACTTTAAATGTGCACAAAAATGGGGTTTCTCACAAAGAATACACAATTTTCTTAAGTTATTTTTGTGAAAGATTGCCAGAAGCAATAATAACCAAGTATTTTGATTTGAACCCTCAGGCTAATAATAATAACTCCAATTGTAATCTTTCTCTCATTAGTTCGTAGCCAATTAGAATATAATTCTGTCGTTTGGTCACCTCACCATAAATTAACATTAAAAATGGCAAAAGTTAAGTTAACCAACACTAAAGCTGATTTATTCACTTCTGGGAACAACTGATATAGATTTCATAGAAATCATTGTGTCTCCCTTACTACCATGGAGAGAAATATGATCTAAGCGATATAAGAAAGAGAAAACACTATGCTTTATATTAAAATCTGAATATTGACGAAAAAAAATTAAAATGCACACTTTTATGCAATTTGAGAAAAATGTATGAAACTATGTGAATTTTTTTATGAAACGACAAAAAAGTGAGGTTACAGTAATGTTTATAATATATTTGTCTTGTAAAACAGGAGTGTGTTTTTCTTTCAGTAATTTGAATTAGAAAAAACATGTTTGCATTCAAAATTTTATATTTAAAAAATTATATGTATTTCTAATAATAATATTTGAAAGCATGTTTCATCACCTTTCAAAAACAGTTTTTAGTTTTCGGATACATTCTGACATATTTCATTTATTTGGATTTTACTGCAAAGTGGAAATTTTCTGACTTTAATAATAATATTTGAATGACTTGTATAGTGACGTTTCTGTGAAAAATCACCTCAAGGGCGCTGTCTGACAGAATATGCCCTGAGGCCTGGGGTTAAAATTTTTCAATTACATGTGAATTGGTCAACTTATTCCAATATTGATTTTTGAGGTCCTTGGATTTCGAATGTGTGGGTACTACTGTACTCACAATAATAGAAAAAAAATCATGTAAACATAATATTTTCACTGCAGCCATCAATAACAATCTCACAATCTAAATTCGTATAAGAGTTTTCGTACTTGATTAATCGGAGATTTGCTCGAGTAAAACAGCATTTCAACGTTACAACTTTTCAGTTTAAATCCAAGTAATTAAAACGATCATAGACAAATTGTTCAAATCCATTCATATTGAACCAACAATTTTCACAGGTATTGTAAAAAAATATGGTGACCGGACAACTCGGAATGAAATCAACTATACACATCTCATTAGAAAAGTCATTAAAAGTGATGAAAAAAATTGATTAAATGGGTTAATAATGTTAGGTTAGGTAATAGGCTATTTTTCAATTGTTTTTTTCATAGCTTGTAACGACTTTTCAAAGAGGTGCTGAGAAGGTGCGGTCCGTCCATACATACTGTGGATTAGACGTGGGCAAAATGATTCCCAGGAGTGAATAGATCCCGTCTAATTCCCCCGGCCTTTTGAATTGATTCCTTCTATTCATTCCTTTAATTCAATTAATTCCAAAAAAAAAAAAAAAAAAGAAAAAAAAAAAAGATTAATATGTTTGTCTCTTTTTAGTGTCGCTTTTTCGTTTCATTTCAAATCACAATAAGTGGGGAGGCTACGAAGCACCACACAAAGAGAGGACCGATTATTCTATCTCATTATCTCGCAGGCTAAATCCTATACTTAGATGTATATGTTTGTCTTTTTTTAGTATCGTTATTTTTCGTATGTAAAATGTATTTATAGCTAGCAATTAAATCTTTAAATTAAACAGTTTTTTGTTTCACCCCTAAAGTTTTACTTATTTTATTTATTAAACTTAAAAGTATTTTATGACAGCTGACAACAGCTGATCGGCCTTATAATATATGCAAATTTACATATTACATCTACCCAAGATCCACGTCTAAAAGTAGGTAGGTACTTGTATTCCAATATCTTTCATACGTGCCAAAAAAACGATTACAAGTGCACTATTTTTTGCTTCTCAATTTTCTAGCCGATGCCGCAATGTTCGGATTCAATGTCGAAAGTTTTCGGCTAACTATGTAATGAAATTGAAGGCTTGGCCCGCCGAGGAATTGGTGAACCGCTGCGCTCGGACGGATTAAGGGCCGGAACTGAGCAATGAATTAGTCACTTTTGACTAGTGTCTTGTGTCTTACCCCGCAGAGACTCGCGTGGAGCTGCGTTTCGGATACACTCGAGCCGAGATTGACGTGAATCGATGGCGATGTAAGACGATGACATCTGACGTCATTTCTAAGTCTGCGGTTAACTAGAGACAACAACGTCACAAGTGAAAAAGACTTTTAGTTTTAATTCCTGAATAAAGCGCTTCGGACAATTTCCGATAGCGACAGACTAGCTACGAGTACCTGGGACGCGGACGGGACGGGACGCGCGGGGACCTTAGGACAATCTCAGGACATTGACTACAACAAATGATTAATTCCTTGCGTGAAAGGGACGCTCGGACAATTCGGCTGAATCGCGGCCGCGTTTTGATCTACGGGTTTTTAGAACGGCGGCCGGCGATAGCGGGATACGAGTCGTTCACAATACCGTCGACAACTTCGCGGCGCGCCGCCCATTGAATAATATTTAAATACGGTATTTAATATATTTTAAAAATACCTATGAAACATTATAATATTTAAATCGTTTACGGAACACATTATTCATTGAAATAATTTAACAGTAACATAAATGGAAATTAAACATTTATGTTGCCGTTAAAAATCGTACGATACAAGGCCAAAGGTAAGGAATGAAGAATCAATTCCTTTTGAAATTGAGAATCAGATCAAGTGTGTCACAAGATTGAATTTATTCATTTAATTCGGTCATTCAATTTTGCCCATGTCTACTGTGGATGCTGCACTTCCCTTCTTTTCTAGGTTTAAAATAAGTACAATAATAATTATGTATTTATTCTGAATTAAAAAGCCTTAGATTTATTTTTTTCTAGCCATAAACTGCACCAGATACTGCAATAACGACACCGCCACCGTCCCGATCTCAGAGACTAACACGACACACGGAGCAGGTCGAAATACATATGTAATATGTACCTATACATTCTCAGAATGTCGCGTAAACTCACCAACACCAGGAAAACAGTGGATGCTTCGTCCATTCTGCGTCCACGACGCAGGAACGAGTGATATTATTGATATTCGCGCATGCGCGTTTAGTCAAGCCTGCCATGGTTGAAGTAAGGTCGAATATGGATTCCATTGGAACATCCAACGCACAAAGAACGACTTTAATCTTACAAGCATAGTGCACAGAACAGCTTATCCGAAGCGACCATTAGAAATTTGTTTTCCTGACCACCTTTCGACAGTTATTTGTTGTCTTGAATAGCCGAATCCAATTGACACGTTGAATATCTTTTGAAATACCTACTTAATTAATTTAATTCGGGAAATGTAATATTTAACGTGAAGCATAACGGTTGTATAGAGCTAATTTGACAGACTATTTTTGTTGATATTTGCATCTTATTCGTGGGCAAGTCAATAGACCTTTATTTTTGATATTAGGTATATACTCCAGCCCCCCTTATACAAAAAGTCACCGACCGCCACTGTTGGTTGTCTTAATTCTGAGCTGGCTTAGAACCAAAAAATATATTTGTGCACTGGTTAATATGACGACATGTTAGTACCTATACTGTGAGCTGGGGAGGCGAGGTGGGGCTTTTTAGCCGGGGGAGGGCGGTTCCCACGCTGCCTCAGCTTTTCCGTTTCCGCCTCCCGAATGTCCTTTTCCAACTTGTCTGCAAACAAAAACAAACTTCATCAAGGGCTGCAATTAGTGATTGGTGAATTCCTAGAAATATATTTTTGGGGAATATTGTGGAATTTTCATCTAAATGACGAAATCCCCAGACTAACCAAAGAGGTTTGTCTCCTATACTATACTAGTCCCAGCGAAAGATCACATGTGACGTCATCATTCTAGTATTTTCTGTCTTTTTCGTTTTAAGATGCGTAAGTAGGAAGGGGACGCTTGTCAATGACGAGCTCTCGCTGGGACTAGTTTACGATGAAATTTCATGTTATTCACATATACTTGCTGAAGTCAACTTTTTGTTTGAAAAAGAAATGAGTATCTTCTGCTATGGAAAGTGCCGCAAATATACTATATATTATTTTTTATTAATTAAATGTGAAATAATACAAATTAATCAAACAAAATTTATTTACTTAAGTACATATTCTTATATACTTAAAAAGACAAAATTTTGTGGTGTACACGTGTAGAAAAAAATTCACCTTAGCAGAGCAGCAGTGCTTTTTTTGTTAGTGCATACATTTGACATAGATTTCTCTTTATAAAATACCAAAAAAAAATTTAAATAATAAATTTTTTTATTAATATTTCAGAATGATAAAATCGACAGCATTTATTGGTTTGGTCTTGGATATAAAATTTTCGTCTGCGGGGCTTTCTTTTTTACGTTTTTAAATGTTTTATTGAAAAGCCGCCTAATTAAAAAAACATTTTTTTATTTCCAGCATTTCGCCAAAGTAGTGCTTACCTAATACGCATAATTTACCTGGTAGTAACGTAACTTCTAGCTGGTTGTTATTTTATGGTAATTATAAATATATGTATAGAGGTTTGTTAACATTATATAATTCTGTTGTGTTTTCATAATTATGCGGCTTTGCATGTATCCCATGAAGTCGGCTGCGACTAGCTCTCCGTAATGTATCAGGGATACCAACATTGACAGTGACGGGAATAAATAGCCATAGATTGAAGCCGTATCAGTTCGCGAAGTGTATTTCGATTTTACGCAATTGAAATTTAAAATGCATCATTTTCCGCCCCTCCGAAAGCAAAGAGTTTCCTTTTAGTTAAGGCGAATTTAATGGTTTTTTTTTAAATTATTCGTAATAAGGGTGGCCGCCATTGCGATCGAAAATTTACCAGATTAGTTTTCATATGGATCTAAACAGTCATTAGGTGAACACAGCTATATCATCAAAAGAAAAAAAATTGTATATATTATGTTCATAATAAAAATACAAATATTAGAATGTCACCTTTGAAAGACAATGCCCCTAATTGAAAAAGATTTTCTCAAGAGAAACTTATCATATTGATAGAATATTAAGAAATAAAACAAATTAACCTTCATCAGGAAGTGTAATAATTATGTATCGATCCATTTTCCTCCTGTTTGTTCACAGAAATAAAAAAGGTTCAAATCAGATAAAATAATTCTAAGCACGATGCGATAAACCAATTTCACTGACACGAAAAACAATTGAAAACCAAAAAAGGGAAATTTCAAAAGCAGAATGCTTTTTACGCTATGAAATATATTTTAAACTTGGTAGAAAGATGGTACCTACTCTTTAGAATAAGAAATGATTGCTTTAAATATCTATGGTCTAATTCTTTGACTGGCTGTCACATTTGACTTTGTCAGAAATCGACAATCAGTGCTATTTTGAATATTTTTACAAGCATATGGTAATTTGTTTCAAATTTACATTTAACGGGGACTGCAAAAGTCAAAAATTAAAAATGGTGCCAAACGTCCATTTGATTGTCATCAAATATGAGTTCGAAAAATCTCAACCTTAATTCGATAAAATTCCAAGTTAATTTTCAAGTTCTGTAAAGGTTCCATTCAAGTTCTGTTATTATATGTTGTGGCATATGTGTGGTAGAACCATGTACGATCGTGTGAAAAATGTGGAGATCCACAAAGAATGCAAGGCTGTGTAAGCGTAATGAGTAAGAAGTGGGATGCTCAGATTACTTGGGCATGAAGAGCGAATGAACAAAGAAAGGAGTGTAAGGAGAACATATGAAGCAAATATGAATGGTGGAAGATGCCTGAGGAAGACATGGCACGATCAAATGAATCAAATACTTGAGTCCAGCCATGTAAGGAGTCAGAAAAATAGAATATATATACGAGACTTTTTACAAATTACATTTAAATTCCCTGATAATTCCCGGTTTTCCAAGTCCATGGCCACCCTGTGAAACGATAACAGAACCAACTTGAATAGAACTTTCACAGAACTTGAAAATTAACTTTGAAATTTGATGATCTGATGAAATTTGATATGGCATGGAAGCGTGCACTGTCACCAAGTTACAACCAAACTGCACACACTATCAAAGCAACTAAGCAATATAAGCATATGAAAGCTTTAAATAATAACAGTTTCTCGGAGTTTGCCAACCATTTAATAGAAACTAGTCATACCTTTAATTTTAACAGTGGAATAGAATTAATTCATTGTAATGTCAATGGCATTCAGTTGGATAAATTAGAAATTTTAGAGATTAGAAAGAGTGTTAATGCAAATTTAAATATTATTAATAATCAAAAATTGTTTTTAAATGACCCATTATTAAATCTATTCCCCTTTTGAAATTTTTTAATTGTTCTATATTGCCCCTCGTCCCTTAAACATCATTTTATTTCTAATTTTATTATTGTTTTTGTCGATTATTTTTCTCTATTACCTGTATATATGTCTATTTTTAAAATTAGTTCTGTCAAAACCCTGAAGAAGTCAGCTTTGCTGACGAAACATGTCGGTTTTATAAACAATAAAAGTGGTAAAAACGAAGTAATCTATTAATTTCAATTTAAGCAATAAAAGTTATGCATTATTTGCTGGAGCAAAAAAAATATGGGGCACCCCTCTATGTAGTGGTGTTTTGCAGTAGTATGGGTGAACGACGATGGCAATACTTTAGTGCAGTTTCATACTAATAATGGTTTATGGCCAGGAAACACGTCAAACACGCGCCCAACATTTGTACATGGTTGACATTAGTCACATGAGAACGGGTCGTTTCTACGATTTGTTCTTGAGTTCAACAGCTCAGCTGCGGAACGATTTGCCGGCCTCTGTGTCTCCTCCCTCCTACAATATGAGTCTCCTCAAGACCCATGTTAACTCCTTCCTTTCCTTAAAAAGACCCTCCATACATAGGTCCTGAGTGAAATTATTTTCCTCAGGGCCTCCTGTGTGGAGTTAATGTAAAAAAAAAAATGGTCCATGTAACATGTTTTTATTATCTATCCCCCGTCAGTTGACCTCCCGAAATTATAATTATTATAAAATTTGTGGTTTATTTATCAATTTCAAACCCAAAATCGAATAAAAAAATAACTAAGAAGTTTACAAAAGAATTTATTTACAGTGTTGATTTTTTGGACTTTTAAGCTGGTTTATACAGTAAATGGACAAGTAGTTTCATCCTTGACGCATTTGAATGAAAATATGTTTTATGCTTTTGTTATTCGGCGGTACATCCTCTCTGAATACCCCTTCGAACACTTGGTTATATTTTGTATACTTTTCAACTGCTTATTGTACATAAGTATGCCTGGGGGTCAATTGATGGGGGATCTACTGTCATAGAACCATGTGAAGTAGGTGCGCTGATAGATGGGCACTCTGAGACTAAACACTAATCATATCGAGGAGAAAAAACAACGCAGAATCTGTCCTTTGCCTGTTTGCAAAGAAAACTTCGACACTTCTCTTTTAATATCAAAGATGGCAGCACTTCCGTTTGTAGATAGCAAGTGGATCAAGTGTGTACGATAATTATATCAAAGGGGATATAGTCCCATAATCCATATATATAGAGCCCATAACAGCATGTGTCCTTCACTAACTAACTTGTTTGCAAGGAAAAAATTCTCTTTGAAAATTATAGATGGCAGCACTTATGTTTGTAGCTAGCATGTGGAGCAAGTGTATATGGCAGGCATTAGAATAGACGATAATTCTTACCGACACGGAACTTGATGAGGGGGGAGGGTTCAGACGGTGTTTCGAAGCCGGTAAGGTCCAGTTCATCGTCACTGCTGATTTTCCTCTTGCGGCCTTTGTTTGTGACGGGGGTCTCTGGAATGTCGAGGGCGGTCTCTGGAATGTCTAGGGCAGCCTCTACAACATCGACAAATCAATCAAAATCAAAACATGCTCCAGGGACTATAACGATGCTGGAAAAGAAAAATGGCCAAAGCGCCATACAGCTGAAGATGAACCTACATAATAAGCTATATTTGTTTGTGCTTGTGTTCATCAAATCAAGAAACCACGAATAGGAAATAGGAAATTTTAAGGCTTTATAATAATAATAATTGGATAATTTGTGTAGCGCAGTTTTTGTGAAAAATCACCTTAAGGGCATTGTTATTTTATAATAATTACATGTGTATGCATAAATAAAATACGCAAATTAAATAATATTGTCACTTCTGGATCCGAAGTTTTGGATCTTAACAACTCAGCCACGGAGGTAATCAATTAGCAAATATTATTTCAGTAGCGGTTGAAAAATATTGTTTGTAACATTAGGTAATTATTTCACTAACCGCCACACTTTTAGGCACAGATTATGAAAATTACACTTCGTTATTTAACAATTACAACAAGAAACAACTATTTACATGCACAAAATAGGTTATTAGGTTCTTAGTTTGGGTTAACTTAAGTAATTCATGTGAATTTAGATTGAACCACACTCAAGCAAATGTTAACCTGTACAAAAAATAAATAAAATGGCAACAAAGGAATCGTTTTACACGGGAAATTTTGAACTTTGAATAAAAAGAGAATTTTGGGTGAAATGCAGATCCCGCCAATGTGGGGGATTTTAATAAAAATGCACTTTCTACATGAGAAAAGTGTGGAAAAGTTGAATAAAAAAGAAATTAAGGCGCGCTTGGCAAAATTGAGGGAGATACAGCCGTTTAAAGAATGAATAAAATGACACTTCGTGAACTTATACTACGCCATTTTGTTACTATTATGTTGGTATCTCAGACTTGCTTTACGAAGGTTGATACGATTGTAGCTAACTTCGTGTGATATACACGTAATTATGAAAAACAGAATTAACAATGGTCACAAACCATGTTACACAAACCTGGCGTAGCCGTTAAACTACTTGAAAACTGGGATGTTTTTCTTGCGTTGACGCGAGTAGGTGTTATAAAGGGGCACAAACCATGTTACATTGTAACAGATTTAGAGGACGATTACGAGTGCTACCAATTTTAAGGTAATATTTAGTTTTCAAAATGGCTGACAGTATCGGTTCACGAAGTGTCATTTTATTCATACTTTAAACGGCTGTATCTCCCTCAATTTTGCCAAGCGCGCCTTAATTTCTTTTTTATTCAACTTTTCCACACTTTTCTCATCTAGAAATTGCATTTTTATTAAAATCCCCCACATTGGTGGGATCTGCATTCCTCCCAGAATTTTAATGCATCTTTTTCAATCTATCCAAAAGTAATCTTGTAGTAATTAAATTGAAATGTGATGTAATTTCCAAAATCTGTGCCCAATAAAAGTTTGGCAGATAGTGGAAAATTTACCCAATATTAAATCGCTTTATAGTTTGCTGTGGTTCCCATATCCGATAACAAAATGGCGGAAACATTGTAATTATTTCAATTATCTCAATCAAGTATTATGCTTTCCGCAAAGACCTTTTGATATTATCATGTATTAGTAAATTCACGTTTGTTGATCCTTGTTTAAAAGTACAGAGAATCGTTATAAATACTAATTAGAGTAAAATAAATGTTGTAAGTTAACCTCAAAATGCAATATTTATTTATGCACGAGTCTATCGATAATATAGATATACCTAAGCATATTTAACAGAAGCTTTGGCTTTTTACTTCATAAAGTCTTACCAAAAATTTACAAACAGTTTCAGAGAAACATTCTATGTTTTCCTGTCGGGATTGTCCATTCAATAATTTAACTGAATATTTTTGGTGACTTTTTGGGCGCAGTTTTACCGTAGTTGACGTAGTATTTACATTTTCTCCGGAATCATATGCAATTAAAGTATTAACGTTTGGTATTATTGGTCCTTGAAATATAAGGAATCAATGTCAAATGGGAAAAGACAGTTCCTACCCATTTCTTCGATAGTGAAACTGAATTGAAAAGGTATACTGTCCTTATTCAAGGCCAAGCAATCATAAAACCCAAAATATTTATAAATTGGTTGACTTTTTACAGTGCAAGGACAATATTATTTGCAAGATATAAAATAGATGCTAAGTAAGGTACAGTTGTGCTATTTGGCAGCGTTGACAGTGCAATTCCTTTTTAATGTGATTGCGTGGAAATATAATATATTGGTAACACAAATTTTTTTTTTTTTTTTTTACATTAACTCCACACAGGAGGCCCTGAGGAAAATAATTTCCCTCAGGGCCTATGTCATCTGGGATGCTGTGTGGAGGGATGAATGAAATGAAAGAGCTATGAGACATAATATAAAGAAACTCATTAACTACGGAATGAGTACCATTTGCATAGATATATTAGAAGTGTAGGATTACTGTAGGAAATAGTGAATTTTACCTGTGTTTTCTTCCTTTCCGTTTTCTTCAGCACCAACAGGAGGTGTTGAGATGTCGTCTATGCTATTGTTTTTAGACTGATCGCCTATCGATGCTTCATCATAATTCAACCTTAGCCCACTATCCGACACTTCTTCCATTTCCTGGGGTTCCGATTTATCGTCAACTACGCCAGCATCGCTGACAGTCTCTTTGGCATCTAAACTAACCTCTACTTTGTCGTCTTTTGATTCGACACCATTCACTGTGGGGACACTTGCTTCTTCTCTGTTGGCTTCGTGGTCGACGGTCATAGGCTCGTCAGCCATGTTTCATGCCTGCGGAGTAAATAAACCTTATAGATCAACTGAAACGAAGAGCCGACAACGGTTACATGAACTGCGCGTCATGGGAAAATATTTGGCGGACAAATCAAAAACAATGATGTCGACCATATAACCTTTAAAATATTTTTAATCCAGCGAGAATGTTGGGTACGTAACGATTAACAAAAAATACTCACAAACAGGCAAATTCACGTAAGGAAACAATCCAAATTGTAAATTAAACGCCGTTACATTATAGCGAAACAAAACTGCATACACAGTGCACAAATTTATGCCTTGAGACAATCATAGACAATTTCCGACATTACTTGTAACGGCGGTGGTGTGTTTTGTATTTTTTTATAAAGGTGTGTGCTCACGCTTGGGTTGACTTGAACGACAACTACGTAATAAATATTGTGTTCGAAAATTCTTATTGCAGAAATTTGTGATTGACGCGATGAGATTTGTGAATTTTCAAAACCTTTTATAAATATGTAAGACCAGTACTCATCCATTATGTTTCTGGAAACGATCTCCAAGCTATCCACGAAGAATAACTAAAAGTTCAATCAATATACCGCAAAAAATGTAATGCCTTGCCAAAGTTAAGGTTGGGTAGTTTTTAATTTTTGAAATATCTTTTGGGTTAAGTTTTCGGCCTCAACGTATGCTCACATATCTACTCTACGGAGCGTTAATATTTTTTACCGCCACCCCATAGTTGAGAAAATATTTAACGTAATTCATAGGCCTTTCAATTTAGGAGGCAGATATGGGCACCGCCGCCCGGGAACCATTTATTGGATAACCAACACCTCTGCCATAGAAGGTCACCCAAGTAGTTCACTACGTTTACTGTGTACTGCTAAAGTGTTTAATGAATACGCTTTATACACCAGTAGAGGCATATTAAAAGTTTCAGCAACATTTACAAAAAAGTTACCAATGGTGTTTAATCGTTGTTGTTTAATTGTTTTTAGCCTGATACCGTAGTATAATTGTTCCCACAATACATACTCGGGAACCTTGTTCTAATGGTAGAAACATGAAAGTGAAAAAAAATTAAGGTATCAGGGCTACCCAAATGATAATTTACAATTTTATACAGAAGTAATTTAACCTTTTTTTCTTCTCTCACTTAACTTTAACAATATCAATGAATGTAATACAAATTCATAACACAGCTCAACAAAAAATGTATTTTTTTTGTTGCCCGGGATATCTTTGCGGATTTTTATATTTTCAAGTACCCAGTTTACGGATATATTCATGAAAGTACTGAATCGACTCTAGTTTTTATGATTTTGGCGTATCTTATATCATAATTAGGGAACGTACCCATACTACGTGACACGTTTAGGGGGGGGGGGGGGTCTTCAAAATGTCAAGCTCCATACATGAGCGGGTTGCTTAGGATTATGGTCACCGGGGGGGGGGGGAGGGGTTAAAAATTGCAAAAAGTTGGTCACGTAGTATGGGTACGTTCCCTTACATAGTATAAAGTAAAGACTCTCCCTTTGTGTGTACGTTTAGATCTTTAAACTACACAACGGATATTCATGCGGTTTTCACCAATAGATAGGGTGGTTTATGAGGAAAGTTTTAAGGCATATAATTTGTAAAGGTTTTGTGTAAATTGGTTGAAATATATAATATATGTGGTAGCGGCAGCGGGCTGCAGGCGATAGGCAGCGGGCTGGCAAGCGGGGGATCTGGATTTGATAGGTATGCAAATTAACAGATGGCGTTGGTTATAAGTTTGGGTAATTGAGTTGTTAGTAGATGGCGTTGTGCTTCGTTAGTCGCAGCAACGTGTGGTTGGGTCTACTAGTTAAAAAATAATTAGAAGTGTAAGTTGGCTCTTCAGAACTGGAGTTATTAATATATGTTTAGTTTTTTGGTGAAAATCGCTTTCTGCGACATCACGTGACCCCCCCCCCCCCCACCGCGCATACCTCATGTGGAGAATCCTTAACAACTGTTGGTAAAGCCAATGTTCTAAATGAGTCGTTGTTAAGTAGAGAAAAATTATACTTCCGCCACTACATATCAAGTTATTCTCCACATGAGGCATGCGGGAGGGGGTCACGTGATATCACAGAGAGCGATTTTCACCAAAAAACTAAACATCTATTAATAATTCTAGAAGAGAGATGCGGCGAATTGACAAAAAATTGAGTAACCGTAATCGATCGGTAGACTTCAATGCACCTGCGCCCTCCAAGCCCTCTTGCAATCATGAAACAGTTTTGTTAAAATACGTTATTACGATGGGCTATTCATCAACAAAAGCATTTCATCTGTATATTGTGAGTTGCGATTATCATTAAAACAAAAATGACAAACCACTTTTGATATTTTAATCGTTTATCGGTTTACAAATCAAAGTTTACTACATTAAAAAAGGTAAACGTCCTGGCGTAATCCTTATTTTAATTTTAAATTTATGTAATTGGCAAAATTTTTATGTAATTGGCAAAATTTTTCGCAGAAATAGTAGCTGTGTTCAACTGCATGGAGCGTTATTACAAGCCGGCTTAAATAATAACTAATATAAACACGTTACTCTTCTGTATCTCTAATTGTTTCTACTTAAAAGAATACGCTAAATTTACTACGTGATTTCTGTTGCACTACAGCATTACATTGTAGGTATGTATGAGCCCTGTAGCGATGTAATATAATAAATATATTATTTTAATTTAAAATTTAAAAAAATATATATTTTTGAATCAAACTACAGTACAAGATATTCCAAACAATCCAACTTTATTATTCCAGTGACAAAAACCTCAATGGCCCAGTCACAGTTTAACTTCCTTGCTCCGAAAATCTTTAATAATTTACCAATTGAAATAAAAGTAGATCAATATCACACTTTCAGGAACTGAAAGTGCGATATTTATCTAGTGTTTCACTTGCGATTAGGGACTTTTTGATAAGCGAATGTGACAGTGCCAGTGGCCTGTTTCTCTTTCTCAGATAGAACAACTGTACGCGTATGGATACATATATGTATATGAGGGTGTATGTATGTTTACATGTATGTATGCACGCACACATATAAAATACTCGTATAATCAAGAATTATGTTTTTGAGTATGATCTATTAATCTTGTGCATAACTTTTCTCTTTTCTTCTCTATTTTCTAGTTTCCATTAAAAAAATCTCATTTTAAACTTTCTTCTATAATTTTTTCAATTTCCAAAATGTTTATTAATTTAATCCATTTGTTCATACTGGATACCACAAAGTAACTATATTCCATTGGTCACCATGATATAGGCAGCCGCCTAGTATGGTGATACAAGATACAATGTTTCATATGTATGAAAATGTTTAATGTAATATCATGTAATTTATAAATAAATACTGAAAAATATAATTGAATAAAATTTAAAATAAACTCAGTAGTGACTTTTTAATGCTGACTAAAAATAGCCGAAACATTCATGAAAAAATCTTCGCTTTATTTGTGTGAACGTCGATCTAATAATACTTCGGTAATCAAGTACCGGCGTTGGTTATTATTATATTATTGACAAAATTATTTTCTTTATATGGAAACATTTTCAAAAATTGTAGATGTACCATTTGTCTATGTCAAATGAGTTCCTCTTCCGCTTGCGACTTGGTTTGCTTCCATGGCTGCCATTTTGTTCGTGTGAATGTGTTGATAGTCAAACATGAGTGATTATTCATCGGTCGCACCACCGCAAAATAACAGCCAAACCGCGGCTTTCGCAGCGGCAGTACAACGGGCACGTCTGGTAAATATGATCTTATTTAATCCCACGTTTCTATTTCGCCCCCTTCCCACCCGTCATCTTTCCCGATTTGAGGAATTCGTCAATTTTTCCTGTGTTCTTGTCCAGGGCTTCTCCCTAACGCGCTCCTTATTGGGATATCGCCCCTGATTCATAATGCTGCATTTGCTATGAAGACTTCAGCTCATTAGATGAATAATTGAATAGATTTGTTTTCGTGTGTAATGGCGTCGTTTTCGCGGCATCTTTTGTCAGTCGGCTTGTGCCGGTTTTTTTTTTGAGAAAGTTTGCAATTTATAATTTTTGTTGTTAGATCGCCGCAAAAATTGACGGAGGAGGCAGTAAGCGACCGTTGGAAGACGGACAGGAACCGAGTGCTAAAAAACTGGCGGGCCTAGAGAGTGGGTACCAGTCTCCCCCGGGAGCCATGAGGTATGTATTTCCCCTATGATAATTGATTATTTATCTGATAAAGATGTAATTCCGTTGACATGGTAATCATGACCACACCACGCCTATTTACGTATTTTGACAGATTTTGGTTTATGTTTACATTTAGAAACATGCACTTTGACATGAATACATAGGTGTACTATTTTTACATCAGCAGGCAAAGTATTAGTATTCTCACAAGTTTCAGGAAGTCCAATTCATCTAAGTTATAACTATTGTTTCTCTAACCAACTATGTAATGTCTAAACTGTACTCTGCTAGAAATATGTGCGAGATTGAATTAATGGAATTAAGGTGCGTATTCGTCAAATATTTTCATAATAGCTTCTTGATTTTGACTATTTTAAAAGGATTTTTTTATTTTTTTTTATTATGAAATGTGGCGTTTCTGATATTGTCGCACGCAATGTGTTTTAGATCGTAAAGTTTCTTATTTGATTTTGATAGTTAACGTTTTATCGCCAATAATAATATTTTCATAATTCTTCCCCTCCGAATTTCCGAGAAATTTGGCTTTTGGTGTCTCTAACAAAATGACATTTTACGAAAACTTTTTGTTATTACCGCTTCACAGTTAAAGCTCTATAAATGAAACATTTCTGAACGTAGCCGAATAGTAAAAACTGTTTTAGAAAGGTTACAAATAAGGCTTTCAAAATATTATATTACAAATAAATATTAGCATTTGTAAATATTAAAATTTAGAACGCAAACATTAAACATAGGTAAAAATGACTCATTTGATGTTTTTATTTGAAAACGGTACTAAAATCACAGATTATGTAAACAACAATACTTATTCTATTGTATAAATGTGTAATAAACACTTTTGTCACCTCACTTTTTTATCATTTCATATAAAAATATTTAATAAAAATTTAAAATGTGGAGTGCGGTGGAGCCGCCGGTAGCAAATTTGCGCTCGTAAATATTTTTGTCAACTACACGACTGACAGCTGATTCCTGTTATGTATTTCCATAGACAACTTGATAGCGATGTGCAGCTTGATCTACTATCGACCTTTTACTTTTTGTTTTAGGGATGTAACTAAAACAATAACGGAGTTAGAACGATTTCTATGGAAACACACGCGCTGAACACGCTTATTGTACTTGACTGCCGTCCTATTTTTAACGCTTATATCTGCTTACGTTGCGGAGGGGTTAACTGTTAACTTAATTTTAACTAAATAAAGGGAACACCTAAGAATTTTTAAGAATGCTCGATAATAAGAAAAGAACCAACAATAGTCTGAAAAATTATTTTGTTCAGTAATTATTTTTTTTAATTGTTGTTTCTGTTATAATAATGGTTTTCTTTGGTATTTCCATGGGTTGACAATCGTCAGCGATGGTGGCTGTTTGAGTTTTTTTTTAATTATCGATAAAGGCTTGTTCGAATTGTTCCAAGTAGTAAGTCAAGTAGCGAGTATACTTGCTACTTGACTCGCCGAAAATCGTTGGCATTACTTTCAAGTAGAGTACATTATTACCCGCCGCCCGTTGCAAGATTACGGGCTACTACACAACAAAGTAAATATGCTAAATTAACCATATTGTAATGCTTACAAGAGGTGAAATTTTGGAAATTTTAGTGGAAGAATAAATTAGTAAGATAAAAATAAATAAACTATGGACATGAAAATAGATTAATAAATTATTTTAGAGTAGCATCTTCGCTCCAATGCCACAACATTTCCGCGCCTCTTCAAAAGAACTCTTGCTAAAACGGCGGGTTCACGCATGTTAGTGAATTGAATCTATTAAAGAGCTGACTAACCCACTCTACTAAAATTGTGGTGTTTGGATGCGTTTAGTTACTAATTTACCGCTATTTGACTAAAAATACACGCCAATTGCGAACGGTTCTTATCATCCAGTACAGTATGCCGACCTGAACTTAATACGATTCATTCTCGCGCAAGTACAGTCACTTTACTGACTTCACAATGACCGTAAGCGAGAGAGAAAGATGGGTAAAACATATGTGCGGCAGAAAGCAAACTCACCTATTGTAAAGACTTCTGTATCAACGTCAGGTCGGCATTGAAGTTTGGTGTATCGTTGGTAATCATTCTTTCTGAGTAGCTGGACACGCTTAATATGAATATTTTATTTAAAATAACACTTTGATTCGACTTTACCAAAATAAAGGCAACCATTTATGTCTAGGGAGATGGTCCCTCCAATACAATTTATTTGATAAGCTTTCATAGAGGTTACATTCACGAAATAAAAAGTAGAATCGACAGTGTTATTACCGCAAGCAATTCTAATTTTGTCCTCATCGCAGTTTTCAAAGCATAAAGGATTGCAAAAAATTCCAGTATGGATGGATTAGAAAGGGTCTCCTGAGCACCATCGGCAAGTTCAGCCATTAAAAAAATGGTCTTGGAAGCAAGATCGTCACATCACTCGATAACCGGGTCTCTGGTATCTGTCCATCATTTCAAGTGTGTTGTCATGTTTTGTTGGATGTATTGGTATTAAGCTTGTCCAGCAATATTCATTTGAATAATGAATGTTTGTTTGTTTCAGCGGAGGAGTTGTGGGTGCGGGGGCACGGCCTAGCGGAGGAGGAGGCGGAGGCAATGGTGGAGGACCCCCGGCCCAGCAGCTGCTTCCGGATCATGTCAACGAACACATGCGCGTGCCCGACAAGATGGTTGGACTCAGTAAGTTACCAGTTATTCTTTTGTTTCCCGACTCCCACTGAGGTATCATCAGCTTACACTTATTGCACATCATTTCAAGCCACGTTTGTGTAACTGATATTCAATTGCAAATTGTGAACCCTCGACCCGGAGCTAGTCACGATTGAAACAATGATACAATAACACTTTCTAAGTTACTGCGCTAGTAAAACTGCGTGTATTCATGTGCAGCTCAAGTTTTATACGAAATTTAATCATTTTTAGATTCGGTGGCAAAAGTTGTGAACCGTTTCGTGAGTTTTTATGATAATCCATGGTTTCACAATTCACTTAATAATAATTCACCATTGCGGTTAATTTATTGAGAATTGACCACTGCGTGTACCTAAATTATTTTAATTCTTTTCTAAAGTCATTGAAATAAATATTTAAGGTAAAAATCAAAAATAGTTAAGGATTAGGGCAGCAATATTTATCTGTTTTTTCAACATGCTTGTCGCCAACTAAAGGGTTATAATAATGCCAAGTTTGCACTTAAATCCATTTTAAAAGACATTGAACAGTTTATATTAATTAAGCAGCTTGATTTTAAATATTTCAACTCCAGACTTGATTTACTCAAAAACGAATGCCCAAATCAAAAAAGTTATACTACGAAATTGGCTTGCACATGTGATTCATCAGTTTCCCGCTTGTATTACGAATTTTCAGATACAGTGTAAGTTGTAATATTATTTACAACAATTAATTTTTTTTTAATATAAAAGCAGAATTTTTCCTTGCTAAATGGTTTATTTAGCCTTACCTATCGATGATCATTCTTGGAAGCACATAATAATGTAGCTTTCTACCTGTCTAAAGCTCAAGTCCCCACTTATCTTGTCTTCAAATTGAACTTTGGTCCTACCTGGTAAAAGGGCCTGCAATTAGAGTCGGGTACCTGGTAAAATATACCCCTTTAATAGTAATAATAATATTGTTTGTTACATGCACTTTCTATTTTTCAGGGTCAAATATTGACAAGTCTACCTTTTAAATTTTCATGGTCAAACTAACTGTAGTCAAATTTAGGGGCCCAAATTTACCAGGAAATTGTTATATAAATTATTATTGCTTTTTGTATCTTTATTTCCTGTATTCATTCACTTTGTTTTATGATTCTTTTTCTTTCTAAAATGAAAATATGACTAAGGGCCAGTTGTTTCACACTAATTAAAATAATATTCCCATTAACCGGTTACGTGCCAGGAACTCGAAAACACGGGCCTCATTTGCGCATGCGCGAGAAAATAATTCAAATATTTGAAATAAATTGTCTCTGAAAAACTTTTGGTCTGCGATTTTGACCCTTATATGTACGAATTTGTATGAAAAACAGTGTCTAAATCGCTTGCGCCATCATTATTCTTGGTAGTCTTAAAGATTTCACTCGAATTGCCACACTGGATTATTTTTAAGACGATTTCTTCTATGATGATGCGCTGTCAGATTTTGGCGCGGAATTAACGGTCGCAATTACTGCGTGTATCGCGAATAAAACGTCGTAAAACCTATTAATTTACGTAATAAATGCAAGTAATGTGGTTTTAGTGGATAGTTTATTGTGTTGTGAACGTGTTGCAGTCAATAAAATATACCATAGCTTAAAATTTATCAACAAAACATTCAATTCAAAATTCAAAGTGGTGCTTTGTTAGGGCAAGGGGAAGGAAGGAGGCCCCTTCAGGCCCGGCTCGTCACAGGTTAAATGGCCCATTCTACTCCATTTTTTTTTACATTTCAAAGGTCCCTGATAAATGCCGATTAGAGGTGCGTTTCAGTTTTCTGTCAAATTGTAATAAGCTGACTAGCTTAACAACATGATAGTTATCCTGTTCTGCTGATGACAATTTGTTCAAAAGCTGAAACGGACTTAGAATCGACATTTAATGGAGTCCTTTGAACTGTTGGAAAAATAAAATACACTGAACGGTCATTTGAATTTGTGTGATAACAAGCAGTTTGAAGTAAATTAGCAGACCCAAATCAGGTTAGGTTTGTAATAATATATTTGTGTCAGATATGGTTAACAGGTTTCAATATCTTGTGATATTATTAACTTTCTTGTTAAGGCGATCCACTAGTTCACTACTGTGTCGTGGACAGTAGTTCTTCGGTGGAAGCCATAGGGGTCACTTTGAATAACCGAATTCGTCGACTAGCAGCCGTATTGTAAAATATTAACGCGAAAATGCATATTTTATTTTATTTTGGGAAGATTGGGTGTAAATATCAACTTTTTTTTGCGATTATTATAAAATAAACTGAATTTGCCACATTACACAATAAAACCATATCCGAAAAGGGGTTTATAAATAGGAGAGTTTGGACTTGAAAGTGTGTTTTTTAGACCTTATACTTTATTTTTTTATAGGCTTATTAAAAAACTTATAAAAAAAATGACCGATATTTTTAACCTGGCCTGTGCCGCTTGTGCGCCGGCGCACAAAAATGAAAAATCAAAATTTTTACGCAATTTTGACCCTTATGTATAAAGAAAGTGTATGAAAAACACGGTCAGAATCGCTAGCTCTATTATCGCCCTTTACCATAGAAAAAGCCGCAATGCAGCCGGTCACTCCGAATAATTTATATGAAATTTTTCGTCGGGCGGGATGTGCGCAGGTCTTGCGCATGCGCAAAAAAAAAATATTTTCAACTACGATTTTTACCCTTCTATGTACAAAATTTGTATAAGAACACGGTCAGAAATGCTAGCGCCAACATTCTTTATGAGATGGGTAAAAGTTTCATTCACCTTGCAACATTAGTAAATTTTAAAATAATTTTTAGCTATGACCTCCATCTGTCAAATTTTGCCACGATTATTTTGGTCAAGTCGATGCATGTTATGTGACGAAAACATCGTAAAAACCTATTAATTTACGTAATTAACGCAAGTAATGTTATTTTGGTACATAGTTTAATGTTCTAGGAACGTGATTCAGTCAATAAAATATACAATAGCTCAAAATTAATCCACAAAACTTTCAATTCAAAATTCAAGGTCGGGATTTTTTCCCTTTGTTCCCTGGCCCTTGGGGGGTTAAGGGCCAAGGTATGTTCTACACGCAGTATTTAATTGAAGCATCTACAATACTTCTAAGCGATCAAATTTTCAAAACAAAAACATATGATTTTGCATTATTTACTATGACTTAATCTTAATGTCAATTTACCAGCATTGTGACCGGCTACCTTGAAAACTGGAGATTGTTAGGAATAATAAAAAAATGAATTCAATTTTTTTTCAAAAGTACACTCTTTGATAATATGAAAAGAAGAATACAACTTGACACAATAAGCAGTGAAACTGTTTATTTTCTGGTAGAATTTAGATCAAACACAAAAACAATGCTAAAATATGATTTTGATAATGTAAAACCAAAGATATTCAAATACAAAGGAGATATGCTATGGTGTCCGCGCAACTGTCAGCGGACTACGCCCTAATTAGAGTAGTTTGCATACAAAAATAATTTGTTCATTTATTTCGTTGATTTTTTGAAGATGTGCATTAGTATTGGTTAACAATATTATTTGAATACGGAAATATTTCGTTCATTTAGTTTAACATTTGTTTGGTTTATTCGTTAATTATTCGTTCATTTAGTTTATTTGTTAATTGGTAAACAATATCGGCGACACCCGGAAGCGCAGTCCCACCTAGCAAATACTGCAGATAGCACATCTACTTATATTTCAATATCTTTGTGTAAAACCATCTTATAATATTTATGGATTATTAGTAGCAAAGTTAATAAATTTAGTTATTAAAAAAATTCGTTATCTTATTCAGCCACAGTCTACCACTACATAATAGTATTATGGTAAAAACATTGATATATATAAATAGATGAGACAATAAGCGAATAAATTGGTTCAACGGATTTGAAGGTAGTACCTCCAATTCTCTATTTCACGCATTTAGTGGACCAAAAACCATCGTGTCGTGTTAGAAAGTTGAAATACATCCGGCAAGCGCATGTGTAAAAGGCGTTCGTGCAATGTATGGAACGGACTATTCAGACTGTTGAACGTTCGAGTCCTTACTACGCTGTGCCCTCGGTCTAAGGACACCTGCATTCTTGTACATTTTTGCAGGTATATTTACATGGCGGCTTGCGCTCGGTGTGGAGTCTATTGTAAGTCCCTTAAATGTTTCAATACCCGGCTTCAGAGCTCAGTTCAACTCGTTCTGGCGCGATGTCATACTCGTAATTGAAACTTTGAATGCAATATTTTCCATCGCATTTTTTTTTTCTTTTATAGTAATTAAGGTAAATATAAAGATTTTTCTAAAAAATATTTGTATTAAGCGTAACCAGTGATTTCGAAAGTTTACCAAAAATAGGCGCTGCAACAGTAAAAAATAACTAGGTTGATTAATATAATTGATGAACTTTGATGTCGTTATATGCGGCCCTCTACTTGAAAAGTCTGTAAACCCCTGCTTTGCAATCGCATTCGTGCCCTTCGGACCACATGTTTCAGTTCGGTAGATAACGGAAAGTGTCGAACTACCCCTCCCGTATGCCTCCGCAAGCCTGAGATGAACACGAATCTTGAAAATATTTGTAAGGCCTCTATTGTATATCTCTATGGGTAAAAATTGATTCAATCAAATTCTGTGTATGAAACGAAGAAAGGTTTAGTTATAGAGATTCCAAAAACATTATTATGTATAACGAGTATACATAATGTATATTTGTAAGAGACAAACAGCTTATATACATGAAATAAAGAGATAAATATATACATTAAGTTAAACAAGCTACTCTTCGTAGAAAAATCGCAACTGAGATGGGTTGGACATGTACTAAGAATGTCTGATGATCGAATTCCGAGGAAGATACTGAGTGCGATTCCAGAGGGTAGACGTCCACTGGGCCGCCCCAGGCACAGTTGGGTGAGGCAACTCCAGAAACTGTGAGGTGAAGATGGGTCTACCATGGACGGAGGCCAAACAATCAGCACAAGACAAGGACGTATGGAGGAGCCTTCTCGATTCAATGGGTCCCTGACCCGAATAGGACAAGGGGAAGAAGATGATAATGATGAAGTTAAATAAAAGGGCCGGTTTTGTGAAAAATCAACTCACAGGCGGTACGATTTGTCTTTTGAAAACCTGCAAGGACAAAAAATGGTTTGGTGTACTTAATTCATGTTAGTGATTCTCTTTCCGAACTAATCGTGGTGTGTTTATTGCAGTAATCGGTCGCGGTGGCGAGCAGATCTCTCGTCTGCAAGCCGAGAGCGGCTGCAAGATCCAGATGGCCCCCGACAGCGGAGGACAGCCCGAACGCATGTGCATGCTGACAGGCCCCCGTGAAGCTGTCGCCAGAGCCAAGTTAGTTCAATTCCACACATACTCCCCCTACCCTTCCAAACACTAATCCTCGCCCGTCCTACCAACCTAACTCTCCTCACTAAAGTTGGGTTGTTTCAAACTCACTTTATCACCATCAAATCATCCACCTGCGCCATTTTTAACTTTGAATATAGTCCCCGTCAAATTCCATTTATCTTTATGTTTATGCATTTGAACAAACTGCAATGTCAATCAAATGTGATGAATGTTTGAAATAACCCAACATACTTCATTGAAAAGGTTTAAAAAAATATATCTTTTCTGTCACGTGCGGCCGTTGTTTCCAATCCTACTGATCAACTGTTGAGCCAAGATTTTGGCTCAGCACTCCTCAAATGCACAAATACCTTCTCAACGCAAATCTCCGACCAACAGGCGAATCGAGCTAAAAACTAAACACTTGCTGATCGGAGACTCAGATTGATCAATAGAAAAGTTGGGAACAACGGCCGTAAGAAACTTACAAAATTAATGTATTTTTTAAAGTTTTTATTTGAGCAGATATTTAAATCTACAACAAATTAGTAAAATAATGCCCCCATCAAATTATCAAGATTCTAACATAAAGGGCTCTACACACGACACTGCATGCAGAGACTTCTGCCGCAGAGAGTCCCTGCATGCGTCTCGTTCTAGCGGCCCTTTAACAAACGAGACAGCGCTAGTTCGCTCAAACCCATGCTCTTTGCAGGCAGTCGTGTGGAGAGCCTATAAGCAATACTGCTATAATTTACCGCTTTTTCTGCTGTTTTCTAAGCAGATTTTATTATTGCCAAACAATTTTTATTGTCCAATCATTAGTTTATTCTCATATTAACTTCCACTAACTCTCAATCTACCCTGCTCCATATTCCCTATTGGCTAATTAAACGATCCATTGTTTTTTATTGCTCATACACTTCTGTCCTCGCGTGTAATAATATATTTCATATTAATAACATGTTTTCTAGTATCCCTTGTTTGGAATGAAGAAAATATTATTTACACCGTACAAAGTCTGATTTTCTATTTTGTTAGGACCGGGTACATGCTAAAACTTTATTCAGTGTTCCAAAATGAATAGGAAATCAATGTTGTAACAACTGTCTTTTCTCATGTGAATTTTAGATCTTAAATATAACGGTGTGTTTGTGCTTGTTTGTGTATTGCATATTATTATTATCTTTTAAACTTTAATATGAATACATAAATATTATGCTGAGAAATGTCCCCTTTTGTACAGGCTCTATGTTACAAGAAACATTTTAAATTCAAAACAATTAATAATAACAATTAAACACAATCAAAGATTGTGTATGCTCTTTGATGAAATGACTAAACATATTCTAAATACATAGACTTTTTTAATACTTTGTTTCTTAGGTTTAGGTCTTTCTCTAACAATCATTGTCTCATTTATAAAAAAAAAACATTCATGATAGGAGATACTACCAGGCGGCCTTTCCCATGACTTTTTAAAGTTGCATAACTCATGTTGAAAATGTTGAGCTGAAAACAATTGCGTTTACCTATAAATTCCAGATGGAAAATCTGTGAAAATGCGCAATTCTCATAATAATTCATTGTGTTTACTGCTTTGTTCAAATATAGTAACGATGTGCAAATCAACAAAAGCACAACGATGAACTAAATGGTCAGTAGCTGAGTTTTTTTAATGCGTCTGGTTCCCACTAGGCTCTGTGGGTTCAATTCCTCTCCTAGTAAAGTCCTCCGTCATTGCACAACCAAATTAAGAGGCATTAAAATATTGTCAGGTTCATAACTCATAAGGGAACGTACCCATACTACGTTAACACACTTTTTGCAATTTTTAACCCCCCCCCCCGGTGACCAAAATCCTAAGCAACCCGCCGCTCATTTGTATGGAGCGTGACATTTTGAAGACCCCCCCCCCCCCCCCTAAACGTGTCACGTAGTATGGGTACGTTCCCTAAATGTTATTAAATAAAATAATTATGAGTAAAAACGGATCAAGTCATTGCATGTTCCCCAAAATAACCTAACCTAAATAAGCCCTTTAGCATGTGTTTGGTAGGCACATTATATACAGCTATTACAGTGTGCTTGTGTTTGCCCCACACCTTTGTGCGGCGTTGTAGGGAGATGGTGAGCGCCATTGTGAACCAGCGCGGCCGCGAGGGCGGGCCCCCGGACGGAGGGCCCCCGCAGCGCATGGGTCCCCCGGGAGGCGGAGGGGGGGGCGGCGGCGGTGGCGGAAACCAGAACTATGTAAGTCAACCAATTATACACACATTACACACTGGTGGGGGGTGATCAATCACTGGGACCGCAGAGGGCTTTTGAAAAATTTGCAATTTAGGTCTAATGAAACTGTGGTTGGGGTGCTTCGAGATCTTCTATATTGCCACTCAGTTGTGAAGAGAAGATGAGAACCAAAATTAAATATTAAAAAAAAATTATGATCTACATCACTTTTGATGACCATCGAATCATCAATAAGCACCATATGAACTTGACTTCGAACAGTCACTCTTAAATGGCTATTCTTGTCCTGTTTCAGCTTTTGATCAAATTGTGATGTGCTTACAAGCATAAAGATCAGCCGAGCGATTCTCTATGTTTTGTGAGATCGAGATAGATCTCGGGCGAGTCTCCTGTCAGATTTGTTTGATTTTCTTTGACTGTTATTTGCTTTTTCTATGGGCCGATGTCAGAATTTCAGCTGTGAGCTGTCACGTATTTTAGTTTAGGTCGTTTAACAGCCTTAGAAAATCACAGAAATCTGACAGGAGATCTCGCCCGAGATCTATCTCGATCTCACAAAACATATAGAATCGCTCGGCAGATAGTTATGTAGTTCTGCTGGTTAAAAATTGATCGGAAACTAAAATGTGTTTGGAATCGGCATTCAACGCATATTGTTTGAATGTAAATCCAAATGGTGCTGATTGTTGAGTGGTTTTTTTAAATGGTTCAATTAAACGTTTGCCCTTCTACTTTTGCGCCTGCCTGACAATATCGCTAAACCGATTGGTGATATAGATCCCCTGGAGAACCCTTGTCACATAAAAAAAAAAATTGTGGTTAACTTGTGGTAAATATTTTTTTAGAAAAAACCTTTTATTTGCCTTTATTACTATAAAAAACCACTATTTGCATTTGGGGCGATGGAAAATACTGCTTTTAAAATTTCAATTTTGTTAAATGAAAATTGGCTTTTGTCGTATAGCGAGGCAGCTTACTGCTTTTTAATAATTTATGTCCGAATTCTATGAAATTTTGAATGCAGTGTTTTCCATCGCACCAAATGCAAATAGTTATCTGTTATAGCATTATAGCAGCAATAAAGGTGAATCAAAAGGTTTTTTTCTAAAAAAATATTCAAATTAAGCATCTCCAGTCAAACTGTAACCAAAATTAAAAGTAACACTTTTTGGTTTTTATCAAACTGTCAGTGTATGTTCTTATGTTTTAAGTATTAAGTTTTTTTTTATGACTGCTGCAAATTTTTCAACAAGACACATTTCATTGTACATTGCTAAAACCATTCACATCATCATAAAAAAAATTATTCATATAATTCTCAGTATTATGTGCATATTATTAGCATTATTTTATCAACACTTTTGCAGCTGATTTTATTTGATGACTGGCATCTGTTTCACAGGGGAATCAGATTCCAAAGCTACATTGTTTGCATTCATTTTGTCGACTCATTCTGTTTTTGCATGCCTACAAATCACGTGACTTACAATATGTTATAATTTGAATCTCGTCTCATTGTTAAAATCACTGCTTATAATATTCATTTAAAATTTTTAAAAGTAATAGGATTGATTTATTATTAAAGTATTTAAAAAAAATAAACTCACACTTATAATAAATTGTCGATTTCTTACTTAGGGAACGTACCCAAACTACGTGACCAACTTTTTGCAATTTTTAACCCCCCCCCCCCCCGGTGACCAAAATCCTAAGCAACCCGCCGCTCATTTGTATGGAGCGTGACCTTTTGAAGACCCCCCCCCCCCTAAAAGTGTCACGTAGTATGGGTACGTTCCCTTATATATTTATAAATTCGCTTTGTTTCCCCGGAAATGTGCTTTTATTTTTACCGCTTATTGCATAGTATTTTTTTTTCCTAATTTACCGGAGTAATTATTTAAAATTTGAAAAGATTGGTTCATTTTGGTAAGAATTATTATTCTCATAAATATCAAAGTAATGGAAGAATGCTTTTTTTCATAGGTCATAAAATTTTTATAACATGTAGGAGTTGATAATGAAATTGTAGATAATAAAAAATTTTCCATTGAATTATTTTGTGACTAAAATTTGTAGTGAGCAATATAAAATAGTGCAAGTTTGTAATACAATAACATAAAAAGATGGATTATGTGTGTATTTTGTATTATTAAATATTTTGAATATTTTTATGATTGTAAAACATTATTTCGAGGCCGGAAAGGAAAAATGGCTAAAGCTCCATATATCTACGACATTAAAGATGAACCTACACAATAAGCTGTATTGTTTGTTTGTGGTTGAGTTCATCAAATCACGTTTTCTAGACTTTCCCAGAACCGAGTCCTTTAACCTGTTGAGGTCCCGGCTTTTTCCAGAAAAACACGGAAATTTCACGATCTTCAATTGAATGTTTTGTGGATTAAATTTAACCTATCGTATATTTTATTGACTGAAACACATTCCTAGAACAATAAACTATTTACCAAAATAACATTACTTGCGTAATTACGTAAATTGATAGGTTTTATGATGTTTTATTCGAGGTACACGCATGTCACGCATCGGCAATGTGACGCGGCCGCCAAAATGACAGTTGGAGATGCCCACAGACAAACATTATTTTTAAATATTGTGTGGCTACTAAATGAATGAAATCTTTACCCATACCATAGGGAATGTTGGCGGCAGTGATTCTGACACTTCCTTTACCGATTTTGTACATAGAAGGGTCAAAATAGTAGAAAGGAGATATTTTTTTTTCGCGCATGCGCAGAATCTTTTTACATCCCGGACTACGGAAAATTTAATATAAATTATTCGAAGTGACTTGTCTCATTGCGGGTTTCTCTATGGTAAAGTACGATAATAGAGCAAGCGTTTCTGACATTGTTCTTCATACACTTTCTGTATACATAAGGGTCAAAATTGCATTTCAAAGTGCCGCGCCACCTCGCGGACACCGGTGTCCGAACGGCCCACAACGAGTTAATTTCTATATCTGTTATGTCAACTGTCATTGATTTGGAAGACTGCAATAAACTGTCACGTCTCTAGTGTAAATCAAATTGCATTTCAATTTTTTGAATAATTATAATTGACAAAGTGTTAATTTTTTTTATGTATGTCTAGCAATATTTAAGTAATTTATATAAATAAAATGGATTTAGCGGACTTTGATACACATAATTTGTGATTCACTCACGATATAATAGAGGGTTTTGAAACTCAACTGACCTGAAGTGCGAATTTCTAAACCCGCCATCTTGGATAATTTTGGCAAAATGTGATGGTTGTGATGGCTCGTGATTGGTTGAATTCCGATATAGCGGGTTTTAATAATAGCTACTTAAATGATATAGCGGGTTTCGTTTCACACTCACAGTTTGAACATGGTTTTTGGTCGTGATAAGGGAGGTTTTGAAACTCAATTTTAGATTCCTCTTGTTCCTCACAAAAATATGAACAAGATGTCATATTCAGACCATTTTGTCAAAAAAAAAGACATGGCGGGTATTGAAATTATAGGACTCTACTAGAGTTTCCCAGAGCATGTGGGGAACTCTAGAAAACTTGATGTGATGAACACAAGCACAAACAAACAATATAACTTATTGAATAGGTTCATCTTCATTCAATGTCACGGCTGTATGGTGCTTTAGCCATTTTTCCTTTCCAGCCTCAAATATATGCATTATAAAAGAATATAAAAATATCCTATATTGTTAAGTAGTGACGATTTTTAAGTAATGTCTAGTTTGATTTGTTGGCAACCTTGCTAAAACATGTAAAAAATTTGAAAGAGCTTCGCCAGTTATTAAAAATTTATACAACATAACTTATTCATCTGCACTATTATATTATTGATTTACTGTATGTTTGCTTTGTTATTGTTAGAGTTCTAGGTTTCATTTCATAGATTGCATATTGGGTAGATTTTGAAACCAAATGCCTGAAATATGAAACTCTGATTTCTAAGGCATATTACACCCTTCTTTTTTAATGAATCAATTTCCTAAATGCAACCGAATCTTTTTCTGTTTCACATTTTCATTAGAGTCATTAATATTGCCTTCAATGATTAAAAATTAATTTTAGCTTGCATTGCTTTTTAACTAATCACAAAGTTTTAAATATTTTGATGTTTTACTAAACTAGTATGTATTATTACATTCGTTGGGCTTTCTGGTTTCCTGGATTTCACCTTTACTTCTGTTTTAGTCTGCTTGCCTTAGAATTAAAATCTAATATTGCCTCCATTCCTCAACAGAAGAAACCGAAGGGTATAACGCCCTCCCAAGCCAGTGAATGTGTGTGTATAATGTATGTATTGAAAAATCATCACAGACTCCTTCATTGGAGGCTTCATCTTCTGGGCCCAAGTAAAAGTGTCTACATCTGTCTTGTGGGTTAATCATAATATTACAGCTTTTTGATTTTTCAAGAGCTGTAGAGTAAAAGCCAAAAACTTGCAAATGACTATAACCAGTCATCTCTGAGCGTAAAGCTCTAGACAAGGAATGGCAAACCTGAACCATTTTTAAAGAATGAATTTTGTTTAAAAATATAAGATCTTTCTATTCGTGGGCTGAGCAACTGAGGGTATTTCCGCACATGTCTGAAGGTCTCAGCGTATTTGGAGTTAAAAGTTTAGATGTCATTTTGTTGTCTGATGATATTTCGTTTCAATTAACCCTAATTATTAGGTAGCTAATTATTATTTATAGGTTCAAATGTTGAAGCGAGATAGTATTTATATATATTCCGATAATCTTGAAATACGTACATATAAAAATATATTTTATTTAATTTATTGGGGGGCTAGAATTCCAATAATCCATGCGCTTGATAGCTGCAAGACGAGTGGTTATCTGGCCTCCTACATAGTTAAGTAAATTGAAATACGTACATATAAAAAGATATTTTGTTTAATTTATTGAGGGGCTGGAATTCCAATAATCCATGCGCTTGATAGCTGCAAGACGAGTTGTTATCTAGCCTCCTACATGATTAAGCAAATTAAAATACGTACATATATAAAGATATTTTGTTTAATTTATTGGGGGGCCAGAATTCCAATAATCCATGCGCTTGATAGCTGCAAGACGAGTTGTTATCTGGCCTCCTACATAGTTAAGTAAATTGAAATACGTACATATAAAAAGATATTTTATTTAATTTATTGGGGGGCTAGAATTCCAATAATCCATGCGCTTGATAGCTGCAAGACGAGTTGTTATCTGGCCTCCTACATAGTTAAGTAAATTGAAATACGTACATATAAAAAGATATTTTATTTAATTTATTGGGGGGCTAGAATTCCAATAATCCATGCGCTTGACAGCTGCAAGACGAGTGGTTATCTGGCCTCCTACATAGTTAAGTAAATTGAAATACGTACATATAAAAAGATATTTTCTTTAATTTATTGGGGGGCTGGAATTCCAATAATCCATGCGCTTGATAGCTGCAAGATGAGTGGCCTCCTACATAGTTAAGTAAATTCTAAAGTAAAATCCATGCTAATTTGTACAGCGCTCTTGAGGCGATTTTTCGCAAAAACAGCGCTATATAAGTTGTCCAAATTTATTATTATTATTATAACCCGTCAAAGGACAGGAAAAACACGGAAATTTCCTAACAAAGCACCACTTTGAATTGAATGTTTTGTGATTAATTTTGAGCTATCTTATATTTTATTGACTGAAACACATTCCTAGAACAATAAACTGTGTACCAAAACAACGTTACTTGCGTTAATTACGTAAATTGGTAGGTTTTACTACGTTTTCGTCAAGTAATCCGCATCGGACTTTGACAGAAAGAATCGCCGCAAATTTGACATTTTGATGCCACAGATGAAATCATATAAAAATATTCTGAGGTTGCCAGGTGAATGAAATTTTTGCCAATGTCATGGGTAAATGTTGGCGCAAGCGATTCTGACCTTGTCCTTCATACAAATTCTGTACATAGAAGGGTCAAAATTGCTGACAAACATATTTTTTTCGAAATTTTTTCCGCGCGCGTGCACAAACCGCGTGTGGAATCGCGTCTCCGGTCAATAAGAGGTTAAAAACAAACATTTTTCTATCAAACCTCTCCATTGGGTATTTGAGTAGTCTAGCGGGTTACGTGATAAGCACCCGGTCTCGTGACAGATGAGACAGCACGTATCACGTGATCTGCTGCGATGTGTAGTTGTATGATCAGCGGTGATGTGTGATAAGTTTTTTTGTTTTAAATTGAAGAAAAAATCATCAGACAGCAAAATTACATCTACATTTTTAACTCCAAATATGCTCAGAAACCGCTGGCTAAAATCCTCTGAATATATGCTGTTACACCCTGTATAAATTACACTTCTGTATAAGTAGGATAAATAAACATCAGCTGCTAATTTATAACTGGGTTTATCATATTTTGTCCAAATGTGAGGTAAGGGAGGTATTTTTATAAAATTTGGGTATATTTGACACACTTACGTTGTTTCCAATAAGAAGTTCTGATGACATGTTTTTGATGATTTTTCTTCTCGTGTGTATGGAGGGTGTGTCGCCTGGCAATGTGTATGCACATGCGTGTTGCCAGGCGCCACTTAGTGTATGTATTACAATGTTTGTGTGTGCCCCTGCAGGAGTCTGGCAGTGGGCGTGGTGGAGGATCTTCCACCCCATCACACACTGTGAGTAGTACCCCCATCCATCCCTGTACACCCCCGTACATCCTCCCAACCCACCCTGTCACGCTCCTGCCCCCTATAGCTCCGTTGTAACCCCTCTTTCTGTTACACGGAGCTATCAGCAGTTTAGTAAAACTGAAGATTTGAATTGAGATTAGATCATGGGCTCCATTGATTCCCCCATAGACATCCAAATTTAATAGACGAGAAGATACAGATGAGGGGTAAAACCAAACTATGGGGGGCGAAGAGGGGAAAGATGACTGTGATTCGTTAAAAAATCAATCTGACAGTATATATAGGCATCTCGCATTATAATATCATTATTTATTTCTTAAAAGCAAAATCTGCTTTTGAATGAATAGACCTTTTTACATGGGAGCGCGAATTGCTCACCACGTTATTAACATATTTGCGAAGTCCAAATGCGGCAAAAGTAAAGTTTGCCGATTTTCACAGAGGAATATTTTGTTGCCCTATTTAGTTGAGACACTTTTACAAATGTTTCATAATTTTCTTACCCCTGTAACCAGCGACGAGCTCACGGAGAACTATGTTCACATATTTTAGGATATAGCACAAGCTCTCATTTTGCCGTGTTATTTCGTAAAATGTACGATGTGAGCTCAGCGCTGGTCAGGACAAGAATGATGTCACATTTTTTAGATTCAAGCGAGGCTCTCATAAGCCCAGCCGGCTCCATGGAACCGGAATACGCTTTTATCACTTAGGGCAGGTCCAGATATATTCATATGTCCTTGGATTCCCCCCTCCCAACAATAAACTGTCTTCCTTTTACTATACTAACCTTTTTGTAACTGTAATTCTGTATTAACTACATGCGTGTCAGGCCTGGCTAGCTTTGCAGTAGCTTAGAAATAATAACACTTCTATTGTTTTCCGTTCAGTGGGTAAATGTGGCACGGTACACACAAATAGATTTTTATTTAATCACTGAAGATAATATTAGCGACTCTTAATTGAAAATTTGATACAGAAAAATCAGAAAAAGATACAGTTGCATCTAGGAATTGAACCCAGGACTTTAGCTTTGCCGGGGCTCTGCTCTATCACTGAGCCTAATGGGCCTATCCCCTTCGGTCGTATTTAACTGTATCATACTTCGATTTCATTTTCTTAATGTTAGTTAGTTCTTAGTCGAAGTATGATAAAGTCAAATATGGCCGAAGGGGATAGTCACATTAGCTCAGTGGTAGGACAGCGCCCCGGCAAGGTCCCTGGTTCAATTCCTAGAGTGGCATTATCTTTTTCTGATTTTTCTGTTTCAAATTTTCAATTGAGCTAATATTGCCTTAGTGATTAAATATTACAATTTTAGGTTTAAGGGTCTTTGCTCATGGAGTCTGAAAAAAAAAACAGTTTTCGATGCAATTGCAATCAATCTGAATAAAATTGATAATTTTCTGATCTGGCATATCGCAGATTAATCGAAAACTTGACAGGTCGTAAGTCGCTACCATGGCAACCTGTCAACAAGGCAACTGAAAGTCGGGCAGTCGCGTTTCAATTGCCTTGTTGACAAGTTGCCATGGTTGCCAGATTGACAGTTGCCTTATTGAAAGGTTGCCATGGCAACCTGTCAATAGGGCAACTGAAAGTCAGGCAGTCGTGTTTCAGTTGCCTTGTTGACAGGTTGCCAGATTGACAGTTGCCAGTTTGACAGTTGCTAAGTCAACTGAAAGTCAGGCAGTCGTGTTTCAATTGCCTTGACAGGTTGCCAGATTGACAGTTGCCTTATTGACAGGTGTCATGGCAACCTGTCAATAAGGCAACTGAAAGTCGGGCAGTCGCGTTTCAATTGCCTTGTTGACTGGTTGCCATGGTAACGGCTCACGACCTGTCATGTTTTGACATGTCAGATCAGAAAAATATTGATTTTGTTCAGAAGGTTGATTGTGATTGCGCCGACAACCGTTTTTTCTCAGTTTCTCCATGAGCGGATGGCCCCAAGTCATTAGGTTAAAATAAGGTTTTAGTTTCTGATTACAATAAAAAATAATATAAAATCTTCCCGGATAAAACGTCCGTCATGGCCGACATCTGTTGCATCAGGATGTCTACCCGAGGATCCCGATAGTAACGCATTTCTTCCGAAGTGTCGGATCCAGAGCTTTCGCGCGGCATTCGGCGTTTCCGAGAAACTCGCGCTTGATCATTGTTTCCGACCGGCGAAGCGTCTTTATTGTCGATATCACTCATTTTCATGCACAGTTTAAACACGCAAACAACACAAAAAACACACTAAACAATTAGTCAATTTCTCAGAAAACTATCTATCACGGTATATTTAATGTTTAAACTGGAAGGGCAGGGAATAAACTTCGATTTTCGACTCAAAATTGTTTTTTTAAGTACAGCGAAACACGAAAACTGCTTTCGGCGCGAAAAAACGGTGTCATATGACAAAAAATAACATTACGTGATCTGAGATGCGCGTCACTAGTGTTGCCAGCAGAGAGAAAATGTGGCAAGTCGAATAAAAAAAGGGGCAAATATAGGGAATAAACACGCGCGAAACGGAAACTAAAAGGGCGAAAGAGCTAGCTCTCTCTCATAATGGATTCCAGGCATCGATGGAAACAAAATATAAATTTTATTGGTAGGTAAAATTATTCTATAAAATCGTGCGATTTCATACACAATCTTCCGCACTATGAAAATTTGACAGAAAAAAATTCTCACAATAGGAAAACATTAATTTATTATTATCAGCAGTTTCAATGCATTATTGAGTGGGAGTGTTTTTAAATATTTTCCGCCCATTTTAGCGATAGCCCGTAAATATTTTATTAATAACATTGATAGCGGTCGCTCAACGGTCTTATCTTAAATAAACACATTTGGGTTAGTGAACTGCTGTGAAAAGCGTGATTTAAATGGTACGACCACTTGTACTGTTATTTGTTTTGTATTTTGTACACGTTTTGGTAAAATAAAGTGCCAATCCAATAATGCCACATGGAAACCAACTTGAAAATTATAACCGAAACTGTTCTCTTCAACATAATTTTGAATTAGCAATTTTTTCCTTTTTGGATTTATTCATTCATGAAAAGTTATGAAAATAAATAATTTTAAAAAGCCCAACCTAACCTAACCTATTAAATTTTTTTTCTTCATAATTTTTAATGACTTTTCAAAGAAGGTGTGGTGAAGTTACGAGTTGTTGAGTTTCATATTGAATTTGTCTATGAGTTCGTAATTCTTTTTTTTAACAGATTTCAACAATTTTTTTTTGATTTTTGGGATATTGTGCCTTGTTGCAGCTTCTTTCTCCGTCAGCCAATGTTTAAGTCTTGCAGTGCCTCGTCATCAGGACAATAATTGCCTAGTAATAATTGTACATCCCATTATTACATCTCTTCTGGCAATTGACACTGCGAGGCTCTTCGAAACTTTGACTCAAGGAGGTGGTACCTAATTCTCAATCTTCGTCATTTTCCCCTCAGCACACCTCATACCCCAAATATAGGATGTAATAGTCACACTGGCTCTGTGCAGTCAGTAATCACATGAAAAGGAAAGTTAAATAAGACTCAATATTACAAAAGTCGAATCTTTCCTTTTAAGATTTTAAGGTTTTGCATTTGAATTTCAACGTTCTATTTCGAGTTTCACTATTGTTTTCCTGAATTACAATAACGTGCTTCCATTTAGATTTGAACTAGTGCAGAATAGTCTGAATTCTCGACAAATCAGTTCCAATTTTGAAAATGTCAATAAAAACAAATTTCTATTGAAAATATTATATTAATGTAGGGAGTTACTTTATCGAAATTTGAGTTCATTGAATTTGAGTTACGCAGGATGCACAGATAACCAAAATTAGTATTTTAGGTGGTGTTTGTTAATCACAATTACGTGTTTTCCATTTGAATGTTTGTATTGATGTTTGTTGTAAATGTTTGCTAATATTGCATTGGTCTCCAGGAGGAAATCATGGTTCCTGGCCCCAAGGTCGGCCTCATCATCGGCAAGGGCGGAGAAACCATCAAGCAGTTGCAGGAGAAGTCTGGCGCCAAGATGGTGGTCATCCAGGATGGACCTAATCCCGAATTTGTAAGTATTTAAACTAACCCTAAATTATGATAATCTTTTTCTAGCATCATAATACTTGTATGGTTTTCAATCTCATTAATCCGCCATCCCAAAAACCAGGCAAGTATCCAATTAGTAAAAGCGACAGGATTTAGTACGTACATTACCTAATTAGAACAGTAGATTAATAAATGGTTGTTTTTCTCTCTGCGCTGGTTCAGGAAAAGCCCCTCCGCATAACGGGAGACCCCCAAAAGGTGGAATATGCAAAGCAGCTGGTGTATGAGCTGATCGCCGAGAAGGAGATGCAGTACGGAGGGCGCGGGGGCGGTGGCAAGGCTCCCGGCAGCAACTCTTCGCAGCAGTGGGGCGGCAGCGGAGACGACTTCGACGGCCAGCCTGTTCCCGAAGGACACGAGGTGGGTTATACTTTTACTTTATTTTATCTAGTCCTTGGTTCATGACTGCCACTAACCCTCTTTCTCTTGAATCCCTCCTAACCCTCTTCCTCTTGAATCCCACCTAATCCTCTTCCTCTTGAATCCCACCTAACCCTCTTCCTCTTGAATCCCACCTAACCCTCTTCTTCTTGAATCCCACTTAACCTTCTTCATCTTGAATCCCACCTAACCATCTTCCTCTTGAATCCCACCTAACCTTCTTCCTCTTGAATCCCATCTAACCCTCTTCCTCTTGAATCCCACTTAACCTTCTTCATCTTAATCCCACCTAACCCTCTTCCTCTTCAATCCCACTTAACCCTCTTCCTCTTGAATCCCACCTAACCTTCTTCCTCTTGAATCCCATCTAACCCTCTTCCTCTTGAATCCCACTTAACCTTCTTCATCTTAATCCCACCTAACCCTCTTCCTCTTCAATCCCACTTAACCCTCTTCCTCCTTAATCCCACCTAACCCTCTTCCTCTTAATCCCACCTAACCCTCAAAACCTAACCTGGCTCAAAATATCACCCTCAACGGTGTAGTAAGTAATGTGGCAATATACTGCTGTCATAAGCAAAAAGGCAGTTATAAATTTTCTAAACTCATATTCTGATGGAACTTTTTATTATAATAATTGAAAGATCTCGTGTATCAAAATGTGACTTGCAAATTCCCAGCTGCCTTATGCTGCAATTTATGATGTTCTATTGTGTTTTATCCAAGTTGCCAAATCTACAGTCTATGTATGACTGGATTTTAATTCTCAAACATATATGCATTCCAAACCTTTTTTTTTGTAAATGTTGACCAACAATATTTGTTTAACTAGGTTCTGGTGCCGAGAGCAGCTGTGGGTGTGGTCATTGGCAAGGGAGGTGACATGATCAAGAAGATCCAGGCTGAGACCGGAGCCAGAGTTCAGTTCCACCAAGGAAGAGATGAAGGACCTGGAGACCGAAGGTAAACACCAGACTTACTCTTTCTTTACGCGGTTCTTTTTTATTGCCCATTTGAGAATAATGCAATTTTAACCTACTTAACTGTGCAGAATTTACTTCTTTTGAACAGCATAATGGTGTGTATAAATACCCTGAGAAATGTTACAAATAATGTATTATGTATGCGGTGTTCACTCCTCAAAAATTATGGTCAAGAATTGCCTAAACATTAAATGAAACACACACTGACCTGAAGGAAATGCCTTCCTGCAATAGTATAGGAATATATATCCTAGTATAGGAATATATATCCTAAACTATCCATGTAAGGGGTCGATCGATTTTGACCCTTCTGTGTACAGAATTTGTATGAAGGACAAGGTCAGAATCCCTTGCGCCAACATCGTTGATGATATAGCCTCTAGTTTCATTCACCTGGCAATACCAGAATATTTTAAAATCATTTTATCTATGGCATCGAAATGTCAAATTTGCCGCAATTAAATCTTTCCATGTTATGGACTGGTCTTTGACAGGGGGGGGGAGTAGAGAAGTAGAGAAGTAGAGAAGTAGAGAAGTCTCACTAAGGGTATGGGGCACGCCCCCTGCCTTGTGGTAAATATGCAAAATATGTGACGTCACGTTAGGGGGAGGCTATGTGTGATGGGGGGTGGATCAAAAATCATGAAATTCATGTGGTGTAATTTATGGATGGCCCTTAACATGGGGAGGCTAAGTTTTTTGTTAAATCAGTTTAGGCGCATTTCATTATTTATGTTGTATCTTGAATTCTTCTTGATATTCGAAATCTCAAAAGATCAACTTTTCCATAACAAGAAAAAATAATGCACATCAAAGATGAACAGGCAAAGAACAATTCTTATTTTGAATTGTTATATGTATAACCAAAATAGGCTAACTTGCCATTTGTTTGCCTTGTGCATTCAGGCAAGTACCTACCAGATTAGTGCACATTATAAATACATAGAGGCATGAAACACAATCTTTGAGGTACTTATTTAAACTCATACGTATATTATAAAGTACCCACAATAAAAAATAAATTATCTTTTATGGTGCATAACCAACCACATCGTTTGTGACATAGAGTGCAGTTTAACTAAATTTTATCTTTTACTCTATTTCATTGGCGAAGGTTGATGTATGTACTTAATTTTTTTTATGAAATCTCTCAATAAATGTTTTTTCGCAGATGTTTCCTGCAAGGCAAATCCCATCAAGTAGACCAAGCACGACAGATGATCTCCGACCTTATTGACAGTGTAAACGTGAGTTCCCACGCAATCCTTTATTATATTTTTCTAAACACCTGAAAGGGAGTTAAATGTAATGGTGCTCTGCAATTTATTAACAATTTTTTTGCATTTGGTAAAATCTCTTCATCTGTGAGGGATATTGACCTACACAAAATACAAACTTCGTGTTGCAAGAATTAACTATTACAGTGTTTAGGGGTACATAGATTTTCTGCTTTTTGAATGCTCTATGGCTAATTTGTTGTATTTTATGTTACAGAGACGGGACCAAGATGGCGGCGGACGAGGTGGCGGTGGCCCTCGCGGCGGGCCCGGCGGTCAGCGCAACGGGGACGGGCCCGGCGGACCGGGGGGTCCGGGCGGCGGCTACGGAGGCAACTGGGGCCAGCCCCAGGGGGACAACAAGATCGAAGTCTCCTTCTCCGTCTCCAATGTCAAGTGCGGAGTTATCATCGGCCGGGGTACACTATAACAAATACCGACGCCTCGTCAAACAAACAATGCTAATCACAATTTGCTTACAGGATACAAACAAATACTGCTTTGTTGTCAAGATTCAAGACTTGTTATGATCTTGGTTAAACAACACTGCTGCCAAGAAGCTGATGGGGGTCTGCTACAGCTAACTAATGATAAATTTTTTGCAGGTTTAGTTTTTCAAATGGTCTGGAAATGGTGCTTTGCAGATCCCTTTATCCCTCCCGTCACAATCACTGAAGGCTGTCAACAGTTAGACTATTTCTTGGTTGTGCTGCTGCTTTGTTGCCTTTTTGATCTCCACAGGACTCTATTCAGCATTTTGGCATCATTTGATTCATTTCGGATGAACTGGATTCTCGCTTTTTCGGCTTACTTTATTCATTTTCAGATTGATGCAATCTTTTTGACTTAGATTGGGTAAGTATCTAAGTTAAAAATGGAGAGTAGCCGAAACTACAAATTTAATTTGGATTTTCACCAGTAAAACTATCTCTGATCACTTTATTGCATTAGGGTTAAATTATTCACAATAGCGAAGAAAAACATTAATTAGTACTGCCTAAATTATTATGCTATCTACTTTTCATATTTGCTAGTAAAGTAAACCAAATATCAAGTTATATAAGTAAACTGTAAGTTCACAGCATTTTAAGAAAATGTCATATTATCTCTCGGCAATTTACAAGTTTCAAGAGTATTTCTGGAGTGTTTCCTTAATCTCTGCCTGATTGGCTTGTCATGCTGTGTTTATTTTGGAAAATCTATCTTAAATAATTAAAGTCTTCTATCTTTTTTCCACAATAACTTCTTCAACAGACATTAAACTTAGTCTTAACCT
This sequence comes from Limnephilus marmoratus, assembly GCA_917880885.1. Taxonomy (NCBI): domain Eukaryota; kingdom Metazoa; phylum Arthropoda; class Insecta; order Trichoptera; family Limnephilidae; genus Limnephilus; species Limnephilus marmoratus. The sequence goes on from OU862928.1 coordinate 26,150,864, forward strand.
CTTATTGGCCGGAGACGCGCGGGCGCGCGTGTATTGTGCGCATGCGTTAGAAAATAATTCGAACAAAAAATGTGTGTCTGCGATTTTGGCCCTTCTATGTATAGAATTTGTATGAATAACAAGGTCAGAATCGCTTGCACCAACATTACCCCATGAGATGGGTAAAAATTTCACTCACCTTGCAACCCCAGAATATTTAACGATTTTATCTGTGGCATGAAAATGTCAGATTTGCCGTGAATTTTAACGGTCAAACTTGATGCGTGTTCCTCGACTAAAACATCATAAAACCTATTAATTTACCTAATGCAAGCAATGTTGTTTTGGTACATAGTTTATTGTTCTAGGAATGTGTTTCGGTCCACAAAACATTCAATTCAAAACGGTGTTTTGTTACGAAATTTCCGTATTTTTCCTGGAATTTGCCGGCCTTTGACAGGTTAAGAAATTATAATGTCAAATTAATTATCTCAGCAATTTACAAGTTTCAAGAGTATTTCTGGATTGTTTCCTTAATCTAGCCTGATTGGCTTGTCATGCTGTGTTTATTTTGGCAAATCTATCTTAAATAGTTCACTATTACTAAAGTCTTCTTTCTGAATCTAATTTCTCCACAATGACTTAACTTGCATTATATTCTTCAACAGACATTAAACTTAGTCTTAGAAATATATAGTAGAATAATTGTAAAGAGATTCCTGCTTATGTGGCGATGTACTGTTTCGTAGGATTACTGTGGGGTAAGAGGGGACCGCTGGTGGAAGTTCCAAACTATTTCGATTAGTTTGAACTACTATCGGTGTGCGCAAATAAATTAAATGTGCACTCTTCGAAATGATTTGCCTGTTAAAAAAAAAAAAAATTCAAAATCATTGTGTATGTTGTATTTGTCTTTCATCACTAACACCAGAGGTGATACAATAATATATGATGCTGTCCTGTGAGATAAAAACCCTCACCTTGCCCATCTCCACAAATGCGTAACTTTGCACATCGTCACATTGCTAAGTCCGTTTCAGGTGGAGAGGTGATAAAGCAGATCAACGCGCAGTCCGGTGCACACTGCGAACTAGATCGACGAACGCAGGCGGTTCGCGGGAATAGGACCTTCATCATCAGGGGGGACCCTGATAATGTGGACACTGCGCGCCGATTGATCGTGGAGAAGGTTGGCATGGTGAGTACACACTAAAGTAAAAAAAGAAAAATATAATATTAATTAAATATAATATTTCACTTTCTTAACTTAACCCTTGTAGATTTGAGATTAAATTACTGATACCGCACATAAAAAAGATGTCTATGGCCGGCGAATTCTTGAGTATTTCCACATTCCAATAAAATGAAAATAATTTGAATATTTCTGAATGTATCCAAAAACTGAAAACTGTTTTTGAAAGGCAATTAAATACACTTCCAAATTGTATTATTAGAAGTAAGCATGTTATTTTTGAAATATTAAAATTTTGAATGGCAAACATTAAAAATTTTCATTTTCGAATATATATGGAACTGAAATCGTGGCGTAGTGTTTTCTCTTTCTAACACTGCTTAGATCACATTTTTCATCATGATGTGAGGGAGGTAAAATGATTTTTATGTTACCGTACGAGCTGACCCCTAAATGTGTTAAATTTAAAATAGTTGTTTGGCCCAACCGGTTAACCTCTAATAGGCCGGAGACGCGAGGGCGCGCGCGGATTGTGCGCATGCGTGAGAAAATAATTCGAAAAAATATCGAACAAAAAATGTTTGTCTGCGATTTTGGCCCTTCTATGTACATAATTTGTATGAAGAACAGGGTCAGAATCGCTTGCACAAACATTACACCATAGGATGCGTCAAAATTTCATTCACCTTGCAACCCCAGAATATTTTTTAACGATTTTATCTGTGACATAGAAATGTCATTTTTGCCGCGAATTTTAGCTGTCAAAATTGATGTGTGTTCCTCAACTAAAACATCGTAAAACCTATTAATTTACGTAATTAATGCAAGTAATGTTGTTTTGGTACATAGTTTATTGTTCTAGGAATGTGTTTCAGTCAATAAAATATGCGATAGCTCAAAATTAATCAACAAAACATTCAATTCAAAATTCAAAGTGGTGCTTTTTTAGTGAATTTTTTTAATTTTCGTGAAATGGCCTGGCCACTCAGAGGTTAAAGGCTTTACATATAAAATATTTAGTTTTATTTGCTCGTTTTTAAAACAAAACTAATTAATTAAATAATATTTTTTTTTTTTTTTTATCTATCAGCATGGATATCCGAAGAAGTTACAAGACCATACTTACGGAAAAAAAGTTTTTTTTGGCTTTCCTGAACAATTACCTTTTTAGTCTTGCATTGGTATGCTTTCCGGATAATGGATGGTTTTGTTTGTTATTTATGTAAGCTGTATTGTTTGTTTTCCATCTTTCCCAGCCTTTGAACTTTGTGGTTGAGAGCGGCGGTGGCGGCGGCGGCTCCAACAACGGCGGAGGTGGCGGCGGCGGGGGCGGCGGCTCAGACTTTGGCGGGTACGGGGGCCCAGGAGGTCCTGGCGGTCCCGGAGGCCCGGGTGGTCCCCCCGGAGGCGGCGGTGCAGGCTGGGGATACAACCCGCACTGGCACCCCGCGCAGCAGCAGCAACAGCAGGAGCAGCAGATCCCTGTCAACCCGGCCACGGGACAGCCCGATTACAGCCAGCAGTGGATAGACTATTACAGGTAGACAATTTCAGCTTCCTGTAAATACTACACATCCCAGTCGATTCACCTCTTATTGGCCGGAGACGCGCGGGCGCGCACATATTGTGCGCAGGTGCGAGAAAATAATTCGAAAAAAATTATAACAAAACATGTTTGTCTGCGATTTTGGCCCTTCTATGTACAGAATTTGTATGAAGAACAAGGTCAGAATCGCTTGCGCAACATTACCCCATAAGATGGGTAAAAATTTCATTCACCTTGCAACTTCAGAATATTTTTAAACGATTTTATCTGTGGCATGAAAATGTCAAATTTGCCGCGATTTTTTTCTGTCAAACTCTATGCGTGTTCCTCGACTAAAACAACGTAAAACCTATTAATTTACTTAATCAACGCAAGTAATGTTGTTTTGGTACATAGTTTATTGTTCTAGGAATGTGTTTCGGTCAATAAAATATACGATATCTCAAAATTAATCCACAAAACATTCAATTCAAAATTCAAAATGGTGGTTTTTTAGGAAATTTCCGTATTTTGATGGAATTTGGAATTTGATGGCCTTTGACAGGTTAAGGAAAATGATTCCTCTCGGATGTATGAGTCCATCACCTAAGTCACCTAACGTAGCGAACTACTTGGGATGACGTACGGCAGAGGTATTGGTTATACAATAAATGGGCGAGGGTACCCATACCCGCTTCCCAAATTGGTTCTGTGTGTAACTCATGAATGATAACATTCCCAAGAATAAACTGGATGTCTCCCTACAGATCTTTGGGCCTCATCAGAGAAGCGGAAGCTATCGAGCAGACCAAGGGCAAACCTACCCAGGGAGCCACTCCCCAACCTGCCGCACACCACCCTCAAGGTAAATAATACCGCTCTAACCTAACCCAATCTAACCCACTTGTTCCAACAATTCCTTCGCAAGTTATCTGAAGGAAAAAAACTAACATAACCTATCGTTTATTGCGTGACTGGTTATATGAGTCAATTTTCACAATAGATAATAAAAGGTGGCACAAAAGTCGTTACCCTATTGGAAGATGCCTTTGTTTCTACCTCTACATCAAATGCATAATTTTCATTGTTTAGCTTCTTTGAAAGTCAGCGCAGTTTGGCCGTAGCACTAGTCATTGCCATATCTCTCTTGTTTCTGTTATCTATGAATTCAATGCTACGGAACAATTTTCTCTGTAATTATAATATTAGATATTTGAAAAGAATGTAAATTTAAAAAATTTGCATATGTAATTTGTTTGCCTTGTGTGTTGTATCTAGAACTACACCTTTACCTTTCTATAATATCTTCTATCATAAACGGTGAACAGAAACTCATCTACTCAAATTTGACCAAAAACTCCAATTTTGAACTCAATTTAATTAAAAATGAAAGTTCAAATTAAAAAAAGTGATTCCAGAAAATTGACTCCAAATGTGAAGTAGATTCACCAGTCTCCTGTTTGTACTACGGGTTTCCAGACACTATGTATATGTCGGCGGCCGATCGTAAAATCAGGCGGATCATGATACGCCTAGCCACATCGTAATTTGCCGCCATTTCACATGTACCGGATATAAGTTGGGCACATTATTACTGTCACACGAACGTAAATAAAGTGCAGGCATCGCCTCTATTGGTGCATTTTACAACTCTTATTTGAATGTGCCTAAGCGAATAGCAAGGCGGAATGTTGGAGTTTCATCTTCGATTCATACGCCTAGTTGTAAATCTGCCTTTTCATGATGTGCCGGCATGATTTTACGATCCACCGCTGACTTATACATACTGAGGTTTGATGTTAATTCAAGGCAATGTGACAAATGTGTAGTAATTGGAGTATAAGACAATGATGATTAATTGTGTGTGTCGATGTCCAGGTGGTGTGGCGTCCAACGGAGCGGCAGCGGTGGGAGGAGCTGACGCCTCGGCCTCCAACCAGGCCGACTACTCCCCGCAGTGGGCTGAGTACTACCGCTCCCTTGGCAAGATCAAGGAGGCAGAGGCAATTGAGGCACAGATGAAGCAAAAGGTAAATACTCTACCTTTTATACCCTGAACCTTTCAAATCCAATAATCATGGCAGGTGTGTTGGTTATCCAATAAATGGTTCGCGGCAATATCCATACCCGCCTCCCAAATTGATGACGAAGGACCATCTGCCACCAATTAACCTGTTATTATTAACTCCCGTTACCATGAAGTAACACTAGTTGTTTGTTTCTCCCTAGGCCACGGGAGCATCAGTGACAGCCGTAGCCACCCCGGGCACCGCCTCGTACTCGGCGGGGGGCGCCGGGGGCTACCAGCCGCAGCCCTACCACCAGCAGCAGCAGGCGCAACAGCCGCCCCAGCAGCAATACGGGGGTTACGCTGCTTACCACCAGCAGCAGGCCGCCTACCAACCGCAGGACCAGCCCCAATAGACTCGTGAGTACCCCTTGCACTGCTCTCAACCAAACAAGTTTATAGGCAGATTGTGCTCAGTCATGTCCAGATAATCCTGTTGTCCATTTTATTGAACCAACAAATATGGTGATTAACCTTACCCATGCGACTGGCATACGTGATCCTGCGTATGACTATCTCCAGTTATATATATCCAGTTTAAACGGTCAAAGGCCATCAAAATCCAGGAAAAATATGGAAATTTCCTAACAAAACACCACTTTGAATTTTGAATTGAATGTTTTGTGGATTAATTTTGAGCTGTCGTATATTTTATTGACCGAAACATATTCCTAGAACAATAAACTATGTACCAAAACAACATTACTTGCATTAATTACGTAAATTAATAGGTTTTACGATGTTTTAGTCGAGGAACACGCATCGACTTTGACAGATAAAATTCCTGGCAAATTTGACATTTTCATACCACAGATAAAATCGTTTAAAAATATTCTGGGATTGCAAGGTGAAAGAAATTTTTACCCGTCTTATGGGGAAATGTTAGCGCAAGCGATTCTGACCTTGTCCTTCATACAAATTCTGTACATGAAGGGTCAAAATCGCAGTCAACATAATTTATTCGAATTTTTTTTTTATAATTTTCCTGGGCATGCGCCCAATACGCGCGCGCCCGCACGTCTCCGGCAAATAACAGGTTAACACGCATTACTCTGCCGCAAAAGATATAGAATCACCCTTCTGAATGCTAATGCACAATGGAGGCTTTCCGATATCCGACGGTTTTTGCCTCTTTGTCTTAATTATTGTCTGTGGTTAAAAACACAACAATAACAGCCAATGTTTCAAGTTTGATTTTTTTAATCATTCCATATATTTCAGTGAAATTCCACTTTGAATTTTGAAGAGTTTTGTACTTACCTTTTTTCATAACATCGATTAATTTTATTTTGAGTTCAAATCCAACTGCCTCCTAAAGCCAGTTTATCTCTAATCTCTTCCATACCATTATCAAATTCTGTTTTGACAAAGTGTTTATAAGAAAATGATTAGTGGATAAAAATGCACACAGTTTGCTCTATTAATTAACTTTGATTTTCAACCGACATGACTTGGCACAATTTGATCCATTTATAGATAATTCTAATGCTTATGTATGTAATTAAAAGTCTCGTCAATAATTTTATGCTATTATTGTATCATCAGTCCTTTTCTTTTTTGCCACAGAAATGAATAAGTAATAATTACATTCTTTCTCAGCATTAAACAATTGGGCTCTCATAAGATAAAGTCTGGGCGTTGACACTTTCGTATCCATGGAAATTTAGTCAACGCCCAGATGGATTCTGTAATATTTATTATCTTTTGTTCATTGCAAATTACTTCAAATAAACTTTTGATTTCTTTTGTTACTTTTGATATATCTCATGAACCTTATTTACTTGATATGAATATATTCCTATTTAACCATAACTTGTATGATATAAAGGCATATGTATTTTATATTGATGACTATTATTATAATAATTATTATTAACAATATGTTGTTCATCTCTGACATGATATACATCTGACTATTTCTAGATAGACCATGCACTCTTTTTAGGCAAAATTATTTATTTTCCTCACATTAGATATTGTTTGTTTAGACCCATTACCAAACCACCATTGTATGAACATTTACTATGTATGTACCGAATACTTGACTGTTAGCTATAAACGTATAGGATACGGGTTCTGTTGCTCCAACGGGATAAGTCCCGTTGTTCTCCTGTGGTTCTTCTATTGCTTGAAACATTTTTTATGAATATATAATGTGACACCGAACATGATACATGACTTCTGTTATATGTTATATATTATCTTGTGAATGCCATTTCTTATAATACCCGTACATAACCTCGAGTGTGTGAAGTATATCTCACTCTGACTGGGAAGATTCCCACATTCTTATGATGAATTTTAGACTTGAACTGTGGATATTGAATATTATTTCAGTGATGGTGTTGTTTGCTTGATGTTTCTTGTCATTGAATTATTTAATATAATATACAGATGTATTACTCTCTTCTCTGTTGGTGTGTGTTATCGTATGACATCTCTGAATGAACTACCATATGCCTTTAATCCATGTCTGTATTGGTTATTTAACCGGTGACCCAATTATCTACTAGCATCTTATTTACGCAATTATATTTTTGGTTTTTACGTGTATCATTGTTGACGGCTTTTATTATTATAATTCATATATATATCATAGTGCTGTATCTTATCTAGTTGTTGTGTTCTGTATAAAATGCCACGCAATTTCTTGTCTATGCTTCCAGGCCTGTCTGCGGAGACAAAGTGAACTATTACCGAGCCGGGAGAGGGGAGAGAGGCCGCTAAAGAATATCATGTTGTTTGTAAGGTGAACTTATGTAGTAGGGCGTACGTCTGACTTGCACACGTCTTGCGTCTCTTCACTTGATCGCCTGAGCCCTGCTGTAACTATAACTATAACTGTAACCTCCTGTGAACGAAGACAACTCACTCAAAATCAGTTCTTTACTTCCCAGACTTGAACATAATTTAGTCTTAAGGAAATTAGTGTTTGGTGTACATTTGCATTGCACTGCAAATTTTAAATGAATCTTTAATAAATTGTTTATAGATTCTCGCTTCTAACATTGTAATTGAATCTGGGGGACATTTTTCACGCAGATTAACCCGCAGAGGAGAGCGAGGCTCCGCTGGCATTTATCTGGTTCCGCGGTTGGGCCCCTCGCTTCCTCTCGCCTGTAATGCCACGATTGTAGAACTAGAGGCGGACTGCAGGTTGGATGACCCACCGACTCCAATACTAACTGTACCTGTATCATATGCTGGGTATATTTTAAAATATATAAATGAATATAGCATTTTACTAGAGGTGGTACTGGGAGTGGCTTTGAATTCAATGATTGTGCATTTGTCAGGCTGAATTGTATCCCCCGGAGTTTATCTCCATTTGTAATAGTTTTAAGTAAAAATTTTAAGTAAATACCTGTATTTGTAAACGTATAAAAAAGCATATATGTTTTACCAAAATTTCTGCATTCTTTTTCTTTGTGTATCGAATTAGCGACACCGCTCCTGAGGTAAGTACTCCCCCAACCCTACATTTAATACACTCGCTACAATCTGTTGGTCTACTTACTACGTTACTACACTCGACAACTTTTATTATCTGACTTTGCATCATGTTTAATATCATACCTAGTTTCCCTTCCAATAATTCAATCGTCATTCTCACAAGGCTGATACATATTGACAGCACTGCAATTAACATACTTTAGACGGGAAGGGTAGTTCTACCTTTTACACCGATCCTACTTGAATGCCTGGAAAGGCATTCCTGTCTAATATTTTTATATGAATATTGTACACCAATCTCTTTGTAAGGGTTCCAACTTTACGTATATGTAAAAGCATATAAATAATAAATATGTACACGTTATACTACAAGATGGGGAAATCTTATCTTGTAGTTTTGTGGAATTATTTCTTATCAATTGGCGCTGGAGGTGCGCAAATTGTTATATTTTTTTTGTAATGATTTGTGCCAAAGTGAAACACAATTTTTTTGTAATGTAAAAAAATATGTTCATTTTTTTTTTACACATAAAATATCACCAAACAGCCTAATAATAATAATAATTGGATGACTTCTATAGCGCCATTTTCGTGAGAAAATCACCTCAAAGGCGCCTACACTGACTTTAGCTTCTGTTTATGGAGTCCTAATAGAAAGTAGGCTATAATTTTGGTCAATACTTGAACAGTTGGGGAGTCGCGAGTACTGTAGAAAAAATTCATTAACCTTTCAAAGGCCGGCAAATTCCAGGAAAAATATGGAAATTTCGTAACAAAACACGATTGTGGATTAATTTTGAGCTATCGTATATTTTATTGACCGAAACACATTCCTAGAACAATAAACTATGTACGAAAACAACATTACTTGCGTTAATTACGTAAATTAATAGGTTTTACGATGTTCTAGTCGAGGAACACGCATCAAGTTTGACCGTTAAAATTCACGGCAAATCTGACATTTCGATGCCACATATAAAATCGTTTAAAAATATTCTGGGGTTGCAAGGTGAATGAAATTTTTACCTGTCTTATGGGATAATATGTTGGCACAAGCGATTCTGACCTTGTCCTTCATACGAATTCTGTACATAGAAGGGTCAAAATCCCAGAAAAACAGAAAGACATACCAATTTAAAACAAATTCCATTTTCTCCAACGGGTTCCTTCTTTTCGCCTGCCTGAAGTGTGTTAATAATGTTTTGTTGCGACAATTATGCAAATTTTTTTCCTTATTTTAAAGTTTAAAAAATGTTATGCCATCATACAAAAGCAGATGATAAAAGTTACACAAGATGAGAATTAGTTGATGCTTATAGTTGAGAAAATCAAATAAACAAATCGTGAACATGATTGATTTCTGCGCCCATAAACCAAATGGATTGAGATATTCCATTAACAATAACCGATTTATGCTAGAATAATAATATTATGAATTTTTAACTTATTGACTGTGTTTATCAGTCTATGAAATTTGCACATGCATTACTTTGTTAACATGACAGATTATTTTCAGCACAAGATGCAATTTTGGATTGACCCTTGATCAGTGCTGATTGATGATTTTAATTTCAGATATCGTGTTTTATTTTGTATTTTTTTTTAATGAAAATTGCTTCATTTGACTGCTAATAATAATAAACCGTGTTTAAATCATAATTATATATTTGAAATTATAAATAATTATGTATGTTTTCTGCTAACAAGTTACACATGATAATGATATAATAATGTACTGCCACGATTAATGAATATTCCTATATCTTATTGAAAATCATATTGAGTGCTCTTTGATAATAATCTGAATCATATGTGTATGTGTAGTTAATAGTGCATACGTTCCTCTTCAAGGATTTGAGGGTGAAGGTTGATTTATGCCGTTTGATATAAAATAGAGAAACTAAAACAATACATTAGAAGTAGTTGATGACCACAGAAATTAAAAATTACAAATAACACAAGGAATAGACAATAAGAGCTTTGATGCCTCGAGGTACTACCATTTTGATTTACAAATGGGCATTTTTAACTGCATACAAGGGGGGAGGCATCTTTGGGGATGTCTAAGGGATAAAAGGAGTGAACTTGGGTTTTGAAGATACCCACGCTGTAGGGGGGGAGAGAACACAAGTTAGCAAATCATTCCGCAGCCGAGCTGTTTATTAAAAAACTCACTCATTCTATTTTAAACTCACTCATTCTATTTTAAACTCGCACATTCTATTTTAAACTCACTCATTCTATTTTAAACTCGCTCATTCTATTTTAAACACACACATTCTATTTTAAACTCGCTCATTCTATTTTAAACTCGCACATCCTATTTTAAACTCTCTCATTCTATTTTAAACTCGCTCATTCTATTTTAAACTCCCTCATTCTATTTTAAACTCACTCATTCTATTTTGAACTCGCTCATTCTATTTTAAACTCGCTCATTCTATTTTAAACTCGCACATTCTATTTTAAACTCACTCATTCTATTTTAAACTCTCTCATTCTATTTTAAACTCGCACATTCTATTTTAAACTCACTCATTATATTTTAAACTCGCTCATTCTATTTTATACTCGCTCATTCTATTTTAAACTCCCTCATTCTATTTTAATTGATTGACACCCGTATACCAAGTACTTTTTGTTGACATACTATAATTAAAAACAAAATGCAAAACTTTTCCACGAGGCCTCAATCTCATTTTGTCTATTCTACTTTTGCCTCGATTGAAAATTCTCAGAGTTGTATTTAAGCCACTGCTCACACCGGGGTTGGTATCAGAATTGACAAAAAGTTGAGACCCTGCGCAGAAAAGTAAAGTTCACTATGGTTTGCAGTGCTACCGTTGTGGGACTTTTCTGCAGTGTCTTCGATTTTTGTTTGATACCAAAACCGACCATTGGGGGACAATAGGATTAGTTTGAATTTAATATTTTATATTGAAATTAAAATTGCCACACATTCTAACTCTTTTTAAAAAAATATTTACATATTTGGAACTATGAGAATTTTCAATTGGAGAAAAATTATTTGATATGCATTCATTGTAAGTGTTTGCTATTCTGAAATGAAAACAAGGTACATTGGAAGGTGAACCACACGGAGAAGTGGCAACGATTGCAGTCCCGTTAGAAGGAAGGATGGATTCAACACAACAGGTACCATAGGTATTTCACAGCCTTACTGGCAAAAGGTAGCACTTGAACATCGGAAATATAATGTCATTATTCATTTTACTAACAAAAACTTGCTCTGACAAAACTTTTTTATTGGCAAGATTTTCAGGAGGCGGAAAAAATGTCGTATTTTTAAAAACTGTTACATTTGAAAAAAAACATGAAATTTCAAAAGGTACCCCACTTAGAGATTCATTTAATCTGATAAACCTCGGCAGTTGTGATGTCGGACTCCTGAATAAATGATGTTTTGTGTGCAACTATTGGTGACTTTCTGCACTTAGTGCACATTTTAACACTGTTGCATCCCCCAGTAATTTGTATGATTTATAATGGAGCGAATTAGGTTTTGTTAAATAATTCCAAATTAGGAGGATTTAGGTTGTCTGCCCACGGGTTGTAAGGCTGGGGTACATCAACGGCCAGCCCATTGTTTCGTTTATTTGTACTGGGGCGAGTACCAGTTACTGGGGGAGGGAGAGTGATGTAACGTTAGTTGTTAATTGCGCCACTGTCGATAACACAACAAACTCTAATTGTCATGTTTATTATTTTTTAATAACATTTGTTTTAGTTAAAAAATGCCTATAAATTAGACGCTTAATAATATCACCAAAAATTCCACAACCCCATCGTTATTTGCCTCACGATTGTCTATTATTTACATTTGGCCATCTTTTCAGTCTTCTGTCAAATTCCACTCTGACATTATTATTACGCTAACGTCTGTACGGTCGAAATTTAAGAATCCTACTAACAGTTCAACTCTGACGCTGCGCCTTGCGCAAAACCATTTTCGTACGTGGAGTTTGTATACAAATGTACTTTTGTAATAGAACCGAATTAAAGTAATGCCAAAAGATGGCGCCACTTATGTTAACAGCTTGCATGATTAGCATCGCCTGGCAGGTGTAAGTACTACGAATTTGTAATTTCGTGTATCTCCGGATATGGAGAGATTGACGATAATATGATTATTATTGTATCTGGCAGTTGTGAATAATAATACCATGCGATTATATATTCCATGTGATGTCATTGATTGTCACAGTTATTTTGTCCTGGTGACTAGCTGTCATTGGACACATTGGATCCGAGGAAAAGGCTTTTTTGGAACCAGTTCCTTTGGATTTATAAAATGGTCACCAACACTCGAAACTGGGCGAAGCCGAACCAAAAGCCGCCCGCAGGGCCTAGGCGGGTTTTTAACAGCTAGTTTATATTATTATTTTAAATTACCTGTTATAGTACCCGAGTCAATTTAAGAATGATAAGACGATGACATTCATTGTAAATGCGAACAGAAATCTGCAATACCAACAGTTTACTGGGCTTCAAGCTACAAAATTATTATTTGACATCTGCCATTTGCAGAGACCATGCAGCATGCATCACGTATCCTTACAGCACTCGGTTTATGTTTCCTTATCACCCGTGGGACGACAGCCTTAGAAGGAAAGTTGCTATGTAACATTTTTACTTGCAGATTCTTCAGGCTTTAATTTATGGTAAATTATGTTTTGCTGCTAGGCCCTACATACAGTGGTCGAAGAGTCTGCTTAATGATATTGTCAATGTGCTTGTATTATCTCAGCTATCTGACTATGAAAATAGATAAATTCGTATCAATGGTAATAATGTTCCAAATAATTCAAGTTAAATTACACTTTAAATTATATATTTTTTTCTAATTGAAAGTATATTTTATCGCAATAAGTGTGGAATATAACATTGTTCAAATATCCGCTTTGGAATTGTTTGGTAGACACATATTTGGGAGGTTCAATTTTCAATGACTGTCGCATAAATCTTTCTGAATTTGCTGGATGATGTTTTGATTTTGAGGGCATCAATTGTCAGACCTGTGATTTAAGATAACCCCAAAGGAACTTAAATCCGTCGCCGCTGCACGAATTAACCATGCCCTCAAATTGCTCGTGCAGAATGTTCATTGTGGCATGTAGCGCCATCCTGATGGAACCACATGTTATGGGTATTCAATAGTATTCATGTCATCCAGTTTCGATCACAAGAAGTGGCTTATTATCTATCTGTAGTTTTCGCCGTTGACGGTTATGGCAATGCCAGTTTCGTTTTGGAAGAAGTACGGATTAAATCTGCACCAAACGGTCACTTTCTCGGGATGCATTTGGTGCCTCTTCCTTTGGGGATATTTTAAATCGCAGGTCTGTGCGAATAAACTGCAAACAATTGACGCCCTCAAAGTCAACAACAAAAGCCATCAAGCAAATTAAGCCAGCTTTATGCAAAAGTCATTGAAAATTGGACCTTCCGAATACGTGCCACCAAGCAAAGCCGTGGTGGTCATTTGAACGATGTTATACTCCACACTTGTTGCCATATAATATACTTCAAAATAAAAAAATAAAAATGGAGCGGATATCTCGCACAACTTGTTTTTATTTTCATTTTAAAATCTAGCATCCTTATTGTAGACACTATATTCAGAGAAATAATTTTTTATTCGCATCCAAGGATATGTCGGCGCGCAAGAGGTTGAACAACCAGGCCTTAATAGATATTACATAATATAATATATCCTAAAATATTTATGTCGGCGCGCAAGAGGTTGAACAACCAGGCCTTAATAGATATTACATAATATAATATATCCTAAAATATTCATGCATTATTTGTTTCCTCTATCACAGTACAACACGTCTACTATTATCCCTGCATCGTCATCTTTTAGTAAAATATTTCTATTATTTTTACCTAACATGTGCTCCAAATTGAATAAATTATTTCTTTATCACATTTATTTTGTTTTTTATAATATTTTTCACAACTGTTCTATAATAAAAATAAAGCATGCAAATGAAACAATTGTAAAAAGTTTCAAAATTTAAACAGATCGATCATCGCTTCAATGGAAACTTCAAATTCACATGGAAAAACTCTCATAAAAATATATAACAATTTCAACAGATGATTTTTAATGTGAAGCCAAATGCCGTAACGTTTTTTTTCCGTAAATTCTCTGACATTATTCAAAGCATTATTTTATTATGAGAAGTCACCCTTTACTTTAAACACGTAGAAAACTCATCCATCTGTATTTAATTTAAATAATAATACTTTTGATAATTTGGTTTATAATGTTCACGGCAGAACATCACACTGATCACCATCACACGCATCAATGAACAAGTACCGGTAGAATTAAAGTAGGATATTTCAATGTAATAGAATTGTCCTCCAACGAATACAATTTCATCGCACATCTCAAATGCTCCCCATTTGCATAAAGTTTGTGCGTTGATGGGACCACAATGATATGCAAGTCTTTTTGCAAATAATTAATGATGCATTTTAATACTTGATTTATGAACCTACTTTATTATTTGTGTCAATAGAAAGTATTTTTTAAACGACTTCTTTGGTAAATATGGTTTTCCAGAGATGAAGAATTTGTTTGTCTATTGAGCTGTAGAATATTTTTTTTATACGTTAAGGTTTAACACTCAAAAATTGATCCGAACAATACTTTGTAGTCTGCTTACTCCAGCAATATCTCAAATGGTTTTTTTCTATAAATTCTATACGGTTAGTTAGGAAAATACATAATGTTTCCAGTGACAAATTTCCAAAACTAATCTTTCAAATTCTATGAAATGCATACCAAAATGTTTGTAAAATGTGCAATTTGAAAGCCATTTTCGAATGTTTCACCCAAAGATATTGAAATATAAGTTTTTACTGCGTTTCCTGGCATCGCCAATATTGTTAACCAATACTACTGCACACCTTAACCCGTCTGCTTGTTTAGGAATAAATACATCCCAAAACACGTAAGGGGCCGTTGAAGTATTATGTAACACAATTTTTGAAGATTTTTGACCCCCCCTCCCCCCCATGTGACACCGCGTAATGTTTTTCCCGTACAACCCCCCCCCCCCCTAAACGTTACGTAACGCCCAAGTGACAATTTTTACCTGAAAGTCACAATAAAGTACTGGAAAGTCGCTTAAATACCTTTTTTTTGTTTTTGTTTTAATCGCGTTTGCGGTAATAAATAAAATTCGAGAACAAAAAGGATTGCCAACTTGGAAGATTTTAATTCCTTACTTTTTTATTTAAATAAAGAAAAACATGTTACGTAATGCGTTGTTCGAACCCCCCCCCACCCCCGTAACGTACAGTAACGTTTCACAAGACCCCCCCTCCCCCCCCAAGTGCATTATGTAATGCTTGAACGGCCCCTTATCGCATTATACTTTCGTAAGACCAAAAATGTCCCGAGCGACCTTATATTTTAAAAGCTATATATCTCTCTTCCTCTCATGCAAACATATGTATTTTTCTTTCAACCAGAAAGAGAAGGAAATAATGCTTCTTATTGTCTTTGAAATATGAAAGCTATCTTGCATAGATATTTTACAATCTCGATCCAAAGTGATGGTTTCAGAATTTACGCACGAAATCCAGGCTTCTGGATTGTGGGGTGCAAATATATTGAACCAAGCAGACGGGTTAAAAAATCAACAAAATGAATAAATTATTTACGTATTCAAACTATATTGTCAAACAATACTCTACTGCACACCTTAAAAAAATATGAACGAATTCTTTCCGTATTCAAACTATTCCCATTAGACGGCAGTCTGCCGACAGTCGGGCGGCCATCATAGCATATCTGTTGTATTTCAATCTTTGGTTTTACCTAAAACTAGTACATATTTATAAACAACTTAAAAGCTCACAATCTAAGAACTTTTTTCACTGGAAAATAACTAACTGAACAGAATTTATGTCATTTGTAATATTTGTTGCTTTATCAGATTACGAAGTGTGCATTTTTAACTAACTTCCTTTTCAAATGGACAGGGATCTCATATTTGCGCTGATGAAAGACCTCTACTTGTGAACGGGAACGTTGCTTGAGAAATCTGCTATTTTTTGCTTTTACACTTATAGGCACAAGATTTAACATGGTGACTGAAGCATCATGAATGGAGTAATATAGAAAATTGATGAATTTGTGTTCTGACTATTGTGGATTAAGTTAGTTTTGACATGCATTTTACTGGTCAACCATTGCCATCATAAATATTTTAAACTGAGCACAAATTTACATCTTTTCAGGGAGTGAATTCCACCGGGCATTTCCTTAAGTACAAAAGTTTTAAATTCACGTAGAAAGTTCACTCTGGGTCTTAACTTGGTGGTAAGTACTTTTTTTTCATGAATATTTATTTCTGTTACAAAATAACGTTTTAAATATTATTTTGCACAGTATTGAAACTGCTTTCACAGGCTTGAAAATAATATTTATGCTATGAATTGGATTTGTCCTTATCATATTTCCCTATCCCCCCTTACGCCTCCTCTGTTGTGGTATCCCAATTACACCCTATCCCGTTACACCTCCCCCGTTCTGGTAAACATGACCGTGACCACATTAAATGTTGATGAATAACTTTAATATTAAATATAAATATGTGACATCACGCTTAGGAGGAGGGGGTCAAAAAATCATGAAATTCGTGTGACATAATTTATAGGTGGCCCCTTCCGCCTGAATACACTAACCCAAAGATTCCTACCCACCTCATACCTATTCCCGTACCAGAACTTCCTCTCCTTCCTTTCCTTAAAGAAACCCTCCACACAGCATCCCCTAAGATGAAATTGGCCCTGCCTAGCGATTCCGTATTTTTTGTGAGATCGTTATTGAATAACGGACGTTATCTTCTGTCAGATTTGTGTGATTTTTATGTCACAAATTGTAGTTTAGATCGATTTAAACATGAATTCCTGCGAGTATGCATGATTATTTACTCATTTAATGTACGTTGTACAAAGAAAACGCAAATAACAGCCATAAACATCACACAAATCTGACAGGAGATTATGTCCGTTATCCAATAACGATCTCACAAAAAATACGGAATCGCAAGGCTGAGGGAAATTATTTTTCTCAGGATGTCCTCCTGTGTGGAGTAAAAAAAAAAACTTTTCGAATTTATAGTGTAAATTTTTTTCAGTTTATATTTACCTTTCTTCAATAAATAAATACATTGACGCTGCTATCATGCGCTAACCACGTATTGACATAGTTTGAGACATATTTGTGCATGCTTAGTTTTACCCTGAACACCTTTTTAAAGACATGTACTGCTTTTTGTGTCTTTACCAATAAATAAAGCTTATTATCACCACACATTCGTTTTATTTTGTCATGAGTCCAGATTTACTGTATACTGTTGAAACCACACCACCCAGAACCTCGTAATGGTATTTTTCAATAATTACTTTCCCAAATTATAGTACACATCTTTTCACTAAGTACAATGTAACGAAAAAGGATCATTCTTGATTAATCTCTGCGTGAAGGACAATCTTACGATCGCTGTTCCCAACTTTTCGATCGACCAATCTGAGTCTGCAATCAGCTAAGCGATTTGTAAGTATTTTAAAGGTAACACTCGATTCGCATTATTCCCAAACATTTTATCGTTGATTATCTTAAGTGACCCCGCCCACTTTCATAGACTACAAAATGGCATCAAAATAAAATAATTATTGTATTTGTTATTAACACACTTAATTTCTTTTAAATACTGGTATCCATAAAATGGCATTTTATATTTTTTGAACAAACATAAAATATATTAAAAATAAAGTGTCAGCTTGACCTTTGCCGCCATCTGTTAACACTTTTTATAACTTTGCTTTGCTCAGTCTAGCTTAATCCACGTGTCCGGCTTCCTTAGATTAAACTGTTAAGCGATGCTTGTGTGTTGGAAAGAGCGTACTTGTGCATTTGAGCAGTGTTGAGTCTTAGTTTCGGCTTAGCAGATGATTAGTAGGATTGGGAACAGCGGCCGTTAGTGAGGCAGCTGACACCCAGGTTGAACCCTTTCATTTGATTATTTTTGTACTATGCCATTTAGCCTGAGGTCAGAAATTTGAGGGAACTTAAAAACACTCGCAAAAAGACTACCTGTCATCGGAGGCATCTACTAATATCTACAGGAATTCCAAAAAAACAACAAATCGGACTAATATCTGTGAGAACCAAAGTGAGGACGAATATCTACGGCTCAAACTGCTGACTAATATCTATGAGAACCAAATAAGAGGACGAATATCTAAAGCACTGGCAGAGGTTGGATTTGCAATTATGTACAGAATAAGTATTGGAATAACGTAATATTGCGTAGTTAGGTTAGGTTTTCCGTACAACCTCTTGCTCAGCTGCCCTCAGTAGATATTAGTCCCACTTACGCTCCATAGATATTAGTCACCACTGGGACCGTCAATTCGCAAAAATTAAATTAAATAAAAAGTAATTTTTGCCTATTTTAATTCATTTTGTCCAACTAGCATTCTCTTTATAGAAAGATTATGTCAATAAACAGTACTAAAACATGTTATGATTCTGTGTAGATAATAATATATAGGTACACAATATTATTAACAAAATCAGCACAAATATAGCTGCGTTTCAGTTATAACAGCACAGTTCATTCACTTGATCAGTTCAATGAACTCAGATTAAATATTTGCAAGTGTCGAAGATCTGTACAAATTTTTAAATTTTTAATTATTATTTATTTTTTTACATTAACTCCACACAGGAGGCCCTGAGGAAAATAATTTCCCTCAGGGCCTATGTTGAGGGTCTAAGATGCTGTGTGGAGCGTCTTTTTGAGGAGAGGAAGGAATGAACATTGGTCTTGAAGAAGCCCATGTTGTAGGAAGGAGGAAACACAGAGGCCGGCAAATCGTTCCACAGCCGAGCTGTTGAACCCAAGAACGAGTCGAAGAAGCGACCCATTCTCTTGTGACAAATATCAACCGTGTACATATGGTGCCGAATGGATCAATGATACAATGAAGTTAGCTCCTTGGAGCATCTTCCATTGAAATACCGTTAGAACAAGGATGTTTTTAATGTGAATACATCGTTATTACTTATTACTAACCCTTATGTAAAAAAAATAACACCATGTACGAAATGTGAAGGGCGTAAAACAGAGTAAATAAATAAATAAACAAGAGTCTCAGCTGCTCCCGCCTAGATCCAGTAAGACTGTACCATTCCCAATTAGGGTATGTTGTGAGGCTGTAGGTAGTGGGAAGAGAAAGGAGATGGGGAAGAGGAAGGCGGGGAAGTACGTGGATATACAAATCTTGACCCAATTAATGATAATTTCAAGCAACATTTCAATTTTGAATGGTGGTCTTACAACAGAGCGATACTGAGAGTAACTTCCACCATAATGGGATGGGATGTGTCGCAAAATACTATATATTATTTTAAATAAATGAATTGTGAAATAACACAAACTAATGAAATAAAATTTATTTGCGCACGCCGGGATTTGAACACACGACGTTTGGATTGCTAGTCGAGTGCCTTACCTCTCGACCACGGAGGCCGTCATAAGTTAATTGTGAGTTATGTAACTGAAAATAAAGATCTCTACGGTGGAGTGTTAAGCTCCTTACCCTATAGAATCCCTAATTAGGCAGAGACCTATATGTGAGTACTATAGAATCCCTAATTAGGCAGAGACCTATATGTGAGTACTATAGAATCCCTAATTAGGCAGAGACCTATATGTGAGTACTATAGAATCCCTAATTAGGCAGAGACCTATATGTGAGTACTATAGAATCCCTAATTAGGCAGAGACCTATAATATGTGAGTACTATAGAATCCCTAATTAGGCAGAGACCTACATGTGAGTAATATAGAATCCCTAATTAAGCAGAGACCTATATGTGAGTACTATAGAATCCCTAATTAGGCAGAGACCTATAATATGTGAGTACTATAGAATCCCTAATTAGGCAGAGACCTATATGTGAGTACTATAGAATCCCTAATTAGGCAGAGACCTATATGTGAGTACTATAGAATCCCTAATTAGGCAGAGACCTATAATATGTGAGTACTATAGAATCCCTAATTAGGCAGAGACCTACATGTGAGTACTATAGAATCCCTAATTAAGCAGAGACCTATATGTGAGTACTATAGAATCCCTAATTAGGCAGAGACCTATATGTGAGTACTATAGAATCCCTGATTAGGCAGAGACCTATATGTGAGTACTATAGAATCCCTAATTAGGCAGGTTATGAGACTGAAGGGAGTGAGGAGGAGAATGAGAAGCCCAAGAGGTAGGTCGGTAAGTACATCATGGTTATTCAGATCTGGTCACCAAACACGGCTATAGCCATTTCAAGCAGGGTTTCGATTCTGAGTGGTTGTCTTTTACTTTTTTTTTACATGAGCTCCACACAGGAGGCCCTGAGGAAAATAATTTCCCTCAGGGCCTATGTCATCTTTGGGGATGCTGTGTGGAGGGTCTCTTTGGGGAAATTAAGGAGAGGAGAGTTCTGGGAAGGAAAAGGGTTTAAGGGATGAGTAGGAATCTGGGGTTCAGTGTGTCCTGGTCATTCGCCTCCAATACCTAGACAAACCTCACCCCATGAACCCGGGCAATACTGAGAATGTCTACCAGTCTGGAATGAGCAGCAAATATACTATATCCCCACGGTTAAATTTGGCAGCCACCTCTGATCTGGAGCTCCAAAATATCTGAAATATCAAAATATCACCCTCGACTCAATTTCAATCTTTAGAGCACACGCGTTGGGTGGTAATGCTATCCTTGTTTTATCGGTATTACAATGGAAGATTCTCCGAGGAACTAGCGTCATTGATCCCTTCGGCACCGGTGTATAGTCGGGAAACACGCCAAACGCGTGCCCGACATGTGTGCACGGTTGACATTTGTTACATGAGAACGGGTCGCTTCTTCCACTAGTTCTTGTGTTCAACAGCTCGGCTGTGGAACGATTTGCCGGCCTCTGTGTTTCCTCCTTTCTATAACATGGGTCTCTTCAAGACCATTGTTCATTCCTTCCTCTCCTCAAAAATACCCTCCACACAGCATCTCAGATGGCATAGGCCCTGAGGAAAATAATTTTCCTCCTGCGTGTAAAAAAAAAAATATATTTTTGGGAACTAAAGAAATAAAACCGTATAAATGTGATCTACACCGACTTGAAAGAAGCTGATATCCCCAAATTACATAACTCTCGACTCCTATAAGCCAATGAAACTAATTATCTGCCCCAGAAAGAAATTCGGTGTTTGAAAAATCAGTTTTTCCAAGAGTGTGAAAGTTTTTTGTTCACTTCGGCACACAGACTCCCGCACAACACAGTTGTCGGTTTATCTCTTTACTGCTTTTTATGTATTTTTAGCTTTTTTACACGTCTACGTCACAACACCATCAACAAAAGATTTTGTTAAATGAAGACAATATTAGCGAAACTCAATCGAAATCTGGAGACAGAAAAATCGTTAAGTGCGTTAAGTAAAATGAAGATAGTAAGATAATGTTGGTAGTTCTTAGTCGAAGTATGATACAGTTAAAAGTGACCGAATTAATATGGGTTCCGTAGCTTAATCGGTAGAGCTGTTTCCATGTAAGAAAAGGGTTCTGGGTTCGAGTCCCAGCGGAGCCAATATCTTTTCTGATTTTTCTGTCTCCAGATTTCGATTGAGTTTCGCTAATATTGTCTTCATTTAATTAAATATTATAATTTGAGATTTTACTCGTAAAAGTTTAAAAAAAAATAATAATAAAAGATTTTGTATTTATATCAGCGATGCCAGGTCAATAACAAATTCCCTGGTAAGGAGAGGAGGCGGGAATGGGAACCGCCGCCCCGGGAACCTTTATTGGATAACCAACACCTCTGCCATAGGTCACCCCAAGTGGGTCGCTACGTTTGGTGATTTAGCAGGGGTGCCCGGGTTCATGGGGTGAGGTTTGTCTAGGTCTTGGAGGCGGATGACCAAGACACACTGAACCCCAGATTCCTACCTCAATTTGGGAGGCGGGAATGGGTACCGCCGCCCCGGGAACCTTTATTGGATAACCAACACCTCTGCCATAGGTCACCCCAAGTGGGTCGCTACGTTTGGTGATTTAGCAGGGGTGCCCGGGTTCATGGGGTGAGGTTTGTCTAGGTCTTGGAGGCGGATGACCAAGACACACTGAACCCCAGATTCCTACCTCAATTTGGGAGGCGGGAATGGGTACCGCCGCCCCGGGAACCTTTATTGGATAATCAATACCTCTGCCATAGGTCACCCCAAGTGGGTCGCTACGTTTGGTGATTTAGCAGGGGTGCCCAGGTTCATGGGGTGAGGTTTGTCTAGGTCTTGGAGGCGGATGACCAAGACACACCGAACCCCAGATTCCTACCCACCCCTTAAACCCTTTTCCTTCCCAGAACTCTCCTCTCCTTCCTTTCCTTAAAAAAACACTCCACACAGCATCCCCAAAGATGACATAGGCCCTGATGGAAAATATTTTCCTCAGGGTCTCCTGTGTGGAGCTCATGTACAAAAAAAAAAGTGTATAAAAATCCCCAGAAATATCGAAAACTCTCTAAATTATACCAAAACTCTATTTCTTTCCTAGAACTCTATTAAGGAATCTTTAAACATGCTAAGATACCAGTAAACCATCCTAGATAATATAAACAAAGGGAAGCATGTCATGGAAGTGTGCCAATTGTCACCAAACCACGATCAAACCGCACGGGATATCAAATAAGCTATAAGTACAATGAAAGTTATGCAGTGGTTCGCCAAGTGGTGACCAAGCAAGGTTTCCCGGATTCATGGGGTTAAGTTTGTCTAGGTCTAGGCGGCGAATGCGTTTGCCCGTTTTTTATTTGGCTGCCCGGATGAGGGAGACCTAACCTAGACCTATCCAGCCGGAGGTTCCATGCCAACTCAGAAACACCTCAGAAAGGTCATTAAAAGCTATGAAAAAAATATTTTAAAATAGCCGGTAACCCTAGCCTAACTTAACTTATTTAACCATTTTTTTATACTTTTTTATCGTCACTCTTAATGACCTTTCTGAGTTGGTTTCATTCTGAGTTTTCCGGTCACCCCAGCCGGACTCTATCGATTCATCGCCTTGCTCAGCAGTGGGAGAGATGGATTCATATATCGGTCACTCTTGGACACGTTTACCCCCAGATTCCTGCCCACCCCTTTTACCTTTTCCTTCCCAGAACTTCCTCTCCATCCTTTGGCCTCCTGTGTGGAGCTCAAATAAAAAAATGGACTGAAGTATTCAATTCACTTGACCATCCTTATCTTTTTCATTTATTTTATTATTATTATTTTTTTTATTGAAACATATGCCACTCTCGATTGGAATATGGAGTAATAGGATGGGGCTCAGCAGCGTCTAATCATTTAAAACAACTTAAGATAACTCAGAATTGCATCATAAAGACCATTCTAAAGGTCCCCATAAGGACGTCAACAACAGAAATTTTTAAACAGTTTGATGTTCCAACCATACAGAAAATCTATGCCAAAAACATTCTAGTACATCACCACAAAAACGACCCAGAGAAAGACACCTCACATGCTCATAAAACTAGAGCCAAACAAACAGACACACTTAATATACTAAACTGTAACTCTTCATTTGGTCAAAGAAGTTCTGAATTTTTAGCAGTAAAGTTATATAACAAACTCCCACTTATTATCAAACAAATTAAAACAAAAAATAGCTACATTAAGGACATTAAATGTTGGCTGAAGGAACTACCGGAAAATGACCTTACTAGTATACTTAAAACATCATAGAAGTTTCTGGAAAACCTTATCCAAACAAGTTAAACCATAGAAGTCGCTGAAAAACTTATCCAAAGCATAGTCCCCCTCAGCACAGGATCTCCTAGTGAGGAGAACTTCAAATATATTTTATATTTTATATATATACATCTAACTAACATGTTTCATATAAAAATGTAAAAAATATTATATAGTTACTAAAAAAAAATTTTTTTTATTAAAGTTATAATTTTACAACATAATATGACAACAATATTTCAATCACTCGCCTAATAAAGCAGCTGCTTGTGTTTAGGAGAGGACAACTAAATACTTTTACATCTAAGAAAATACGATACATATAAAAAAATTATTGCTTAGTTAATAAATGATTCAAAGGATTGATAAAGCAAAACATATTTCTAAACAATAAGTAAAGTTATGAAGGTGGTACTAAAGTATTTCAATTTAATTTTTTTTTAAATATTTGTTGTAGTTTTCTTCTGATCGTATATCTAGGGATAATGGCGGGCGTCCCCGACTTCTATCACTCTCTTACACTTATTGCTTTATTCTTCCTCTTTACACGCACACAAACTGCAAAGGAACCAGTTAAATCCTATAATATACGAAAGATCTAGGTATCTTCTTAGTTAAAAAAAATGTAGCCATGTGTTTTGCTGTTTGCTCAAAATCAGTGAAATTATTTATTGAGTTTTGATGACGAATCAAATTAGATATGATTAAATTAATATTGAATATTATTAATGTGAAATTTAATCTTTAGATTGAGTATAAAAGCTGGTTTAATAACTGCAATAATTCAGTGTAATATCGAGATCTGTGGTATCTCGAGTGTGCTCCCAAAACAGATCAAATAATTCTCTTCTCCGTGGTTCCTACCAATTTTCAAAATGAAGTTTTTGGCGCTCTTTTTGGTATTTTCCTTTGTTGGCCTGCAGTCAGTACAGGCCTCCAAGTTTTTGGATCTGGCGGACGGAGCTCTGTGGAATGAAATTGATAAAATTTGTAAGTAAAATTTTATATTTTGCCAATGAATTCTCATTCAACGAAACAAATTTTGAGAATGAACTCGTTGGAAATTATTGATAAAATTAAAATTAAATTTTTCCATGGGAACCATTTATTGAATAACCAACACTCCTGCCATATGTCACCCCAAGTAGTCCGCTACGTTTGCTGACTTAGCAGAGTGCCCGCGTTCATGGGGTGAGTATTTTCTAAGTCTTGGCAGCGGATGCATTTGTCCACCTACTGCGTGGTAGGTTGGATTGGGGAGACCGGTTAATGGAGATCTTTTCAGCTCTCCAAACTGACTCTCTCCTTGCACCCCAGATTCATGCATTCGTCACTGCTTAACACATTGACCCGCAAATACCTACCCACCCCTCATACCATTCTCAATCCCAGAACTTCCTTTCCTAAAAATACCCTCCACACAGCATCCCCAAATACGATATAGGTCCCGCGAGAAATTTATTTTCTGAGGGCCTCCTGTGTGGGGCTAATGTTCAAAATAGTTACGATCATTGACGTTATGAAACCACAGATATTATAAACATACCAAATTACTGCAAATCGCATGTCCATATCGCGTGGCCTGTTTCACCATATCGCTCGTCATATAATCCCATACAGACGTCTTACGCAAGACGGATAATATATTATACGTGTGGGCGTGGCCTAGATGATGTGCCATGATCTGCTAGTCGAGCGATATTTGATATATTATGGCTTCCGTGGGAGATTACAACATAATACATGGCTACGCCACTAAAAAAAACTAAAAAATGGCTAGGTTCATCCAAATCTAGAGTATAATATGCAGGTCTCTAAATATGGTCAGTTTCTGTTTTGAGTGTTACGTTGTCAGTTGAAATTTTTCATTTGTAAAAAGCACGATTGAAACAATTTAAATTCTTCCAGGCCACTCCGTCGCCAGCGAAATTGAAAACCTGACCAACCCCGCCGAGACTCTTTTCCTGCGCGTCGTGGAGTACACCACCCTCGGCATTCACAGCCACTCTGTGTTCCCGTCGGCAGCCGCATCCCTGCTCCGCTCCAAGCACTTCAACCCTCAGAAAAAGACCGTCATGTTCATCCACGGCTTCACCGACAACCCTTACCTCATCTCCGGTCAATCCTTCGCGCTGGCCTACAAATTGCACGGAGACTACAATATCCTGGCACTTGACGCTTCCAAACTTATCCAGATGTTGTATCTCAGATCTTCCGTCTTGGTTAAATATATCGGAGAGACTCTTGGAGTCATTGTGCATGATTTGGTGCACAGAGGCGTCCCTCTTGAAAACATCCATCTTGTAGGACACAGCTTGGGAGCTCACATCGGAGGTTTCGCTGGCAAGGCTTTCCAGTTCATCGAACCTGGAAAAATCCTGCCACATATTTCTGGAATGGACCCTGCTGGACCATGCTTCTTCAGCTCTGAATCTGACATGAGACTTGACAGCGGAGATGCTGCTTTTGTTGACGTCATCCACACAAATATCGGAGTTTACGGCATCAACAAGACCATTGGACATGTTGACTTCTACCCTAACAACGGCGGTC
Organism: Limnephilus marmoratus; assembly: GCA_917880885.1. Taxonomy (NCBI): domain Eukaryota; kingdom Metazoa; phylum Arthropoda; class Insecta; order Trichoptera; family Limnephilidae; genus Limnephilus; species Limnephilus marmoratus. Next base: position 26,177,482 of record OU862928.1, read on the forward strand.
TTCGTCAACCTGGTTGTCTGGAATCCGTTTGCAGTCACAACAGGGTTTGGATGCTGTGGGAAGAGTCCGTAAACAGGCCTGACGGTTTCATCGGAGTCAAGTGCGAGTCTGGAGATCAGTTCGAAACCAACCAATGCAAGAATAACGAGAGGTCCCCCATGGGATTTGCCACCAGCCCCAAAGTTCGTGGAACCTTCTACCTGAGGACCAACTTCATGCCTCTGTTTGGTTTGGGTAATCTGGGAACCAAGCCTGGACTCATCGGTTAATTTGTCGAAAAAAAAATGTCTAGCCGACAGTAATAATTTATTGATTCCTATTTATTTTTGTATGCATCGAATGTCGGCGATGATTGTAACTTAACTATTTATTTATTAATAAAAATAAAGCAAATTAAAGGTTTTTTTAACATTGACCCCACACAGGAGGCACTGAGAAAAATAATTTCCCTTAGAGCCTATATCATCTTTGATGCTGGGGGATATTTTAAAGGAAGGGAAGTTCTGAGAAGGAAACATGTATGAGGGGTGGGTAGGAATCTAGGGGTCAAGGTATCTAGGAGTGAAGGATATATGGATCCATCCCTCCTGCTGCGATGCAAAACGATGGGTCGAGAGAGACTAGCCAGGGAGGTCGAAGGCTCTCCCCAAACCTTCCTCTCTCGATCTGGCCTGTCACACAGCTGGTGGGTAAGCGTATCTGCCGCCCAGACATGAACACGTCTCACCCTATAAACCCCTGCTAAGTCAACAAACGTAGCGAACCACTTTGGGTGATCTACGGCAGAGATATTGTAATAAATGATTCTTAATACTCACCCTCCAAATTGAGATGTGTGTTTATTTAAGAGGATACCCGGTCGCCGAGAAATTTGGACAAGAGGTATTTTGCCGAATTGTTGCTGTCATTTTCGCTCTAACTCTCCAGAGTAGGCTTGTTGAAAAAGTATCGATATATCGATGTATCGATATTTTTAATTCAATACATCGATATTTTTAGCCGATATATTTTGATGAATCGATACAAAATATCCAATATCGAAAATTGTATCAAAAACGATATTTTTTATTTGTTTATGTAACTAAAGTGTTGGGTCATTTTAACTATTAATAGCTTACAATTCTATTGTCTTCGCATTAGTATTTGTGATCACTAATACTATCTCATATGTGTAGGTACATACATAGAAATGTATGCTATTTTTCGCCTATTTTTTTAAGCCACTCTTATGGGTTGGTTCCCAATTGTCTATGATTATTGGCTATACCTTGTTCCAAACACGAATTCCTTTTTGACAGATTAATACCCCAACAGAATGTTACTGAGACGCATACAAACTTTGTACAAACTTTGTATGCGTCTCAGTTTACATATAAGTTAGAAGACAGCTTTTTAGTTTGTGAACATTTTGCAATTATTACCTAATAAAAATGAATACTGATAAAAATACCTTCATTTTTATTGAGATTTTTGTACATTAAAAAAAAAACACATTGTGTATAAAAATTACAATTGATAATATAAATCGACAATTTATCGGGACAATTTATTAATCGGGACAATTTACACGGGGGACAACGACGGGGGTTTACGTTGACGTGATAAAAAATTGGGGTCCACAAGTTATATGTGGGGGTCCACGAAAATTTATCTGGTTTTGATAGTAAAGGTTTGGTGTTTGCCGTGTTTGGTGACCAGATCTGAATAGCCAGGTACTTCCTAACCTTCCTCTTCCCCACCTCCTTCCCCTCGCCACTACCTTCAGCCTCACAACATACCCCAATTGGGGATGCCATAGTCTCACTGGCTCCAGACGGGAGCAGTTGAGATTTTTTTTTTTTTTTTTTACATTAGCTCCACACAGGAGGCACCGAGAAAAACAATTTCCCTAGGGGCCTATGTCATCTTTGAGGATGCTGTGTGGAGGGTTTTTTAAGAGAAAGGAAGAAGAAGAAGTATGGGAAGGAAAAAGGTATGAGGGATGGGTAGGAATCTGGGGGTCAGTGTGGCCAGGAGTGACGGACGTATGAATCTATTCCTCACACTGCGGTGCAAGGCGAAGGGTCGGGAGAATCCGGCTGGAGAGGTCAAAAGGCCTCCCTCAATCAGTCTCCTCCGATCCAACCCGCTACGCAGTGGTTGGGCAAACGTATCCGCCACCAAGACCTAGACAAACCTCATCCCATGAATCCGGGCACCCCTGCTAAGTCACCAAACGTAGCGAACCACTTGGGGTGACCTGTGGCAGGGGTGTTGGTTGTCCAATAAATGGTTCCCGGGGCGGCGGTACCCATACCCGCCTCCCAAATTGATTCTTGTGCGGTATTCACTGTAAAAAAAAGGACAAAAATGTTGGCTTGGCTTTATCTCTCAATGTTGTCAGATAATACACTACTAAAAAATTTAATATTAATAAGTCAGTAAATTTGCATAACGAACGACATTACCCAAATAAATGCGTAGGTATATTGGAGGACGGGCTAAAATTTTTCAATCGTCGCTCATCGGTCGGAATATCTCTTACCGATTGTTGACCGTGATCGCAAATATTGACAACTGACCATAGATGATGGATTTAGTCAATATTGTATTGATATAGTATTTTATCGATCGTCCATGTAGGTATAAGGCCGTTGAACAATTCTTTTCTTTCGTCAGAAACCAGCGAGTGTTTGGTTAAGTTATTTGTTTGCATCTCTGAATCAGCGCCGGATCTGCCATACGTTCAAAAACGTGTAAAAACCTGGCGCCAACTCCAAAGGGGCGCCGTGAGAAAATAAATATTGTATTAAAATTTAGTTATAATATTCCCTGAATCGTTACAAAATTACCCATAGTACGAAATAATTATTACGCTCTAGCAACACTTCCCAAAGAAACAGAATGCGCACGCATCAGGTTGGTTTACGGCTTACGAATTTATAGTCAGTTACAGAATTTTTTTACAATTCCATATATTTAATTTAAACGCAAGATCTATTTTTCCATATATCTTTTACCGTCTTTTACGACGAATGGGTGCGATCCAAATTCAATAACCAATCACAGCGCGGTATTTTTGTTCAAGAGAACAAACAAACCGACCGCCTTTCAAAATGCTGACAATTTTAGTTAGCGAACGCTCGCTATTGTTTTATTTTGTACGATTTAAGTCTCTAGAAGAAGGTAGTTAAAGACCATTTTCTTATGAAATCTTCAGTAAATTCCATTAACAAAAACATCGCATGGTTTGCAGGATTTGCAGGTTGCAACGTGTTATGTGTTGACTGTTTGATCATTGCAGATCATTGAGTTGACATATTATTTAAAGTTCGTTAAATGTATAATAAATATCTATTAGATTTGTTATTTTACGGTGTCAGTGTAAGCGTCTTTCGTAAGCCGTTGATACCATACGTCAGTGTTTAGTGTTTGTATGGTGTTGGTTTGCTCAATTTGGTGTTTGTTCGCTCAACACAGGGGAAATGCAAGGTACAAATTTGAGGTTATATTCTTATTAGTCAGAAGCTGTAGATACTATTCTTGTGTTGTACGTTGCCATGAGAACGTATTTGTATTTGCTTTTTCTATTAATATTCGCGTTGGGTATATACATAAACGCAGTAAATCTAAAGAATGTCTAATGGACCTAGAGCTACCACCAGGTCACATGAAAAAGTTACACCCTTTATATGTCTTGATTTTATTTAATAAATTAGTGTAAAAAAAAAATACTGCACAGGGCACCAGATTTCGTAGATCCGGCCCTGCTCTGAATGTAATATTGTAATGTAATGAAACTCGAACGGGGCAAATAATTGTTTTTTTATTGGCGCTGAAGACGAAAATGGTGATGTCCGTATTATTGATTTAAGATCCGTCCAAATTACAGCATTGAGTTAGGCGGCGTGGAAGAATTACATCGGAATTTATAGTCATTGGTAAAATAAAGTGGTATTCAATCGGGGGTCCCAGTAAATACACTTTCACTCATTTGACTGAATCATTAAAAAAAAATAGATGTAGAATTATAGTAATTGGAGATGACCCCGCCGAGGAGGAAACCATAAGGAAACACATGTTTTCCTCCTTTTTGAACGGTGCTCTACAAATTATCCAATTATTATTATTATTATTCACCGCATACATCAAGACTCTTTTTTTTAACGTAGTTACATTTATTTAAACGACCTAGACCCTGCAATGTCCATGCATACGTGGTTAGTAAGCAGTATGCAAGTACTTACATTCAGTAGCGTAGCGAGGGGGAAGCGGACCGCCCCGGGTGCCAACCGACGGGGGGATGACACTCGACCGTGGAAAAAATTACGAAGGATACTGTCACAAAAATATTGAATACGGTGTTATTTATATTTTCTTTGTTCTGTGGCTCCCCGTGGAATGTCAGTAAACGGGGAGAATATAGCGCCTTTATCACATAAAAATAGTGATAAAGGTGTTAGTAATAGAAGAAGAAAAATAAGAGCTGTAACTAGTCGATGAAACCTTCTGAAAAAAAGAAGTAACGAAAAAAAACAGTAATGTAAGTAATTACAATATCAGCAGAAGGAAAATAAAATATGTCAAAAGAAAAGAATAGCCAGAGAGGGTATTCCATAAACTGCCGGGCAGAAATACAGTACACGCCAAACATTTGAGACCGGCCTGACGTTGATCAGAAATCGTAGGACGCCAGTTTAAGGGGCTGCAACCCGGATTTGTACCGATTTATTACATATTTCCCTTAAACACGGTAAGTTTTAAAGCTCTTAAAAAATATGCTATTCTTGAAGATAATATCTAGACTTTGCCCGCGCCGAAACGCAAATTATATAAAATTCCCTCGATAGAAAAAAATCGCAAAGTATGCTCCAAAAATTATTATTATCACGTATGTTTGTTATTTTACAAGTTATATGTATGAAAAAATTAACAGTGTTTCTTTAAATGCTGTTTAAGATATTGATTTTATTAAACATTTTCGCAATTTTCGCATCGATTTTGTCGCTGTAAATGTTAGCGCTCTCCTCTAACATTCGTAATTTCGTATCTCTCAATCTTCTTTTCTTTTCTAGCCCGGTTGCGGAGTCTTAAGGACCTAATAGTACACCACTGCTAACCCTGTAAATATCACAAGTGCGCCCCACTGTTGAATTTGGCAGCCACCTCTAGTCTGGAGCTCCAAAATACCTGAAAAAATACCCTCGACTCTGTGCAGAAACGAATGGTCCGTTTGATAGATTCTCCAATCTTACAGACGGATTGCAATCTTTAGAGCACAGGCGTTGGGTGGGAATGCTATGCTTGATGTACCGGTATTACAATGGAAGATGCTCCGAGGAACTAGCGTCATTGATCCCTTCGTCACCGGTGCATAGTCGGGAAACACGCCAAACGCGTGCCCAACACCTGTACACGGTTGACATTTGTCACATGAGAACGGGTCGCTTCTTCGACTCGTTCTTGTGTTCAACAGCTCGGCTGTGGAATGATTTGCCGGCCGTGTTTCCTCCTTCCTACAACATGGGTCGGCCAGCATAGTGCAGCGGTAAGGTGCTTGACTCGCATTCGGGATCGAATCCCGGCGTGGCAAATAAATTTTATTTGATTAATTTGTGTATTTCAGAATTTATTCAATTAAAATAATGTATAGTATATTTGCGGCACGTTCCAGAGTGGAAGATACTCTCAGTACCGCCCTGGTGTAAGACAACCATTCAGAATTGAAACGTTGCCTGAAAATGGCTTTAGCCGTGTTTGGTGACCAGATCTGAATAGCCAGGTACTTCCCCACCTTCCTCTTCCCTATTTCCTTCCCTCCCCACAATCTTTAGCCTCACAACATACCCTAATTGGGGATGCCATAGTCTCACTGGTTCGAGACGGGAGCAGTTGGGACTTTTGTGCGGCATTCTTGTAAAAAAAGGGTCTCTTCAAGACCAATGTTCACTCCTTCCTCTCCTCAAAAAGACCCTCCACACAGCATCTCAGACGACATAGGTCCTGAGGGAAATTATTTTCTTCAGGGCCTCTTGTGTAAAGTTTATGTAAAAAAAATCTTCAAAAATTATAAAAGAAAGTTATTCTTATAAAAAATTTAATACTATCTTCGACTAATTTTTTCATATTTTCGTTTAGATTATTATTAACTGATTTGTTATCTTCTTCTGATTTAACGATATATATTTTCAGCAACAACAGCAGTATAACACCACTCGCCACTAATAGACATCTACCTATTTTAAGACTCTGCAACCGGGTCCGAAAAGAAGAAGATGGAGAGATACGAAATTACGAATGTTAGAGGAGAGCGCTAACATTTACAGCAACAAAATCGATGCAAAAATTGCGAAAATGTTTAATAAAGCACGACTCGTTTAAAATAGAGCAAAAATCTCGCGGAAATCTTAAACAGCATTTAAAGAAACACTGTTAATTTTTTCATACATATAACTTGTAAAATAACTGAAACAAACGTGTTAATAATAATTTTTGGAGCATACTTTGCGATTTTTTTCTATCGAGGGAATTTTATATAATTTGCGTTTCGGCGCGGGCAATGTCTAGATATTATCTTCAAGAATAACATATATTTTTTTTAAGAGCTTTAAAACTTACCGTGTTTAAGGGAAATCTATCTATCTATCTATATAAATAAAATCTATCTATCTATATAAATAAAAATGAATCGCCGAAATGTATGTACGCGCATAACTTCCGAACGACTGCACCAAATTGAATAATTCTTTTATATCTGTGTTCGTTATTGTCAGGACAAGGTTTGTATAAAACTACAAGTGAGCTCTGACATTATGAAATTTGTATAAAAAATTGCAAGAGGTGGCACGCGAGCTGTTTGAAAACTGAATGTACGGGGACTGAATGTAAGGAATGCGGGAGGGGGGAGGGGGGGAACGCTGGAAGGGGTTCGCGGGAGGGGGGAAGGGGGAGAGTGGAGTGGGGAGAGGGAAGGTGGAGGGGGCGGAGTGGGAATGCGAGGGGGGAATGGGAGGTGAAAGGGTAACGGGACAAATGGGAAAGGACACGCAAGGAGAAACAATTTCTTTATTAAATGGCATAGCAACGCATGCCGGGAACCAGCTAGTATGTAATAAATCTGTACAAATCCGGATTGCGAGCCGCCGACTCCTCAAATGGTAACATCTGATTCAGAGTTAGATGACATTGAACTATCGAACTGATTCCAGACTGATTTATAGATCACTTGTTCGAGGTAGCCCAAATTATAATATTGTCCAATGGACTGTGATTGTAACCTCAGATATTTTAGGTACCTACTCCTTACACGCTTACGAGGTTTGAATATCTACGCAAACAACGTCTTCTGATTCATGGTTGTTTTGGTAACTGATATGTCTAATAATGTTTCGTTAAGGTACATATATCTATCTATATTTGAGCCCTTGCCCGGAAGAATGTTGTATCCAACAATATTCTAGTTCGTAGAAAAATTGAGAAAACGAAACCAGTTATGTTTTATAACATTTTATATTTAAAATACATAAAACATTCACTTCTTACGAGTTTTAATTGAAAAGTCGTCTAGAAAGGCAAATAAATTATAGAAAAATGAAACAATTCAAGTTTGTATAAACCACTTATACAATGAGTAAATCCGACAGGTTTCAGAACAAACGTTCCTTCTTCAGGGCAAACGTATACTAATTTGACAGTTTCGAAATATGGATGGGAACCATGTTTTATTATGGTAGGGGTGGAGCCGTTGCTAGTTATTAAGAGCGTTTAACCAGCCAGCGGACGAAAATCCACATTTCGTCGAAAGTTGTTCTTCCGATCGTGCAGGGCGGTTACAATGAGAAGGATTAATTATTCTCCGTACCAGCTTTTTTAAATTATAACTCAATATCGAATTTTTTTCAATCCAAATTAGCTTTAATTTATACCTTCATCCATAAATGATGAAAGGCGTGATGATAAAACTGTTAAAATAGTGTACCTACTTTTTGTAGTTATTTTTTGATTATAAGTATTTATCATTTTTCAATAATGTCTAAATTTAATAAGAATGATAAAAAAATCTGAAATATATTAGTTTGTAAGTACGCAAATAAATACACAAATTGACCAATTTTCAACAAGAAACACATGTACGTACATATTTTTTAATGATTTTATTGAAACTAAAATTAAAATTCTAATACATAACTTTGCTAGATAATGTATTGATTTTATTTGAAATGGGTGTGGTATAATACAAAAACTTTTTTGAAAATTGAACAAATCTGCCAACGACCTATGGAATAACCTTATTATACTAAAAATTAAAAAAAATTCTAAAAATTTATTACATACGAATGCTAGATAAAAGAACAATCTTTCGAAATCCATTTATAATTTTTTGTGGAAAAGAGTCAATACGTCTAAAAACTTTTTTGAAAATGACGTATTTCCGGCTTTCTCTGGTAATGCCCTCTTAATGTAGAGTGGGTGGGTAGGGGAACAAATCCATTATTGATAATAGATTCATTATTTTTAAGGGATTTTTTAATTTCCAAGGCTTCTAAGTTATCTAAACGTTTTCCTTTATGATTAATATGAAGAATATTTATCCCTGTATTTTTATCAAAACTATGGTTATTTTCAATGATATGGTTAGCGAACTCAGAAAAATTATTGTTATTAAGACACCTTAAATTTTCTTTGATTCTGATTTCAAAATTACGAGTTGTTTTTCCAATATAAAATAAACTATAGTTTATTACTGGAATTATTTACGCAAAATTTTTGAAAGTGTTCACATACAACGTTATTCCACAATACGTTTTTATTTTTTACTCTTCGTACCTCACAGAAAGCAAAATCTCTTCTAACATAAATGTACATATGTCATTGATGTTTTTGAGCTTAAAAAGCAAAAAAACGATATTTTTTTTTACGTGAGCTCCACACAGGAGGCCTTGAGGAAAATAATTTCCCTCAAGGCCTATGTCATCTTTGGGGATGCTGTGTGGAGGTTTTTTTAAGGAAAGGAAGGAGAGGAGAGTTCTGGGAAGGAAAAGAGTTTAAGGGATGGGTAGCAATCTGGGGTTCAGTATGTCCTAGTCATCCGCCTCCAAGACCTAGACAAACCTCACACCATGAACCCAGGCACCCCTGCTAAATCACCAAACGCAGCAACTTGGGGTGTAATATGGCAGAGGTGTTGGTTATCCAATAAAGGTTCCCGGGGCGGCGGTACCCATTCCCGTCTCCCAAATTGAATATCCGCCTCTCGATATGAATAAATGATACCATTTACGTTCTAGATATTGTCTTGAGATCAACATACAGCATTATTCCACGAAACTGTTTCAACGGCTAAAAACCAGGCTTAATAATAATTTTTCTGGACAAATTCCACTTTGATACATTCTTCAGCTTCTTGGCTTTGAAGAATTTCTAGTTGAAGCCAATTTCTAGTTGGGAGAATAAACTGAATATGCCATCCGACGGAGGTTCGTCGGGCGAGTCCATTGGTGGTAGTGGCACCTCTGGCCGACCACGTTTCGCTGCAGTAACGGATCTCGAAACTCAAATGGAGAAGCTTAAGAGGCGGCTTGACCGAGCAAAGCGTCGGGAGAAGAAGTTGGGGAAGAAACCCACTCTTTTTGGACCTGTTGAGGTAGTGGATGCCCCCCAAACCGAGCCGGAAGAGTCCGATATGGATACGTTCCCCCCCCCCCTCTTCCACCCTGCACCCCGATTGCTGGAACGAGTGGTGTCGCATCAATCATGGCGATCCCTGCGATATCCCCGAACATGAGCACGCGAAAAAGGGCGAGAGAAAGCGACTCTCCCAACGCTCAGCAGTGGAAAGTCATCCCCGCGATGACCCGGTGTCACAAGATACGATCAATCATAACCGACTCTTCCTACAAATTGAACAAGAACGACAAGAGTCAAATTAATGAGCTGTTGGACGAGTTAATGTCTGACATCACCCATTTAATGTTGGACATAAATACGGCAACTACAAGGAGCGCCACCATTGAGGAACTGATGGCGGAACAATCACTTATGATTAAAAAGATTGACTCCATTGTTAAGACGCGACCGGTGGCAGCTGTTCCACAACCAACTGTTCCATCAATGCCGTCTTATGCTAAGATGGCCTCCTCTGCCCCTAGCTCGAAATCCCTCATTGTCAATGGCTTCGAGCGTCCAGTGCCCCCCAAACCTCTTACTGTTCTTATTTACCCTGAGAAGCCTGAGGGAATGACCTCCGAGCAAACACAAAAGAACTTGGAAAGGACAATAAATCCCCGTACGGATGGATTTCAAGTGGTGCGTTTGCGAAAAATAAGAGGTGCAGGAATGGCGCTGCAAGCAAAAGACAAGACGGATCTGGCAAACATTAAGAAAAATGAGGCGAAACTGGCCGCTAGTGGCCTCAAAATTGTCAGCCCCTTGGGTAGGCTACCGAAAATCGTCATCTACAACGTGCCTAGAGGGGAGCCAGCCGCAGACCAGGATCTCTTCAAGGAAGTGTTTACAACTAACCGTGAGGGCAAGTGCGAACTCTCCTTGGAGGACCATCTACGCACCATGCGCAGGGTTTCGCTCTTCGGTAGGCGTGACACGCATACCATGAATATGGTTGTGACATGTCACCCAAACGCCAGGCGCGTTTTAATAGACAGCGGGATGTGTTTTCTTGGCTGGACAGCCTGCCGGACCCGCGATTTCACAGGAGCCACAAGGTGTTTTAAATGTCACCAATATGGCCATATTACCAAATCTTGTACACAGGAAAAGGTGACCTGTCGCCACTGCGCCGCTTTGGGACACGATCTTGAGGATTGCCCCAAGAAGACACAACCTGCTGTCTGTGCCACGTGCACGAGATTCAAGAAGCAGGCGGATCATGCAACCGGGGATAGAATGTGCCCTGCCCATATAGCAGCCATAGAGGTCCAAATTAAGATGACTGATTATGGATCGAGTTAATCTACTCTCCATAGGTCAGATTAACTTGCAGCGTTCCCGGATGGCCACTTTGGAGGTGCTGCGGGTCATGTCTGACCAAAATATCGACATTATGCTTATACAGGAGCAGTACACCTGGCAAGGTAGGACCCCTATTTGTTATCCGGGTGCGGTGCTTGAAGTTGGCCGATCTCCGGGGGCGGGTGTCCTGGTCAACACTTCGTTGATCAGCCCTCTCCTTCTGGACGGTTTTTCTGACGAGTACCAAACCTGTGTATGTATTAGATTCGGTGACACTGAGATCTTTTTGATCTCAGTTTATTTTAAATATGGGAACCCGGTAGGACCCCACATCCTGAGTTTGACGCGCGCATTAAACGCGCTTAAAGGCCGTAACATCGTTATCGGAGGTGACTTTAATGCACGCTCTCCATTATGGTTTGACACTTCTGATTGTAGGACGGAACGTTCAGGCGCCGTAGAAGACCTGATTGCTGCGCAGGGTCTTAGCATTATTAATGAACAGAGTTCACTTTTTACGTTTTCAAACATACATGGAGAGAGCAACATTGACCTAACTTTATGCTCTGGGTCAGTTGCAACCAGGATTTCAAGGTGGACAGTCCATGAGTGCGAAATAAATTCGGATCATAGACTTATTACTTATACGGTTGGTGTTAAGAAAACTGAGATTCCAAGATCCTCCTGGAATTTCAACACCACTAGGGCGAATTGGGATAACTTTGGGATAGCTCTACGAGATACATTAAGGGATTTTCATCATGTAGCTGCTACTGATCCGGATAATTTGGGAAATTTTTTTAACAAGGCGGTTGTATCTGCTGCCAACTCGTCTCTGGGCAGATTAAACCCAAAGACGAGCATTCGGACGCCGTGGTGGTCACCTGAGCTGACTTCGCTGAAGGGGGCCTACAAGAGAGCCCACAGGGCGCTGGGATCGGCTAGGAGCGGCGGCCGTACGGAGGAGGAGACGGCCGCTCTCCGGGACGACCTCAGATCTGCCAGGTCGGCTTTTAAGCGGGCTGTTCTTCATGCGAAACGAGCTGCTTGGCATAATTGGGTCCAAGATGTGGGTAACGCCAACCCGTGGAATATCCACAGCGCAATTGAGAAATCCGGTAAAGGATCTGACCGGTATTTGTCTACTGTAATTGGGAATTTTGATGGGAGGAACGCTGAGACGGTGGACGTGGCCTCTACCCTCGAGACTCTTCTGGGCGAGTTAGTTCCTGTAGATTCAGTAATTGGGGAAAGTGACCACCATAAACAGATTAGAAATCTGGCACGGCTACCGCCTGGGGACCTCGCCCAAGAGGATAACATGTCTAGAGTCACTAAGGCAGAAATTGAAGTTATAATTAAGGGTTTGGGTCCTAAGAAGGCACCAGGGCATGATAGGCTCAACGGCGTAATTGCGAAGCAAGTCTGGGTCCACGCCAAGGAGGAGCTCTTCCAGGTGATGGACACATGCATGAGAAGAGGTGTTTTTCCCTCAGAATGGAAGCGCGGCGTGCTCCGGATTATACCCAAGGGGAACGACAAACCATTATCAGACATAAAAGCGTATAGACCTATAACATTACTCCCTGTGTTAGGTAAAATTCTGGAGAAATTAATCAGGGAACGTCTACGGAAAACACTCTCCCCGGCCAGTGATATGCAGTTTGGTTTCGTCCCCGGGAAATCCACGGTGCACGCCCTGTCGTATGTGCTTGATTGGGTGAAGGTTTGTCCCAAGAGGTACGTTGTGGCAATTTTCCTCGACATAACTGGTGCCTTCGATCATGCGTGGTGGGCAATGATACGCACGAAGGTGAAAAACAGGCAGTGTTCCAAACTTCTGTTTAAAGTCATTGATGACTATCTGTCAGACAGAACTATTACTATCTCATTTGGTGACTTTTGCATCCAGCGGGAAGCAGACATGGGATGCCCGCAGGGCTCCATTCTTGGTCCTGACCTGTGGAATATCGCCTTCGATGACTCCTCCAGGTTACCCTTGCCTGAAGGATGTATCTCTGTCGATTACGCTGATGACAAAATGTATCTGGTCTCTGGGGACAGTAGAAAAGAAGTGGAAAAGAAAGGCAGTGAAGGTTTGCAGATGTTCCTGGATTTTGGAAAAAGAAACAAAATGACCTTCGCTCCCCACAAGACCAAGGGTCTCCTGATGAAGGGTTATCTCAGCAGAAACAGAAACCCGACCATCAAAATGGGAGAGTCCAACATCCGTTTTTTCGATAATGTAAAATACTTAGGCGTTACACTAGATCGATCGTCCTCTTTTCTGTCTCACGTCAAGGATGTATCCAGCAAGGCTCAGGCTCTCTTTTTGAAGCTAAGGAGACTCTCCACAGCTGAGTGGGGATTGCGTAATCCTGTGTTGCGAATTCTATACAGATGTGTATATGTGGCGCAAGTTTCATATGCTGCATCTGTTTGGGAGCACCGCTTGGATAATTCGCTCATACTCTTGGCTCTCAAGAGGGGCCAACGTACGCCTCTGTTGGCACTATCCGGTGCGTATAGAACCGTTGCTTCGGACGCTTTGCCTGTTTTGGCCGGTTTATTACCAATCGATCTTGAAATCAGGGAGGTGATTACGAAGCAGAAGCTGACCAGAGGAACCCCGGCAACTCATCTTGGTGTAGTTTTAACTCCGGGTGGTCCGGGGACTCTCCCTGGTCTGCTTCGTTCAATGAGGGAACTGTCGCTCCAGGAGTGGCAGCTTCGTTGGGATAGGTCGAATTTGGGAAGATGGACCTTCTCCTTCTTCCCATCAGTTAAAGTCAGAATGGAAGGGGCCTTCCTAAAACTAGACCACTACGTGACCCAACTCTTGTCTGGTCATGGGGAGTTCAGGGGGAGACTTCATTCCCTCTCCCTGTCCCCTCATCCCAACTGCGCGTGCGGTTGCAGCAACCAGACGGCCGAGCACATTCTGTGGCACTGTGAGATAATGATGGATGCTAGAGAGGAAATGCTAGATGGTTTGGATGTACCGATTAGACCAGTGTGGAACACTGATCTAGTTTCGAACAAGGTGAATTTCGAGTGCCTGCGTAAATTTGCAAGGATCTGGGTTGAAAGATGGCCTGCTCTCAGAGTCGCTGACTAGTTTAATATAGGTTACCAGGTGTACTTGTTCCTGATATACCACGGACTACGATTCAAAAATTTTCTTTCACTCACTTGCTTTGGATGTATATACTTTTATATTTTTAATTTATTTTTCTTTTGTTATTTTCATTTAAAAGTTTACAGCTTTACTGTTTGCAGCTCTGCAGTATTGTCAACATTTTTAGTCTACAATCTACATGTACATTATATTTCTTCCCCTTCTATATTGTTATGCTATTTCACCAAAACTTTTACATTTGGAAGATTGCGGCTATATAAATATTTAAAATTTTCTGTTTTGCAGCTCTGCGGTTTAATTTTTAATTTCATTTTTACAATTTTTCATGTTTAGTATACTTTGCCTTTTTTACAGCATCTACTTACTGTTACCATTAAGTTATATTCATATTGCTCTGTATTCATGATCTATTCATGAGCGCCATGGGGGTCTCCAACATCAACTCATTTAGCATCAATGATTGATGTATTATTATTTTGTCTTCATTTGTTTTATTTTTTTATTCTTCTTTTCTCCCTATGTTATATAGTTTATTTGGAGGTTGAACTGAACTCCGTTGCCTATTTTGTATTGTCCTTTTCCCCAGTAAAGGGGTTGGACTTTGGGCCTTGTCCCTGCTTTACTTGTTTGGGCCGGCCTGTTGGACTTGGTGGGCTCCACCCGGCGCCCGCGCCACCCCCCCTGATGTGAAAGGGTTGGGGGAAAGACTGAGCGGCGTCCGAAGGTTGTCCGTCCCGCCTCCGGCTACCCGACGCTTTCCTCCCTAGGGTCTTCTGAATGGTCGTCCAATTACGTCGTCTAGGCACCACCGGCTAGCTGGCTAAAGGACGACTCCTTTGGATGTCGTAACGTTGGACACACGACCTTCTTCATTCTCACGGGGACTGCCGGTTGCCGGTTGGTTACTTTCACCATTTCTATTTCAATTTTGTATATCTACACTTATTTCATTGCTTTTTTTTTCTATTCCATACACAGATACCTGCAGCTCTGGAGTGTGTGGTCTCCCTCCGTTCATCAGCAACTGCATGCATAACTCATGATGGTTGCTGAAATACTATTTTTTTGTTTTCTATATCGAATTTCTTATGTACCACTAACACCTGTAGTATTAGTATACTGACCATTACAGTACAGTCTGTAGGCGATCCTACATTTCCGCCACCTAACAAAGTATGCAGGGGCATTGAAGGTCTAGATTCGTTTTATTAAATGTAGAGTCGTTCATTCAAAAAAATTAGATTCTTGCGAGAGCTCCGAAGGGGCGACCATAAGTCGCCTATACCGGGGCGGGACAGTGGTGGGAACTTCAATGAAGCCATAAGACATTCGTTTTCTCCATTTATTCCCATAAATAAACCACGCGCCGTGATTTTAATAAATGGCGTTATACAACATTCTTCCACAAACCAAACTTTAAAAGGCTGCCACAGGCCTAAAAAAAAATTCATTACCGTAATTCAAACCTTAAAATATGCATATTAATATGCCCTACATTAATTATTCCATCAATGTTGATAGTTTTGTTATTACATTATTTCGGACTAGGGCTCAATTATTACCAACAAAACAACACTTTTAACGTGTGTTTAATAAATATTAATTAGGTTTTTATTAAACCATTTAATTCCTTGTTCGGTTTTTGGAAAAAACTCGTATAGGTCTCATAGGAATCGTTACTCTCGTGGTTAGAAATATGATCTGAACGAAAAAAATGTGAACCTTTGGTAATTTTTTATTAATAATTTTTGACAAAAAAGTGAGTTGACGATAACGTTTATAATACAATATTATTTGTCTTATAAAAAAAAGTGTTAGTTTTTAATTTTTTTTCGTTATCAGTGGGTAATATTAATTCGAAAAATCGTAAGGTGAGCCTTTTAAAACGTTTTTACACGTATATTCAAAATGTTTAAATAAAAAAAATTATTTATTTCTTCCGAATTATAAAATTTGAAAGCGTTTTTCTTGGGTCTAGGTAAATTGACCGAATTGCAATTTTTCGAAATCAATTTTTTGAATTCAATTTTAGAATGCAATTTTTCGAACTTCAATTTTTCGAACATCAATTGACCGAAACACTAGTTTTTCGAATTGATATAAGTATGTATACAGTACGTACAAGAGTGTTTTATTTTAGGATGGACAATATCAACCTAACTGGTGGGTGAGTATAATAAGCAAATGACTTAAGGGCCCGCAACCCGGATTTCTACCGATTTATTACATACTAGCTGGTTCCCGGCATGCGTTGCTATGCCATTTAATAAAGAAATTGTTTTTCCCTGCGTGTCCTTTCCCATTCTTCCCGACCCCTTCCGCCTCCCCTTCTTCTCCCGCGTCCCCTTCCCCTCTCGCGTTCCCACTCCGCCTCCTCCACCTTCCCTCTCCCCACTCCACTCCCCCCTTCACCCCTTTCAAACAGCTCGCATGCCACCTATTGCAATTTTTTATACAAATTTCATAATGCCAGAGCTCACCAGTAGTTTTATACAAACCTTGTCCTGACAATAATGAACACAGAAAAAAAATAATTATCCAATTTGGTGCAGTCGTTCGGAAGTTATGCGCGTACATATATTTCGGCGATTCATTTTTATTTATATAGATAGATAGATAGATAGATAGATAGATAGATTGATAGATAGATAGAAGATAGATAGATAGAAGATAGATAGAATAGATTTCCCTTAAGCACGGTAAGTTTTAAAGCTCTTAAAAAATATATGTTATTCTTGAAAATAATATCTAGACTTTGCCCGCGCCGAAACGCAAATTATATAAAATTTCCTCGATAGAAAAAAATCGCAAAATATGCTCCAAAAATTATTATAAAAACGTTTGTTTCAGTTATTTTACAAGTTATTATATATGAAAATATTCACAGTGTTTCTTTAAATGCTGTTCAAGATAATGCCCGCGAGATTTTTGCTCTATTATAAATGAGTCGTATTTTATTAAACATTTTCGCAATTTTTGCATCGATTTTGTCGCTGTAAATGTTAGCTCTCTCCTCTAACATTCGTAATTTCGTATCTCTCTATCTTCTTCTTTTCGGGCCCGGTTGCAGAGCCTATGCTTTTGAAGGAAGAATGATTTTTACAATTGAAAAATACATGGTTAAGAGTCTCCTCCTTCAGGAGGCTATATTAAAATGTAGACGCAAAAATAAAAACAATTTTTTTTATAAACCATAATAAAAATCAAAACTAAAATATTACTGAATATTAAAATAAACATTTCAAAGAAAATGGAAATAAAATGTTCAAATAATATTAAAAAGCAAGATAAAAAACACTAAAATGTATTATAAGACCTCCTTTTTGAAAGAAGTCAAAATCACAGAACTCATTACATCTGCATGGAGCTGTGAAAAGGTTCCAAGAAATTCCGACCAATGCAAAGGAAGAGTAAATATTATAATTTTTTTCCAGGCAATTCACCCTAAAAAGAGTGCTTTGTGCCGATAAGGTTTGGAAAGCTAGTTATAATTTTGAGCATAATCTACAAAAGGGACAGGACAACAGCATCCCCACATAGCATCCCCAAAGGTGACATAGGCCCTGAGGGAAATCATTTTCTTCAGGGTCACCTGTGTGGAGCTCATGTAAAAAAATGTATACATAGTAGTGTGTTATTATTTGTATTTTTACTACATGTGTTATTGTTTTTTTAATTATAAACTCATGTTTTTAAAGCGCCTGCTCTCAACACAGGTTTTCCTAGTGAGACAGGCGTGGGAATTATTAAATTGTAAGCCTAGAATAAATAAAGACTAATTAATTTAAAAAAAAAAAACTCGGGTATGCTGTGAGGTTGAAGATAGTGCAGGAGGGAAAGAGATGGAGAAGAGATGAGGAAGAGGACCTGGCTATTCAGATCTGGTCACCAAATACGGCTAAAACCATTTCGTTTACATCAGTCATGCATTATTTCCGATCTCCACATTATTTGTACGGTCGTATATGGTTGAGCGTTTACGATACTTGGTAACGAATCCGAAAGTCGCGGGTTCAAGTAAATTTTATTCGAAAACTTTATGTTATTTCACAATTAATTAATTTCAAATAAGGGAACGTACCCATACTACGTGACACGTTTAGGGGGGGGGTCTTCAAAATGTCACGCTCCATACAAATGAGCGGCGGGTTGCTTAGGATTTTGGTCACTGGGGGGGGGGGGGGGGGGGTTAAAAATTGCAAAAAGTTGGTCACGTAGTATGGGTACGTTCCCTAATGTACTTACATAGTATATTTGCGGCACGTTCCGGAGTGGAAGATACTCTCAGTATCGCCCTGATGTAAGACCACCATGCATTGCTTGAAACAGTTTTAGCCGTGCTTAGTGACCAGATCTAATTAGCAATTCGCAAACTTATATCTAAATCCTTTCCCTCCCCACTATCTTCAGCCTCACAACTTACCCCAATTAGAGATACCATAGTCTCACTGGCTCCAGACGGTTAGGAGCAGTTGGCACTCTTGTGCGGTACTTTCATCCGTCCTCTGCCGTTTCCATGTCTCACTGCAGTATATCAGGGTAGGTACCAGCACTCCATTGTGTACTTTGATAAAAAATATCGTGCAAAAATCAGCAATAATTATAATCGCTAATTGCATTTAGCATCAGATCATCGGTGTCTTTGTCTAAAATCTAAAATCTAGAATCTTGGACCCGGAAAGATCGCACAGCGAGTGCGATAAGGTCCGCCTGTAGAAATGAGCCACGATCGCGCAGAGGATTCAATAAATCATAGCTTAACTATTAATATCATCTCATGCCTGATGGGACACTCCTATTTGGCGTGAAATGTACTGGCGCCCATGTTTGAATTAATGCCAGAGATTGGCAACCATTGGAATCAGCAATATTAAAAATTAATATATATTAGAAAACACTCAAAATAAATAAAAGAGGTACTTATTGCAATTCTTCTAGTTTTTTAATCTAATATTTTTTTTACATTGTTCCACACAGAAAGCCACGAGGAAAACAATTTCCCTCAGAGCCTATGTCATATTTGGGGATGGTGTGGAGGGTCATTTAAGGGAAAGGAGGGAACGGAAGTTCTTGGAAGGAAAAAGGTATGGATTGGGTAGGAATCTGGGGGTCGGTGTGTCCAGGAGTGACGTTCCTCTTAGTGCCGTGCAAGGCGATGGGTTGAGAGTTGAAAGTCCGGTTGGAGAGTGCAAAAAGTCTCCCTCAATCAGTCTCTCTCGATCCGGCCCGCCACGCGGTAGGTGGGCAAACGCATCTGTCACTAAGACTTAGACAAACCTCAACCCATGAACTCGGACACCCCTGCTAAGTACCCAAATATAGCGAACCACTTGGGGTGAACTATGGCAGGGGTTTTGGTTAGTCATCAAAATTGGATTTAACGATATAAATGAATAGATTTTTATTGAAAATAACATTGAATTTTGAATTACTCTGGGAACCCACCTGAACTATTTACCAATCAATATAGTAAAGTACAGTAAAGAATAACACAAGAAATACCTTGTGAACGTTTTTAGTGAATCTAATTTTTGGCCAATCCGGGTGTAAATTTCCTGTACAAAATAGTGTTTCACCATATTTCGGAAATGGGATAGAGATCTACACGTCAGGTGAGTGTGAGTGAGACGGAGCGTGTGTTAAATGGGTTAAGGCACTGTTAGTTTTCTTCTTTATTATAAATATGTCAAAAATGGAAAAGAATTGTTGCGCGTTGACACTACCGACTTGGCCTATTATTTTCCGTTCAATTGTGCTCTACCCTATGGTCGATTCTATAATATCTATCCGGGGTTTATATTGGACGCACTCCGTCGCTTTCCAGCAGCGCTGCACAAACTTGACAGAGCGCCTATCACACCATCCGTTGCGACGTATGGTTGTACGATCATTGAAGTCATGTGAACGAAAAATACATTTTTTTGTTTATAATTGTAAAACACATAATTTTGCAGAAAATGACAGCATAATACTCAAGGTATAAGTAGTGTTAAAAATATGCACTTTGATTATTGTACTCCGTTTTACTCCATTTCGTCATCTTTGTTTTCCAATTTTTAAGAATTTAATCAATTGCAGCGCCCCTTTACTCTAACTATTTTTTCTCATGAATTAAAAAAAAAACGTGGCATGTTTTTGTTAGACCCTGTAAACACAGTAGGATAAGAAGCAAAAAAAGCAACTTTTCGCTTGCAAACCGGTAAAAAATAACAAATCAATAAGTCTGATACGCCGTAATCGGGTATTACATTACAAGTGATTAGCTTACGAACCCGGCTCCGCTCGTGTTACCAGTTCGTTGTTGTTATCAGCCGTATTGCATCTTTCAACAATTGACGCCAGATAATTTTTATTTCGTGGATGCTTTTCTCGTAATACTGCAGCATGATATTGACCACTAGATAAACATTTTGGCTTGTACATGTACCTACTTAGAATGCCAGCAAAACGACATCCGCCTTAAGCAAAGTTGAGAAAAGCAACTCCAGAGGCTGTGCGAAGAGAGGCTTGACCTGCTATAGACTGAGACAACTGGACGAGGACAGGGATGCTGGAGGCGATTGACTCTCGTGTCTGGCTCATGTTGGACAAGGGGAATAAGGTATGATGTTTTCATATTACGTTTGATTGACAAATCATAGGAATCATAGGCATTACGCTGTCCGGAGCGACTGCTCCAACGTACCAGTTTGTCGGTTTTCTTCTTCTGAACCTTCCCCCATCGAAGGTTGATTTATCTATAATATATTCTTCACCCTGCAGGCTGTTTCCCGGTTTGACCTGAAACTGGACTCGTATCAGTCAAGCTGGTACCTATGTGAATTGTTAATAAATGCTACAAACTAATGGATGTATTATTAATTAACGGGAAACATTCAATTTGGGAGGCGGGTATGGGTTATATTACAATTTATTGGATAATCAATACCTAGGTCACCCTGAGTAGTTCGCTACGTTAGGTGACTTTGCAGGGCTGTTTGGGTTCATCGGGTGAGGTGTGTTCAGGTTTAGCGGCGAATGTAGCGGGTAGCAGGGCAGTTTGAGGAGACCCTTTGACTTATCCAGCTGGTCTTTCTCAATCCATCGTTTTGCATTGCAGCGGGAGGGATGAATTCATAGGTCCGTCACTACTGGACACACTGATCCCTAGATTCCTATCCACCCCTCATGCCTTTTCCTTCCCAGATGTTCCTCTCCTTCCTTTCCCTAAAAGACCCTCAATACAGCTTCCTCAAATTTTACATAGGACCCGAAGCAAATTACTTTTCTCACCGGTCTCCTTTGTGGGATTAACGTAAAAAAAAGATATAATTACAAAAAGGAAGTTATTAAAGGAAAGCAATAAACATAGTCAACAAACACGAAGATGAAGAAATCAACAAACATGAAGATGAGAAAATCAACAGATATGTAGTAAATATAAATAAAGATAAAGAAATCCTCAAATATGAGGATGAGGTCGACAAACGTGAATATGAAGAATTCAACAAACACGAAGATGAGGTCGACAAACGTGAATATGAAGAATTCAACAAACACGAAGATGAGGTCGACAAACGTGAATATGAAGAATTCAACAAACACGAAGATGAGGTCGACAAATGTGAATATGAAGAAATCAACAATCACGAAGATGAGACCGACAAACATGAATAGGAAGAAATCATCAAATATGAAGATGAGGCCGACAAACATGAATATGAAGAAATCAACAAACATGAAGATGAGGTCGACAAAAATGAATATGAAGAAATCAACAAATATGAAGATGAGATAGAAAAAAAGGAATATGAAGAAATCAACTAACGTGAAGATGAAGACGAGGAAATTATGATGTAACACGAACACAACAAACAGGAACAGGAATGTCCAGCTCGGAATGTCCCTAGCGGAATGTACGTAGGTATACTGTGTGTTTTCACGCTTAGTACTTTTACCAATTAGTTGCAAAAGCTAGTGTAAAAGCAAGGGTAAATGCTAGTGTATTTTAATAATCATAAAAAAGTGAGTTGGATGACATTGTGCAGTTAAAATAATTAAAACATCAACGTTATTTAACTCACTGAACATATTATATCTAGAAGTGCGATCTGTACTGATTTGAAAGAACACTGATGTCGACGATTATACTTACCACCTTTCGACTCCTTGGTATTGGGCAGGTAGTTTGATATGTACTGTAGGTAGATACTGTTGGATGTTGTGTGTTGTGATTGTCCTATTTCATATTTAACTTCATTTAGCACTGAAAACTTTTAATTTCTCATTTTGCTAATCTCGATGTATAGAGCCTCTTAACTTAAACTTTCTCTGTACATTTGATCCTAATGGTATCCTAAAATACCTGAGATGGATATCAAAATACGCGTCTTAATCTACACAATCCCAAGTGCTGAGTGAAAAAATTGAGCACTAGACTCCAAGGCTCCTTTTTGTGAGATAAGGCTCTATTGGTTTTTCTTAATTGAATAAAATGAAATACTGAAAGCCTTGAGCAGGGCGGCTGGAGTGGTTCAGGCAAACCAATGAAATTTAATAGAGGCCAATTGTTTCACAAAATCTTAACATATCATCAAATTTTTTAAGTTCTGTTAAAGTTCTATTCACTTCTATTATTATAACATCATGGGCCTGTTACTGAAATTAACTTTCAAATTTGAAGAGTTTTTCAAATTCTGCGAAACAACCCGTTCTAAATGTAAAAAAATCAGAGTGTGCAATTCACACGCTGTAGAAGTGAAACCTTCAGAAAACTAAAGCAGACAAGAGTGGAGAGACTACGAAGCACTATTTTTATAAATGTGAAGGATGATTTTTTCCATATTTTTAAAACCCATGAAATAAATAAATATTCTATTGCAATCTCATTCTCTCGCAGGTAGGATTGACATACGTCCAGAAATATAGGTATTTGTCCGGAATGCGGGGGGAATCCTAGTCAGTCCGGAATTTCTACAATTTAGTGGAGATTGATATAAAAAATGAAATAAACCAAATTATTTTCATTACAAATCAAAGTAAAAACATCACTTTTGATATTTAATGCTCCCGAATCCTTAATAATAGTTTTGTAGAACATTTCACAAGTCATATTTTTAAATTATACTAGAATCGACTTGACAGACTCTACAGAAAGCCTTTTAGTTTCTTTTGACCATTGGGTTCCCATTAAGGAAAATACCCTTTCAAAATAGATATTTTGTGTCTGCATCGCAAACATATTGCTAAGTACACCTACCTGAGGTGCCTACCTTCTGCCGACAGACTAGCTCAGAATGGTCAGCATAGCGGAGGAGACTATCATCAGGGTGGTAGGATCTCTGAGGCGTTTGTGTGGCATCCCTGAAATAAGCTCAAATCCAACGGGCTGGGGGAGACAGTAAAACAAGTGGCTACGGTAAATAACAGTTGTATTGAGTAGAATTCTTTCGTAAACACAATGATACATTAATGCAAGCAGAGTAGTACAGGGTAGCAACAGTAATTCTATCTAAATCGGGTGAATTTGGCCCTAAAATCTCTCTGGGGGCGGTCATTTATCTTCGCGTTGAGTTTACAAGGAACACACGCAATAAAGAGGGGTTAAATAGCTCATGGTACTCACAGCAGCAGGCTGGTCTCTTGGAGATTCGGTTATGTGGAGGGGAAATTAGCCGTTCCTGGCATTCCCGCCAGTCACTAGGCAAAATAACAACCGCCATAGCGGCGTTGTGGAATGTTCCGGAACAGTGCGGCGTGGTTCACGATACACGTGCGCCCAGAGCGGGCTCGGGAGGAGAATGGCGGGCTCGCTAGTCGGCCGACCGAGGCTGGCGTTCCGCCGCCGTCAGCGCGCGGCGCACTTGCGGCGAGGGAGCGAAACTGTTTGTCTGTACAGTGGCGTGCGCTCCAATTTGAGAGGAGGCGTTTCGTATATCGTAACAATATAAGAGCATATCTTTGTTAATTCCGTAACTTTCGAAAGTCCGGAATTTATATCAAATGTCAGGAATTTTCTCCGGGATTTTAATTTTTTGATCTGGGAACCCTACTCGCAGGCTAAATCCCATATATGCATGTGTTTGTCACTTTTCAGTGTTTCGCTCGTTTCTGTTTCATCGAGTTTCAAACTTCAAAAATAATTCAATATTTGAAAATGTTTGATCAATTTCTGTAGAAGTAAGAAAATATTCAACTTGATTTGTGCACTCGGACACGCCCACAATAAACTTCTATCCGTTAACCTCTTCAGTGAACTAACTGCAGACTATTACATAAATTACTAAGCAACAACCCCGCATTAGCTGCAATGAACGGAAGGATCAGTTGCAATGAATGGTTGGCCATAGCTGCATGATTCTAGACATTATAGATGGCGAGCTTTAACGGGTTAGTTTATAGTGGAACCTATTCGCGAGATGTTCTAGTTTCAATTGTCGCTGGAGTGCTTTGGTTCAGTGTATCCAAACATTTCTCAGTCACCCGAGGCGACAACACGCGAACTAGAGATATTCGATTCACTGGTGAAAATAAAAATAGTGTTTTATCAACTAAGTTACAAATTAAAAACTAATTTTAGACTCAAATTAAAAACTTAATCTTGTAAGAACGTTTTCGACTGTTCCATTTAAAAATTTAAATAGTTAACTTTTTTGCCAAAACTGAGAACATTTTGAGTGAAAAAACGTAATAAGTGTAAAAAATTAAATACTCTGATGTCAAAGGGAATAACTACCTAGCAGAACCCGCGTCCAAAAAAGTATCGACGGTCCCAAAGAACAATGTCAGATGTGCGATTTTTGCAGTAGAACTGTTTTTAAAGTTTCTGCATTTTTACTGTTTTCGAGATTAAAAATATCTTATATATAAAAATTTCGTGTCACGGTGTTTGTGGTCGCACTCCTCCGAAACGGTTTGATCGATTTTTATGAATATTTTTATGTACATTTGGTAGGTATGAGAATAGGTTTGAAAGTATATTTCATACCGCTAGGTGATTAGGGTGTCCCTATCTAGAAAAAAAAAATTTTTGACCATTTATTTTTTTATTTATTTATAATCAAAAAATGCCTATAACTCCAAATTTTAACCCTTCTATCGCCACCCTCCCACTTTTTAATCGCGATTTTAGTATTTTTGTTTGAACAAATTTAACCGTCTTTCGTATTTCAAACAGAACGAAATTATTTATGTTGTTGAATGACAGATGGCGCTACGTCCGCCTCATTGAACTTTCATCCACACATGCATAAGACAAACACGAGAAGCGTCGCGTCATTTTGATATTTCATTCGGCATCATGCTCTAGCGTGGGAAAACCATCGAGCTTATTTGTGTTGGCTAAAGACGGACTGACAAAAAATATCGTACACTCAATTGCTCTTCGAAATTCATATTGATTTTCTTTATTTCAATTTCCTACTTCAGTTGGTGTTTTTTTGTTTTATCGGCCGTCATAGTCTACTTTCCTCTTTCTGTCATAGATCCCATCCCCACACACTTACAATACATTCGTTATTTTTTATTTAACATCCAAAATATTCACTAGAAATAATTTATATGGCAGAACAACGTTTGTCAGGTCAGCTAGTAGCATGTAAGAATATTTCATTAAAAATTCCGAAAATAAAGACTTTTAAATCATCAAGAGAATTAAAATGAGCCAACAAAACGGTTTTCAATTTTTAGCAGATCCGACATTGTTCTACGGGACCGTCGATATGTTTCTAATTTTCTCATATTTTAAATCAAAGCCAAATATCTTCTCAAATCGTAAGATTTGTAAGTAGGTACTAAAATTTTACCTGCGAGGATATGATTAGAGATTTTCACGGCCAACAAAATTGAAATTGAAATAAAAAAAAATATTTTTTATCGGCTCTAATAAATTTTATTTACCACTTCCTACAAACGCAAAATATAGAAAAACCGTGAAAATAATATATACAGAGTGCTAAGGAACGTACTTGTTTTATTTTACTATCTTATATTACTAGTGATTCCCGACATTTATTGGAGTACAAAATGTAAAAGAAATTTTGGTCTCCGGAGATTTTTTAATGTTTTTTTTCTTCTTCTTCAAAACCAAACGACAAAAATTCTTCCGTATGTCATCATTGGTCGCTCAGAAGAGTAACTTTGACGGCCTCAGTGAGTAAATGTGTAAATAAATTTTATTTGATTAATTAGTGATATTTCGCAATTAATTTTACACATTATTTAACCAAAGATACTCTAAGTATCGCCCTGGAAGAGGATCACCGTTCAGAATGGAGACGTTCCCTGAAATGGCTTTTTAGTATTTGGTGACCAGATCTAAATATCCAGGTACTTCCTCTTCCCCATCTCCTACGTCTTCCCATTACCTTCATCCTCACCCCAATTGGGGCTACCATACTCTCAGTGGCTCCATACGGAAGCAGTTGGGATTCTTGCTTGAAATTCACATAAAAAACTGCCCAACCCCTCACCTCGAACCAAACTGTCAAATACCTGCCGATTTTTTATGTTTTAAGTTGAAAAAAACCATAAATACCATTTACATTTTTCACTCTAAATAATGTAAAGAATCACATTAAAGTAAGTCACTATTTACATATGCACTTATTACCTTAAACAAAAATATGAATGTATTTATTATTTATGTATTTTTGGCACTCATGAACAAGCCAGTTCCCTTATATTGTTTTAAATTTAGATTATCAAGCAGTAAAAATGTTGTTATAGTTAATCATAAAATTACACCGAGTCGACAGGAAAAAGCTATGGAAGGTGTTGTCCAAGTATGGAGTGAATACAAATCTCATACAGGCAATTGCGTCTCTGTACGAGGGAAGCGTTGCATGTGTTAGGGTGAACGGTGATTTTACGGGGTGGTTTGACATCACAAAAGGTGTTAAGCAAGGCTGCGTAATGTCTTCATGGTTATTTAATCTATACATGGATAATTGTATGCAAGAATTGAAAGATGTGGGATTGGGCGCGAAATTGAATAGTCTGAAAGTATGTTGCCTGTTATATGCTGATGATGCGGTTCTGATTTCTAACTCTATGGAAGATCTACAGTCTCTAGTATCTAGGATGAACGAAGTATGTATGAAGAATGAGTTAATGATGAATGTAAGTAAATCTAAAGTCATGGTGTTTGAAAGAGAGAGTACGAAAACAGTGTGCGACATAGTCGTGAATGATGAATACTTGGAGCAGGTGGATGAGTTTGTTTATCTTGGTAGTATGTTTACGAGAGATGGGAAGGCTGATAGAGATATTGAAAGAAGGGTAAATGCCGGTAACTCCATTAATGGAGGACTGAATGCCGTTGGCGCTAATAAAAAAACTGTCAAAAAAAGCGAAGCTAGCAGTCCACAATGGAGTCCTGGTACGTACCCTGATGTATGGCAGTGAGGCATGCAACTGGCAGAGGAAGGATGAAAGTAAACTGAATGCTGTTGAAATGAGATCCCTGAGACGTATGTGTGGTAAAACCATGTATGATCGTGTTAGAAATGTGGATATCCGCAAAGAATGTAAGGCTGATGTAAGTATAATGAGCAAAATTAAGAAAGGGACCCTCAGATGGTTTGGGCACGTAGAGCGAATGTGCGAAGAAAGTAGTGTAAAAAGAATATATGATGCAAATGTGAATGGTAGAAGAAGTCGGGGACGCCCGAGGAAGACATGGCACGATCAAGTGAATCAGATACTTGAGACGGGCCATGTCAAAAGTCAGAATAATAGAAGAGTATGTATGAGACGATGTATGAATGTGAGTGAGGCAAAGAGTGTGTGCCAAGACCGAGTTGTTTGGCCTACCTTTTCTGCCTACCCCTGCGGGGAAACGGCGTGATGGTTAGTTAGTTAGTTAGTTAAAATTACAACCATTTCAGTTTTTGTTTTCATAGACGAAAGAGCCAATAATGTTTATTCCGACCGCCTTCAAATTGAGACCAAACAGCTTTAGTACTGAAAATGACGTCTTTATTAAATACAAAATAATAAATTTATAACCTGGGAGGTAGGAAGAGAAAAAAATGCTATGAATATATACAGAGTGTTGAGGGACACACTTGACTTAATTCAACCAATGATTTCTGAAATCATTTGAAATAAAAACAGTAATTGAAATTTTGTTACTCTGGTGATATTTTTGATGATTTAAATTTTTATTTTAAAACGGGAAACATAAAAAAATCACTAGGTTATTGGACGGTTAGGGTCGTAGTTGTTCGCTGAGTGAACAGTGACAACATGCGGAAGAATTTTTTTTGGTTATTTTGAAGAAAAAAAAAATTAAATACAAAAAAACATCAAAAAAATTACCGGAGACCAAAACTTCATTTACATTATTATTTACTCCAAATAATGTCAAGAATCACTGGTTTAAGCAAGGCAAGTTCGTTCCTTAAGGCGCCGTAACCGCGCTCAAAAAGAAAAAGATGGAGAGATATGTAATTACGAATGTTAAGGGCCCGCAACCCGAATTTCTACCGATTTCTTACATATTTCGCTTAAATACGTTAAGTTTTAAAGCTTTAAAAAATATATATGTTATTTTTTAAGATAATATCTAGACTTTGCCCACGCCGAAACGCAAATGTGCTCCAAAAATTATTATAAAGACGTTTGTTTCAGTTATTTTACAAGTTATATGTATGAAAAAATTCACAGTGTTTCTTTAAATGCTGTTTAAGACAATGCCCGCGAGATTTTTGCTCCACTTTAAACGAGTCGTGTTTTATTAAACATTTTCGCAATTTTCACATCGATTTTGTCGCTGTAAATTTTTTTTTTTTTTTACAGTGAATACCGCACAAGAATCTCAACTGCTCCCGTCTGGAGCCAGTGAGACTATGGCATCCCCAATTGGGGTATGTTGTGAGGCTGAAGGTAGTGGGGAGGGGAAGGAGGTGGGGAAGAGGAAGGTTGGGAAGTACCTGGCTATTCAGATCTGGTCACTAAACACGGCTAAAGCCATTTTCAAGCAACGTTTCAATTCTGAATGGTGGTCTTACACCAGGGCGATACTAATAGTATCTTCCACTCTGGAACATGCCGCAAATATACTATTTATTTATTTATTTATTTATTGTTGTTATACGCCCGTAGGGGCTTTTACATAGATTAGAAAATAATATTTAATATATCTAGGATTACACATACATAGAATTTATACCAAAAGTTATAAAAGTGAAAAAACTTTTAAGAATATACAAGTAGTTTTTAAAGAAAAAAAACCACTTGTATATTCTTGTGGAAAACCGTGAAATATTTTAAACAATGTAATATTTAACAATAACATAGAACAAAATATAATATAAACATTTCAATAACAAATCAAATCGTTAAATATATTATACCCATGTTACAATAATTTGTAGGATTCAACAAAGTGTTGGTTTAAATTGCATTTTAGAATGTAAAGGGAATCAGCAAATACATCTACAATACCACCAAACTTGTTGCCTAAATAATGCATCCTATTGGTAAGTGAGTGTGATTGATAGTTAGTTGTGTATGTGTTGCAAAAGAATGTTATATTTTGTCTAGTATTCCTTGTCGGTACAAGAAGTTTAATAGTAGAAACGATGGCAGGGCTGTCAATTAGGTTGTTCATAATTCTGTACAATAAAATTAGGTCTGAAATGATTCTTCTGTCAGACAGCGTAATTAAATTTAGTCGATTCATTAAACTTAAATAATTAATGTTTTCTATTGGAATTTTGAGTTTGAAATTTAAGTACCTAAGAAATTTGTGTTGAACTCGTTCTATATTGTTAGAGTGTACTTTATAGAAAGGGGACCAAATAGGTGAATTATATTCAACTTGACATCTAACTAATGAAATGTA
This sequence comes from Limnephilus marmoratus, assembly GCA_917880885.1. NCBI lineage: Eukaryota > Metazoa > Arthropoda > Insecta > Trichoptera > Limnephilidae > Limnephilus > Limnephilus marmoratus. Next base: position 26,207,394 of record OU862928.1, read on the forward strand.
GAGTGTTTTCATGCAATCCAAGGACTTAAAATCAGTTAGGGTTCTACAAAGGAAGCCAAGAATCTTTAAAGCCTTATTAGTTATATTATCTATATGTGGTGTGAATGTTAAGTTTGAATCGAATATAACTCCCAAGTCGCGAATTTGTAATACTGGTGTTAATTTAACATTATTAAAATTATATTCATGTAAAATATGAGAATGAGTTCTGGAAAATCGTATTACTTGACATTTCTCAGTATTCAAAAATAACATATTTTGTTCGCACCATTTAAAAAATTCATCTAAATTAGCTTGTAAAATTAGGCAATCATATATATTTCGTATTTTTTTAAACAATTTTAGATCATCTGCAAAAAGTAGGACTTGTACATCTTTAAATATATTTACAATGTCATTAATGAATATTAAGAAGAATATTGGGCCGAGGTGGGACCCTTGCGGGACACCACTTGTGGCCTCGAATACATAGGATTCTATAAAATTAATCCTCACACTAAGCACTCTATTACTGAGGTAACTAATAATCCATGTCAATAAACTTCCTTTAATGCCTAACAGTCGGAGTTTGGATATAAGAATGTGATGTCGAACCTTATCAAATGCTTTACTGAAATCAGTGTATATAGAATCCACTTGTTGTTTCAGACTAAGGGATTCGGATATGTAATTATTATAGATAGTTAAATTACTTAAGGTAGATCGACCTCTGATAAAGCCATGTTGGTTAGGAACAATAATATTGTTGATAGGTTTTACAATGGTATCTAATACTAATGACTCGAAAAGTTTGGGTAAAGCAGACATAATACAAATAGGTCTATAGTTTGATATATCGCTTTTGTCTCCTTTTTTATGAATAGGCGTTAAATAACTCTTTTTCCACAGAGCCGGAAAACAGCCAGATGCTAAGGATTTGTTAAAAAGTTTTTGTATGGGATATATCAAACTATCAATGCAAGTTATTAAAAATATGGGAGGAATACCATCAGGTCCAGCAGATTTATTACTATCCAATGCGTTTATGCCCCTTTTTAAAGATTCTAATTTTATGAAACATTGGCTTAGGTTTAATGACTCTTCCACTGAAGTAGTGGAGACTGCATTAACAGGAATATCTTTGTCGTAAACACTTTTAAATGAGTCAGCAAAGAGATTAACTATACCCTCGATACTGTCAGCACATTTTTCTTTAAAATACATGTTATTAGGATATCCACAGTTATCGTTTCGCTGAGATTTAGTAAAATTCCAGAATTTTTTCACATTGTGATGACGTACCTCATTTTCTATTACGTTAACATAGTTACTATAGCATTTTATTGATAGTTCTTTACATTGTTTTCGTAGTTTAGTAAATGTTATATAATCGTTAGGATTTCTGGTATGTTTATATTTTCTGTGGATACATTTTTTTTTATTAATTAAATTAGTTAATTCTTTTGTAAATATATTATTTTATACTATATCTTGTACTATATATTATTTTAAATGAATTAATTGTGAAATAACACAAATTAATCAAATAAAATTTATTTGCGCATGCCGGGTTCGAACCCGCGACCTCCGGAATGTGAGTCAAGAGTCTTAGCCACTGGACTACGGAGGTATTAGCGCTCTCCTATAACATTCGTAATTTCGTATCTCTCCATCTTCTTCTTTTCGGGCCCGGTTGCAGAGCCTTAAAGCGCCGTAACCGCGCTCAAAAAGAAGAAGACGGAGAGATATGTAATTTCGAATGTTTGAGGAACGCGCTAATATTTAAAGCGATAAAATCGATGCGAAATTTGTGAAAATGTTTAATAAAATACGACTCAAAAAATAGAGCAAAACTCTCTTAGGGGCTGCCTAAAACAGCATTTAAAGAAACACTGTGAATTTTTTCATACATATAACTTGAAACAGACTTGAAAATAAAAATTTTCGGAGCATACAGTGCGATTTTTTTCTATTGAGGGAATTTCATATAATTTGCGTTTCAGCGTGGGGAATATATAGATATTAACTTTAAAAATAACATATATTTTTTTAAGAGCTTAAAAACTTCAAATAAGGGCGATATACAAGAAATCGGTAGAAATTCGGGTACCGGCACGCGGCTTCAGCGTTTATACGTTTCCTCAAGATTTAAAAAATGATATGTATAATAAAATGAGTGTTTTGCTGAATTCATTTGCTTTATTGGAAAAGAATTGATTTAGGAAAAGCGTTTAATAAATGGATGGTGGAAGGACAGAGGAGTTGAAGTGAAAAGTGTGGTCAGTTACTGATTATCGGATTACCGGAAGAAGATAAAACAAGGATGACGCTTCGGGTGCTATTGCGGTAAGTTCAAATTATTTATATTACTCAAATATCTACGTATCTTATTACATTTTTTGTCATCAAGACAGCCTTACGTCGAGAAAATTTTATTCAACTGACTGTGTACGTGAGAACCTTACTAATTAAAAACTGACAAAAAATTGTTAATGGAAAGATACATATATCGCTTATCCAGCCAAAGCGGGTAATTTATCTGCTGTACATAATATATATTATATAATTGTTTTATTAAAAATTTCTTAACGAATTTCGGAATTTTTCCAAATTTTTTGTATATCTCTTATTTTATCCTGTTTAAATAAATTTTCTGTATATTTCTTATTTTTGAAGATGTCGTCAAAACAGATACCATTTTAGAAACTGGATAAAATCACCTTTTCAGATTTTTGTATTTGAAATTTGCTTAAAAATGTTGTATTTTGAGAAAGAATGTAATAGTAAATAAAAACTTATCCAAAACATTTTGTATTAAAATGTCAAAAATTTCGAATAAATTCAAAATTAAAAAAAAAAACTATCCTTTTATTTAAGAGCGTTTAACCAGCCAGCGGCCAAAAATCTATATTTCGTCGAAAATTGTTCTTACGATCGTGCAGGGCGGTTACATAATGAGAAAGATTAATTATTCTCCGTACCAGCTTCTTAAAATTACAACTCAATATCAATTTTATTTCATTCCAAATTTGCTTAAATTTATACCTACATCCAAAAATGCTGAAAGGCGTGATGATAAAATTTTTAAAATAATGCACTTTTCGTTATTATTTTTTGATAAGTATTTATCATTTTTCAATAATGTCTCAGTTAAATAAGAATGTTAAAAAAATCTGAAATATATTAGATACGATTTTAGATTTTCACGGCCAAAAATTATTTTGTTAATAGTTTTTGGGGTATTATGCCGCGTTACGCTACCTCCTTCTTTAGCCAACGTTTCGGACAGCGTAGCAGTGTCCATCATCAGGGCAGATGTGTGCCACACACTGAAATATATTAGTTTGTAAGTGCGCATATAAATACACAAACGGACCAATTCCGTCAAGAAACACATGTAGGTACGTATATATTTTTTAATGATTTTATTTCAACTAAAATTAAAATCCTAAAACATGCGATACCCAGATGATGTATTGATTTATTTTACTGCATGATTATATGATTTGAAATGGGTGTGGTATAAAACAAAATCTTTTTTGAAAATTTAACAAATCTGCCAATAACCTTATTATACTAAAAATAAACATTTTTTCTCAAAGTTTAAAACATGGGAATGCTAGATAAAAGAACAATCTTTCGAAATCCATTTATAATTTTTTGTAGAAAAGAGTCAATACGTCTAAAATCTGATTTCTCTGGTAACACCCTCTTAAAGAATTTACAACATACCGTCATTTCACTTTTTATCTTGTTAATACAATTACAAATTGTAGAAAAATATTATAATAATACCCCAAGATTAGCCGAAAAAATCTGTCATTTTGGATTCATTTTGGATTCATTTTGCACAATTTAGATGTTGATTTCACGAATTTGCATTTATTTACACACACATGAGGCATTTGTATTATGATTGAATAACATTATTTTCACAGAAATTTTATTAAACTCACAGCAAAACACAATTAAAAAATTATGATTCAGAAATAACCAATCTTTTTCTGTTAAGAGGGTATATAACCAGAGAAAACTGGAAATATGTAATTTTAAATCAAATTTTAGACGTATTGACTATTTTCCACAAAAAATTATAAATTTATTTCGAAAGATTGTTCTTTTATCTAGTAAACGCATCTTTTAAAAATTGAGAAAAAATGAAAATTTTGATATAATAAGGTTATACCATAGGTCGTTGACATATTTCATACCATGTAATCATACATTATTGTAAATCAATATGTTTTCTAGTAAAATAAAATAAATAAAATTATTTAAAAAAATATCCGAACACTTATTTATGACGAAAATTTCTCTATTTGTCTATCTATTTATGGACTTACAAATTAACATATTTAAGATTTTTTGTACATTCTTATTTTGCTTAGACATTATTGAAAAATAATAAATACTTATGATCTAAAAATAATTACAAAAAGTAATAGTTTTATCATCACGTCTTTCAGCGTTTTCGTCGTCTTTCAAAATTGGAATGAAATAAAATCGATATTGAGTTATAATTTTAGCTGATACGAAGAATCGCCCTGTACGATCGTAAGAATATCTTTCGACGAAATGTGGATTTTCGGCCGCAGCCCCTTAAAGAGCAACACGACATTATTTAAAGGATTTAAACTGATGAAAAATAACATAAATATTTGGATTTGTTCCTGAAGTCCTGGGAAGACCGAAAACTCATAGAGCACGCCTGATTACGGAGGCAATTGAAATTTACAAAAATCCTGTAAATATTGATAGAGATGACGGAGCTAAACTCAATAGTTCTTGGTATCCGGTAATTGACGGTTACATCAAGGCTAAACGCAAAAAAAACATGGTCAAGTATATTGTAGCGCCAGCTCGTAGAGGAGTGGAGCTGGCGACACGGTATCGCTCCTATGTAGATAAGTACTAACATCACCCCTCACTATTACACATATGCCCTGATGATGGACACTGCAACGCTGTCCGAAACGTTGGCTAAAGAAAGAGGTAGCGCAACACGGCATAATACCCCAAAAACTAATAACAAAATAAATAATAGTAATTATTTTTGTTGTTTGTTTTTGGGGTATTATGCCGTGTTACGCTACCTCCTCCTTTAGCCAACGTTTCGGACAGCGTTACAGTGTCCATCATCAGGGCAGATGTGTTAATGTTATTGGTAAAATGTGTGCTTAAGTACTTCGAAGCAATACCGTGTTGCCAGCTCAACTCCACTGCGAGCTGGCATTACAGTATACTTGAAGATGGTTTTCTGCCTTTAGCTTTGGTGTAGCCGTCAATTACCGGAATTTCAATTGCCTCTGTAACGGACAATTTTGAACGGACGATCTCCAAAAGAATATCGGAACACTTTCGAGCGTGTAAACTTGGCCACCCTGACAAATCGGCAATCGGCGAGCATTTAATTGAAACCGGCCATTACTTTGGATTTGTTCCTGAAGTCCTGGGAAGACCCAAAACTTATAGAGCACGCCTAATTACAGAGGCAATTGAAATTCATAAAAAATCCTATTAACATTAATAGAGACGACGGAGCTAAGCTCAATAGTTCTTGGTATCCGGTAATTGACGGCTACACCAAAGCTAAATGCAGAAAACCATCTTCAAGTATACTGTAATTCCAGCTCGCAGTGGTGTGGAGCTGGCAACACGGTATTGCTTCTAAGTACTTAAGCCCACATTTTACCACTAATATTTACACATCTGCCCTGATGATGGATACTGTGACGCTGTCCGAAACGTTGGCTAAAGGAGGAGGTAGCGTAACACGGCATAACACCCCAAAATCATACCCAATAGTAATTAAGTTGAAATAAACTAATTTAGTAGTGAATTGGTCATTAGAACATAAATTCCCTAATCCCTAAGACTCATCATTTTTGGTGCAATGTCATCTGTCATGCTTTCAACATGTCCAACCAACCCTCAGCAGTCTTTGAGACTAGAAGAATCTGTTATACCATTGTCTTTTTCATTGTGATGTTATGGTTGTTATTTTTTTTTAAAGATTAATTTGACTTTTTTCTTGAATGATACGAAATCTGTTATTTTTCTAATTTCTTCGGGAAGACTATTAAAATGTTTTATGCCTTTGTAAATATAATTATTGTGCATTTGTTGTGTTGAAAACAGAGGGATTTGGATGTTAAATTTATGCCTTAATGATGAGTTGAGTTTAAATTTTTTTGTTACATTTTCTTTGAATATTTGTAGTATTGAATCTTTTTTATAGAGGTCTTCAATTTTTGGTACTTGGAAAATTTTGAACAATGGTGCTGAAGGGAATGTTGGTGGTTTTTTTAAAATTACTTTAATAATTAGTTTTTGTACCACTTTTACAGGACTTACAATTTTTTCATATGCCCCTCCCCATCCAATGATTCCATATTGAATTAGTGATTGGACTAGTGCGTAATAGATTTTTTTTAGGTTGTTTAATTTGAGAATTGTAAATTCAATTTCAGTTCAAATCGCAACAATTAAACCTGTTCTGACAAATGATTGTGCCAATTCGAAACTGATGACAATCATCAATATAATAAATATATTAATAGTAGCAGTCCCGTTTAGCTAAACACTTCACTCACGCACTTCCATTAACTTTCAACGCACTCAATTATTACGTATTGTTTCAATAGACAACACGACGTCTGCGGTACGTCCATACTTCATAAGACAGTTTCCATTATTGTGTTGTTTGGGAATGTGTACGTTGTACTTATCTGGACGATCGAGAAAATCCTATATCAATTTGAAATTGATAACTCACCATCGATGATAAATACTGGCGAGCACGGTCAACGATTGTTAACAGATATCCCGACCGACAATTGATAAATTTTAGCGCGGTTTCAATAGTATCAGATAAGTTTCGGTTCCCTATCAATTTACACACATTTTTGATTAATGTCATTCATTCTGCAAAATTACTGAACGTATTATTTAATGAACGGATTGAACTAACGAAGCACTTAGAATTGAAAGTCATACACGCGATCCATAGACTATAATGCATCTAATCAATTTATTCTCACAATTGCATCTAATCAATTTATTCTCAAAATGTAAGCGTTTGTGAAGGCCATTTCATGAACATTCTCCAGCCCTAAAGAGTCCTAAATATCAACAATACTTTTGCCACTAATCTCCATTAGTCCTAAATTCTCCATTTTAAAATAAATACCAACTCTACTTTTGCCACTAATCTATTCATAAATGTAATACTAGGGTAGCAAATAATGTAAAATCATGCAATGTCCAGTGTGTTAACTGTAATGTTCTCCGCGTGCAAAACCTTATCTTCTCCATAAACTTTCTAATTAAAGTGTGTTTATCGGAAGTGACCAGCCAGGTAAGTATGTTTCTGTATCCATTTATAAATATGTAGTAAAATTAGTTAGAACCTAAGCATTCCTCATAAATTGTACAGCGCCCTTGAGGTGATTTTTCACAAAAACGGCGCTTTATAAATTATCCAATTATTATTATTATTATTATTCTGTTCGATCATTGAGAAACGAAAATGATTGAAATCTGACTAAAGACCTAATGATAAATGACCCCGTAGAAACGCTATTACAAAAACAAGCAATTTAATGCATTACTATGTGTTTTTAAAGTTTTAACGAAATTTTTGATTGTATGAAACTATATATATACATTCCATGAAAAACCTACAATAATTTCCAATAATTCTATTAAGGCTCTGCAACCGGGTCTGAAAGGAAGAAGATGGAGAGACACGAAATTACGAATGTTAGAGGAGAGCGCTAAGATTTACCGCGACAAAATCGATGCGAAAATTGCGAAAATATTTAATAAAACACGACTCGTTTAAAATAGAGCAAAAATCTCGCGGGCATTATCTTATACAGCATTTAAAGAAACACTGTAAATTTCTTCATACATATAACTCGTAAAATAACTGTAACAAACGTGTTAATAATAATTTTTGGAGCATACTTTGCGATTTTTTTCTTTCGAGGGAATTTTATATAATTTGCGTTTCGGCGCGGGCAAAGTCTAGATATTATCTTCAAGAATAACATATATTTTTTAAAGAGCTTTAAAACTTACAGCGTTTAAGGGAAATATGCAATAAATCGGTACAAATCCGGGTTGCGGGCACTAAAGATTTTTGGTTTTATAACACTATGTACATTCCATGATAACCTTATAACAATTTTCAATAATTCTTTTTATATTTTTGGTTTTACGACATTGTGTACATCCAACTACAACAATTTACAATAATAATATCTAGATTCTGTATACCTATGTTTTTTTGATTATGTGCATGCATGCGTATACATATGTGTATATGTATGCATTTATATGTACCCGTCTCAGAACAGACCTTTTCTAGTGAGGCGGGTTACTTACTTGTTTGTATACGTTAATTTTATTTCAATAAACGCCCGGGTTGCCGGCAATTAAAGAAAAAAAAAGGAATTTTCATGTAACAAAATTTTTCCCACCGAGAAAATACAAAACTTTCGTCTATAATAGCCTGGTATCAAATTAAACACGAAACAAATAGATGTACTTTAATATTATTTGTTTAATGTGAAAACTGCACAAGAGTCCCAACTGCTTCCGTCTGGAGCGACTATAGCATCCCCAAATTGTAATACATTGTTAGGCTGAAGGTAGTGAGGAAGGGAAGGAGATGGAGAAGAGAAGGAGGGGATGTACCTGGATATTCAGATCTGCTCACCAAACACAGTTAAAGTCATTTTAAGCAACGCTTCAATTCTGAATGGTGGTCTTGTCTTATGAGAGTATTTTTTGCCGCAAATAAACTATATATTATTTTTAATTAATTAAGGTCTATGCCCACTACACCGTTCCATACCATGACCGTAATCGTAGTGGCGCATGCAAAAAAGTATTCTTTGTATCGATCAGTATGAAACGCTCCCCACTAGACCGTTCCGTCACCGACCAACACCGTCGCATACCATGACCGGACTGACGGCGAATTCTCGATGACAATATTTTGCAGGTGCCGGTCCGCTCTATGCATGGCACGCGACGGAACGGAACGAGCTAGTGGGCAGCGTTTCATACTGATCGATACAAAGTATACTTTTTTGCATGCGCCGCTACGGTTACGGTCATGGTATGGAACGGTGTTGTGGGCAGAGACCTACGTGTATAATACGGTGTTAGCACGTTCTAGTGGGCATAGTACGGCGTAGCGTGTTTATTTCGTGTCTGATACGTTCATAGTACGGTCATGGTATGGAACGGTGTAGTGGGCATAGACCTTAAATTGTAAAATAACACAAATTAATCAATATTATATTTGTACCCACAACCTTCTGATTGCTATTCGAGAATCTTAACCGTCGACCACGGAGGCCAAGAGGAGAAGGAACAAGTAGAGTAAAGGCGGTACACAGCCAGGGTTGCCAGGTCTTTTCCAAAAATATACCGAACAGTGAGAAAAAAATATTTAATAGTGAAATTTCCCTAGATTTCATGGTGGTATCTTCCGCAAATTCCGCGTCACATTTACGTATGTACGTAGCCACAAAGGTGCGATTCCGTGCCACGCGGCAGACGGCAGACGGCGACAGCAGACGGCGACTGCAGTGCCGCCCGACGGCAGACGGCACTACTTAACTCTATGCACTTGTATTGGACCGTTTCCGACACACCACTACAAGTGCCGCGCGGCACTTGCTGTCGATGACTGACGCGTGGCGGCAGACGGCACTCGGGTGCAAACATAGTAGAGGCGGGCAAAGCGTCTCAGTTGAGCGAGCCGGTTCACTGGGTCTCGTTCAATGAAAAGATCCGGGTCAGTGAACCGGCTCGAATGAACGACTGAATTGGTCCATCTCCCCCGTCCCCTCCCTCGGCCCTCCACACTTTATTAAAAAGGGAACCCCAATATTTTGGGGTTCCCTTTTTAATCGGATTCTTATATCCCTGAATGAAAAAATGAAATCCTTTGTATTTAGTTGAGTTTTGATCTTTGGTGTGAAACCAACACCAACTTTACTTTTTTAACGATTTTTAGAAAGCATGAATTATTGAAAATAAACAATGAATGATTTACTGAAAATAAACAATGATCATAATAATAATATAACTTATCATGTTATAATAAACAAAATAATGTGGCCGGAGCGTCGACGTCACGACTGACGTATTATGCACGCACACCCGCTTGAATTCCGATATTATTATTATATTCATTGTATTTCGGTAATAACATGCACGGCGCACGCACACTACCCAGCAAAGGATAATGTGGCCGGAGCGCTGACGTCACGACTGACGTTTTATGCACGCAAACACGCTTGAATTCCGATATTATTATTATATTCATTGTATTTCGGTAGTACATGCACGGCGCACGCACACTGACTAGCAAAGGTACGCCACCGCGTAGAAAAGTGTCATAGTGAACTGAACTGTAAACCGTTACCTTACTTTCATATTTTACCTTTCTGCGTCGCTGACTAGAGTGGCTATGAACGAACGAACGAAGTGACCCGCGAGCCGCGAGATCCGTTGAACGATACACTGCTCTCGGCTCCCACGGGTCAGTCGGCTCACCGGATCTGGCGGGTCAGTTGGCTCACCGGCTCACTCGTTCGCGAAGATCCGCGAACCGTGAAGATCGTTCTCTGGGAACCGGATCTTACGGATCAGTACGAAAATCCGGTTCACTGAGCCGACTCGTTCGCGAACGACTCACTTCTAAAACATAGTACTGCCGTCGACTTCAGACACAATGGACGTGTTGACAGACGGAGAAAGCGAGAGTCTTATTAATTTGGTGTCTAAAAATTCGTGCAGGACAGGTTTTTTCACAAAATTCGAAAGATTCATCAAAATTCAAAGTTAATTTTCAAGTTCTGTTATTATTTCTATGTCATTAATGTCAAGAATAATTTTTCTTCTGGCGGTATTGTGTTTCGCTTTGTTTTTGGAGCAAGATCATTGTAAAATTAAAGAGATTACAAAATGAAACTGTTTTTTATTTAAACTACAATAACTTCTGAAAATGTCTTCACTCTCATTTAGATGTCTTTTTATCAAAGTTTCATAAGCGCCTTCTTCCAGTCTATTTAAGTACATTGGCAGTATAGGCTTTCTACTTGAATAATAATACAATAATAAATCATCGTCGTCTTCTTCTTCTTGCAATAACACTTGCAGCATTTTATTATTTTAAATGGAAGACACAACCATCGGCAGTACGCAGCGGACGCAACTGCAGTCAGTGTTACCGAAACCAAAATTTCAAAATCGGGAGATTTTTCGCCTAAAAATCGGGAGAAAACAGGAGAAATTTGAAGAAATCGGGAGATGACTAGAATTATTTTAGTAAAACTTCTCCCTTTTATTATTGCGAAGCAGAACCCTAACAACAAACGAAAAACCAATAAGCAGCGCCGTCAATCCGATTACTGTAGATGTTGCCTGTGGAATAACGCAATTTTCCCTAACGTTCAACGGGGACTTATTTCACGTCTGGCAACTCAGCACGAATTTTTGTGAAACTTCGACCTTGGACTGTCCACCCGTCACTTAACGAGACGCCAAATTCATTTAATACCTACTTATTTTTAAAAGTGAATGACATTCATATAAGTAACAATCTTTTAATCAATAATTAATAATTTTAATTTTATTAAGGAACCAATAAACCACCTCATGAACTTTTTCAAAAAACCTCTCACCTGGCGACAGATACTTGATAACGATACACTGTTTAGTAATCCTTTATGGAAATACCTACTAATATCTCAGTCTTATCATCAAAAACAAAAAGAAAGTGCATGGACCATATTAAAATTGTTATTGAAATTATTACTCTTATGAAATACTTAGGAGTTATTGTAGATTAAAATTTAACCATTAAACATTTTCATGTTCCGACTGCAACTATTCTTTTTCTTAAAAGGAACATTTAAAAGTCCACAAACCGTGTCATAGTGGAGAAAAACCCTTTTCGTGTTCCGACTGCAACTATTCACGTTCTCAAAAGGAATATTTAAAAGTCCACAAGCCGTCTCACAGTGGAGAAAACCTTTTACGTGTCCCGTCTGCAACTATTCATGTTCTCGAAAGTGACAATTTAAAATCCACATGCTGACTCTGTGGAAAAAAACCTTTCTTATGTTCCGACTGCAACTATTCATCTTCTCAAAAGCAACATTTAGAAGTCCACAAGCCGTCTCACAGTGAAAATAACCTTTTTCATATTCCGACTGCAACTATTCATGTTCTCAAATGGAACATTTAAAAGTCCGCAAGCCGTCTCACAGGGGAAAAAAAACTTTTTTAATGAATGTTTGAAGTTTAATCCTTGTCAAAATGTTAACCTAAAAAAATTGCTTTAAATATGTTGTTAATATTTTTTTTTACATGAAGTCCACACAGGAGGCCCAGGAAGAAAATAATTTCCCTGAGGGCCTAGGTCATCTTTGGGGATGCTGTGTGGAGGGTTTTTTTTAGGGAAAGGAAGGAGAGGAGAGTTCTGGGAAGGAAAAGGGTGTAAGGGGTGGGAAGGAATCTGGGGTTTAGTGTGTCCTGGTCATAAGACCTAGACAAACCTCATCCCTTGAACCCGGGCACCCCTGCTAAATCACCAAACGTAGCGAACCACTTGGGGTGACCTATGGCAGAGGTGTTGGTTATCCAATAAAGGTTCCCGGGGCGGCGGTACCCATTCCGCCTCCCAAATTGTTATATCCAAATATAAGTAAGCATACAGCACTTATTCTGTGTGTGTTCGGTAGTACCTATTTAAGCGAGCGGATGTTTTCCGTTTTGAAAATAAATAAGAACAAACATCGCTCAAGGTTTACGGATGAACATCTCCAATCAATTCTTAAAATAACTACTTACCACGAATATGACACCCGACTTAAAAAATAAGAGAAGTCAGGTATCCGGCTCAAGATAATTTACCATTTTACCCTCCTTTTTAACTTGAATGAAAATTTATAATAACTATGTACCTACTTACATATCTAACTAAATAAAGATTTAAACAATTGAGCATGGGTTTTAATTTTGAGACTGGCCCGCTTACACACGCAAAATCTTATAAATCGCCCTTAATAAAATCCACTTTGACACCCCCCGGTTACGTAATAAATTATAATTTCCAGCTCATAATTCATAAATGATCGATGATCGGTTTGTATGGGTCTATAATAGAGATATGCTTAGATTGCAGAATTTTGTAATTATTCTGGTCCATACCCGAATCCGGGAAATATTTTTTTTTAACCACAGACAATTATTTGCCTTTTGAGCGCACCATAAACAAAGAATTGACCAGAAACGACAAATCGCTGGGAACTTTGAAAAATCGGGAGATTTTGATGCCATTCGGTAGATCGGGAGATGAAGTGAAAAATCGGGAGATCTCCCGCGAAATCGGGAGCTTCGGTAACACTGACTGCAGTGCCGTCAATGCCGTCGACTTTGGAACCTGCGCGTTAGTGCCGCCTGCCGTCGACGGCACTGCAGTCGCCGTCTGCTGTCGCCGTCTGCCGACTGCTGCGTGCAGGGCCGGATCTACGAAATCTAGCGCCCTGTGCAGTAGGTACCGATGGCGCCCCCCCCCCCCCTACATTTTTATTTTGATTAAAAATTCGTTTACCCCAATTTTTTTTTTATTATTTAATTTTTTTTTTTACACTAATTTATCAAATAAAATCAAGACATATAAAGGGTGTAACCCTATCTAAAGTTTTCGAATAAATAAGCCACGATCTATGTAATTCTTCTCCATTAGGCAGTTTCTTGTAATAATACTCAGTATTAAATTTACGCTTGTTCGTAATAGGAAAATCAAAACCTTTCAATTGTACAGGACCTTCCTGAACTAATAAACTAATGGAATTTTGAGTTTTGAAACGAGTTTTTTTATGTCATTATGCTCTTTAATTCTAAGTTTTAGATTCTGCGAGCCTGAAAGTTTTTTTTAATTATTGTTCTATTCATTGTAATCCACAATCCACAACCTCTAACAACCAATAGAAATTTAGTTATTAATTAAAAAATCTAATATAACCTCAAATTTGTACCTTGCATTTCCATTTCCCCTGTGTTCTGTGTTGAGCGAACAAACACAAACGTATCTATGGTATCAACGGCTTACGAAAGATGCTTACACTGATTATTACTGACTGTAAAATAACAAATCTAATACAAATTAATTATAGGTACATTTAACGAACTTCAACTGTCAAATCAATGATGAAACTGTTAACAAGTTTGCAACCTTGCAAACCGTGCGATGTTTATGCTAATGAAATTTTGAATTTACTGAAGATTTCATAAGAAAATGGTCTTTAAGTCCCTTCTCCTAGAGATTTAAATCGTACAAAAGCATTTTGAAAGGCGCCGTCTGTTTGTTTGTTCTCTTGAATAAAAGTACGGCGCTGTGATTGGTTAATGAATTTGGATCGCACTCATTCGTCGTAAAAGACGGTAAAAGATATATGGAAAAATAGATCTTACGTTTAAACTAAATATATGGAATTTGTAAAAAAATTCTGTAACTGACTATAAATTCGTAAATCGTTGAATTTCGTTGAATTAAAACCAGATGCGTGCGCGGTCTGTATCTTTGGAAAGTGTTGCTAGAGCGTAATAATTATTTCGTACTATGGGTAATTTTTAAACGATTCAGGGAATATTATAACAAATTTTTAATACAATATTTATTTTCTCACGGCGCCCCTTCGGAGTTGGCGCCAGGTTTTTTGCACGTTTTTGAACGTATGGCAGATCCGGCGCTGGCTGCGTGGCACGGAATCGCACCTTAAGAAAACAGTGAGCGCGTGCACGAAGCGGCAACATCGCACAAACTAAGTAAGGAAGCTACGCAACATCAATTGCCGATCGCGTCAAATCTGATAGTTGAATCGCTTATTAGGGAGAAAAATTAATCAGAAAAAATTACCGAACCGCCCATACTTCGGTATTTTTGTCATATAGAACACCGAACCCGGTGCTAAAATACCGAACGGTTCGGTAGAATACCGAACACCTGGCAACCCTGCACACAACACTAATAATTTTTGTTTGCTCATAACTGACATTTTAATAATTTCCGGCGAATTCGTAACTATAATAACTTTTTTATTCAAACCGATACACGGGGATGTAAGTTCTTTATACATACCTTACAACGAGTTAGCGGTAAGCACCAAATTTTATTTTTCTAGACGTTTAATTAATAAATAATAACTTAGGGAGGGAAACATTTAGAAACAACTTAAATATTTGTAACAACGAATCTCCAGGCCTGCTAGGGCGAATTCGACCGCACGTGCGTCCAATACGCCGTGCCGCGGGCGGATATTTGTTTACAAGCTTTCTTCACTTACGTCGTTAAGGCTCTGCAACCGGGCTCGAAAAGAAGAAGATGGAGAGATACGAAATTACGAATGTTAGAGGAGAGCGCTAACATTTACGGCGACAAAATCGATGCGAAAATTTCGAAAATCTATCTATCTATCTATATAATCTATATATCTATCTTCTTCTTCTATCTTCTATATATATTATATACAGGGTGTCCGGGGGTAAAGTGCATTAACTTCGGGAGGTAATTCTACATGATATTGTAAGTAAAAAAGATAAATAACTTTTTTCGAAATTCCAACTTTT
Source organism: Limnephilus marmoratus (assembly GCA_917880885.1). Taxonomy (NCBI): domain Eukaryota; kingdom Metazoa; phylum Arthropoda; class Insecta; order Trichoptera; family Limnephilidae; genus Limnephilus; species Limnephilus marmoratus. The sequence goes on from OU862928.1 coordinate 26,223,030, forward strand.
AGGGGTAGTTTTGTGGTAAAAACGTAAAATTTGACCGGCGTGCGCGGCCAGCTTTATTATTTTCCACTGTTACGATACGGGCCAGTCACCACCATTTATTGTTGCCACGATCGCGCCCGGCAGGCTCCCGGCAAGTAAGATCGTACCTCACACTAAGGATTTTTAGTAGGTAGATCTTTTTGTATGGGAAAAAAAATATTGGAATTTCGAAAAAAGTTATTAATCTTTTTTACTCCTACCATCATGTAGAATCACCTCCCGAAGTTAATGCACTTTACCCCCGGACACCCTGTATTATATATTATATATTATATATTATATATTATATATTATGTATTAAATATTATATATTATATATTATATATTATATATTATATATTATATATTATATATTATATATTATATATTATATATTATATATTATATATTATATATTATATATTATATATTATATATTATATATTATATATTAAATATTATATATTATATATTATATAATATAATAATATTATATATTATATATTATTATATTATATAAATAAAAATGAATCGCCGAAATGTATGTACGCGCATAACTTTCAAACGACTGCACCAAATTGGATAATTCTTTTTTTGTTGTGTTTGTTATGGTCAGGACAAGGTTTGTATGAAATTACTGGTGAGCTCTGGCATTACGAAATTTGTATAAAAAATTGCCATAAGTGGCACGCGAGATGTTTGAAAACTCTATGTACCGGGACTGAATGAATGGAATGTGGGAGGGTGGAACTCGGGTAGGAGGGTTCGCGGGACGGGGGAAGCGGGCGACGGGAGTTGGGAGAGGGAAGGCGGAGTGGGAACGCGAGAGGGGGAAGGGGACGCGGGAGAGGAATTGGAGGCGGAAGGGGAACGATGAATGGGAAAGGACACGCAGGGAGAAAAAAATTCTTTATTAAAAGGCATAGCAACGCATGCCGAGAACCAGCTAGTTTTATATAATTTGCGTTTCGGCGCGGGCAAAGTCTAGATATTATCTTCAAGAATAACATATATTTTTTTAAGAGCTATAAAACTTACCTTGTCTTCTTCTTCTTCTTTTCTTTGATAGGGCAAATTCGACAGTAGGTCCGTCCAATACACGGGTCACGAGTCCCAATTTGTATAAACGGCTTCTTTACTAACGTCGTTAAGATTCTGAATAAATTTTAGGATATATTGTCGTCTTTAGGCTAAGATTAAATCAACATTTTCGATTAAACTTTACTACGAATCGGTTTACAATATAAATACAAAAAATATACTTTGGATAAAATGAAGATTTTCCTACCATTTCCATCGAGTAAAATTAAAGTTAAATCGTTAAGTACTGTATAAAAAATATACGCGTAAATTACTAAAAAATCTATTTTTCACTGGAATGTATGAACGCGTATGAGAAACAATTGTTTAAAAATAGACCTTTATGATTAAAATTACCTGTCATATGTAGTATAGATACATGGGATCCTTCAGTTGAAATCAAATGCCGCATTGAGCAAGCTCGTGCAACCTTTATCCGCATGAAAAAGATGTTCTGCAGTCATGATCTCAACATTGGATTACGAATGCGAATGGTCAGATGCTGCGTGTTTTCGATATTATTTTATGGAATGGAAGCACGGACGCTTACAGAAAAACTAATTAGGCGACTTGAGGCATTCGAGATGTGGATCTTCAGAAGAATACTTAAAATAAGCTGTATGAACAGGGTTACAAATGAAGATGTTATGGTTCGGATGAATAAAGAAAAAGAAGTTATCAAAACTATAAAAATCCGAAAACTTCAATATCTTGGACATGTGATGAGGAATCCAGAGAAGTATGAGATCTTGCATCTCATAATGCAGGGAAAGATTGGCGGAAGACGGGGTCCTGGAAGAAGGAGAACCTGCTACGGGCGCATTTGCTCATTTGAAGTCAAAGAGCATGCTACCTAGTAGCATGTGTGTCAGTGACGTTGTTAGTAATGAGCATGCTCATTTGAAGCCAAATGAGCTTGCTCACAAATCAACAGCAGTTTGATTAATGAGCATGCTCATTGGATTATCGGTGGAAGGGGAAGCCTCTAAGCATGTGTGAACAGGCTAGCTTATGAGCATGCTTATTTCAATCCGATCTCAGTTCGCGCTTGCGCGTACTTTGCAAAAATGTCAAAATAGCCCGCTGGGGAGACGAAAAACCTCGTTTTCCGTAATTTATTATGTGAATCACGCTTTGACCTAGTAATCACGCATATATTTGGAACACAAGGTCACTAAAATACCCACAATAGATTTCCAAATTCCCCAAAAGCTCGTCTACCTCCAAAATGAAACCACATTCTATTGAAATTAGTATTTATGTTTTAATATTTAGTCATTTTCGGATTTGTTGACATCTTGAACCCAAATCAAACGTCTTACTTTTTTACGTCAGGGGCCGTTCAAGTATTACGTGACGCACTTGGGGGGGGGGGGGGGTCTTGTGAAACGTTACTGTACGTTACGAGGGGGGGGGGGGGGGGGTTCGAACAAAGCGTTACGTAACATATTTTTCTTTATTTAGATAAAAAAAATAGGGAATTAAAAACTTCCAAGTTGGCAATCCTTTTCGTTCTTGAAATCTCTTGTTTTATTTATTACCGCAAACGCTATTAAAACAAGAAAAAAGGTATTTAAGTGACTTTCCAGTACTTTGCGCAACTTAATTGTGACTTTCAGGTAAAAATTGTCACTTGGGCGTTACGTAACGTATAGGGGGGGGGGGGGGGGTGTGATACGGAAAAACGTTACGGCGCGTTACATGGGGGGAGGGGGGGTCAAAAATCTTCAAAAATTGCGTTACGTAGTACTTGAACGCCCCCTCAGAAGATTCTTAAATAATTGCATTGCAAGCAGTACCTAATATTAATTTGTTTAGTTCTGAGCGAATGAAACTGACTCTATTTGACATTTATTCAGTGATGGTATGTCTAGGGAAATTTCTCTAGATCTAGGGGAGAAAAATATTTTTTAGGGAAAAGGAAAATCAGCACATAATCTATGGAAATTTCGAATTCTGTCAAAATTTTTATTACAAATGACAATATTACTGGTATTATATATATATTTCTTTGGGATTCCCATGAATCTTAAATACTGTTAATGTACTTACGTGCAATATTATCAAGCAATGTTATTTTTAACACTGACAACTCAAAATTAATTTATGTATCTAAAAAGATAGAAGGGGACCTCTGAGAAAAAAAAATTAAATTTAAGTTTTAAGTTCCGTTTTTTCGGTGATTGTGATTGATTTTTATTTTGCAAAGTATTTTTTTTTATTTGGAATTCCGTTTCTAATTAACACTGCAATACACGCGTGTCATCTCACAGATGACCAGTTCTGTTTTTATAAGTTTGATGAAGGGAGGGGAGCCTGGTCCCCCACCCTAGTATTCCCCAAGCTCGCCTAGCTCACTTTTGACAATGTTTTTATTTTTTTATTCACTTTGGACAAATAAGTGAACAGTCATCTGACAGATGACACGCGTGTATTTACGTCTCACTAGGGGGCGCGTGTATTGGAGTGTTAAGTGGTGAGTGTATACATACTTGAAAATTATTATTTTACTAAGCAAAAAGTGTTTTATTTGGAAAAGCACAGTATTATAAGAACACCGACCAAGTTCCGAAATCTTTCCAATTAATTAATCATATTACTTAACATATAACAGGATTAGTGTTACACATCCAGGTAGCAGCATAGGTAATTGCGTAAATGTGATTATTATGTATTTTATTTTGAAAAGTTTTATTTTCCATGTACATTTGTTACTTGATTTTTTTTTTTAATTTAAAAAATATTTATTAAATTATATTTAATAATATAAAATAAAACTTTTAAAACAAATTGTCTAGAAATTTTTACAGTTCTTCTTCTTATTGTTGTGCCTTGTCCGTTCAACGGACGTTGGCTATCATGTTGGCTATACGGACTTTGTTTACTGCGGCCCGGAACAGCTCCACGGTAGACTGGCCAAACCACTGTCTCAGGTTTTTCAGCCATGAGGTTCTCCTTCTTCCAGGGCCCCGTCTTCCGGCAATCTTTCCCTGCATTATGAGATGCAGGATCTCATACTTCTCTGGATGTCTCATCACGTGTCCAAGACATTGAAGTTTTCGGATTTTTATGGTTTTAATTACTTCCTTTTCTTTGTTCATCCGAACCATAACATCTTCATTTGTGACCCTGTCCATCCAGCTTATTTTAAGTATTCTTCTGTAGATCCACATCTGGAATGCCTCAAGTCGCCTAATTAATTCTTCAGTAAGCTTCCATGCTTCCATTCCATAAAATAATATTGAAAATACGTAGCATCTGACCATTCGCATTCGTAATCCAAGGTTGAGATCATGACTGCAGAACATTTTTTTCATGCCGATAAAGGTTGCACGAGCTTGCTCAATGCGGCATTTGATTTCAACTGAAGGATCCCATCTATCATTTACATTGCAGCCCAAGTATACAATACTTTGTACCTTCTCCAGTTTTGTTCCAGCAATATAAAGGTGTTCATCCAATGCGTTATTTTTGCTTATGAGCATGTATTTTGTTTTATTTATATTCAGTTCTAGCCCAAAATTCTCACAAGTCTTCACTACTTGATTATACTATCTTCTTCTTCTTCTTGTGCTCTGTCCATTCAACGGACGTTGTCTATGCGGACTTTGTTTACTGCGGCCCGGAACACTCTGAAGTTCGTAGATATTAGTTCAACATATGAGCTGTAGATATTCGTCCGACATACAGGCTGCAGATATTAGTATCTGGAGTCTCCTTAACGCTATAATGGTGCAGCTCTTTCTTACACATTAAATAATGCTAAGACAAAAGATGAGACACACAAAGTATGTAGTTATTTAGTGTATAAGAAAGAGCTGCAGAAATATATAAATACATAATTTTTTTTTACATGAATACCGCACGTCCCAACTGCTCCCGTCTGGAGCCAGTGAGACAATGGCATCCCCAATTGGGGTATGTTGTGAGGCTGAAGGTAGTGGGGAGGGGAAGGAGATAGGGAAGAGGAAGGAGGGGGAAGTACCTGGCTATTCAGATCTGGTCACCAAACACGGCTAAAGCCATTTCAGGCAACGTTTCAATTCTGAATGGTGGTCTTACACCAGGGCGATACTGAGAGTATCTTCCACTCTGGAACGTGCCGCAAATATTATATATATTATTTTAATATATATTATTTTAAAAGAATAAATTGTGAAATACACAAATTAATCAAATACGATTTATTTGCCACGCCGGGATTCGATCCCGCGAAAGCAGAAAAATCAGTTTTTGGAATTCACTCGCGCTTCATTATTATCCTTGTAACTATCTCTTTCTCTACATCTCTACATATTACAAATTAAAGTCCTCCATGTCGTCTGTCTGTGTATCTGTCTGTTCGCGATAAACTCAAAAAATACTGTACGGATTTTAGAAAGAGTGATTCGTGTGGAGGGTTTAGGTATATAATTTGTCAAGAATTTGTGTAAATTGTTTGATAAATAACGATAATTGTTGGAAGCGTCGGAAAAAGTCAAGCCGCTTATGAGATATAACAAAACAATGCATGGTGGGATATTCCTCTTTTATAGATCTACAAAAAAGTCCGCGAGGGCATATATCTATCTTTTACGGATAGCTTACTATACCCATTCTATCTTCTAAAAAATGGTCACGTACAGTGCGGTAATTGGAAATTACCACACTGTACGATTTAGACGGATACAGTATTAATCCTTATCAATTTAAATACGTTAGTTATCTCAAGCATTTCATGCACATTATTATTATCTTTCGCACCATCTCTACGTATTATAAGTTAAAGTCCTCCGCGGCGTCTGTCTCTCTGTCTTTTCGCCATAAACTCAAATATGGCGGTGGTTATAAAGGATAACCATCCAGTAGATGGCGTTGTGTTTAGTTAGCCACAGCAATGCGTGACCGGGTCAGCTATTATTCTATACTTTCAAAATTATCGTCAAGCTAGTAATATTGTAGGGGTCTACGGAGTCGTCAAGGAGCGATGTGTGAGGGAGATGCAAGAAAAGGGTTACTTTTTTCTTTGTAGTGTAGAGAACGATACTCAATAGCCATATAATTGTGTTTTATATGCGGGCAACTCAGCTGACGCGCTTGCGCGAATTCCGTTCGGCGAAGTTAACGGAATCATTCGTTTCCCGACTACCTGACGTGCGGGCTGTTTGCTTGAGTATCGTTCCTTATAAATCTTCCAATTTAATACTTGTCGTGTTTCTAAACTTAAATAAATCGTAACTTCAGTACAAAAAATATTTCTTTCAATCACGGTATATTTGGTAACCCAATGGAGTCAGATTAAGAAGTGTAGTGAAGTAAGTATATCACCACGCGGATCGCTGAACAGAGCCAGCGGCCGCCATTATACGAAATCCTACCCACACAACATCTCTCTTACCAAAGTAGGAAACAGACCTCCGTACATTGTGTATCTCATCTTTCGAAAGAGCTGCAGCTTTATTGTAAAAAGGAACTTGTGTTTATTGACTATTTAATGCCGTCTCGGTACCGTAACTGTGGATGGTCATGGTAGTAATGAAAGCGCTGGTATTTGTGGCGACGTAAACTAAAATTTTAAAACTAGTAAATTAAAATGATTCAAGCGGTAAATAAGAATCTAGAAAGTGAAGAAAAAAAGGTCATACATTAATCATTACAGCATCTAGTCGGCCCTGGACAAAACAGACAGGAATATTTCTCTGACACACGATGCCTGTTGGTTCCAATCAACATATATCATCATCAAATAACTCCCCAATGACAGAGATAATGATTATTGACAAATTGCCGCTGATTTTCGGACAGTTTTTTTTAATCAAGTACTTTCCATTTGTAAAAACCAATAAAACTATTTGTTTAAGGCGATCCACTAGTTCACTACTGTGTCGTGGACAGTAGTTCTTCGGTGGACGCCATAGGGGTCACTTTGAATAACCTAATTCGTCGAATAGCGGCCGTATTGTAAAATATCAACGCGAAAATGCATATTTTATTTTATTTTGGGAAGATTGGGTGTAAATATCAACTTTTTTTGCGATTATTATAAAATAAACTGAATTTGCCACATTACACAATAAAACCATATCCGAAAAGGAATTTATAAATAGGAGAGTTTGGACTTGAAAGTGTGTTTTTTAGTCCTTATACTTTATTTTTTTATAGGCTTATTAAAAGACTTATAAAAAAAATGACCGATATTTTTAAGGGCCAAGGTATGTTCTACACGTAGTATTTAATTGAAGTATCTACAATACTTCAAAGCGATCAAATTTTCAAAACAAAAACATATGATTTTGCATTATTTACTATGACGTCATCTTAAGAAAAATATATAAATAAGAAGTTATAATATATAATCTTAATATATAAAAATGAATGTTTCTTTGTTTGTCTCTTAGGGGCCGTTCAAGTATTACGTAACGCACTTAGGGGGGAGGGGGGGTCTTGTGAAACGTTACTGTGCGTTACGACGGGAGGGGGGGAGGGGGGGGGGTTCGAATAACACGTTACGTAACATGTTTTTCTTTATTTAGATAAGAAAATTAGGGAATTAAAATCTTCCAAGTTGGCAATCCATTTCGTTCTCGAAATCTCTTGTTGTATTTATTACCGCAAACGCGATTAAAACAAGAAAAAAGGTACTTAAGCGACTTTCCAGTACTTTGCGCAACTTAATTGTGACTTTCAGGTAAAAATTGTCACTTGGGCGTTACGTAACGTTTAGGGGGGGGGGGGGGGGGGGAAAGGAAAAACGTTACGGCGCGTTACATGGGGGGGAGGGGGGGTCAAAAATCTTCAAAAATTGCATAACGTAATACTTGAACGCCCCCTTATGCGGTTCCTAAACCATGCAAACGATTACGATGAAACTTTAGTTGTTGTGCGCTTGCTCGCGATGGTTTCTATTTATAGTGGTGAGCTCTGGCATCATGACATTGATATAAAAAAATTGCGATAGGTGGCACGCGAGCTGTTTGAAAACTGATTGAACGCGGAAGGAGGGTTCGCGGGACGCAAACCGGGAGAGGGGAGAGGAAAGCCGGGGAAGATGGAGGGGAAACGCACGAGGGGAAGGAGACACGGTAGGGGAAGGGGAGGCAGAAGGGGAACGGGACGAATGGGTAAAATAAATAAAAATAAGTTACGCGGCCTTTTTCATATGATATCAGATTCTTACCCACCTTTGTACCATTTTCCTTCACAGAACTTCCTCTCCTTCCTTTTCTAACTCCACACAGCATTCCCATAAATAATAAACAATAAGCTTTGAGGGGAAATATTTTTCTCAGGGTTTTCTGTGCAGAACTGATGTAAAAAAAAACAAAAGGCATTACATTTTCTAATATCGTTTTAAAAGAGTTTCTCAACTCGTAAATTTCTTGATAAGTTTGTGAAAGTTTTTTGCAAGGTTCCCATCTCGGACCTGTATTATTTATCTTTTTCGTGAATGACATTCGTAATATTTTTAAAGACATTGACGTACTTATGTTCGCAGATGATAGCGTCAACAAGCTAGATAAATGTTAATAAATGAATAAATTCGAATCTGTTGCTGAAATTAATGATATAGGTGTTACTTTCGACACTATTAGCTTCATTTCACACATTGAAAATATCTCAAAGAAGGGTTTAAAAATGTTAGGTTTTGTACTAAGAGTGGCTAAAGATTTTACCAACATTAAAACTTCTGTACACATCACTAGTGAGGAGTCAAGTTGAATATAACTCAACTGTATGGTCTCCTCATTATAACATGCATTCACAAACAATAGAAAGAGTACAAAAAAATCCTAAGCTTTTTTATTTTTAAACTAAAAATACCGAAAAAATAATTATCTTCTGCGTTTATCTAATTTATTAAAATTGAGTGACAGAACGGTAACTCTATTAATGGAGGACTGAACGCCGTCGGCACCAACAAAAAACTGTCCAAAGACGCGAAACTAGCCGTCCATAATGGAGTACTGGTACCTACCCTGATGTATGGCAGTGAGGCGTGGAACTGGCAGAGGAAGGATGAAAGTAGACTGAACGCTGTAGAAATGAGATCCCTGAGGCGTATGTGTGGTAAAACCATGTATGATCGTGTGAGAAATGTGGAAATCCGCAAAGAATGCAAGGCTGATGTAAGCGTAATGAGTAAGATCAAGAAAGGAACGCTCCGATGGTTTGGGCATGTAGAGCGAATGAACGAGGAAAGGAGTGTAAGGAGAATATATGACGCAAATGTGAATGGTAGAAGAAGTCGAGGACGCCTAAGAAAGACATGGCACGATCAAGTGAATCAGATACTTGAGTCGGGCCATGTCAAGAGTCAGAATAATAGAAGAGAATGTATGAGACGTTGTATGAATGTAAACGAGGCAAGGAATGTGTGCCAAGACCGGGATGTTTGGCGGTCCGTCCTCTCTGCCTACCCCTGCGGGGAAACGGCGTGATGGTTAGTTAGTTAGTTAGTTAGTTAGAGTGACAGAAGAACTGTTTTCGATCTAGTGTTTTTATTTAAAATCTTGCATAATAAAATTAATAACCCTGAAGTCTTAGCGCTCATAAATTTTAATGTGCCAGCCAGAAACACAAGGTCAGTACTACCGTTTTATTGTGGCAATACTACGACCATATCCCATTTCAATATACCACTTCACAGAATACAAAACTTAGGCAATATGTTTTCGCACATAGATTTATGGAATGTATCGCTGATAAAATATAAGTGTGAAATAATAAATCATTTATCCTCTTTAAGATAAGTTATTTGCATGTATTATATACAAATATATTTTTTCATTGTTACAATATTGTAATATTTAAATATCGTTGCATTTATTTTCGTTTTGTTATCTAAATATCTACATATATGTCTTTCTCAACTATTTATTTCTGTTTTACAAACTCAATTGAGTTGTATTTTTCATATTGTTGCTATACACTATGTTATATTATGTAAAAGCCGAAAGGCGTTAATAATATAAATGAATAAATAAATTACAACCAAACCTTATAACCAAGGGCGACTGGTTGCACAGTGTGTTCGCAGCACTGGTAAATCATATCGCCTAAAATTACTTCATATAATACCTTACCGAAAAATATAAAATCCATGAATCTCATTAAAAATATCACCTACCAATATAATGCCTAATATAATATGAATCAGGTAGAGCAAATTCTCAAAGTTTGAGTGCAGGTGTGCAGGCCGCGTAACGAATTATGTTTTTGTATCGAATATTCCAAACATCGCCAGCGCGCAACGCCAGCCGTATGTATGAAAAATTAAGCTGTATTCGCCTTTATCATACAAACTTAAATTTGGATTTGAAGCAAAAATACTTAACCAAACTGAATAATTATTTTTTTTAATCAAAAGGTAGAGCAAATACCTAAATTTTACATATATTTGCTTTTTTTATTGATTTGTGTTTAAAATTGTAAAACGCAGATCATTAAGGAATTAATTTTATTTTATAGGTCATTTTGACGATTTTGCCCTTGTGCTGTTTATACATCGTTTATAAATACTGTTTGTATACTGTTTATAATGAAATATAAAACTAACTTCCCCGCAGGGGTGGGCAGAGAGGACGGACCGCCAAATAACTCGGTCTTGTCACACTCCTTGCCTCACTCACATTCATACATCGTCTCATACATTCTCTTCTATTATTTAGACTTTTGACATGGCCCGACTCAAGTATCTGATTCACGTGATCGTGTTATGTCTTCCTCGGGCGTCCCCGACCTCTTCTACCAGTCACATTTGCATCGTATATTCTTCTTACACTACTTTCAAATAATTAAACATTGTAAAAAAAAGCAGTTTTTGGTTTGAAATTTAAGATTTATTTAAGAAAAATTTGTGTTGTGTTTTTATTTTCTTAGTACAGAAAAAAGATCTGTACAAAAAAATTTAATTTTAATTAAAAAGCGATATGTAGAATTTTTCGCCCTTCGAAAACAGCTTAGAATAGACCTCCTCTCCAAATAAGATTAGTGGAATTATTTTTAGCTAATGTTGCTTAGCGTTATCTCATATTATGTAGATTTTGTGTGCAATGTGCATGCTTTTACTAATATTCATGGAAAACGTGTAGCATCACTCAATACATAGTCAAATATTCCGTTTGGTTATTCATGACAGCACAATTATTAGAATATCTCATTGAAGCTAATTGCTCCAATCTGTTGAATATGTTCCAGGAATCTGTTTGTCATACGGCCATTAAATTTGTGCCATTTAACCACCAGTGGCGTAGCCATTCTCCGGTAGGCGGGCAGTCGTCGGGGAAATTTGGGCTCATAAGGACATAAAATGCATAATATCATGCGATTTCTGTATCAACGTCAGGTCGGCATTTAAGTTTGGCGCGTATTATATCAGTTGATGTCGGAAAAACAGAGTACCGTTAAGACGAAAATATACCCTAAAATATATTCAGAATCTTAACGACGTAAGTGAAGAAGCCGTATATACAAATTGCGACCCGTGTATTGGACAGACCTAAGAAAAGAAGAATAAGAAAAATTATGTGGAAATCTTAACGATCTAAGTGAAGAAAGCGTGTAAATAAATATACGCCGCGGCACGGCGTATTGTACGAACGTACGGTCGAATTCACCCTAGCAGGCCTGGAGATTCGACCTTTCTGCCGCGTTCATTTTAATTAATTCTGAAGAACGTGTTACTAATATTTAAAACGTTTCTCCATGTTGTCCTCCCGAAGTTATTGATTCATCTTTATGGTTGAAAAAACAGGTTATAAAGTTTTAAAATCGTTGTATGTAAATTCAAAATAATTCATAATCTGCTCGATCATAGATGGCGGAAATTAAATTATTTTAGGAAAAGGAATGGAACAATGAATGAAATCAATGGAACTGGCATTGGTGATAAGCAAGTGGAGGGGACCGCGAATGTCAATCCTTCGTGTTCGCTTTGTGCCAAAGTAACACCGAACTCTTCTATTTTACTTTCGACCGCACAAGTATACGCGAAGCTTAAAAACGGAAATAAAGTTATTGTTCGGTGCCTAATTGATAATGGCTCTCAAAATAATTTGATTACGGTCGATTGTTGTAAGACGCTGAATTTACCAATAATTCCTTTGAGTAATTCGTTTGTCAAAGGAATTGGATCAACGTCTCGACCAATTTTCGGTTACGTGTATTTGGATATTGAGTCTCGCGTATATCCAGAGAATAAATATAATATACATGCGCTTGTCGTTGACAGTATCACCGACCAATTACCTAATCACTACATAGCCAAGGGTGATATGAGGTACTTAGAGGGCATACCTCTCGCAGACTTAACGTGGAATATTCCTGGATGCGTGGATGTCGTCATCGGTGCGCAACTGTTCCCATATATTTATTTAGGGAACAGGGTTGAATCGGGTACTAGTGCACCCCCCGCGTTATCGACCGCTTTCGGTTTCGTGTTGATGGGTGATTACCCCAATAATGTGCTCAACACAAACACATCATTTTCGGCACTCGCACTGAATGATTTAGTGCAAAAATTTTGGCTGTTAGAAGAGATACCTAATATAAAATTTCTAAGTCCGGAGGAGACAGAATGTGAGAATCTCTTTATTTCATCAATTTCTCGCACTGATGATGGTAGATATTCTGTTGCTTTACCTTTCTGTAAAGATCCAAGACAATTGGGTAATTCTCGTACTGCTGCCCAACGCCGATTTTTGGCATTGGAGCGAAAATTTAAGCATTCCCCTGCTTTGCAGGAGAATTATAACAAGATTATCAGTGAATATATTGAAAATAAATACCTATCAGAAGTCTCAGAGTCTGATATCACAGAAGATGGATATTATATACCACATCATGCTGTCACTCGTCCAGACAAACCAATGCCTCGTATTGTGCTCGATGCTAGTGCTAAAACACACACAGGGCTGTCACTGAATGATATTATTCATACTGGTCCCAATTTGCAAGCCGATTTGTTTCTGCTTTTGCTTGACTTTCGTCTTTTTCCCATCGCTATGACTGCGGATATAAAGCAAATGTATTTACAGATTGAAGTTCCTAGCAAGCATCGCAGATACCTGAGGATCTTATTTCGATTCTCAAATAATGGTCTCATACGAACTTTTCAGTTCAATCGAGTTCCTTTCGGCTTGACGGCAAGTCCGTACTTAGCAATGCGGACGGTTCGCCAGTTGGCCCAGGATATGAGACCACATTACCCGGACGCTGCCAAAGTGGCAGAGTCCAAGCTGTATATGGACGACCTGGTCTATTCTATTGCAGATGAGCCCAGCGCCATACGTCTTTCTCGAGAATTAATCTCGTTGTTTAAGTCCGGTGCCTTTGATTTAGTAAAATGGACTAGTAATTCTCAAGTTGTACTTGAGAACCTCCCGGATTCTCACCGCAGCCCAGTGGACTTCACTGTTGGTTCTAACAATACCTCTAAGGTGTTGGGCCTTTCGTGGGAACCAGCTGATGACAGCTTCTTCTTTACGACATCTTATGTTCAGGAGAAGTGCACAAAGCGGAGCATACTCTCCATAGTCGCCCGCTTATTTGATGCCCTCGGCTTGGTCGCCCCTGTCATTCTGTACGCTAAATTACTTATCAAAGAGCTATGGCTGTGCAACATTGGTTGGGATGATACACCCCCTGATAGCGTTATTCGTCGGTTTTCGGCGCTTACACAGGAATTTCCTCTAATTTCAATGATGAAAATCCCTCGCCATGTTGGTGTCCTGAAAGACAGACGGTGCTCGTTGTTGCTTTCTGCGATGCAAGCATGAATGGTTACGGCTGTGTGATTTATTTGCACACCACTGATCTGTTTGGGAAAATTACAGTGAGATTGTTGTGCGCAAAATCAAAGGTTTCTCCCACCAAAGTGACGACCCTCGCTCGTTTGGAGCTCTGTGCCGCAGTATTGATGTCCAAATTAATACGGACGGTTCAAGATAATTATTCTGAGCGTCTTCCTATTGCAGGAACATATGCGTTTTCCGATTCTACCGTTGCGCTCTCTTGGATACATTCTTCACCGCATCGCTGGTCGGTGTTTGTTAGTAATCGCGTAGCTCAGTGCCAAGAAAATTTGTCTCCAGAGAACTTTTACCATGTTGCTGGTAGTGAAAACCCGAGCGACTGCCTTTCTCGTGGCATGCTTCCTTCCCAACTCGTTTCACATGATTTATGGTAGAACGGCCCATCATGGATTCGCAGCCCACCTTTGGAATGGCCATTAAAACCGTTTCACCCTACCAATACTGGTGAAATGCCTGAACACAAAGCTAATGTGCTCATTGCAACATTTCAGGGTGAAAAATCGGTCCTGAGTGAACTGGCTCAGCGTATATCCACTTGGGATAAACTACTAAGGATTGTTGTTTATGTCCTCCGATTCATAAAAAAGATATCACTTTCCTCTGGAACGGTCAATAATCTTATGACTGCTGAAAAGGCTGTGATTCGTGCTGTGCAGAGTATTCATTTTGCAGGAGATATTGCTGCACTCCAGAAAGGCAAATTTCATTCCAAAAGACTTCAGAGTTTATCTCTATTTCTTGATGGAGATAATCTGTTACGTATTGGGGGGCGGCTTTCTAAATCAGATTTACCTTTTGAGGTTAAACATCCGGTTTTACTTCCCAAACATGACTGTGTTGTCGATCTGATCATCGCTCACTTTCATGTCGTGAACTGTCATACAGGCCCAGGACTTCTTATGTCTATCTTACGTCAACGCTATTGGATATTAGATGCTAGGACTGTTATTAGGGCGATGGTGCGGAAATGCAATTGTTGCTTCCGCTTAAATCCATCGCATCCTACACCGAAGATGGCAGATTTACCGTCATATCGTGTTGCAGAAGCAAAGGCCTTCGTACATACCGGTGTAGATTACGCAGGTCCCCTCCGTATTACGCTGACTCGTCGGAGAGGACAACATTCTCAAAAGGCATATATTTGTCTATTCGTATGCCTTGTGACCAAGGCTATTCATATTGAGTTGGTCTCTGACTTAACTTCAAATGCTTTCCTGGCTGCTTTCAGCCGTTTTATTTCTCGGCGTGGCCCGGTAACATGCTTGTATTCAGATAATGGTACTAATTTTGTGGGTGCGAAGGCACAATTAGATAACCTCTACAAGTTTTTGGTTGAATCTGAATATGAGCCCTCATTAAAGCGCGAACTCGCTAAGCGTCGTATAGAGTGGAAAATGATTCCACCACGCGCGCCTCATTTTGGGGGTATGTGGGAGTCGAACATAAAGAGCATGAAGACACACTTGTACCGTGTGATTGGAACTCAGCTTCTCACCTATGAGGAGTTACAGACTGTGCTAGTTCAAATTGAGTGCATAATGAATTCGCGTCCACTTACAGTTATGTCTTCTGACCCTTATCCAGAAGTCCTTACGCCTGCGCATTTTTTAATGTCGACACCATTGCAGTACTTGCCTGCTTCTGTCCTGGCAGACGGTAAAATCAATTTGACTCAGCGTAAGCAATTATTAGACAGCATGGTTCAGTCCTTCTGGAAGAAGTGGCGTTCAGAGTATCTGCACACCTTGCAAGTCAGGCAGAAGTGGACTACTTCTGATCATCCGATTGATATCGGAACTGTCGTACTAGTGGGACAGGAAGATTCCCCTCCGTTAAATTGGCCTTTAGGCGTGATAACTAAAATCCATCCCGGAATGGATAAAATTGTTCGCGTTGCGACGGTAAAGACACGATTTGGTTCTTTTAAACGTCCGGTTGTCAAATTATATCCCATTCCAACGCAATAATTTTATATTCTATCTATTTTTGTTTATTTTTATTTATTTATTTTTTGTTTTTTAGTCATTGTTTCAATGATCTCTGACCCAGACATGGCATTACTTAATATCCGTTATCTTGGTCAATTGAACTTTATTACATTGTATTTTTTAGTTATTTTTTCTTTATTTTGTGAGATTCTGCGAATTTCCAATGCGTGTCATTCCTTAATATTACCGGTGAATACAGTCACTTTATTTCTATTTCATTTCTTGTTTCATTTGTATTTTTATACTCTTTCTTTTGTAAGCTCTACGAACTTCCAAGTCGGGGAATATGGATACGCGCCATAAATATATTTGGATCCATTTTCTTAATCAATTAATAATTTATGCTATGGGACCATGAGGGCGCCATCTGTGGTTTTTGTATTGTATTGAATTTACCTGTGTGACTTGAAATTCAGTGTATCCATGCATTTCCTTACCTCTGTGAGGCAGGCAATTGCTTCCGACGGGAGTGTCAGTAAAAGGCCAAGAGATGTCGCTCCTAGTCACGCATAATCGAATAATTCATCCAATACTTGAATTATTGTTGTACAAGATTATGATTGTGGCACGTATTATTAATATGCAAATTTATTCATTGTTGAAACTTCCTTGCTGTGCGAAACATCTGTTAAGATTATGCAATACCGCCTTGATATTTTTTAATGAAAAGAAGTGTCTTTTGTGTTGGACATCGTGGATGAGCTGCATTCTCTGAGTGAGTATTGTTTTGTTTCACTTTGGTTGGAATTGCTGGGTCGACTGTTTTTGTGTCACATAGGGAAGAATTCAATTTTCGTTAATTTACATAGGGTAGTAACTCCCTCGTGTCAGGGGCTATTTACACGCCCCTACACCCCTTTCACAATTTATGCTGTTAAATCTATCTATCTATCTATCTATCTATCTTCTATCTATCTTCTATATAAATAAAAATGAATCGCCGAAATGTATGTACGCGCATAACTTCCGAACGACTGCACCAAATTGGATAATTCTTTTTTTTGTGTGTTCGTTATTGTCAGGACAAGGTTTGTGTAAAACTTCTGGTGAGCTCTGGCATTATGAAATTTGCAATAGGTTGCACGCGAGCTGTTTTAAAACTGAATGTACCAAGAGTGAATGTACGGAATTCGGGAGGGGGGAGTGAACTCGGGGGAGGGGTTCGCGGGAGGGGAACCTGGAGAGGGGAGGGAAACTCGGGAGGGAGTTTGCGGGAGTGGAGTGGGGAGAGGGAAGGTGGAGGAGGTGGAGTGGGAATGCGAGAGGGGAAGGGGATGCGGGAGAATGGAAAAGAACGCGCAGGAAGAAACAATTTCTTTATTAAATGGCATAGCAACGCATGCCGGGTACCAGCTAGTATTATGATAAATTGTTTGTTTGCGCCCGCAAATAAGCAATATGAATAACAGACATTTAGCAATGGAGGTCCGCGAGTTTTCAGTGGAGGGCTAAGATTGAAAAATACGACGTTATTGCTATTGTTGTAGCTGAAAATGAATTTATTTTTTTTTTAAATTTCAATATTTTGAATGAAGATTTTCAGGATATACTGAAATGTGGATGCGTTGCATTTCAGTATATCTTCATTCAAAAAGTTGAAATTTTGAAAATAAAAAAAATCGTTTTTAGCTACAACTTACTCTAGCTCAGCGCTCCCCAACCTTTTTGTCGCCGCGGCCCAGTTATTGTTTGATAATTTTACCGCGGCCCACTGGGGATTATATAGTTGAAAATATCTTCGTTACTTGGTCAGTTAGCAACAGATTATTAAAGAATTTTCTTACATTTATTAATAACCTTCATCCGAATTTTACATTTACATAAGGGAACGTACCCATACTACGTGACACACTTTTTGCAAGGCTTTTGCTTTTATTAATACGGCACTTGCTGCGTGACAGCAAAAGTGCATGCATTACAAGTGGAAAAAATATTATCAAGATAAAACTTATGTCAAAATATATTGAAACCGGAACGTAATTTATGGAAACGAAAGTCTTGTTATTTTTATAAACATTTTTCATCTCAATCATCTTCAACAAACACGTTCCCTGAACTTTTTCACTTATTTGAATGTACGAGGGTGGGTTTTTAAGTTTGCGGATTGGGTAAGGAGTGGAAATAAAAACCAAAATTATTTTTCTTTTTCAACATATTCACCTACTACCCTAATACATTTTTCGGATCTTTAAATTAACTTAAAGGAACTTTATAACAGCGCGGAACTCAATTTTCTCCACGTTTCACAATTTCTTCCCGATTGAAGTTCCCGATTGATTTGGTCGATGATAGCTCAAAGACTAATGACCTAATTACGACAAAACCCGGTGTTTATCCTAAAAATGAGTTGTTCAATTAGTACCTAATTCAGCGGTACCCCCATTAATCACTTACCTTCCCATTCCGCGAACTTAAAAACCTCCCCTCGTAGCTCGAAAAAAACGCGAGATTTCTAGATTGACTACGTGATAAAAACCTAAGCCCCCCCCCCCCGTTGTGACCAAGCGTGGTATTTTGATGACCCCCCCCCCCCTCCCCTAAACAGGTCACGTAGTTTGGGTACGTTCCCTAAGAACAACGATAAAATAACAACGCGAAAATGCTTATTTTATTTTATTTTGTGAACTTCGGGCGTAAATTTTTTTTTTTGCGATTATTAAACCATAAAACCATATCCGAAAAGGGGTTTATAAATAGGAGAGTTTGGACTTGAAAGTGTTTTTTACAGACTTTATATTTTATTGTTTTATAGGCTTATTAAAAGACTTATAAAAAAACTGACTGATATTTTTAAGGGCCAAGGTATGTTCTACACGCAGTATTTAATTGGAACATCCATAATACTTCTAAGCGATCAAATTTTCAAAACAAAAACATATGATTTTGTGTGATTTTGCATTATTTACTATGGCTTAATCTTAAGCCATGTTAGATGAAGGGAACAGGCAGTTTGTCGTCACGCTACTGAATTTTCTGTATATAAAATGATAAAGCTAGCCACCGAAGGCATTTGAAGGTAGGTAGACGAATCTTTTAGTGAGGCATCAATAATTTTATTAAATTAGTGCCCGGCTGTAAATTCATAATATGACAATGTACAACTAATTGAAATGTCCGCCACCATACGAGTTGAATAATGAACCGTGATGCATCTTTTTTTTTTTTTTTACATTAACTCCACACAGGAGGCCCTGAGGAAAATAATTTCCCTCAGGGCCTATGTCATCTGGGATGCTGTGTGGAGGGTCGTTTTGAGGAGAGGAAGGAATGAACATTGGTCTTGAAGAGACCCATGTTGTAGGAAGGAGGAAACACAGAGGCCGGCAAATCATTCCACAGCCGAGCTGTTGAACACAAGAACGAGTCAAAGAAACGACCCGTTCTCATGTGACAAATGTCAACCGTGTACAAATGTTGGGCACGCGTTAGGCGTGTTTCCCGACTATGCACCGGTGCCGAAGGGATCAATGATGCTAGTTCCTCGGAGCATCTTCCATTGTAATACCGGTAGAACAAGGATAGCATTCCCACCCGACGCCTGTGCTCTAAAGATTGCAATCCGTCTGTTAAGATGGGAGAATCTATCAAACGGACCGCCCGTTTCTGCACAGAGTCGAGGGTATTTTTCAGGTATTTTGGAGCCCCAGACCAGAGATGGCTGCCAAATTCAACCGTGGGGCGTACTTGTGATTTGTACAAGGTTAGCAGTTGTGTACTATTAAAGTATCTGCGGGCCCTGTACAGTACGCCCAGTTTTTGGGAGGCTACTAAATTGTTCGTGGATACAATTTATTTTACGAGCAAAAGGAGAGTTAGGCATATATTATTTATTAGTAGGGAATGAGCGCTCTTATTATTACCGTGATGGCAAAAAGAGGCCATAAATGTATGTTCCTTATCGCTATAATGCTGCAGCTCTTTCTTACACATTAAATAATTAGTCCAGTCAAGTTAAACATGAAAAGGGGGTTGTGCTTGCAAAGGGTTTCAGTCTTGCTTGCAAAATATTCGTCATACATAGTCTCAAATGAAAGGTAATTAAATTTACTACAACTTTATTTCAAATAATATTTGACGTGGGATGCGTATTTTGGAAAGTATTTCACAAAATACGTGATGACCATTTCGAAAAAATTTCACTTTTTGTAATTACGGCCAATTTTCTAAGAACTGTATCTTGGGAACCAATTGCTGTGTATAGCTCCATTTAGTTTCAAATTGTAGTAAATTTAGTCTACCTTAAAAGTCTGTATACTGACTATACCGGTCAGAACCTCCTTTCACTGAGATATTGAGCAAAAACTGAAAAAGTCCGAAAATTTGAAGGTTTTGGGTTCACCGCCGCTCGTACAGCACTTTGGAAATTGCAAAACTGTTTTTTTTTATTTTGGTTTAGATCCTAACAACATATAAAAATTCAGAATGACTGGACCTTTTGCAAGCACTGGACTAAATGGCGAGTCAAAAGATGCGACACACGAAACCAGTGTGACTGTTTCCTCCAAAGTACTACTTTTTTCCTTTGGAAAAAACATATTATATCTTAGGGAACGTACCCATACTACGTGACTAACTGTTTGCAATGTTTAACACCGTCCCCCGGTGACCAAAAACCTAAGCAACCCAGCGCTCATTTGTACCGAGCGTGACATTTTGAAGACCCCCCCCCCCCCGGTGACGTGTCACGTAGTATGGGTACGTTCCCTTATATTAGGCTCAGCTAGGGCGATGGAAATTACGCTTCATTTTCTTTATACAAATGAGAGAGATGAATGATAAAGATTGTACGTTTTATTTTGGAGGAGGGGGGGGGGGGGGGGGGGGGGGTGCAGAAATACGTTCACCGGAAGTCTCATTTTCGACGGTTGTTATTTAGTGTATAAGAAAGAGCTTCCTTTTTATATGCTTATATGTTTAAGAAAAAAAAGCAAAACCGTCAGTGCATTGAAATTTAAAGTTTTAGAATTTTTCGAATTCACTCACACTTCAATATTAATCTTGTAACTACATTCCATTCTTTCAAAATTATCGTCACGTATTGTAGGGGTCTTCGGTGACACCACGGTGCGGTGTGTAGGAAAGATGCAAGAAAATGCTTGATGACTTTTTTCCTTTGGAGAAAACAGACCTACGTATATTGTGTATTTCATCTTTTGAAAGAGCTGAAGCATTATTGTGATAAGGAACTTATATTTATTGCCTTTTTATGCCGTCACGGTACCGTAATCATTGATCGTCACGGTAATCTTCTTATACATAAAAATGAATCGCTGAATGTGTTGCTAAGTGCAAATCTCGAAAGCGGCTGAACCGATTTCGCTAATTCTTTTTTTAGAATATTCCTTGAAGTACGAGGATGGTTCTTACGGAGAGAAAAATTAAGAAAATTGCGCAGAAAATAGGATAAATTCAGAAAACCTTTCAGAGACAGTTCGCGTGTTTGAGAATGACAATTTGCAAAACAATGATATTGTTAAATCAGGATTCTATTTTTGAAAATAAGTTGATAAATTTATTTAAAGTAGGTAGGTACTCCCCTAATAGTTTGAATCGAATGAAGAATTTTACATATTTTAAATAGGTACCTATGTTAGGTACTAAATTTAATACACATGAAAAAACGAAATTTGAATAAAAATTGTAAAAGGTGGCACGCGGGCTGTTTAAAAACTGAATGTACTGGGATTGAATATACGGAAATCGGGAGGGAGGGAGAGATGGGGGTGGGGGGGGGGGAGGTGGAGGAGGCGGAGTGGGAATCCCCCTTACACTATGCGAGCGAAGCAGCGGGAAAAAGCTAGTAATAATCATAAAAGGGGCCTACAGCAAAATTTTTGAAAAAACTTTTTGGAATGTTTCAAAGTTGTGTAAGTTAAATTAATGCAGTACTGCATTATGTATGTTTTTAATTATTTAAAAAATACAGCTCAATTTCGGTCACGTAATTGACATTTGAAGAAAGACCATGTAGAATTTATTTTTAAATTATTCAAAAGATAATAAAGAACACTTTCGTGGTTTATAATAAAAAATCCGATTCTGAAGTAGAATGAATTCGATTATAATTTCGATAGCTCAAAAAAATTTGATATCAGCGAATTGAGATAGAATGGTCCCCCCAATGTCGTCAACGAAAAAGAGAAAGAGCAGGGATCCTAGTTTCGATCCCTGGGGAACCCCGCAAACTTTTTATAATCAAGAGAAAGTGGAGTCCGTAGCTAACATATTACTAGCAACTTTGAATAATGAACTAAACAAGTAAGTTAGTACATTCTTAGAGAAAACTATAACAATTAATTTTCTAATAGTAGATACGTTAGTTTAAAAGTTTTAAAATAGGTACCTACACATTCCAGCAATTTTGCTAAACTACAGGACTCTTTTGCATGATCTGAATATGTTTAAATTGTCAGAAAGAGGGATTTTCACTGGCTTGGTATTTTTAAATGATGCATTTGATAGTCCAGGATTGCTTGCATTGTCAAGCTTTTGGATTCCACCACGTAATATCTTAAGATGGGATTTATTACAGTGCAGAAATTCTGGAATTAACAACTATATATCTAGGTTCTGCAGAAATTCTGGAATCTACAACTATATATCTATCTCCTCATTGCCCTGAATACTAATGGAGGGAAACAATTATGCCAAGTCAGTGGACATCTTCAATTTATCACCAAACAAATAAAAAGGATGTTGCTAGGCTCTTAATATTACTATTCCCCTTAAAAAAATAATCAAATATCGTAATCAACTTTATCAAAAATCTTTCAAAACCCTGTGTAAATCACATCAACATGTATTTCAATTCGTTGTATTGTATTAATCGGGAAGCAACACCTGTCAATGGCGCCACTTCAACGAAACTATTTCTATAATTTTAATAGGTTACAAAGCTTCTCCATGAACCATCATGTGGCATACTTGACACTAGGGCCAGAGGTCTAGTCCTACATCTAAACGACAGTTCCAATCGATCAAATCAAAGAGTAAAGCACCCATCCAACAATATGTTTATATCATGTAATTTATCAAATACAATCTGAACACATCAAGTTATGTAATCTCAACACGATAATCGTTAAATACTAGAAGCAGTATGAATGGTGTGCTATTCAAACAGCTCGCGTGCCACCTGTTATAAATTTTAATTCATATATTCATTTTTTGTTTATTATACGAACAATGAATCTATTTTTTTACCTAACATAGACCTATTTAATAGTATATTAAAATATAAGTGGATAAACAGGTCTTTAAAACACGCGCGATTTTTCGAGCACGACGGCGTAGCCGAGTGCTCGAAATAAAGCAAGTGTTTTAAAGACCAGTTATCCACGAATACTTTACGCTATTTTTTTTTATTGGTACACTTTGAAAACATAAATATTGATATTATTATTAAAAATTTGGAAATAAGAACTATTAATGAATTCGTGATGTGACATCACAATATCTTGTTGTCATGGAAATGAAAAACACAAACATTAATTTGCAATCTGTCACATGAGATTAATAGTTGACATCACAGTTTTTACTAGTTATTGTGTGTTGTAAAATGAGTTCTAACATTGATAATTTAAATACCAAAGCAGAATCGCGGTTAATACCTGAAAAATCCAAAGACGTTTATAAAAAAGAATATGAAAGGTTCATAACATGGATGGAGGAGCAAAACGTAGTAGATGTAGATGAACGAGTTGTGCGTAACGAGTTACCTTCAGAAAATGTTTAAAATATTCGTGTCAGATTTATAGTTAAAAGTTGACATTTAGACTTCACATTTTGTTGATTTGTTGATGTTGCCATGGTAACTTTAAAAAACGCGCGTTCCATAAAGTGCGATTTAAACACGCTAGAGCGTACTTTAAATGAGTAAAAAAGGGCACCAATAAACAAAATTTATCTATTCCATTAGTTAGTAGAACATTCATTTAAGATAACCAAATTTATTTTAGTTCTTTTCAATGAAATCGATAGGAAAAGCTTCAGTTTATCCAAAGCGTATTTATTTTATATTTATGATGTAAACCGATTCCTAGTAAAGATTAATCTAAAACAATGGTTTTGAATTAATCTCCGCCAATTATTAAATTATTAATGTCCAGTGAAAAAATATGCGAGAGAGTGTGACATTGTGACAATATGACAGTGTGGGAGTGACGAACTCTCCAGATGTGAGATGTGACGTGACGGGGAATCGATCATTGCCAACGGAACTGGGACACCCGCCGCTTAATGGGATCAACAGCCGCCGATGGTGATGTCAGCAGTCACCACCCATCAGCAGATGACTGATGGCTAAACACTTCATTAGATCATCTGATCATCTGCAACTGATGGGGCAGGATTAATTTGCATGGCAATTAAACCATTTAATTTCTTAGACAATAAATGATAAAATGTGCCTAGCATGGTGGTCGAAAAATCCACAAATTAAGTAACCATCAAAGCAATGAATAAAAAAAGGTTTTTTTTTAATGTGATAACTCTAAGTATTCCATTTAATGATGTCGTTCGTTACGCAAAATAATTGGCTTAATTATGAATGGAGGTGAACTAACGAAGCTCTTAGAATTGTAAGAAATCGAATATAAGTATATACTCTTTACCTCATGCGATTAATTTATTTCGTTCGATCTTGGAGAAACGAAAATATTACTAAAGACCTCGTTAACTAATTCATTCCCGTTTAGTCTGCACAGCGTAATGAGAGGAGAACCATGTCGTCCGGTTGGGCAGTGTTGTGAGGCGGGTTAAGGGTAGAGCTGTAGGAAGGGATTATATATTATATAAAGAAGGAAAATAGATACCTGAAGCCGGTAGATGAAACGACCCGTTTTTATGAAGCCAACATCAACACTGTGAATGGGTGTTTCATTAGTTCCGTCGAATTTCACTCCCCCCTCTCCCCCCTCTCCCCTCCACCACTCTCACATACTCCCTCCCACCTACCCCCCCCCATACCAGTTACATTCATTTTTCCAACAGGTCGCGTGCCACCCATTAAAACGTAACAATCAAACACGCGCAGTTTCGCATTTATAATATTAGTATAGACATGTATTTTCTGCGCAATTTTCTTAAATTTTCTTTCCATAAGGACCCTCTAAAAAATTTTAGAAAACTTAAAAAAAGATGAATGAAATAGGTAAAGTCGTTTTGAAGTTATGGCGTGACCAAGGGAAACAGGGATTATTTTTTTATATATATAAGATAGGTATCATTTCGGGGGCCAATTGTCGGTGGAGCAAATGTCGAATCACCGCCAATAAGCAATATGTAGATATATGTACGTGGTAATATTTCTCAGTTCTCGATGCGAAGGAGACAGGAAAATGTATGCCTATTCAGATCCAAAAACACAGCTAAACATTTCAAACCATTTCAAAGTTTCGATTCTGTATGGTGGTCTTTCACCAGGGCGATGTTGAAAGTATCTGCCCCTCAAACAGTATTAATACCTTTGCGACTGCGTAAACACGCTATTCACAAATAGATACAAACGGAAGTGCTGCCATCTATCATCAAACAGTATTAATTATCTAATCTATGTAGGTACGCGTAATATAATATGTTCCCGCAAGTTTTTTCTGACGTTATATTAGTACGGATAAATAACAAATTATTATTATTATTTTTTTTATTTCATTATTAGTTTCAATAGCAAGGTTTGTACATATATGTATAATGTATAGTATAAGTATAGATTCATTTTTTTTTCACAGACCTCCTCACTAGGATTTCCTGTTCTGAGGTGGCCTGTAGTTTTTTAAAATATTTGTATTTGGTTATGGATAGTCTTTATATCGTCTTCATGATGTTTGTAATTTTATTATCACTTTGATCTCTCAGCCATGTTTTTACTTTTGTTTTAAATATATTCATTTCCTTTATATTTTTGATTTGATCTGGTAGAGCATTGTATAATTTCATAGCATAGAATTTATTATTTCTCTGTCCAAAAGATGTGTTCAAACTGGGAGTAACCAGGATGTTATTGCTTACTGCCCTGGTTGAGTATTTATGTTGGGCAGTGGAGTATTCATATATGTTTTTTTTCAGTTTAAATAAAATATTTTTTTAATAAAGTTTCTGTACATTGAAGACTTGAAAGTTATTAAATATTTCTTCCGTCGGAGTTCTAAGCAGAACTTTCAGTAGTGTCTTTAGTACTCCTTTTTGGGCTTTATTGAGTCGCTCTGTGTGAGTGCTCAAGGCAGACCCCCATCCAGTTATACGGTACTCTATTTGTGATTGACACAAAGCATAGTATACTTTTTTAATATCGTTTATGTTGAGGATATTACGAATGTTTCTAAAGAAGTATATGTACCTGGTTAGTTTTTTTGTAATTACGTCAATTTGTGAGTTCCATCGGAGATTATCATCAATTTTAATTCCAAGATATTTGATGCTTTTGGAGTGTGCTATAGTGGGACAGAGGCATGATAAGCCTTGATTTTGTGGATAAATTCCTTGGCATGTGTGTAATTTGAGATTTAAGTCCTCCGACGGCTGCCCTCTGGCTGTTATAGAAAATGTAAGATATTTTGTTTTATTAACATTAAGCGTGAGGGAGTTTCTTTTAAGCCAGGTTTGCAGGAGACTAAGCCCGTGTTCCGCTTCTTTGTAAGTATTTATCCAATCTTTTTCGTTAAATAAAATTACTGTGTCATCAGCAAAACTAATAATTTTTCCTCTTGTTTCTAGATTACAGATATCATTTATGTATATCAAAAACAATATTGGTCCTAGTACGCTTCCTTGCGGTACGCCATGGTTGATTAGGAGAGGTTCGCTTTTTCTCTTATTAATTTGAACGCTCTGTGTACGCTCCATCATATTGCTTTTTAGCAAGTTTAGTGTTGTATTTGTTATGCCAATTTTCGTAAGTTTAGCAAAAAGTATTTTGTGGTCTATTGTATCAAAAGCCTTTTGTAAGTCTATGAAGACTGCCAAAGTTTTTTCTCCACTGTCTAAACTTTTAGTGATCATATTTTCGCGTATAGATTTCATCTGCGTCTCGCACATGTATTATTCCAACAACCTGATTTATACCAAAAATTTTCCAAGGTCCGGTACTCTGGTTTCCCTTGAAAGAGTGACAGTAGCACTTAGTTGTATCACGCGGCTATATATTACATATGACGTCAGTGCCGGTCCCAGTTACTTTGTCCCGGTGACTAGCTATCACTGGATGACTGTGGATCCGAGGAACGGGCTAGAACCAGTTCCAATTGGATTTATAAAATGGTCACCAGTCACTAACACTAACTGGGCGAAACCGAATTGCCTAGCAGTAAAAACCTGTGGGTTAACTTTTTTTTTTACATGAGCTGCACACATGAGGCCCTGAGGAAAATAATTTCCCTCAGGGCCTATGTCATCTTTGGGGATGCAGTGTGGAGGGTTTTTTTAAGGAAAGGAAGGAGAGGAGAGTTCTGGGAAAGAAAAGGGTTTAAGGGGTAGGTAGGAATCTGGGGTTCAGTATGTCCTGGTCATCCGCCTCCAAGACCTAGACAAACCTCACCTCACGAACCCAGGCACCCCTACTAAATCATCAAACGAAGTGAACCACTTGGGATGACTTATGGCAGAGGTGTTGGTTATCCAATAAAGGTTCCCGGGGCGGCGGTACCCATTCCCGCCTCCCAAATTGAATAACTGCTAGTGTCATTGAATACTGAACGGTATCAGGCTTCGTAATAATATCGGCACACGCTGCAATCAAACGACCATGTAATCTAATGAAAAAATAATAAATTATATAGTTTGAGATGGGCGGCGCTAGAATCAATGCCGAATTAATTAGTGGCTCGCAAATTTGTCAATTTTTTTTACCAACAATATTACAGATATAAATGACTTGCTTTAGCACCCGTCTTTACTCGTGCAGATAAAAGTTTTTTCAATTATTTTGATGTCTTTTTTTGCGTTCTGGAGTGGAGAAAACATTTTCCAATGTCATTAATGTATATATTGAAGAGCAATGGTCCTAATAATGACCCTTGGGGTACTCCTGACGGTACGGTTACCCAATTCGATAAAAATATATTTGTTGTACCTTTTTGTTTAGCAAGTTAAAAAAGCGTTCTTTTGTACTTTACGTACAGGCTTGCTACATACTTCCTTCTTCTAATCATGATATACGAGTAGTGTCAATTGTTAATAATAACATTACATGTAAGAAAATAATATTAACTAACTAACTATCTAACCATCACGCCGTTAGGGGTAGGCAGAGAGGACGGACCGCCAAACATCCGGGTCTTGGCACACATTCCTTGCCTCGTTTACATTCATTCAACGTTCATTCATAAAATAATATTATATAATAAAAAAATAAAATTTTCGTATCATCTAATTTAATGAACATCTGAAAGAAATGGAATCTTTCAGTTCAATTTTCATCCACTTAAAAATGATTACAATACCAATAACAAAAATTAACCAATTTTAAAGTTTACTTTGCTTTATTAGTACGTGATTAGCGTTGTTTTTTGTCTTTTTTAGACCATATTTTTTTACCTGCCCACGCCCCCACTGTGCCATCTCAACACCCCCTGATTTTCTCTGGGTGTTCTACTGTCCCCCTGAAAGTCTCAATCGCCCACAAAAAGGCGTATCGCCCACGTTGTTAACCTATGACATACACTATGCACGCGATCAAAATAGATTTAGGATACGTTTATGAATCAACTTAGGATGTGTTAAAAAACCAACTGGGCATTTTATAAACAAAAAACGACTTAAAAAAATGCACTAAAAAGTAAAAAAAATATTTCGTATTTTTCTACAACTTAATAATCAACTTACTTTTTCTACTCATCAATATGTAGGTACGATTGTTATTTTTGGAGTCGGTGTCAGCCAAGGTAGGTTTGTAACTACATACATATTTATAGGTGAGATGTGCTTGTATCGCACGTGCGACTTGACGAGGCGAGAGGCGAGAGCGGGGCCGCGGCGGGAGGGGAGCTGTCAAGTGAACACGTCGGGCCGGGTACCTTGGCTGACACCGACTCCAAAAATAACAATCGAACCTACATATTGATGAGTAGAAAAAGTAAGTTGATTTTTAAGTTGTAGAAGAATACGAAATTATTTTTTTACATATTAGTGCATTTTTTTAAGTAATTTTTTTGATTTGTTGAAATTTTTATTTATTTATTTTTATTTTTAGTGTATCTATGAAATATATATATGAAGTATACTAACTAATTTGTCTGAATATGGGTAGACCTACTAAACGTGCTGCTCATATGAGACAGACATTACTTGACCATAACGACGTTACAGTAGGTGACTCAAAGATCCGGATAGCCTATAAAAGATTCGGCAGAGTATCGTTAATTTTCTCCTAAGAATTGAAGAGTTCCGTTACTTTGTCATGGATCCCATAATCAGAACCTAACCAAACTCTCATCAAACTACTCTTGAAGTACATCCTTTCCAATAAAAAAGAATCATTGAAATCGGTTGGCGTGATATTTAGTTATTTGTCCATTTGTCGCGCACATACTTAATGCAAATTTAAGACTTATATAGTTTTCTCATGGATGCCATTGTCAGAACTGAACCAAATTGAAATGGGACCACACGGAAAGCACCAGCTTTCAAATAAAAAAGAATCATTAACAGTTCACATCGTTCACCCAGTCGAAAGTTCTGAGGTAACAAACATAAAAATAAAATTAAAAAAAACAGTCGAATTGAGAAACTTCTCCTTTTTGAAGTCCTTTGAAAATCAAATGAATAATCTATAGATGCGCTGGATGCCAGGTGCTTTGTGAATCTATATTTTTTTTCAATCAAACTTTAAGTTACGATTTTGGCAGCCCCTAAAACTGCCGCCCGGGGCAGGCGCCCCGATTCCCCCGATATTTCTAAAAATAATAAAAATTGAGAAATTCCAGCACAAATTTCTAAAAATAATAAAAAAAAGGAAATTTTCGATAAGATGTTTAACTCCAAACATTAATGATTGATGCAATACAATGTCAATAGACATAATGTACGTATATGAAATTCGCGTATGCAAAACCTAACAAATTTGACACCATTTCCCGGGTGGGGGTTACACATTTATTCCAATCAGCAATATCAGCATGACCATCTCAAGTGAACTGCGCTGGCCTCTATTGAAACCACCATTCGCTTTGTACTGCCACTGACTACATTGCCAGTAAAACTATTGCAATCCATCAATTGAATCGATCACTCTCATTGTCTCACTGCTGATATTTAATTTTTTTTATTCTGCACACATATTGAAGGTGTAACTTACAAACATCAGAGACCATTCAATATAATTTATTATTTAGAAAACATTACAAAACATGATCATTTTAAGATGAAGCCAGACTAAATAATGCAAAATCATACAAAATCATATTTATTTATTTATTTAATTTACGCCCAGGGAGCTTTTACATAAATATATAAAGACAGTACAATTTTAACACGAGAAAGAAAAATATAATATATATAAAAGTTACGATAGAAAACAAAAATACAAACATGAAATAAAAATAAAAGCAACAAAAATTTAAAAGTACAGTGAGAAATAAAAACAATAAAATTGCAATAAAAAATAAAAAAATACATGCATGATATAAATATACAAGGAACAAAAATTTTAAAGTTAGGTGATCAGATGTGTTTACAAATTAACAACAATAATCATGAATAACAAACACCTAAGTACTTATTGGTTTCTCATAGCGTGAAACCGCTATGTGTAGATGATGCAGGTTCGTAAGTCGCAGGAGTTCAGAACTATTCAATTTGAATTTTAATATTTTAGATAAAAACTAAAAAAGGTTTATTAAAGTCGATGTAGTAAATTTACAAAAAAAAAAATCTTCGTGAGCATTTAAATTATGGATAAATGATTTTATTATTTCATGTTTATAGTGTAACAGTGACATATTCCATATATCTATGTGCGAATACATATTACCCAAGTTTTGGATTCTGTATAGTGGTATATTGAGTTGTGCCCTAGTCTTAGTATTGCCACAATAAAACGGCAGTACTGACCTTGTGTTTTTGGCTGGCACATTAAAATTCAGGGCTGTCAATTGTATTATGCAAGATTTTAAATAAAAATACTAGATCGGAAACTGTTTGTTTTAAAATTTGATCGCTTGGAAGTATTATAGATGCTTCAATTAAATACTGCGTGTAGAACATATCTTGGCCCCTTAAAAACATGTGTCATTTTTTTGATAAGTCTTTTAATAAGCCTAGTAAAAAATAAAGTATAAGGTCTCTAAAAAACACTTTCAAGTGCAAACTTTCCTACTTATAAACCCCTTTTCGGATATGGTTTTATTGTATAATATGGCAAATTCAGTTTCTTTTATAATAATTGCAAAAAAATGATATTTACGCATGAACTACAAAAAATAAAATAAAATATGTGTTTCTCGTTGTTATTTTCGACATCAATCAATACGGCCCGCACTATTTGGATTCTTGAAGTGACCCTTATGGCATGGGCATAAGAATTATGCACTGGGCACACATATTTCGTACCAGTCACGCCCCGGCCGGAACGGGAAATAGACGTAATTAACGTAAATCAATTTTAAATTTCCGTTTTATTACAATAAACAATGCGTAAAAAAGGAATTAATATTTTTTATAGGCCTTTACGAAATCAACCTGTAAAAGAAAATTCTCAAATATGTACCTTTTCCAACCTTTCCAAAAGCTTTTTCTCAAGTATTTATAAACTCCTCCCTTAAAGGGCGTGAATTCCGGTTTCGATTCGGATCGCCTTAATGCGTTTTTAAATAAATTTTATGAAGGAGAATTACATTTGGGAAGTATGTTTACGAGAGATGGGAAGGTTGAGAGAGATATTGAAAGATAGGGAAATGCAACTCCATTAATGGAGGATTGAACGTCATTGGCGCTAACCAAACACTGCTCAAAGAAGCGAAGTTAGTCCACAATGCAGCGCTGGTACCTACCCTGCTGAACAGGTAGAGGAAGGATGAAAATAGACTGAGTGCTCTAGAAATGAGAATCTTGAGGCGTATGGGTAAACCCATGTGTGATCCGCAAGGATGTAAGCGTAATGAGTAAGATTAAGAAAGCGACCTTGGTTTGGGCATGTAGAACAAATGAACTAAGAAAGGAGTGTAAGGAGCAAATAAAACGCAAATTTGAATGGTAGAAGTAGTCGGGGATGCCCGAGGAAGACACGGGACGATCAAGTGAATCAGATACTTGAGTTGAGCCATTACAAGAGTCAGAATAATAGAAAAGTAAGTTCGAGACGATGGCGATGTACGAATGAGGAAGGAGTGTGTGCCAAGACCGAGTTGTTTGGCAGTTCTTCCTCTCTGCCGACTCCTGCGGGGAACGTGATAGTTTAGAATTGCGTAAATATGTGGTTATTATCTATAAGTAGCAACAGAGATTGTCTTTTCATGGCAGCTTCATTGATGTTAAATATATCGTTATCTGAATTGATTCTGTTCAACACCAAGATTGCTCTCTCCACTGGCATGACCTTTGGCAAGTTATTCCTGCAGGTTGGGTGATAATACAACAGTCTATGCAATCGGTAATGGAGATAGCCATCAGTAATACAGAAATCAATACTCTTCATGATAGCCAAGCTTTCAAACAATCCACGGATCGTTCTGAAGAAATGTGGAGCAATGTTGTGTACACCCCTTCTGATCGGTATGTACAAAAATGTCGGTAGGATAGAACCACGGTAGCCATGCTACCCCGTGAAGAGAACCCTCAGAAACTCTTTTCAACGTGCCCGTGTGATAGATTTCAAAGCCTTGTTACAGTTATAGTTTAAATTTAAATGACCTCATGGGGGGGGCGGTTTGTCTCTATTACAAAATCTGACTCGAGCTTCGAAAGACCTTTACTGTAACCGCAATAACAATTAATATATCTACAAATTACATAAATAGTTCAGTCGTAAATTAATTAATAAAGTCGCCGGCAATCTCCAGCTAGAAGAAGAACATAAAACGAAGAAGGTGTATATAGGTTTAATAAATCACTGGCACTTATTTAGATATAGTTACTGTTAACTATAGAAGGTATGGACGATCGATAAAACCATATATCAATACGACATTGACTAAATCCGTCATCTATGGCCAATTATCAATATTTGCGATCGCGGTGAACAATTGGAAAAAGATATTCCGACCGACGATTGATAAATTTTAGCCCAGACTCCAAAGTAGCAGATAAGTTTTGGTTAACTGTCAATATATACATTTTAATAATATCGTTCGTTACGCAAAATAACTGGCTTATTTGAATGCAGGTGGACTGACTAAGCTCTTAGAATTGAAAAATATCGTAAAAGCTATCCATATACTTAATTAATTAATTTAATGAAAACCAACAACTTTGTAAACACTATATAATTAATATTATCAACTTGTTTCAAAAACTATGTTTTCTTCGTCAGGATATAATTAACATTAAAATAGCAAAAGACAAACAAGTATTTACAACAAAGAATCTTTAATATACAAATTTGTTTATTTCTGGAAAAGATATGTAGATGACATTTTTTGAATATGGACTGGCACTAATAGACAATTAAATATTTTCATAAATTTCATTAAGGAACTCACAAACAAATTAAATTTACCTTAGAAATCGGAAGAAATTGCAGCTTAAATTCTTTAGACTCGTGTAGTATTTCCATTTTCAATAATAAATTGAAATTTAATATTAAAAAAAACTGTTTAAATAGGTTGCATAAGGTTGGGTTACGGGCTAATTAAAAAATCATCACTTTTAATGACTTTGTAAGTTGTCATGGAATCTTTTTTTATGTTTAAAAGTGTCACTGGAAAGCCAAATTTCTTTTTATTTTTTTTTTATGTGAATACCTCAAAAGAGTCCCAGCCGCTTCCGTCTGGAGCCAGAGAGACTATGGCATCCCAAATTGGGGTTGTGAAGCTGAAGGTAGCGGGGAGGGGAAGGAGATGGGAAAAAGAGGAAGGTGGTGAAGTACCTGGCTATTCAGTTCTTGTCACGAAACACGGCTAAAGCCATTTCAAGCAACGTTTCAATTCTGATTGGTGGTCAAGGGCGATACTGAGAGTATCTTCCACTCTGAAACGTACCGCAAATACACTTTATATTATTTTTAATTAATTAATTGCGAAATAACACAAATTAATCAAATGAAATTTAATTGCGCACGACGGGATTCGATCCTGTCACTTTTTTTACCTTTTTTACCGCAAATAATGTCAGAAATAACTGGGTCCATTAATACCCCGTATATTATTAGAGTTTGATACATTTTATTATCGGGAATTTAATACCAATATTATTTTTCCTTATCATCATCATCACTCTTGGCTCTACAACTCCCTGTGGGTCTTGGCCTCCTCAAGAGTCTTCCTCCACTAATCAAGGTTTTGTGCCAGCTCTCTCCAGTTTACAATCTCCAAGGTGGACATATTTTTGAGGATGTTGTCGCTCCATCTTAAACATGGTCTTCCCAGGCTCCTCCGCCATGTCGGTCTTGAGTGCAGCAGGGACTTTGGTGCTTGATGCTCGGTCATTCTCTCTACATGACCCAGCCGCCGAAGTCTTTCCGGTTTTATAAATTTTGTGACGTTTAGATCTTTAAACAGAGTATATAGCTCATTGTTATAACGTTTGCGCCAAAATCCATTTTCCGAAACCAGTCCAAAGATATGCCTCAAAATTTTCCTTTCAAAAACATTCAATGCTCGTTAATCCCTTTTAGTTAGTACCCAAGCCTCAGCTGCGTGTGTGAGTACTGGTCTGATAAGTGTTTTGCACACTAATATCTTGGTGTTTCTGGATTTTGATTCTTAATTTATTCTATAATGAATAACAGATCACTTTGTATAAACCACTATATTATAAACAATGTCTACATGTTTCGATAACAATGTAGATATTGTTTATTGAAGTTTGAAGAAGTACTTAATTTATTCACTTGGTGATTCTTAATTTTTCCTTGTACCCACATAAAAATAACACTCATCATGTGTACTGAGACAGGATATCTTTATGCCCGTTATTATTTCTAAACCAAACTTTTAAATTTCAACAAATCCTACCCATTATAAATAACGTCCGATATATTTTTATACTTGTTACGAATTCGTCGCAATCACAAACGCCGAATCAGCGACTTTGCTAAAACCATGTTCGGTTCACGCTGTGCGGAGGTGACCTTTTATGGTCCAGTTCTTGAATCGTACAACCAACTAGTTCATAGTTGATGGATCACAAATGTGTTTGATTCCGGCTGTGCTGTGATTTCAACTTTAACACTGTTATTACCACGGCAGTTGATTTTTTTAAATATTTATTTAAAAATACTTAAACGTACCCAGGTTAAAAATAACCCGACAATTTTTTTTTTTTATGTAAAACTTCTTTACGCACGCTTGACTTGGGGAGTAAGCTGGCGAATGCGTGAAGAGAGCGTTACGAAAAGCGAGGCGAACGGTAGTTGAGAGGGAGTACGCTTCGTATATTACTGTAGGGGGAAGAGAGAGAGGTGCGAGCACACATTTTCTCTCTCTCTTTCTCTCATAGCCAGTTACGTTACGCAGTGCAGGCCTATTGTCTGTATCATACTGTAGGAGCAAGAGAGAGCAGTGGGAACGCACATTTTCTCTCTCTCTTCCTATCATATACATAGATGGAGCAGAAGTGTGATCAAAGCACATTAGTTTTTTTTTAATATTAGCTCCACACAGGAGGCCCTAAGGAAAATAATTCCTCTCAGCGCATATGTCATCTTTGGGGATGCTGTGTGGAGGGTCTTTTTTTGGAAGGGAGGGGGGGGGGAAGTTCTGAGAAGGAAAAAGGAACCTATGAGGGGCGGGTAGGAATCTGGGGGTCAGTGCGTTTAGGAGTAACGGACATATGAATCCATGCTTCCAACTGCGGTGCAAGGCAATGGGTCGAGAGAATCCGGTTAGAGAGGCCTAAAGGTCTTCCTTAACCAGTCTTTCTCGGTCACGATCAAGACGTAGACAAATCTCATCCCATGAACCCGTACACGCCAGTTAAGCCACCAAACGTAGCAAACCACTTGGGGTGACCTATGGCAGAGGTGTTGGTTATCCAATAAATGGTTCCAGGAATAACCGCCTTCCACATTGAGTTGAGTGTGGATGGAGCAGATTGTCGAAGAAAAAGGAGAAGAAAACGGAACGCACAAACAAATTTAAAGACAGTAATTTAAACAGGACTTCGCTCCGATCAGTCATATACACATATTTTAAATCAATAAAAAAATACAAGTGTGCAGATAACACGCGGTAAAAGTGAAACCTTCAGAAAACGAAAGTAGACACGAATGGGAGGCTACGAAGCACCGCACAAAGAGGAGACCGATTAGTTTATCTCGTTCTCTCTTAG
This sequence comes from Limnephilus marmoratus, assembly GCA_917880885.1. Lineage (NCBI taxonomy): Eukaryota > Metazoa > Arthropoda > Insecta > Trichoptera > Limnephilidae > Limnephilus > Limnephilus marmoratus. The sequence continues at coordinate 26,259,325 of OU862928.1, forward strand.
GCTAAATCCTATACATGTACGTGTTTGTCTCTTTTTAGTGTCGCTTTTTCATTTCATCGAGTTTCAAATCACGACCGGGTCTGAGGCCAGAGTCCTCCATCACGACACAAGCAACATTTTCCGCTTACTGTGGTGGTAGTAGGAGTTTTTCAAACATTGTCAGGTTATTCGTAAATGTTTGTCTATCTTTAAAAAAAAAACGAGTGTGCTTTAGACCACTCGTAAAAATTCACTAACTTATAAAAGAACATATTCGTATGACATTGGAGTGACATATGACATTGGGGTGACATATGAACCTGGGGTGACCTACTACTGTGGGGTGACCTACGACCGTGGGGTGACCTACGACCGTGGGGTTACTTACGACCGTGGGGTGATCTACGACCTTGGGGTGACCTACTACCTTGGGGTTACCTACGAATTTGGGGTGACCTACGACCTTGGGGTGACCTACTACCTTGGGGTGACCTAGGACCTTGGGGTGATCTATTAGCTTGGGGTGACCTATGACCTTGGGGTGACCTATGACCTTGGGGTGACATATGACATTGACATTGACACTGACATTGATATTGACATTGACATTGACATTGACATTGACATTGCCATTGACATTGACATTGACATTGACATTGATATAGACATTGACATTAACACTGACATTGACATTGACATTGGGGTGACTTATGATATTGGTTGTGTGTGATATTGGTGATATTGGTACAGTTCTATGACTGTGGGGAAACCTACGACCGTGGGGTGATCAACGACCTTGGGCTGACCTACGACATTGGGGTGACCGTTTGCATCGCCCAATCACAATTCGCATCGGTCACCGTTTGCATCGATCACCGTTCGCATCAATCTTTTCGTAACGCATTCACCAGCGTCACCAAGTCAAACGAACGTTAAGAAGTTTTACTTAAAAAAATGTTACTAAATAAGTTTTCATTTTAATAAAATAGTTCTGCCAGGTGTTGAGGGTTAGATGAAATAAGTCTTTCTGAATACAATGCATCTGTCACCTGAAACGGCTCAAGACAGATCGATGCGGTGAAACTGATCGTGAATATTATTGCTTGCAGACACCATACAAATATAACATTTATTTAAATGGTGGTTGATATGACGATGACAGCAGATAAAGCAAATTTAATATCCCGTGAGTTTATATTTTACCGCTGCGATCAGCATACTGTGTTACATGATTCGTTCTTTGTGACTAGATCGGGATGTAGATCTGTCGAAAAGAAAAATGTTGAGGCGATGATAATTCGCGACAAATAATATTGAACAAAAAATTGTTTTTCAGAATGGTGGTCCTTCTCCAACGCGATACTACGAATATTTACCAGTCTGGAATGTTAAATTATGTGAATACCGCACAAGAGATGGTCATCAATAAACAAAAATTTTAACAAAACAAAAAAACGACTTCAAAAAATGCACTAAAAAGTAAAAAAATAATTTCGTATTGTTCTACAACTTCATAATCAACTTACTTTTCTAATCATCAATATGTAGGTACGATTGTTACTTTTGGAGCCGGTGTCAGCCAAGGTAGGTTTGTAACTACATACTTATTTATAAGTGAGATGTGCTTGTGTCGCACAAGCGACTTGCTGACACCGACTCCAAAAATAACAATCGTACCTACATATTGATGATTAGAAAAAGTAAGTTGATTATAAAGTTGTAGAAGAATACGAAATTATTATTTTACTTTTTAGTGCATTTTTTGAAGTCGTTTTTTTGTTTTGTTAAAATTTTTGTTTATTTTTTTATTTTTAGTGAATCTGAAGTACACTAATTTGTCTGAATATGGGTAAACCTACTAAACGTGCTGCTCATATGAGATAGACATAATTTGACCATAACGACGTTAGGGTCAAATCAAGAGATTCGGCCGAGTTTCGTTAATTTGTCATGGATACGGTAATCAGAACCTAACCAAACTCTCATCAAATTACCCTTAAAGTACATCCTTTCCAATAAAAAAAGAATCATCGAAATTAGTTGGCGTGATATTGAGTTATTCGTCCATTTGTCGCGCACATACTTAATGCAGATTTAAGACTTATATGGTTTTCTCATGGATGCCATTGTCAAAACTAGACCAAATTAAAATGGGACCACATGGGAAGCACCAGCTTTCAAATAAAAAAAGAATCATTAATATCGGTTCACCCAGTCAAAAGTTCTGAGGTAACAAACATAAAAAAAAAAAAATACAGTCGAATTGAGAACCTCCTCCTTTTTGAAGTCGTTTAAAAACGGCTAAAGCCATTTCAAACAACGATGCGATACTGAATGATGGTGATGGTGATGAATGAAATTAAATATTTATTGGTGGATTTATTTGTAAATATGTTTGTGAATATATTTGTGGATAAGGTTGTGGATATATTTGTGGATATACATGATGTGTAGATATATTGTAGAAAATAGTTGTGGATGTATTTGTGAATTTATTTGTGGATATATTTGTAGATTTATTTGCGGATTTATAAGTGGATTTATTTGTTGATTTATTTGTGGAAATATTTGCGGATAGATTTGTGGATTTATTTGTTGATATATATGTATTGTGGTGGACATATTTGTTGTAAAATATTTGTTTGTATTGAATTACAATTAAAAAATGACACAATTAAAATAATTTTCTGTTAAAATGCTTTAATATATGTTTACTTCATCGCTTGTCTGAATTATTTACACAATCAGTTCTAATTTTGAAAATGACACTTAAATTCCAAGCAAATTAGAGTTCCTTGAACTAAAATTACCTACGCAGGACACCCCGATAATCGAAATTAGTATTTAAAAAAATCAGAGTTTGCAATTCACACTACGCCGTAGAAGTAAAACCTTCAGAAAACTAAAGCAGACAAGAGTGGAGAGACTACGAAGCACCGCACAAAGAGGAGGCCGATTAGGCTCCGTGTAGGTGTAGGTATATCACCGCTGTAAAGCGTTGACATGCACGTCGCACGTCGCTAACTCTGTGTGAAACTTGGTACCTTACAACGGTAATGATTAATGATTTATAATAAATAAATAATACCTACATAACAAAACATGTATGGCGTACGAAGTAATGCACCAATTTCACCAAAGTAGCACTAAATTTGGTACTATTTTATTATATTATATTATATTCATAGTTTATATTTTTATCTATATTTATAGTTATTGTTTTTATATTTTAGCAGGAGTAGTTCAAGACACAAGCGCGGTGTATATTCATACTGTCGTACTTATAATATAATACTGTATAAAACATGTTTTAAATCAGTGAAAATAATTTGTAGCCACAAAAATCATTGCAGTTTCATCGCTCAAAAAATCATATAAATTATTACGTTCGTTATTATATCTAATATTGTAAATTTTAATATAGTTTCTCCTATAAGTGTACTTGTATTAAAAGTTCAAACTCCTAAACACATAACCTAACATAATTTGATTTCTTTATGTTGTAAATCTTTTGTAATTCCTCCATCTTGTTCTTTTAATTCCTCCATATTGTAAATCTGAATGTATTATACATATGTTACCAGGTTAATTCGGTAAACCCGATTATAATATTTACTACCAGATTACCTTTCTACTTTGTCACAAAAAAATGTATGTGTACTTATATTTATATATTTTATATACATTTTCTTTATTACACACCTTAGCTTCAGAGAAAAATGAAATTTTCAGTTTTTTTTTTGTTTTTGTTATGTAATTATGTACATTTCAGGTATAATATGAACTAACATGTCAATTTGTCTGTCCTGGAACGGGAAACTTTCCTAGTTGGACAGGAAAAGCTTCCTAATTGTAATTTGTACTTTCTTTTGTATCTATAAAAAATAAATAAACAAATAAATAAATAAATTATACTGTCTCATTATCTCGCAGGCTAAATTCTATAGATGTACGTGTTTGTCTCTTTTTAGTGTCGCTATTTATCGTTTCAACGAGTTTGATATCATAACGGTGCTAAATAATTTTCATTTAAAAAAAATCTCGGTAAAATAAATTAGAAATTAGTAGAGGTAGGTTGACAAGATGTTTATCAACATGCGATATGAATTCTCTGTCGCTTTTGATGACATGCAATTGTTCCCGTGACGTAGCGCGTTTCCAATAGCTGTATGCGCCCGTGACGCAGTAGGTACAGTAGCGGATATAATCAGCTGTGGCCAGAGGCGACAAACTGCACTATGCGTTGGGTTACATGGGTGCACTGATTAGATGAACTTCTAGAAATGAATTGACAGGACCGGCCCTGAGTCAAACGGCGCCTGGCGCCAGTAAGAACCTCAAAGCCGTTGTGTTGGTTAATTATCATTATGTACTATCAGCATCTTGGCTCCATTGCAAAACGACGCCCGGAGCGGACTGCTCCAATGTCCTGTGCATTGAAGTCACTTGGAAAATCAACACCTCTGTCCATGGGCGTAGCCAGGTTTTGATTTAAAGTGGGGCAAAAAATTAAAATCTACAGTAGGTACCGAAAAATAGGCTTCTACAACATATTCAGGCTTTAGGCTCTAAGAATACAAAGAATATGAATGGAAGAAGGAAAATCTATCCAAGTGCTGTACATTTGAAAACGCGACTCGGTCGACAATCCCAGAGGTCATGCATCGGCCAGCCAGGGTGGGGCAAACGCCCCACCGTACCTACGCTCATGCCTCTGTTAAAGGATTTTCACTGACTTGGTATTTCTATACAAAATTCTATTTATTTTTTTTACATTACCTCCACACAGGAGGCCCTGAGAAAAATAATTTCCTTCAAGGCCTGTGTCATCTTTCGGGATGCTATGAGAAGGGTATTTTTAAGGAAAGGAAGGAGCGGAAGTTCTGGGAAGGAGAGAGGGGTGGGTAGGAATCTAGGGTTCAGTTTTGTCACCCCATGATCCCGGCCACCCCTGCAGTTACCAAACGTAGCGAACCACTTAGCGAACCGTCTCGATCGAGATAGATATCGGGCGAGATTTATGTGATTTTATAATGCTGTTAAATGAATAAGTAAGGGGACGTTCAAGTATTACGTAACGCAATTTTTTAAGATTTTTGACCCCCTCCCCCCCATGTAAGGCGCCGTAACGTTTTTCCGTTCCCTCCCCTCCCCCTAAAAGTTACGTAACGCCCAAGTGACAATTTTTACCTGAAAGTCACAATTAAGTTGCGCAAAGTACTGGAAAGTCCCTTAAATACCTTTTTTCTTGTTTTAATCGCGTTTGCGGTAATAATTAAAACAAAAGATTTAATTATTACCGCAAACGAAAAGGGTTGCCAAGATTTTAAGGTTGGAAAATTTTTATTCCCTAGTTTTTTATCTAAATAAAGAAAAACATGTTACGTAACGCATGGTTCGAACCCCCCCCCCCCCCTTGTAACGCACAGTAACGTTTCACAAGACACCCCCCTCCCCCCCCAAGTCCGTTATGTAATACTTGAACGGCCCCTAATCACGCTTACATGCATGGATACGTGTTTAAAAAGACCTAAACTAAAATACGTGACAGCTCACAGCCGAAATTCTGACATCGGCCCATAGAAAAAGCAAATAACAGACATATATAAAATCACACAAATCTGACAGCAGATCTCGGCCTAGAACTATCTCGTTTCCACAAAAGATATAGAATAGCTTATCGGTTATGTATAATACTGATTTTTTTTTTAAATATTCCCACGTAAAAGCCCCTAAAGAGAGTGTTTGATTTAAATAAATAAACAAATAAAACGTCTAAAGTATTTTTTGAGCAGATAATCAATTTTCAGTACTCAGGAGTCGAGAGGTCTTCTGTAAAACGGTGACATCAGTTTTCGTTTAAATCGGAATAGATCACACTTCTAGAAATCTTCTGCTCAGTGTGTGGGTGCTTATTGCCTGTTGGCAATGTAATCATGCATTGACCCAGTCATAAGTTGAGGGGTGTTCTGCCAAATTCATTTATAAATTCAATCTGTGTCTTTACTAATTGTCAATTACAATACAACTGACAGAGACCTAACCTAATCTAAACTAACATAACCTAACAAAACATGATAATACTACACGGGAATTCCCCCAGCTCACTTCTCAAGGTGCCTTGCAAAAAATCTAAAATCTTATGATGATATATACAGATTTAAAAATTCTTACAAATCAAATCAATAAATTCAGTTAAACGATGAGTTTTAAATATAAAAACTTTCATAACAATATAATATTAAAAAAAATCAATTTTGACGGTTACCTTTTATTTTCTGTAATAGATTTATCTTTAACTGTTTTGCATTTCATTGAAAAGTTGTTTATATTTTCTTCAGTTATTAAATATTTTTATATTTCGGGGGTACCGCAAGGGCCAATACTGGGTCCGGTATTGTTAAAAATCTTTATAACGCGGTTTGCAGACGCTGTAATGACAAACCGCAAAATATTAATATGCATAAGACAGCAATCAGTTATATGTTCTTCTACTTACAGAAAAACACAGGTTATACAGGGTGTCCGGGGGTAAAGTGCATTAACTTCGGGAGGTGATTCTACAATCTACATGATGGTAGGAGTAAAAAAGATTAACAACTTTTTCCGAAATTCCAACATTTTTTTCCCATACAAAAAGACGTACCTACTAAAAATTCTTAGTGTGAGGTACGATCTTACTTGCTGAGAGCCTGCCGGGCGCCCGACTCGATTGTGATTGGCCCATATCGTAACAGTGGAAAATAATAAATCTGGCCGCACACGCCGGACTAATTTTATCTTTTTACCACAAAACTACCCCTAAAAATCGGAATTTCGAAAAAAGTTATTTATCTTTTTTACTTGTACTATCATGTAGAATCACCTCCCGAAGTTAATGCACTTTACCCCCGGACACCCTGTATAGAAAATGTACGTACCAACCTACAAACCTAACCTTAACTAACTTATCCAACGAAGTTATCGAAATTAACCTTATCGAAAAATTGTAACTTTGCTTATGACTAACGAGAAACTGTTAGGTTAGGTTAGTTGATATTATCCATCCTATAATAAAATACTCTTGTACTTACTGTATACATACTTATATCAAATCGAAAAACTAGTGTTTATGCACTTTACTTGGTCGAAGGTTTCGGTCAATTGATGTTCGAAGAATATGTTTTAGAAATCTTTGACTTCGAAAAATTGCAATTTGGTCAATTTACCTAGACCCATCCAAACTGCCCGAGATACTAGAACCAAAGTTCATAATCTCTTACTTATTTATCTCTTTCGCTAAAACAACTTTTGGCCAAAGAAATTTTCGATATCCAAAACAGCTACCCATACAATGCACTTATATTTGCCATTAAACAGAACAATACTTATTTCTATTAATGGAGGACTGAACGCCGTTGGCAGCAACAAAAAACTGTCCAAAACTCTATTAATGGAGGACTGAACGCCGTTGGCAGCAACAAAAAACTGTCCAAAGACGCGAAACTAGCCGTCCATAATGGAGTACTGGTACCTACCCTGATGTATGACAGTGAGGCATGGAACTGGCAGAGGAAGGATGAAAGTAGACTGAACGCTGTAGAAATGAGATCCCTGAGGCGTATGTGTGGTAAAACCATGTATGATCGTGTGAGAAATGTGGAAATCCGCAAAGAATGCAAGGCTGATGTAAGCGTGATGAGTAAGATCAAGAAAGGAACGCTCCGATGGTTTGGGCATGTAGAGAGAATGAACGAGGAAAGGAGTGTAAGGAGAATATATGACGCAAATGTGAATGGTAGAAGAAAGACATGGCACGACCAAGTGAATCAGATACTTGAGTCGGGCCATGTCAAGAGTCAGAATAATAGAAGAGAATGTATGAGACGTTGTATGAATGTAAACGAGGCAAGGAATGTGTGCCAAGACCGGGATGTTTGGCGGTCCGTCCTCTCTGCCTACCCCTGCGGGGAAACGGCGTGATGGTTAGTTAGTTAGTTAGTTAGTTATACTTATTTTATCTTTAAATCAGACATTAGCTTGGATCATCAGCCAAGACAGATCTAACATCAAAGATTTTATTAAAACCAATCTATAACTATGCATTTCCAATGGTACAATGATGATTGTTTTTATTTTAAAAACTAGCTGGTACCCGGCATGCGTTGCTATGCCATTTAATAAAGAAATTATTTCTCCCTGCGTGTACTTTCCCATTCGTCCTGTTCCCCTTCCGCCTCCTTTTCCTCTCCCGCGTCCTCTTCCCCTCTCACATTCCCACTCCGCCTCCTCCACCTGACCTCTCCTCACTCCACTCGACCCTTCCCCCGTCCCGCTAACCCCCCTCCCGAGTTCCTCTCCCCCTCCCAGGTTCCCCTCCCCCTCCGTGGTTCCCCTCCCGCGAACCCCCTAGCCGAGTCACCCCCCTTTCCCGCGAATCTCCTACCCGAGTTCGCCTCACCAATGCAATTTTTTTGTACAAATTTCATAATGCCAGAGCTCGCCATATACAAACCTTGTCCTGACAATAACGAACACAAAAAAAAGATTTATCCAATTTGGTGCAGTCGTTCGGATGTTATGCGCGCACATACATTTCAGAGATTCATTCTATTTATATAGATTACATTGTGTTATTATTAGTATTTTTGTCGTAAACTGCACCTAAATTTATAAGAATGCATTTCCAATGGTACGATGCTGATTGTCTTGTATTTTAAATGAAGTATTATATTGTTATTTATAAATCTGTTAAAATCTTGCCATGTTATAAACTGCACCTGCTCTCAACGGAGGCGTCTACTAATATCTACAGGAATTCCAAAAACTGAAAAAATCGGACTAATATCTATGAGAATCAAAGTGCGTACGAATATCTACAGCTCAAACTGCTGACTAATATCTATGAGAACCAAAGTGTGGACGAATATCTACAGCTCAAACTACTGACTAATATCTATGAGAACCAAAGTGCGTACGAATATCTACAGCTCAAACTGCTGACTAATATCTATGAGAACCAAAGTGTTGACCAATATCTACAGCACTGGCAGAGGTTGGATTCGCAATTGTGTATAGCATATTATAAAAACGTAATATTGCTATGCAGTTTAAAAAACTTAATTTATGTATGTATGTAAAAATCCCTAATATCGGACTATTGGACACATTTAGCTGAATATTAACGATTTGGGTTTTTGTTTTAACAGCTTTCTTTATTTCGAGTGCTCCTAAATTATTTAGTCTGTTACCATGACCATTTCTATGTCAGTTAGGTTAGGTTAGGTTAGGTTAGGTTAGGTTGTGGTGCCGTGTATTTCGAAATAAATAAATAACTTTGTATTATGACCTCCATGTTTGTTCAATAAATTACTGTAAACAGCAAAATACGTAATATTATGCAAAAACTTCAAAGCCTTTACGTATTTAGTAATTACGTAATTGAAGTAATTTATGCTTTTCCGTACAACCTCTTGCTCAGCTGCCCTCTGTAGATATTAGTCCAACCTACGCTCTGTAGATATTAGTTCAACGAGTATCTATGACGGTCCCAGTGATGACTAATATCTACAGAGCTGTAGATATTATATCTCTGTAGATATTAGTCAACACTGGGACCGTCATAGATATTCGTCCGACCTTTCGCTCTGTAGATATTAGTCAACACTCTGAAGTTCGTAGATATTAGTCCAACATATGAGCTGTAGATATTCGTCCGACATACAGGCTGTAGATATGAGTATCTGGAGTCCTCTCAACACTGGAGATCCTAGTGAGACCGGCGTAGCACACCAATAGTTAAAGAATTAATAAAGATGAATAAAGAAAAAATAAAATAAACCTAATACGACCTTGTCTAAAATTGCAATTTAATTGAGCTGATTTTGCCGCCTTGTCTGTACGAAACCATTCTAGGTATCTGTAACTACATGCTTTTCTCCGAGCCGTATTAAACTTCGCCGGCTATATCAAAATGACACAGCATAAAAATATTTAAATAATACAATTACTAATTAAAGTACTTTATTGAGTTGGTGACACCAAATTAAATTACTTCGTCTCAATTATGAAAACAAATTATATATAGTTAGTGGTTCCCCGTTGCCGGTTGCCAGTTGCCAGTTGCCATGCCCAGGAATAAGCTAATAGTTTGCGTACAAACGAATTTCGCTACTTATTAAGACTGGCAGTTAATTAGAAGACTACTTTGCAATGTGTTCACTGTTGTTACGAGTTGGCAAGCGAAAGTAACCGTTTTAGAATAAATTGGCGCAGCCTAGATTATAAGATTTTTGATGCTGAAAGCATTTATGAAATATTTGCCTCAGGATTACAATTTGGGAGGCGGGAATGGGTACCGCCGCCCCGAGAACCTTCATTGGATAACCAACATCTCTGCCGTAGGTCACCCCAAGTGGTTCGCTATGTTTTGTGATTTAGCAGAGATCCCCGGGTTCATGGGGTGAGGTTTGTCTAGGTCTTGGAGGCGGATGTCTAAGACACACTAAACCCCAGATTCCTACCCACCCCTTAAACCCTTTTCCAACCCAGAACTCTACTCTCCTTCCTTTCCCTAAAAAAAACCCTCCACACAGCATCCCCAAAGATGACATAGGCCCTGAGGGAAATTATTTTCCTCAGGGCCTCCTGTATGGAGCTCAAGTAAAAAAAAAGGATTTCAAAAACAAATAATACCTATTAGGCGGGTGGTAGATACTGCCGCCCCGGGAACCATTTCAGGAAAACCAACACCTCTTCCACAGGTTACCCCAAGTGGTTTGCTACATTTGGTGACTTAACAAGGGTGCCCGGGTTTATGGGGTGAGGTTGGTGCGGATCTTGGTGGCGGATACATCTGCCCACCAACTGCGTAGGAAAACTGGTCGAGGGAGACCCTTTGACCTTTTCAGCACTACTCTCTCGAAGATCGCCTTGCACCACAGTGGGAGGGACACGCTGATCCCCAGATTTCTACCCACCCCTCATATGTTTTTCCTTCCCAGAACTTCCTCTCCTTCTTTTCTTAAAATACCCTCCACACAGCATCGATAACACAGGCACTGAGAGAAATTATTTTCCTTGTGACCTCCTGTGTTTAACAAATAATAATATATATTTTTGTGATAATAAAAAAAAAAATATATATTAACGATAACATAAACCAAAAATAAAACTAAAATAAAACTGGACGATAAAATAGACATTTCAAAAAAATTATAATTAAATACTAAAATAATTTTAAATGATAAACAACACGTAAAAGTGTATTATTGAAAGTAGTCAAAATCACAGAACTCTATAGAGCGGTGAAGAGCTCCCAAGACATATAGTTCAATTCAAAAGAAGACTAAAATATATTAAAATAAACAAATTAGAGTGTGTGTGTAATTCTAAAAAAAAATTAGAAGTGAAACTAGAAAGTCGTTTTCTTTTTCCTGTTTATTTTTAAGTGGTTTGAAGATGGGATATCTCTACATCTTCTCTACATCTCTACATATTATAAATTAATGTCCCCCGCGTCGTCTGTCCGTCTGTCTGTTCGCGATAAACTCGAAAACTACTGAACGGATTTTCATGCGGTTTCCACCAATAGATAGTGTGTCTCGTGAGGAAGGTTTAGGTATGTAATTTGTCAAGGATTTGTGTAAATTGGTAGAAACATAACGATAATTGTTAGAAGTGTCGGAAAAAGTCAAACTGCCTGGTGGCTTTCATCGAAAACGCTGCCTAATCCTTTTGGGATATTGGGGTATTATAAAATAGAGTCCTCTGCAGAATCTGTCTGTCTCTTCGCGATAAACTCAAAGACGGCTGTGGTTATAAAGGTTGGATATCCATCTAGTAGATAACGTTGTGTTTTATTAGCCACAGCAACGCGTGGCCGGGTCAGCTAGTATAAATTAAAGTCCTCCGCGGCGTCTGCCTGTCTGTCTCTTCGCGATAAACTCAAAGATGGAGGTGGTTATGAAGGTTGGATAACCATCCAATAGATGGCGTTGTGTTTAGTTAGCCACACCACCGCGTGGCCGGGTCAGCTAGTGGATTTACAAAAATTTATATTTTTATTTTTTTTGGATTCGAACCTCCGTCCGCTGGATTTTTCTGGCAGCTGAGATTTGCGACGCACTATACCGCTGCGCTATGGAACGCGCGCGGCGAGGTGCGAATTTACGCACTGTATTCCGTTGACCCGTTAAAAAACAAAGCGGCCACTGAGCCCAGACCAATCTTCGTTTCCGTTTTATATCTCAACAAATAGGAGCTTTGTGCGTAGTTTGATGCTTCGCAGGTGCCGTAGTTTTCGTTCTATTCGAATTTCAAATCACTCTATCGGGGCTACGGAAGTTCTAATAAAAGACGAAATAATTAAGCATGTGATTAGAGATCTGCGAAACATGGCTTACGATGAAAACAGAGATAATAGAAACAGAGTGAAACAATCATTCGTTCTAGAAAAAACAACTTTTTAAATGGATTTGGAATTATATATACTATAAAAATTAATCGCTGAATGTGTTGCTAAGCGCATAACTTTCGAACGACTGCACCACATTGGATAATTCTTTTTCTTTGTGTGTTCGTTATTGACAGGACAAGGTTTTTATAAAACTTCAGGTGAGCTCTGGCATTATGAAATTTGTATAAAAAATTGCTATTGGTGGCACGCGAGGAAGCGGCTATTGCTATGGAAAGCGGAAGGGAGGGAGAGATGGGGGAGGGGAACCAGGGAGGGGGAGGGGAACCTGGAAGGGGGGAGGGGGACCTGGGACGGGGGAAGGGGGGGTGGGGGGGGGAGTGGAGTGGGGAGAGGGAAAGTGGAGGTGACGGAGTGGGAACGCGAGAGGGGAAGAGGATGCAGGAGAAGAAGAAGAGGCGGAAGGGAAACGGGACGAATGGGAAAGGACACTCAGGGAGAAACAATTTCTTTATTAAATGGCATAGCAACGCATGCCGGGTACCAGCTTTTTTGTGTGTTCGTTATTGTCAGGACAAGGTTTGTATAAAACTTAAGGTGAGCTCTGGCATTATGAAATTTCTATAAAAAAATTGCTATTGGTGGCACGCGAGGTTTGAAAACTGAATTTATGGAAAGCGGGAGGGAGGGAGAGATGGGGGAGGGGAACAGGGAGGGGGAGGGGAACCTGGGAGGGTGGTTCGCGGGAAGGGATAAGGGGGGGGAGTAGAGTGGGGAGAGGGAAGGTGGAGGTGATGGAGTGGGAAAGGACACGCAGGGAGAAACAATTTCTTTATTAAGTGGCATGGAAACGCATACCGGGAACTCGCTATAATAATATAAATTGAGCGACCGATCGATTTGATTTGTTTACAAATTAACAGTTGGTGGTGTCAGATAAAAGGTTGGATAACCATCCAATAGATGGCGTTGCGTTTCGTTAGCCGCAGCAACGCGTGGCCGGGTCAGCTAGTAGATAATGTTTATTTGCTTTAAAGATGAGCTAATAGGTACAGGTTTAAAAAAAAACCATCACTCATAACATGACCAATGGGCTTTTATCCAGTGAACTTTGGTGTCTCATCTTACCGCTCTACCACTTGTGATTAAGTGTGAAATGCGACAAATTGGTACGTGCACTCCTCTTCCGCAATACCTTCAATTTGCCATCAATCAGCTGCAAGGACCTACATTCAAGTGTCCCCTCCGTAATGCACATTGTGACGTCACAGATATGTGCTGCAGTTCATGACGTCAGAAGTGGGTTCCTACAATCATCGCAATACCCATCAAAATGCCGTATCACTTTAAGTTAGGTTTAGGTATCACAAAAGTCATCTCGAGATGCAATAATTTCACTAAAAATCTAATCAAACATAAAACAAGATTATAGAAAACTTCCTAATACCAAATACAAAATATAAACCAATCTCTCAAAAAGGATATCATTACAAGTAGGGATGCAAGGTTTTTAAAAATATCGATATCGATATATATCGAATTTAGTCGATATTGATATATCGATATATCGGTCTAGTATCGATCAATTCATCGAAAACGAGTTCATCGAAAACCAATTCATCGAAAATCAATTCATCGAAAACCAATTCATCGAATGATCAATTCATCGAATCGCCAATTCATCGAAAAAATCTATTTTGTTGATATTTGAGAGAAATGCCGAGCGGACCGCGAAGTTAAAAAAGCATTGGTCAACCTAAACTAACCTAACCTAACCTAACTTAACCTATTTAACCAATTTTTAAATATTTTTTTATCATCATTCTTAATGACCTTTCTGAGTTGTTTATGAGTTGTCTGGTCACCGTTCCTTAGATATCCCTTTTTTGCAGTATCAGACAATCGGAAATCGAAGATATAACCTATAAATTTTACATTGTCACTACGAAACTGACAGTTTCTAAACACATTTAACTCAGTTAAACAGACCTTTTTGGGTATTTAATTTTGACAGCTCTAATTTCTACAAAAAAATGTTTTCGATGAATTGGCGATTCGATGAATTGATCATTCGATGAATTGATTTTTGATGAATTGATTTCGATGAATTTGCTTTCGATGAATTGATTTTCGATGAATTTGCTTTCGATGAATTGATTTTCAATGAAATCGTTTTCGATGAATTTGCTTTCGATGAATTGATTTTCGATGAATTTGCTTTCGATGAATTGATTTTCAATGAAATCGTTTTCGATGAATTTGCTTTCGATGAATTGATTTTCGATGAATTTGCTTTCGATGAATTGATTTTCAATGAAATCGTTTTCGATGAATTTGCTTTCGATGAATTGATTTTCGATGAACTCGTTTTCGATGAATTTGCTTTCGATGAATTGATTTTCGATGAACTCGTTTTCGATGAATTTGCTTTCGATGAATTGATTTTCGATGAACTCGTTTTCGATGAATTTGCTTTCGATGAATTGATTTTCGATGAACTCGTTTTCGATGAATTTGCTTTCGATGAATTGATTTTCGATGAACTCGTTTTCGATGAATTTGCTTTCGATGAATTGATTTTCGATGAACTCGTTTTCGATGAATTTGCTTTCGATGAATTGATTTTCGATGAACTCGTTTTCGATGAATTTGCTTTCGATGAATTGATTTTCGATGAACTCGTCGGTTACCGGTATATCGATATTTCTTCTTTTTTTAAAAGCTTATAGAAATCAATCTAGTTTTAGTTATATGAAACGTTAATCGATTATGTATGTATTTTTTAAACTTATCTATGTGAATAATCACAATTTTTGAATAGGTATATAATTTTTTTTTCATAAATTTATTTAAAAAAAATTATTCCATTATTTTGTACCACCATTATATCGAACTTAAAAATAGTAACTTTGATAGTCTGCAGTAGCCGGTTTATGCTTGAGTTATAACGGCTCGTGCCTTTGAAAAAAGACGTTCAGAAGGAACACTTGTTGCCACAATTGCTAGATGACTCATTGCCACTTTAAAAAGATTGGGATATACATCTTGCATCTCTTGCCATGTTTCAAGAATGTTTACTTTTAGAGTATTTACAAAAGCAGAAAGATATAATAATAGCATTTTACCAGATTTCGTTATTTTAATTTGGGCGGGTTTTTCGATATTTCGATACGATATATTGAGTTTTTCGATATTGATATATCGATATTTTTAGGGGTCGATATATCGATATTTATCGGTTTTCCGATATATCGTTGCATCCCTAATTACAAGACAATTATTTTATTCGTCAGGCACAAAATTACATATTTTTAAGTTTACTCGTTGCAGTAAGAAAGTTTCACGACCTCTATGGTCAAGGCTCTCGACTAGCAATCCGAAGGTCACGGGATCAAGGGAGACTTGTTGAGGGAGGCCTTTTGACCTCTCCAGCTGTACTCTTTCAACCTATCGCTTTGCACAGCAGTCGAAGGGATGGATTCATACGTTCGTCATTCCTGGACACATTGATCCTCAGATTCCCATCCACCTGTCATTCCTTTTTCCTTCCCTGAACTTCCTATCGTTCCATTCCTTTAAAACATTCTCTATGCTGCATCCCTCAAGATGAAATAGGCCCTGATGTAAATTATTTTCCTCAGAGCCTCCTGTGCATTGTATCCAATTTAAAAAAAAACTGAATTGTTTTGTTCTATGAATAAATTTGTTTTTTTTTTTACAGGCAGGATCGATTTCCCACGAAGATGTCGCACAAAACATTATTATCCGTCTCACTCATGCTGATCTGCTTTATCAATGTTGGAGGAGGACGTAAGTACACAAAAGCACATTTAACATGAATAAGAATACCATCATAAATAATGCTTTTCAAAATTCATTTTAACTTTGCTTTAATTTCTCAGAGCTCCTGGTCCGAGAGAGCAGCCGTCCCTGTGATACAGACCTTCATAGTCTGGACCTTATCCGCCAGTTCGGGCTGGACCTACCTGGAGCCCGGGCCAGGTACCCCGGAGTCTCAAGGGTCCGCGGATCAGGACGCCTTCAGACGGCCTTCAGGCTGGACCGCAATTCCAACCTCACTCATGTTACAAGGTAGGTCACTCTGACTTCACTTCACTCTGACAGGGACAAATATGTTAGACTTTTTTAAAAATATATTTGGCAATACTGATTAAAAATACAGGGAAAGTTACATTGATTACATAGTTACATAAGTTTTTAACACAGAAACAAAAAAATGCCTTTCCTCACCATAAAGAGACAATGCTCTTGTGTTTGGTGAGGGAATTCTATCTCAATTAGTAAATTAAAAGATCGTGTAAGTTAGTAATAATGGCAATTGTAAATAATAAGTAAGGTTAGAAAATCACGTATAAATTTAAAAATAAAAATCATGATGATTTTAAAAAGTCATTATAAATTAATGAATCATGTAAGTTAGTAACAAAAAATATTATAATTAGTAAGTAAAGGATATGTAAGAAAGAACGCAAGATTTATACAATAGTAGACTTAAAGATTTACAGCCTTACTAATAACAAAACGCCTTAACGAGCGGTCAACTGCATATTTGTTGCTTGCGCGGTGCACTGTGTTTTTACGTCTTTACTAATAACACAATCACGTATTTTATGATTTTTATGTTGGTCCCCTTTTATCTCACATAGATCTGCGCAGGCGCGCGGCCATCTTGTTTTATAAACTTCGCGGTAAAACAATGTTTGACAATGTTCAGTTGTATTTGCAGTTAATTTTTATGTTTTTGAAGATAATTTTCGTTTATATGATCAATTCACTGTGATATTAGTGTAATTCAACATAATTACCAATGCTGGCGTTACTTTTTTTCAGTTTTAGTCCTTTAAATATTGTTTTGTTGATGATTTAGTTTCGTTAAAGATAGGTTTTAGGTTATTTCTGAAATTTTATTTTTTTAACGACTTTTCTGCGTGAATTTAGTAAAACTTCCATAAAAGTAATATTATTTATTAATGCAAAAGCCTCATGCATGTGTAAATAAAAACAAATTCGAGAAATCGACGTATTAATTGCGTAAAAATGAATCCAAGATGTCTTTTTTCAGTTATTTTTTCGGAGTTATTATAATATTTTTTTATCCTTTTTAATTGTATGAACGAGATAAAAAGTGAAGTGATAGTTTTCTTCCAAATTCATAAAGTAAGAGGTGTGTATTTTTTAAATTTTGAATTTTCCAAAATTTTTCGACCATTTAATAGAATATGTTTACAGTCAGCTGTTTTTTTTCAAATTTTTTCATGTTGAAACTTAAAATACTGCAATTTTCAAAAACGATCGTATATTTCAGATACAAAAATCTAAAAGGCAATTCTATCTAGTTTCTATAAAGGTATTTGCTTTTACGACATCTTCAAAAATAAGAAATATACAAGACATTTAAAATACGTTGAAAAAATTCCAAATTTCCTTCGGACATCAATCGTTAAAACAGAGATAAACTATCCTCTCAGGCCGTGTAAACAATGTGTATTTCTTT
Organism: Limnephilus marmoratus; assembly: GCA_917880885.1. NCBI lineage: Eukaryota > Metazoa > Arthropoda > Insecta > Trichoptera > Limnephilidae > Limnephilus > Limnephilus marmoratus. The sequence goes on from OU862928.1 coordinate 26,277,213, forward strand.
CAATGAACAATTATTAGTAATGTTTTCACATCCGCGGCCGTTTGTCAATTGAATAAAATTTTCACGGGGTTTTTTTAGTAAGGCTGATAGAAACTAAGAAATGAGAGAGAATGAAGGAATGAACGATTTATATAATAGCAGACTTTAAGATATAAAATGTAAACATATTTGGGAATCTTATAGCAGTTTAAGGTAAGTTTTTAATTTGGGCTTAAATTCCTGCATAGTTTTTAATTTTAATGGGAGTTTGTTATAATAGATTAAGCCTAGATAAAGATAGGAATTTTGAATGTGCTTAGTATTAAATTTTGGGATTATAAAAGTTTTCTGGTATTCTGCTGATGTATTGAATTGTAATTCAGGTTGGATCTGCTTGGAACCTGGGCTTGCATGCAGGCTCACTCAATTTACTCGGTAGGTTACTCTGATTTCACTCAGTATAAATGCATCAAACGTCCCTGCGAAATTGACCTGCGTAGCATGGACTTGCCAGTTCAGATTGGACCTAATATTGCTCTAACTGCACTCAGAAAACATGTTGGACTGTTCTTAATGAAAACAGTTGATAAATTAGTTATATCGTCTAAAAAAACACACACAAGAAAGGTTATATGAACCTGTCACGGATACATGGAAAAAAAGATCACAATCAATTTGTTTAATGCCCGATTGACAACTTAAACGGACCGTGAAAAACTGAACAAATATAAAGAATTAGCATTTTCCCGCGACTTCGTTCGCATGGTATTAGGGGGGTTCCCACTCCGCCTCCTCCCCCCTCCCCCCTCCCCACCTCCACCCCCTCCCCACCACCCCCTCCCCACCACTCACCCCCCCTGCACTCAGATTAATTCCCGGTACATTGAGTTTTCAAACTGCTCGCGTGCCACCTATTACAATTTTTATACAATTTTCATAATGCCAGAGCTCACCAGTAGTTTTATTCAAAAAAAGAATTATCTCGTTTGGTGCGATCGTTCGGAAGTTATGCGCCCACACACATTTCGACGATTCATTTTTAGAGATAGATATTAAATACGGCGCCAACATTGTTTCCACGGCAACCGTTTGTTTTGCTTTTCTTCTGACGTTTGCAATAAATCGATTTTGTTAGGGACAGAAAAAGTATGATCAATAATTTCATAACGTCAGAGCTTATTCATAACGCCAGAGCTTACCAATATATACAACCTATATTAAACGCAAATAATGTAGCTTTTTATTAGTGAAAGAATTTTTAAAGTCCATTCAGTAGATTTTGCGTGAAACAGTAACAAACATCCATACAAACTTTCGCATTTATAATATTAATAGGATGTTCGATTGCGCTTTTTTATCACTAGGAAAAGAGAGAAGGGAGAAAGCCCTACCTTCAAATGTGGCGATTTACTCCTTCATCCACTGGTCACTTGGCACAGTTACACCCGATGTTTAACATAAAAAGGTATCAAATAAAATGTACCTACATGAACGCGTTTTAACGAGAGTTTCCAATAACTGAATAAGTTGTAGTCACTATCGAGACAATATTTCAACTGATTAATATGGATACTTCAAAATGATTGTACAAAAAAATTTTGAACTGGTATCGATAGGCTGAATTCTAATCGACTTCTTCTTTCTTCTGATTCCCAAGTAGGGCTTTGCAAGGAAGGAGAGGAACAACGGGAGATGACAATATATCGAACAGGATTTTGGGATATTTGGATTAGTCACAAAGCTGTTTCAATTCTTAAAAACTGATAACAAAACGAATTGTTTTCGTACTTCAAGTATCAAAAAAAATTATGTGTCAAATAATATCAAATATCTCTTACTTCACTCACATAGCGAGGCTGGGAAATTAGTTTTAATGACATGGAGGTAACAGGTAACACACGCAGGTACATTTCACTAACTTCACTCAGATGACAAGGTATTTCATATTTCACTATCTTTTTTTCAAATAACAAGATACGTTTTAAGATCTTCATTCAGAAATTAACAAGATAAATTTCACTATCTTCACTCCGGTAATATGGTAAGTGTTGTTCGTTCAGGTAAAAATGCAAATTTCACCGTTTTCACTCAGGTAGTAATGTAAGTTTCTCCAGCTTCACTCAGGTATCAAGGTAAATTTCACTGTCTTCACTCATGACTTTTTACTTCTCAGCGAGGTGTTCCCGCAAGGCCTGCCGTCGGACTTCTCCCTGGTGGTGACATTCCGGTCGCGGCGCCCCCCAGCGGGCCGCAACCCTTGGCAGCTGCTGAGCGCGCGCGACTCCAAGGGCAGGACGCAGGTGCGCGTCGCACTGGAGCCCCGCAGCCGGGCACTCACCTTGGGACTGGAGAGCCAGAAGGGAATGCAAGAGGTCACTTTTAATGACGCTCCAGTGAGTACCTACTTTTCTTAAGCGTTTTCTTATCTTTGTATTGGCAGGAGTCCTTAAAACCTAAAAATGCTAAAAATACTTCGATGAACCAACTCACCACCGTCCCGCCCTGCACGGAAAGCCATGGAAACAGACGTTCCGAACGCCTGTGATATTTGATCATTCCGATACATCGGGGATCTTTCTATGCTTCTCCTGTCTTTCAATTTGTCATTGACTACAAATTTTTCCAGGATAGATTTTACAGTTTGGCGAGCAAAATGTCCAAAAAGTCTTAGGATACTTTGTAGGCAGGCAGATAATGGCCTATTTTGGATGCTCAGCTCTTTCAGAATGGATATTAACCCTTGAAATCATAACTCTGTCCTCTTTTGTGCAGATATTCGACAAGTCCTGGCACAAGCTGGTGTTGAGCGTACAAGGAGGTGCTGCCTCCTTATGGGTTGACTGCAACCCCGTGAGCCATGGTATATCCAACACCATTGGAGAGTCCCCTCTGACTGTGCCGGCTTTGGATCCAGAGGGCGTTGTCACCATCGCGCAGACTTTGGAAATGGTATGCATTTTGCAACTTTTTAAATATAATTACACAGCCATAATTCTTCTGCTTTTTGAGAATATGTAGAAGAGTCTCTGGCTTGAATTTAATTTTATCCGAAGCGCGGGAGGTGTCAAATTTTATGTGGTAATCATTTTAAATACATATCCGACGGGTACACTAATACTCTTCTCTTCTTAAGTCATTTCCTTATTGGATCGTTACTTCAACTCCAATTCCCAAGGAGAACAACGCTGCTCTAGCAGTTCTGCGTTCCGTGGAGAACTTTGAACACCAGATGCCAGTGATACTTGGTCACTCTAGCGCATTAGTGACCTTCCTCTGCCATTGATTATGACTTTCTCCAAGTTGGAGTCCTCACTTTGGCGAGCAATGTGTCCAAAGCTTCTTAAAACACGTTGTAAACAGACAGTTGGAAGCCTATTGTGGATGCTTGGCTTTTCCAAAATGGATATATTTGTGCCCTTTTGGCTGTCCATGGAATCCTGAGCATTCTCCAGCATCACATTTCGAGGATGTCTATCCGCTTTCTTTCGATGTGTCATTTTCTCTAAGTGTCCATGTTTCCACAATGTTATTTAGACTGTTATTTATTGGTGTAGGCGTAGATGAGATCTTGCTGATCTTAATGAAACGCGCGTCGACGAGTTGATTATTTATTTGCACAATATTGACACGTCTGTGTTGTAAAGCTAAGTGCTAGCTAATAGAGCTGTCGGAGATTAAGGAGAGCGAGCAGTAACATTCATCACCTTTTATACCCTGTTTCTGCCGTCTCGCTCTTGCACATTTCAAAAGCAGGAGTACCACCAAAACCATTCTCCTACACAACGTATAGAAATATTGTGTGGAAACATGGGCAGATGAGATTCTCTACGAACTGAAGAAAAACCCACCTGCGTATGAAGATATCTTCCGTGTCACCAATAGAGACATCTCCCGTGCTTCATTTACCTCCCCTTGAAAACATGACATTTGAACATACGTTGATATGAAACTATCCGTATATAAAAATGTAAATAACCAATGATTTAATCAAGTATGTTTTCCACAGATCCCACATGCGGTGAGTAATACAAAAATCACAAGCAGAGTTGTGATCTTCTAGGGTTTGAGTGTCAAACGCAGTAAGGTATTGTGACAGCACTTCTTGTTGGTAGATTGCTTACTATTGCCAATCTCCCCTTTATGGCGGGAACATGGTCTTGTAGATATGCTTTTGAGTTGTAGTCTGTAGTCGAAAGTTGCTGCTGTAATACACGTATTATGTGTAGTGTTCATTGATGTTATCAATAAATTATTAATTTTATTGTTAAATGGTACAGAAAGCCTTTCAGAATTCTGTTTCACCACTCACTGCAAAGCTCCGGTTCAAACAGCTGTCAAAATTCAGCAAAGTTCATTGCTAAATGGTACAAACATTTTTCGAAGAAATACGTGGTTAATTGAAAAGAAATTAATATAAATGAAACAATGTTACTTTGTTTGAACCACTTGTATATTTGTTTAAAGTCGACCGGTTTCGGAACGATCGTTCTTTTCTCAGGGCAAACGTATTATTGACAATTACAAAATAGTGGAAGGGAACAATGTATTATTACTAAGGTTTGTAGTAGTGGTGGAGCCGTTGCTAGGGATTAATGAAGAGTGGGTGGGTAGGGGAACATATCCATGATTGGGCTGTAAGAATTTAAATTCAATTAAAAAATACAGATATTAATATGGTTAGCTTGTAATTTTTGTTATTCAATTACCTTTTTAAAATCTTAATTTCTTCTAACCTTGTTCAAATTGATGAATGAGTCGGAGCACTGGTGTGATAAAATAGAATTTTGAACATTTTTCCGTGCCTACCATTTAATTCAGGTCTCACTTTAAACTGTGTTTGTTTTTAATCCGAAATATGTTGGCCGATTATTAAGTTGACATCAATGGAAACTGTATAACGAGTATATTATCTTATTACGTAGATATTATGTACCTTCAATTAAAGATATTTTGTGACTGTTGAATGTAATGCTTTCAGATTGACCTTCAATGGATGGTGGTAAGCTGCGATGCTAAATCTGAGAAGGACCACTGCGGGGAATTGCCTGTAAGAAATGTTATTGTTTTAAGATTCTCCTGTACAATAAAACATTTCGTTGGTGTGGCAACTAGGGATGCAAGGTTTTTAAAAATATCGATATCGATATATATCGCAGTAAGTCGATATTCATATATCGATATATCGGTGTAGTAGGCCGATATATCTGTCTAGTAGGCCGATATACCGATATATCTTTTTTTTTTAAAAGCTTATAGAAATCCAATGTAGTTGTAGTTATATCAAACGTTTATCGATTATAAATATAATTTTGTATTCTTAGCTATTTGAATAATCACAAAACTTGGATTGGTATATAAAATGTATGTTTTTTTTCATAAATTTGTTTTAAAAAATTAATGCCCGTGTTTTGAATCCGCTATCGAACTTAAAAATAGTAAACTTGACAGTCTAGTTTCTTGTGGCCGGTTTCTGCTTTGAATTATAGTGGCTCTTGCCTTTGAAAAAAGACGTTCAGAGAAACACTTGTTACCACAATAAATTGGTAGATGACTTATTGCCACTTTAAAAAGACTGGTATATACACCTTGCATCTATTGCCATGTTTCAACAATTTTTACTTTTAGAGTATTTATAGGGAGCAGAAAGATATAGCGTAAGCTCGTCATCACCGCCAGTTTGTTTTGTACCCGATTTTGTGTGTATTTTAATTTGGGCGGGTTTTTCGATATTTCGATACGATATTTTGTGTTTTTCGATATTGATATATCGATATCGGCGTATCGTCGATATTGATAAATATCGATATTTTTAGGGGTCGATATATCGATATTTATCAGTTTTCCGATACATCGTTGCATCCCTAGTGATAACGTATTGTTATTTTCTCTGGTGAACAACTCTGATGGGTTTCAATGATACCCCGGTTCGTCATATTTCAAGTCGTGTTTATTATCGTCTTTTTACTATGCCCCTTTAACTGAAATTACCCCCTCAGGCCTCGGCCATATTCTGTCAGAAGGTCAAACTATTTCCATTTTATTTTGGAGTGATGAAATGCGATTTCAAATTTTATTATATAAAAAAATTGGTAATTTTTAAATACAAAAATTTTTAATTTAAAAATAAAAAGTATCAAAAATGCCTCACCTTACTTTTTAAAAACTAAAATGACTGATAACGAAAATAAATTAAAACACACACATATTTTATTAGACAAATGTATTAAAAACGTAATTACTTCATTTTTTGTCGTTTGATAAATTATAATTAATTAATGAAAAATTCGTAAGTTCCAATTTTACTTTCAAAATGGGGTCGGAAACTTTGGTTTAATAAAGAAGTACATTTTAATTATTTTATTAACTTTTATATTTGGATTTACTTATACTTTTATATATGGTATTGAAGTAGTGTTCAAAGTGTTGAATTTAAGGTTTCAAATACCCAATCTTGTCTGATTCCATCTAAAAGGGATCGAAATGAAAATCTAGTCTCTTTCAACGGAAGCAATCTTCCGAACAGGCCCTCCATTGATATGCTTGGTGTAACCCTAAGTGACCAGCTCAGGTATGGGGGCTCCATCGAAGCCAGAGTAAAGTTAGCCTCCCAAAAACTGAGTGTACTGTACAGGGCCCGCAGATACTTTAATAGTACACAACTGCTAATCCTGAACATATCACAAGTGCGCCCCACGGTTGAATTTGACAGCCACCTCTGGTAAGGAGCTCCACAATACCTGAAAAATACCCTCGACTCTGTGCAGAAACGTGCGGTCTGTTTAATAGATTCTCCCATCTTAACAGACGGATTGAAATCTTTAGAGCACAGGCGTCGGGTAGGAATGCTATCCTTGTTCTACCGGTATTACAATGGAAGATCCTCCGAGGAACTAGCGTCATTGATCCCTTCGGCACCGGTGCATAGTCGGGAAACACGCCAAACGCCAAAGGGAAATTATTTTCGTCAGGGCCTCCTGTGTGAAGTTAATGTAAAAAAACTATTTTATTTTTCTAACAGCATTTAGATCAGATTTCTCACCATTATAATAAGGGAGGCACAAGAATTTCTATAAAACCTTTAGGAGTTTTTCCTAAAAGCGAACAAATTGGGTTAAAGGCTGTAATAATACTTTTGGCCGTAAAAAGTTCAATAAATATCGAACACACTTTGAATTTAAGTGTGGTATTCAAAATAATAACTGATTTCTAGTGTCCGACCGAAACAGGACTTTCAACCGAAACCGAAACCCAATCTTCGGTATCTGTCTCAGTTTCGGCCGAAACCGAAACCGAAACTTTTTTAGACTTGTTAAAAATCTATTGTTTTCTGAAATTTGGCTTATTTTTTACACTTATACAAACAGTTAACATGTTTTTTTTTTTTTTACATGAGGCCCTGAGGAAAATAATTTCCCTCAGGGCTTATGTCATCTTGGGAATACTGTGTGGAGGGGTTTTTAAAGGAAAGGAAGGAGAGGAGAGTTCCGGGAAGGAAAAGGGTTTAAGGGGTGGGTAGGAATTTGGGGTTCAGTGTGTCCTGGTCTTCCGCTTCCAAGACCTAGACAAACCTCACCCCATGAACCCGGGTACCCCTACTAAGTCACCAAACGTAGCGAACCACTTAGGGTGACCTATGGCAGAGGTGTTGGTTATCCAATAAAGGTTCCCGGGGCGGCGGTACCCATTCCCGCCTCCCAAATTTGTTAAACATGTGTTAAATAAAAAAAATAATAAAACAATATTTGAAGTATGTGAATTTTTTTTTTTGATTCTACTAAAATTAACATGTTATCTACTTTTTCGAACAAAAATTTGTCAATAATCAACACTTTATAAAGGAAGGATCTCATTAACTGATTATTTTAATTTAAATTGCGTTTAGAATCACAACATTATTTAAGATTAAATTTACCATTTATTGAGGTCTTTTGCAGAGTTTCGGTGCGGCCGAAGGTTCGGCAGAAAATATGCCGAAACCGAAACATCGGTCGGTCACTACTGATTTCATTTCAAAATTATAACGATTTAGTAGATTTACCTGAATGTAATATTTTAACAGATTTTTTAAAAATTGTTCTTTTTTCAAAATTGGAACTGATTTTTCAATAATTTATTTATTTATTTATTATGAATTAACGCCGATTAACGGCTTTTACATGGGAATTACAATAATTTGAAACAATATACATAGTTAAGAAGAAAAAAAAATAATATAACAAAAAATTAAAGAGCACATATTGAAGTGCCAGTATAAAGCAAAAATAGTAAGCTATTATAAAACAAACATGAAGAAAAAGAAAACCTCATATACATGAATGTGCACAAGATATTATGAATTAAAAAATTACTACGTAAAGTACGTAGCAATTAATTTAAAAATTCCAGAAATAAACATTGATGAAGAATATAAACATACAAAGTATATTAGATTATAATCTAACAGAAAAGCGCTGACAAACAGTTTTACATAAATAATGTTTGTATGTTGATAATCTTTCAATATTTATCATATCATCAACAACATATTTGTTACCAAGTATATGCAGGCGATTTATTATGGCATATAATTCAGCATTAGATCCTGTATTATTATACAATGGTAAGGTAATTTGTGACGAACTGATCTACTCGGTACATGAAAACATATTAACGAAAGAAGTTCAGGAGAGTTCAACAAGTTATTAACAATTTTAAATAAATAAAATAAATCAGAACAAATTCTTCTTTCTTTTAATGTATCAAGTCCCAGTAGTTGCAACAGGGAGAAGTAATTAATATTTTCAATTGATATTCCCAATTTAAAATTAATGTGACGTAAGAATTTATGTTGGACACGCTCAAGGGAATATTCATGTGTACTGTAATATGGATTCCAAATGGTGGAATTAAATTCTAGTTGGCTTCTAACAAGAGAAGTATATAGTAGTTTGACAGTTTTAAGATTTTTAAAATCCTTTAAAAATATGCCGAAATCGAAACTTCGGTCGGTCACTACTGATTTCATTTCAAAATTATAACGATTTAGTAGATTTACCTGAATGTAATATTTTAACAGATTTTTTAAAAATTGTTCCTTTTTCAAAATTGGAACTGATTTTTCAATAATTTAGACCATCCTTGATATTTCACTGGTATTGTTGCGCTAGTATTTAAATAAAATGTTGTGAAAAAATATTTTAGTAACTTAATTTGCCAATAGATTTACCAGCCTGCTGCGACCGCCCCCGTGGCCACTTTAGCCCTGCCTCCCCCATGTGACGCGTGCCCAGCGGGACCCCCCGGGTACAATGGAACCGAGGTAAGTCGAATATAACCCAACAACCAATACCATTAGGGGTCGTCCATTAATCACGTGATGTTTTTTTAGCAACTTTTTAACCCCCCCCCCTGGTGATATGTGGTGAGGTTTTAGACTACCCCCCCCCCCCCAAAATCACGTGTATTTTTTTTTAGTACAAAGTATTTTGAAATTTTCAGAGTATTATCACGAAAAATAAATACACGTGATATCTCATTTTACCCCCCCCCCCCCGTCGTGATATTTCGTGATTTTTTCCGAACCCCCCCCCCCCCTTTGGAGCCTCACGTGATTAATGGACGACCCCTTACTGGAATCGGAAAATATTGCTTGTGCAATGATGGAAGACTTATTAGCTATCAGAGTTATTGCTACAAAACAAGACATAAAATTTGATGACATAATTTGGAACTATTCATAATCATTGAAAAACATCATTTAACAGCCAGATAAACAATATTTAATTTGTGTTTATTTTCAGGGTCCCCCAGGGCCGCAAGGATTCCCGGGCCCCATGGGCCTGAAGGGAGAGCCCGGGCCCCAGGGCATTAGGGGGCCACAGGGATGGATTGGAGAAAGAGGGCCCGCAGGATCACCGGTAAGCAATTAAAAAAGTTATATTTCTTCTTGATCTAACTACTATCAATCATCTGGTTATATAATGTGTTAATATGGTCATTAACACTTAGGGAACGTACCCATACTACGTGACTAATTTTTTTGCAATTTTTAACCCCCCCCCGGTGACCAAAATCCTAAGCAAACTGCCGCTCATTTGTACCAAGTGCCCATGGGTACGTTCCCTTATTTAAATGTACAGTCCGCCAAGAAAGTGTTCTCCACAGAAGAATATTGGTTTGTTCTTGAGACCATTTTAACAAGTTTTTTTTTTACATTAACTCCACACAGGAGGCCTTGAGTAAAATAATTTCCCTCAGGGCCTATGTCATCTGGGATGCTGTATGGAGGGTCTTTTTGAGGAGAGGAAGGAATGAACATTGGTCTTGAAGAGACCCATGTTGTAGGAAGGAGGAAACACAGAGGCCGGCAAATCATTCCACAGCCGAGCGATTGAACACAAGAACGAGTCAAAGAAACGACCCGTTCTCATGTGACTAATGTCAACTGTGTACAAATGTTGGGCACGCGTTTGGCGTGTTTCCCGACTATGCACCGGTGCCGAAGGGATCAATAATGCTAATTCCTCGGAGCATCTTCCATTGTAATACCGGTAGAACAAGGATAGCATTTCCATCCGACGCCTGTGCTCTAAAGATTGCAATCCGTCTGTTAAGATGGGAGAATCTATTAAACAGACCGCACGTGTCTGCACAGAGTCGAGGGTATTTTTCAGGTATTTTGGAGCATCCGACCATAGGTGGCTGCCAAATTTAACCGCGGGGCGCACTTGTGATTTGTACAGGGTTAGCAGTTGTGTACTATTAAAGTATCTGCGGGCCCTGTACAGTACGCCCAGTTTTTGGGAGGCTAACTTTACTCTGGCTTCGATGGAGCCCCCATACCTCAGCTGGTCACTTTGCTGGTCAAGTTGCGAGAAACAGAGCATTACATGTTGAGAGCATTACATGTTGACATGATTACTTATGCGATTGCGTTTTCTATTGGGGTATCATTATTTTCATCAATCTATATATATAAACTTCAATATATGTTTCTGCGCATGTGAGATGTCTATGTATTAAGATGAATATATACGTGAAATCCTATTTAGATACTATTTTGATTAATCTTTACGACGAATCGGCTTACAGTATGAACATCAAAAAATATGCTACGGATAAATTGAAGCTTTAACTACTTTATCTATGTATTGGAATTACAATAAAATTATTATTTACGTAACAAAAAATATAAGCGTAAACCATTAAAAAAAATGTTTTCTCATGACTTAACTATGAAGTAATGTAAGTAACAATTTTTAAAAAATACCCCTTTATGGCTAAGACTATTTTTGACTTTATCTATGTTCAAACTTTTTTTCGTTCTTATAAAATTATGCACAAAATAAATAAAAACCACTTTTTCGCTTACTAGCCTCGTGCAAAAAGACGCTCGATTTTAAAATTTTGCAGGCATGACATTCGACATATTTCTAGCGTTTATATTGCTCTTAAGAATAGGAAATGTTTGAAACATTTAAAATACCTTCTTTCCACCCCCGCGAAGGTTTCTGGATTATTACAACCACAGGCCAATACATCTGAAAAGTTTTTTAATCATTATAAAAACTCTTACGAAACTGTCAAAATTTGAAAATGACATTTTACAAAAAATCGATTGTTAAATCAAAATTCAATTTTTTAATAAACTCTTTAAATTAATTAATGTAATCAAAGTAGTACTCATCTTGGTACCAACCAAAATTGAATACTATGAATCTAATCAAAAATTATATTTATTATGATAAGTGCATGTGTTAGGTACCAAATGTTTGTAATACATGAAAAAAGAAAATTTGTAAAAAAAAATTGCAAAAGGTGGCGCGCGAGCTGTTTGAAAATCTAATTGAATATATTGAACGCTGGAGAGGAGAGAAAATCGCGGAGGGGGGTCCGCGGGAGAGGAGAGAGGGAAGGCGGGGAAGGTTGAGGGAGAACGCGTGAGAGGAAGGTGACATGGGAGGGGAGGTTGAGGCGGAAGGGGAACGGGACGAATGGGAAAAGACACGAAGGGTGAAACAATTTCTTTATTAGTGGCATTGCAACACATGCCAGGAACTCGTTAGTATCTTAAAAATATTAATTTGTATCCACAAAATACCACACCATTTTCCATTTTTGTGAACGCAGAACTAGCTCTGCTGTGTAATTATTAGTAGGCGTGATAGACGTTTCACCTTCTGAAGGCATTATCAAACTGTGGTTAGGCCATTTACAAACGATTTAAAAAAAATAAATATATATATATATTATTTTAAAGGCAATTTTTGAAAATATCCTACCACCACCACACTATGCGAAAAATGTTGCTTGTGTCGTGATGGAGGACTTAGTCAGCCGAGGAATCGAACACGCGACGTAACGCGATGCCCACTCAGCATCTGACATTTTTTTTTAAAGAAAAACAAACATTCCCGGGTTACGAATAACCAAACAATGTTTGAAAATCTCCTACTACCTCCACAGAAAGCCGAAAATGTTGCTTGTGTTGTGACGGAGGTCTTAGCCAGTCGAGGAATTGAACACGCGACGCCCGGGTGGGATCCAAGCGCTATGCCCACTCAACCACTGACAAGTCAAATATTTATTTATATTGTGTATTTATAATTTTTTTTTATTTTATTAGTAATAGAAGGTACATAAATTACAAATAAATTTTATACAGTAATTAATTACATAGTAGAATATTTGATGTACCCCCATAATTAAGCAAGGCTTGTGTGTATGGGGGGGTGTTATTGTATTGCTTTTTTAATATCATTCAGTTTAAGTTTTCAGTATAATTTTTTAGGTGAGTTTTAAAACTTTTTATATTGGTATTCATGTTTCTAATTTTTTCTGGTAATGAATTAAAAAATTTTGCTCCAAGATATTTATGACTCAATTGTCCAATTTTTTTTTTACATTTTGGAGTGGGAAGTATTGATGTTTGTCTAAGACTTCTGTTATTTTTAAAGGGTGCAACTTGATTTTTAATATTATCTTTATAAATTTGTAATGTTGCATGATAAAAGTATAATGCACTTAATTTTCTGACCTTAAATTGTTTGAATAAAAGTTCTGACGAATATGAGTAGGGTTTTTTTAAAATTGTTTTTATTATTAGTTTTTGTGATATGTAAATTGTTTGTGTTTGATTTGTATATGTACCGCCCCATCCTATAATGCCGTATTGTATAATTGATTGACAGAAAGCGAAGTATGTGGTTCTAAGTAATTTTTCGTTTAAAATATCTCTTAAACATCTAAATATATATGTTAGTTTCCTTATTCTGTTGTTCAGAATATTTATGTGTGGAGACCATTTTAAACGCTGGTCTATTGTTATGCCCAGGTACTTAATATCAGTTTTGCTTTCTATTTTTGAACATGATATATTACATTTGTGGTTTTCTGTATTTGTCACAGAGTGGATTATTAAGTTTATTTCTTTAGGTGTTTCTTGTTTTTTAATGAAAAATGAAATACTAATTAATGAAATACTTATTGCTTTTATTTTTATTACCAACGCCCTTATTGATTTCGAGTCGGAAATTATTAGCCTTTAAAGTTTACCCAATTACTACATTGGTCAATTTTGACTAAATTTTGAAGTGAGTTATTTCCAAATGATGACTCAGGGGTTTCTTTTTCCCAGCATAATTAAGAATTTTTGGATACTTTTTTTTTTTTTTTTACAATGAATACCGCACAAGAATCTCAACTGCTCCCGTCTGGAGCCAGTGAGACTATGGCATCCCCAATTAGGGTATGTTGTGAGGCTGAAGGTAGTGGGGAGGGGAAGGAGGTGGGGAAGAGGAAGGTTGGGAAGTACCTGGCTATTCAGATCTGGTCACTAAACACGGCTAAAGCCATTTTCAAGCAACGTTTCAATTCTGAATGGTGGTCTTACACCAGGGCGATACTAATAGTATCATCCACTCTGGAACATGCCGCAAATATACTATATATTATTTTAAATGAAATAATTGTGAAATAACACAAATTAATCAAATAAAATTTATTTGCGCATGCCGGGTTCGAACCCGCGACCTCCGGAATGTGAGTCAAGAGTCTTAGCCACTGGACTACGGAGGTCGTTCAAATAGTTCTACAAATTAAACTTGATAAAATATTACTAATGTTATAAAGGCGAAAGTTTGTATGGATGTGTATTTGTTACTCTTTCACGCAAGAACTACTGAATGGATTTTAATGAAACTTTATAATAAAATAGCTCATACATCAGAATAACATATATGAGCTCTGGCATTATGAAATTTGTATGAAAAAAATTGCAATAGGTGGCACGAGAGCTGTTTGAAAACTGAATGTAACGGGAATAAATGCATTGAATGCAGGAGGCCCGGCGGGGAACTCGGGAGGGGGATTCGTGGGAGGGGGTAGGCGATTACATGAGGGGGGAGGCGAGCCTGGGAGTAGGTAGGGGAACTCGGGAGGGGTGTTCACGGGACGGGGAAAGGGGGGGAGTGGAGTGGGGAGAGGGAAGGTGGGGGAATCAGAGTGGGAACGCGAGAGTGGAAGGAGACGCAGGAGAGGAAGGGGAGGCGTAAGGGCAACGTGACGAATGGGAAAGGACTCGAAGGGAGAAACAATTTCTTTATTAAATGGCTTAGCAACGCATGCCGGGAACCAGCTAGTAATTAATAAAAAATGGACAAATTATGGACATAACAAACATTATAAGCAACAGGTAGGTATTAACATAAGTTTTAAGTCAGGTACGCCTCGTACGTCATACATATGTCCAGTAGTGTTATATTATCGTGAAAACAAGCTTATAAGTCCGAGTGGTTAAAAAGTCCATTTTGTTGAAAATGAACTGTGTAACAAACCAAATATTCGGTTAGCGTGATGTCTTTGAATTAAGTCATCCACATATTAAAAAAAAAAATTTCTTGTGTACAGTTTACAATGATACAGTAACATGTAAATGTAACATTGTAATAACATCAGGTTCTAATTTAGTCCCATTTATTCCAGGGTCTACTCGGACTGCAAGGGTTCCCCGGCATCAGAGGTCTTCAGGGTCTGCCGGGAGCGAGAGGCATAGCGGGAAGGAACGGGACAGACGGACTTCCGGGGCTAAACGGCGAACCTGTAAGTCTTTTTCTTTTTTACAATAGCTCCACAATTTTGGTGACTTATGGCAGAAGAACCTCATTTACAATTTGAAGTTTTGTCCATTTTCTATTAATTTTTGTTTTCTAATTTTTATCGTTCATAATCTTATAAATATTATTAATATTTTTAAACTAAGTGTTTAATCTCTCTGTATTTTCCTTTTTGATATTTTTTGTTTTTGATTTTATCGTGCAGTACTATGATGCAGGCATTATCAGGAATCCAAACCCTTGAATAATCACCAGTTTTACTATGACCGAAAGATCCGAAAATCCTAAATGAACGATTAACTGGTCCCCAACAAGCATTTAATTTTTCAAAGTTTTGCTTCGTTATTGCACTTGTCAAAGTTGTACAGTGATAAATATTGACTATAAAAAGCCGTTTTATCCAGTGACCTAAAAAGTAAATTGGTGAAGATAATTCATTTCCACAAAACATAGTCTAGAAAATATAACTTCATTGATAGTTTCCTGAAGCAGTGTAAAATTATTTGTGGATTGCAATTATTAAACAGTGAAAGAGTTAATTACATATTTGGAAATTGTATAAAGGTAAGGCCACACTGAGCCCACGCAACGCCACGCCACGTGGGTAGACGTCACCATTTCCATATCTGGACTGCTTACCATCCACACATTTTCTATGGAAACGGGTGCTTTAGAAACATACTAGCCCCACGCAATGCAAACCGACGCCCCCTACGCTACGTGGACCTGCCGCAGCCAGATCGGCGTGGGCCATGTGGAAGGTGGAGGGGGTATGGTCACGCCTACTACGAGATGATTTTACATCTTTTTGGTGTTATCTGAGCATCTAACGTTGTTTCGCTATATCTATGGTTGTTTTTTTGACAGATATTATTAAAAAATGGATGACGAACAGTTTATTGAAGCTTTTAGACGGCACGAAGTTATTTATAAAATCAAATTACAGGATTATAGAGATTCTGCATACGCAGTGCAACTTAGGAAGAAATTTCAGCCATTTATGGCATGATTTTCAATATTATACCCCTATAATGAATGTCAATCAAACTTTAGATCTTTCTCTGGTCCCAATTGACTTTCGAAGATGTGTGTTTTCTTTTTTTATGTCATATTCAATAATTCAATTATGCTGTGAAGCTCTTCAAATACCACTTTACTCATACGGAAGTACATGAAGAATCGTCCGTCATCAGATTCTAGTTCCTTTACTAAAGTATGGAACTCTCCAAACATTTGTCTTTGTTTGTTAATGTTGTGGACCCAAATACTTCTCACTTTTTTTCTTTTTACGAGAATATTGATTTAACAATAATAATCGTAGCAAATCATCTTCAAATTCACTTTCAAGATATGGCAAAGCTGTCATCTGCTAAGAGAATCACATAAACATAACCTAAAAAATAAATGTCAAATGTGTCAAATCAAACGCGCCTGCGCACAACCACAGACCCCTTGTCACGTGGTCACAGCGACGCGTACGTACGTCTGGCCAGTGTGAACTGTACAGGAACGTTGCGTGGCGTTGCGTCTGCTCAGTATGATCCTTGCTTAAAAAAGCTTTTTTTTTACTCTAACATACTTTTTTTAAATTTTCGACCTAGTCCAACGTAGACCGCCATCTCAAGCTAATAAAACAAATAGGCCACTTGCATGGACTTCATAACGACTTGGAAAAAATCGTGTGTATAAAGTTTTTTACTAAGATTACGAAAATGTTAGTAAAAATTTTTAGAAATGTACAGTTTTTTTATTTTTAAATAAATAAATCCATTATTTGGGCTCGTGACGTCACTACATGAAAATGTTCCGTCGCCGAAAATGTTCCTATTAATTTTATAAAATTCCACACTGATTTATTTTTTTATATGGCATCACTTTGATTTCAGGCGAATTTTTTAATTCGTTTACTAGATTTATTGTTTGTTCTCTGCGAACTTATAATTTGATTTGTTTTTTTGACAGATGTTCTGAAGAGAACCCCGTACAATTAATGGGTACGGGGTTCTCTTCAGAACGTGAAGATGATGTCGGTACATGTTTTAGAAGTATAATGATTATGGTGCTGATTTTAACAAAATAAAATTTTATAATATTCTTATTATTATTAAAATTTACAAGCTCAAGTATATTACATTGAATTTAGTAATATAGACGCTGTACATTATAATGATTTATGATCAATAAGATGGATCGAGGAAAAAAATATTTATGAGATGTAATATTTTTGGTATGCCTCGTTATTCTCCTGTGCCATTCGTGTGGAAAACGTTTTTTTTTTTTTAAATGATTTTCGGCTATGTAATTATCGTTTTTTCACACCTATAAAATTATGTCCCGTCTTTCCGGTTTATAAAAAATGGTCTGATTTTTCGGTTTGAAATTTTCAAAAAATCCCCAGGGTTTCAAAAATACGATTAAAAAAAATATATACAGAATGTCTTAGAATATTTGCCTACACCGGAAAAAAATTAAAAAAAATGTGATGCAAGTGGCCTATTGGTTGGACTGAGAATTGAAACTTCCTCTCTGGGGACTGGCTCTTTTACTAATCTTTTAAAATATTTTTTTTTAACTAAAAAAATGGTTCGATTGAAGATTGAACCTCTCTACTCAGGGACTGGAGTCAAAAACAAAACCATCTGAGCCAAATCCCAATTGGATTCGACCGACATTTATTTCGCATTGTAATATCCATTTTCAGAAAAATGCGCGATTACGCGCGAATGTGTGCATTGCCACCAAACGTTGATAGATCGCATTGTCATCAACAACGAGCCTTCTGGCGAGTTTCAGCTCGATCGGATGTCGGGAAGTGGCTCAATTTCCACATCCTAGACCCACTTCATTCATTCATTCAAACAAGATAACAAAAGTGAAGTTCGTAAATGAATAAACACATTGTACCAAAAAACTGAGATCACTTCAAAGGGGACTTTATATGCTTCTTGCTGTGAGATTCCAAGTATATGTATATGTGAAAGAAGCATCCAAGATGGCAGCTCTACGCATTGTGATACTCAGATATTAGTTTAAGAGCTTACCCATAGATGGCATTTGGTATGGCTTTACTTTACGAAATGATCCATAGGTGGCACATAGCTGTCAGTCAAACATATTGAAATACGAGTACAAAAGAGATATGCTATAATGTATCCGCGACTGTGGGCGGACTATTACCTAATCGAGTAGTTTGCATACGAAAAGAATTTGTTCATTTCGTTGATTTTTTTAAGGTGTGCATTAGTATAGGTGGTTTGAATACGGAAAGAATTCGTTCATTTAGTTTAACGTTCGTTTAGTTTATTCGTTAATTATTTGCTCATTTAGGCCACTTGCATCACATTTTTTAATTTTTTTTCCGGTTTAGGCAGATATTCTAAGACATTCTGTATTTTTTAAACGACTTCAAAAATGAGGAGGTTCTCAATTCGACCGTATTTTATTTTTTTATTTTTTATTTTTTTTATGTTTGTTACCTTAGAACTTTCGACTGGGTAAACCGATTTTGATGATTCTTTTTTTATTTGAAAGCTGGTGCTTTCCATGTGGTCCCATTTTAATTTGGTCTAGTTCTGACAATGGCATCCATGAGAAAATCATATAAGTCTTAAATTTGCATAAAGTATGTGCGCGACAAATGGGCGAATAACTCAATATCACGCCAACCGATTTCAATGATTCTTTTTTATTGGAAAGGATGTACTTCAAGGATAGATTGATGAGAGTTTGGTTAGGTTCTGATTATCGAATCCATGACAAAGTAACGGAACTCTTCAATTCTTAGGAGCAAATTAACGAAACTACAGTCGAATTGAGAACCCCCTCCTTTTCGAAGTCGTTTAATTTTTAATCTTATTTTTGAAACTCTGGTGATTTTTTGAAAATTTCAATCCGAAAAATCAGACCATTTTTTATAAACCGGAAAGATGGGATATAATTTTATGGGTGCGAAAAAACGATAATTACATAGCCGAAAATCATTTAAAAAAAAGAACGTTTTCCACACGAAAGGCACAGGAGAATAACGAAGCATACCAAAAATATTACATCTCATAAATATTTTTTTCCTTGATCAATCTTATTGATCATAAATCATTGTAATGTTCAACGTCTATATTACTGAATCCAATGTAATATACTTGTACTTGTAAATTATAATAATAATAAGAATATCACAAAATTTGATTTTGTTAAAATCAGCACCACCACCATTATACCTCTAAAACACGTACAGATTGCGTAAAATGTACGGGGTTCTCTTCATAACATCTGTCAAAAAGTCAAACCAAATGATAAGTTTGCAGAGAACAAACAATAAATCTAGTGAACGTTAAATGTCAAATTCAAAAATTTGCCCGAAATCAAAGTGTTGCCATATAAAAAAAAATCAGTGTGGAATTTTACAAAATTAATAGTAATATTTTCGGAGACGGGACATTTTCGTGTAGTGACGTCACAAGTCCAAATAATGGGTTTATTTATTTAAAAATTTTTTTTTAAATATTTTTTATTTATTATTTATTTATTTTTATTTAAGTACATAAAACAGGCATTATGGCCAAAAATTTATATACATGGATGATTTAAATTACAAAAATTATAACAAAAATAATATCCGTAATAATTAGCTACTCGTAAATATGCAAAAGTGAATGACGAACAAGAATGAGTAAAAGGTAGAGTACAAAAGAATTACCAACAATTTATTATTGGCACCTGTGCTGATGGGACAATGATTTAGTAGATACAATATTTCCTGTCTTTGAATAAAGGGCTTCATCACATATCAGCTTTATACGATTGATGGTAAAATATATTTTTTGAAGTGATTGAATGGGTTATTAAAAATGTCAATTTCATTATTAGAGCAGTGTATAGTGTTATAATGTCTTAATGTTCGTGGTAAAGGGGAAAAATAATGATAATAAAATAAAAATAATCCAACATTTTCGTAATCTTAGTAAAAAAATCTATCCACACGAATTTTTATAAGTCGTTATGAAATCCATGCGTAAGGATAGGAGGTGAAACAACGGAGGATTTTAACGTTTCCCAGGGGCTGAAACAAGGTGATGGCTTAGCACCCACCCTTTTCAATATTGTACTGGAGCACGTCGTGAGGAAGACAATGATCAGTACCGACTCATACATCTGCTACAGAAGCAATCAAATAGTTGGCTACGCAGATGACCTTAACATTGTCGGAAGATCCCTACAGGCTGTAAGAGAAGTGTTTGACCCTTTGGAGACTGCGGCAAGAGAGGTGGGTTTGCAAATCAATGAAAATAAAACAAAAATCATGATGCAAACCAGAACCCCTCACCGCAGAATAAAAGACAAAGTGAAATTCAAAGACAATTATAATTTCGAAGTGGTCGAAGAGTTTACCTACCTGGGCTCCATCATAACGCAGGACAATGAAGACCTAGTAGAAGTAAGAAAGCGCATTACAGCCGCTAACAAAACTTACTTCGCGTTGCTGCCAGTGTTCAAATCCCGAAACGTTCATAGGAAAACCAAAATAACCTTATATAAAACAATTATCAGAACGGTCTTGGCCTATGGATGTGAGGCGGGAACACTGACAGCAAAGTCAGCGGAACGGCTGGACATCTTCGAAAGAAAGGTACTTCGAAGAATCTTAGGAGCGGTGCGAGAGGGAGAGGCATGGAGAATCCGCCTCAATAATGAGCTCTATGATATTTACCAAGCTCCCAGACTCTCCACCCATTTAAGACTCCAAAGATTAAGATGGGCCGGACATGTGCACCGAATGCCAAGCACACGAGTACCGAAGAAGGTTCTGACAGGACACCCGGGAGGTAAACGAAAGGCGGGCAGACCTAGACTGAGATGGGAGGATGATGTCAGGAAGGATGCAAGAGGATTACTCCAGGTTGCAGATTGGAAGAAGACGGCCGAGGACAGAGGGCGGTGGAGGCTTATTTTGAAGGAGGCCAAGGCTCGAATTGGGCTGTAGCGCCATTGAAGAAGAAGAAGATGAAATCCATGCAAGTGGCCTATTGGTGAACAGTATCGGCGACACCCGGAAACGCAGTCCCACCCAGTAAAAACTGCGGATAGCACATTTTTTATTTTTATTTTTTTTTTATTTTAAAAGAAAGACAAACATTCCCGGGTTACGAATAACCCAACAATGTTTGAAAATCTCCTACTACCACCACAGAAAGCCGAAAATGTTGCTTTTGTTGTGATGGAGGACTTAGCCAGCTGAGGAATCGAACACGCGACGCTCGGGTGGGATCCAAGCGCTATGTCCACTCAACCACTGATCAGTCTTTATATTTCAATATTTTTACTGTCAGTAATGCAGATTTTGATAATTTAATAAATACTATTGCAACCTCAAGGTCGGGGCCCAGAATAATTTCTACCGTTTGCTTAATAATAATAATGTTTGTTTAATATCTGTCACAAATAATGTCTGAAGTGTTTTGTTGACCTTGGAACTTTGTTTAAAGAGTTTTTGAGACAAACCCGGAGTCTCAATAGACAGGATGCCCTGTTACATTTATATTTTATTTATTTCACGGATGCATCAAAGAAAGTAATCCAAATTACCGTCTTGTATATATTTTATTTTGTTTTAGGGATCTCCGGGTCTCACAGGCCCAAAAGGTGAAAGGGGCTTTGATGGCTTGCCGGGTCCTCCCGGCCCAGTAGGCCCACCCGGTTCCGGATCAGGGGGAGTCGGAGAGACGTTGCAGGGGCCTCCAGGACCACAGGGACCTCAGGGTCCTCAGGGACCTCGGGGCGAATCTGGAATCGATGGGACACCGGTGAGATACTCCGATTTAGCATATTTTTAAAGAAAATAATTATTTCAATTAAATTAAATCATCTTGCATACAATCAAAATAATCGACTTATTTTTCATTATACGTTTATCCTGACGACGAAACCTTTGGTTTCGGAACATACCGATTATTTAGAATAAATAGTGGTGTACACATAGTGATTTATTATCATTGACTTAAAATGACGCCATAGAGTCTAATTGGGATTATTGAAAAAAAAATAATGAAGTACATTAATGTATTTCTAATGTTCTTTTTTAATCTCTTTTTAGGGAATTCCTGGCATTCCCGGAGCAAAAGGAGACACTGGTGACAGAGGACCACCTGTAAGAATATAATATTTATCTATTAATTATCTATAATGTTTACGAATAATATATTTTACCAGAGAAGTATTTTTAACAGCATACGAAATATTACGTTATTCCAATATGCTATACATAATTGCAAATCCAACCTCTGCTAGTGCTGTAGATATTCGTCAACACTTTGGTTCTCATAGATATTAATCAACAGTTTGAGCTGTAGATATTCGTCAACACTTTGATTCTCATAGATATTAGTTCGATTTTTTCAGTTTTTGGAATTCCTGTAGATATTAGTAGACGCCTCCTAAGAGATACATCGAAATAACCTGACGCTTTTATAAACTGGGCTATATACATGTATTATAAGAGGTTTCCTATGTTTCAGGGAGAGATGACCTTTATAAATACACCCACAAACACAGGAGAAATTCGCGGAGAAAAAGGTATGTTTTACGCTGTTTTTAAAGTAAATTCATTTGTTTAAGTGAAAACTCCTTTTTGAAACTAGATAAAAAGAAAAAGCAACACTAAAAAGAGAAAAAAACATACATCTATATCATCACATCATACGATTTAGCCTGCGAGAGAATGGGATAGAATAATCGGTCTTTGTGCCGTCCTTCGTAGCCTACCCATCGTTTTCTACTTTAGTGTTTTGAAGGTGTAGCAAAGCAACGAACAACCAAAAAATACCATTTTTATCCGATTTTACACAATGGTATCACCGGTCACCACTCTCTGGCTAAGTGCGTGACAACGCAATTTCATTTGCTAATTCATTTCAGTTTTAGTGTTCGTACTCTCCACCTGCTTTACCTCTAAGCAAGATAAATATTAAATCTGTGCAAATTATAGTAACACAAAAGTTTGCATTGTGAATATATTTTGACTCACGTTATTCAAGAGTTGTTATTAAATACCTCAACACACACGCATTTCAGTTTACAGACGTGGGCAAGGCCTGTAGACTGTCAGACCCTGGATAAAATTTCTAAACTATACTCCATATTGCTCAAACTGGTGACCCCGACGTGATATGAACACGCAACTTTCTACCGCATGTGAACTGCACAGTTATAATTTTTTTCACATGAGCTCCACACAGAAGGCGCTGAGGAAAATAATTTCCCTCAAGTGTCGCACATGTCATCTTTGGGGAGGCTGTGTGGAGTGTTTTTAAATGAAAGGAAGGAGAGGAGAGTTCTGGAAGTGTGTCCAAGTCATCCGCTGCCAAGACCTAGACAAACCTCACCCCATGAAGCCGGGCACCCCTGCTAAATCACCAAACCAGCGAACCACATTGGGTGACCAATGGCAGAGGTGTTGGTTATCCAATAAATGGTTCCTGAGGCTGCGTTACTCATTCCCGCCTCCCAAATAGAAATTATAAAAATTAAAAAAATTACCAGCGTTAATATAAAATACGATTTCGTTTGATAGACCCCTGCCATTCCATTTTTTCTTGAAATTGTATCAGCGGCATATGAGCGATAATGAAACTGAATTGATTTCAAGTAATTACAATTCAAGTGACCCAAATATGCCTCTGTTCGGAGTCTACCAGTATTGGGGTCATACGAGCCAGCGAGGTCACCACATCTCTACTTCTATTCTTCTACTTCTGTTTCTTGCCAGTTAATTAACTAGACACTTCAGGAACGCAATGAAGATAAATGTTGTATGGGATACCAATTTGTTCAAATGGTTTGATGTTACATTTGGCGTGATTTTCAAATGGTGCTTTATATTTTATAATGAAAAAAATGCGTTTCTTTTAAATAGAGTCAGAATAGAACAGGAGTGTGTTGGAAGACAGAATTGTTTAGTGTTTTTTTGTGTGAAGAAACACCATGCTAGTTGGTTAGTTAATTGTGATTTTGATCTTTTATGATTATTTTTTAAACTTAAAAACTTTCTTTCTGTGGTTGTCCTCTTGCGTCTAATAAAAAAGCTAAGTAATTGATTTTACTCGCATTAAACATAACATGTTTATTTTCACCCAGTCTTTTGTAAACTTGTTTGAAAGTATCGTTTCCGTCTTTTTATGAAATAATATAACTGTGTCATCGGCAAAGCTTAATATTTTCCATTGATAGGAATGGTAATTAATAATTTCATTTATATGTAGGTATGGGAAATAATAATGGTCCTAAGACACTTTCTTGAGGAACGCCCCAATTTATTTGAAAGTGACTATTTGAAGTTTTTCCAACAATTTGTAAATGACGTATTTCCTGATTTGAAATTTTCCAGTAGTTTCGGCGTTGTTGTGGATATTCTATTATAAAAACCATACAAAACATTTATGAAATTTGATGGTCAACTAAGTTAAAAAATCTTTTGTAGATCAATAAAGACTTGACTATTGCATCGGAAGTACCCCGGGTTTTCTCTAAATCTGTACCTACTGTGTAGTGTAGACACTGTAGACGATGATTTATTACTATTTTTCAGATATTGAACAACTCTTTTTCCTGACTTTTCCAAAATTTTACAGAAAATTTTTCTAATAATTGACTTTGTTGTAATCAAGTGGCAAATTTAGTTCTCCAAAATATAAATTTCTTCTGAGCCTTACCAAATAAACATATCGCGAGTTTTCGCTATTTTTCTGGAATCAATATAAAATATGTGAGCTTAGCGAAGTCCTATTTTAAATCTATCGTTTTGCATATTGCCTGTCTGTAAATTTGTTTTTACGTTTCGTTTTAAGATGGTGCCGTTTTAATGGTTCAGTAAAGATTTTTTTTTTCAATCGGATTTAATTGGACTTTCTTATTAGCATGTTTTTCAATTTTTGAAAAACTAATTATTGTCATTGAGAGAGTGATGTTACTGATGTTTCTTTGGACCAATTGTGTAATTCTTTATTCGAAAATTAAAAAAAGGTACATACAACGTATAGTTTAAAATTAAGTAAATATCTAGGTATTTACAAATAAACGTATCAAAAATCAAGATTTTGGAGGAAATTTGGTTTTTAATTTATTAAAATAAACTAAACATCAAGCCGTCCTCTCTGACGGACGGACGGACAGCCAAACAAACCGGTCTCGGCACACACTCTTTGCCTTACTCATATTCATACACCGTCTCATATATACTCTTCTATTATTCTGACTTTTGACACGGCCCGACTCAAATATCTGATTCACTTGATCGTGCTATGTCTTCCTCGGGCACCTCCGACTTTTTCTACTATTCACATTTGCGTCATATATTATTCTTACACTTTCTTCGTTCATTCGCTCTTCATTCCCAAACCATCTGAGGGTCCCTTTCTTAACCTTACTCAATATGCTTACATCAGCCTTACATTATTTGCCACGATCATACATTGTTTTACCACACATACACCTCAGGGATTTCATTTCAACAGCATTCATTTTACTTTCATCCTTCCTCTGCCAGTTCCATGCTTCACTGCCATACAACATGATAGGTACCAGGACTCCATTGTGGACTGCTAGCTTCGCTTCTTTTGACAGTTTTTCATTAGCGCCAACGGCATTCAGTCCTCCATTAATAGAGTTACCGGCATTCACCCTTCTTTCAATATCTCTATCAGCCTTCCCATCTCTCGTCAACATATTACCCAGATACACAAACTCATCCACCTGCTCCAAGTATTCATCATTCACAACTATATTGCATATTGTTTTCATAGTCTCTCTTTCAAACACCATGCCTTTAGACTTACTTACATTCATCATTAACTCATTGTTCATACATACTTTGGGTTTTAATTTATTTAATAAAAGAAAATTATAAACATACTTTGGTTATGTGGTCTACTGTTCACAGAACTATTAGTAATTTTGATTGCTAAGATTATTTAAATATTTCGCCAAAAAGGGCATTACCAGAGAAAACCAGAAATGTGTCATTTTCAAATCAGATTTTAGACGTATTGACTCTTTTCCACAAAAAATTATAAATGGATTTCGAAAGATTGTTCTTTTATCTAGCATTCGCGTGTAATAAATTTTGAGAAATTTTTTTAATTTTTAGTATAATAAGGTTATTCCATAGGTCGTTGGCAGATTCATTAGATTTTCAAAAAAGATTTTGCATTATACCATTTCAAATAATATAATCATGCAGTAAAATAAATCAATACATTATCTAGTTTCTTGAAGAAAATTGGTCTCTTTGTGTATTTATTTGCGCACTTACAAACTAATATATTTCAGATTTTTTAACATTCTGATTAAATTTAGACATTATTGAAAAATGATAAATACTTATAATCAAAAAATAATTACAAAAAGTACATTATTTTTATAGTTTTATCATCACGCTTTCAGCATTTTTGGATGAAGGTATAAATTAAAGCTAATTTGGATTGAAATAAATTCGATATTGAGTTATAATTTAAAAAAGCTGGTACGGAGAATAATTAATCTTTCTCGTTGTAACCGCCCTGCACGATCGTAAGAACAACTTTCGACGAAATGTGGATTTTCGTCCGCTGGCTGGTTAAACGCTCTTAATGAAGCACCACATCTAAAATCTTGTTGGCAAAAACTTATATAACGATAATTCTTTTAATGATTTTATTTTTTAGACGCCTTTGACACAGATCAACCGGCATGTCTCGACTATAATTAGGATAATCTGTCTGCTTGTTATCCGAATGATTTATTAATCCATTTTATAATTAGGATGACGCACTTTAGGAAATAGTTATGATGATTATTTTCACCAGCAGTCATTAAAACTTTGTGAATTTAATGCAATGGACATTGTATGTTAGGATGCGTAATGTACTGTACAGTGAACAGTATATAGTGTATATTATAATATAAGTAGTGGCTCCCATAAGAGTTAGTTCTGTTGCCTTCAATGAAGTGTTTGACAGGCAGACCAATAAATTATCCCAATGTGTGAAGACAGCATTATTGTGACGGAGAGTTAATTTTTATTAATATCCCAGGGGATGCGAACCTTTTTGAGTAAATATATTTTTATGTTGCAATAAATTTTATATTTTCAAATTATAAATCAAAAGGTCAAAAGATCCCTAAACCAGTCCCTCCCGATCCGGCCAGCCGAGCAGCTGATGGGCATCCACCGCGAAGACCCGGACAAACGTCACCCCGCGAACCCGGTCACCAAACGTGAACCACTTGGAGTGACCAATGGCAAAAGTGTCGGTTATGCAACAAATAAATCGAGGGCAGCGGTACCCATATCCATTTCCCAAAATAAAAAATATATACCAGTCTGTAGTTCAACCAGAAGTGAAAACTTCAGAAAACTAAAGTAGACAAGAGTGGGGAGGCTACGAAGCACCGCACGAAGAGGAGACCGATTTTCTATTCTATTTATCTCGCAGGCTAAATCCTATAGTATAGATGTATGTGTTTGTCTCTTTTTAGTGTCGCTTTTTCGTTTCATCGAGTTTCAAATCACAATGGTGTTAAAGAATTTTCACTTCAATAAAAAATAAATAGTAAACATAATAACAAAATTTATATCTAGTACCTAAGCTATCGTTTACAATTGAAATAAAATTTTTTGAATGAATTTATCGTTTCATTTTGCTCGGTAAATATTTAAAAAAAAAAAATATAATTTTGCAAATGAAGATGGTATGTATATAGAACGATATTCAATTATATATGATTTTAGATTTTCACGGCCAAAATTATTTTCGTTTTTAGGATGTTATGCCGTGTTGCGCTACCTCTTCTTCAAAATACATGTGTGCACACATCTGCCCGAACACTGTAGCTCTGTCCAAAACGTTGGCTAAAAAAGGAAGTAGAGCAACACGGCATAGTACCCCAAAAATAAATAACGAAGAAAAAGTTATCCTATAGCATCTTAAAAAATACCGCGTACGACATTTTGTCGACCAATGGACCAGGGTCATAACTTTTATTTGGAAGTGACATACCATATCTGTTCACTCGTTAAACGAAGCTATTTGACATTTATAAATGTAACGTAAAAAAAGTATAAGCAATTTAAAGAGTCAATCAAAATGTGATAATACAGTGTAAATTATTTAATACGCAATCGGTTAAAACGAAATATCGGTTAATACGAAAAATAAAAATAAAATCAGAGTGTGCAATTCGCATGCGGTAGAAGTGAAAACCTTCAGAAAACTAAAGTAGGCAAAAGTGGGGAGACTACGAATTTTTTTTTTTATCAATGTGAAGGATGATTTTTTCCATATTTTTGTGATCGAATTCCAGTGCACCCATACATTTCGTCATTTATTTAAAACAAACGGCGTAAGTACGCCATAAACACTAATTACATGTTACAAATTCATATGAAAAATATCAGTAATAATAAAAAAGTGAATGTTTAACAGTTAATTGTGGTACATTGGGAAGTTACACCAGAGATACATTTACATGCAAAAAATTGATAGCATAGCTTTCTTGTACCTACGTTCCGTGCAGTTAAATAGATCTATCACATCTGCATATCTATTAGTAACTTCATGCAACCTAGGTACAAGCGAGTGTTCCATATACTCAGTCCGATTAATGTTGCATTTAAAAAGGATTTTAGAACGAGTGGTTCTCGTGGGAATATGAAATTCAATGAGCTTAGTAATCAGGACTGTCTATTCTACCATTTACAATTTTGAACATAAATGTTAAGTCGGATATAATTCTTCTTATTTATATTCGTGTTTTCTTCTTCGGAGTCGCTAGATGTTGCTTGTGTTTTCTTTGCCTGTTAATTTTGGAGTGGTTTGAATTGAGTATTGATTTTACAAATATATATATTTTTTGGATTTTGTAAGATTTGATCCTTGTTCCGCACGAATGTCCGACCACCAAGGTTCGTCAGGCGCTTTATACCCCTAGACTAAAGGAGGCTTGCGTGGGCTCGTGGATTTATCGTATTATATTGGAATCGAGTATCCATGAAATAAATACATATTTTATTGCTATCTCATTCTCTCGCAGCTGTGTATCAAATCACAACGTGATAAAGAAGTTTTCACTTCAATATGTTATTACATCAATTTCTTTAATAAAAACGAAAAATTATATATTTTTAGGTGACATGGGCGACATGGGCCTCCCAGGCCCCATCGGGCTGCCGGGGCCGGTTGGACCCGAGGGCAAGCCAGGGGCTACTGGCATCATGGTAAATATTATACAAGTTCTCTCAGACCTGTGCTTGTACATAGATTGCACGCAGTTGCTAATACTTTCTCATAAGTAGTAGATGTGTTCAACTGCACGTTCTACAGAAATTGATGAACTATTGATTATTTAATTAAAATTTCTATTTCAGGGACCTTTCGGACGCAAAGGATCTACGGGAGAACCCGGCCCAATGGGTAAACATATGAATATAAAATATATAACGCATTAAATATTAAATAAAACATTAACATTTATCGCACATGTGCGATAAATATTTTTTCCGAATATTTCTTGAAAAATGACAGAATCAACTTAACAATCTTTTCTGTGTCTCTAGGACCCCGCGGCGAGCCAGGTGTGCCAGGGGGCGTGGGCAGTGGAGGTCTCACAGACGTGGGGCCTCCTGGGGCACCAGGAGAAAAGGGGGCCAAGGTAAATACTTTCACACATCTTAAAATTGCTTTAAAATCACGTAGTTTGTCTCAAATCGTCACATTTAAAGAACTTCATATCGTTGATCAGCAATAATTTGAATTTTTGACAATTTGATCGTCCCGTTATAAGCGTTCAAAAAAAGAAGAAGATTATTGAAGATGAGAAAGGAAGATTTTAGGTAAATACGAATGATAGAGGGAGCGCGCTAATTTGATAAGAAAAAAGATTATCTTCTCTATAAATAAAAATGAATCGCCGAAATGTGTGTACGCGCATAACTTCCGAACGACTGCACCAAGTTGGATAATTCTTTTTGTTTTGTGTTCGTTATTGTCAGGAAAAGGTTTGTATAAGTTAGCTCTGGCATTATGAAATTTGTATAAAAAAATTGCAATAGGTGGCACGCGAGCTGTTTGAAAACTAAATGTACCGGAAATGAGTGTATGAAATGCAGCGGTGGAGGAGGTAGGGGGAAAGGGGGGAGGAAACTCGGGGAGGGGGTTTGCGGAGGGGGGAGGGGAACTCGGGAGGTGGGTTCGCGGGACGGGGTAAGGGGGGAAATGGACTGGGGAGAGGGAAGGTGGAGGAGGCGGAGAGGAATGAGAGGTGGAAGAGTAACGGAATAAATTGGAAAGGACACGCAGGGAGAAACATTTTTTTTTTAAATGGCATAGCAACGCATTCCGGGAACCAGCTAGTAATTGATAAGCGTAAGCCACTGCTCTGAAAATCTCTATCTCTACATATTATAAATTAAGTCAACTATAAACTCGAAAACTACTGAACGGATTTTCATGCGGTTTTCACCAATAGAATAGAGTGTTTCGTGAGGAAAGTTATGTAATTTGTCAAGGATTTGTGTAAATTGGTTGAAACATAACGATAATTGTTAGAAGCGTCGGAAAAAGTCAAGCCGCCTGGTAGCTTTCATCGAAAACGCTGCCTAATCCTTTTGGGATATAACAAAACAATGCATGGTGGGATATTCCTCTTTTATAGATCTACAAAAAAGTCCGCGAAGGCATATATCTATCTTTTACGGATAGCTTACTATACCCATTCTATCTTCTAAAAAAATGGTCACGTACATTGCGGTAATTGAAAAATTATTAATATACAGTATTAATCCTTATTAAATTAAATACTTTAGTTACCCCAAGCATTTCATGCACATTATTATAATCTTACACACCATCTCTACGTATTATAAATTAAAGTCCTCCGCGGCATCTGTCTGTCTCTTCGCGATAAACTCAAAGACGGAGGTGGTTAAAAGGTTGGATAACCATCCAGTAGATGACGTTGTGTTTTATTAGCCACAGAAACGCGTGGCCGGGTCAGCTAGTATTTAATAAAACGTGACTTACATATTGAAAATAGAGCAAAATTTTTTTGATGTGATTTGATTGAAGCATTTAAAAACATTGTGAATTCTTTCATACAAATAGCATTTTTTACATTACTTCCCCCAGGAGGCCCTGTGGAAAATAATTCCGCTCAGGACCTACGTCATCTTTGGGGATGCTGTGTGGAGGGTCTTTTTAGGGAGGAAGGAGAGGAAGTTCTGGGAAGGAAAAAGGTATGAGAGATGGGTAGGAATCTGGAGCTCGGTGTGTCCAGGAGTAACGGACGCACAAATTCATCCCTCCCACTGCGGTAAAACCAATGCCACTTCAAAAGCATATTAAAAAATAACAGAATCAGATATGTTTTTTATAATTTTTGCGATTTTTTTCCATCGAAGGAATTTCATATAACTACCTACTTTTTTAACTGGCCACATACATATATATTTTTTACATTAGCTCCACACAGGAGGCCCTGAGGAAAATAATTTCCCTCAGGGTCTACGTCATCTTAGGGGATGCTGTGTGGAGGGGAAGGATAGGAAGTTCTGGGAAGGAAAAATGTACAAGGGGTGGGTAGGAATCTGAGGGTCAGTGAGTCTAGGAGTGACTAACGTATGAATCCATCCCTCCAACTGGTGCAAGGCAATGGGTCGAGAGAGTCCAGCTGGAAAGGTCAAAAGGCCTCCCTCAACCTCTCTCTCGATCCAGCCCACCACGCAGCAGGTGAGCAGACCTTGTCACCAAGACCTGGACAAACCTCACCCCATGAATCCGGGCACCCCTGCTAAGTCGCCAAACATAGCGAATCACTTGGGGTGACCTGGACGGCGGTACCAATACCCGCATCCCAAATTGAATAGAGATTATCTTAAAAATAAAGCGGATATTTGTTAAGAACTTAAAAGGGTTTAAAGGAAGCATGTTATAGATCGGTAGAAATTCTGAACAAGTGGTCTAAAACGCCTATTCTCGATCCGTTACAGCTTTTAGTCAAATTGTGATCAGCTGACAAGCGTAACAATTTAATTACTATAAAACATCTCACTTTATTTACTATAGTACATCTATATCTGTCTTCTTATATTAAAATATCTTCTGAAAATTAATATTACCTATAATATGACCACGGGCGTAGCGGGGGGGTTCAAGAAAATAAAACTAATGAAAGTGCACGCAATAACCTTTATATTATATACCACCACTTGGCAAATCAAAACTCGTGTCGGGGGGGGGGGGTTGTCGGACTTTGTATTTCTTGGGCATTAACTATGACAATTTGTGTTGAAAACTTTTATTTTACATACATTGTACATTGGTTACTTTTTTTTTTTTAATAAAATTAAAGTAACCAATGTATATAGAAAATAAAACTTTTCAAAACAAAATACATAATAAACGTTAGTTGTACATGTTATAACATTTTAAGCAGTCAAATTAGTCAAATAATCACATTTATGCAAGTACGTATTCACCTGACTGTAACACTAATCCTGTTATATTTATTTTTATTTTAGCATATAAAATATAATGTACATTTATAAGTTCAGATATGTTAATACCACTCTTCCATGGATGCACTAGCTTGTGTCTGGAAGAGTATTGTACATTTTTAATGCTATATTATGTTATAAGTTCTTAAATTACAATGTGAATGTAAAAAAACAATAAGTTGTAAGTTCGGTGATATGTAATTATAAGTATTTATCTACTAATTAACAATTTTATTATTTATATGTTTATTAAACACTTTTTGCTAAGTGAAATAATAATTTCAAAGTACGTATACACTTAACACTGATTAGAAACGGAAATTAGAAACGGAATTCCAAATAATAATCACTTTGCAAAATAAATATCAACCGCAATCACCGTAAAAACAGAAATTGCAAGTTAATTTTTTTTTTCTTTCAGAGGTCCCCATTTATCTTTTTAGATACATAATATCAAGTGTGAGTAAATCAAATAAATTACTAGGTTTTATTGTAAGATCAACCAAACTGTTTAAGAATTCTAATAGCCTAATAATTCTATTCAATTCCTTAATCCGAAGTGTTCTTGAGTACGGGTCAACAGTCTGGAATCCACATTATATTACACAGGTATCTAGACTCGAATCAGTCCAAAGAAAATTTACACGGATTTTGTCTTACCGATCAGGTGTCCACCATCTTCTAGACGGGTATGAACAAAGACTTACATATTTCAAAATAGAGAGTCTAGTTAAAAGACGAAACATAAATGACCTCTTAATGCTCTATAAAATTGTGAATAATCGTGTAGACAGTAACTTAGTCAACCAAATTAAGTTATACGCCAGGCCCAAATCTACAAGAACCCTTAACATATTTTGGAGTGAAATTTTTACAAATAATACTGGATATTTTAATCCTATATCTAGAATGTCTCGGTCATACAACGATCTTGTCAAAATACACAGTTCCATAGATATTTTTGCAAATAATATAACATATTTCAAAAAATATCTCCACAATTTGTGCACTTAAAAAAAAAAAAATTACATTAGATACTTTTCAGTAAATACTTTATAAATATTGTATACTTGTTGTTATTATGTATTTCAATTTTGTATTTAAGTTTTCAACTTATGTATAAATAATACTTGCGTTGTTTTTCAAGAGTTTGCTTCTGTGAAAATGCATACTAGGGATAACGCACTAGGGATACTTATATTTGTATTTTAATTTATTATATACTACCCACAAAAATGTTATATAAATATCCTGTTTGTGTCTCAAATAAATAAATAAATAAATCATTTTGAGATGTCAGTGTTACAAATAACATTCTCTTAACTCTCCTTAGTTTAATATTATTGATGTTGGTATCTTAACTTTTCGGGGGGGGGGGGGGGGGTTTGAACCCTTAAAACCCCCCCCCTGGCTACGCCCATGGATAAGACCGATATATATTTCGCATTTTGGCTGCAGCTGTAACGTGATCGATTTTCAGAAAAATGCGTACATGTACACGAGTGTGAGCGTGAAATATGATAGAATATGATAGAAATATGATACAATGCATTGTCACCGACAACGAGTCAATTTGCAAAGATTCAGCTTCAAACAAGTAACATTGAGGATTTACAAATTTTGCTGAATCAAGTAGTGAAGACTTGTGAGAATTTTGGGCTAGAACTGAACATAAATAAAACAAAATACATGCTCATAAGCAAAAATAACGCATTGGATGAAAATCTTTATATTGCTGGAACAAAACTAGAGAAGGTACAGAGTATTGCATACTTAAGCTGCAATGTAAATGATAGATGGGATCCTTCAGTTGAAATCAAATGCCGCATTGAGCAAGCCGCATGATCTCAACCTTGGATTACGAATGCGAATGATCAGATGCTACGTGTTTTCGATATTATTATATGGAATGGAAGCATGGACGCTTACTGAAGAACTAATTAGGCGACTTGAGGCATTCGAGATGTGGATCTACAGAAGAATACTTATAATAAGCTGGATGGACAGGGTTACAAAAGAAGATGTTATGGTTCGGATGAATAAAGAAAAGGAAGTAATTAAAACTTTAAAAATCCGAAAACTTCAATATCTTGGACATGTGATGAGACATCCAGAGAAGTATGAGATCTTGCATCTCATAATGAAGGGAAAGATTGCCGGAAGAAGGAGAACCTCATGGCTGAAAAATCTGAGACAGTGGTTTGGCCAGTCTACCGTGGAGCTGTTCCGGGCCGCAGTAAACAAAGTCCGCGTAGCCAACCTGATAGCCAACGTCTGTTGAACAGACAGGGCACAAGAAGAAGAAGAAGCTCGATGGGAAGAAGAAGAAGCTCTTATTATGTTAATTTCCACTTCTAAGATTCCACTCCATTCATACATTCATTCAATCAATCAAGAAAATAAAAGTGACGTTCAAATAGATGTATTTAAAAAACAAAATGGAACGGGTTGCCCATTTGACGACAATATTACATTTTAATTTCAGTGAAATTCCGAATCCATAGTAAATCAGGGCTGTCTATGACAACATGGACAACTATAAAAATAAATGGTTTTATGTTTAAATGATTCTGTGTCATTTCCAGGGCGACAAAGGAGAAGAGGGTGAGCTTGGCAACCCGGGTCTTCCGGGCCCCATCGGGTTGCAGGGCGTGCCGGGGTCTGCAGGACCCCCCGGGGAGCGTGGCTTCGAGGGTCAGCGGGGTCCCATAGGACTGCAAGGAATCCAGGGCCTTCAAGGAGTACAGGTAAATATTTTGCAATACAGATGTGAAATGAGTGTACGTGAGATGGGAAGGCTGGTAGAGATATTGAAAGAAGGGTAAATGCAGGTAACTCACGGACATATGAATATATCTGGACCTGCCCTAAGTGATAAAAACGTATTATTTCCCCCTCCACATGGCGCCGGCTGTAGCTCCTCCTTGGAACCGGCTGGCTCCATGGGGAGGGGATATAGCCTCGCTTGAATCTAAAATGTGTGACGTCATCATTCTTGCCGTGAACAGCGAGAAGCTGACATCCATAGATTTAACGAAATAACGGCAGCTTGTGCTATACAATATATCTACGTATCAATATGCACATAGAGAATGTGGGCGGTACTCCAATGTGCTCGTCGCTGGTTACAGGGGTAAGTAAATTATGAAACATTTGTAAAAGTGTTTTAACTAAACACGGCAAGAAAAAATTGATATGTGTATTGGCGCGAGTCTTTTTGGGGCGAGCATTTGGCCTTAGCAAATAAGTTTTGAACGTGGCAAGCAATTCGCGCTCCCATGTAAAAAGGTCTATTCATTCAAAGCAGATTTTGCTTTTAAGAACTAAATGGTGATATTGTAATGCGAGATGCCTATATACTGTCAGATTGATTGTTCAACGAATGACAGTCATCTTTCCCCCCTTTGCTCTCCATAGTTTGGTTTTACCCCTCATCTGTAACTGCTTGTCTATCCATTTGGATGTCTATGAGGTAACTCCATTAATGGAGGACTGAATGCAGTTGGCGCTAATTAAAAAAAAACAGTCAAAAGAAGCGAAGCTAGCAGTCCACAATGGAGTCCTGTTACCTACCCTGATGTATG
This sequence comes from Limnephilus marmoratus, assembly GCA_917880885.1. Taxonomy (NCBI): domain Eukaryota; kingdom Metazoa; phylum Arthropoda; class Insecta; order Trichoptera; family Limnephilidae; genus Limnephilus; species Limnephilus marmoratus. The sequence continues at coordinate 26,313,389 of OU862928.1, forward strand.
GCAGTGGGGCATGGAACTGGCAGAGGAAGGATGAAAGCAGACTGAATGCTGTTGAAATGAGATCCCTGAGGTGTATGTTTGGTAAAACCATATATGATCGTGGGAGCAATACGAATCATAAGTAGGTACAAATATCTGTTCTGATAGCTGTCCTGATTATCTCCAAGTACTAAACTTTGTATATCCAGATATGATGGGCACAGTTTATATCTTTTTTAAATCTTGTCATGTATTTTGTATGTAAACATCTTGTATTAGGTCTGTATATTTTTGAGCCCGTACCTTTTATTGTATTTTCCTGATTTTGTTTTTTATGCACTTCTACAGTCCATCATGGAGGATACTTTCTTTTAACTTTTTGACACCAACAGTACATAAATCAAATGAGTGGTTATAATAATTCATAAAATCTTATAAGACATGTTTCTGTGAAATATTTGTAAAGTGATTCTTCATATGTTGTTTCTGTAAAATGGTTTGTAATTTTTTTTTCATATATTGTGTCAGCATATTGGGTTGGGTTGGGTTTGACTTTTCAAAAGTACCAATTGGCGATCCTTTAATAAGTTTTGATAACTAATGGGAGTGCAACTTGGTTGTGTGTTTTATTTAATAAAAAAATAGAAATGTGGAGATCCGCAAAGAATACAAGGCTGATGTAAGCGTAATGAGTAAGATTAAGAAAGGGACCCTCAGATGGTTTGGGCATGTTGAGCGAATGAATGAAGAAAATAGTGTAAGAAGAATATATGACGCAAATGTGAATGGTAGAAGAAGTCGTGGACGCCCGAGGAAGAAATGGCACGTTCAAGTAAATCAGATACTTGAGACAGAATAATAGAAGAGTATGTAGGAGACGATGTATGATTGTGAATGACCCAAAGAGTGTGTGCCAAGACTGAGTTGTTTGGCGGTCCGTCCACTCTGCCTAACCCTTTGGAGAAACGGTGTGATGGTTAGTTAGTTAGATGTGAAATGAGATCAATGAGTCGTGGGTGTGGTAAGACCATACATACTCGTATGTAAATGTGGATATCAGGAAATTTAAAGCTACGTCACGAACTTGCGAGCGGCCCTATGCGTTTTTTTTCTTCCGCAAATGCCCATATGAGCTAAATATTATATTAGCAGTTAAAAACCCGCTCCGCAGGTTTTTACTGCTAGACCCTGCGGGCGGCTTTTGGTTCGCTTTCGCCAAGTTAGTGTTGGTGATCATTTTGTAAATCCAATGGGAACTGGTTCCAAAATTAGCCCGTTCCTCGTATCCCCTGTCAACCAGTGATGGCAAGTCACCGGGATGGACGATGACGTCATATGTAATATACAGCCGCTTGATACAACTGAATATTACCGTCAATCTTTTGAAATCCGGAAGTTACTCCAGGTTCACAAATTCGTAGAACTTATATCTAGGAAGGGAACGCCCCTTTTCGTCTTGCCGACGAAATCTTGTGACGAATTCTTGAATTAGAAACCGAACTACAATGGTAGCTTTGTCTGAAAATCCACGTGCACGGATGTTTACATGGTGCGACGGGTAAGGCGCGGCAGTAGACATGTGTTGGAAGTCGGATTCTTAAATTCAACCACGCAGACTCACGCCTATTAATACTGTTTGATAAATTTCTATGAAACATTGATCCATAGCAAATATTTGGTTGTGAGTTGTGAGTGAGGTAAATTCAAGTTTTCAAATCAACAATGATTGGTGGCGACGCGGGTCTGGTGATTTAAGGCGCCGTATACCCGCTCAAAAAGAAGAAGATGGAGAGATACGGAATTAAGAATGTTGGAGAGAGCGCGCTAATATTTAAAACGATAAAATTGATGCCAAAATTGTGAAAATGTTTAATAAAATACGACTCGTTGAAAATAGAGTAAAAATCTCATGGAGAATATCTAAAATAGCATTTAACGAAACTCGGTGAATTTTTTCATACATTTTATTTTTTTTTTACAGTGTATACCGCACAAGAATCTCAACTGCTCCCGTCTGGAGCCAGTGAGACTATGGCATCCGTGATGTATGTTGTGAGGCTGAAGGTAGTGGGGAGGGGACGGAGGTGGGAAGAGGAAGGTTGGAAAGTACCTGGCTATTCAGATCTGGTCACTAAACACGGCTAAAGCCATTTTTAAGCAACGCTTCAATTCTGAATGGTGGTCTTACACCAGGGCGATACTAATAGTATCTTTCACTCTGGAACATGCCGCAAATATACTATATATTATTTTTAAATGAATTAATTGTGAAATAACACAAATTAATCAAATAAAATTTATTTGCGCATGCCGGGTTCGAACCCGCGACCTCCGGAATGTGAGTCAAGAGTCTTAGCCACTGGACTACGAATACTTATAACTTGTAAAATAAGTGAAATGAACGTGTTTATAATCATTATTAGAGCGTACTTTGCGATTTTTTTCTATCGAGAGAATTTCATATAATTTGCATTTCGGCGTGGGGGACGTCTTGATATTATCTTAAAAAATAACATATATTTTTTAAGAGCTTTAAAACTTCAAATGTTTGAGGGAGATATGTAAGAAATCGGTAGAAATTCGGGTAGCGGCGGCTTAAGTGGCATCATGTACGATCTGTGCGCGACTTGTTTGCAACTTGAGTACACAACATAAGTATCGGAAACTTGCACATCACTGTGTTAGAAGGGCCTAATATGTTATGTGTTTTGTCAGAATGAGTGAAGGTTGTAACAGCAATAATAATAATAATATATATCTTTATTGAACAGAAATTTAAAGATTTATAACTACAAAAAAAAGTATACAATAGTTTAAAAGTTGCATAAGTACAAAAGTTAATAATGGAAAACAATATACACATAACAGTAGGTACTTAAAGAATAGAGATTTATAATTATAAACGTAGGTTTCTCGTAACCTGCCTCACTAGGCTAGCCTGTGTTAAGGCAGTAATTTTACGTCAATTTATAATTCTGTGAAAATACCTACACCTATATTAGAAAATAATCACACAATAGATTGGTTGTATTAATAATAACAATAACATAGGTACAATAGTGACAGCATTGGTTCATTACTAATTTCGAATTTGGGCGAGTTCACCGGTAAATGCCCTATCATTATTTTTATTCCAAACTTTTATGTTTTTTTTAAAATTTTTTTGTGATTCACATTTTTTTATACTAATTGGAAGAATGTTGTAAAGTCTTGTTGCAAGGTATCTGAAGCTACGTTGACCAAAAGTAGTATGAGTTATGGGAATTTTTAGTAATTCTTTGTTATTATTTCGAATACAGCGAGTATTTAATCTTTTTTCATAGTATTTATGTATATTTGTGAATAGATGAGTTAGGATTGTTTTTGCGTATATCTGCCGAACATCAAACACATTCATAATATTAAAGATTAAGTTCGAATCTGTTATTAGAGGTAGTCTAAGAATTAATTTTATAATAGTTTTCTGTGCCTTTATGATTGGGTCTAGTGCTGATGCAGTACCACCTCCCAATGATTAATAATTATGTTTAATATTTATAGTTTATGTTGGTTTATTATATATTATGATGTTTTTTTCAACCAGGGCATTGCAGGCACCCCAGGAACGCCCGGATCACCTGGAAGCCCGGGTCTACCAGGTCTTTCAGGACCTTCCGGACCTGCGGGCCCACCTGGAGAGGCCGCACAGTCCGTCATTGTTTCCGGGTCTGCAACGTCTGAGGGGGCGCAGGGCGTAGCGGGGCCCAGGGGACTCCCAGGGCCTATTGGAATGGTAACGTTTAATTTTAAATATTAATGGCCTTACTGATATATTTGTGACATTACTTCTATAATTATTATTTCTGACAAATTGTATAATTACATAATTGAAATTAAAAATATATATAGGTATATTTTTTGAAATGGTGACCGGATAAATCAGAATGAAATGAACTCAACACCTCATTTGAAAAGTCGTTAAAAGCGATGAAAAAATGGTTAAATAGGATACGTTTGGTTAGGTTATGGGATATTTTTCAATTTTTGAAGTGAAATTTCTATAGCCCCGCAATGATTTGGATTCCGGATGAAACGGAAATGACGATTACTGCACCTGCGAAGCACAAATGGCGCTCATTGACCGCTTTGATTATGATGTTACTTTTAAAGGCTCCTATTGGTTGAGATATGAAACGGAAATTACACTGGTCTGCGTTCATTGGTCGCTTTGATTATGATCTCAATTTTCAAGTATTGGTTGAGATTGTTTGGGTAAAGTTTCGCTTCTACGATTTTTTTTCATAAATCTTAACTACTCGAACCCTTAAGCTTGTTTACACAACAATTTAACATTACTAGACATACGTGTGACGATGAGTTACTAATCACTCTTCAAATAGATGTTGAGTTGACTTGATTCGGAGGGAACCTTAGATATATATATGATTTTTTTTTAAAGTAGGTAGGTATTTAAGAATTTAAGTAACTATTTAAAAATCTTACGATTTTAGAGAAAATTTTGATTTTGATGTATTAAATAAAAAAAATTATAATTTTGAACCCGAGTTAACTTATATAATAATGTAATATTTTCGTTATTTATTTTCACAGTCTGGAGAAAGGGGAGCTCCGGGCGAGCGAGGTCCAGCGGGCCCAGGCGGTCCGGCAGGCACCCCGGGCGAGGCGGGGCCTCCAGGTCAGGCGGGACCCCGTGGGTCTAGAGGACTCCCGGGCATCTCGGGGGTGCCGGGTTCTCCAGGACAGAGCTTCACCGAGACAGAAGTGAGGGAGATGTGTGCGGCAGTGTTGAGAGGTAAAATAATATTCCAAAATATTAAAATATTGCATCAGTTTTTTTCTTCAGTGACTATAAAACTATTTTATTTATATTTCAGAGCAACTAGCAGAGCTGACAGCGGGTCTGGTGGGTCCTCCGGGTCCACCTGGAAGGGTCCGGCCTGGAAGACTGGGACCACCGGGACAACATGGAGCTCCGGGTAAGTTATAATACAATTTTATATATTTGATGGTGAGCGGTCCAAAGCGTCGGGCTCCTACCTAGGAGCCGCGGGCTCAATCCTCTGCTAGCTTAAGCCGCCACTACCCAAAATTCTACCGATTTCTTACACATCTCCCTTAAACATTTGAAGATTTTAAGCTCTAAAAAAATGTATGTTGTTTTTGAAGATAATATCTATACATTCTCAAATTATATGAAATTCCCTCGCCAGAAAAAAATCGCGAAATATAGGTACTACGAAAATTATTATATTCACGTTTGTTTCAGTTATTTTATAAGTTATATGTATGAAAAAGTTCACGGTGTTTCTTTAAATGCTGTTTTAGACAGCCTCCAAGAGATTTTTGCTCTATTTTAAACGAGTCGTGTTTTATTAAACATTTTCACAAATTTCGCTTCAATTCTATCGTTTTAAATATTAGCGCGCTCTCTTCAACATTCGTAATTACATATCTCTCCATCTTCTTCTTTTTGTACGGGATACGGCGCCTGAAACTGGGATTCCACTTCATCTTTTTCATCATCTATAAAATAGATCAGTGAGAGAGAGAGCGACAGATCAGCATTTTTCACATTAGTTCCACACAGGCGGCCCTGAGAACAATTTCACTCGGGACCTGTGTCATCTTTGGAGATGCTGTGTAGAGGGGATAGAAAAGGGTATGAGGGATGGATAGGAATCAAGGGGTCAGAGTGCCAGTCATTTAAATCATGTACCGATATTATGAACCCATTTCTCCAACTGTGGTGCAAGGTAATGGGTTGAGAAAGTCCGGCTGAACAAAAGGTCTCCCTGAACCAGTCAGTCCTGAACAGACCTGCCACGCAGCTGGTGGGTGGTACTTCTAAATTATTAGCTTGTTAGGTCTACATCAAACACCCAGGACGACTTGAATGACCTTTAAATATAAGTGCCATAAAAGCAAAAACAGGGATTTGACAACAGTCATCACGTCGATATATAATATTTTAAGATCTGTAAGAGAAAAATCACAAACGATGACACATCTGTACTACAGACAAAAGCAATGTCATGTAGATAGCACCGAATTGTAGATAAAAACAAATCATAAGAATCCACTGTATCGATTATTAAAGAAGAGAAAATGTAGACAATCAGAAGTTTGTTGATTAATAGACGACATCAAATGCCCAGCACATCGACTTACTAAAAATAGTCCTGTAAGACGATATGCACTGAGCATTCAACAGTCATCAAGTTTTGTGAACATCATCTAGTTGAATATTTCGTTGAGTTTCGTTTGGACCAGAAGTGTTGAAACTGGCAAGATGATTTCCAGTACGTACCGTAGTTACTACAGAAAACTGCATTATACTGAAGGTACCAAGACGTCCCTTTCGCACGGAATGGAATATGAAAGAATCTGATCTAGCGACACACATAAAAGAGCAATAATATAGAATTAAAAATGTGTGAAATCAGAAAACATTATTGTCTACATGAAAAATGTCTGATGAAACAGGTCAACCAAAAAGTTGTTATTTCTGTACTACATTAGTACATGAATGTTAGAACGGAAATAGCCAACTATTTGCAAAGGCCACTTGTAATATTCGTGGGAAAACGACACTCAATAATTTGGAAATGGTGAGTTTGATGTGGCTTGTCGAGCAAATGGCCGGCATCACCCGTCTTGCAATGGAACATGAATGCATGGACGGTAAATACCAACTTTTCGCTGCAACAGTTGATTTTTGTATTGTGGGCGCATTTGTTGTCTTCTCTAGTCGAAATCCAACATTTTGTCGGTTTTTTTTGGCACTTTGCGTAGAGGTTTTGTATTAAGATTTGTAAATTTTTCGCAACAACAGTGTTGCGTTGCAGAGAACGAAAAAATGTTGTGAGGTAATGATGGCACCATTCTGTTCGTACTACAGCTGATAAAACAGTGTAATGTGCATAGTAGGTACTGAGCTCTATATAGAAACCATTGATAATGGATGAAATAATCGTATGAAATCTTTAAGAGAATCGGTGTTTTGAACTTTAGGCAACTTTATGCTAAAAATGTACTAATTTATCTATTTCAATATAGAACTGTTTTTTACAATATCCAAACTGTTCGTGATACGAGAACCAAAGGGCAAAATCACTTACTTATCCCTTTCGCCAAAACAATGTTTGGTCAAAGAAACTTCAGGTACTTTGCAACAAAACTTTATAATACACTTCCACTGACCATTAGATAGCACACCAATTACGTAAAATACAAATCAGATACCTAGTTTTGGATCACTAGCAAAGACAGATCATATATTAACAATATTTCTAGAACCTCCTTCCTTCCTTTGGTACGATGCTGATTGTCCTTGTAATTTTACTTTAAATGTAAATAAAATTTTGGTTGTTATCCTTATTTTTGTTTTAAACTATTTATGCTAAAATGCGCCTGCTCTCAACACAGAAATTCCTAGTGAGACAGGGACAGCACAATGTAACTATGTAACTTAATAAACAAAGATTATAATAAAAAAATATCATATTATTAAGTCATAAAAGCAATCACAGGGATTTGACAACAGTCATCACGTCGATATATATGTATTATTCTAAGATTTTTAAGAGAAAAATCACATACGATGACACACATCTGTACTACAGACAAAAGCAGTATAATGTAGGTAACACCGAGTTGTAGGTAGAAATTGTAGAAGTTGTAGAAACAAATTAAAAGATTCCACTGTATCGATTATTCAGAAGAGGAAATGTAGACAATCAGAAGTTTGTTGATCAATAGACGACATCAAATGCCCAGCACATCGACTTACGATAAATAATTCTGTAAGACGAAATGCTCTGAGCATTCAACAGTCATCAAGTTTTGTGAACACCATCTAGTTGAATATTTCGTTGAGTTTGGACCAGAAGTGTTGAAACTGGCGAGGTGATTTCCAGCACGTACCGTAGTTACTACATAAAACTGCATTATACTGAAGGTACCAAGACGTCACTTTGGCACAGAATGGAATATAAAAGAATCTGATCTAGCGACACACATAAAAGAGCAATAATATAGAATCATCACAAATGAGGAGGTTTTCCAAAGAATCGAAGGAGGAAGGCACTTGCTCAGGACCTTGTCCGAAAGGCGCGCAAGATGGATCGGCCATGCAATAAGACAAGAAGGCCTCTTGCATGCCATAATGGATGTATGACCGAGGGGACAAACGCTAGGGGACGCCCACGCCGAGGGTATCTGGAGGACCTGCTGGTGGACGTGCGCTGTTTATCATATGCAGACTTCAAAAGAGCCGCACAAGACAGGGAAGAGTGGAAGAAACGATAGGATGAAATTGCTGCAAACCAATCCCAGGATTGAAACCAGAGAGAGAATATAGAATACAAAATGTGTGAAATCAAGAAACATTATTATCTACATAAAAAAAATAGATTGATGAAGCAGGTCAAGCAAAAATTCAGTATTTCTGTACTACATTAGTACATGTATGTTAGAACGGAAATAGCCAACTATTTGCAAAGGCCACTTTTAATATTCGTGGGAAAACGACACTCAATAATTTAAAAAATAAATAAATCGGAGATGGTGAGTTTGATGTGGCTTATCTAACACCCGTCTTGCAATGGAACATGAATGCATGGACGGTAAATACCAACTTTTCGCTGCAACAGTTGATTTTTGTATTGTGGGCGTATTTGTTGTGTTCTCCAGTCGAAATCCAATATTTTGTTGAGTTTTTTTTGGCACTTTGCGTAGAAGTTTTGTATTAAGATTTGTAGACTTTCGCAACAAGAGTTTTATGTTGCAGAACTTGCAGACAATGTAAAAACGTTGGGAGGCAATGATGGCATCTTTCTGTTCATACTAAAGTAGGTACAGTGATGAACATTGTAATGTAAATGACGGTAAATACTGAACTGTAAAGAGAAACCATGTATAATAGATGTATAAAATTAGTTCACAGTGTCGATTACTCCAGTTCAGTAAAATATTAATATTGGAAGTTTGTTGATTAATAAATGACATTAAAAGCCCAGTACACACCGAACGACGTTCAATAAATAGCCCCGTAAGATGACATGTACTGAGCATTCAACAGTCATCAAGGTTTGTGGTCTTCATGTAGTCGAATATTTCGTCATGTTTCGTCTTTTCGTTTTTTAAACACCGGACCAGAAGTGTTCTAGCTGGCAAGGTGATTTTATCAAGGTGAAAACTTCATATTATTAAAGACACAAAGAGGTCACTTTTGACATAGAATGGAATAAAACAGAATCTGATCGAGCGGGACACCTTCAACAGCAACAATATAGGATAAAAGTAAGTGTGCGAAATCAAATTAAGAAACATTATTGTCTGTATGGAAAATAAGATTGATGAAGCAGGTCAAGCAAAAAGTTAACATTTCTGTACTACATTATTAGTACATAAATGCAAGAACAGAAATAGCCAACTATTTGCAAAGGCCATTTGTAATGTCTGTAAGCAAAAGGCACTTAATGATTAAAAAAATAAATAAATCGGAGATGGTGAGTCTGATGTGGCTAGTCAAGCAAATAGCCGGCATCACCCGTCTTGCAATAGAACATGAATGCATGGACGGTAAATACCAACTTTTCGCTGCAACAGTTGATTTTTGTGTTGTAGACGTATTTGTTGTGGTATGAAATATCCCAATATTTGAAATCGAAAGCGATGCACATGGAGCAGCTATTTGTCCCCATCAAAAGCACCGTACCATCCGTACCACAGCAAAAGAAACAGTGTAAGACGTGCAGTAATTGGCTTTGGACAGACACAATTCAAATTAGGTTGACTATGAAGGAACACATACATTCAGATGCTTGTTACAAGAGATGACAGTGCCCAGCACATACTACATTCGTAAAATGGTCCCAGACGGCATGTACTGGGCATTCAACAGTCATTAAGATTTGAAGATTTCTTGCAACAAGAGTGTTATGTTACAGACAATGTTAAAACGTTGTGAGGCAATAATGGGACCATTCTGTTTGTACTAATGAACTAATGTACTAATCTACTAGTGATGAACATGGTAATGCAAATAGTAAATACTGAGCTCTACAGAGAAACCATTCATAATAGTTTAATTATATCACACATATGTTCACAGTATAAATTACTCCAGTTCAGTTAATGAAGACAATCGGAAGTTGGTTGATCAATGGATGACATTAAAGGCCCAGCACATACCGTACTACATTCAATAAATAGCCCTGTAAGACGGTATGTACTGAGTATTCAACAGCCACCAAAGTTTGTAGACTTCTCGCAACTCGTAGAGTGTTGTGATGTAGACTATGTATTTGAAAGGCTATTTAACTGCATCATATAAAACAGTTCAATAAAAATAATTATTTTTGGCTCATTTATATAGAGCCGTTTTGTAAAAAAAATACCTCAAGGGCGCTGTACAGATGTGCAAGAGTAATGAAGAGAGTACTGAGCTCCATACCGAAACCCTTCATGATTGCAAATTACTCGCGTCGATTACTCCAGATTATGAAATGAAGACAATTTGTTGATCGATGGATGACATTAAAAGCCCAGCACATCTACATACAATCAATAATAATAATAATTACATGCTAAAAATATATGTATATAAATTGTGAAGAAGCAATACATAAAAATAAATAAATAAAATCAATAGCCTTGTTGTACGTAGTATGTACTGAGCATCAAATTTTGTGGACACAATATCTTTGAGTTTTTTTTGGCACTTTGCGTAGAGGATTAGTATTAAGATTTGTAGAATTTTGGAAACAAGAGTGTTGCGATGCAGACAATGTTAATATGTTGTGAAACAATGATGGCACCAATCTGTTGGTACTGCAGCTGATAAAACAGTGTAATGTGCACAGTAGGTAATGAGCTCTATATAGAAACCATTCATAATAGATGAATGAAATTAATTCACTGTATCGATTCCTCCAGCTCAGGAAATAAAGATAAATGGAAGTTTGTTGATCAGTGGATGATATTAAATGATCAGCGCACACCGTGCTACGTCAATAAATAGCCCCGTAAGACGATATGTACTGAGCATTCAATAGTCATAAAGTTTGTGGACACCTTCTTGTCGACGATTTTATCTTGTTTTATTTTAAGCTTTGCGTGGAGGATTTGTTTTATTGTAGATGTGAGACGTTATACCTTCAACAACGGACCAATAATGTTCGAAGCTGGGAAAGTGGTTACCAACTCCACAAGACACAGTTTAAGTAAAATTGTTTCATTATTCCACAGTCTATCTTACTACATCAGATAAAAAACAGTGTAAAGCAGACAGAGCGCTGGATAGAAATCAATGTGTTGATTACTCACGATGAGGAATTGAAGATAATCAGAAATTTGTTGAACAATAGATGACATTTTTTTTTTTTTTTTTTTTTTTTTTTTTTTTAAATCCTTTATTTTTCCCAATTTTACATTTTATAGTTACATATTTTAGATATAATAAAAATAATGGGAACCCACTAAGGCGCAGCCTGTGCGTGGGTAATATTATAGTTAAATATATTTTATTTTAGTACCTAGAAAAAACAAACAGTGGTATTGAAGCAAAAAAAATTATTAAAATTGGTTTAAACAGTTTGTACAAAAAGTGTGTACAATAGTGTACAAGGTAATAATTAGTGTATAGTGTAATAACAGTTATAAGTGTAATAATAAGTGTAAAGTTTGTGAGAAATATAAACTGATGTAAAATTAAATAAATAGAGTTTTTACATCTGTGTGGTATAGCCATATTTTTAACTCTTTTATGTAATGCTGAAGTTTAGTTGCAACTTGGATATTTTTTGGTAAAAGGTTAAAAGTGCGAGGTCCAATAAAACTACTGTGAGTTTGCATTTGTTTTGTGTTTGTTTGAGGGGTATAGAATACATTATTATTTCTAATGTTTGTTCTGTTTTCATTTTTTTCGAATTTGTTTCTGTTTTTATAGATATATTTCATAGTTTGCAGTATAAATAGTTTACGGAGACTGAATAGTTTAGATTCTTTGTATAAAGCATGTGTTGAAAATGTTTTAATTCTATTAAACATAACTTTGACAATATAATTTTGAGTTGTTTGCAAAGGTTTTATAAAAACATCAAGCGCACCACCCCATCCTATTATTCCGTACATGAGTGAAGATTGCACCAAAGAAAAATAAATCATTTTCAATTTGTCAATATTCAGCACTTCTTTAAGTCTGTAAAATATGTACGTAAGATATCTTAATTTAGAAACGGTATTATTAATTTGTGATTGCCAATTTAAATTTGTATCAATATATATACCCAAGTATTTGATCTTATCAACTTTTCCAAGTTCAAAGCAAGATGAGCATGTTACTTGATTACAGTTAGCAATATGTATTCTAATTTTAAGGTTATTGGGTGGTTTGTTTTTACTGTTTTTATAAAATGGTAGGTAAAATGTTTTATTGTAGTTTAGGAAGAGTTTATTACTATTTAGCCAGGATGTGACATGTGCCAAACATTTTGATGCATTTAAGAAAGTTTCAAGCCATGATTTTCCATTTACTATTATTGCTGTATCATCAGCGTAAGATACAATATTACCAGGGATTACAAAATTACATAAATCATTTATATATATTAGAAACAGAACTGGGCCTAGCACAGTACCCTGTGGTACTCCATGTTTTATACTTGTTTCAGAACTATAAAAATTCCCAATTTTTGTTTTTTGTTTTCTGTCTTTGAGATAGTTAGTGAGAATTTTTAATGTATCTTTTTTGAAACCTATTTGATTAATTTTTTTTATAAGTATATTGTGATTTACCGTGTCAAAGGCTTTTCTTAAGTCTAGAAATATAGCTAGACTTTTTTTGTTTTGATCAACAGATGTGTATAATTTTTTTGTCAAATCGAATATTGCATCTTCAGTGCTTAGCTTACTTCTAAAGCCATATTGATTTTGGGACAGAATTTTGTTTTGTTCTAGGTAATTCAATACTCTACTTTTGATACATTTTTCAAATATTTTTGAGAGGTTTGAAACTAAAGAGATAGGTCTATAATTGTCTAATATGTGCTTTTCACCCGATTTGTGAATTGGTATTATGGTGGAGATTTTAAATTGTTCAGGAAAATGTCCCTCTTTTAGGGATATATTAAAGATGTGTAGCAAAGGAGTTAAAATATATTGTTTAATTTTTTTTAGTGTGTTACCTGATAAACCGTCCATTCCTGTAGAATTTGTTGATTTAAGACCGTCAATATGTTTATCAATTTCATTTGTTGTGATGGGTGAAAAATATTCTAAGGAGTTAATTGTGTCGTAAGTTGAGATTGAATGCAAAGATGAGTCTACGGGCGTTGTATTATCAATTTTACTAGAAGATTCAAGTACTTGATCTACTACATTTGTAAAGAAGTTGTTAAAATTTTCTGCAATTGTCGATTTGTCAGTAATAGTATTGTTGTTTATTTTAATCTCATTCACATCAGTTGATATTATTTTTTTTTTGTTCATTATTTCGTTAATTATATTCCATTTTTTTTTAGTATCATTTTTTGCATTATCAATTTGTTCACAAAAGTATTTCTTTTTACAACTTCTTATTAACCTATTGAGTAAATTTCTGTACATTAAATATTTAGTTTTCATAAAAGACATTATTATTACATTATTTTTTTGACAGGCTTTTTGATAATTTAACATCTCTCTGTATAGTTTATCTCTTTGTTTAATGGAGACTATTAGTCCTACAGTGATCCATGGTTTAATTTTTTTATACTTTCTATTAGTGATAACAATTTTATTAGTGCATTTCGAAATGTAATATTGTAAGGTTTTGTAAAATAGTTCTAATGCTGAATATGGGTTATATGTTGAGAGTATATTGTCCCATTTTTCTGATTGAAGTAGATTGTTTAGTGTGACGTAATTAATATCATTTTTTTCAACAGATTCAGAATATTCTTTTAAATTTGAGTTTAAGATGTTGTGTCCGTAAAATGTTGGGTAGTGGTCAGAAATATTTGTTTTTAGAGTTGAGGAAGTAGTTTTAACGTGTTTGTGTGTTTTTACAAATATGTGATCTAGAGTCGTGGAATTATTCAGATTTTCTCTTGTTGGTGAGTTTATATATGACTGATAACCTGCACATGACAAACAATCTAAGTATTCATTTATAGAGTTTGTTCTTTTGTTATTTTCGTTAATGTTTATATTGATATCTCCAGTTAATATTGAAAAGTTGAAGTTATTTTTGTTAGCCGTTTTAAAAAATGAATTAAGTTCGTTAGTGAAGAGTGATTCATTTAAAGAAGGTGATCTATATATAGCTAATATCAGATAATTACAGTTATTGTGGTTGAATGTTAATTCAATTGCATTAGCTGTTTTAAAATCTAAAATTTTGAAGGTAGTTTTCTTAAAACAATTTTTCACAAATACAGTGATTCCATCGTGCCCAGTATGTTTGCATACAGATGAAATAGTGACATATCCTGGAAGGTTATAGGGGATTACCTCTTTCATCTGTGTTTCTGATAAAATTACAATACTCGGAGAAAAATCTAGACTTTCGAGAAGTACACAGAGTTCATCAAAATGCTTTCTTAAGCTTCGTATGTTCATATTAAGAACTGAAAAGTTTATATCTCTAAAGTGATTATTTAGTTCATTAGTATTATTACAAATATAATTTTCATACAAAAAATTTTCGTCAGACATGTTGAAAGAAAAAATTTACACGTGCAATATGGTTACTTGATCCTCTATTCTGCGGGAATGTCTGCCGGCTGTCTTATTTGGATGATTGGGGCTGATTCATCTTTTCTCATCATAACGTGTCCATTTTTAGCCCAGATAAATTTGTATCCAAGTCTTGATGATTTTGCCAGGTACAGTAGGTGTTTATTTTGTGGTGTCAGTTGTTCATTAATGTAAACTTTGTTATCTTCTGGAAAGTTAAAGTTTTTTGTGGACAAAAAACCGTATTTTCTTTTTTTGTCGATGATTTGGTCTCTAATTTCCTTATTTTGAAATGATACAACAATGGCTGGGTATTTGTTTAAAGGATTTCTGTTTTTGATTCGATAAATATTGGTTATTTTTGAGGATTCTGTTTCGCCTTTAATAGTTTCCATTATGTTATTCACTATTTTTGTTATGTTTTCATTATCTTTAAACGGAACTCCCTGTATTTCGATGTTATTTTGTTTGTGCATTTGTTCCAGTTTATTTAATTGTAATTTTATATCCTTATTTTCTGATTGCAGTTGTTTAATAAGTGTATCTTTTTTTAAATTATTTTCTTCGTATTCATCAATTTTATTGCAGCAGAATTCTACAGATTTTTTAAGGTCTCTAAGTTCATTTTTTATTTGATCTTTGAAAGATTTCAATAGTTTTTCTGACAGATCTTCGAATTTTTTTTCCATGAATTTAATCATTTTGTTATCGTTGTAATCGTCCTCTGAATCGGTAGATGGTGCTTTTTTTGTGGCTTTCTTCCTATTCATCTTAAAGTTTTGATTTAATGCACTAGATGGCGTTTAAACTTAAAGAATGGCCGAATGTCTTATTATAATATTAAAAAAAATAATTGGATCCACTAGGGAGCGAACTCTGTTCCTTCCGCACCGTAATGAAAGACGCTAGTAAGGCAGTCCCCTAGGCCGCGGCCTGATTGCCGGTGAGCGTGATAATGTTTGTATATTAAGTGCTATTAACTTTTAAATTGGCAGGTACAGTATTATGTTAGTTATTTTGCGACAAAACTAGCACTGAAAACACTGCACAAATATTAAAATCACTTTAAATGCGTAATTTAAGGGCGGTTTTTTGATGATTAAAGTAGTAGGATATACACTACTCTTTCACAGTTTAATATTAGCCAGTATTTTTGAGATTATTCCTGTTTATACACTATGAATTCAATTGATTTTGGCGGAACAATTTTTGCCGTGCACTCAGTTTGAATGTAGGTACTTAAAAAAGAATAACATGCTACGTACAATAGATAACCTTGTAACGCGGCGGGTACTGAGCATTCAACAGACATCAAGGCTTGTGGAGATTTATGTAGGTGTTCGACACAACACTGGACCCGAAGTTTGGACAAAGTGATTTCCCAGCACATTCCGAAGCTACCTAGATGTCACTTTTGCGTATGATTGAATATAATCGAACCTGATCTAACCCGACACAACAAGAGCAACAATATAAAATAAAAAATGTGCGAAATCGAAAAAAGAAACATTTTCTAATTCAGGTCAAGCAAAAAGTTGTTATTTCTGTACTACATACACTAGTACATGAATGTAAGAACGGAAATAGCCAACTATTTGCAAAGACTCCAAGTAATATCTGTGGGAAAAAGACACTCAATAATTTTAATAAACCGGAGACCGTGAGTCTGATGTGGCAAGCAAATGGCCGGCATCACCCGTCTTGCAATGGAACATGAATGCATGGACGGTAAATACCAACTTTTCGCTGCAACAGTTGATTTTTGTGTTGTCGACGAATTTGTTGGCTCCTCTAGTGGGAACCCTGAAATTTTGTAAAAAGTAGTCCCAGAGAGAGGTCGTCCGTACGTCATCGATGATTGTCCTCTTCCTTCTCGTACGTCTTATATGAAAACGATAAGGTCAAAATATACTAGAACGATGACGTCATGTACGATCTCTCCTTGGCACTACTATACTAAATCAGATAGGACTTGATTAAAGGAAAAGTCCATTCGACAAGGGAGCGAGATCAGAGTGTTATACCAACAACAAATTCCCATCTCGAATTGTACGACATCAAATAATATGCAGTAAAAGTGGTTCCCGTATTTTGAAAAAACGGTTTGAAATATCCAAATATTTCAAAGCGAAGGCGATGCAGATAGCGCAGCTATTTGTATCCATCAAAAGCACCGTACCATCTGTACCACAGCAAAAAAAATACAGTGTAAGACAGGTAGTAACGGGCTATGGATAAACACCATTCAAATTAGATTGACTATGAAGGAACGCATACATTCAGAAGCTTGTTGATCAAGAGATGACTTTAACTTTCAATAAATGGTTCTGAAATACGGCATGTACTGGGCATTCAACAGTCATTAAGATTTGAAGACTTCTCGAAACAGGAGTGTTGTATTACAGACAATGTTAACACGTTGTGAGGCAATGATGACACCATTCTGTTTATACTACAGCACAGTGATGAACATTGTAATGTAGACAGTAAATACTGAGATCTATAGAGAAACCATTCATAACAGATGTATGATATTAGTTAACAGTTTCGATTACTCCAGCTCAGTAAATGAAGACAATTGGAAATTTGTTGATCAATGGATGACATTAAATGCCCAGCACACACCGTACTACATTCAATAAATAGCCCTGTAACACGGTATGTACTGAGTATTCAACAGCCACCAAAGTTTGTAGACTTTTCGCAACAAGAGTGTTGTGTTGTAGACTATGTATTTGTGAGGCTATTTAACTACAGCACATAAAACAGTGTGATGCAGAGAGTACTGAGCTCTATACAGAAACCATTCAGAATACAAGAATTGACTGTGTCGATTACTCGACATGAAGAAATGAAGACCATTTGAAGTTTGTTGATCAATAGATGACATTAAATGCCCGGCGCACACCGAACGACGTTCAATAAATAGCCCCGTCAGACGATATGCACTGAGCATTCAACAGTCATCAAGGTTTGTGGACATCATCCATTCGAATATTTCGTCTAGTTTCATCGTTCCATTTTTTTAACACCGGACAAGAAGCGGCAAAGTGATTTCCAGCACGTTTCGTGTTTACTACAGAAAACTTTATATTACTGAAGATACCTAGAAATCACTTTTGGCATTGGATAAAATTAAACCAAATTTGATCGTGTGGTCCACCTACAAGAGCAACAATATAGGATACATAGTGTGCGAAATCAAATAAGAAACATTATTGTCTACATGGAAAAAAAGATTGATGAAGCACGTAAAGCAAAAAGTCAACATTTCTGTACTACATTATTAGTACATGAATGCAAGATCAGAAATAGCCAACTATTTGCAAAGGCCATTTGTAACATCTGTAAGAAAGACACAAAATTATTAAAAAAAAATCGGAGATGGTGAGTCTGATGTGGCTTGTCGAGCAAATAGCCGGCATGACCCGTCTTGCAATGGAACATGAATGCATGGACGGTAAATACCAACTTTTCTCTGCAACAGTTGATTTTTGTGTTGTTATACTATTTGTTGTCTTCTCTTGTGGAAACCCTCAAATTTTGCAAATATTTTCATTGCGATTGTTATAGTGCCAATTCGACGAGGAAATGAAGACCCTTAGAAGTTTGATGATCAATAGACGATATTAAATGCCGGCACATACCGTACATTAATTAGTAGCCCCGTAGGACGATGTGTACTGAGCATTCAACAGCATCATGGTATGCAGATACCACCTTGTCTGGAAGTTATGTAGATACCCAATGTTTTTGATAAATCGGAGAGAGAATGTTATTTTTGCATGTAAATAAGCGAGAGTGTTGTATTGTAGACTATGTATTTGTGAGGCTATTTAACAACAGCATATAAAACAGTGTAATGCAGAGAGTACTGAGCCCTATACAGAAACCATTCATAATAGAAGAATTGACTGTGTCGACTACTCAATATGAAGAAATGAAGACCATTTGAAGTTTGTTGATCAATAGATGACATTAAATGCCCGGCGCACACCGAACGACGTTCAGTAAATAGCCCCGTCATACGATATGCACTGAGCATTCAACAGTCATCAAGGTTTGTGGACATCATCTAGTCGAATATTTCGTCTAGTTTCATCGTTCCATTTTTTCAACATCGGTCCAGAAGTGTTCTAGTTGGCAAGGTGATTTCCAGCACGTTTCGTGATTACTACAGAAAACTTTATATTACTGAAGATACCAAGAAATCAATTTTGGCATAGAATGGATTGATGAAGCAGGTCAAGCAAAAAGTTAACATTTCTGTACTACATTATTAGTAGATGAATGCAAGAACAGAAATAGTCAACTATTTGCAAAGGCCATTTGTAATATCTGTAAGAAAAAGACACTTAATGATTAAAAAATAAATAAATCTGAGATAGTGAGACTGATAGTGGCTAGTCAAGCAAATAGCCGGCATCACCCGTCTTGCAATGGAACATGAATGCATGGACGGTAAATACCAACTTTTCGCTGCAACAGTTGATTTTTGTATTGTTATACTGTTTGTTGCCTTCTCTTGTGAAAACCCTAAAATTTTGCATATATCTTCATTGCGATAGTCATTTTCCCATTTCAACGAAGAAATGAAGACTCGATGATCAATGAAGAAGTTTGATGATCAATAGTCGACATTAAATGCCAGCACATACCGTACATACAATTAGTAGCCCTGTAGGACGATATGTACTGAGCATTCAACAGCATCATGGTATGCAGATACCACCTTGTCTGAAAGTTATGTAGATACCCAATTTTCTTGATAAATCGGAGAGATAATGTTATTTTTGCATGTAAATAAACAAACAGAAAAAAAACTGTAAGACGAAAACACTCAAGTTATTGACCATTGCCTTAAATTGATGGAGTTTGTCAAGAAAATAGCCAACATCTTCTGTACTACGTTAGAAAATTATTGTATCAACGAATAATGCCAACTATCCGCCAACACCATTCGCAACAGATACGAGAAAGCATAAATCAACAATAAAGAAATTCGTTACTGTAGAAATATTTTTTTCTTCATAATACTCGTAAGATCGACAAGAGCGGCCATGCTGATAGTAAACAAATTGCGCACTACATTTGAATACGAATGTATGGACGACAATTGTTAACTGTCAGCAAGAACCAGTAGCTATAACTAGAACATCAGGAGCTAGAATCGAAAGGTACTTGTAAAGAAGTTGTGAATTTATCGGACGAAGAGATTAATAGATAGAAGGTGCACGTTCTGTTAAACATCGTCCTGTGGATACCACGTACTAGACCAACTAAGTACACGCACAAGATTGTTGATTAACTTACGGTTGCTCTAAAACGTGAGGAAGTAAAAAAATATTAAAACATTGGTACATAGCTATGGGTTAATTGAGTTGGGAGAAGAAATGCTATTTTTGCAAATCTACGTACTGACCTTTAGAAGTTGAATTTTCTCAGTAAAGGACGCCAGAAGAAAGGCGACGACCCCAACAAAAACCCGGCACTACCCTCGTATTGTAGCATCTTAAATGTTAGACAGGCAGTCCTGAGCTTTGGTAGAACTCAATGATCTGGTCCCGAAGTTGCTTGAGCAGGATTACTTGTAGTTTTTTTCCGTGGATACCAAGCAGTTTGCTGGGCTACATAAAGCTAGTGAATTCAGGAAATGAAACAATATATTGAAGAAGCGAAACCAATGGGTTAGGATGCCATCAAACGCCCAGGACAACTTGTACGACTTAGAAAAAAGAGCCATAAGGATTTGAGGCAGTAAAATGGTTTGAAATATTCCAATATTTAAAAGCGGAGGCAATGCAGATGGCGTAGCTATTTGTATCGATCAAAAGAACCGTATCATCTGTACCACAGCAAAAGAAACAGTGTAAGATAGGCAGTAACGGGCTTTGGATAAACACCATTCAAATTAGATTGACTATGAAGGAACACATACATTCAAAAGCTTGTTGATCAAGACATGATAATAACTACCCAGCACATACCGTACTACATTCAATAAATGGTTCTGAAAGACGGCATGTACTGGGCATTCAACAGTCATTAAGATTTGAAGACTTCTGGAAACAAGAGTGTTGTTTTACAGACAATGTTAACACACTGTGAGGCAATGATGACACCATTCTGTTTGTACTAGAGCACAGTGATGAACGTTGTAATGTAGACAGTAAATACTGAGCTCTATAGAGAAACCATTCATAACAGATGTATGATATTAGTTAACAGTCTCGATTACTCCAGCTCAGTAAACAAAGACAATTGGAAATTTGTTGATCAATGGATGACATTGAATGCCCAGCACATACCGTACTACATTCAATAAATAGCCCTGTAAGACGGTATGTACTGAGTATTCAACAGCCACCAAAGTTTGTAGACTTTTCGCAACAAGAGTGTTGTGTTGTAGACTATGTATTTGTGAGGCTATTTAACTACAGCATATAAAACAGTGTGATGCAGAGAGTACTGAGCTCTATACAGAAACCATTCATAATAGAAGAATTGACTGTGTCGAATATGAAGAAATGAGGACCATTTGAAGTTTGTTGATCAATGGATGACATTAAATGCCCAGCACATACCGTACTACATTCAATAAATAGCCCTGTAAGACGGTATGTACTGAGTATTCAACAGCCACCAATTTTTGTAGACTTCTCGCAACAATTCTTGGTTCTACAGCAGATAAAACAGTGTAATGTGCACAGTAGGTACTGAGCTCTATATAGAAACCATTCATAATAGATTAATAAAATTAGTTCACGGTTTCGATACTAGTACGTACTCCAGCTCAGAAAATGAAGACAATCGGAAGTTTGTTGATCAATGGATGACATTAAATGATCAGCACACACCGTGCTACGTCAATAAATAGCCCCGTAAGACGATACGTACTGAGCATTCAATAGTCATCAAGTTTGTGGACGCTATCTTGCCTTGTTTTTTTACGCTTTTCGTGGAGGATTTCTTTTATTGTAGATGTGAGACGTTATATCTTCAACAACGGACCAAAAATGTTCGAAGCTAGGAAAGTGGTTACCAACTCCACTAGACACAGTTAAAGTAAAAATTTTTCATTATTCCACAGTCTATCTTACTACATCAGATAAAAAACAGTGTAAAGCAGACAGAGCGCTGGATAGAAATCAATGTGTTGATTACTCACGATGAGAAAATGAAGATAATCAGAAATTTGTTGAACAATAGATGACATTAAATGCCCAGAACATGCTACGTACAATAGATAACCTTGCAACGCGGCGTGTACTGAGCATTCAACAGACATCAAGGCTTGTGGAATTATGTAGGTGTTCGACACAACACTGGACCCGAAGTTTGGACTAAGTAATTTCCCAGCACATACCGAATGTACTGAAGATACCAAGACGTCACTTTTGCGTATGATTGAATATAATGGAAACTGATCTAGGCGGACACCTACACCTACAAGAGCAAAAATATAAAAATAAAAAAGGAGCGACATCAAATTAAGAAACATTGTGTACATGGAAAATAAGATTGATGAAGCAGGTCAAGCAAAAAGTTTACATTTCTGTACAACATAAGTATATGAATGTAAGAACGGAAATAGCCAACTATTTGCAGAGACCACTTGCAATATTTGTGGGAAAAAGACACACAATTATTTAAAGAAATAAACAAATCGAGATGGTAAGTTTGATGTGGCTAGTCAAGCAAATAGCCGGCATCACCCGTCTTGCAATGGAACATGAATGCATGGACGGTAAATACCAACTTTTCGCTGCAACAGTTGATTTTTGTGTTGTAGACGTGTTTGTTGGTTTTCTAGTGGAAACCCTGAAAATTTGTAAAAAGTAGTCCCAGAGAGAGAGGTCGTACGTACGTCATCGACGATCGTCTTCTTCCTTCTCACACGTCTTGTATGAAAACGAAAAATCAAAATATACCAGAACGATGACGTAATGTACTATCTTCCTCCGGTACTACCATACTTAATCAGATAGCACTTAACTAAAGGAAGAGCGAGACCAGAGTGTTAAACCTACAACAAATTCCCGTTACGTATTTTACGACATCAAATAAAGTACCATAAAAGTGGTTCCCAAGATTTCATTGCGATGGTCATTGTGAAGATTCGACGAGGAAATGAAGACTTTCAGAAGTTTGATGATAAATAGACGACATTAAATACCGTGCATACAATTAGCAGTCCTGTAGGAAGATATTTACTGAGCATTCAATAGCGTCATGGTATGCAGGCATTACCTTGTCTGAAAGTTCTGCAGAGAAATTTCTTTATATATCGGAGAGAAATTTATTACAGCAAATAAATAAGCACCACGGAATAAATAGCACCGCAAAACGAAATGAGCATTCCCAAAGGTTATATAGCATTTCCTTCCGAAATTGATGAAGTTGGTCAAACAAATAGCTAGCATCTTCTGTACCTACTACATTAGAAAATGATTGTATGAACGGAAAATGCCTGCTATCCGCAAAACCGTTCGCAGTAGATACAAGAAAGCACAAAGAAGAAAGGTGAGGACCCTAACAAAAACCCGGCACTACCCTCGTATTGTAGCACGTTAAATGTTAGACAGGCGATACTACATACACTCAGAAGCTTGTTGATCAAGATATGACATTAACTACCTAGCACATACCGTACTACATTCAATAAATGGTTCTGAAAGACGGCATGTACTGGGCATTCAACAGTCATTAAGATTTGAAGACTTCTCGCAACAAGAGTGTTGTGTTACAAACAATGTTAACACGTTGTTCAGCAAAGATGGCACCATTCTGCTTGCACTACAGCACAATTATGAACATTGTAATGTAAACAGTAAATACTGAGCTCTATAGAGAAACCATTCATAACAGGTGTATGATATTAGTTTACAGCATAAATTACTCTAGCTCAGTAAATGAAGACAATTGGAAGTTTGTTGATCAATGGATGACATTAAATGCCCAGCACACACCGTACTACATTCAATAAATAGCCCTGTAAGACGGTATGTACTGAGTATTCAACAGCCATCAAGTTTTGTGGACACAATATCAAGAGTGTTGCGATGCAGACGATGTTAAAATGTTGTGAGGCAATGATGGCACCAATCTGTTCGTTCTACTGCAGATAAAACTGTGTAATGTGCACAGTAAGTACTGAGCTATATATAGAAACCATTCAAATCGATTAATGAAATTAGTTCACCGTTTCGATACTAGTACGTACTCCAGCTCAGGAAATGAAGACAATCGGAAGTCTGTTGATCAATGGATGACATTAAATGATCAGCACACACCGTGCTACGTCAATAAATAGCCCCGTAAGACGATACGTACTGAGCATTCAATAGTCATCAAGTTTGTGGACGCCATCTCGTTGCCAATTGTTTCATTATTTCACAGTCCATATAACTACATCAGATAAAAACAGTGTAAAGCAGTCAAAACACTGGATAAAATTCAGTGTTTTGATTCCTCACGATGAGGAAATGGAGGTAATCAGAATTTTTTTGAACAAAATGTGCCATTAAATGCCCCATGCCAACATGCTACGTACAATAGATAAACTTGTAACGCGTCCTAAACTGAGCACTCAACAGTCATCAAGGCCTGTGGAATTACGTAGGTGAAGATTTCGTCTGATAAGAAGTAATTTTTGCGTATTATTGAATATAATAGAATCTGATCTAGCCAGAAACCTACACCTACAAGAGCAATAATATATAATAAAAAATGTGCGAAATCAAATAAAGAAACATTTTCTACTTCGAATATAAGATTGATGAAGCAGGTCAAGCAAAAAGTCGTTATTTCTGTACTATGAGCTCTATACAGAAACCCGAATAGCCCCGTAAGACGACATGTACTGAGCATTCAACAGTCATCAAGGTTTGTGGTCTTCATGTAGTCGAATATTTCGTCATGTTTCGTCTTTTCGTTTTCTCAACACCGGACCAGAAGTGTTCGAGCTTGCAAGGTGATTTTATCAAGGTGAAAACTTCATATAACTAAAGATACAAAGAGGTTACTTTTGACATAGAATGGAATAAAACAGAATCTGATCGAGCGGTACACCTGCAACAGCAACAATATAAGATAAAAGTAAGTGTGCGAAATCAAATTAAGAAACATTATTGTCTATGTGGAAAATAAGATTGATGAAGCAGGTCAAGCAAAAGGTTAACATTTCTGTACTACATTATTAGTACATGAATGCAAGAACAGAAATAGCCAACTATTTGCAAAGGCCATTTGTAAAATCTGTAAGAAAGACACTAAATTATTACAAAAAAAATCGGAGATGGTGAGTCTGATGTGGCTTGTCGAGCAAATAGCCGGCATCACCCGTCTTGCAATGGAACATGAATGCATGGAGGGTGAATACCAACTTTTCGCTGCAACAGTTGATTTTTGTGTTGTTATACTGTTTGTTGTCTTCTCTTGTGGAAACCCTCAAATTTTGCAAATATTTTCATTGCGATTGTTATAGTGCCAATTCGACGAGGAAATGAAGACTCTCAGAAGTTTGATGATCAATAGACGACATTAAATGCCGGCACATACCGTACATACAATTAGTAGCCTCGTAGGACGATGTGTACTGAGCATTCAACAGCATCATGGTATGCAGAAACCACCTTGTCTAGAAGTTATGTAGATACCCAATGTTTTTGATAAATCGGAGAGAGAATGTTATTTTTGCATGTAAATAAGCAAGAGTGTTGTATTGTAGACTATGTATTTGTGAGGCTATTTAAGAACAGCATATAAAACAGTGTAATGCAGAGAGTACTGAGCTCTATACAGAAACCATTCATAATAGAAGAATTGACTGTGTCGACTACTCAATATGAAGAAATGAAGACCTTTTGAAGTTTGTTAATCAGTAGATGACATTAAATGCCCGGCGCACACCGAACGACGTTCAGTAAATAGCCCCGTCACACGAAATGCACTGAGCATTCAACAGTCATCAGTCATCATTGAGGACATCATCTATTTCGTCTATTTTCATCATTCCATTTTTTCAACATCGGACCAGAAGTGTTCTAGTTGGCAAGGTGATTTCCAGCACGTTTCGTGATTACTACAGAAAACTTTATATTACTGAAGATACCAAGAAATCAATTTTGGCATAGAATGGATTGATGAAGCAGGTCAAGCAAAAAGTTTACATTTCTGTACTACATTATTAGTAGATGAATGCAAGAACAGAAATAGTCAACTATTTGCAAAGGCCATTTGTAATATCTGTAAGAAAAAGACACTTAATGATTAAAAAATAAATAAATCGGAGATAGTGAGTCTGATATGGCTAGTCAAGCAAATAGCCGGCATCACCCGTCTTGCAATGGAACATAAATGCATGGACGGTAAATACCAACTTTTCGCTGCAACAGCTGATTTTTGTATTGTTATACTGTTTGTTGCCTTCTCTTGTGAAACCCCTAAAATTTTGCATATATCTTCATTGCAATAGTCATTTTCCCATTTCAACGAAGAAATGAAGACTCGATGATCAATGAAGAAGTTTGATGATCAATAGAAGACATTAAATGCCAGCACATACCGTACATACAATTAGTAGCCCTGTAGGACGATATGTACTGAGCATTCAACAGCATCATGGTATGCAGATACCACCTTGTCTGAAAGTTATGTAGATACACAATTTTCTTGATAAATCGGAGAGATAATGTTATTTTTGCATATAAATAAACAAACAGAAAAAAAACTGTAAGACGAAAACAGTCAGGTTATTGACCATTGCCTTATGAAATTGATGGAGTTTGTCAAGAAAATAGCCAACATCTTCTGTACTACGTTAGAAAATTATTATCAACGAATAATGCCAACTATCCGCCAACACCATTCACAACAGATACGAGAAAGCACAAATCGACAATAAAGAAATTCGTTACTGTAGAAATATTTTTTTCTTCATAATACTCTTAAGATCGACAAGAGCGCCCATGCTGACAAATTGCGCACTACATTTGAATACGAATGTATGGACGACAATATTGTTAACTGTCAGCAAGAACCAGTTAACAATCAGGAGCTAGAATCGAAAGGTACTTGTAAAGAAGTTGTGAATTTATCGGACGAAGAGATTAATAGATAGAAGGTGGACGTTCTGTTAAACATAGTCCTGTGGATACCACGTACTAGACCAACTAAGTACACGCACAAGATTGTTGATTAACTTACGGTTGCTCTAAAACGTGAGGAAGTAAAAAAATATTAAATCATTGGTACATAAAATAATAGCTATGGGTTGATTGAGTTGGGAGAAGAAATGCTATTTTTGCAAATCTATGTATTGACCTTTAGAAGTTGAATTTTCTCAGTAAAAGACGCCGGAAAAAGGCGACGACCCCAATAAAAACCCGGCACTACCCTCGTATTGTAGCAACTTAAATGTTTGACAGGCAGAACTGAGCTTCGGTAGAACTCAATGATCTGGTCCCGAAGTTGATTGAGCAGGATTACTTGTAGTTTTTTCCGTGGATACCAAGCAGTTTGCTGGGCTAAATAAAGCTAGTGAATTCAGGAAATGAAACAATATATTGAAGAAGCAAAACCAATGGGTTAGGATGCCATCAAACGCCCAGGACAACTTGTCCGACTTAAAACAAAGAGCCATACGGATTTGAGGCAGTAAAATGGTTTGAAATATTCCAATATTTAAAAGCGAAGGCAATGCAGATGGCGTAGCCATTTGTATCCATCAAAAGAAGCGTACCATCTGTACCACAGCAAAAGAAACAGTGTAAGATAGGCAGGGCTTTGGATAAACACCATTCAAATTAGATTGACTATGAAGGAACACATACATTCAAAAGCTTGTTGATCGAGACATGATAATAACTACCCAGCACATACCGTACTACATTCAATAAATGGTTGTGAAAGACGGCATGTACTGGGCATTCAACAGTCATTAAGATTTGAAGACTTCTCGAAAAAAGAGTGTTGTTTTACAGACAATGTTAACACACTGTGAGGCAATGATGACACCATTCTGTTTGTACTAGAGCACAGTGATGAACATTGTAATGTAGACAGTAAATACTGAGCTCTATAGAGAAACCATTCATAACAGATGTATGATATTAGTCTATTATAACAGTCTCGATTACTCCAGCTCAGTAAACAAAGACAATTGGAAATTTGTTGATCAATGGATGACATTTAATGCCCAGCACATACCGTACTATATTCAATAAATAGCCCTATAAGACGGTATGTACTGAGTATTCAACAGCCACCAAAGTTTGTAGACTTTTCGCAACAAGTTTGTTGTGTTGTAGACTATGTATTTGTGAGGCTATTTAACTACAGCATATAAAACAGTGTGATGCAGAGAGTACTGAGCTCTATACAGAAACCATTCATAATAGAAGAATTGACTGTGTCGACTACTCAATATGAAGAAATGAAGACCATTTGAAGTTTGTTGATCAATGGATGACATTAAATGCCCAGCACATACCGTACTACATTCAATAAATAGCCCTGTAAGACGGTATGTACTGAGTATTCAACAGCCACCAATTTTTGTAGACTTCTCGCAACAATTCTTGGTTCTACAGCAGATAAAACAGTGTAATGTGCACAGTAGGTACTGAGCTCTATATAGAAACCATTCAAATAGATGAATAAAATTAGTTCACGGTTTCGATACTAGTACGTACTCCAGCTCAGAAAATGAAGACAATCGGAAGTTTGTAGATCAATGGATGACATTAAATGATCAGCACACACCGTGCTACGTCAATAAATAGCCCCGTAAGACGATACGTACTGAGCATTCAATAGTCATCAAGTTTGTGGACTCCATCTTGCCTTTTTTTACGCTTTGCGTGGAGGATTTCTTTTATTGTAGATGTGAGACGTTATATCTTCAACAACGGACCAAAAATGTTAACAACAGAGGAAAGTGGTTACCAACTCCACTAGACACAGTTAAAGTAAAATTGTTTCATTATACCACAGTCTATCTTACTACATCAGATAAAAAACAGTGTAAAGCAGACAGAGCGCTGGATAGAAATCAATGTGGTGATTACTCACGATGAGAAAATGAAGATAATCAGAAATTTGTTGAACAATAGATGACATTAAATGCCCAGAACATGCTACGTACAATAGATAACCTTGCAACGCGGCGTGTACTGAGCATTCAACAGACATCAAGGCTTGTGGAATTATGTAGGTGTTCGACACAACACTGGACCCGAAGTTTGGACTAAGTAATTTCCCAGCACATACCGAATGTACTGAAGATACCAAGACGTCACTTTTGCGTATGATTGAATATAATGGAAACTGATCTAGGCGGACACCTACACCTACAAGAGCAAAAATATAAAAATAAAAAAGGAGCGACATCAAATTAAGAAACATTGTGTACATGGAAAATAAGATTGATGAAGCAGGTCAAGCAAAAAGTTTACATTTCTGTACTACATAAGTATATGAATGTAAGAACGGAAATAGCCAACTATTTGCAGAGACCACTTGCAATATTTGTGGGAAAAAGACACACAATTATTTAAAGAAATAAACAAATCGAGATGGTAAGTTTGATGTGGCTAGTCAAGCAAATAGCCGGCATCACCCGTCTTGCAATGGAACATGAATGCATGGACGGTAAATACCAACTTTTCGCTGCAACAGTTGATTTTTGTGTTGTAGACGTATTTGTTGGTTTTCTAGTGGAAACCCTAAAAATTTGTAAAAAGTAGTCCCAGAGAGAGAGGTCGTACGTACGTCATCGACAAGAAGACTCCTTCTCACACGTCTTGTATGAAAACGAAAAATCAAAATATACCAGAACGATGACGTAATGTACAATCTTCCTCCGGCACTACCATACTTAATCAGATAGCACTTAACTAAAGGAAGAGCGAGACCAGAGTGTTAGACCTACAACAAATTCCCGTTACGTATTTTACGACATCAAATAAAGTACCATAAAAGTGGTTCCCAAGATTTCATTGCGATGGTCATTGTGAAGATTCGACGAGGAAATGAAGACTTTCAGAAGTTTGATGATAAATAGACGACATTAAATACCGTGCATACAATTAGCAGTCCTGTAGGAAGATATTTACTGAGCATTCAACAGCGTCATGGTATGCAGGCATTACCTTGTCTGAAAGTTCTGCAGAGAAATTTCTTTATATATCGGAGAGAAATTTATTACTGCAAGTAAATAAGCACCACGGAATAAATAGCACCGCAAAACGAAATGAGCATTCCCAAAAGTTATAGAGCATTTCCTTCCGAAATTGATGAAGTTGGTCAAGCAAATAGCTGACATCTTCTGTACTACATTAGAAAGTGATTGTATGAACGGAAAATGCCTGCTATCCGCAAAACCATTCGCAATAGATACGAGAAAGCACAAATCGACAATAAAGAAATTCGTTACTATAGAAATATTTTTTTCTTCATAATACTCGTAAGATCGACGAGAGCGGCCATGCTGACAGTAAACAAATTGCGCACTACATTTGAATATGATTGTATGGACGACAATTGATAACTGTCAGCAAGAACCAGTTAACAATCAGGAGCTAGAATCGAAAGGTACTTGTAAAGACACGGGCATGTGCCTAGTATGGTGGTCGAAAAATCCCCAATTTATGTAACGAACCATTTAAAGAATAAAGAAACTTAAAAAAAAAAAAAAAAGTTGTGAATTTATCGGACGAAGAGATTAATAGATAGAAGGTGCACGTTCTGTTAAACATCGTCCAGTGAATACCACGTACTAGACTAACTAAGAACATGCACAAGATTGCTGATTAACTTACGGTTGCTCTAAAACGTGAGCAAGTAAAAAAATATTAAAACATTGGTAAATAAAATAATAGTTATGGGTTTATTGAGTTGGGAGAAGAAATGTTATTTTTGCAATCGGAAGTCTGTTGATCAATGGATGACATTAAATGATCAGCACACACCGTGCTACGTCAATAAATAACCCCGTAAGACGATACGTACTGAGCATTCAATAGTCATCAAGTTTGTGGACGCCATCTCGTTGCCAATTGTTTCATTATTTCACAGTCCATATAACTACATCAGATAAAAACAGTGTAAAGCAGTCAAAACACTGGATAAAATTCAGTGTTTTGATTCCTCACGATGAGGAAATGGAGGTAATCAGAATTTTTTTGAACAAAATGTGCCATTAAATGCCCCATGCCAACATGCTACGTACAATAGATAAACTTGTAACGCGTCCTAAACTGAGCACTCAACAGTCATCAAGGCCTGTGGAATTACGTAGGTGAAGATTTCGTCTGATAAGAAGTAATTTTTGCGTATTATTGAATATAATAGAATCTGATCTAGCCAGAAACCTACACCTACAAGAGCAATAATATATAATAAAAAATGTGCGAAATCAAATAAAGAAACATTTTCTACTTCGAATATAAGATTGATGAAGCAGGTCAAGCAAAAAGTCGTTATTTCTGTACTATGAGCTCTATACAGAAACCCGAATAGCCCCGTAAGACGACATGTACTGAGCATTCAACAGTCATCAAGGTTTGTGGTCTTCATGTAGTCGAATATTTCGTCATGTTTCGTCTTTTCGTTTTCTCAACACCGGACCAGAAGTGTTCGAGCTTGCAAGGTGATTTTATCAAGGTGAAAACTTCATATAACTAAAGATACAAAGAGGTTACTTTTGACATAGAATGGAATAAAACAGAATCTGATCGAGCGGTACACCTGCAACAGCAACAATATAAGATAAAAGTAAGTGTGCGAAATCAAATTAAGAAACATTATTGTCTATGTGGAAAATAAGATTGATGAAGCAGGTCAAGCAAAAGGTTAACATTTCTGTACTACATTATTAGTACATGAATGCAAGAACAGAAATAGCCAACTATTTGCAAAGGCCATTTGTAAAATCTGTAAGAAAGACACTAAATTATTACAAAAAAAATCGGAGATGGTGAGTCTGATGTGGCTTGTCGAGCAAATAGCCGGCATCACCCGTCTTGCAATGGAACATGAATGCATGGAGGGTGAATACCAACTTTTCGCTGCAACAGTTGATTTTTGTGTTGTTATACTGTTTGTTGTCTTCTCTTGTGGAAACCCTCAAATTTTGCAAATATTTTCATTGCGATTGTTATAGTGCCAATTCGACGAGGAAATGAAGACTCTCAGAAGTTTGATGATCAATAGACGACATTAAATGCCGGCACATACCGTACATACAATTAGTAGCCTCGTAGGACGATGTGTACTGAGCATTCAACAGCATCATGGTATGCAGAAACCACCTTGTCTAGAAGTTATGTAGATACCCAATGTTTTTGATAAATCGGAGAGAGAATGTTATTTTTGCATGTAAATAAGCAAGAGTGTTGTATTGTAGACTATGTATTTGTGAGGCTATTTAAGAACAGCATATAAAACAGTGTAATGCAGAGAGTACTGAGCTCTATACAGAAACCATTCATAATAGAAGAATTGACTGTGTCGACTACTCAATATGAAGAAATGAAGACCTTTTGAAGTTTGTTAATCAGTAGATGACATTAAATGCCCGGCGCACACCGAGTGTTAGACCTACAACAAATTCCCGTTACGTATTTTACGACATCAAATAAAGTACCATAAAAGTGGTTCCCAAGATTTCATTGCGATGGTCATTGTGAAGATTCGACGAGGAAATGAAGACTTTCAGAAGTTTGATGATAAATAGACGACATTAAATACCGTGCATACAATTAGCAGTGCTGTAGGAAGATATTTACTGAGCATTCAACAGCGTCATGGTATGCAGGCATTACCTTGTCTGAAAGTTCTGCAGAGAAATTTCTTTATATATCGGAGAGAAATTTATTACTGCAAGTAAATAAGCACCACGGAATAAATAGCACCGCAAAACGAAATGAGCATTCCCAAAAGTTATAGAGCATTTCCTTCCGAAATTGATGAAGTTGGTCAAGCAAATAGCTGACATCTTCTGTACTACATTAGAAAGTGATTGTATGAACGGAAAATGCCTGCTATCCGCAAAACCATTCGCAATAGATACGAGAAAGCACAAATCGACAATAAAGAAATTCGTTACTATAGAAATATTTTTTTCTTCATAATACTCGTAAGATCGACGAGAGCGGCCATGCTGACAGTAAACAAATTGCGCACTACATTTGAATATGATTGTATGGACGACAATTGATAACTGTCAGCAAGAACCAGTTAACAATCAGGAGCTAGAATCGAAAGGTACTTGTAAAGACACGGGCATGTGCCTAGTATGGTGGTCGAAAAATCCCCAATTTATGTAACGAACCATTTAAAGAATAAAGAAACTTAAAAAAAAAAAAAAAGTTGTGAATTTATCGGACGAAGAGATTAATAGATAGAAGGTGCACGTTCTGTTAAACATCGTCCAGTGAATACCACGTACTAGACTAACTAAGTACATGCACAAGATTGCTGATTAACTTACGGTTGCTCTAAAACGTGAGCAAGTAAAAAAATATTAAAACATTGGTAAATAAAATAATAGTTATGGGTTTATTGAGTTGGGAGAAGAAATGTTATTTTTGCAAAACTACGTACTGACCTTTAGAAGTTGGACTTTCTCAGTTAAAGATGCCAGAAGAAAGGTGAGGACCCTAACAAAAACCCGGCACTACCCTCCTATTGTAGCACGTTAAATGTTAACAGGCGATACTACATACACTCAGAAGCTTGTTGATCAAGATATGACATTAACTACCTAGCACATACCGTACTACATTCAATAAATGATTCTGAAAGACGGCATGTACTGGGCATTCAACAGTCATTAAGATTTGAAGACTTCTCGCAACAAGAGTGTTGTGTTACAAACAATGTTAACACGTTGTTCAGCAATGATGGCACCATTCTGCTTGCAGCACAATGATGAACATTGTAATGTAAACAGTAAATACTGAGCTCTATAGAGAAACCATTCATAACAGGTGCATGATATTATTTCACAGCATAAATTACTCTAGCTCAGTAAATAAAGACAATTGGAAGTTTGTTGATCAATGGATGACATTAAATGCCCAGCACACACCGTACTACATTCAATAAATAGCCCTGTAAGACGGTATGTACTGAGTATTCAACAGCCATCAAGTTTTGTGGACACAATATCAAGAGTGTTGCGATGCAGACGATGTTAAAATGTTGTGAGGCAATGATGGCACCAATCTGTTCGTTCTACAGCAGATAAAACTGTGTAATGTGCACAATAGGTACTGAGCTATATATAGAAACCATTCAAATCAATTAATGAAATTAGTTCACCGTTTCGATACTAGTACGTACTCCAGCTCAGGAAATGAAGACAATCGGAAGTTTGTTGATCAATGGATGACATTAAATGATCAGCACACACCGTGCTACGTCAAGAAATAGCCCCGTAAGACGATACGTACTGAGCATTCAATAGTCATCAAGTTTGTGAACGCCATCTCGTTGCCAATTGTTTCATTATTTCACAGTCCATATAACTACAACAGATAAAAACTGTGTAAAGCAGTCAAAACACTGGATAGAATTCAGTGTGTTGATTACTCACGATGAGGAAATGAAGGTAGAAGGCAGATGACATTAAATGCCCGGCGCACACCGAACGACGTTCAGTAAATAGCCCCGTCACACAATATGCACTGAGCATTCAACAGTCATCAAGGTTTGTGGACATCATCTAGTCGAATATTTCGTCTAGTCTCATCGTTCCCTTTTTTCAACATCGGACCAGAAGTGTTCTAGTTGGCAAGGTGAT
This sequence comes from Limnephilus marmoratus, assembly GCA_917880885.1. Taxonomy (NCBI): domain Eukaryota; kingdom Metazoa; phylum Arthropoda; class Insecta; order Trichoptera; family Limnephilidae; genus Limnephilus; species Limnephilus marmoratus. The sequence continues at coordinate 26,347,893 of OU862928.1, forward strand.
TTCCAGCACGTTTCGTGATTACTACAGAAAACTTTATATTACTGAAGATACCAAGAAATCAATTTTGACATAGAATGGATTGATGAAGCAGGTCAAGCAAAAAGTTTACATTTCTGTACTACATTATTAGTAGATGAATGCAAGAACAGAAATAGTCAACTATTTGCAAAGGCCATTTGTAATATCTGTAAGAAAAAGACACTTAATGATTAAAAAATAAATAAATCGGAGATAGTGAGTCTGATATGGCTAGTCAAGCAAATAGCCGGCATCACCCGTCTTGCAATGGAACATGAATGCATGGACATGTTGATCAATGGATGACATTAAATGCCCAGCACATACCGTACTTCATTCAATAAATACCCTGTAAGACGGTATGTACTGAGTATTCAACAGCCACCAAAGTTTGTGGACCTTTCGCAACAAGAGTGTTATGTTGTAGACTATGTATTTGTGAGACTATTTAACTACAGCATATAAAACAGTGTGATGCAGAGAGTACTGAGCTCTATACAGAAACTATTCATAATAGAAGAATTGACTGTGTCAATTTCTCGATATGAAGAAATGAAGACCATTTGAAGTTTGTTGATTAATAGATGACATTAAATGCCCGGCGCATATTGAACGACGTTCAATAAATAGCCACGTCACACGATATGCACTGAGCATTCAACCGTCATCAAGGTTTGTGGACATCATCTAGGCAAACATTACGTCTAGTTTCAACGTTCCATTTTTTTTCAACACCCGACTAGAAGTGTTCTAGCTGGCAAGGTGATTTCCAGCACGTCCCGTATTTACTACAGAAATCTGTATATTACTGAAGATGTCAAGAAATCACTACGGCATAGAATGGAAGACAACAGAATCTGATCCAGCGGTACCTACACCTACAAGAACAAAAATGTACAACACAAAATGTATTGTACAAAAGAAAAATAAAAAAACACTATAGTTTGTAAGATTGTCTATATGGAAAATAAGGTTGATGAAGCAGGTCAAGCAAAACTGTACTACATTAGTATATGAATGTAAGAAAGGAAAAAGCTAACTATTTGCAAAGACCACTTGTAATATTTGTAGGAAAAAGACACTCAATAATTTTAATTAATCGGAGATGGTGAGTTTCATGTGTTTAGCCAAGCAAATAGCCGGTATCACCCGTCTTGCAATGGAACATGAATGCATGGACGGTAAATACCAACTTTTTGCTGCAAGAGTTGATTTTTGAATTTTTATTATCTTCTCTTGTGGAAACCCTGAAATTTTGCATATATTTTCATTGCGTCATTGTGCCAACTCGATGAGGAAATGAAGACCCTCAGAAGTTTGATGATCAATAGATGACATTAATTGCCGGCACATACCGTACATACAATTAGCAGCCCTGTAGGATGATATGTACTGAGCATTCAACAGCGTCATGGTATATAGGCATCACCATTTTTGAAAGTTCTGCAGAGAAATTTCTTTATATATCGGAGAGAAATTTACTATTGAAAGTAAATAGCATTCAACCGTCCCAAAGGTCATAGAGCATTTCCTTACGAAATTGATGAAGTTGGTCAAGCAAATAGCTAGCATCTTCTGTACTACATTAGAAAATGATTGTATGAACGGAAAATACCTGCTATCCGCAAAACCATTCGCAATAGATACGAGAAAGCACAAATCAACAATAAAGAAATTCGTTAATGCGGAAATATTTTTTCTTTATAATACTCGTTAGATCGATGAGAGCGGCCATGCTGACAGTAAACAAATTGCGCACTACATTTAAATAAGAATGTATGGACGACAATTGTCAACTGTCCGCAAGAACCAGTTAACAATCAGAAACTGGAATCGGAAGTAAAGGATTGTAAAGAAGTTGTGAATTTATCAGATGAAGATATTAATAGATATGAGGTGCAGGTTCTGTTAAACATCGTCCTGTGGATACCACTGATTTTACCGTAGGTACTAGACCAAGTAAATTTACGCACAAGATTGTTGATTACCCTAAGGTTGCTCGAAAACGGCAGAATTAAAGAGGATGTAAAAAAATGTTAAAAACATTGGTGAATAAAATAATAGTTATGGGATAATTGAGTTGGGAGAAGAAATGCAATTGCAAAACTACTGTTGACCTTTAGAAGTTGGATTTTCTCAGTTAAAGATGCTGGAAGAAAGGCGAGGACCCCAACAAAAACCCGGTACTACCCTCGTACTGCAGCACGTTAAATGTAAGACAGGAGCTTCATTAGAAATCAATGATCTGGTCCAGAAATTGATTGAAAAGGATTACTTGTTGGTTTTTCCGTGGATACCAAGCAGTTTGCTGGACTAATTAAGGTCAATGAATTCAGGAAATGATACAGAGTACATTAAGGAAGTAAAGCCAACGGGTTAGGATACCATCAAACATCCAGGACAACTTGTACGACTTTAAGCAAAGAGCCAAAATGACATGATGTAGTAAAAAGGTTTGAAATATCCCAATATTACAAAGTGAAGGCGATGCAGGTGGCGTAGCAATTTGTCTCCACCAAAAGTACCGTACCATCTGTACCACAGCAAAAGAAACTGTGTAAGACGCGCAGTAACGGGCTTTGGATAGACACCATTCAAATAAGGCTGACTGTGCATTCAGAAGCTTATTGATCAAGAGACGACATCAACTGCCCAGCACATTCTGTACTATTTTCGAAAAATGGTTCTGTCAGACGGCATGTACTGGGCATTCAACAGTCATTAAGATTTGAAGACTTCTCGCAACAAGAGTGTTGTGTTACAGACAATGTTAACATGTTGTGAGGCAATGATGGTACCATTCTGTTTGTACTAGAGCACAGTGATGAACATTGTTATGTAAACAGTAAATACTGAGCTCTACAGATAAACCGTCCATAATAGATTACTTGTATAAATTACTCCAGCTCAGTAAATGAAGACAATTGGAAGTTTGTTGATCAATGGATGACATTAAATGCCCAGCATATACCGTACTACATTCAATAAATAGCCCTGTAAGACGGTATGTACAGAGTATTCAACAGCCACCAAGGTTTGTAAACTTCTCGCAACAAGAGTGTTGCGTTGTAGACTATGTATTTGAGAGGCTATTTAACTACATCATATAAAACCGTGTAATAAAAATAACAATTCTTTGCAAATTTGTATAGCGCCGTTTTGTAAAAAAATTACCTCAAGGGTGTTGTGCAAATGTGCAAGTGTAATGCAGAAATTACTGAGCTCTATGCAGAAACCCTTCATAATGGCAAATTGCTCGCGTCATTAGCTTCAGCTCAGGAAATGAAGACAATCGGAAGTTTGTTGATCAATGGATGACATTAAATGATCAGCACACACCGTGCTACGTCAATAAATAGTCCCGTAAGAGGATACGTACTGAGCATTCAATAGTCATCAAGTTTGTGGACGCCATCTCGTTGCCAATTGTTTCATTATTTCACAGTCCACATTACTACATCAGATAAAAACAGTGTAAAGCAGACAAAACACTGGATAGAATTCAGTGTGTTGATTACTCACGATGAGGAAATGGAGGTAATCAGAATGTTTTTGAACAAAATATGCCATTAAATGCCCCGAACATGCTACGTACAATAGATAAACTTGTAACGCGTCGTAAACTGAGCAGTCATCAAGACTTGTGGAATTATGTAGGTGAAGATTTCGTCGAGTTTCGACTGATAAGAAGTAATTTTCGCGTATAATTGAATATAATAGAATCTGATCTAGCCGGTCATCTACACCTACAAGAGCAACAAAATATAATAAAATTGTGCGAAATCAATTAAAGAAACATTTTCTACTTCGAAAATAAGATTGATGAAGCAGGTCAAGCAAAAAGTCGTTATTTCTGTACTATAAGCTCTATATAGAAACCATTCATAATAGAAGAATTGACTGTGTGGACTACTCAATATGAAGAAATGAAGACCATTTGAAGTTTGTTGATCAATAGATGACATTAAATGCCCGGCGCACACCGAACGACGTTCAGTAAATAGCCCCGTCACACGATATGTACTGAGCATTCAACAGTCATCAAGGTTTGTGGACATCATCTAGTCGAAAATTTCGTCTAGTTTCATCGTTCCATTTTTTCAACATCGGACCAGAAGTGTTCTAGTTGGCAAGGTGATTTCCAGCACGTTTCGTGTTTACTACAGAAAACTTTATATTACTGATGATACCAAGAAATCAATTTTGGCATAGAATAGATTGATGAAGCAGGTCAAGCAAAAAGTTTACATTTCTGTACTACATTAATAGTAGATAAATGCAAGAACAGAAATAGCCAACTATTTGCAAAGGCCATTTGTAATATCTGTAAAAAAAGACACTAAATTATTGAAAAATTAATAAATCGTAGACGGTCAGTCTGACGGAGTGGTTAGTCAAGCAAATAGCCGGCATCACCCGTCTTGCAATGGAACATGAATGCATGGACGGTAAATACCAACTTTTCGCTGCAACAGCTGATTTTTGTGTTGTTATACCGTTTGTTGTCTTCTCTTGTGAAAACCCTGAAATTTTGCATACATATATCTTCATTGCGTTAGTCATTTTCCCGTTTCAACGAAGAAATGAAGACTCAGAAGTTTGATGATCAATAGACGACATTAAATGCCGGCACATACCGTACATACAATTAGTAGCCCTGTAGGACGATATGTTATGTACTGAGCATTCAACAGCATCATGGTATGCAGATACCACCTGAAAGTTATGTTATTTTTGCATGTAAATAAGCAAACAGAAACTGTAAGACGAAAACAGTCTTAAGATAATAGCCAAAATCTTCTGTACTACATTAGAAAATGATTGTATCAACGGAAAATGCCAACTATCCGCCAAAACCATTCGCAATAAATACGAGAAAGCGTAAATCAACTATAAAGGAATTCGTTAATGTAGAAATATTTTTGTTTTAGTTAAAATATATTTTCTTGATAATACTCGTAAAATCGGCGAGAGTGGCCAAGCAGAAAGTAAACAAGTTGTGCATTACATTTGAATAATAACATAAGGATGACAGTTGCCAACTATCTGCAAGAACTTAGCGTATAAAATTTCCGTTCTTAGGAAGTTGTGAAATTATTGGACGAAGAGATAAATAGTTGTAATGAAGACAGTTGGTACTGAGTTCTATATTTAATAAATAGCCCTTTATGACGGTATGTACTGAGTATTCAACATCCACCAATGCTTGTAGACTTCTCGCAACAAGAGTATTGTGTTGTAGACTATATATTTGTGAGGATATTTGACTACAGCATATAAAAAGTGTAATGCCGATTATTCAAAACGAAAAAATGAAGACAATTTGTTGATCAATAGATGTCATTAAATGCCCAACACACACCGTACCACGGTCAATAAATAGCCCCGTAAGACGGCATGTACTGAGTATTCAACAGCCACCAAGGTTTGTAGACTTTTCGCAACAAGGGTGTTGTGTTGGAGACTATGTAACTACAGCATATAAAACAGTGAAACGCGGAGAGTACTGAGCACTAAATAATAACCATGCATAGTAGAAGAGTTTACTGTGTCGATTACTCAAGATGAAGAAATTAATTCAATTGGATATTTGTTGATCGATAGATGACATTGAATGCCCAGCGCACACCGAACGACATTCAATAAATAGCATTGTAAGACGGCATGTACTGAGTATTCAACGACTCCCAAGGTTTGTAGATTTCTCGCAACAACAGTGTTGTGTTGTAGACTATGTGACAGTGTAATACAGAGATATCCGAGCTGCATGTATGAAATGACGAAAATCGGAAGATTGGGGATCAATAGATGACATTAAATGCCCAGCGCACACTGAACGACATTCAATAAATAGCCCTGCAAGTCAGCATGTACTGGGTATTCAATGACTCCCAAGGTTTGTAGATTTCTCGCAACAACAGTGTTGTGTTGTAGACTATGTAACAGGGTAATACAGAGATTACTGAGTTGTATATAGAAACCATTAGCAATATAAGAATTCACTGTGTAATTACCAAAGATGAAGAAACGAAGAATATCCGAAAATTGATGATTAATAGGCAACATTAAATGCCCAGCCCATACCGAACGACGTTCAATAAATATCACCGTAAGACGGCATGTACTGAGTATTCAACAACCGCCAAGGTTTGTAGATTTCTCACAAGAGTGCTGTGTTGTAGACTATGTAACTGCAGCATGTGAAACAGTGTAATGCAGACAGTACAGAGCTCTATTGAATATCCATACGTTGTAAAAGAAATCGATGTGTCGATTACTAAAAATGAAGAAATTGATAATCAACAGGCAACATTAAATGCCCAGCGCACACCGAACGACAGCCGTAAAAATAGCCCTGTAAGACGGCATGTACTGAATATTCAACGACCATCAAGGTTAGTAGACCTTTTGCAACGTGTTGTAGGCAATGCAGACTTGTTAGGGGTCCTGTCTTGTGGAGTTTTCCATTCACATCAGTTAGCACTTGATTGAACAAAGAGGTGAAATCTATTCGGTAAAAAAACGAAACCCTGGGGGGCGGTTCTAGTTCTACCAAAGATATTCAAATACAGAATAGATATGCTATGGTGTCCGCGCAACTGTCGCCGGACTACGCGCTAATTAGTGTAGTTTTCATACAAAAAGAATTTGTTCATTTCGTTGATTTTTTGAAAATGTGCATTAATATTGGTTAACAATATATTTTGAATAAGGAAAGAATTCGTTCATTTAGTTTAACGTTCGTTTGGTTTATTCGATAATTATTTGTTCGTTAAGTTTATTTGTTAATTGGTAAACAATATCGGCGACACCCGGAAGCGCAGACCCACATAGTAAAAACAGCAAATAGCACATCTACTTATATTTCAATATCTTTGGGTTCTACGTATAAATAATGAAATTTTGGGGATGGTGTTTGGAGGACACTTTTAAGGAAAGTTCTGAAGGAAAAAGGTATGAGGGGTGGAATCTGGGACAGTGTGTCAAGGAGTGACGGATGTATGAATCCATCCCTCCTACTGGACTGAGGGTCCGTCTGGAGGTCAAAAGGTCTCTCTTAACCAGTCTTCCGGTCCGACCCGCTAAAGTCGTTAATTTGGGTAATTGTAACTACTCAGGTTGATCAGGAATGGCATCCAGAACAAACTCCAGGCACCACTTGTGCCACAAAAGTGGTACCCGGGATTCGGCAAAAGTTTTGATGAGATCAGCCTGCCGATTCGAAAACAATTATTTTATAATATATGATGTACGATCATGAATAAGGCCAGGTAAATAGCCAGCGTTTTCCGTGCTACATGAGATTATTAATGTATGTACGGAACACACTAGCTATTCGCAAGTTCAATATGATCGAAGGTGATACATTTTTCAAAGACCAAATAAAGTGACTTTAATATCGACAACCCTGAATTGTTGAAACTAATTTGCATGTACCTGCAAGCTCGAAGCATAGAATATACTTTTAAATGTAACCTCAATACTAATTACTTTATTAATCGTATTCACCAATAAGGAACTCCAGTGAAAAATATTATGGCTTTAAAAAAATATGTTCATACAGACCAATAAACGCTGATTCTGAATATACAAGTTTTTTTTCATAATATTAAACGTAGAGTTCGTAAAAAAAATATTAAAAAGTCCATTTTTTAACGTCTCGTTAAAATACACTGTAAAGTTGGTACGACTGAATGGTTAGTGCTGACGTCACGCGTCACCAGTCATTGTATCACATTGTATTAAAATCAATTGAAATGTGGGTATGGCACAAGCCATCAGTATTAACAACATTTAATGTTATTCTTTATTTCATACTGGTTATAGAGATTTAGTTGTAGTGTTTATTGAAACAATATTTAAGACTAAATAATTCAGTATCAAAAATGGTGGTATCTCTATTAGTTTATCTCTATTATTTAAAATATTGAAAAACTACTGCACAAAAAAAATAATGAATGAAAAAAGTAATGCTTCTTCTAGGGAGAATACTTCGAACAACGGAACGACGGATTTCAAAATGGCGGCAGTAGACCAGCTGATTGCCCAATACCATACTAATTTTTCGGGAGTGATGACGTCACACGATTTACCATATTTCCGGGGGGTCTCGAAAAATCAAAACTTTGACAATTATTTTAACTATTAAAACTAACTCTGAAAATAAAAACAAAAATGCAGTTATTTAAGTTAGAAGGTCATCTTCTCAATTCTTTGTTGGCAGTGTCGTAATGTCATGATATAAGATAGATATTAAGCCGCCCGAATTTCTACCACCCTTAAACATTTGATGTTTTAAGCTCTTAAAAAAATATATGTTATTTTTTAAGATAATATATCTACACGTTCCCCTCGCTGAAACGCAAATTACATGAAATTCCCCCGATAGAAAAAAATCGCAAAACATGCTTAAAAATTTATATATTTACGTTTGTTTCAGTTATTTTACAAGTTATATACATACAACAACTGGGCGGAAGACAACGTATTAAATTTAGAAAAAAATAACTTACCCTAGAATCTCCATGCATCATCTGATGTCAACTTCCCCAAAGGCACCAAGAAACAAACAATAACACTGCAGTCCTCAAGACACAAGGCACAAGACACATTCACAGCCACAAGACACCAACGCTCCTGAAGAACAGTGTCTTCATTGAGCTCACCACTACGAATTAACCTCTATCACTGAATTGGGGGTTTATATAACATCCCCACGATAACCCTTATCAATGCGGTGGAGGGGGGTAGATCCAATGAATACAGAACAGGGGGGGTTAGGCGGGGCGCGGGGGTGGAGTTAATTCAAAGGGCTTCGGGAAAGGCCCTAGAAAAACGATTAAATATTAAAAATCATTTATTTCTCTCGGTTTTTTGTGTGTTTACATTTCGATACGATTTTTGTATTGTTTCTTATATTTGGTAATAAAATTAAAGAAACTAGCTTTAAAATATTACTTTTCTTTGATTTTGCAAGACTAATACGTATTAAATAATATATTTTCCTACCAGCGCAGACTCGTGAAAAAATCACGGGACACTCTGAATTTTTGAAAAATCAGATCAAATTTTGGAACATGCAATTTAAATAATTTTCTGTTAAAAATAGTGTGTAATATTTTTATTTGTTTATTTATAAAAAGGATGTTTGTATTGGGTTTTTCGGTTTATCTTCGGTACGTTGTATTCGAACATTCTCTGTCAGTACTTATTATTAAATTTCAAAAATATTAACCCGTCGTTGCGCATGAATTTAGTGCTGTATTTATGTTCTAATTTTTCTTTATAAATATATGCTGAATTATTATTTTGTGTCTTAAAAAATTAATTATATTTTTAGAAACTTAAAATGTTCAAGAGAAATAAGTATGTTATTAAGGAGGCGTCTACTAATATCTACAGGAATTCCAAAAACTAAAAAAATCGAACTAATATCTATGAGAATCAAAGTGTTGACGAATATCAACAGTACTGGCAGAGGTTGGATTTGCAATTATGTATAGCATATTGGAATAACGCAATATTGCGTATGTAGTTTAAAAAACTTATTTTATGTACGTATGTATGTAAAAATCCCTGATATCGGACTATTGGACAAATTTAGCTGATTAGTCCAACCTACGCTCTGTAGATATTAGTTCAACCTACGCTCTGTAGATCAACACTCTGAAGTTCGTAGATATTAGTTCAACATATGAGCTGTAGATATTCGTCCGACATACAGGCTGTAGATATTAGTAACTGGAGTCGTCATTAAACGGTGGAAATTTGGAATGCGGGGACTTAATTCTGCTATTGAATAATATACTGATGGCATTAAAAAAATAATTAACAAATTCTAATGTAACAAAGGTCCATTCAGCGCCATTTTTTTTTTTTTTTTTACATTGAAAGGGCCTTGTTAAACGCCGATTCTAGCTGCGTTTCAGCTTTCTATCAAATTGTAATAAGCTCACAAGCTCAAGGCGTCGCAACAGGGCTCAAAAAGAAGAAATGGAGAGACGAAATTACGAATGTTAGAGCGCGCTAGTATTTAAAGCGACAAAATCGATTCGAAAATTGTGAAAATGTTAAATAAAACACGACTCGTTTAAAATAGAGCAATAATCTCGCGGGGGTTACAGCATTTAATGAAACACCCTGAATTTTTTTCATACATATAACTTGTAAAATAACTGAAACAAACGTGTTAATAATAATTTTTGGAGCATACTTTGCGATTTTTTTCTATCGATGGAATTTTATATAATTTGCGTTTCGGCGCGGGTTATGTTTAGATATTATCTTCAAGAATAACATATATTTTTTTAAGAGTTTTAAAACTTACCGTGTTAAGGGAAATATGTAATAAATCGGTAGAAATCCGGGTTGCGGGCCCTTAATAAAACACGACTCGTTTAAAATAGAGCAAAAATCTCGCGAGGGTATCTTAAACAACATTTAATGAAACACTGTGAATTTTTTCGTACATATAACTTGTAAAATAACTTAAATAAACGTGTTTATAATAATTTTTGGAGCATAGGTAGGTACTTTTCGATTTTTTCTTTCGAGGGAATTTTATAATATTTGCGGTTCGGCGCGGGGAATGTCTAGATATTAACTTCAAGAATAACATATATTTTTTAAGAGCTTTAAAACGTGTTTAAGGGAGATATGTAAGAAATCGGTAGAAATTCGGGTAGCGGCGGCTTAACAACATGACGGTTGTCTTCTTCTGCTGATCACAATTTGTTTAACGGCTGAAATGGACCGAGTCAACAAACAAATTGGCGCTGAATGACCATTTGAAAACTTTGGCACACTCAAATTTCTGCGGAAACAACTGGGCCGAAGACAACGTATTAAATTTAGAAAAAAAAATTTACCGTGGAATCTCCATTATCATCTGATGTTAACTTTCACCAAGTAATAAACGATAACACTGCTGTCCACAGACACAAGCACATTCACAGCCACAAGACACCAACGCTCCTGAAGAACAGTGTCTTCAGTCAGCTCATCACTACGAATTAACTTCTACCCTTGTATTAGGGGTTTATATACCATCCCCGCGATAGCCCTTATCAATGCGGCGGAGGGGGTAGACCCCAAGAACACCGAACGGAGGGATGTAGGCGGGGCGCGGGGGTAGGTTCATTCAAAGGGCCGCTGAAAAGGTCCTAGAAAAAATATTATTAATTAATTCATATTTTTTTTTATTTCTTCAAGGTTTTCGTGTTTTTAAATTTTAATGCAATTTTGTATTGTTTCTTGTAATTATTAATAATTTAAAAAAATTAATTAAAAATATTATTTTACTTTTAGAGATTTTGCAAGGTTATTATTACATAATAATTTATTTTCATACTAGTGCAGACCCGTGAAGAAATCACGGGACAGCCTGAATTTTTGATAAATCAGTTCAAAATTTGAAACAAACAATTTAAATAATTTTCTCATAAGGAACAATTACTTTGTGGATAGACATTATATTATAAAAAAATAAAACAAACACTTTGTTTTTAACCACGAATTTATTATTTTATATATCTACCGGTTTCGCTTCAACCAAGCTTCCTCAGGATATAATAATAACTGAAGTTATAATAATAACACTTATCCTGAGGAAGCTTGGGCGAAGCGAAACCGGTAGATATATAAAATGATACATTCGTGGTTAAAAACAAAGTGTTTGTTTTATTTTTTATAATAAATAATTTACTGTTAAACATAGTGTAATATATACGTACTTTAACTCTTGTCTGAATTCTTGACACAATCAGTTCCAATTTTAATAATGGCACTTACATTCAAAGTAAATTTGAGTTCATTAAACAAGATTTTACGCAGGACTATACGCACATACATTCAAAATTAGTAGGTATTATTGATTGTTTGAAGAGTGGGGACGTCGAAAATCGCGTTAGCAAACCAAATATCTGTTTTTACACATTCTAATATATATAATATCTACTTCCTTTTTTAATTCTGAATACCGCTCAAGAGTTGCAACTTTCAAACACAAAATAATGTTTCAACCTCATGCAGAAGGCCCTAAGGCGTCCCTCATCTTTGAGATGCTGTGAGGAGGGTCTCTTTAAGAAAAAAAGGAATGAGGGCCTCCGTGGTCGAAGGACAAGGATTTTGGGTACGAATCCGCAGGTTTCGGGTTCAAATTTTATTTGAAGCATTAGTAAGGCACGTTACAGAGAGGAAGATACTCTCAGAAACGCCCTGGTATAAAAATCACCATTCAGAATTGAAACGTTGCTTTAAATGGCATCATTAGCTGTGCTTGGAGACCAGATCTGAATAATCAGGTACTTCCCCAACTTCCTCTTCCTCATCTCCTTCCCCACACCGCTACCTCTAGCCTTTCAGCATACACACCCCCATTAAGAATAGGTACCATAGTCTCACCGGCTCCAGATAGGAGCAGTTGGGACTCTTGCGCGGTATTTACATTTAAATAAATAAAAAAAAGTGAACTCGGTTTTTGAAGATACCCATATAGTGAGTGAGAGGAAACACAGAAACCAGTAAATGATTACGTATTTTATTTACCAATTTGGAAGGCCGGTACGGGTACTGCCGCCCCGGGAACCATTTATTGCATAACCAACACCTCTGCCATAGGTCTCCGCAAGTGGTTCGCTAAGTTTGGTGACTTAGCAGGGGAGCCTGCGTTGATGGGGTGAGGTTTGTGCGGGTCTTAGCGTCGGATGCGTCTCCCCACCTGCTGCGTGGCGGGCCGGATCAAGAGGGACTGGGTGAGGGAGGCCTTTTGACCTTTTTTGCCAGACCCTCTTGATCCATCACCCTGCACCGCAGTTGGAGGGATGGATTCTAGCGTCCGTCGCTCCTGGACACGCTAACCCGCAGATTCCTACACACCCCTTACTCATTTTTCTTTCCCTTCCATAATAAGACCCTCCACACAGAATGACTCCAGATACTAATATCTACAGCCTGTATGTCTGACGAATATCTACAGCTCATATGTTGAACTAATATCTACGAACTTCAGAGTGTTGATTAATATCTACAGAGCGTAGGTTGAACTAATATCTACAGAGCGTAGGTTGGACTAATCAGCTAAATGTGTCCAATAGTCCGATATTACGAATTTTTACATACACACTTACATAAATTAAGTTTTTTAAACTGCATACGCAATATTACATTATTCCAATATGCTACACATAATTGCAAATCCAACCTCTGCCAGTGCTGTAGATATTCGTCAACACTTTGATTCTCATAGATATTAGTCAACAGTTTGTGCTGTAGATATTCGTCAACTCTTTGGTTTTCATAGATATTAGTTCGATTTTTCAGTTTTTGGAATTCCTGTAGATATTAGTAGACGCCTCCCACAGAATCCCCTAAGATCAAACATGCCCTGAGGGAAATTGTTTTCCTCAGGGCCTCCTGTGTGAAGTTAATGCACGAAAAAAAATAACGAAAGCTTATCGAAATAACTTATACCTAGATACAGATAGGTATTTTGAATCTGCTAGGTGTTAAAATTTGGGATTTTAATATTTATTCTGAAATTTTGCTGATATATTGAAATGTTAATTATTTAACTGTATTTCTTTGAAAGTTTGCAGTATTGAATATTTTTTTATATACATATTTTGTCTGTTGTTGGTACATTGAAAAGATTTTTTCAGTAGAAAATGTAGATGGTTTTTCAGGATAACCTTAATTACCAATCTTTCAACTATTTTGAGAGGTTTAAAATTATTTAGTTACTAGCTGGTGCCCGGCATGCGTTGCTATGCCGTTCAATAAAAAAATTGTTTCACCCTGCGTGTCCTTTCCCATTCGTCCCGTTCACCCACTCCGCCTCCTCCAACTTCCTTCTCACCACTCCACTTCTCTCCCCCGTCCCGCCAACTCCCCTCCCGAATTCCCTTCCCCCTCCCAGGTTCCCCTCCCCCTCCTTTTCCTCCCGTGGAACCCTTACCTAAGTTCCACTCCCCCCTCCCGCTTGACGACCTCCGTAGTCCAGTGGCTAAGACTCTTGACTCACATTCCGGAGGTCGCGGGTTCGAACCCGGCATGCGCAAATAAATTTTATTTGATTAATTTGTGTTATTTCACAATTAATTCATTTAAAATAATATATAGTATATTTGCGGCATGTTCCAGAGTGGAAGATACTATCAGTATCGCCCTGGTGTAAGACCACCATTCAGAGTTGAAACGATGCTTGAAAATGGCTTTAGCCGTGTTTAGTGGCCAGATCTGAATAGCCAGGTACTTCCAAACCTTCCTCTTCCTCACCTCCTTCCCCTCCCCGCTACCTTCAGCCTCACAACATACCCCAATTGGGGATGCCATTGGCTCACTTAATTCACATTACTCACTGGCTCCAGACGGGAGCAGTTGAGATTCTTGTGCGGTATTCACTGTAAAAAAAAAAAATTCCATACATTCAGTTCCGGTATATTCAGTTTTCAAACAGGTCACGTGCCACCTATTGCAATTTTTGTATACAACTTTTATAATGCCAGAGCTCACCAGTAGTTATATACAAACCTTGTCCTGACAATAACGAACACAATAAAAAAAGAATTATCCAATTTGGTGCGGTCGTTCGGAAGTTATGCGCGTACATACATTTAGGCGATTCATTTTTATTTATAGAGAGAAGATTTGCATCAGTTAAATATCTCTGCTCTCAGGAACATGTTGAGCACCCCTAAAAATAACAAATAAGAAGGTATTGTCAATCTGGTCAATTAGTGTCCAATATGGCGAAGGGCATTTTTCCCAATTATTACTCATTGCATTTCAATATTGCAATTAGTTGTCCATTACCTGCATAATGGTAATTGGGTTACTGCGAAATCCTACAATAGAATACATTTGGAAAACCAAAGCGAACCATTTACATTTTATTATTATTGTCAGATTTACTAATGACAGAATTAACCTGGAGTTATGACTAATGACTTTATTTACTAAAAATGATTCAACTGGATAAACAACAAATTAATAGATATTATATAGTTTCCAGGAAGCAACTAATTACTGGTGCCAAGCAAAAGGATTTTTTTAAGTTACCGCTTTGCAAATTTCTGCCAATCTCTACATCTCTACATATTATAAATTAAAGTCCTCCGCATCGTCTGTCTGTCCGTTCGCGATAAACTAAAAACTACTGAACGGATTTTCACGCGGTTTTCACTAATAGATTCGTGAGGAAGGTTTATGTACATAATTTGTTGAGGATTTTTGTAAATTGGTTGAAACAAAACGATAATTGTTAGAAGTGTCGGAAAAGTTTAGCCACCAGGGAGCTTTTATCAAAACACTGCCTAATCCCTTCAAGATATAACAAAACAATGCATGGTGGGATATTCCTCTTTTATAGGTCTACAAAAAAGTCCGTGGTGGCATATATCTATCTTTTACGGATAGCTTACTATACCCTTTCTATCTTCCAAAAAAATGGTCACGTACATTGCGTTAATTGAAAAGTTAAGATAGATACAGTATTAATTAATCCTTATCAACTTAAATACGTTAGTTACCTCAAGCTTTTCATGCATATTATTATAATCTTTACGTATTATAAATTTAAGTCCTCCGCGGCGTCTGTCTGTCTGTCTCTTCGCGATAAACTAAAATATGGCGGTAGTTATAAAGGTTGGATTACCATCCAGTAGATGGCGTTGTTTAGTTAGTCACAGCAACGAGTGGCCGGGTCAGCTAGTATAGTGATAATAATAACATACATACCTTCCTGAACCTTACTAATAAAGATGTTTTAAATTTTACATAACTGATAGACAACCATTTTCATATGGTTGTTTATCAACTGTGCAAAAGTTAAAACACGCTTATGAAATAATATAATAACCCTTAAAAATAACAATTAAGAAGATTTTGACAATCGGGTCAATTAGTGTCCAATATGGCGTAGGGCGTTTTTTCCCAATTATTCATTGCATTGCAATTAGTTGTCCATTACCTGCCCTAATGGTAATTGGGTTACTGCGAAAACCAGAAAGAACCATTTATATTTTATTATTATTGTCGGATTTACTAATGACACAGAAATAACATGGAGTTATGACTAATATCTTTATAAAATAATGACTTTAACTGGAGAAAGAACTAATATTTTATAGTTTCCAGGAAGCAACTACTTAGTACCCGTACTTAGCAAAAGGAATATTATTAGTCACCGCTTTGCGAATTTCTGCCTACAAATAATAACACACTTCTTTTGAATCTAACTAATAAACACATTTTAAATTTTGCATAACTGATTAACAACCATTTTCGTTTGGTGTACGGTTGTAATATTAATCAGCTGTGTAAAATTTAAAATACGTTTGTTAACCTGGGAATAGTTTAAGATCTTAAAAACCCATATTTTGTCAGAGGGTAAAATTATTTCCGCTTTTTTAATGAAATCCAAATAAATGGAATATTTCTGAAAGTATCCGAAGTGTCTGGAAGTATCCGAACACAATTTTTTTTTGAAAGATGATAAAATACGCTTTCAAATTTTATAAATCTAAGTAATAGAGAACTCCAGTCTATTTTTTTAATTTTTTTATAATGAATAATGACCCTCTAACTTAAATAACTGCATTTTATTTTTATTTTTAGAGTTAGTTTTAATAGTTAAAATAATTGTCAAAGTTTTAATTTTTCAAGTTCCCCCTTAGACCACCGTATGTACGGTGAATCGTG
The DNA here is from genome assembly GCA_917880885.1 of Limnephilus marmoratus. Taxonomy (NCBI): domain Eukaryota; kingdom Metazoa; phylum Arthropoda; class Insecta; order Trichoptera; family Limnephilidae; genus Limnephilus; species Limnephilus marmoratus. Next base: position 26,364,609 of record OU862928.1, read on the forward strand.
TGACGTCATCACTCCTGAAAAATTACTATAGGATTGGGCAATCAGCTGATCAAGTGCCGCCATTTTGAATACCGTTATTCGAAGCATTCTCCCTAGAAGTAGCATTACTATTTTTTTGTGCAGTAGTTTTTCAATATTTTAAATAATAGAGATAAACTAATAGGGATACCTCTATTTTTGATACTGAATTATTTAGGCTTAAATATTGTGTCAATAAACACAACAACTAAATCTCTATAAACAGTATGAAATAAAGAATAACATGAAATGTTGTTAATACTGATGGCTTATGTCATACCTACATAATCAAAGATTTCAATAAAATGACTGGTGACGTGTGACGTCAGCACTAACCATTCAGTAATACCAACTTTTCAGTGTGTTTTGACGAGAGGTTTAAAAATGCACTTTTTAATATTTTTTTAAGAACTCTAATCTTAATATTATGAAATAAAACTTATATATTCAGAATCAGCGTTTATTGGTCTATTCTATATGAACATATTTTTTTAAAGCCATAATATTTTTCACTGGAGTTCCTTATTATATAAATTTTGAAATAGGAACAATTTTTTTTATTTATTTCGTAGTGCTTTAGTAGTTTACGCTTATATAGTAATTAAGCAATAGATATAGGATGGATTACACATATTTAATTAAATAATCTATTTAAATTTAATTAATGAATATTATTTTAAATTCCAGGTGACCAGGGCCCGGCTGGGCTTCAGGGCGAGCGAGGATTCCCTGGCCCTGGCGGAGCCCCGGGCCCCGCAGGACCTATGGGCGAGAGGGGGGACCGCGGCGAGAAAGGGGACAGGGGGCCTGAAGGAGCCTCTAGAGAGGGGCCCCCGGGCGTGGCGGGCACTCCGGGTAAGACTCATTATTATTTATATAATGTTATACAACGTGTCCGGAAACTCGTAGTACAAGCGGGAAACTGGTGCATCTACATCACGTAGAGAACCCAAAAAACTTATTTTTTTCGATCTAAGCCTTTCGATTTTAATATTATTTTTTTTATATTTTTCCATTTTTTCGGCAACTAAAAGGGTTAAAAAAAATTTTGAGCCCGGTTTACCCTTCGTTGCATTTTATAAGACATTACACAGCTGAAATCAACCCCCTAGTGAAAATTTTTTTCAAATTTAACCAAAAAAATTCCAACTTCGGACCCGATTTACTCGAAAACGAAAGCTCAAATCAAAAAAAGTTAAACCACAAAATCGACTCCAAATGTGATGTGGATTCTCCAGTTTCCCGCTTGTACTACGAGTTTCCGGACACCTTGTATACATTTGACGTAGAAAATTTAAAGTTTCATCAGAATTGAGTCAAATAGTGTAGACTTGCATATTTAGTATATCGATCGTCCAATTGATTAGTCAGACATCTCCGAAAAATCAAAATTTGAGTTGAGTATAAGTACAGTTACATGTAAAAGTGTCTCTGCCTGGTACAATACTCGGATTACTCGTAAAAACCAACAAATCAATAATAATGCACAAAAACCTGTGGTGAAATAAACAAAATGTTGCTGTTTTCTGGGTTACTAGTAGGTATTTAAAATTGTCATACTAATGTACCGAACCGTTTTGCCTCCCGATGTTATTTTATAGAGAGCATTCGAACATTGCATTCCTAATTACATTAAATTCCTAATTATTGCATTCAATTTGGGAGGCGGGAATGGGTACCGCCGCCCCGGGAACCTTTATTGGATAACTAACACCTCTGCCATAGGTCACCCCAAGTGGTTCGCTACATTTGGTGACTTAGCGGAGGTGCCCGGGTTCATGGGGTGAGGTTTGTCCAAGTCTTGGAGGTGGATGACCAGGACACACTGAACCCCAAATTCCTACCCACCCCTTAAACCCTTTTCTTTCCCAGAACTCTCCTTCCTTTCCCTAAAAAAAAACCTCCACACAGCATCCCCAAAGATAATATTGAATTACCTCAGTGCCTCCTGTGTGGAGCTCATGTACAAAAAAAAAATTTAGCTCAACACTTAGTAGGTATTTGGAGATGTCTGACTAATCAACTCGACAAAATTTGGTACTTTGAGATTGAATACGCACCATAAATATGCTATGAGACCATGAGGGCGCCATCTATGGTTTTTGCATTGTATTGAATTTACCTATGTGACTTGAAATTCAGTATATTCATGCATTTTCTTACCTCTGTGAAGCAGGCAATTACTTCCGACGGGAGTGTGAGTCAAAGCCAAGAGATGTCTCTCCTAGTTAGTCATTATCAAATAATTCACCCAATAATTGAATTATTGTTGTACAAGATTTTTGGCACGTATTATTAATATGCAAATTTATTCATTGTTGCACTTGCTGTGCGAAACATCTGTTGAGATTATGCAATACCGCCTTGGCAGAAATTGATATTTTTAATGAAAAGATGTGTCTTTTGTGTTGGACGTCGTGCATGAGCTGCATTCTCTGAGTGAGTATTGTTTTGTTTTCACTTTGGATTTTGGAATTGCTGGGTCAACTGTTTTGTGTCACATAGGGAAGAATATGATAGATATCTTGGGTTCGATTCCCAGTTGCCACCGTCACTTTTTAAGCCCCGACGCGACGCAAGGGGAGGTGTTATAAGTTTGACGTGTCTGTCTGTGGCATCGTAGCTCCTAAACGAATGAACCGATTATGATGCGGTTTTTTGTCTGTAAGCTGACGTGATCGAGATGGTTCTTAGCTACAATTCATGAAAATCTGTTCAGGCGTTTCAACGTTATCAGCTCTTTTTTGTGTCGGGGGTTACTGAAAATTTTATTTATTTTGTGTGTCTCGTTCTGTTTCATGTTTCTATTAGATTTTATGGTTTTATCTTCTTGAATTATAATTATTATATGTTTTTAATATTAATATTTTATTAGGAGCACCAGGGCCGGAAGGTTTAGGATTGCCAGGACGAGCTGGTGACAAGGGAGAGTCAGGAAGACCAGGTATTACAAAATATCTTATTCAACATTATAATAGTTTTTACGGTGACCGGACAACTCAGAATCATGCAACTTTCACCTCCTTTGAAAAGTCATTAAAAGTGATTTTTTTAAAATATGGAAATAGGTTTAGTAAGGTTATGGGCCATTTTCCAAATAAAAAAATTCATAACTTTTAATGACTTTTCGAAGAGGTGTTGAAATGCCACTTTGTTCAGCTGTCGTGAAACCAGTTTTTTGTACATAGGTACGTATCCCAGGGTGGAATATTTTTTTATATAAACTTCACAAAACAATTTCCCTCAGGGCCTATGTCATTTGAGATGCTGTGTAGAGGTCTTTCTGAGGAGAGGAAGAAATGAACATTGGTCTTAAAGAGACCCATGTTGTAGGAAGGAGGAAACACAGAGACCGGCAAATCATTTCACAGCCGAGCTGTTGAACTTAAGAATGAGTCGAAGAAGCGGCCCGTTCTCATGCGACAAATGTCAACCGAGTACATATGTTGGACGCACGTTTGCCGTGATTCCCGATTATGTACCGCTGCCCAAGGGATCAATGATGCTAGTTCCTCGGAGCATCTTCCATTGAAATATCGGTAGAACAAGGATAGCATTCCCACACGACGCCTGTGCTCTAAATATTGCAATCCGTTTGTTAAGGTGGGAGAATCTCTGTGGGAGACCGCCCGTTTCTGCACAGGTTTTTGGAACTTCAGACCAGAGGTGGCTGCCTCTCTCATAAATGCTCTCATTGGCTGCTGTCCCTCGTAACTTACCTCCAGTCCTCTCTTCAATCGTTCCCGTCCGCCTCCCATTCTCTTCTACGTAAATTAAAAAAAAAAACATGAGCCACGGTTAGGGTTGCCATCTTCTAAAATAAAAAAGCCTGACTCTGCGCTCTGAAAGGCCGGACATTTTGTCCTAAAAGCCGGACGTACGTACATAATTTTGGACATAACTTTTATACATAATAAAAAAAAAATCTGTTACAAGTTACAGTTGTTTATTAATCACGCATTAACCAATTTAATAACAACAATCATTAATCCGTCTTATCCTTGTCATCAGTTGACATTTGTATAGAATATAATGTCAATAACAAAATAAAAAATATTGAGTCTTCTGTCTGTAGACATACTAAACTTATAAAACAAGCAAACAAAATATAACTTATTTTCTGGTTAAGCAGTTGACTAAATTTTTTCGTTAAATAGATATAAAATGAAACATATTTATCTTTGTGGACAAAAAACGAAAAACATAATTTAAAATGAAATCTCGACTTCTCCAAATTATTCAAAAATTACAAAAATCTACCATTTTGTACGTTTGGCGTTTTCACCTACTTTATCCAAAACGTCGTTTTCTTTGGAAATCATTTAATAAAATCCTTGACATGTCATTTTTAAATTATACAATGTGTACACCATCTTAGCAATTGTTTGCAATTTATTGCGTTCCTTGCTCCACTGGGTGTTTATTAAAGAGAAAACTCTTTGAAACTAATATTCCGCCAATTTCAGAAGTTCGGAAGACAAAACCCGCGCAAATTATTTCCGGCATGTTCCAGAGTGGAAGATACTATCAGTATCGCCCTGGTGTAAGACCACCATTCAGAATTGAAACGTTGCTTGAAAATGGCTTTAGCCGTGTTTGGTGACCAGATCTGAATAGCCAGGTACTTCCCAACCTTCCTCTTCCCCACCTCCTTCCCCTCCCCAATACCTTCAGCCTCACAACATACCCCAATTGGGGATGCCATAGTCTCACTGTCTCCAGACGGGAGCATTTGAAATTTTTGTGCGGTATTCACTGTAAAAAAAAAAAAACCAAAAAAGCCTAACAAAAGCCGGACAGGCCGGACATATAAATATTTAGCCGGACACGACCTAAAAAAGCCAAACATGTCCGGCTAAAGCCGGACAGATGGCAACCCTAGCCACGGTTCATTTTAATTCTGGTAAATTCATTCTCAATTTGCAATTACTGTAATTTTGGTTTCTACTTTTCGGGCTATGCTGTTATGAAGGAAACCCATAATGTTTGTAACATTATTTTTCAATTTTGGAAACTATACAATAGATACGGTAATAGCTTATTAGAAATCACTTAAAATATGGAAACTTTGTAAAGGGTAGTCATCTTTAATAATGATTATTGTCAAGTAAGTGGAAATGAGTTACTGTAATTGAAGAACAATTAGCCAATTCTTAGAAATATCGTCTACCACCCTGTAGACGAGATATCACTTTCCCTATGAGCTAACTAAACACCAAGCCGCGCCGCACAGAAGACCTAATTATCAATTTACGAGGCCAAAAATATTTTTAATTTTATATTCTAATCAGAAATGCTTATGACGAGACTACCTGGGAAAATCTTTCAAAAATACCCTATTAGAGTTAGTTGGAGTCAGAGGGTCGAAGTATTCTAATTAAAAAATAAAAATAATTTTTATTTTTTGAATTAGTGATAACTTAGTTAAAACATGTAATTATAATAAAAAATAATAAATTACTTCGTTTTTACCACTTTTATTGTTTACAAAACCGATATGTTTCATCAGCAAAGCTGACTTCTTTAGGGTTTTGACAGAACTAATTTAAAAAATAGACATATATATAGGTAATAGAGAAAAATAATCGACATAAACAATAATAAAATTAGAAAGAAAATAATGATTATTATTTTCTAATTTTATTTTTCTCTATTACCTATATATGTCTATTTTTAAAATTAGTTCTGTCAAAACCCTAAAGAAGTCAGCTTTGCTGACGAAACATGTCGGTTTTGTAAACAATAAAAGTGGTAAAAACGAAGTAATTTATTAATTTAAATCAAAATGGTGCCACAAAATAAGTTTGCTGTGTTAGAAGAAGTAATTATGATAAATTGTAAAAACTATTCATTTTTAAACATTATAAATATATAGTCTATTTCCACGTTCCATTTGTAAATCCATTGGACCAAAAATATATACGTTATTTTAGAAGATGATCTCTATTCAAATGCCGAGTTGAAAATGAAATTATATGAAATCCCATCGATTTATAAAAAACACAAGATACAAAAGCCATATGTCACTCCAAGTAGTTTGCTAAGTTTGGTGACTTAGCAGGGGTGCCCTGGTTCATGGGTAAGGTTTGTCCGGGTCGCGTATTTCCAAAACCTATACCGGTTCAGTCGCTTTACATTTTCAATATCAAAATTTAAATATTAAAAATAAAATTATTAATTTCTTATGTACACATTGGAAAGATTATTTTATCTAGATTTCAGAACAATTTTTGTTTTTGCAAAGTGATAAAAAATTATCAATATAGAGGTGTATTTACAATGTATGGGAATAATATTAAAATTTAAATATTTAGAAATAAAATTATTAATTTCTAATATACACACTGGAAAGATTATTTTATCTAGATTTTAGAACAATTTTTGTTTTTGCAATGTGATAAAAAATAACCAATATAGAGGTATATTTAAAATGTAAATTGTCGCTACCGCGACTGAACCGGTATAGATTTTCGAAATACGCGCCCGGGTCAAAAAAAATGTAAAAAAAAACAAAACCCGTGTTTTGTTATTATTTATTCTACGGGTACCTATTTAAAAAAATCAGTGTTTCTTAAAATGCTATTTAACTCAAATGTCAAAAGATTTTCGCTCTATTTTAAATAAGTCATGTTTTATTAAATATTTTCGCTAACATCTTTGAATTTATTTTTTATTTTTATATATACATTTTTTTATGTGAGTACCGCACAAGAGCCCCAACGGCTCCCGCCTGAAGCCAGTGAAACTATGACATCCCCAATTGGGATATGTTGTGAGGCTGAAGGTAGTGGGGAGGGGAAGGAGATAGTGAAGAGGAAGTTGGGGAAGTACCTGGCTATTCAGATCTGGTTACCAAACACCTGGAACGACCCCAGATACTAATATCTACAGCCAGTATGTCGGACGAATATCTACAGCTCATATGTTGAACTAATATCTACGAACTTCAGAGTGTTGACTAATATCTACAGAGCTAAGGTTGGACGAACATCTATGACGGTCCCAGTGTTGACTAATATCTACAGAGCGTAGGTTGGATTAATCAGCTAAATGTGTCCTATATTAGGGATTTTTACATACATGCATACATAAATTAAGTTTTTTAAACTGAATACGCAATATTACGTTATTCCAATATGCTATACATAATTGCAAATCCAACCTCCGCCAGTGCTGTAGATATTCGTCAACACTTTGGTTCTCATAGATATTAGTCAGCAGTTTAAGCTGTAGATATTCGTCAACACTTTGGTTCTAATAGATATTTGTCAACAGTTTGAGCTGTAGATATTCGTCAACACTTTGGTTCTCATAGATATTAGTTCGATTTTTTCAGTTTTTGGAATTCCTGTAGATATTAGTAGACGCCTCCCTCTGGAACGTGCCGCAAATATACTACGGCAGAGAGGACGGACGGTTTTAAAAAAATCATAAAATAGTTAATTTTTACTCAAAAACAAATTTATTGATGGAATCAGGTTCGCAAGGAAATAGCATTTGAGACAGTCAAGCGTGGAAAATCACATCAGGCATGTGGTGGCCGAAATCGTTGATGCAGTGCTGGAGGCGTTCTTGGAAGTTCGCGTAGACTCTCTCCAACATCGCTCTCTCAACTTGGGCGATGATGACGATTAGACGATTATGGGGACACCTCAAGGCTAGAGTATACGAGAACAAGTCCCGAACTCTGGACGAATTGAAGGACGCAATTCGCGTGGAAGTCGCCCAAGTTGAGAGAGCGATGTTGGAGAGAGTCTACGCGAACTTCCAAGAACGCCTCCAGCATTGCATCAACGATTTCAGCCACAACATGCCTGATGTGATTTTCCACGCTTGACTGTCTCAAATGCTATTTCCTTGCGAACCTGATTCCATCAATAAATTTGTTTTTGAGTAAAAATTAACTATTTTATGATTTTTTAAAACCGTTCGTCCTCTCTGCCGCACCCTGTATAAGTATATTATTTTAAAAGAATAAATTGTGAAATAACACAAATTAGTTAAATAAAATCTATTTTCCACGCCGGGATTCGATTCCGCGGCCTTCGGTGTGCGAGTCAAGAGCCTTACCGCTGGAATACGCCGGCTTTTGATAATCGTTATTCCTCGTATTTAAATATCTTCCTTTCAAAGCATCTACAGTAATCTTCTACTTCTTTTGAAACGCTTATAACGGAGCTTTGCCGATTTCGTGTCTCACTGCAATACATCTGAGAGCAGCTCTCTCCAGAGGGAGGCGTCTACTAATATGTACAGGAATTCCAAAAACTTAAAAAATCGGACTAATATCTATGAAAACCAAAGTGCGTACGAACATCTACAGCTCAAACTGCTGACTAATATCTATGAGAACCAAAGTGCGTACGAATATCTACAGCTCAAACTGCTGACTAATATCTATGAGAACCAAAGTGTTGACGAATATCTACAGCACTGGCAAAGGTTGGATTTGCAATTATGTATAGCATATTGGAATAACGTAATATTGCGCATGCAGTTTAAAAAACTTAATTTATGTATGTATGTATGTAAAAATCCCTAATATCGGACTATTGGACACATTTAGCTGATTATTAAGGATTTGGGTTTTTGTTTTAACAGTTTTCTTTATTTCGAGTGCTTCTAAATTATTTAGTCTGTTACCATGACCATTTCTATGTCAGTTAGGTTAGGTTAGGTTGTGGTGCCGTGTATTTCGAAATAAATAAATATCTCTGTATTATGACCTCCATGTTTGTTTAATAAATTATTAAACAGCAATTTGTAAACAGCAAAATACGTAGTATGCAAAAACTTCATGTACGTACTTCCGTAATTAGTAATTACGTAATTGAAGTAATTTATGCTTTTCAGTACAACCTCTTGCTCAGCTGCCCTCTGTAGATATTAGTCCAACCTACGCTCTGTAGATATTAGTTCAATCTACGCTCTGTAGATATTAGTCAATACTGGGACCGTCATAGTTATTCGTCCGACCTTAGCTTTGTAGATATTAGTCAACACTCTGAAGTTCGTAGATATTAGTCCAACATACTAGACAAATATATTTTCTCATGCCCAAAATTAAACACTTCCTTTGCACAAAATTATTATACTTATCAAGGAAGACTTATTTTCAACCGATTTCCGGGTGAAATTAGAAAAATTAATGATAAAATCCAATTAATAAACACCGTTAAAAAATATTTTAAAGATAATATTAAAAAAAAAACTAAAAAAAAAGTTTCTGACTAATCTAATCTCAAGAACAACTACTTATAACTCAGTTTCCAAGTGATACTCTGTTCTTCAAATAAGTTAAATTTTGTATTGTTTTTAGCAACTATTTACATATCACCGAACTTACAACTTATTGTTTTTTACATTCACATTGTAATTTAAGAACTTAAATAAATTATATAGCATTAAAAATGTACACTACTCTTCCAGACACAAGCTAATGCTTCCATGGAAGAGTGGTATTAACGTATTTTAAAATGAACATGTACGCAAATTACTACATTATCTAAATGTATATTATATTTTATATGCTAAAATAAATAAATAAAAAAATAAAAAAAATATGAGCTGTAGATATTCGTCCGACATACAGGCTGTAGATATTAGTCCTCCAGAGATATACTTACTACTTATGATATCTAGAATGATTTAGAGTAGTGAATAAAATATTTCAGGGACTTCTTATAACTCTAGCGAAGAGAAAGACAACACTTGTATAATTTAATTACTCTTTCCAGGTAATCCGGGACCACGAGGCGCGCAGGGGTCCGCAGGGCTGTGCCCCGACTGCTCTTACGCCTACGACGCAGCGGCCAGCGCCTACAGGACCTACAACGTCCAGGCCAATAATAAGGGACCTGGAAAATAGCAACTCAACCAGTGGCAGCTCTGACAACTATTAGATCAGAGATATATTTTATGACATTTATGCGTGGAAGAAAAAGGAGATAAGTTAATGTTAATGGAAACGAAAAGAGTTGATTCAATTTTTTCTAGTTAACCTTAAAATACTGAATTGTAGATAATATGATTTTAGATTTTCACGGCCAAAAGAATTTTCGTTATTTAATTTTGGGGTGTTATGCCGTGTTGTGATACCTCCTTCTTTTGCCAACGTTTCGGACAGCTAGTTACTGCTGTTTTCACACTGTAGTTCTCCAACTCGTCTTGGGAGGAGATTACTTCTTTGGAAAGAATAGAGTTCATTTCTGGGATTTATTTAATACTTCTCGAGTACAAGTGGTGACCACGATAGACGACCGACTGGAAGCTGGCTAAATTAGATCTGGATTGAATGAGCTCCTGCAGACTGCACTCGGGTCCTTGGCCCTCCTGGTGCCCAAACTCCAAACTAAACTAACTAAGTAGCTTTGCAGGTATAATGTAAACAAGAAAAAACTTATTTTCTGCAACAACAAAAAACTGACATTAAAGTTTACTTTGTTTTATTGGTATGTGTTAAGCGTTTTTTTTGTTGTTGTCTTTTTTAGACCATTTTTTTGTCCGCCGCCGCCCTCACTGTGCCATCTCAACGTCCCCAAATTTTCTTTGGGTCGACTACTGCCCCCCACCCCACGCTTAGAACACGTGCTCCAAACGGTGATTGTATTGTTACCCAAAATTCCGAAAAAATAAAAATAATAGTATTGTTTTCCTAGACATTTTGAGTGAAAATACGGATGACAAAATATTAATCGAGTATAATTACAATAAACATTCTATAAACGATTCATTTTTGTGTCACTGCCATAAAACATATAACGGAAAATATATACATAACTCCTTCGCAAATCCAGTATGGCTGCCATGTTGATTCAAGTGCAAAACTCCACTCTAACTAATGTTCAGGTTCAAAAACGCCATTTAGCTGAGTTGAACTACAAAACCCCCCCCCCCTATTTAAATTACAAATAAAAAGAAAAGTTATCGCGAAGTTAAAGGGAAATATGCAAATCGTTCTTATTTTTTATTGCTGAACTATCTAATATGGTAGACGAAATGGTTCCACGACTTTTCATTCCGCGACAAAATATCCTCAACAAAATATCCACCGATAAAATATCCCACGACAAAATATCCTACGGACAAAACATCCCCCAACAAAATACCTACTAAAACTTAACCTAACCTAACCTAACAAAAGAATGGGACAAAAATTATACAGATAACAATAATTTATTGTCTTTACAGGATATCTATTATTTTTGCCCCAACTTTTTGTTAGGTTAGGTTAAGGTTAAGTTTTAGTAGGTATTTTGTTGGGGGATGTTTTGTCCGTAGGATATTTTGTCGAAGGATATTTTGTCGGGGATATTTTGTCGCAGGATGAAAAGTCGTGGAACCATATTTTCTACCATCCTGTAGATAAGATATAAATTTCCTGATGGTCTAACTAACCATAATATTCAAGTTAAGTACAAATGCATCAAGGGAAAATTTGCCTAAAACTGGCAGCAAAGCAATCCGAGGTTTTTAAATAGTGCCGTATTGTGGCAAAAAGCGCTCCAGTGGTTAGAGCATTTCAAATTTCCGTCGTCGATATATGCTCAGGAATCGATGGTTGAATTTCTTAACGTGCTCTTACCGCATTTATAATTTAAATACCACATTTTACTTCGTGATTTCTCTTCTACAAAATTATTAACTCACATGTTTGTAAAAGCACGTACAGGAGTATAATAATATAAATAAATTAATATATTTTAATGAGCCAAAAGCTGATCGAATCACTGCCAATGTTATTTTTAGAAATTTTGTTCCTTAATGTGTTTTTTAAATTTATAAAATATATCAAAAGTTATAACATAGTTTTAATAAGTAGGAAATCAATTGTGCAGTCATGTAAAAATATTTTCTTTAATAAACAAATTTGATAAAATGGCTTTTTTAATACCAATGATGAAATTTTTATTTCAGCTTTGGAGTATTTTTGTAAACATAATCCCAAGAAGTGTGATTTATATCAATTTGAAAGAAAAATGTTGTCGGCAATCTCCATTAAACCTTTCGACTCGTAGGCCCCAGAAGGACAATGAATCCTTGGCTATGACTACGGAGGTCGCTGGTTCAAATCCCAGAGTGCACAAGTAAATTTTATTGGATTAATGTGTGTTACTTCAAAACTTATTAATTAAAAATAATACGTCGTGTATTTGGCACACGTTTTAGAGTGGTAGGTATTTTCAATACATATCGTTCGGATGAAGGAGAACCGAAACGTTGCTTGAAATGGCTTTAGCTACGTTTAGTGATCAGATCCGAATAGCCAGGTAGTCCCCTACCTTCCTCTTCCCCATCAATTTGCGGATGTGGGTACCGCCTCCCAGGAACCATTTATTGGTAACCAACACTTCTGCCGTAAGTAAGAAGTGTTGAAACTGGCAAGATGATTTCCAGCACGTACCGTAGTTACTACAGAAAACTGCATTATACTGAAGATACCAAGACGTTACTTTGGCACAGAATGGAATATAAAAGAATCTGATCTAGCGACACACATAAAAGAGCAATAATATAGAATCATCACAAATGAGGAGGTTCTCCAAAGAATCGAAGGAGGAAGGCACCTGCTCAGGACCTTGTCCGAAGGGCGCGCAAGATGGATCGGTCATGCAATAAGACAAGAAGGCCTCTTGCATGCCATAATGGAGGGTATGACCGAGGGGACAAACGCTAGGGGACGCCCACGCTGAGAGTACCTGGAGGACCTGCTGGTGGACGTGCGCTGCTTATCATATGCAGACTTCAAAAGAGCCGCACAAGACAGGGAAGAGTGGAAGAAACGAATAGATGAAATTTGCTGCAAACCAATCCCAGGATTGAAACCAGAGAGAGAATATAGAATGCAAAATGTGTGAAATCAAGAAACATTATTATCTACATAAAAAAATAGATTGATGAAGCAGGTCAAGCAAAAATTCAGTATTTCTGTACTACATTAGTACATGTATGTTAGAACGGAAATAGCCAACTCTTTGCAAATGCCACTTTTAATATTCGTGGGAAAACGACACTCAATAATTTAAAAAATAAATAAATCGGAGATGGTGAGTTTGATGCGGCTTATATAGCACCCGTCTTGCAATGGAACATGAATGCATGGACGGTAAATACCAACTTTTCGCTGCAACAGTTGATTTTTGTATTGTGGGCGTATTTGTTGTGTTCTCCAGTCGAAATCCAATATTTTGTTGAGTTTTTTTTTTCACTTTGCGTAGAGGTTTTGTATTAAGATTTGTAGACTTTCGCAACAAGAGTTTTATGTTGCAGACAATGTAAAAACGTTGGGAGGCAATGATGGCACCTTTCTGTTCGTACTAAAGTAGGTACAGTGATGAACATTGTAATGTAAATGACGGTAAATACTGAACTGTAAAGAGAAACCATACATAATAGATGTATAATATTAGTTCACAGTGTCGATTACTCCAGTTCAGTAAAATATTAATATTGGAAGTTTGTTGATTAATAAATGACATTAAAAGCCCAATACACACCGAACGACGTTCAATAAATAGCCCCGTAAGACGACATGTACTGAGCATTCAACAGTCATCAAGGTTTGTGGTCTTCATGTAGTCGAATATATCGTCATGTTTCGTCTTTTCGTTTTTTCAACACCGGACCAGAAGTGTTCTAGCTGGCAAGGTGATTTTATCAAGGTGAAAACTTCATATTACTAAAGATACAAAGAGGTCACTTTTGACATAGAATGGAATAAAACAGAATCTGATCGAGCGGTACACCTGCAACAACTACAATATAGGATAAGTAAGCGTGCGAAGTCAAATTAAGAAACATTATTGTCTATATGGAAAATAAGATTGATGAAGCAGATCAAGCAAAAAGTTAACATTTCTGTACTACATTATTAGTACATAAATGCAAGAACAGAAATAGCCAACTATTTGCAAAGGCCATTTGTAACGTCTGTAAGAAAAAAGGCATTTAATGATTTAAAAAAATAAATTAATAGGAGATGGTGAGTCTGATGTGGCTAGTCAAGCAAATAGCCGGCATCATCCGTCTTGCAATGGAACATGAATGCATGGACGGTAAATACCAACTTTTCGCTGCAGCAGTTGATTTTTGTGTTGTAGACGTATTTGTTGTGGTATGAAATATCCCAATATTTAAAATCGAAAGCGATGCACATGGAGCAGCTATTTGTCTCCACCAAAAGCACCGTACCATCCGTACCACAGCAAAAGAAACAGTGTAAGACGTGCAGTAATTGGCTTTGGACAGACACAAATCAAATTAGGTTGACTATGAAGGAACACATACATTCAGATGCTTGTTACAAGAGATGACAGTGCCCAGCATATACTACATTCGTAAAATGGTTCTGTAAGACGGCATGTACTGGGCATTCAACAGTCATTAAGATTTGAAGATCTCTCGCAACAAGAGACAGACAATGACAATGACAATTACAGACAATGTTAAAACGTTGTGAGGCAATGATGGGACCATTCTGTTTGTACTACAGCACAGTGATGAACATTGTAATGCAAAGAGTAAATACTGAGCTCTGCAGAGAAACCATTCATAATAGTTTAGTGATATCACATATATGTTCACAGTATAAATTACTTCAGTTCGGTAAATGAAGACAATCGGAAGTTGGTTGATCAATGGATGACATTAAAGGCCCAGCACATACCGTACTACATTCAATAAATAGCCCTGTAAGACGGTATGTACTGAGTATTCAACAGCCACCAAAGTTTGTAGACTTCTCGCAACAAGAGTGTTGTGTTGTAGACTATGTATTTGAGAGGGTATTTAACTACATCATATAAAACAGTGTAATAAAAATAATTATTCTTGGCTAATTTATGTAGCGCCGTTTTGTAAAAAATTACCTCAAGGGCGTTGTACAAATGTGCAAGTGTAATGAAGAGAGTACTGAGCTCCATACCGAAACCCTTCATGATTGCAAATTACTCGCGTCGATTACTCCAGATTATGAAATGAAGACAATTTGTTGATCGATGGATGACATTAAAAGCCCAGCACATCTACATACAATCAATAGCCTTGTTGTACGTAGTATGTACTGAGCATTCAACAGTCATCAAGTTTTGTGGACACAATATCTTTGCAGATTTTGTCGAGTTTTTTTTTTTGGCACTTTGCGTAGAGGATTAGTATTAAGATTTGTAGAATTTTGGAAACAAGAGTGTTGTGATGCAGACAACGTTAATATGTTGTGAAACAATGATGGCACCAATCTGTTGGTACTGCAGCTGATAAAACAGTGTAATGTGCACAGTAGGTAATGAGCTCTATATAGAAACCATTCATAATAGATGAATGAAATTAATTCACTGTTTCGATTTCTCCAGCTCAGGAAATAAAGATAAACGGAAGTTTGTTGATCAGTGGATGATATTAAATGATCAGCACACACCGTGCTACGTCAATAAATAGCCCCGTAAGACGATACGTACTGAGCATTCAATAGTCATCAAGTTTGTGGACACCTTCTTGTCGACGATTTTATCTTGTTTTATTTTAAGCTTTGCGTGGAGGATTTGTTTTATTGTAGATGTGAGACGTTATACCTTCAACAACGGACCAAAAATGTTCGAAGCTAGGAAAGTGGTTACCAACTCCACAAGACACAGTTAAAGTAAAATTGTTTCATTATTCCATAGTCTAATGATAAAGATAAAAAAACTGTGTAAAGCAGACAGAGCGCTGGAAAGAAATCAATGTGTT
The DNA here is from genome assembly GCA_917880885.1 of Limnephilus marmoratus. Classification (NCBI taxonomy): domain Eukaryota; kingdom Metazoa; phylum Arthropoda; class Insecta; order Trichoptera; family Limnephilidae; genus Limnephilus; species Limnephilus marmoratus. The sequence goes on from OU862928.1 coordinate 26,380,353, forward strand.
GATTACTCACGATGATGAATTGAAGATAATCAGAAATTTGTTGAACAATAGATGACATTAAATGCCCAGAACATGCTACGTACAAAAGATAACCTTGTAACGCGGCGTGTACTGAGCATTCAACAGTCATCAAGGCTTGTGGAATTATGTAGGTGTTCGACACAACACTGGACCCGAAGTTTGGACAAAGTGATTTCCCAGCACATTCCGAAGATACCTAGATGTCACTTTTGCGTATGATTGAATATAATCGAACCTGATCTAACCCGACACAACAAGAGCAACAATATAAAATAAAAAAAAAGGTGCGAAATCGGAAAAAGAAACATTTTCTAATTCAGGTCAAGCAAAAAGTTGTTATTTCTGTACTACACTAGTACATGAATGTAAGAACGGAAATAGCCAACTATTTGCAAAGACTCCATGTAATATCTGTGGGAAAAAGACACTCAATAATTTCAATAAACCGGAGATCGTGAGTCTGATGTGGCTAGTCAAGCAAATAGCCGGCATCACCCGTCTTGCAATGGAACATGAATGCATGGACGGTAAATACCAACTTTTCGCTGCTTATTTTTGTGTTGTTGAAGTATTTGTTGGCTCCTCTAGTGGGAACCCTGAAATTTTGTAAAAAGTAGTCCCAGAGAGAGGTCGTCCATACGTCATCGATGATCGTCCTCTCCTTCTTGTACGTCTTATATGAAAACGATAAGGTCAAAATATACTAGAACGATGACGTCATGTACGATCTCTCCTTGGCACTACTATACTAAATCAGATAGGACTTGATTAAAGGAAGAGTCCATTCGACAAGGGAGCGAGACCAGAGTGTTATACCAACAACAAATTCCCATCTCGAATTGTACGACATCAAATAATATGCAGTAAAAGTGGTTCCCGTATTTTGAAAAAAAATGGTTTGAAATATCCAAATATTTCAAAGCGAAGGCGATGCAGATAGCGCAGCTATTTGTATCCATCAAAAGCACCGTACCATCTGTACCACAGCAAAAAAAAATACAGTGTAAGACAGGTAGTAACGGGCTATGGATAAACACCATTCAAATTAGATTGACTATGAAGGAACGCATACATTCAGAAGCTTGTTGATCAAGAGATGACATTAACTTTCAATAAATGGTTCTGAAATACGGCATGTACTGGGCATTCAACAGTCATTAAGATTTGAAGACTTCTCGAAACAAGAGTGTTGTATTACAGACAATGTTAACACGTTGTGAGGCAATGATGACACCATTCTGTTTATACTACAGCACAGTGATGAACATTGTAATGTAGACAGTAAATACTGAGATCTATAGAGAAACCATTCATAACAGATGTATGATATTAGTTAACAGTTTCGATTACTCCAGCTCAGTAAATGAAGACAATTGAAAATTTGTTGATCAATGGATGACATTAAATGCCCAGCACACACCGTACTACATTCAATAAATAGCCCTGTAAGACGGTATGTACTGAGTATTCAACAGCCACCAAAGTTTGTAGACTTTTCGCAACAAGAGTGTTGTGTTGTAGACTATGTATTTGTGAGGCTATTTAACTACAGCACATAAAACAGTGTGATGCAGAGAGTACTGAGCTCTATACAGAAACCATTCAGAATACAAGAATTGACTGTGTCGATTACTCGACATGAAGAAATGAAGACCATTTGAAGTTTGTTGATCAATAGATGACATTAAATGCCCGGCGCACACAGAACGACGTTCAATAAATAGCCCCGTCAGACGATATGCACTGAGCATTCAACAGTCATCAAGGTTTGTGGACATCATCCATTCGAATATTTCGTCTAGTTTTATCGTTCCATTTTTTTAACACCGGACAAGAAGCGGCAAAGTGATTTCCAGCACGTTTCGTGTTTACTACAGAAAACTTTATATTACTGAAGATACCTAGAAATCACTTTTGGCATTGAATAAAATAAAACCGAATCTGATCGTATGGTCCACCTACAAGAGCAACAATACAGGATACATAGTGTGCGAAATCAAATAAGAAACATTATTGTCTACATGGAAAATAAGATTGATGAAGCAGGTCAAGCAAAAAGTCAACATTTCTGTACTACATTATTAGTACATGAATGCAAGAACAGAAATGGCCAACTATTTGCAAAGGCCATTTGTAACATCTGTAAGAAAGACACTAAATTATTAAAAAAAAAATCGGAGATGGTGAGTCTGATGTGGCTTGTCGAGCAAATAGCCGGCATCACCCGTCTTGCAATGGAACATGAATGCATGGACGGTAAATACCAACTTTTCGCTGCAACAGTTGATTTTTGTGTTGTTATACTGTTTGTTGTCTTCTCTTGTGGAAACCCTCAAATTTTGCAAATATTTTCATTGCGATTGTTATAGTGCCAATTCGACGAGGAAATGAAGACTCTCAGAAGTTTGATGATCAATAGACGACATTAAATGCCGGCACATACCGCACATACAATTAGTAGTGCCGTAGGACGATGTGTACTGAGCATTCAACAGCATCATGGTATGCAGATACCATCTTGCCTGGAAGTTATGTAGATACCCAATGTTTTTGATAAATCGGAGAGAGAATGTTATTTTTGCATGTAAATAAGCAAGAGTGTTGTATTGTAGACTATGTATTTGTGAGGCTATTTAACAACAGCATATAAAACAGTGTAATGCAGAGAGTACTGAGCCCTATACAGAAATCATTCATAATAGAAGAATTGACTGTGTCGACTACTCAATATGAAGAAATGAAGACCTTTTGAAGTTTGTTGATCAATAGATGACATTAAATGCCCGGCGCACACCGAACGACGTTCAGTAAATAGCCCCGTCACAGGATATGCACTGAGCATTCAACAGTCATCAAGGTTTGTGGACATCATCTAGTCGAATATTTCGTCTAGTTTCATCGTTCCATTTTTTCAACATCGGACCAGAAGTGTTGTAGTTGGCAAGGTGATTTCCAGCACGTTTCGTGTTTACTACAGAAAACTTTATATTACTGAAGATAATAAGAAATCAATTTTGGCATAGAATGGATTGATGAAGCAGGTCAAGCAAAAAGTTTACATTTCTGTACTACATTATTAGTAGATGAATGCAAGAACAGAAATAGTTAACTATTTTCAAAGGCCATTTGTAATATCTGTAAGAAAAAGACACTTAATGATTAAAAAATAAATAAATCGGAGATAGTGAGTCTGATATGGCTAGTCAAGCAAATAGCCGGCATCACCCGTCTTGCAATGGAACATAAATGCATGGACGGTAAATACCAACTTTTCGCTGCAACAGCTGATTTTTGTATTGTTATACTGTTTGTTGCCTTCTCTTGTGAAACCCCTAAAATTTTGCATATATCTTCATTGCAATAGTCATTTTCCCATTTCAACGAAGAAATGAAGACTCGATGATCAATGAAGAAGTTTGATGATCAATAGAAGACATTAAATGCCAGCACATACCGTACATACAATTAGTAGCCCTGTAGGACGATATGTACTGAGCATTCAACAGCATCATGGTATGCAGATACCACCTTGTCTGAAAGTTATGTAGATACCCAATTTTCTTGATAAATCGGAGAGATAATGTTATTTTTGCATATAAATAAACAAACAGAAAAAAAACTGTAAGACGAAAACAGTCAGGTTATTGACCATTGCCTTATGAAATTGATGGAGTTTGTCAAGAAAATAGCCAACATCTTCTGTACTACGTTAGAAAATTATTATTTATCAACGAATAATGCCAACTATCCGCCAACACCATTCACAACAGATACGAGAAAGCACAAATCGACAATAAAGAAATTCGTTACTGTAGAAATATTTTTTCTTCGTAATACTCTTAAGATCGACAAGAGCGCCCATGCTGACAAATTGCGCACTACATTTGAATACGAATGTATGGACGACAATATTGTTAACTGTCAGCAAGAACCAGTTAACAATCAGGAGCTAGAATCGAAAGGTACTTGTAAAGAAGTTGTGAATTTATCGGACGAAGAGATTAATAGATAGAAGGTGGACGTTCTGTTAAACATCGTCCTGTGGATACCACGTACTAGACCAACTAAGTACACGCACAAGATTGTTGATTAACTTACGGTTGCTCTAAAACGGGAAGTAAAAAAATATTAAATCATTGGTACATAAAATAATAGCTATGGGTTGATTGAGTTGGGAGAAGAAATGCTATTTTTGCAAATCTATGTATTGACCTTTAGAAGTTGAATTTTCTCAGTAAAAGACGCCGGAAAAAGGCGACGACCCCAATAAAAACCCGGCACTACCCTCGTATTGTAGCACCTTAAATGTTAGACAGGCAGAACTGAGCTTCGATAGAACTCAATGATCTGGTCCCGAAGTTGATTGAGCAGGATTACTTGTAGTTTTTTCCGTGGATACCAAGCAGTTTGCTGGGCTAAATAAAGCTAGTGAATTCAGGAAATGAAACAATATATTGAAGAAGCAAAACCAATGGGTTAGGATGCCATCAAACGCCCAGGACAACTTGTCCGACTTAAAACAAAGAGCCATACGGATTTGAGGCAGTAAAATGGTTTGAAATATTCCAATATTTAAAAGCGAAGGCAATGCAGATGGCGTAGCCATTTGTATCCATCAAAAGAAGCGTACCATCTGTACCACAGCAAAAGAAACAGTGTAAGATAGGCAGTAACGGGCTTTGGATAAACACCATTCAAATTAGATTGACTATGAAGGAACACATACATTCAAAAGCTTGTTGATCGAGACATGATAATAACTACCCAGCACATACCGTACTACATTCAATAAATGGTTCTGAAAGACGGCATGTACTGGGCATTCAACAGTCATTAAGATTTGAAGACTTCTCGAAAAAAGAGTGTTGTTTTACAGACAATGTTAACACACTGTGAGGCAATGATGACACCATTCTGTTTGTACTAGAGCACAGTGATGAACATTGTAATGTAGACAGTAAATACTGAGCTCTATAGAGAAACCATTCATAACAGATGTATGATATTAGTCTATTATAACAGTCTCGATTACTCCAGCTCAGTAAACAAAGACAATTGGAAATTTGTTGATCAATGGATGACATTTAATGCCCAGCACATACCGTACTATATTCAATAAATAGCCCTATAAGACGGTATGTACTGAGTATTCAACAGCCACCAAAGTTTGTAGACTTTTCGCAACAAGTTTGTTGTGTTGTAGACTATGTATTTGTGAGGCTATTTAACTACAGCATATAAAACAGTGTGATGCAGAGAGTACTGAGCTCTATACAGAAACCATTCATAATAGAAGAATTGACTGTGTCGACTACTCAATATGAAGAAATGAAGACCATTTGAAGTTTGTTGATCAATGGATGACATTAAATGCCCAGCACATACCGTACTACATTCAATAAATAGCCCTGTAAGACGGTATGTACTGAGTATTCAACAGCCACCAATTTTTGTAGACTTCTCGCAACAATTCTTGGTTCTACAGCAGATAAAACAGTGTAATGTGCACAGTAGGTACTGAGCTCTATATAGAAACCATTCAAATAGATGAATAAAATTAGTTCACGGTTTCGATACTAGTACGTACTCCAGCTCAGAAAATGAAGACAATCGGAAGTTTGTAGATCAATGGATGACATTAAATGATCAGCACACACCGTGCTACGTCAATAAATAGCCCCGTAAGACGATACGTACTGAGCATTCAATAGTCATCAAGTTTGTGGACTCCATCTTGCCTTTTTTTACGCTTTGCGTGGAGGATTTCTTTTATTGTAGATGTGAGACGTTATATCTTCAACAACGGACCAAAAATGTTCGAAGCTAGGAAAGTGGTTACCAACTCCACTAGACACAGTTAAAGTAAAATTGTTTCATTATACCACAGTCTATCTTACTACATCAGATAAAAAACAGTGTAAAGCAGACAGAGCGCTGGATAGAAATCAATGTGGTGATTACTCACGATGAGAAAATGAAGATAATCAGAAATTTGTTGAACAATAGATGACATTAACTGCCCAGAACATGCTACGTACAATAGATAACCTTGCAACGCGTCGTGTACTGAGCATTCAACAGACATCAAGACTTGTGGAATGATGTAGGTGTTCGACACAACACTGGACCCGAAGTTTGGACTAAGTAATTTCCCAGCACATACCGAATGTACTGAAGATACCAAGACGTCACTTTTGCGTATGATTGAATATAATGGAACCTGATCTAGGCGGACACCTACACCTACAAGAGCAAAAATATTAAAATAAAAAAGGTGCGACATCAAATTAAGAAACATTGTGTACATGGAAAATAAGATTGATGAAGCAGGTCAAGCAAAAAGTTAACATTTCTGTACTACATAAGTATATGAATGTAAGAACGGAAATAGCCAACTATTTGCAGAGACCACTTGCAATATTTGTGGGAAAAAGACACACAATTATTTAAAGAAATAAACAAATCGAGATGGTAAGTTTGATGTGGCTAGTCAAGCAAATAGCCGGCATCACCCGTCTTGCAATGGAACATGAATGCATGGACGGTAAATACCAACTTTTCGCTGCAACAGTTGATTTTTGTGTTGTAGACGTTTTTGTTGGTTTTCTAGTGGAAACCCTGAAAATTTGTAAAAAGTAGTCCCAGAGAGAGAGGTCGTACGTACGTCACCGACGATCGTCTTCTTCCTTCTCACACGTCTTGTATGAAAACGAAAAATCAAAATATACCAGAACGATGACGTAATGTACTATCTTCCTCCGGCACTACCATACTTAATCAGATAGCACTTAACTAAAGGAAGAGCGAGACCAGAGTGTAAGACCTACAACAAATTCCCGTTACGTATTTTACGACATCAAATAAAGTACCATAAAAGTGGTTCCCAAGATTTCATTGCGATGGTCATTGTGAAGATTCGACGAGGAAATAACGACTTTCAGAAGTTTGATGATAAATAGACGACATTAAATACCGTGCATACAATTAGCAGTCCTGTAGGAAGATATTTAGTGAGCATTCAACAGCGTCATGTTATGCAGGAATTACCTTGTCTGAAAGTTCTGCAGAGAAATTTCTTTATATATCGGAGAGAAATTTATTACTGCAAGTAAATAAGCACCACGGAATAAATAGCACCGCAAAACGAAATGAGCATTCCCAAAGGTTATAGAGCATTTCCTTCCGAAATTGATGAAGTTGGTCAAGCAAATAGCTTACATCTTCTGTACTACATTAGAAAGTGATTGTATGAACGGAAAATGCCTGCTATCCGCAAAATCATTCTCAATAGATACGAGAAAGCACAAATCGACAATAAAGAAATTCGTTACTGTAGAAATATTTTTTTCTTCATAATACTCGTAAGATCGACGAGAGCGGCCATGCTGACAGTAAACAAATTGCGCACTATATTTGAATGTTACAATTGTTAACTGTCAGCAAGAACCAGTTAACAATCAGGAGCTAGAATTGAAAGGTACTTGTAAAGACACGGGCATGTGCCTAGTATGGTGGTCGAAAAATCCCCAATTTATGTAACGAACCATTTAAAGAATAAAGAAACTTAAAAAACAAAAAAAAGTTGTGAATTTATCGGACGAAGAGATTAATAGATAGAAGGTGCACGTTCTGTTAAACATCGTCCAGTGAATACCACGTACTAGACTAACTAAGTACATGCACAAGATTGCTGATTAACTTACGGTTGCTCTAAAATGTGAGCAAGTAAAAAAATATTAAAACATTGGTAAATAAAATAATAGTTATGGGTTTATTGAGTTGGGAGAAGAAATGTTATTTTTGCAAAACTACGTACTGACCTTTAGAAGTTGGATTTTCCCAGTTAAAGATGCCAGAAGAAAGGTGAGGACCCTAACAAAACCCGGCACTACCCTCGTATTGTAGCACGTTAAATGTTAACAGGCGATACTTCACACACTCAGAAGCTTATTGATCAAGATATGACATTAACTACCTAGCACATACCGTACTACATTCAATAAATGATTCTGAAAGACGGCATGTACTGGGCATTCAACAGTCATTAAGATTTGAAGACTTCTCGCAACAAGAGTGTTGTGTTACAAACAATTTTAACACGTTGTTTGGCAATGATGGCACCATTCTGCTTGCACTACAGCACAATGATGAACATTGTAATGTAAACAGTAAATACTGAGCTCTATAGAGAAACCATTCATAACAGGTGCATGATATTATTTCACAGCATAAATTACTCTAGCTCAGTAAATAAAGACAATTGGAAGTTTGTTGATCAATGGATGACATTAAATGCCCAGCACACACCGTACTACATTCAATAAATAGCCCTGTAAGACGGTATGTACTGAGTATTCAACAGCCATCAAGTTTTGTGGACACAATATCAAGAGTGTTAATAATAATAATAATAATAAATTTGGACAACTTATATAGCGCTGTTTTTGCGAAAAATCGCCTCAAGAGCGCTGTTGCGATGCAGACGATGTTAAAATGTTGTGAGGAAATGATGGCACCAATCTGTTCGTTCTACAGCAGATAAAACTGTGTAATGTGCACACTCGGTACTGAGCTATATATAGAAACATTCAAATCGATTAATGAAATTAGTTCACTGTTTCGATACTAGTACGTACTCCAGCTCAGGAAATGAAGACAATCGGAAGTTTGTTGATCAATGGATGACATTAAATGATCAGCACACACCGTGCTACGTCAAGAAATAGCCCCGTAAGACGATACGTACTGAGCATTCAATAGTAATCAAGTTTGTGAACGCCATCTCGTTGCCAATTGTTTCATTATTTCACAGTCCATATAACTACAACAGATAAAAACAGTGTAAAGCAGTCAAAACACTGGATAGAATTCAGTGTGTTGATTACTCACGATGAGGAAATGAAGGTAGAAGGCAGATGACATTAAATGCCCGGCGCACACCGAACGACGTTCAGTAAATAGCCCCGTCACACGATATGCACTGAGCATTCAACAGTCATCAAGGTTTGTGGACATCATCTAGTCGAATATTTTGTCTAGTCTCATCGTTCCATTTTTTCAACATCGGACCAGAAGTGTTCTAGTTGGCAAGGTGATTTCCAGCACGTTTCGTGATTACTACAGAAAACTTTATATTACTGGAGATACCAAGAAATCAATTTTGACATAGAATGGATTGATGAAGCAGGTCAAGCAAAAAGTTTACATTTCTGTACTACATTATTAGTAGATGAATGCAAGAACAGAAATAGTCAACTATTTGCAAAGGCCATTTGTAATATCTGTAAGAAAAAGACACTTAATGATTAAAAAATAAATAAATCGGAGATAGTGAGTCTGATATGGCTAGTCAAGTAAATAGGCGGCATCACCCGTCTTGCAATGATACATGAATGCATGGACATGTTGATCAATGGATGACATTAAATGCCCAGCACATACCGTACTACATTCAATAAATACCCTGTAAGACGGTATGTACTGAGTATTCAACAGCCACCAAAGTTTGTGGACCTTTCGCAACAAGAGTGTTATGTTGTAGACTATGTATTTGTGAGACTATTTAACTACAGCATATAAAACAGTGTGATGCAGAGAGTACTGAGCTCTATACAGAAACTATTCATAATAGAAGAATTGACTGTGTCAATTTCTCGATATGAAGAAATGAAGACCATTTGAAGTTTGTTGATTAATAGATGACATTAAATGCCCGGCGCATATTGAACGACGTTCAATAAATAGCCCCGTCACACGATATGCACTGAGCATTCAACAGTCATCAAGGTTTGTGGACATCATCTAGGCGAATATTACGTCTAGTTTCAACGTTCCATTTTTTTCAACACCCGACCAGAAGTGTTCTAGCTGGCAAGGTGATTTCCAGCACGTTCCGTATTTACTACAGAAATCTGTATATTACTGAAGATGTCAAGAAATCACTACGGCATAGAATGGAATACAACAGAATCTGATCCAGCGGTACCTACACCTACAAGAACAAAAATGTACAATACAAAATGTATTGTACAAAAGAAAAATAAAAAAAACACTATAGTTTGTAACATCAGATTGTCCATATGGAAAATAAGGTTGATGAAGCAGGTCAAGCAAAAACTGTACAACATTAGTATATGAATGTAAGAGAGGAAACAGCTAACTATTTGCAAAGACCACTTGTAATATTTGTAGGAAAAAGACACTCAATAATTTTAATTAATCGGAGATGGTGAGTTTCATGTGTTTAGCCAAGCAAATAGCCGGTATCACCCGTCTTGTAATGGAACATGAATGCATGGACGGTAAATACCAACTTTTTGCTGCAAGAGTTGATTTTTGAATTTTTATTATCTTCTCTTGTGGAAACCCTGAAATTTTGCATATATTTTCATTGCGTCATTGTGCCAACTCGATGAGGAAATGAAGACCCTCAGAAGTTTGATGATCAATAGATGACATTAATTGCCGGCACATACCGTACATACAATTAGCAGCCCTGTAGGATGATATGTACTGAGCATTCAACAGCGTCATGGTATATAGGCATCACCATTTTTGAAAGTTCTGCAGAGAAATTTCTTTATATATCGGAGAGAAATTTACTATTGAAAGTAAATAGCATTCAACCGTCCCAAAGGTCATAGAGCATTTCCTTACGAAATTGATGAAGTTGGTCAAGCAAATAGCTAGCATCTTCTGTACTACATTAGAAAATGATGGTATGAACGGAAAATGCCTGCTATCCGCAAAACCATTCGCAATAGATACGAGAAAGCATAAATCAACAATAAAGAAATTCGTTAATGCGGAAATATTTTTTTCTTCATAATACTCGTTAGATCGATGAGAGCGGCCACGCTGACAGTAAACAAATTGCGCACTACATTTAAATAAGAATGTATGGACGACAATTGCCAACTGTCCGCAAGAACCAGTTAACAATCAGAAACTGGAATCGGAAGTAAAGGATTGTAAAGAAGTTGCGAATTTATCAGATGAACAGATTAATAGATATGAGGTGCAGGTTCTGTTAAACATCGTCCTGTGGATACCACTGATTTTACCGTAGGTACTAGACCAAGTAAATTCACGCACAAGATTGTTGATTACCCTAAGGTTGCTCGAAAACGGCAGAATTAAAGAGGAAGTAAAAAAATGTTAAAAATATTGGTGAATAAAATAATAGTTATGGGATAATTGAGTTGGGAGAAGAAATGCAATTGCAAAACTACTGTTGACCTTTAGAAGTTGGATTTTCTCAGTTAAAGATGCTGGAAGAAAGGCGAGGACCCCACAAAAACCCGGTACTACCCTCGTACTGCAGCATGTTAAATGTAACACAGGAGCTTCATTAGAAATCAATGATCTGGTCCCGAAAGTGATTGAAAAGTACATTGAGGAAGTAAAGCCAACGGGTTAGGATACCATCAAACATCCAGGACAACTTGTACGACTTTAAGCAAAGAGCCAAAATGACATGATGTAGTAAAAAGGTTTGAAATATCCCAATATTTCAAAGTGAAGGCGATGCAGATGGCGCAGCAATTTGTCTCCACCAAAAGTAACGTACCATCCGTACCACAGCAAAAGAAACTGTGTAAGACGCGCAGTAATGGGCTTTGGATAGACACCATTCAAATAAGGTTGACTATGCATTCAGAAGCTTATTGATCAAGAGACGACATCAACTGCCCAGCACATTCTGTACTATTTTCGAAAAATGGTTCTGTCAGACGGCATGTACTGGGCATTCAACAGTCATTAAGATTTGAAGACTTCTCGCAACAAGAGTGTTGTGTTACAGACAATGTTAACATGTTGTGAGGCAATGATGGTACCATTCTTTTTGTACTACAGCACAGTGATGAACATTGTTATGTAAACAGCAAATACTGAGCTCTACAGATAAACCGTCCATAATAGATTACTTGTATAAATTACTCCAGCTCAGTAAATGAAGACAATTGGAAGTTTGTTGATCAATGGATGACATTAAATGCCCAGCACATACCGTACTACATTCAATAAATAGCCCTGTAAGACGGTATGTACAGAGTATTCAACAGCCACCAAGGTTTGTAAACTTCTCGCAACAAGAGTGTTGCGTTGTAGACTATGTATTTGAGAGGCTATTTAACTACATCATATAAAACCGTGTAATAAAAATAACAATTCTTTGCAAATTTGTATAGCGCCGTTTTGTAAAAAAATTACCTCGAGGGTGTTGTGCAAATGTGCAAGTGTAATGCAGAAATTACTGAGCTCTATGCAGAAACCCTTCATAATGGCAAATTGCTCGCGTCATTAGCTTCAGCTCAGGAAATGAAGACAATCGGAAGTTTGTTGATCAATGGATGACATTAAATGATCAGCACACACCGTGCTACGTCAATAAATAGTCCCGTAAGACGATACGTACTGAGCATTCAATAGTCATCAAGTTTGTGGACGCCATCTCGTTGCCAATTGTTTAATTATTTCACAGTCCACATTACTACATCAGATAAAAACAGTGTAAAGCAGACAAAACACTGGATAGAATTCAGTGTGTTGATTACTCACGATGAGGAAATGGAGGTAATCAGAATGTTTTTGAACAAAATATGCCATTAAATGCCCCGAACATGCTACGTACAATAGATAAACTTGTAACGCGTCGTAAACTGAGCATTCAACAGTCATCAAGACTTGTGGAATTATGTAGGTGAAGATTTCGTCGAGTTTCGACTGATAAGAAGTAATTTTCGCGTATAATTGAATATAATAGAATCTGATCTAGCCGGTCATCTACACCTACAAGAGCAACAATATATAATAAAATTGTGCGAAATCAATTAAAGAAACATTTTCTACTTCGAAAATAAGATTGATGAAGCAGGTCAAGCAAAAAGTCGTTATTTCTGTACTATAAGCTCTATACAGAAACCATTCATAATAGAAGAATTGACTGTGTGGACTACTCAATATGAAGAAATGAAGACCATTTGAAGTTTGTTGATCAATAGATGACATTAAATGCCCGGCGCACACCGAACGACGTTCAGTAAATAGCCCCGTCACACGATATGTACTGAGCATTCAACAGTCATCAAGGTTTGTGGACATCATCTAGTCGAAAATTTCGTCTAGTTTCATCGTTCCATTTTTTCAACATCGGACCAGAAGTGTTCTAGTTGGCAAGGTGATTTCCAGCACGTTTCGTGTTTACTACAGAAAACTTTATATTACTGAAGATACCAAGAAATCAATTTTGGCATAGAATAGATTGATGAAGCAGGTCAAGCAAAAAGTTTACATTTCTGTACTACATTAATATTAGATAAATGCAAGAACAGAAATAGCCAACTATTTGCAAAGGCCATTTGTAATATCTGTAAAAAAAGACACTAAATTATTGAAAAATTAATAAATCGTAGACGGTCAGTCTGACGGAGTGCTTAGTCAAGCAAATAGCCGGCATCACCCGTCTTGCAATGGAACATGAATGCATGGACGGTAAATACCAACTTTTCGCTGCAACAGCTGATTTTTGTGTTGTTATACCGTTTGTTGTCTTCTCTTGTGAAAACCCTGAAATTTTGCATACATATATCTTCATTGCGTTAGTCATTTTCCCGTTTCAACGAAGAAATGAAGACTCAGAAGTTTGATGATCAATAGACGACATTAAATGCCGGCACATACCGTACATACAATTAGTAGCCCTGTATGACGATATGTACTGAGCATTCAACAGCATCATGGTATGCAGATACCACCTGAAAGTTATGTTATTTTTGCATGTAAATAAGCAAACAGAAACTGTAAGACGAAAACAGTCTTAAGAAAATAGCCAACATCTTCTGTACTACATTAGAAAATGATTGTATCAACGGAAAATGCCAACTATCTGCCAAAACCATTCGCAATAAATACGAGAAAGCGTAAATCAACTATAAAGGAATTCGTTAATGTAGAAATATTTTTGTTTTAGTTAAAATATATTTTCTTGATAATACTCGTAAAATCGGCGAGAGTGGCCAAGCAGACAGTAAACAAGTTATGCATTACATTTGAATAATTACATAAGGATGACAGTTGCCAACTATCTGCAAGAACTTGTTAACAATGAGACGATGATAGCGTATAAAATTTCCGTTCTTAGGAAGTTGTGAAATTATTGGACGAAGAGATAAATAGTGTAATGAAGACAGTTGGTACTGAGTTCTATATTTAATAAATAGCCCTTTATGACGGTATATACTGAGTATTCAACATCCACCAATGCTTGTAGACTTCTCGCAACAAGAGTGTTGTGTTGTAGACCATATATTTGTGAGGATATTTGACTACAGCATATAATAAACAAAAATTTTAACAAAACAAAAAAACGACTTAAAAAAATGCACTAAAAAGTAAAAAAATAATATCGTATTCTTCTACAACTTAATAATCAACTTACTTTTTCTACTCATCAATATGTAGGTACGATTATTATTTTTGGAGTCGGTGTCAGCCAAGATAGGTTTGTAACTACATACATAGTTATAGGTGAGATGTGCTTGTGTCGCACGCGCAACTTGACGACGTGAGAGGCGAGAGCGGGCCGCGGCGGGAGTGAACACGTTGGGTCGGGTACCTTGGCTGACACCGACTCCAAAAATAATAATCGTACCTACATATTGATGAGTAGAAAAAGTAAGTTGATTATTAAGTTGTAGAAGAATACGAAATAATTTTTTTACTTTTTAGTGCATTTTTTGAAGTCGTTTTTTTGTTTTGTTAAAATTTTTGTTTATTTTTTGATTTTTAGTGAATCTGAAGTACACTAACTAATTCGATTAAGATTCGGCCGAGTATCGTTAATTTGCTCTTAAGAATTGTAGAGTTCCGTCACTTTGTCATGGATCCCATAATCAAAACCTAACCAAACTCTCATCAAACTACCCTTGAAGTACACCCTTTCCAATAAAAAAAGAATCATCGAAATCGGTTGGCGTGATATTGAGTTATTCGTCCATTTGTCGCGCACATACTTGATGCAAATTTAAGATTTATATGATTTTCTCATGGATGCCATTGTCAGAACTGGACCAAATTAAAATGGGACCACACGGGAACCACCAGCTTTCAAATAAAAAAAGAATCATCAATATCGGTTCACCAGTCGAAAGTTCTGAGGTAACAAACATAAAAAAAAAATAAAAAATTACAGTCGAATTGAGAACCTCCTTTTAAGTCGTTTAAGTCGTTTAAAAAGTGTAACGTCGATTATTCAAAACGAAAAAATGAAGACAATTGGAAGTTTGTTGATCAATAGATGTCATTAAATGCCCAACACACACCGTACCACGGTCAATAAATAGCCCCGTAAGACGGCATGTACCGAGTATTCAACAGCCACCAAGGTTTGTAGATTTCTCGCAACAAGGGTGTTGTGTTGTAGACTATGTAACTACAGCATATAAAACAGTGAAACGCGGAGAGTACTGAGCACTAAATAATAACCATGCATAGTAGAAGAGTTTACTGTGTCGATTTCTCAAGATGAAGAAATTAATTCAATTGGATATTTGTTGATCGATAGATGACATTGAATGCCCAGCGCACACCGAACGACATTCAATAAATAGCACTGTAAGACGGCATGTACTGAGTATTCAACGACCCCAAGGTTTGTAGATTTCTCGCAACAACAGTGTTGTGTTGTAGACTATGTAACAGTGTAATACAGAGATATCTGAGCTGCATGTATGAAATGACGAAAATCGGAAGATTGAGGATCAATAGATGACATTAAATGCCCAGCGCACACTGAACGACATTCAATAAATAGCCCTGCAAGTCAGCATGTACTGGGTATTCAATGACTCCCAAGGTTTGTAGATTTCTCGCAACAACAGTGTTGTGTTGTAGACTATGTGACAGTGTAATACAGAGATATCCGAGCTGCATGTATGAAATGACGAAAATCGGAAGATTGGGGATCAATAGATGACATTAAATGCCCAGCGCACACTGAACGACATTCAATAAATACCCTGCAAGTCAGCATGTACTGGGTATTCAATGACTCCCAAGGTTTGTAGATTTCTCGCAACAACAGTGTTGTGTTGTAGACTATGTAACAGGGTAATACAGTGATTACTGAGTTGTGAAACCATTAGCAATATAAGAATTCACTGTGTAAGATGAAGAAACGAAGAATATCTGAAGATTGATGATTAATAGGCAACAATAAATGCCCAGCCCATACCGAACGACGTTCAATAAATATCACCGTAAGACGGCATGTACTGAGTATTCAACAACCGCCAAGGTTTGTAGATTTCTCAACACAAGAGTGTTGTGTTGTAGACTATGTAACTGCAGCATGTGAAACAGTGTAATGCAGACAGTACAGAGCTCTATTGAATATCCATACGTTGTAAAATACGATTACTAAAAATGAAGAAATTGATAATCAATAGGCAACATTAAATGCCCAGCGCACACCGAACGACAGCCGTAAAAATAGCCCTGTAAGACGGCATGTACTGAGTATTCAACGACCACCAAGGTTAGTTGACCTTTTGCAACGTGTTGTAGGTAATGCAGACTTGTAAGGGGTCCTGTCTTGTGGAGTTTTCCATTCACATCAGACAAAGAGGTGAAATCTATTCGGTAAAGAAACGAAACCCTAGGGGGCGGTTCTGGTTCTACGTATAAATAATGAAATTTTGGGGATGGTGTTTGGAGGACACTTTTAAGGAAAGTTCTGAAGGAAAAAGGTATGAGGGGTGGAATCTGGGACAGTGTGTCAAGGAGTGACGGATGTATGAATCCATCCCTACTACTGGACTGAGGGTCCGTCTGGAGGTCAAAAGGTCTCTCTTAACCAGTCTTCCGGTCCGATCCGCTAAAGTCGTTAATTTGGCTAGTTGCAACTACTCAGGTTGATCAGGAATGGCATCCCAGAGCGTTAAACCAACAACAAACTTAAGGCACCACTTGTACGACATCAAATATAAGTGCCACAAAAGTGGTACCCGGGATTTGGCAAAAGTTTTGATGACATCAGCCTGCCGATTCGAAAACAATTATTTTATAATATATGATCTGCGATCATGAATAAGGCCAGGTAAATAGCCAGCGTTTTCCGTACTACATGAGATTATTAATGTATGTACGGAACACACTAGCTATTCGCAAGTTCAATATGATCGAAGGTGATACATTTTTCAAAGACCAAATAAAGTGACTTTAATATCGACAACCCTGAATTGTTGAAACTAATTTGCATGTACCTGCAAGCTCGAAGCATAGAATATACTTTTAAATGTAACCTCAATACTAATTACTTTATTAATCGTATTCACCAATAAGGAACTCCAGTGAAAAATATTATGGCTTTAAAAAAATATGTTCATACAGACCAATAAACGCTGATTCTGAATATACAAGTTTTTTTTTCATAATATTAAACGTAGAGTTCGTAAAAAATATTAAAAAGTCCATTTTTTAACGTCTCGTTAAAATACACTGTAAAGTTGGTACGACTGAATGGTTAGTGCTGACGTCACGCGTCACCAGTCATTGTATCACATTGTATTAAAATCAATTGAAATGTGGGTATGGCACAAGCCATCAGTATTAACAACATTTAATGTTATTCTTTATTTCGTACTGGTTATAGAGATTTGGTTGTAGTGTTTATTGAAACAATATTTAAGACTAAATAATTCAGTATCAAAAATAGAGGTATCTCTATTAGTTTATCTCTGTTATTTAAAATATTGAAAAACTACTGCACCAAAAAAATAATGAATGAAAAAAGTAATGCTTCTTCTAGGGAGAATACTTCGAACAACGGAACAACGGATTTCAAAATGGCGGCAGTAGATCAGCTGATTGCCCAATACCATACTAATTTTTCGGGAGTGATGACGTCACACGATTTACCATATTTACGGGGGGGTCTCGAAAAATCAAAACTTTGACAATTATTTTAACTATTAAAACTAACTCTAAAAATAAAAACAAAAATGCAGTTATTTAATTTAGAAGGCCATTTTTCATAAAAAATGAAATAAAAAAAATTGGACTGGAGTTCTCTATTCCTGGAAATCATCGCTAACTTGTATATTTAGTAAAGAAAATTAAAATTTTCTTGTATTTTTTGTTTGTTTCTTTGTTGGCAGTGTCGTAATGTCATGATATAAGATAGATATTAAGCCGCCCGAATTTCTACCACCCTCAAACATTTGATGTTTTAGGCTCTTAAAAAAATATATGTTATTTTTTAAGATAATATATCTACACATTCCCCTCGCTGAAAAGTATGCTCCAAAAATTATTATATTCACGTTTGTTTCAGTTATTTTACAAGTTATATACATACAACAACTGGGCGGAAGATAACGTATTAAATTTAGAAAAAAATAACTTACCCCAGAATCTCCATGCATCATCTGATGTCAACTTCCCCAAAGGCACAAAGAAACAAACAATAACACTGCAGTCCTCAAGACACAAGGCACAAGACACATTCACAGCCACAAGACACCAACGCTCCTGAAGAACAGTGTCTTCAGTGAGCTCACCACTACGAATTAACCTCTATCACTGAATTGGGGGTTTATATAACATCCCCACGATAACCCTTATCAATGCGGTGGAGGGGGTAGATCCAATGAATACAGAACAGGGGGGTGGAGGCGGGGCGCGGGGGTGGAGTTAATTCAAAGGGCTTCGGGAAAGGCCCTAGAAAAACGATTAAATATTAAAATTAATTTATTTCTCACGGTTTTTTGTGTGTTTACATTTCGATGCGATTTTTGTATTGTTTCTTATATTTGGTAATAAAATTAAAGAAACTAGCTTTTAAATATTGCTTTTCTTTGTTTTTGCAAGACTATTACGTATTAAATAATTTATTTTCCTACCAGCGCAGACCCGTGAAAAAATCACGGGACAGTCTGAATTTTTGAAAAATCAGATCAAATTTTGGAACATGCAATTTAAATAATTTTCTGTTAAAAATAGTGTGTAATATTTTTATTTGTTTATTTATAAAAAGGATGTATGTATTGGGTTTTTCGGTTTATCTTCGGTACGTTGTATTCGAACATTCTCTGTCCGTACTTATTATTAAATTTCAGAAATATTAACCCGTCGTTGCGCGTGAATTTAGTGCTGTATTTATGTTCTAATTTTTCTTTATGCTGCGGGATAAATATATGCTGAATTATAATTTTGTGTCTTAAAAAATTAATTATATTTTTTAGAAACTTAAAATGTTCAAGAGAAATAAGTATGTTATTAAACGGTGGAAATTTGGAATGCGGGGGCTTAATTCTGTTATTGAATAATATATTGATGGCATTAAAAAAAAAAGTCACAGAAATGAGTCACAGAAAAGGTGTAAAGATACACGGGCAAAAGGTGGATATGATAAGGTTTGCTGACGATATTGCATTGGTTGCTGAAAGCGAAGAAGAACTGCAAGAGGCCTTAACAACCATGCAAAGCATTCTCCAAAATAACTATAACATGAAGATAAATAAAGACAAAACAAAGCTGCTGACTGTAGGCCGAACGCAATATCAGATGCGAATAGAGATGTCAGGAGTTCCACTAAAGAACGCCAAGGAGTTTGTCTATCTCGGGAGCAAAATAACATGGGACGGTCGGTCTAAGAGCGATGTCGACAGCCGTATACACCAGGCTAGGCTTGCTTTCAATAAAAGGTCGAAAATAATTTAATCAAATAATATAGACCTAAAGCTGAGAATACTCCTCATCAAGACCTATGTATGGAGTATCTTGATGTACGGCTGCGAAACATGGTGCCTATCCAAAAGAGATAAACGGAGACTAGAGGCTTTTGAGATGTGGTCCTATAGAAAACTATTAGGAATTTCCTGGAGAGACCACATTACAAATGAGGAGGTTCTCCAAAGAATCGAAGGAGGAAGGCACCTGCTCAGGACCTTGTCCGAAAGGCGTGCAAGATGGATCGGCCATGTAATACGACAAGAAGGCCTCTTGCATTCCATAATGGAGGGTATGACCGAGGGGACAAACTCTAGGGGACGCCCACGCCGAGAGTACCTGGAGGACCTGCTGGTGGACGTGCGCTGCTTATCATATGCAGACCTCAAAAGAGCCGCACAAGACAGGGAAGAATGGAAGAGGAAACTAAAGAAAATTGCTGCAAACCAATCCCAGGATTGAAACCAGAGAGAGAGAATGTAACAAAGGTCCATTCAGCGCCATTTTGTTTTTTTTTTTACATTGAAAGGGCCTTGTTTTTTATTTAATCAAAATTATATTTTTTAGAAACTTAAAATGTTCAAGAGAAATAAGTATGTTATTAAACGGTGGAATTTTGTAATGCGGGGGCTTAATTCTGCTATTCAATAATATACTGATGGCATTAAAAAAATAATTAACAAATTCTAATGTAACAAAGGTCCATTCAGCGCCATTTTGTTTTTTTTTTACATTGAAAGGGCCTTGTTAAACGCCGATTCTAGCTGCGTTTCAGCTTTCTATCAAATTGTAATAAGTTCACAAGCTCAAGACGCCGCAACCGGGCTCAAAAAGAAGAAATGGAGAGATATGAAATTATGAATGTTAGAGCGCGCTAGTATTTAAAGTGACAAAATCGATGCAAAAATTGTGAAAATGTTAAATAAAACACGAATTGTTTAAAATAGAGCAATAAGCTCGCGGGGGTTACAGCATTTAATGAAACACCCTGAATTTTTTTCGTACATATAACTTGTAAAATAACTGAAACAAACGTGTTAATAATAATTTTTGGCGCATACTTTGCGATTTTTTTCTATCGATGGAATTTTATATAATTTGCGTTTCGGCGCGGGTTATGTTTAGATATTATCTTCAAGAATAACATATATTTTTTTAAGAGTTTTAAAACTTACCGTGTTAAGGGAAATATGTAATAAATCGGTAGAAATCCGGGTTGCGGGGCCTTAATAAAACACGAATCGTTTAAAATAGAGCAAAAATCTCGCGAGGGTATCTTAAACAACATTTAATGAAACACTGTGAATTTTTTCGTACATATAACTTGTAAAATAACTTAAATAAACGTGTTTATAATAATTTTTGGAGCATAGGTAGGTACTTTTCGATTTTTTCTTTCGAGGGAATTTTATAAAATTTGCGGTTCGGCGCGGGGAATGTCTAGATATTAACTTCAAGAATAACATATATTTTTAAGAGCTTTAAAACTTTTAAAACGTGTTTAAGGGAGATATGTAAGAAATCAGTAGAAATTCGAGTAGCGGCGGCTTAACAACATGACGGTTGTCTTCTTCTGCTGATCACAATTTGTTTAACGGCTGAAATGGACTGAGAATTAGCAATTAGAATCTTTAACTGTCAACAAACAAATTGGCGCTGAATGACCATTTGAAAACTTTGCCACACTCAAATTTCTGCGGAAACAACTGGGCCGAAGACAACGTATTAAATTTAGAAAAAAAATAATTTACCGTGGAATCTCCATTATCATCTGATGTTAACTTTCACCAAGTAATAAACGATAACACTGCAGTCCACAGACACAAGCACATTCACAGCCACAAGACACCGACGCTCCTGAAGAACAGTGTCTTCAGTGAGCTCACCACTACGAATTAACTTCTACCCTTGAATTAGGGGTTTATATACCATCCCCGCGATAGCCCTTATCAATGCGGTGGAGGGGGTAGACCCCAAGAACACAGAACGGTGGCCTGGATGTAGGCGGGGCGCGGGGGTAGGTTCATTCAAAGGGCCGCTGAAAAGGTCCTAGAAAAAATATTATTAATTAATTCATATTTTTTTTATTTCTTCAAGGTTTTCGTGTTTTTAAATTTTAATGCAATTTTGTATTGTTTCTTGTAATTATTAATAATTTAAAAAAATTCATTTAAAATATTATTTTACTTTTAGAGATTTTGTACGGTTATTACATAATATTTTTTTTTTCATACTAGCGCAGACCCGTGAACAAATCACGGGACAGCCTGAATTTTTGATAAATCAGTTCAAAATTTGAAACAAACAATTTAACTAATTTTCTCATAAGGAACAATTACTTTGTGGTTAGACATTATATTATAAAAAAATAAAACAAACACTTTGTTTTTAACCACGAATTTATTTTTTTGTATATCTACCGGTTTCGCTTCAACCAAGCTTCCTCAGGATATAATAATAACTGAAATTATAATAATAACACTTATCCTGAGGAAGCTTGGTCGAAGCGAAACCGGTAGATATATAAAATGATACATTCGTGGTTAAAAACAAAGTGTTTGTTTTATTTTTTATAATAAATAATTTACTGTTAAACATAGTGTAATATGTACGTACTTTAACTCTTGTCTGAATTCTTGACACAATCAGTTCCAATTTTAATAATGGCACTTACATTCAAAGTAAATTTGAGTTCATTAAACAAGATTTCACGCAGGACTATACGCACATACATTCAAAATTAGTATTATTGATTGTTTGAAGAGTGGGGACGTCGAAAATCGCGTTAGCAAACCAAATATCTGTTTTTACACATTCTAGTATATATAATACCTATTTGCTTTTTTAATTCTGAATACCGCTCAAGAGTTGCAACTTTCAAACACAAAATAATGTTACAACTCCCTAAGGCCCTAAGGCGTCCCTCATCTTTGAGATGCTGTGAGGAGGGTCTCTTTAAGAAAAAAAGGAATGAGGGCCTCCGTGGTCGAAGGACAAGGCTTTTGGGTACGAATCCGCAGGTCGCAGGTTCAAATTTTATTTGAAGCATTAGTAAGGCACGTTACAGAGAGGATGATACTCTCAGAAACACCCTGGTAAAAAATCTCCTCTTAGAATTGAAACGTTGCTTGAAACGGTATCATTAGCTGTGCTTGGAGACCAGATCTGAATAATCAGGTACTTCCCCAACTTCCTCTAGCCTCACAGCATACACACCCCCATTAAGAATAGGTACTTGGTACTTGCGCGGTATTTACATTTAAATAAATAAAAAAAGTGAACTCGGTTTTTGAAGATACCCATATAGTGAGTGAGAGGAAACACAGAAACCAGTAAATGATTACGTATTTTATTTACCAATTTGGAAGGCCGGTACGGGTACTGCCGCCCCGGGAACCATTTATTGCATAACCAACACCTCTGCCATAGGTCTCCTCAAGTGGTTCTCTAAGTTTGGTGACTTAGCAGGGGAGCCTGCGTTGATGGGGTGAGGTTTGTGCGGGCCTTGACGGCGGATGCGTCTCCCCACCTGCTGCGTGGCGGACCGGATCGAGAGGGACTGGGTGAGGGAGGCCTTTCGACTTTTTTAGCCAGACCCTCTTGACCCATCACCCTGCATCGCAGTTGGAGGGATGGATTCATGCGTCCGTCGCTCCTGGACACGCTAACCCGCAGATTCCTACACACCCCTTACTCATTTTTCTTTCCCTTCCATAATAAGACCCCCCACACAGAATGACTCCAGATACTAATATCTACAGCCTGTATGTCTGACGAATATCTACAGCTCATATGTTGAACTAATATCTACGAACTTCAGAGTGTTGACTAATATCTACAGAGCGTAGGTTGAACTAATATCTACAGAGCGTATGTTGGACTAATCTTACTTACACTTACATAAATTAAGTTTTTTAAACTGCATACGCAATATTACATTATTCCAATATGCTACACATAATTGCAAATCCAACCTCTGCCAGTGCTGTAGATATTCGTCAACACTTTGATTCTCATAGATATTAGTCAACAGTTTGTGCTGTAGATATTCGTCAACACTTTGGTTTTCATAGATATTAGTTCGATTTTTTCAGTTTTTGGAATTCCTGCAGATATTAGTAGACGCCTCCCACAGAATCCCCTAAGATCAAACATGCCCTTAGGGAAATTGTTTTCCTCAGGGCCTCCTGTGTGAAGTTAATGCACGAAAAAAATAACGAAAGCTTATCGAAATAACTTATACCTAGATACAGATAGGTATTTTGAATCTGCTAGGTGTTAAAATTTGGGATTTTAATATTTATTCTGAAATTTTGCTGATATATTGAAATGTTAATTATTTAGCAGTATTTCTTTGAAAGTTTGCAGTATTGAATATTTTTTTATATACATATTTTGTCTGTTGTTGGTACATTGAAAAGATTTTTTTAGTAGAAAATGTGGATGGTTTTTCAGGATAACCTTAATTACCAATCTTTCAACTATTTTGAGAGGTTTAAACTTCTTTAGTTACTAGCTGGTGCCCGGCATGCGTTGCTATGCCGTTCAATAAAAAAATTGTTTCACCCTGCGTGTCCTTTCCCATTCGTCCCGTTCACCCACTCCGCCTCTTCCACCTTCCCTCTCCCCACTCCACTTCTCTCCCCCGTCCCGCCAACTCCCCTCCCGAATTCCCTTCCCCCCTCCCAGGTTCCCCTCCCCCTCCTTTTCCTCCCGTGGAACCCTTACCCAAGTTCCACTCCCCCCTCCCGCTTGACGACCTCCGTAGTCCAGTGGCTAAGACTCTTGACTCACATTCCGGAGGTCGCGGGTTCGAACCCGGCATGCGCAAATAAATTTTATTTGATTAATTTGTGTTATTTCACAATTAATTCATTTAAAATAATATATAGTATATTTGCGGCATGTTCCAGAGTGGAAGATACCATCAGTATCGCCCTGGTGTAAGACCACCATTCAGAGTTGAAACGATGCTTGAAAATGGCTTTAGCCGTGTTTAGTGGCCAGATCTGAATAGCCAGGTACTTCCAAACCTTCCTCTTCCTCACCTCCTTCCCCTCCCCGCTACCTTCAGCCTCACAACATACCCCAATTGGGGATGCCATTGGCTCACTTAATTCACATTACTCACTGGCTCCAGACGGGAGCAGTTGAGATTCTTGTGCGGTATTCACTGTAAAAAAAAAAAATTCCATACATTCAGTTCCGGTATATTCAGTTTTCAAACAGGTCACGTGCCACCTATTGCAATTTTTGTATACAACTTTTATAATGCCAGAGCTCACCAGTAGTTATATACAAACCTTGTCCTGACAATTATATACACAATAAAAAAAGAATTATCCAATTTGGTGCGGTCGTTCGGAAGTTATGCGCGTACATACATTTAGGCGATTCATTTTTATTTATAGAGAGAAGATTTGCATCAGTTAAATATCTCTGCTCTCAGGAACATGTTGAGCACCCCTAAAAATAACAAATAAGAAGGTATTGTCAATCTGGTCAATTAGTGTCCAATATGGCGAAGGGCATTTTTCCCAATTATTACTCATTGCATTTCAATATTGCAATTAGTTGTCCATTACCTGCATAATGGTAATTGGGTTACTGCGAAATCCTACAATAGAATACATTTGGAAAACCAAAGCGAACCATTTACATTTTATTATTATTGTCGGATTTACTAATGACAGAAATAACCTGGAGTTATGACTAATGACTTTATTTACTAAAAATGACTCAACTGGATAAACAACAAATTAATAGATATTATATAGTTTCCAGGAAGCAACTAATTACTGGTGCCAAGCAAAAGGATTTTTTTTAAGTTACCGCTTTGCAAATTTCTGCCAATCTCTACATCTCTACAACATATTATAAATTAAAGTCCTCCGCATCGTCTGTCTGTCCGTTCGCGATAAACTAAAAACTACTGAACGGATTTTCACGCGGTTTTCACTAACAGATTCGTGAGAAAGGTTTATGTACATAATTTGTTGAGGATTTGTATAAATTATTGAAACAGAACGATAATTGTTAGAAGTGTCGGAAAAGTCTAGCCGCCAGGGAGCTTTTATCAAAAACACTGCCTAATCCCTTTAAGATATAACAAAACAATGCATGGTGGGATATTCCTCTTTTATAGATCTACATAAAAGTCCGTGGTGGCATATATCTATCTTTTACGGATAGCTTACTATACCCTTTCTATCTTCAAAAAAATGGTCACGTACAATGCGTTAATAGAGAACTCCAGTAAAATTTTTAATTTTTTAATGAATAATGACCTTCTAACTTAAATAACTGCATTTTTATTTTTATTTTTAGAGTTATTTTTAATAGTTAAAATAATTGTCACAGTTTTAATTTTTCAAGCCCCCCCTAAAACCACCGTATGTATGGTGAATCGTGTGACGTCATCACTCCTAAAAAAATTATATAGGGTTGGGCAATCAGCTGATCAACTACTGCCATTTTGAATTCCGTTGTTCGAAGTATTCTCCCTAGAAGAATTACAATTTTTTGTGTGCAGTTTTTTTGAATATTTTCAATAACAGA
The DNA here is from genome assembly GCA_917880885.1 of Limnephilus marmoratus. Taxonomy (NCBI): domain Eukaryota; kingdom Metazoa; phylum Arthropoda; class Insecta; order Trichoptera; family Limnephilidae; genus Limnephilus; species Limnephilus marmoratus. Next base: position 26,406,663 of record OU862928.1, read on the forward strand.
GATAGACTAATAAGAGATACCTTTAGTTCTTAAAAAATATTTAGCCTAAATAAAGTTTCAATAAACACAACAATTAAATCTCTATATAAATAAACGAACAAATTAATACGAAGGCTTGTGTCATATCATACATTCCCATACAATGACCTTACGGTGACGTCACGACACGTCGAACAGTGACGTCACCACTAAAATTTCAATAATGCCAACTTGACGGCGTATTTTTACGACCCGATTAAAAATGGACTTTTTAATTATTTTTTAAAAACTCTTCATTTAATATTATTAAAAAAAACTTATATATTCAGAATCAGCGTTTATTGGTCTATACGAACATATTTTTTTAAAGCCATAATATTTTTCACTGGAGTTTCTCATTGACAAGTTAGATAGATACAGTATTAATTATTAATCCTTATCAACTTAAATACGTTAGTTACCACAAGCTTTTCACTTTTCGCACTACCTTTACGTATTACAAATTAAAGTCCTCCGCGGCGTCTCTTCGCGATAAACTAAAAGATGGCGGTAGTTATAAAGGTTGGATTACCATCCAGTAGATGGCGTTGTGTTAGCCACAGCAACGCGTAGCCGGGTCAGCTAGAATAGTGATAATAATAACATACATACTTATCTTGAACCTTACTAATGAAGGTGTTGTAAATTTTACATAACTGATAGACAACCATTTTCTTATGGTGTACGGTTGTTTATCAACTGTGTAAAAGTTAAAACACATTTATGAAATAATATAATATCTACTTTATCATGCAAACATAAAAAAGCTTTAAAAATGGCTCATTTTACGTTTTTCTAACTAAAATTACTAAAAAAATAAAAACACGTACATATTTGGATACGTTTTTAGATTTTCGCTGAAAAAAGTGTTTTCGTAATTTTTTTTTGGAATGTCATGCCGTGTTGCGTTACCTCCTTTTTAGCCAACGTTTCGGACAGCGTTGCAGCGCAAAGAAGGAGGTAGCGCAACACGGTATAACACCCCAAAAACAAATAACGAAAAAATGTACATATTTTATTAGAGGAATGTATTATAAATGTTATATTTTTCCCCAATTTCTGTCGTTCCATGTGTAAATCCTATGCTATCCTATCCTACTATATACAATGTATATATATATATATATATATATATATATATATATATATATATATATATATATATATATATTATACATAGAATATTATAAAGGCGAAAGTTTGTATGGATGTATGTTTGTTACTCTTTCACGCGAAAACTACTGAATGGATTTTAATAAAACTTTACAATAATATAGCTCATACATCAGAATAGGTTATAGGCTATAGCTTAGAGCTCTGGCATTATGAAATTTATATACAAAAATTGCAATAGGTGGCACGCGAGCTATTTGAAAAATGAATGTAACGGGTATGGAGGGGGATGAGGGGGGATAGGATGTGGTGGCGGGGCAGGAGGGGGAGGGGGGAGGGCGGAGGGTGAAGGGGGAGGGTGAGGGGGGATTTGTGGGGGGTGGGGGTGAGAGGGGTGAGAGGGGGCGGTGGAGAAGAGCAGGGGGGGGGGGGGATTGGAGTGGAGATAGGGAAGGTGGAGGAGGCGCTGTGGGTACCCCCCTAATATTATGCGAGCGAAGCCGGGGGCAAAAGTTAGTAATTAATAAAAAAATCCCAAAGTTTCATAATTAATTAACATAAAATATTTAACCATGTTATATATAAACTATTATTTTTTAATTGATAAACTAATGTTTAAGACAAGATTTTTATGCATAGTACAAAGGGTAACAATTAAATCAGAAGGACGCGAGTTCGAGTCCCGCCGGCGGCAAGTATCTTTTCTCGGGAGATTTTTTCAATGTAGATGAGTGTTTCAGGCTAATAATTATTATGTTATACACGGTGTCCGGAAACTCGTAGTACAAGCAGGAAACTGGTAAATCTACATCACATTCGGAGTCGATTTGTGTTATAACTTTTTTGATTTGAACTTTCGTTTTCGAGTAAATCGGGTTCGAAGTTGGAATTTTTTAGTTAAATTTGAAAAAATTGTTCACTAGGGGGTTGATTTCAGCTATGTAATGTCTTATAAAATGCATTGAAGGGTAAACCGGACTCAAAGGTTTTTTTAAACGTTTAGTTGCCGAAAAAATGGAAAAATAGAAAAAAAATGATATTTAAATCGAAATGCTCAGATCGAAAAAAATAAGTTTTTTGGATTCTCTACGTGATGTAGATTCACTAGTTTCCCGCTTGTACTACGAGTTTCCGGACACGTTGTATATGTATGTTTGTAAACCTATCAAATCGCAGCATTTTTATGACTTGTGTGCATTTTTTGTCTAAAATTATTTTTATTATTTGTTTCGTAAGTTTCAAAATTATCCATTATGAATTAATTCTACTACCAATCACGTAAAAATAAATATTTAAATAAATAATAATAAAATAAACAAACAATGCTAATTCAGTTCTGCTCAATGAGAACGGTTGGAAAAGCTTCATTTTATCCAAAGCATATTTTTTTGTATTTATAAATATAAACCGATTGGATTAATCTTTGCCTTGGATAAAATTGTTTTTAATAAAAATATACTCGTACATAATTTTGCTCAATGAAAGTGATAGGAAAAGCTTAATTATATCATAAATGAGATCCCTGAGGCGTATGTGTGGTAAAACCATGTACGATCGTGTGAGAAATGTGGAGACCCACAAAGATTTTTTTTACATGAGCTCCATGCAGGAGGCCCTAAGGAAAACGACCTCCCTTAGCTGATGTGGAGGGTTTTTTTTAAGGAAAGGAAGGAGAGGATAGTTCTGGCGAGAAAACGCATCACGCGGTTAGTTAGTTAATTAGTCATAGGATAATCTTAATTATCAATCTTTGAACTATTTTGAGAGGATTTAAATTATTTAGTTATTTGCAACAGGCAAATATCTCTGCTATCAGGAACGCCGTGAGAACCCTTAAAAATAACAATTAAGAAGGTATTGACTTCTTCTTCTTCTTCAATGGCGCTACAGCCCATTTCAAGCCTTGGCCTCCTTCAAAATAAGACTCCACCGCCCTCTGTCCTCGGCCGTCGTCTTCCAATCTGCAACATGGAGTAATCCTCTTGCATCCTTCCTGACAACATCCTCCCGTCTCAGTCTAGGTCTGCCCGCTTTTCGTTTACCTCCCGGGTGTTCTGTCAGAACCTTCTTCGGTACTCGTGTGCTTGGCATTCGGTGCACATGTCCGGCCCATCTTAATCTTTGGAGTCTTAAATGGGTGGAGAGTCTGGGAGCTTGGTAAATATCATAGAGCTCATTATTGTGGCGGATTCTCCATGCCTCTCCCTCTCGCACCGCTCCTAAGATTCTTCGAAGTACCTTTCTTTCGAAGATGTCCAGCCGTTCCGCTGACTTTGCTGTCATTGTTCCCGCCTCACATCCATAGGCCAAGACCGTTCTGATAATTGTTTTATATAAGGTTATTTTGGTTTTCCTATGGACGTTTCGGGATTTGAACACTGGCAGCAACGCGAAGTAAGTTTTGTTAGCTGCTGTAATGCGCTTTCTTACTTCTACTGGGTCTTCATTGTCCTGCGTTATGATGGAGCCCAGGTAGGTAAACTCTTCGACCACTTCGAAATTATAATTGTCTTTAGAAGGTATTGACAATCGGGTCAATTAGTGTCCAATATGGCGTAGGGCGTTTTTTCCCAATTATTCATTGCATTGCAATTAGTTGTCCATTACCTGCCCTAATGGTAATTGGGTTACTGCGAAATCCTACAATAGAATAATTTTGGAAAACAAGAAAGAACCATTTATATTTTATTATTATTGTCGGATATAGCATAAGAAACTGTTTTGGCTTACCTCATTTTTAACCGCTTCATTTTTAACATCCTGTATAAAACTGCTGTTTGTTTCTTACAATAAATAAATAAATAAATTTACTAATAACACAGAAATAACATGGAGTTGTGACTAATGTCTTTATGAACTAATGACTTTAACTGGAGAAAGAACTAATATTATATGGTTTCCAGGAAGCAACTTAGTACCCGTACTTAGCAAAAGGAATTTTATTAGTCACCGCTTTGCGAATTTCTGCCTACAAATAATAACATATTTCTCTTGAATCTAACTAATAAACATGTTTTAAATTTTACATAGGTAATTGATAGACAACCATTTTCGTTTGGTGTGCGGTTGTTTATCAGCTGTGTAAAATTTAAAATACGTTTGTTAACCTGAGAATAGTTTAAGATTTTAACAACCCATATTTTGTCAGAGGGTTAAATTATTTCCACTTTTTTAATAAAATAGTATAAAATAAAGTCGCTCAAAATGTATGTGCGCGTTAATCTATTAAACTACGCTACGGATTTTCATACGGTTTTCACTAATAGATAGAGTGATTGAAGAGGAATGTTTATATGTATAATAAATGTAAATTATATTAGAGAAAAGCCGAGAAATTTAAAGAAAACATATTTTTGTGTGATTTAAAACGGCTGGTGGCCGTACTATAGTCGCTTTTGAAATTCGTTCTACGGAAAAAATTGGAAAATAGATGCCTGAGTAAGTAGGTATTTGATTTGAATTACTCGTATTTTATTTGATGAAGTCGCTCAAAATGTATGTGCGCATAGATCTTTTAAACTACGCAACGGATATTCATGCGGTTTTCACCAATAGATAGAGTGATTCAAGAGGAAGGTTTATATTAGTGATGCAACGAATACTACTTTTACGAATATCAAACCTACTATCCGGCGAATACGAATACGAATAACTTGGCAGTTGGCAAAACACTCATTTATTTAACCTTGTTCTGTTTGTTTTATTATAGGTACTAATAATTAAAATTTAAAACTGTCAAATTTTTATTCAGAAAACATAACATCTGTAGATTCGCTGGTGATAGGCGATTTCTTTTGTCAGTTTGGATGTTGCCAGCCGTTGAAAAAAGCCTCCGAGGCACTCCTGTACATGGCTTGTATGAAAAATATTTTTGCGCGATTTCTTCCTATCGACTGTCAAATCCTGAAACTACTAAGAGAAAAAACGCGTATTAAATGAAAAATTCGAGGTTCATAGAAACACTACGGAGCTCATTTATAAAACTATCGTTGCTCCACATTTGGACTACTGCTCTACAATGTTATATTTGGCCAATGAAGGAAGTTTGAACAAACTAGAAGTTATACAAAACAAAGCTATGAGATGTATACTGGGAAAAGGCAAATACGCAAGGATTAATCAAATGAGAGAGGAGCCAAATTGGATTCCAATAAAAAAGAGAATACTATTTAACGTGTTAATTTTTGTGCATAAAATTATGAAAAACCAAATGCCAAAATACTTTAAGGATGAAATTGTTTTTAATAGAGACATTCATAATTACGAAACAAGAAATATAAACAGAGTTCGATTGCCACAAATGAAAAAATCAAAATCACAGAACTGCCTAATGTACAGAGGACTAAAGATGTATGATGAAATGCCTGAAAGTATGAGGAATGAAGAAAGAATGAATGTATTTAAAAAGAAATGTTATGCTTACTGTAAAAATATTTAAATTTATCAAATGAAATGTTACATTGTGCTTATTAGTTTATATTCATGTAGTATAAACTAACTCAATAATTAATAAAAAAAAAAAAAAAATAAAAATTAGTACAGTGCCACAAAATCCATAGACATTTTTACATTTTTGTGAGAATTTATAAATTCAAAAGTTTTTTTTTATAGTATTCGTATTCGTAAATATATATTCGCCGAATACGAATATTCGGTAAATGTCTACTATTCGGCGAATACGAATATTCGTATTCGTAAATATATATTCGCCGAATACGAATATTCGGTAAATGTCTACTATTCGGCGAATACGAATATTCGTATTCGTAAATATATATTCGCCGAATACGAATATTCGGTAAATGTCTACTATTCGGCGAATACGAATATTCGTATTCGTATTCGTTGCATCACTAGTTTATATGCATAAAAAAATGCTTATTATAGTGGAGAAAAGTCGAGAAATTCAAATATTCAATTCAAGCAGCGGGCAGCGGGCAGCTGGCAAGCGGGTGGTGTGGATTTTATAAAGGTTGGGTAATAATGGCGTTGTGTTTCGTTAGCCACAGCAACGTGTGGCCGGGTCTGCTAGTTTTTAATAAAATCCAAATAAATGGGACATTTATGGACGTATCCGAAAACTAAAAACTTTTTTTGAAATATGATAAAATACGCTTTCAAATTTGATAAATCGAAATCTAATATATAAAATTCTCGTGTCACGGTGTTTGTTACCATACTCCTCCGAAACGGCTGGACCAATTTTGATGAAATTTTGTGTGCTTATCTGGTAGGTCTGAGAATCGACCAACATCTATTTTTCATACCCCTAAAAGTAAAGGGTGTTCCACTCCGAAGAAAATTATTTTCCCCATACATTTTGTATGGAACTAATTCTCCTATTTTGAAAGAACTGCAGCAATATTGTAAGGGGTATAATATCGAACTGTGAACCGGGAGAGGGAGGAGGGAGGGGGGAGATCAAGGTATGGTATACGCAGGGAGAAACAATTTAGATCAATTCAGCTAATAAGTTGACAACAGTTTTTGATTCTGAGGCGGTACGAAGTTCGCCGGATCAGCTAGTAATTATATAAATTTTGAAAAACAATTTTTTTTCGTAATTTTTTAGTAAGTAGTTAACTCTTATATTTTTTATAAACTAATTCAGAGGAAACCGGGCGGCGTTTTGTTACATAATTTCCTCTCTGGGTTTTGACACTAGGTACTGAAAATATAATAATTTAATATACTATAGAAATTATTTTATGTACCTGTCTCAATTTAAATTATGTTATGATGTTATATTATGTTATGATGTTATATTTAATTATGTTATGTTTATTTTATGTACCTGTTTCAATTTAAAAAAAGTAATTGTCAAAAGAACCCGTTGACAAACTGATATCGATCAGTTTAACGGGACTTAATTTAAAAATGTAAAAAAACTGTAAATAAATAATAAAGGAATTTTATTAATTAAAAAAAAAATCGTCCACCAGCATGTCGGTACATTTCGCTTTTTTATTAGTTACTTCTTATAGGAGTTACAACCCTCGAAAAAGCGTGGTTTGTACTCCACCAACAGACGTTCAGTGTACAAACTAGAATTATTAAAAAAAAAGGCAAACATGCAGACATAGAGTATTTTTTTCTAATAAAGTTAGTAAAAAAATGAAAATCGGCCTAGTTTTGCAGGAGAAAAATGGGAAATACTAAACCTCGATTTCGATGATTTTATTTAGGTTTTTATCAGTCTGAGGTACAGTTGTCCCTTTCGCTCAATATTCGGGGAGTAAGAGCGACGGTAATAGCAAAAATTTGGTAAAATGTCTATTAATAAAATTTCTTGGCGATCGGGTTTCTTCTTAAGAATATTAATTTAGTTCTAAATATCTAGTTTAGCGGATGGACTTACTCAACAAATCAACAAATAATAAATAAATAAAAAGCTAGCAAATAAATCCGTCCCGAAAGTATTCGGAAATTACTATTATTAAGTGTCCAATTATTAATTAATTATATATAGGTACTTATTCGCACTTTGTCTAGAACAGGGTTTCCCAAACTTTTTCTGCAATGGAACACTTTGCAAACCCGTAAACTTTAACGGAACACTTGGCTCATTTATTAGATTGGGTAATTCCTAATAATAAAGTTTAAAAAAATGTTATTATACATTATTTATTAAGTTTACAAACAATATATATACATGTACATTTATAACAAAAAATGGAACATAAACAACAAAAAATGGAAAATAAACAAAAACAAAAATGGAATATAACAAAATAAAAAATGGAGTATAAATAACAAAAAATTGAATATAAGCAATAAAAAATTGGAACATAAACAAAAAAAATTATTATAAACAAGAATAAATAAAACACCTAATTAATGATTTTGAGTTCTTGAATTGCATATCTTCTTGATATCGGGCACAATATTGGTAAGTTGTATTCTAATACCTGGTGTGGCGTCTCGAACCTGTTCCTGCACTTTGACTTGGATGCAGCATATTAGAAAATCCCGCTTCGAATAAATAGTTCGTAGAAAACAGAAGTATAACAACAAAAGCTTGTTTTGCTAAATTGGGGTACTCTTCTGACAAACTCGCCCAGAAATCATTTAAATGACAATAATATCAGTATTGTTGAAATATGAATAAGTGTATAAAATATTAAATTAAATTCTTCCGACAAATTGTCGCGGAACCCCTGTTCAGGTTCGGCGGAACCCTAGGGTTCCGCGGAACACAGTTTGGGAAACCCTGGTCTAGAAAATGCATCGCACGCCTCTCGGATTATGGACTTGTTGTTTATAAAGGAATTACACAGATGTCATTAAATGATTTATTGAAATTTTATTAATGAATATTTTAAATTCCAGGTGACCAGGGCCCAGCCGGGCCCCAGGGCGAGCGTGGATTCCCTGGCCCCGGAGGAGCCCCGGGCCCCGCGGGACCTATGGGCGAGAGGGGGGACCGCGGCGAGAAGGGCGACAGGGGGCCCGAAGGAGCCTCCAGAGAGGGGCCCCCTGGCGTGGCGGGCACTCCGGGTAACACTTGTTATTATTTATTTATTGTTATTATACATTTGACGTAGAAATTTACAAGTTCCATCAGAATTGAGTCAAATAATGTAGACTTACTTGCATATTGAGCATATTGATGTTCGAGTTGATTAGTCAGACATCTCTGAAGAACCAAAATTTGTGTTTGGTATTCACGTACATGTAAAAGTGTACCCTCTATCTGGTACAATACTAGGATTACACCGCCAAATCAATTATAATGCAGAAAAACTTGCAGTGAAGTAAACAAAATGTTGCTATTGTCTGGGTCACTACAATAGGTATTTTATATTGTCATACTAATGTACCGGACCGTTATGCCCCCCCGGTGTTATTTTGTAGCATATTAAATATGTGAAACACAGGCACCTGTAAATAATATTTGAATAGCAAATAAAAATCAGTCCGCAGGGTTTTACTGCTAGGCCCTGCGGGCGATTTTCGTTCGGATTCGCCGAGTTAGTGTTGGTGACCATTTTATAAATCCAATAGGATCTGGTTTCAAAAATAGCCCGTTCCTCGGATCCACTGTCATCCAGTGATAGCTAGTCGCCGGGACAAAGTAACCAGGGCGGCCATTGACGTCATATGTAATATGTTTTCAATTTGGGAGGCGGGAATGGGTACCGCCGCCCCGGGAACCTTTATTGGATAACCAACACCTCTGCCATAGGTCACCCCAAGTGGTTCGCTACGTTTGGTGATTTAGCAGGAGTGCCCGGGTTCATGGATGAGGTTTGTCTAGGTCTTGGAGGCGGATGACCAGGACATACTGAACCCCAGATTCCTACCCACCCCTTAAACCCTTTTCCTTCCCAGAACTCTCCTCTCCTTCCTTTCCTTAAAAAAACCCTCCACACAGCATCCTCAAAGATGACAGGCCCTGAGGGAAATTATTTTCCTCAAGGCCTCCTGTGTGGAGCTCATGTAAAAAAAAAATCTTTTCATATTCTGAGAGATATTACAAATTCACTAATTCGTAGTACCTACTTAGGTATACCTAGGGAGGACACGTCCCCATGCGACTTTCTAACGAAAGTAGTGCCATCTATTGATGAATTCTTGAACCAAAATTGATGAACCAAATTACAAAGGTAGTTTTGTCTGAAATTCCACTTTATTAATTTTTTTTTCATTATTTCATACAATTCTTGAAAGTACAATTTTTATGTTTTTTTTACTACCATACTAGGCTAATGCCCGTGTTAAGGTAATCATACACAGATGTTATTTGTGGCGCGGTATGGCGTGGCGTCAGACATGCACTCGAAGCCGGGTTCTGAAATTCAACCACGCAGACGCTACCCTATTAATATAATAAATAAATAATGATTTGATTCATGGATAGCATTCGAACAATGCTATAATAATCATCTCAAAACTTAGTAGGTATTTGGAGATATCTGACTAATCAACTCGTCAAAACTTAGTATTTTGAGATGTCTGATGAAACATCGATACGCACAGAGATCCTGGGTTCGATTCCCAGATGTTACCGTGACTTTTTCTTATTTTTCTGTGTCTCGTTCTGTTTCGTGTTTCGATTAGATTTTATGATTTTATCTTTTTCATTGATAAATATTATGTATTTTTAATATAAATGTATTTCTAGGAGCACCCGGACCGGAAGGTTTAGGATTGCCAGGACGAACTGGTTACAAGGGAGAGTCAGGAAGACCAGGTAATAAATATAATATATCTTATTCTTAACTATAATAGTTTTACGGTGACCGGACAAGTCAATTTTTAAATATATGGTTATAAATATACATAGATTAGGTTACGTTGAGTAACTTTATGGGCTTTTTTACAAATAAAAAAATCATAACTTTTAATGATTTTTCGTAGAGTTGTTGAAATGCCACTTTGTTCAGCTGTCGTGAAACCAGTTTTTTTACATAGGTAGGTATCCCAGGGTGGAATTTGGTCATTTTTATATAAACTTCAAAAAATAATTTCCCTCAGGGCCTATGTCATGTGAGATGCTGTGTAGGGGTCTTTTTGAGGAGAGAAAGAAATGAACATTGGTCATGAAGAGATCCATGTTGTAGGATGGAGGAAACACAGAGACCGGCAAATCGTCCTACAGCCGAGCTGTTGAACTCAAGAACGAGTCGAAGAAGCGACCCGTTTTCATGTGACAAATGTCAACCGTGTACATACTGTGCGTTGTTTTCCGATTATGCACCGGTGCCGATGGGATCAATGATGCTAGTTCCTCGGAGCATCTTCCATTGAAGTATCGGTAGAACAAGGATAGCATTCCCACCCGACGCCTGTGCTCTAAATATTGCAATCCGTTTGTTAAGGTGGGAGAATCTGTGTGCAGAATCAAACGGACCGCTTATTTCTGCACAGAGTCGAGCGTTTTTTTCAGAAAATTTTGGAGCTTCAGACCAGAGGTGGCTGTCTCTCTCATAAATGCTCTCCATTGGATGCTAGCCCTCGCAACTTACCTCCAGTACTTTCTTCACTCGTTCCCGTTTTCCTCTTCTACGTAAATTAAAAAAAAAAAAAAATCACGAGCTCACAGTTCATTTTGATGACTCCAGTTACTAATATCTACAGCCTGTATGTCGGACGAACATCTACAGCTCACATGTTGAACTAATATCTACGAACTTCAGAGTGTTGACTAATATCTACAGAGCGTAGGTTGAACTAATATCTACAGAACGTAGGTTGGACTAATCAGCTAAATGTGTCCAATAGTCCGATATTAGGGATTTTTACATACATACTTTAATACATAAATCAAGTTTTTTAAACTGCATACGCAATATTACGTTATTCCAATATGCTACACATAATTGCAAATCCAACCTCTGCCATTACTGTAGATATTCGTCAACACTTTGTTTCTTATATTAATTCGATTTTTTCAGTTTTCGGAATTCCTGTAGATATTAGTAGACGCCTCCATTTTGATTCTGGTGAATTCATTTTCAATTTGCAATTGTTAATTTGGTTTCTACTTTTCGGGCTACGCTGTTATGAAGGAAACCCGCAATATTTGTAACATTATTTTTCAATGTTGGAAACTATATAACAGATTACGGTAATAGCTTACTAGAAATCACTTAAAATAAGGAAATTTTATAAAGGGTAGTCATCGTTAATAATGATTATTGTCAAGTAAGTGGAAATGAGTTACTGTAATTGTAGAACAATTAGCCAATTCTTAGAAATATCGTCTACCACCCTGTAGACGAGATATCACTTTCCCTATGAGCTAACTAACCATCAACCCGGAGTACTATGGAATGGCCCAGAACAAGACCGTCTCGCAAATCGAAAAACTACACATTTTAATTTTTTTTTTAATTATTTATTGAAACATTTATTATACTTACAATTTTTACAACAAAATATTTTTTTTACAGGTATTTTTTTTACTACCCTTCCATTTATAGCATTTGCTTGTGTATGGAAGGGGAGTGTACATAAATGCTATTAGTTATTAGTTATAAGTTAGTACTTAAATAATTAATTGTACATAAGTACAGTTTGTCAAATAAGAGTAGAAAATATATGAGGGCGCCACTGTTGATCAAATGGCAATACTAAACACATAACTCATGGTGTTAAAGTAAAGCTGTGTAAACAGCAATTTGTAAACAGCAAAATACGTAGTATGCAAAAACTTCATGTACGTACTTCCGTAATTAGTAATTACGTAATTGAAGTAATTTATGCTTTTCAGTACAACCTCTTGCTCAGCTGCCCTCTGTAGATATTAGTCCAACCTACGCTCTGTAGATATTAGTCCAACCTACGCTCTGTAGATATTAGTTCAACCGACGCTCTGTAGATATTAGTCAATACTGGGACCGTCATAGTTATTCGTCCGACCTTAGCTTTGTAGATATAAGTCAACACTCTGAAGTTCGTAGATATTAGTCCAACATATGAGCTGTAGATATTCGTCCGACATACAGGCTGTAGATATTAGTCCTCCAGAGATATACTTACTACTTATGATATCTAGAATGATTTAGAGTAGTGAATAAAATATTTCAGGGACTTCTTATAACTCTAGCGAAGAGAAAGACATCACTTGTATAATTTAATTACTCTTTCCAGGTAATCCGGGACCACGAGGCGCGCAGGGGTCCGCAGGGCTGTGCCCCGACTGCTCTTACGCCTACGACGCAGCGGCCAGCGCCTACAGGACCTACAACGTCCAGGCCAATAATAAGGGACCTGGAAAATAGCAACTCAACCAGTGGCAGCTCTGACAACTATTAGATCAGAGATATATTTTATGACATTTATGCGTGGAAGAAAAAGGAGATAAGTCAATATTAATTGAAATAAAAAGAGTTGACTCAATTTTTTCTTGTTAACCTTAAAATACTGAATTGTAGATATGATTTTAGATGTTCAGGTCCAAAAGAATTTTCGTTATTTATTTTTGGGGTGTTATGCCGTGTTGTGATGCCTCCTTCTTTTGCCAACGTTTCGGACAGCTAGTTACTGTTGTGTTCAGACAAATAGTTCCCCAACTCTTGCGAGGAGATTACTTCTTTGGAAAGAATAGAGTTCATTTATGTTAATCTGGGATTTATTTAATACTTCGCGTGTACAAGTGGTGACCACGATAGTCGACCTAGCTGGAAGCTGGCTAAATTAGATCTGGATTGAATGAGCTCCTGCATACTACACCCGGGCCCTTGGCCCCCCTGGTGCCCAAACTCCGAACTAAACTAACTGCCATCTAGCGGACTTTCGGGACAGCTCTTAGCATTGCCCTCTAGCTTCAGAGCTTGTCACATATACCACAGTTACAGTGTCCGAAACGTTGGCTAAATAAGGAGTTAGCGCGCAACACGGCATAACACCCCAAAAATAAATAAGTAACGAAAATACTTAATTGTATTTTATCCAATTGCCACTGACTGCGGTCCCTCGCCACAAAATGCCAAAATAATTCATCTGATTTATTGACCTCCTTTTCCTTTCGCACAAATATTTTCTTGCTCTAAACCATAGGTTCTCAACCTTATTTTGCCCACTGCCCACTTTGAGATTTTTTTACCAGAGCCCCCCATTTTTTTTTACTTTAGTGAGGGGGGAGGGAATTTGAATAATGGAATATTTCAGTTCAATTTACATCCACTTCCCGAACTACCGAAACATGTGAATTTTCGCACACGTGGAATCAACGATTACAATACATACAATAACAAAAATTAAGAAATATTAAAGCTTACTCTGCTTTATCAGCATGTGTTTAGCGTGTTTTTTTGTTGTTGTCTTTTTTAGACCATTTTTTGCCTGCCCCCGCCCTCATTGTGCCATCTCAACGTCCTATAATTTGCTTTGGGTCTACTACCGCCCCACAAGGGGGGCGTTATCGTCCATGTTGAGAACCTATTTTCCAAACGGTCATAGTATTGTTACAAAAAATTCCGTAAAAATAAAAATAATATGATTGTTTTGCTACGACATTTTGAGTGAAAATATAGGATGACAAAATAATAATCGAGTATAATTACAATAAAGATTCTATAAACGATTCATCTTTGTGTCACTGCCATAAAACATACCTAAAATATATAACGGAAAATATATGCGTAACTCCTTCGCAAATCCAATATGGCTGCCGTGTTGATTCAAGTGCAAAACTCCACTCTAACTAATGTTCAGGTTCAAAAACGCCATTTAGCTGAGTTGAACTACAAACCCCCCCCCCTATTTAAATTACAAATAAATGATTTGTACATGTGAATCTAAAAAAACATGAAAAAGCTTTCAATTTAAAGAAAAGTTATCGCAAAGTTAAAAGGAAAAACGCAAATCGTTTTTATTTTTTATTGCTGAACTATCTAATATGGTAGACGAAATGGTTCCACGACTTTTCATCCCGCGATAAAATATCCTTCGGACAAAATATCCTCCAACAAAATACCTACTAAAACTTAACCAAAGAATGGGACAAAAATTATACAGATAACAATAATTTATTGTCTTTACAGGATATCTATAATTTTTGCCCTAACTTTTTGTTAGGTTAGGTTAAGGTTAAGTTTTATTAGATATTTTGTTGGGGGATGTTTTGTCCGTAGGATATTTTGTCGAAGGATATTTTGTCGGGGATATTTTGTCGCAGGATGAAAAGTCGTGGAACCATATTTTATACCATCCTGTAGATAAGATATAAATTTCCTGATGATCTAACTAACCATAATATTCAAGTTAAGTACAAATGCATCAAGGGAAAATTTGCCTAAAACTGGCAGCAAAGCAATCCGAGGTTTTTAAATAGTGCCACATTGTGGCAAAAAGCGCTCCAGTGGTTAGAGCATTTCAAATTTCCGTCGTCGATATATGCTCAGGAATCGATGGTTGAATTTCTTAACGTGCTCTTACCGCATTTATAATTTAAATACCACATTTTACTTCGTGATTTCTCTTCTACAAAATTATTAACTCACATGTTTGTAAAAGCACGTACAGGAGTATAATAATATAAATAAATTAATATATTTTAATGAGCCAAAAGCTGATCGAATCACTGCCAATGTTATTTTTAGAAATTTTGTTCCTTAATGTGTTTTTTAAATTTATAAAATATATCAAAAGTTATAACATAGTTTTAATAAGTAGGAAATCAATTGTGCAGTCATGTAAAAATATTTTCTTTAATAAACAAATTTGATAAAATGGCTTTTTTAATACCAATGATGAAATTTTTATTTCAGCTTTGGAGTATTTTTGTAAACATAATCCCAAGAAGTGTGATTTATATCATTTTGAAAGAAAAATGTTGTCGACAATCTCCATTAAACCTTTCGACTCGTAGGCCCCAGAAGGACAATGAATCCTTGGCTATGACTACGGAGGTAGCTGGTTCAAATCCCAGAGTGCACAAGTAAATTTTATTGGATTAATGTGTGTTACTAATTAAAAATAATACGTCGTGTATTTGGCACACGTTTTAGAGTGGTAGGTATTTTCAATACATATCGTTCGGATGAAGGAGAACCGAAACGTTGCTTGAAATGGCTTTAGCTACGTTTGGTGATCAGATCCGAATAGCCAGGTAGTCCCCTACCTTCCCCTTCCCCATCAATTTGCGGATGTGGGTACCGCCTCCCAGGAACCATTTATTGGTAACCAACACTTCTGCCGTAAGTCAGTCCAAATGGTTCGCTGCATTTGATGACTTAGTGGGATGCCCGGATTCATGAGGAGAGGTTTGTACGGGTTTTGGCGGCGTATGCATCTGCCCACAAAGTGCATGGCAGGCCGGATCGTAAGAGACCGGTGAAAGAGACCTTTTGAACTCTCCAGCATCGGAGAAAAAATCAGCTTCTTATCGGCTTCTTCACATTAATCCCCAGATTCCTGCCCACCCTTGATTCTCAGAACTTCCTCTCTTGCATTTTTTTTAAGAATACCGGAGAAGAGTCTCAACTGCTCCCGTCTGAAGCCAGTGAGATTATGGCATCCCCAGTTGGGGTATGTTGTGAGGCTGAAGGTAGTGGGGAGGGGAAGGAGTCAGGGAAGATCAAGGTAGGGAAGTACCTGGCTATTCAGATCGAGTCACCAAACACGGCTAATGCCATTTCAAGCAACGTTTCAATTCTGAATGGTGGTCTTACACCAGGGCGATACTGAGAGTATCTTCCGCTATGGAACGTGCCGCAAATATAGGTACTATTTATTATTTTAAATGAATAAATTGTGTGACCTTTGGTGTGCGAGTCAAGAGCCTTACCGCTGGACTACGCCGGCCGTTAAATGATGACTTAGTAGGGATGCCCGGGTTCATGAGGAGAGGTTTGTCTGGGTTTTGGCGGCGTATGCGCCTGTCCACAAACTGCATAGAAGGCCGGGTCGTAAGAGATCGGTGAGGGAGACCTTTTGAACTGTCCAGCATCGGAGAAAAAATCAGCTTCTAATCGGCTCCTACACACTAATCCCCAGATTCCTGCCCATCCTTGCTTCTCAGAACTTCCTTTCCTTTCCTAAAAGGACCATCCACACAGCATCTTTAAAGATGACACATTATGCCCTGAAGGGAAATATTTTCACCAGGGCCTCCTGTGTGGAGCTTTCAAAAAAAATATCCCTTTCCTCCCCATTACCTTCAACCTCACATACAAGCATACCCCAATCGGGGATGTTATAGTATCACTGGCTCCAGACAGTTGGGAGTTGTTGGGACTCTTGTACATTTACATTACCAGGTATATAACGCATTTGTGTAGTACCACTGCTACTGAGATATTATGCTATCAGGAATATCTACAAAGAAGTGAATTTTTTTAGAAACATATTTAAATTTTCCCGCGCGCCCTCTAGCGCCTGCGCGCCTCCAATGAACGTCCGACCAACTCATCTTCTGCTTCCCATCTTCCGTCATGTTCACTCAAGGTGCTACCTCATTCTGGTTAGTGGGAAATAGCACCTTGAAACGTACGTTAACAACCATCGCGCACAGACCGATCGATATGAAATTTTCAGCCGGGCTTTCAGATTCAGTGTTTTCAGAAATTTGAGAGGAAATGTCGGAACATATTTGTGTTTAAGATGTGCCACAGGGCATGACGTTTAGGATGCTTTTTGCAATATGTCACGTAAGTTAACACATTTCAATATATGTCCCAATATTTAACCCATTTTAAGTCATAATTACTTAATACACAATGGTTTAAATCTGGATTTCAAATGGTTCTGTTTCATTGTTTATCGAAATATTTTAAATGACGAATGAATAAAAAAGACAAAATTATATATAAATCTTAAACGATTTTTCATTTTCAGCCAATCAAAATACGGTTAAAATAATTTTAACAACAAATTTTATGAATAATATAAAACAGAGAAAAAACATTTAAAAAATTTAAATTAGAGTAAAAAACAGTAAAATATGTTTTACGTACCTACCTAATAAATTTTTTAATAATACCATAAAATTAAGTTTTCAGGCTAGATACAATTTTTTCAACCTTTGTGTAAATTTGTTTGTGAAAATTATCTCAAATACTTTATAGATTGATTTTTAAAACACTAAGATTATTTATGTTATCATAGTTGAAACAATTCTGAAAAT
Organism: Limnephilus marmoratus; assembly: GCA_917880885.1. NCBI lineage: Eukaryota > Metazoa > Arthropoda > Insecta > Trichoptera > Limnephilidae > Limnephilus > Limnephilus marmoratus. Next base: position 26,424,367 of record OU862928.1, read on the forward strand.
TTCAGAATTTTCTATGCGTTTATATACGTCTCTGGAAATTCCAATCACCCAACATATTTAAGCATGTATAGTTGAAAAAGAAACGTAATAGAATTGATAATGATATTAATGTATGTGTTTTTTTACGTTTAAACTAATATAATATAAATACACGTTTTTTTATTATTTCGTAATGAATTTTTCGTTAACCTGTTGAACGAATCGTAGCTTCTATAACCAGTGCGTTATCTAATTTCCAAAGGATTTCTGGAAATCTATCGCTTGTTTGGTATTTGATTTTGAAATTTATAAAAAATAATGCTGACAAAAATTTAAAAAAAAATCGTATTAATATTTTTTGTGTTTATTGAACTTGCGTATTGCTATTTTTTAAACATCATATTTGGTATCTAATTATTATAGCGGGTAACATCTTTTCCTCTTTCTGAATGTACTGTCAAAATGAAAAGTTTGATAGCGAAACAGCTGTCACGCGTAATAATAATAATAATAATAATAACGTATGCAATGTGAAAATCATAGTAACGTAGTGCAATGGCCTTAATTTAAAAAAAAATAATACATATATATCTATCTATCTATCTATATAAATCTATCTATCTATCTATCTATATAAATAAAAATGAATCGTTGAAATGTATGTACGCGCATAACTTTCGAACAACTGCACCAAATTGGATAATTCTTCTTTTCATGTGTTTGTTATTGTCAGGACAAGGTTTGTATAAAACTACTGGTGAGCTCTGGCATTATGAAATTTGCATAAAAAATTGCAATAGGTGGCACGCGAGCTGTTTGAAAACTCAATGTATCACGATGGAATGTATAGAATGCTGGAGGGGAGAGGGGGGAACACGGGTATGGGATTCGATGGAGGGAGGGAAAGGAGAACCACGGAGGGGAACCTGGGAAGGAGGAGGGGAACTCAGGTGAGGGGACGGGGAAAGGGGGAAGTGAAGTGGGGAGGGGGAGGTGGCGGAGTGGTAACGCTAGAGGGGAACGGGACGAATGAGAAAGGACACGCAGGGAGAAACAATTTCTTTAATAAATGGCATAGCAACGCATGCCGGGTACCAGCTAGTATAATATATTTGCGGCAATTTCCAGTGAGGAATTTAGGTAGGTACTCTCGTAACGCCCTGGTGTGAAACCACCATTCAGAATTGAAACGTTCTTTGAAATGGCTTTAGCAGTGTTTGGTGACCAGATCTGAATATCTAGGTCCTTCCCTGCCTTTCTCTTCTCCATCTCCTTCCCCTCCCCACTACATTCAGCCTCACAACATAAAACTGAAATAAACAGATCTTCCACAGAAATGGAAATGATTAAAAAAAATTGATGAGTTGTTAAAACTTTTTAAACAACCTGTCTATAGTTATGTGTAAGTAGATAAGTATAAAATATTTTCCCTAAACCGACTGCATATTGTAAACTAGCTGGCTTCCACCTCCCCCCCCCGAAAGTCCCTCTCTCCAGTTCCCTTCCCCCCTCCCGAGTTCCTGTCTCCCCTCCCCAACAGCTCGCGTACCACCTATTGCAATTTTTTTATTCAAATTTCATTATGCAGAGCTCACCGCTTCTTTTATACAAACCTTGTCCTGGCAATAACGAACACACAAAAAAAAGAATTATCCAATTTGGTGCAGTCGTTCGGTAGTTATGCGCGTACATACATTTTGGCGATTCGTTTTTATTTATATAAAAATATAAAAAAAAATAATAATATAGAAGATATAGAAGATAAGTATGATGGGGGGCAACAATCGGGGGAACAACCGTCATGGAATCGCTGGTCCTAGTGAGGTTAATATTAGATTGTAAACATTAATACCCACGACGTAAAGAAACAATAAATAAAACAAGTTAAAATTCAATTTCAGAACTTAAATAATCATTTACTTGTAATACAGTATTCATTCTTCTTCTTATTTTGAAATTATAATCAAATAAAAAAAAATATTTTGGCAATTTTTTTTTTCTAAAAGAAAGACAAACATCCCGGGTTACGAATAACCCAACAATGTATGAAAAATCTCATACTACCACCACAGTAAGCGGAAAATGTTTCTTGTGTCGTGATGGATGACTTAGCCAGCCGAGGAATCGAACACGCGACGCCCGGGTGGGACAAAATCGCGATGCCCACTCAGCCACTGACCGGTCAATACTTTGTAAAAGAAATTTCAGGACAATGCTCTGATGTTACAACCTGACATCGGCATAACGACATAATATTATTATTATGTTCTCAATTGAATAAACACCATTGGTGATTGCATGCGAAATGCACTCAATATACTCTTGTTGCAATCACAAATACTTGCACTTCTGATGTACAATGTCGTTCAATTGGACGCAATGTGTTAAGAGGGTATATCCAGAGAAAACCGGAAATATGTCATTTTTAAATCAAATTTTAGACGTGTTGACTCTTTTCCACAAAAAAATACAAATTGATTTTGTCCTTTTATCTAGTAAACGCATGTTTTAAATTTTGAGAAAAAATGTTTATTTTTAGTATAATAAGGTTATACCATAATAATAATAATAATAAATTTGGATAACTTATATAGCGCTGTTTTTGCGAAAAATCGCCTCAAGAGCGCTGCACAAATTAGCATGGATTTTACATTAGGATTTACTTAACTTAGGGCCGGTTTTATAAACGAAGAACCAAATTTCAGTTACGTAACGAGCCATTTTTCGTTAACGGACCGCTATCCGTTCGTTATCTTATTTTACGTATTATAAACAAATGTGCATTACTAGCGGTCATCGGTTACATTTAGTCCCAAAGTTTTATTACTTGGGTCACTCTCCGAATAACAATGCACTACTTGCATTGTTATACGGATGCGTCGACTTGCAGATTCCTGTAAAATCGCCAGCTGCTTGCAGCATTGATCCCAGAGCTTAGAAACGTAGTGTTAATAATTACGACATTTATGTAATCAAAGATAATTACTTATTTGTTGTTAAGTTTAATTTGTGGAACCTCATTTTAATTTTAATTTCTTTTTTATATTCTAATATTTTTATTAATTTAAAAAAAAACGTTATTCAATTTTAAAATACAGTTTATTTATAAACAAGTTCTTCTATGTAATTATTAATTATTATTACGCGTGACAGCTGTTTCGTCTTCTGAAGGTATTATCAAACTAGGTGAAACAGGGGTCACGCGCATTTATAATTATACATATATCAGAAATAGTTTATAAACAAACTGTTTTTATAAATTGTATAATATTATTATTGAATATATAGAAGAAATAAAGCTGGGCTGGCGTTACTGATTTCGATAATAAATAAATAACCGAGCGCCGAAACAACTTCCTACTTACAACTGTCAAAAAACATCACCAAACGGATCGTTATCCATTTAACTGACCAAAATCGGTCCGTAAAGCATTAACCGCTACATAACCGACCGGTAGCCTTGTGAATGTTTATAAAACGGCAAAACCAAGCGGTAAACCAAATATAAGTTTCAAATGGGATCAAGCGTGACGAACGGATGGTTATAAAACCGGCCCTTAGGAGGCTAGATAACAACTCGTCTTGCAGCTATCAAGCGCATGGATTATTGGAATTCTAGATAGGTCGTTGGCAGATTTGTTAAATATTCAAACGAAAAATCTTATTTTACAAAACATATTTCATACATTATTGTAAATCAATACGTTATCTGGTAAACGCATGTTTCAAAATTTTAAATTTAGTTCAAATAAAATATCCGAACACTTATTTATGACGAAAATATCTCTATTTTATCTATCTATTTACGGTCTTACAGATTAATATATTTAAGATTTTTTTACATTCTTATTTTGTTTAGACATTATTGAAAAATGTTAAATTCTTATAATCAAAAAAAGAATTACAAAAAGTACATAATTTTAATAGTTTTATCATCACTCCTTTCAGCATTTTTGGATGTAGGTATAAATTAAAGCAAATTTGGGATGAAATAAAATCGATATTGAGATGTAATTTTCAAAAGCTGGTACGGTGAATAATTAATCTTTTGTAAGACGAAATGTGGATTTTCGGCCGCTGGCTGATTATTATAGACCCTTAATGACAAATCTTTCGCATACCAATATGTTTATTATCTTAGAGTTTCTCTTTAATTCGGATCCCGCGTGAGAGTCCAAACTGCTCCCAACCGCCTGGAGCCAGCGAGACTATGGCATCTCCAAATACATAATAATGCTTCTAGAACCCTCATTGTTCTACATATAAAGTAAATATAGAAATAGTTCAGAAAAAAGTTTATGAAATATGTCTCTTATCGCGTGCAAAATTATGAAAACTATGTCCCCGTAAACCTTAAATCTCTTGATCAACGCCGAGATATCAGAGACATAATAATATTAATGCTCTATAAGATTATTCATAACTTCATTGATAGTCCATACTTACTACAAAATGTTCATTTCAGATGTCCATTAAGAGTTACTCGATCTGCGGACATATTTTATATCCCTAAGAGCAACACAAATTATTTTGAAAATGTATTTATAAGAAGAAGCTGTAGCACATTTAAAACAGATTATGCCCAAAACCGATGTGTTTAACATGAACCTTACTAAATTCACAGCATTCATAAAAAAATAACACTCGATTGAATGTCACATGTTTAAGAGCGTTTAACCAGCCAGCGGACGAAAATCCACATTTCGTCGAAAGTTGTTCTTCCGATCGTGCAGGGCGGTTACAATGAGAAAGATTAATTATTCTCCGTACCAGCTTTTTAAAATTATAACTCAATATCGAATTTATTTCAATCCAAATTAGCTTTATTTTATACCTTCATCCAAAAATGCCGAAAGGCGTGATGATAAAACTATTAAAATAGTGTACTTTTTGTAGTTATTTTTTGATTATAAGTATTTATCATTTTTCAATAATGTCTAAATTTAATAAGAATGTTAAAAAAATCTGAAATATATTAGTTTGTAAGTGCGCAAATAAATACACAAACGGACCAATTTTCGCCAAGAAAAACATGTACGTACATATTTTTTAATGATTTTATTGAAACTAAAATTAAAATTCTAAAACATACGTTTGCTAGATAATGTATTGATTTATTTTACTTCATGATTTTATTATTTGAAATGGGTGTGGTATAATACAAAAACTTTTTTGAAAATTGAACAAATCTGTCAACGACCTATGGAATAACCTTATTATACAAAAAAAAAAAAAATCTCAAAATTTATTACATATGAATGCTAGATAAAAGAACAATCTTTCGAAATCCATTTATAATTTTTTGTGGAAAAGAGTCAATACGTCTAAAAACTTTTTTGAAAATGATGTATTTCCGGTTTTCTCTGGTAATGCCCTCTAAATATTTCATTGATTTCTGTATAATGTCTCTTTTTTTAGTTCACCCCATTTTATCTCCTAATTTTAGCAGTTCGAATTTAAATAAAATCACTTCATGAAAGATATTATTGATATCCATTAAAATTTAAGTGTAAACCCTCGAAAAATTTCATTGAACACCCTTTTTAAATTTAAATAAGAAGACGCACTTCATCAGAATAAGGAACTCCAGTGAAAAAGACCCCAGTTACTTATATCTACAGCCTGTATGTCTGACGAATATCTACAGCTTATATGTTGAACTAATATCTACGAACTTCAGAGTGTTGACTAATATCTACAGAGCGTAGGTTGATCTAATATCTACAGAGCGTAGGTTGGACTAATCAGCTAAATGTGTCCAATAGTCCGATATCAGGGATTTTTACACACATACTTACATAAATTAAGTTTTTTAAACTGCATACGCAATATTACGTTATTCCAATATGCTATACATAATTGCAAATCCAACCTCTGACAGTACTGTAGATATTCGTCAACACTTTGGTTCTCATAGATATTGGTCAACAGTTTGAGCTGTAGATATTCGTCAACACTTTGATTCTCATAGATATTAGTTCGATTTTTTCAGTTTTTGAAATTCCTGTAGATATTAGTAGAAGCCTCCGTGAAAAATAGTATGGCTTTAAAAAAATATGTTCATATAGACCAATAAACGCTGATTCTGAATATAAGTATATATATTTATTAAATAATATTAAATGCGGAATTTTTAAAAAAATATTGAAAAGTCCATTTTTAATCGGATCGTAAAAACACGCCATCAAGTTGGCATTATTGAAATGTTTAGTGGTGACGTCACTGTTCGTCGTGTCGTGACGTCACCTTAAAGTCATTGTATGGAAATGTAGGCATGACACAAGCCATCGTATTGATTTATTTGTTTATTTACGTGCTGTTTATAGAGATTTAGTTATTGTGTTTATTGAAACTTTATTTAGGCCTAAATAATGTTTCAATAATAAAGGTATCTCTTATTAGTTCATCTCTATTATTGAAAATATTCAAAAACTACTGCACAATAAAATAGTAATGCTACTTCTAGGGAGAATATTTCGAACAACGAAATTCAAAATGGCGGCAGTTGATCAGCTGATTGCCGGATCCTATAGTAATTTTTCAGGAGTGATGACGTCACACGATTCACCATACATACGGTGGTTTTCGGGGATCTTGAAAAATTAAAACTTTGACAATTATTTCAACTATTAAAACTAAAAAAAAAAAATACAGTGATTTAAGTTTGAAGGTCACTATTCATAAAAAAAATGGACTGGAGTTCTCTATTGTTTATAATATCGTATTGTTGTGTATTTTTGTATTATGATTCTAAATTTCAATTTGTCGTTATTTTATTGGTCAGTGGACATACATATTCTCATCACTGTCATTTATGAATTTATAAAGACTGTTTATAACGCTAATAAATAAAATAAAATAAATAAATATGGGGCAGCTGAAGGTTGGTGGGGAGGGGAAGATTAGGAAGAGTTAGGTGGGGAAGTACCTGGGTATTCAGATCTTATTACCAAACAAGGCTAAAGCCATTTCTAGAAACGTTTCAATTCTGAATGGTGGTATTCTGAAAGTATCTTATACCATGGATATTCCCGATTTTATTTTAAATCATTAAATTGTGAAATTACACAATACAAACAAATACAATTTACTTCGCCCCCGACCTTCGGATTGCTAGTTGAGAATCTTACCCCTCGAGGTAAATATTCGGAACAAACGTCAACGGTTATGTAACGGGATTGTGTATGTTATCTTTACTTTAAAAAACAGCCTACGTTTTTGATGGTTTGTCTGGCAAAGCAGGGTTTGTGTTTGTGTAACGGGCTTGTGTATATTATCTTAAGATGAATATATACGTGAAATCCTATTTAGATACTATTTTGATTAATCTTTACGACGAATCGGCTTACAGTATGAATATCAAAAAATATGCTACGGATAAATTGAAGCTTTAACTACTTTATCTATGTATTGGAATTACAATAAAATTATTATTTACGTAACAAAAAATATAAGCGTAAACCACTAAAAAAAAGGTTTTCTCATGACTTAACTATGAAGTAATGTAAGTAACAATTTTTAAAAAATACCCCTTTACGGCTAAGACTATTTTTGACTTTATCTATGTTCTAACTTTTTTTCGTTCTTATAAAATTATGCACAAAATAAATAAAAACCACTTTTTCGCTTACTAACCTCGTGCAAAAAGACGCTCGATTTTAAAATTTTGCAGGCATGAGATTCGAAATATTTCTAGCGTTTATATTCCTCTTAATTTTAAAAGTTTTATCAAAAAAACGTGCGTATTAACCGTTGACGTTTGTTCCGAACTGCAAACAGAGTGATTTGACAGTGTGAAAGCAAATTTTTAATTTACGTAAATAAAATTAAAAATGTAACATTTTCAACCTCCCCCAATGCAAATAGTTGTCTTTTATGGTAATTAAGAAGAATCAAAAATTTTATCAAAAAAGTGCGTATGAACCGTTGACGTTTGTTCCGAACAATTACCCCCCTCGACCACGGAGGCCGTCATACACATAAATAGATATCGCAAATTACAATATACAGGGTGTTAAGGGACGTACTTGACTTACTTTAACCAGTGATTTCTGACATTATTTGGAGTAAAAAATGTAAATGAAATTTTGGTCTCCGGTGACTTTTTTTGACGACTTTTTTTTTTCAAAAATTTTTTCTTCAAAATCAAACAATAAAAAAATTTCTTTCGCATGTCGTCATTGGTCACTCAGCCGCGGCTGGCCGGGTGTCCGACGAACCCCTTACCCCGCCTCCAGCTGTTCAACAACTACCATTTTTTTATGTTTTTGTAGAAAAAAAAAACATCAAAAATGTCACCGGAGATCAAAATTTCATTTACTTTTTTTACTCCAAATAATGTCAGGAATCACTGGTTAAAGTAAGTCAAGTACGTCCCTTAACACCCTGTATAAGTACAAACATAATTTTTTTATAAGTAGGTATATAAACTGGCATTGAACATAAAGATATGTCAGTTTATTCATTTTTACAGAATAAATAATCCAATATTTTTTCAATATACATCAAATGATAAAAATTTAAATTGCGTTAGTGAGATTATTAACCTAGGTATAATGCTCGATAGCAAACTAATCTTTGAATGTCATTTTAGATAATAATACTCGTGTACTCACTCACGACCTCCGTAGTCCAGTGGCTAAGACTCTTGACTCACATTCCGGAGGTCGCGGGTTCGAACCCGGCATGCGCAAATAAATTTTATTTTGATTAATTTGTGTTATTTCACAATTAATTCATTTAAAATAATATATAGTATATTTGCGGCATGTTCCAGAGTGGAAGATACTATTAGTATCGCCCTGGTGTAAGACCACCATTCAGAATTGAAACGTTGCTTGAAAATGGCTTTAGCCGTGTTTAGTGACTAGATCTGAATAGCCAGGTACTTCCCAACCTTCCTCTTCCCCACTTCCTTCCCCTCCCCACTACCTTCAGCCTCACAACATACCCCAATTGGGGATGCCATAGTCTCACTGGCTCCAGACGGGAGCAGTTGAAATTCTTGTGCGGTATTCACTGTAAAAAAAAAAATAAGACTCTTGATTTTGTTTTGAGAGGTGCAAAAGACTTCAATAATTTAGGCACATTTATCATGTTATAAAACTCCTGTTAGATGCCAACTAGAGTATAATTCTACATTCTGGTCTCCCTTTTTCAACATTCATTCCGACAACGTTGAAAAGACTCAACATAAGTTCCTGAGGTATGCAAACTATAAATTGCATATTCCTGTAAAAAACATTGATTATCATTACTATAGACCGGTTTATATGCAACTAGAACAGCCCAAAATATGCATGCAAATATGCAATAAAAATAGCTAAAATATGCACGAAAATCCATAAAAAGGGTCAAAATATGCAACATGAAATAATACAGGAAGTCATATTTTTAAATATTTTTATTTTATTTTAGTAAGCTGGATAAGGATAACAATCGTATTTTCGAAAAAATATCAATTCCAAAATGTAGTTAACAATGAAATTTACAATTTATCTTTAAAAACGTATTTACTAAGTACTGTTCTAAATGTTCTGTAGACAAATTGTGTCTACGATCGCTTAATATATATTTGAAAGCGGAAACGGAGCGGTCTACGTCTACTGATGTAACTGGACAGATTTTAAATTTGGATGCGATTTTTGAACTTATTGTGCCGGGCAAAATTTCACCTGCCCCGTTGATGAAGCTACCAATTTGGCACAAGGGTTCAAACCCTGGGTTATTGTTCAGCAAGTTTTCAAACTTTTCTTCGAGTTTGCTCGGGAATAGCTTTGGCAACGAGGAATTCATAGGGCGAATTTTCTTCATAACCTGATTAGATTCATTCAACCCCAATCCACGAGTTTCAAGCGTTTTTATAATTGCAGGTATGTAGGCGAAATGAGTGCTAATCATAGCTAGGTTTTTTTTAATACTAGCATCGTCAAATGCTTCTTTGCACTGGAAAAATGCCAAAGCCTCTGCATTATCGAAGTTATCCTTGATGGCCTCAAAATTGTCATGGTAAAACATGGCAGCTTGCCGCGCACTTAGCCATCTGACGTTTATAGTGTCACTATGAGCGGCATCTGAACGATGAACGAGATCGAGCGTAAATATGCAAGATTTCAATTTTTTGGCTAAAATATGCAACTACCGCTGAAAAGGGTCTAAATATGCAAATATGCATTTGCATATAATCCGGTCTTTAATCATTACCTACTGTATAAAATGTCGCCATTAAAACTTTCAGTAAGAAGAATAAACACAGATTTAATACTATTACATAAAATAATGCATTACAAAATTGACTGTTCTGTATTGCTTCAATTAATCAGCATCCATATTCCCAAAAGATTTTGCCGACATTTATTACCTTTTTACTTTAACAACACCAGGAGGCTGTCTTATCAAAATTCACCGATTCTTTTCTAGGAGATATTATTATTTCACCTGAGAATTAATCAGTATAAGTATTGTTTATTTCAATTCTTTTATAAATCTAGACAAAAGTAGACTTATATAATTTCTACAATTTTTGTTTATTTTGAATGTGAGACTTCTTATAATTTTTACATGTGTATTTTTTTGTTATTGTATGCTTTTGTTCTTACATTGTATTATGTATTTTCTTTTCCCATTGTATCATATTTTCTTTATTGTTTTGGTTTTAAGTGTTTGTAATAACTGTGACACTCTTTTATAATTTCTGATATAATATTTAAAATAATAGGATTACCATATCATCTGCCTAACTAATCACTTTATAGTTGAAAGATGCAATTTTAATAACAGTCCATTTATGTAAATGAGAAATAGAAGGCGACCCGAGACGCTAGCTTGAGGTTTTGGAAAGCCATCAGCGGCCTATCTAATACCTACTCAATCCTGTTCACAGGAATATTCCATTCCATAATAAGGAACTCCAGTGAAAAATATCATGGCTTTAAAAAAATGTGTTCATACTGACTATAGACCAATAAACGCTGATTCTGAATATATAAGTTTTATTAATTAATTAATTAAAAAAATATTAAAAAGTCCATTTTCAATCGGGTCGTAGAAACACGCCGTCAAGTTGGCATTATTGAAATGTTTAGTGGTGACGTCACTGTTCCTCGTGTCATGACGTCACCGTAAAGTCATTGTATGGGAATGTAGGTATGACACAAGCCATTGTATTAATTTATTTGTTTATTTACACACTGTTCATAGAGATTTAGTTGTTGTGTTTATTGAAACATTATTTAGCCCTAAATAATATTTCAAAAATAAAGGTATCTCTTATTAGATAAACAAAAAAAATAGTAATGCTACTTCTAGGGAGAATACTTCGGAACACCGAATTCAAAATGGCGGCAGTTGAACAGCTGATTGCCCGATCCTATAGTAACTTTTCAGGAGTGATGACGTCACACGATTCACTATATATACGGTGGTTTTTGGGGGATCTTAAAAAATTAAAACTTTGACAATTATTGTAACTATGAAAACTAACTCTAAAAATAAAAATAAAAATGCAGTTATTTAAGTTAGAAGTTCATTATTCATAAAAAAAATAAAAAAAATTAGACTGGAGTTCTCTACTGAAATATTTCTAGCGTTTATATTCCTCTTACAAAGAAAGTGCATTTTTTATCTGTCAAAAGATCACTTTTTATGTAGGTATTGTTGGTGTGCAAGGACCAAATTTGTCGCCCAAGATATTATGCTTAAGGCGCGTTCAGACGTTTCGATTGTTGTTGATCCACTTCTATTAAAACGTAACAAGTTGAATAAAGATTATGTTCACACGTTTCAATTTAAGTAGAACCCATTTTGACATTCAAGATGGCGTCAACTGAAATTGTTGGTGCGTGCGTCTCTCTAATTTCTGATGTTCTGCGAGATGAGCTCGAGATTATGAAAAAGCATAAAAAACGTCGTATTTGGGCGAGAAAATGGATCATGAGAAGGAGTGAATTAGGCGCATCCAACACAATTTTGAAAGAGATGGCCCTAGAAGACTGCGAAGGATATAGAAATCACTTGAGGATGACAGAAAAACAATTCGATGAGCTGCTTACGTCGGTCGGCGTCAGTTCCACTATACCAATTTCAAATATAATATTATTTATTGCAGTATCACGGGCATTTTTATTTTTGTAAACTTCTTGCTTTTGATCCCAAAGACAGGGATGGCTTTGGTACAGATCCATAAATCTAAATCCTAAATCAAATACCTACATACATAAATTATACATAAAAAATACAAAAATAAATACATAAAAATAAATACCTACATAAATCAAATCATCCGACCATTTCAGATATTTTTTCGTTGAAACGGATTCCATGACGGTAAAAACTAGGAATGTCTAACGAATATTGACAACTAATATGTTTGACGTCTTCTTTTGCCCGCGAGTAACTATGGTAACCAAGATGGCGATGGTCATACTCGAACGTCAAAAGTAGAAGGGATATCAACTTTAGCTAGTCAACAAAAAACTTGTGCAACTTTGTTGAAAGAAGGTTCACACCTGTCAATATGCTTTCAAGTGTCGAGTTGATCAACTAAAATTGAACCGTGTGAATCGGCTATTACGAAGCGAAGAATCAGATGTTTGATTATCAAATTACTCAAAGGTGGGCCGAATTATTCGACTGAATTTGTAAGACATGCGATATCTAAGTAGGGTGAGTCAATTATTTCAGCATTTGAATTCAGAAAAGCCTGATATTTCAAAAATTGCGTCTTACAAGAAAATGAGAACTGCATATAAATTTATTTAAAAAAAAAGATTATTAGCTCGCCAAAATGCATTGAAAATCAGACAAAATCTAAAACATGTACTTTTAAATATTATGTAATTAATATTTTTTACAATAATTTAATTTTATAACGTTTGTTTATTATTAAAAACTGCGTATAGCCAACAGAAATTAAAAAAATCAAATTTATGAATACAAGTATACTGATTTTCCAGAAAAAGTGTTATTTTCCACTTTTATGTTTTTAACAGACACATCACATACGTTTAAAAAATATATATATTTTTTGCGTTCTTTGCACTGCAGTTTTGGAATAAAAATTAAGTTTGCTTCAAAATATAAAACATGGATCCTTTGTTTTATTTTTTTCCCAAATCATGAAATCAATTTTTTTTTTTCAAAATTTCCGACCATTTTAGCGAGCTAATAGTGAACACCAATTTTAATTTGTGTTTACGTTTTCGAATAGCTACACAGATTTTACGCAACTTTTGAGACCCCAGGCGTTTAAGGCTCCGCAACCGGGCTCAAAAAGAAGAAGATGGAGAGTTACGAAATTACGAATGTTAGAGGAGTGCGCTAACATTTACAGCGACAAAATCTATGCGAAAATTGCGAAATTGTTTAATAAAACACGACTCGTTTAACATAGAGCAAAAATCTCGTGGAGGCTGTGTCAAGTACAATTTAAAGAAACATTGGGAATTTTTTCATTCATATAAATTTTAAAATAACCGAAACAGACTTGAAAAGAATAATTTTCGGAGCATACTTTGCGATTTTTTTCTATCGAGGGAATTTCATATAATTTGCGTTTCGGCGTGGGGAATGTATAGATATTATCTTCGAAAATAACATATATTTTTTAAGAGCTTAAAAACTTCAAATATTTAAGAGGATATGCAAGAAATCGTTCGAAATTCGGGTAGCGGACTCTTCAATATTTCTCTCTCTCTATGGAGAGCGACACAAGCTAATCTAGAGTTAATAATATATCGTTGATAAAGGGTGTTTGTGAATTTTGTTAATAGATGACATCTCTTTCATATTGCTTGAATATTTGTTTGTTTCTGTAAATAATAACAATGTGTGTTGTTTTTCAGGTGAGGGCTCGGTGTTGTGACCCGAACATAGGCCGCAGCGGGTCATGACAGGGAAAGACAAGCCCGAGCAACTCCCACAGATTCTAAACAGATCACCTCCCCATCTATATACTATATTATATACCACACATCGCACAATAAGAGAGACTCTAACTAACAAATTATACTTACAACTAACTATACGCATTCATCATCTAAAAGGTATGTTTACATTGTTTATTTTCTTATGTGTTAACCGGGATCATCTCGGAAATCTAACCTAAAGAAACATTACCTAGCCTAAACCCAACTTCCTAACTTAGCCCAATATTTAAGATTAAGTATTTAATGTTACTACTAGCATGGCGGATGAAATAATATTTCCTGTACCCTTTTTGAATGAGAAACACATATATAACCTGATTTAACACAACCAGAATCTTTGAAGAGATAAACGTGTAAGATTGATTTCGGGGATTCCACAGGGATCAAATCTAGGACCCCTGCTCTTTATGGTATTATTCATTTAAGACATTGCCGCATTGGCGAGACCACTCAAGGCTCCGCAACCGGGCCCTAAAAGAAGAAGATGGAGAGATACGAAATTACGAATTTTAGAAGAGAGCGCTAAAATTTACTGTGACAAAATCGTTGCGAAAATTGCGAAAATGTTTAATGAAACACGACTCGTTTTAAATAGAGCAAAAATCTCGCGGGCGTTGTCTTAAACAGCATTTAAAGAAACACTGTGATTTTTTCATACATAATATAATTTGTCAAATAACTGAAACAAACTTGTTTATAATAATTTTTGGAGCATACTTTGCGATTTTTTTTCTATCGAGGGAATTTTATATAATTTGCGTTTCGGCGCGAGCAATGTCTAGATATTATCTTCAAGAATAAAATATATACTTTTTAAGAGCTTTAAAACTTAAAGTGTTTAAGGGAAATATGTGAGAAATCGGTAGTAATTCCGGTAGCGGGCGCTTAAGAGATAAACCAATAGAAGTGTGTTGGAGTAAACTCAATTTTTCTTTAAACATAAAAATAAATATTTTCCAGTATCGAAATTCTAATTACAATTTCATTGACTTGCCTGCGGCCTAGGTATCGATAGGACTTATCTAAATTGACAACATCAGTTTTTTTTTTCAATAATTGGTACCTGTAGATCACATTTCTAGAGATTTTATTTTTAGTGAGCAGAACCAAACTATCATTATAAAATATGAATTTATTATGTAAATTTTAATACATAATTTTTTTATGTATGTAAAAGCCCCAAAAAAGTGAATAAATAAATTAATAATTTCAAATGTAAATAATTTATTAGGTTAAATAATTTTGATATGAAGATGCTATTTATAAAAGGTGTTACAGGATATTCTTGAATTACTTTAACAAGTGATTCCTAACATTATTTGGAGTAAAAATGAGACTGAAATTTTGAGGTCCGGTAACATTTTTTGATGATTAACAACATGATTAACATTATAATGTTTTTTTTTCAACTTAAAACATTATAAAAACCAATAGTTAGGGTTGGGGTGAGGGGTTGGGCGGTAACTCGGCTAAGTGACCAGTGTTGACACGTACAAAAAAGTTTTTTTGTTTGGTTTAAAAAGGAAAAAATAAAATCTAAAAAGTCACCAGAGAACAAAATTTTGTTTACACAAAATAATATCACGAATCACTGGTTGTACTTCCCACCTGTATATGAGAATTATATATAAACAGCCAAGGGCGGATCCAGGATTTTCTTCTGGGGGGGGCACAATGGGCGGACGGGCAAAAAAATCAACAATTACTGTTAGGATTATTTTCTGGGGGGGCACAATGGGCGGACGGGCAAAAAAATCAACAATTACTGTTAGGATTATTTTCTGGGGGGCACAATGGGCGGACGGGCAAAAAAATCAACAATTACTGTTAGGATTATTTTCTGGGGGGCACAATGGGCGGACGGGCAAAAAAATCAACAATTACTCTTAGGATTATTTTCTGGGGGGGCACAATGGGCGGACGGGCAAACAAATCAACAATTACTGTTAGGATTATTTTCTGGGGGGGCACAATGGGCGGACGGGCAAAAAAATCAACAATTACTGTTAGGATTATTTTCTGGGGGGGGCACAAGGGGCGGACGCGCAAAAAAATCAACAATTACTGTACGAGTTCAAGTATGTATAGGAAGGTTTGTGAAAGTGTCAAAACAATAGAAAAATTAAATGTTTAATAAAGACAGTTTTTGCTTCTAAGTATGTACTGTGATGGAATCTCCACGGTACAAAAATACCATCAAAAATACCATAAATCCGCCCTTGCAAACAGCCAACTTGTTTCAGTGACCTGGCCTTGGTTGAGTTGGATTTGATGCAATATTAATATTTAGTAAATTATAATTCCATACTTTTGAATGTAGTTATAACTTTGTGGTTATCTGTTATTAATAAATAAAACAATATTTCTCATTTCATTCGCTTTATTTTTCAGAATAACCATGCACAACTGTAAAATATGATAGCTAAATAGCTTGCCAAAGATTTACCTTGTGATCAAAAGAGGTCTTCTCATAAAACAAAAGTATTAATAAAATAGCAAGAATATCTATAAAAGACTTTGAAAAAAATCTAAAGTAGACATTATTAAAACAAGCACAAATTAAAATAATAATAATAATTATTATATGTTTAATTTTTTGAGAAGCGGAGATATTTAATTGTTAGAAATGGGAAGCACGTCATCCAAATTTAAGAAATATGTTCAAAATGGAGATGAATATGCGGCAATGCAAATATATCAGAGTTCTTCCATTCTTAAGAAAAGCTTTGATCCAAATCTCAGCTATGGGGAAAGCAGACATCACAACACAGCCATGCATTATGCTGCGAGACACGGTAAGTTGCATTTTTGTTAACCCCAGAGGCTAATTTGTTCGTTTTTGGGAACAACCATTTAGATATCATAGAAATCGTTGTGTTTCCCTTACTATCGTGGTGAGAAATATGTTGTAAACGGTGTTAGAAAGAGGAAAACATTACGCTTTATATTCAATTCTAAAAGTTCTTCTCCTTCTTGTGCCCTGATTGTTCAACGGACGTTGGCTAAGCGGACTTTGTTTACTGCGGCCCGGAACAGCTCTATGGTAGACTGGCCAAACCACTGTCTCAGGTTTTTCAGCCATGAGTTTCTCCTTCTTCCAGGACCCCGTCTTCCGGCAATCTTTTCCTGCATTGTGAGTTGCAAGATCTCATAGTTCTCTGGATGTCTCATCACATGTCCAACGTCCAAGATTAATATTTTTTTTGTTATTTTTTTAACAGTTTTTATATCTAAAAGTTAACCACAAAATAATTAAATATCCTTATGAAATCAAAACTTTCTAAAACTGCAATTTGAAAAAAAAAATTATGAAACCTTAGGAATTTTTTATTAATTATTTTTACGTGAAATGACAAAAAAGTGAGGTGATGGCAACGTTTATAGTTCATTAGCCTAATAAAATATGTGTGCTTTTATTTTTTTTCGTTATCAGTAATTTTAGTTACAAAAAACTACGCATTTTGAAAACTTTTTTATGTTTGCATTAAAAAAAATTATATTTCAATATAATTATGCATTTATTTCGAATTATAAAATCTGAAAGAAATTATTACCTTTCGTAAATAGGCTGGCGATTGACCGCCCTCGACAGTCATTGCTACCCGGGCACTCCTACTGCCATCTGCCAGCAACTGATAAAAGCTCTTTCCCTGCTGGCATCTGTCGGCATCTGATAGAAGCTTTTTCAATACACTACAGATATTTTAACTGTTTTTAAATTTATGTGTAAATTATCTATAACAATTTAAAATGGGCAATTTTCGATTTGCCGCCGTTCGTTTATATTTGAGAATTTCACGCCGACCAACATCGGTGACAGCTGTCTTACCAGCCAGTCGCGTTTTCACCATCATGATTACGTTGTAGCCGAGTTGAACCATTTAAGAATATGTGATTCTACCTACAGACAACACGATTTTTTTTTTTTTTTCAAGAGCGGTGACGGTTTACATATATATAGTTCCCGTGAGCACTTAGGGCATAGACCCATTGGGCTATCTCCTATTATACCTCATTCCTTTGACAGTAACCCAGTCCCTTTTATAAAGTTCACCAGGATTGTCATTGGAAATGAAGCTACGTCTTCTGGTTCCACGATGTGTCTTCCCAGGTCTGATTTCCCCTCTTCACTCCTCCTTGGTTCCCTAAAGGCCCCACAAAGGAAGAGGGCTGACAAAACGCATAACTTTCAATCCCATGCAATTTGGTCATAGTCAGCATTCTTCCATGCCATAACTCCTATTGTTTCTATAATCTATTGACTCTCCCAATCCAATATTGGTATTGCTTCCTTTCCAGGGATGAAGCACCTGCTGCGAACCTTCCTGACAGATCTTGGCGGGGATCCCAACAAGAGGAATTCCTTCGACGAGACGGTTCTGCATAGCGCATGCTCGGGAAACATTTTCCCGCCTACTACCAATCACATATCAGTCAGTTGTATACGACTCACAGGTAATAGTGAATACTTTATTAGAAACGTTTGAAAAATATATTGATAATTTTTCACACAATAATCAACCTCACTAGGACTAAGCCTGTGTCGAGGATAATAATTTACACATATGAGTGACAGCGGAAAGGTGAATATTAAATATTTTTATTTTTTATCAGTTCTTCTTTGCTGAGGATCGCGACCTAATACTCCAATTTCCATGGTGGACAAGGCTCCACCACTTCTCGCGTTTCTGCGCTGCATGGAGAGCTGCAGACACCAATAGTACCTCCCACACGCACACTTCGGAATGACCGAGTCCCGCGCCTCTTCAGGCCGCCGCGCAGAAAAGTAAAGACCGATAGGTTTACAGCGCAGTTCATTGTGAGACTTTTCTGCGCGGCAGCCTGAAGTGGCGCGGGACTCGGTCGCTCCGAAGCGTGCGTGTGGGAGGCGCTAATGTGTACTTGGCTACTCCAGCGCATTGGTGACCTTCCTCTGCTTCTTCTGCCTTCCACTTTGCCTGTGACTATGAGTTTCTCCAAGTTGGAATCTTCAGTTTGGCGAGCTGCGTGTTAAAAGTATCTTATAATACGTTATAGGCAGATAGTTGAGAGCCTATTGTGGAAGCCTAGCACTTCCAGAATGGACATTTTGCATTTGGCTGTCCATGGAATCCGGAGCATTTTTCTCCAGCACCACATTTCGAGAGCGTCTATCCGCTTTCTTTCGCTGTCTCTAAGTGTCTATGTTATCACAACATATAGAAAGATGGAGAAAATCGACCAGACGAGTCCGGGCGTTGATTTTGACGAAGAGGCCAAATGGTCTCCCTCAACGAGTCTCCTCCTGATCCGACCCACCAAGCAGTAGCCAAAACCTAGACAAACCTTACACCATGAACCGGGCACCCCTGTTAAGTCACCAAACGTAGCGATCCACTTGGGGTGATCTATGGCAGAGGTGTTGGTTATCTAATAAATGGTTCCCAGGGTGGCGGTACTTATACCAGCCTCCCAAATTGAAAATATATTAAAAAAATACTTAAATTTTATTTAATAAAAATCACCCATCCACATTGGAGTAGCTTTCACCGGAGTAATTATCCCTCGTTAGATAGTTATTTAAATTTTTATTTATTTAAAACTTTTTTTTGGGGTGTTATGCTGTGTTGCGCTACATCCTTCTTTAGCCAACGTTTTGGACAGTGTTACAGGGTCCATATCAGGGCAGATGTTTGACACATCCTCGACAACACGGCATAACACCCCAAAAATAAATAACAAAAATACTTTTGGTCATGAAAATCTAAAATCATATCTAATTTTTTTTCGATTGTGTTGTATTTATTTTTACTGTATAATTTTTTTATTATTTTTATATATTTTTGTACATTGTTCATTATTGCTGTTATGTTGCTTTTATTGTTATTTTTATGGTTCTTTTGTTGTTTTTATTGTTATTTTGTTGTTATCATTGTTAGGGGTCGTCCATTAATCACGTGAGGCTCGAAAGGGGGGGGGGGGGTTTCGAAAAAATCACGTAATATCACGAGGGGGGGGGGGGGGTAAAATGAGATATCACGTGTATTTATTTTTCGTGATAATAGACTGAAAATTTCAAAACACTTTGTATAAAAAAAAATACACGTGATTTTGGGGGTTAGTCTAAAACCCAGTGGCGGCTCAAGCACTTTTTTAGTGGTGGGGATCGATATTTTTTTTACGTACTACTTACGTAGAATATAATATAAAATTTCTCAAAAAAATATTTTATGGTCTAATCATGCTAGTCGGATGTCTAAACACAAAATAATATAAAATATCCAAAGATATATGCCAATTTACAATATAGTATAATAAAAATAAAGCTTTATCTTGCAAGATTATTATCAAACTAATTTGAACGCGAGCGATTCCCGCCCGAAACTTCGCAAACAAATGTTTCTGTGGGGATCCAATGAATTGTCCCCGCGGGTATTTGAATTCACATACGATTGTGCATGCGCAGTTGCATACGATTGTGAAACAACGCAAGGAAAGTATGGGGATACTTCGGATCGTCCCCCAAGTGCGCATTAGATTCTGCGCACTGAGAAATTGACCCGCTGTTTTGTGCTCCGTACATTGTTCGCTGTACGCGCTGAGGGTCTTATTAAAATCATTCGGAATAATTATTTGTATTTTATTTCTGCAAATGTTAATTACTTTTATGTTTAAAGAATTCAATCATTTGGTGAAGACAACGCGTCGACTGTTATTTCCTTTTCCTTTAGTATGTTTTGAGTGTAACTGGCGGGGACCGTCCCCAATATCCCCCTGTGAAGAACCGTCACTGCTAAAACCTCACCACATATCACCGGGGGGGGGGGGGGGGGGGGGGGGCGTTAAAAAGTTGCTAAAAAAACATCACATGATTAATGGACGACCCCTTAGTTTTACTTTTATTATTGTCTGTGTGCTATTATATTATTTTATTCGTATTTTTACTATTTTACCACCATAATACAGTCATTCGCCTATTTTGTTGGTCCTGTTTTTAAAAACATATATGTCTGTTCATATTCGCTTTCAACCCGCACGATAACCATTCCATCTCCACCCGCACTACAGTGAGGGCCGGCTGTGTTACAGGTCCCAGGGGCTCCGCTCCGGCCGTGTGCGCAGCCCCCGGGAGCGCCCCGCCCGTGGTCCCCACGCCCCCCGCCCTGGCAGTGTCTGCTCAGGAGAGACGCGCGGCCTGCGTGGCACTGCTGCTGCAGTGGAGGGGCTACACCACCTCCAAAGTTGGGGAGAGGGAAGGAGTCGCGCTGGATGCCGTTGATAGGGTAATTTATTAATTTAAATACACGCCAAACTTTAAGACCGGCCTGATGTTGATCAGAAATCATCTCAATAGGCGAGTTTAAGCTCCACACAGGGGGCCCTGAAGAAAATAATTTTCTCAGGGTCTATGTCATCTTAGGGGATGCTATGTGGAGGGTCTTTTTAAGGAAGTTCTGGGAAGGAAAAAGGCATGAGGGATGTGTAAGAATCTGGAGTGTGTCAGTGAATCAGTGTGTCCAGGAGTGACAGACGTATGAATCCATCCCTCCAACTGCGGTGCAAGGCGATGGGTCGAGAGAGTCCATCTGGAAAGGTCAAAAGGCTCCCTCAATCAGTCTCTCTCGATCCGGGCCCGCCATGCAGCAGGTGGGCTGACGCATCCGCCACCAAGACCTTGACAAATCTCACTCTATGAAATCGGTCACCCATGCTAAGACACCATACGTAGCGAACCCCTTGGGGTGATCTATGGAAGAGGTGTTGGTTGTCCAATAAACGGTTCCCAGGGCGGCGGCAGGCGGCACGCATACCCGCCTCCCAAATTGATGCCCTCTCATCCATGTCTTTCTCTTTTGCACATATATTTTAACGCATATTTCTTTTTCGCTTACATCCATAGTAAGGTCAGTAACTGCGCGAGATTGGAGCGTACCGGTATGTGTTCAGGCTGGTCTTAATATTTGGCGTGTAATATATACTCACTTTACTGACTTTACAATCACTGTAGGTGAAATAGAAAGATACGTAAAACATATGTGCACCAGAGAAAGGCTTGGGCGGGGAGACATGCCATAAGACCTTAAACTCAACTATTGCGATGGTTTCTATATCAACATTAAATCGGTATTAAAATTTGGTGTGTACTACATATATAGATCTCATAGAAATCTGTTGGGAATGCTGTGGATCTTCTACTGTTATTTGAATGAAAGGTACTCCAAAGGATTAGTGTCATTAATGATTTCACAGCTGAGAAACACTCCAAACTCTCAATATTTACACACCATTTACATGCCATTGAAAATTATTTATTGATACCTATTACAGGAAGGAAACACCGCCCTTCATCTTGCGGCCAGTGCGGGTCTGGCTGGGAGTGCACGCCTGCTGTTAGCGGCTGGAGCACGATCTCTAGCACGAGATGCACACGCCCGCACGCCGGCACGACGCGCACTGGACAACGGGCACGCCAGGCTGGCGGCACTTCTCGAGAGGGCTATGCTTTTTGTGAGTGAGACTGTTTTACTTGATTGATGCAAATTCTCGTTTGACATGAATACATACTTCGGTAACTGGACAAATCAGAACACATTTCAAAGTTATAAAAGTGAAGTATAAAACTAGGGGCCGTTCAAGTATTACGTAACGCACTTGGGGGGGGGGGGGGGGGTCTGGTGAAACGTTACGGCACGTTACGGGGGGGGGGGGGGGGGGGGTTCGAAGGATGCGTTACGTAACATGTTTTTCTTTATTTAAATAAAAAACAAAGGAATTGAAATCTTCCAAGTTGGCAAGCCTTTTAGTTTATGTTATACGGAGAATTCCTCGACTCTATTGTGCGTCTTTTTTATTTTATTTTCGTTGTCAGTATTCGTTAGTGTTTTAAACATGAAATACGCATAAACACAATTTGCTGTAGTCAGTGTTGTTAATGTGAGTTTTTAGGAATTATAATGTCCTCCAAACCGGGAGATTTACATCATCAGCTGCTATTGGCCTATAAAGGCTCTCATGCTGACTTGCCAGCGCAGCGCAATCAAAAAATGCCAACCAAATTTGGAAGACAGCAAAAGAAAAATTTTAAAAAATGAAAAATTTTATGCAACATACGAATGATGTTATACGAGAGTTTTTAGTAAGAACAACGCTTTTTAGTTATTACACACAGGTTAGTTTACTGCTAAAATATAATAATATTACCTAAAGCTAGGTTTCGTAGTACATGCATAGTTACACTCAGAACATGAAAAAGGTTTTCTTCACTTTGAATCGTTCTGTGGATTTTTTAATCTCCCTTTCGAGAACTTGAAAAACCACGCTGGGACAAAAAAAAAGTTTTGTCTGCTGAAGGTAAACATGTGATTTTTCTTGCCTCTTTGTAGAACACGAATAGTTGCAGTAGAAACATGTAAGTGGTTTTGTAGCACTGTGAGTCAGCAAATGATTTCTAAGAAGTTCCTTTGTACAACATGAATAATTGCAGTCGGGACACGAAAAAGGTTTTGGTCCAGTGTGGGTAAACATGTGAATTTTTAGATACCGTTTTGTAGCGCCTGAATAGTCGCACTCGGGATAAGTAAAAGGTTTTTCATCACTGTGATGAAAAAAAAAAAAAAAAAAGGTTCCACCTTGGTTCCCTGAGGGTCTCAGGAGGGAAAAGGACTTCATCTCTCCACTACTTCATCACTCTTCCGTGGTTCCCTAAAGGCCCCACAGGGGAAGAGTTCACAGAGATTTATAGGCCTCATTTCTCCTTTTCACTCCTACATGGTTCCCCGAAGGCCCCACATGGGAAGAGGACATCATCTCTCTCCACTTCACTCATCCTTGGTTCCCCAAAGGCCCCTCGCTGGAAGAGTGCCCTTCCCCTTGGTTCCCTGAAGGCCCCACAAGGGAAGAGTTCATGAGGTGGCCCCAGCTCTCCTCTCCGCTTCTCTTCTTCCCCAGAAAGGAAATCCACAGAGGTGGCCTCAGCACTCCCAGGTTTCCAAAACGCCCCTAGTTTTAGAATGGTCCAATTTTTTTTGTCCCACGAGTTACCAGGGAAATAGAGGGTCCACTCCAGCAGAGCCCCGAATGCTAAGTAAGGTCTAAATGCTCCAAGATGCGACCTTGTTTCTCGGAGGCACCGTTCGTGACACTGTTCCCCAGGACATTCAGCCTGAGCACGGTAGCTCACACCTTGGCTTGGGATGGCTATTGCAGGTTTGTGTTTCCAATCCCTGAGCGATGGGTTCGCCACACTCCCTACGCTGGTAGGTTAGGTTAGTTATTTTTTTCATGACTATATCTTTAAAAGCGTACTAATTTGCCATGGAACCCATATTTCCATTCGGCTCAAATATTGAAGTTGTGTCACAGAAGTTGAACAATTCATCAAATTTCAAAGTTAATTTTCAAGTTCTGTGGCCAGTTGTTTAATATAACTGAAATAATGACAGAATTTGAATAGAACTTTCACTAAACTTGAAAATTAACTTTGAAATTTGTTGATTGTTTGAATTCTGTGAAACCATTGGCTCGTAAATTTGGCTCCCTAGAATCTGGACGTTTTGCATAGGGCTAGCAAATTCTTCAAAAGTGACAAGATGCAAACCCTATACAGATCTCTAGTACGTTTTATAGTGATTTATTTTTGGGGTATTATGCCATGTTGCACTACCTCCTTCTTTAGCCAACGTTTCAGACAGCATTAGAGTGTCCAACATCAGGGCAGATGAGTGACATATCCACATCTATTTATTTACCTTACTTCACTTTCCTTACTTTTCTCCATGTTTCTCTTTTAACTTTTAACATTAACTTTTCTTTAATTTCCTTAACATTTTTAACTTTTCCTTCACTTTTGTCTTCAACATTTTGTTTTATCACTGTTCTGTAGTACCATGACCATAACCATTAGATATAGTTAGTCTAGTCAATATTTGAACGGTATTAATATTGTTTCAATAATGTATGACTGTTTTCCAGTCCGAAGAACCCGTAGACTGGTGCTCCCCCCGTTGGGGCTGGAGTTCCGGGGAGCTGGGCGAGCAGGAGGTGGAAGAGGTGCTGGGGCCCGAGGGCGCCGGGCCCTGCTCCCACGAGGGCCTGCGCCCCCAGGAGCTGCGCGAGGCCAAGGACAGACTGCTGGTCGACACTAGCGATATGCTAAGAGTGCCGCTCTTTACAGCCGAGGCATTGCTCAGGGAGAATGGTAATATATAAATAAAAATCAATTTGATTTGCATCAACAATCGTCACTAAACATAACTAATAAAAATCTAGTCTCCTCCAACGGAAGCAATCTTTCGAACAGGCCTAGTACGGCCGGCGAAGGTCGCGGGATCGAATCCCGGCGTGGCAAATAAATTTTATTTGATTAATTTGTGTTATTTCACAATTCATTCATTTAAAATAATATAAAGTATATTTGCGGCACGCTCCAGAGTGGAAGATACTCTCAGTATCGCCCCGGTATAAGACCACCATTCAGAATTGAAACGTTGCTTGAAATGGCATGAGCCGTGTTTGGTGACCAGATCTGAATAGCCAGGTACTTCCCCACCTTCCTCTTCCCTATATACTTTCCCTCTCCACTACCCTCAGCCTCACAACATCCCCAATTGGGGATGCCATAGTCTCACTGGCTTCAGACGGAAGCAGTTAGGACTCTTGTGCGGTATTCATATAACAAAATAAAAAAAGGCTTTCCATAGATATGCTTGGTGTAACTCTAGGTACGGGTACTTAGATACGGGCTCAGGTACGGGGCTCCATCGAAGCCAGAGTTAAGATGGCCTCTCAGAAGTTGGGCATACTGTAAAGGATCTGCAGATACTTTAATAGTACACAACTGCTAACCCTTACACGTCGCAAGTGCGCTCCACAGTTGAATTTGGCAGCCACTTCTCTGGAACCCTAAAATACCTGAAAAAAGCCCCCAACTCTTTGCAGAAACAGGAGATACATTTGACAAATTCTCCTATCTTAATTTTAAGATTAGATTGCAATCTTTAAGGTACAGGAATGCTTTTTTTTATTTATTTATTTTTTTTTATTTCATAAAATTTTTATTAGTTAAAGATATTTGTTTTTTTTTGGCTACCACACTAGGCTAATGCCTGTGTTGTGGTAGTAGTACATTTAGTATTTTAAATACGATTTAATAAATACTATTTTATTATAACAGATGATTAAACATATTAAATAAAAATTAAGAAATACTTTAAAGTAAGTGAGAAAAAAAACGAAAAAAATATTCATATTTTAAGGAAAAGTAGAAATAAAAATTCAAATTGTGAAATACAAAAATTAATAATAAAAATTAAGTGTTAAGAACTCAAGTGTTCTGTACAAATATATAAATTAAAACACATGGGTATATAAATTAAAATTAAAACACAATTGATGGAAGGATCTAACCATGTTTCAGTCAGTACCACGGCTTCAATGCTGTCCTTGCTATTTCAATGGAATATGCTCCGAGGAACTAGCGTCATTGATTCCTTCGGTACCGGTGCACAATCGGGAAAAACACCAAATGCGCACCCAACGTTTGTACAAAGTTGACATTTGTCACATGAGAATGGGTAGTTTCTATGACTCGTTCTTGAATTCAAAAGCTCGGCTGTGGAATGATTCGCTGGCCTCTGTGTTTCCTCCCTCCTAGGGTCTCTTCATGACCCAGGTTCACACAAAAAGATCCTCAGCATCCCCAAAGATATCACAGGTCCTGAGGGAAATTATTTTTCTCAGGGCCTGCTTAAAAAAAAAAAATACGGCGCTAGAATATTGCATTATTAGTATTATCAGTATAAGTAAAGGAAACAAACAAAAAATTGGGTTTTACATGAGCCGCAACAAAGCTAGAAGCTTAGTTACTTTGTAGAACTTACTTATTGAATACTTATAGGTATCTACTTGTATTATGCCTGCTTACGGCTATCATGCTCAGTTTATTGTTTATGTACTATATACATGTTATGATGCTCCTGTACAACTTACCAATGTTACATGTAAAAGCCTTCAAAGCGTAAATAAATAAATAAATAAATTGGCTGCAGTCCCTCACCATTCGTCTCCAGTCCTCAGTTTTTAGTCAATCTCTATATCACACTCTATATTTCATTAGTTAGAAGTTAAGTGGAATATAATTCACCTATTTGGTCCCCTTTCTCATAAAGTACACAAGTTTCTTAGGTACATAAATTTCATACTCAAAATTCCAAAAGAAAACATTAATTATTTAAGTTTGATGAATCGACTTAATTTAATTACGCTGTCTGACAGAAGAATCATTTCAGACCTAATTTTATTATACAGAGTTATGAACAACCTAATTGACAGCCCTGCCATGTACCGACAAGTAATACTAGACAAAATATAACATTCTTTTGCAACAAATACCCAACCAACTATCAATCACACTCACTTACCAATAGGTTGCATGATTTAGGCAACAAGTTTTCTGGTATTGTAGATATATTCGCTGATTCAACACTTTGTGGAATCCTACAAATTATTGTAACGTGGGTATAATATATTTAACGATTTGATGTGTTATTGTAATGTTTTATATTATATTTTGTTCCATGTTATTGTCAAATTTTACATTGTTTAAAATATTTCATGGTTTTTCGCAAGAATATACACATGGTTTATTCTTCAAAAACTACTTGTACATTCTTAAAAATTTTTCACTTTTATAATTTTTGGTATAAATTTTGTGTATGTGTAATCCTCGATAACTTAAATATTATTTTATAATCTTTGTAAAAGCCCCTACGGGCGTATAACAACGATAAATAAATAATCTATGGATGATTAGATTAAGATTCCATTGGATTAAAAATCTAACTTCTATTTAAATAAGTTCCGTATCTATTACGTATAACAAATACCTACTTATTGGTGTCATCTAATTTTATTTCCATGCAAGTCTATTCTACTATATACAATAAGTTTTATTTATCAGTTTGTATTATTTTGTTGAATACCAGAATGGTGCAAAGATGTGTTGGTGGAGAAATGGATGAAAGACCCTGCGGCTTGCTGTCAGGCCGCCGGAGTATCACTGCCGGGGGGATCTCTGGACAGCGAACATCCGGAGGAGGGACTGGGGCAACCCGGAGAACAGAGAATCATAGAGGTGAAGATTATAACATAAGTTTGCTGGTGAGATACTAAAAATGTCAGAAGATTGACTCACGCATGAAGTACTGGCGGCAATTACAGAAGGAAGCTGTCCAGTTAGCCATCCTGGACAATGTAGGGGAAAGCTACTCCAAAGGCTGTGCAAGGAGAAGCTGGGCTTGCTATGGAAGGAGGTTGCTGAAGAAGCTCAGGCCTAAGATGCCTGAAAGTGCCTTGTCAAAGCAATATGATAAGGGGAAGATGATGATTTATTTTTTTAGTTGCACTGATTACTGGATAGGATTCTGTTTTTCTGTATATATTTGAGGGCTGTTCGTAAAATAAGGTTTCCTGCGGTCGCGAGGAATGATCGCGATCCGGCAAAACTGGCTTGTAGCCTGGTTCCTCCACGCCAAATACCCACTACGCTGCACTCTCTGTGATGCTTAGTCTCGGGTTGCAATGGAGCTTCTGCTTGCCGCACCCACCAGGTGTGAATTACGTTCTGTAATTTGTTCTGGTAGACATTCATTCTCAGTTCAATAGAGTGTAATAAGAAAACAGTGTACAAGCGGTAGATTTAAAAGGTCTCGTCTCTAGTCACAATTGAGTCCAAGGATTCCTCCCAATCATGTCGTAGCACTCAAGGAATTCGGGCTCCTTCAACCCGTTGTTGTTTGTAATCTTTGGTGAGCATTTTTGGGACCCACCTTGTACAGACCTTGCGCTATCCCAAATGTTCTGTCAAAATCTTGTCAATAGTAGTTTTACTGATATGACCATATCATAGAGATCTGAAAAAACTGAATTGCAGAGCGTTATTCAGACCTGGTGGGTGCGGCGGGCGGAAGCTCCATCGCGAACGGCTGCCATACTGAGACTAAGTGTTGCAGAGAGTGCATCGTGGTGGGCATTTGGCGTGGGGGAACCAGGCTACACACTAATGTTTATAAAATCATTCCTCGCGACCGCAGCACCTTTGAGACCCTATTTTACGGAATGTCCTCGAATTTTCTTGGTAGTATTTCCGAAATTATTTGATGTATCAATTAGAGAGGTATTAATTCACATCAAGAAACGTATTAAAAAAATAAAATCTGGCCACCAAACACAGCTATTGCCATTTAATGCAACGTTTCTATTCTGTACGGTGATCTTTAGCGATACTGAGAGTCTTCCACGCCTAAAATAAGTCTAATTGTAAGTATGGTATATATTTTGAAAATGTATCATTGTGATAGACGAAAGAGTTTTTCTTTAAATTAGTGTTGCATCGAGTTTTCATTTTCACGTTCCAGTGCGGTATTTGCTGCGAAGAGGTGACATTGAGCGAAGCGGGCGGTGGCCCGTGTGGCCACTGGTACTGCGTGTCGTGCTGGTCACGCTACCTGGGAGGGCGCGTGCGAGAGGGGGATGCGCGCCCCGCGTGCCCGGCCCCGCGCTGCCGCCGTGCCGCGCCGCCTTCACTTCTACAGCGCTGTCTGACGCCGGACACGCAGAGGAAATATCTGCTGTTTGATATTAAGGTGACCAAGTGGTATACTTTTTATCATTTTCATTTAATTTAGTTTCTGTTTTTGTTACAATGTGTTTGTTTTCAATTTTTATTTCTTGTTTCTTGTTTTTGTTTTTTGGTTTTGTTTTTTTTTGTTTTTGATGTTTTTTTGTTTGTTTATTTCTTGGTTCTAGTTTCTTGATTTCTGTTTCGTGTCGTTTTTTGTTTCTTTTATCTTGTTTATTATTTCTTGTTTCTCGTTTCTCTTTTTTTTTCTCCTGCTTCTATTTTCTTTTTTCATTTCTTGTTTCTTAATTCTTGTTTCTTGTGTTGTGTTTTGGTTTAGAGTTTCTATTTTTCGTACTTTTTTGATTTTTGTTTTCCTGTATTTGTATTTGGCTTTTTATGTTTTGTTTTTAACATTTGTTTGTTTTTTGTTTTTCATTTTGCATTTAAAAAAAAAAAAGATTATGTTGTTTTTTGCTGAAATGTGCCCAGCATCGAATCCCTGCTACTCTTCATGGAAATATGAGGTAGCTTGGATATGTATTAAAAATACCAAAGATATTGAAATATAAGAGATATGTTATGATGGCCACTCGACTGTCGGCAGACTACGATCTAATGGTTTTAGTTTGAATACGGAATTTAGTTGATTTTTTGAGGTGTGCAGTAGTATTGGTTAACAATGTAGTTTGAATAGGGAAAGAATTCGTTCATTTAGTTGATTTTTTGAAGGTGTGCAGTAGTATTGGTTAATAATATCGGCGACACCAGGAAGCATAGTGCCAACAGCACATCTCTTATATTTAAATATTTTTGAAAAATACCAAAAGACGGATCGCCACTAATTTAACTGATGTTTTATATTTTGCGAAGTGGGTAACCACTAACTACTTCTTTATTTTATGCCGGTGAATCACAATTTTATTGAAATTTTTTCATTTTATTTTATAGGCATTTGTGGAGAGCTCTCGAGGCATGAAGTGGTGTCCAATAGCGGGCTGTGGCCGAGCAGTCCGACTGTGTGAACCGGAGCTTTCTGTAATTATATATTCACACAATTATATTGTATTTGTGATTACATAGTTTTGTCAAAACCGAAAGATTATGAAGAAAATATGTTAAGTTAGTAAAATTACAACGTAGACTGGTAGGTAATTACTAACTGCCCAAGGGATGAACCCTGCGGCATTCTGAGAATTTGTCATCATGTTACTTTAAATGACGTATCAGTTTATTGATTTATTCAGAAATATTTCCGGTTGACATTAATTTTCTAATAGATTTGCCGTTTTTTAATGTATCCCAAAATTAAATAGTTTTTTATAGCAGATGAAAGTCTCTTTTCAGATTTAATACTACGGACATACAAAATTAAAAAGATAAAAATTTTAATTAAGGCCGTCCGCTCGTGTAGAAACTGAAAACAAAAGGTTGTCGACGCAATCGCAATCAACCTGCAGCGCTGGATGTCGCGGCAGTCGTGTTTTAGTTGTATTGTTGACAGATTGCCATGGTAGTGGCTCACTTCCCAGGGGCGGATCCAGGATTTTATTCTGGGGGGGGGGGGCACAAGGGGCGGATGGGCAAAAAAAATCAACAATTACTGTTAGAAATAAACTTGAACTATCATACTTCAAGTTTATTTCTAAAAGTTCAAGTATGTATAGGAAGGTTTATGAAAGTGTCAAAACAATAGAAAAATTAAATGTTTAAAAAAGACAGTTTTCTGTACTGTGATGGAATCTCCACAGTACACAAAAATACCATCTGGGGGGGACACGTGCCCCCGTGCTCCCCCCTAAATCCGCCCTTGTCACTACCTGTCAAGTTTTATCATGTTTTGACATGTTAGATCAGAAAAATACCGATTTTGTTCAGGAGATTGATTGCAATTGTGTCGACAACTGTTTTTTTTTCAGTTTCTCCATGAGCGAAGGTCCTTAAAAAATGGAGGAGGTAAACTGTAAAATATCACTTTATACGAAACTAAAAACATATTTATTTACACAAATGTATTATAAAAGTTACATACCTACATCTAATCTAATTAGTATACATACACATGTAATACAAAATAAGATAGAATGACTTTCTTAAGTTTGTCTCAGTTCTCAGAATAAAGTTGGTTTGAGACTGATTCTGTCTTTGTCACATCTTATTGTGACAATACTTTCATATTGCTGTTGCAATAAGACTGCCTCATAGACATATAGATATAGATTTTCATGAAGGATTATTTAATAATTTGTTGCAATTTATTATTATTTTGTTGTTCCCCAGATACCATCAGCCCCGATAAACAACTCGGAGGATGCGGAGGAAACAAAGATCGGAGGTTATCCAGCGGTGTCGAGAGGAGTGGATTGCGGGGACTTCCATTTCTTCTGTTGGGACTGCCATGGTAAGAATAAAGACACAGCACTCCAAAAACGAGAGGTTTGCCAGAAATTCACATTTGTAGATGTAATTAAATTTATATATGAACAAAAACAGATCCTTTCCATTTACATTCTTGCTGTAAAAAAGTTTATAAAATTTCGTAACATAGTGGTAAGGATAATTTTTTATTTTTGTGTGTTACGAATTAGTTACTTCCTGAGTTTTCATCTGACCTGATGATGGACACTGTAAAGCTGTCCGAAATGTTGGCTAAAGAAGAAGAATGCAGAATTAATATGCATGAATTACTCATTATTATTACGTTGGTGACTTAACATTGGTGCCCGGGTTCATGGGGTGAGGTTCGTCCGGGTCTTGGCGGCAGATTCGTTTGCCAACCAGCTGCATGGCAGGCCGGAACGGGAGAGAATTTTTGAGGGAGTCCCTTTGAATTTTCCAGCCGTACTCTTTCAGAACATCGCATTGCACTGCAGTGGGAGGGATGGATTCATATCAAAGATATTCAAATACAAATATGCTATGGTGTCTGCCCGATTGTCGGCGGATTACTTACTAATGGGAATAGTTTGATTATGGAAAGTAGTTGATTTTTTGAAGGTGTGCAGTAGTATTGGTTAACAATATCGGTGACATCTGGAAACACAGTCCCACCCAGAAAAAACTGTGGATAGCACATCTCTTATATTTCAATGTCTTTGATTCATATGTACATCATTCCTGGATACACTGACCCCCAGATTCATATCCACCCCTAATACCCTCTTCCTTCTCAGAACTTCCCCTCCTAAAAAGACCCACCGCACAGCACCCCAAAGATGACTGTGGGAATGAGGGGAATCATTTTCTTCTGGGCCTCTTGTGTAGAGCTTACGTAAAATATAATAATTCTAGTATTACATTATTCTTTTCTGATATGATTAGTGCCATTATTGAATATTAAAAGTTAATTGAACTTTAATAATGTTTTTTTTACTTTATGAGTAAAACCTCAAATTGTAATATTTAATTAAATGAAGACAATACTAGCGAAACTCAATCGAAAATCTGGAAATAGAAAAATCAGAAAAAGATATTGACACCTCTGGGACTCGATCCCAGGACCTCTCGCTTACCGGGTAAAGCGAGAGGTCCTGGGCTCGAGTCCCAGAGGTGCCAATATCTTTTTCGGTTTACAGATTTTCGATTGAGTTTATTTTGCTTATATTGTCTTAATTTAATTGAATAATGTTACGCATTACGCTGGAATATTGTACATTACTAACCCACTCACCGACAGCTGTATGGTATGTTTAATTAGATGTATGACTTCTAACTAGGGATATGCACATAGGCCAGAACTTACAGATGAGGGGTAAAACCAAACTATGGGGGGTGAAGAGAGGAAGAAGAGACTGTGATTCGTTAAAAAATCAATCTGACAGTATATAGGCATCTCGCATTATAATATCACCATTTAGTTCTTAAAAGCAAAATCTGCTTTGAATGAATAGACCTTTTTACATGGGAGCGCGAATTCCTTGCCACGTTAATAACATATTTTCGAAGGCCAAATGCTCGCCCCGAAAAGATTCGCCCCCATTTACATAGCAATATTTTGTTGCCGTGTTTAGTTAAGACACTTTTACAAATGTTTCATAATTTACTTACCCCTGTAACCAGCGACGAGCACACTGGAGAACCGCCCACATTCGTTATGTCCATATAATATGTGGGTAAAATGTATAGCATAAGCTACCGTTTTTGGCGTGTTATTTCGTAAAATATATGAATGTTAGTTCCGCGCTGGTCACGACAAGAATGATGACGTCACATATTTTAGATTCAAGCGAGGTTCTCTCCCCTCCCCATGGAGCGAGCTGGCTCCAAGGCGGAGCTCTAGCCGGCTCCATGGGGAGGGGGAAATAATACGTTTTTATCACTTAGGGCAGGTCCAGATATATTCATATGTCCGTGGATATGCACAACAAAACAATAATGTTTTTTTTTTTAAATTGCCGGCAACCCGGTATTTATTGATATAATATTATCATTCATGTATGTTTTAACATAAATGTATAATGTGTGTTGTGTAGGCGAGCCCCACGCCCCGCTGGGGTGCTCCAGCTGGGCGCGTTGGGTGTCCCGCGCGGGGGGCGCAGCCGCCCCTACGCCCCTGGCCGCAGCGGCCGACGGGGCAGAGAGCGCTGCCTCCAGCCTGTGGCTGCTCGCACACTGCAAGCCCTGTCCCTCCTGCTCGTGCCCCATACAGAAGAACGACGGCTGTAATCACATGAAGTGCACCAAGGTGGGTTAAAATTACCATATGTCAGAGGCATTCCTGAAAAAACCTCACAGGAGTTCCTTTAAAGACATCTGTTGTGTCTCTTAATTTCTAATATAAATACATCTTAAGATGTGTTGGGTATCTTCCAAATAATTTTGAGATTCTTGTAATTATTGGTTGATTTATTAAGTTACTGGCTGGTACCCGGCATGCGTTGCAATGCCATTCAAAGAAATAAATTGATTCTACCTGCATGTCTTTTCCTGTGCGTCCCCGTTCTCTTCCACCTTCCCCGCCTTCCCACTCCCTCGTCTCTTCAATCTCCGCGAACCCCACCTTTCCCCTGCCTTTCCTCCCTCCCGCTAAAATATACGAAATGCACACATTTTAATTTATACAAATTTCATTAAGCCAGAGCTTACCATTATGTATAGACTATGTTACTCGCTGATAATGTAGCTTTCAATTAGTGAAAGAATTTTTAAAAACGGTTTAGTGGTTTAGGTGTGAAAGCGTTACAAACAAGCACACACACTTTCGCATTTATAATATTAAGTATGAAAAATATTGCAATGCATAAACCGGACAGACATTCTTATTACTAGACTAGGATCTTCCGCTCCTGCTTGCGGACTGGAGGTGCCCGCCTAACTTGTCGATGCCTTCAGCAATCCTCGTAACCGTTCGTATCTAACACACAAATGTACTCCTCTGACATCATACTTAAGTGCCATCTGTTGGGATATAGCAAAACTTCGTGTTACTAACTACCCTATCGACATCTATTGAAAGAAGCTGAAACTACATGAATAACCAATATATTACAATTACAGCCCATCTGGAAAAGGGAACGAACCAAGTTGAGCGCGGGGAGGTGGCATGTCTGTCTCCCTTTCTGTGTTTATCAATAAATAAATCTAACAGTATACAGGCAATTCATATTGTAAGATCACAGCCACTGTGAGGGGCAAGTCTCTCAACTAGCGAAGCAAGTCTCTCGAAGGTCGCGGGTTTGAAACCCGGCGTGAGCAAGTACATTTTATTTGATCGATTTGTGTTAATTACACAATTTATTAATTAACAATAATACATTGTATATTTGCGGCATGTTGCAAAGTGGAAGATACTCTCAGTATCGCCCTGGTTTAAGACCACCATTCAAAATTGAAACCTCGCGTGAAATGGCTTTAACTGTAATATTTCTATGAATCATACATTTAATTTCTAAAATGCTAACGATACATAGATATACATATTTATGTTTAGTAAATTTATCGGTTTGGTTTAATAAATTTACGAAAGAAAAAAGGACTAACTTAGTTGAAAATTAAAATTAAAATTTACTGTCAAACTATTTTGAAATTAGATATGAGCGCACCAGCAGAATGCTGCCTGCTCATTATATAATAATAATAAGAACTTCCTTAGTGAGTACTTGAATCATGGATAAATGATTTCTTTATTTCATGTTTATATTGTATCAGTGACATGTACCATACATCTATAAGCGCATACATATTACCCATGTTTTGAATTCTGTGTAGTGGAATATTGAATAGGGCCCTGGTCGTAGTGTTACCACAATAAAACGGTAGTACCGACCTTGTGTTTCTGGCCAGCACATTAAAATTTATGAGCTCCAAGAATTCAGGGCTGTAATAAAAAGAACATGATAAAATAATTGACTAAAAATTACACAACAATTATTATAAGCAATAATTATCAGCCTGAAACACTCATCCACATTGAAAAATCTTCCGAGAAAAGATACATGACGCCAACGCGTCATGTATCTTTTCTCGGAAGATTTTTCAATGTGGATGAGTGTTTCAGGCTGATAATTATTGCTTATAATAATTGTTACCCTTTATGCTATGCATAAAAAAATCTTGTCTTAAAATCGTTAGTTTTACAATTAAAAAAAAAAAATAATAATTAATATTTGACAAGTTTAAGTATTTCCCCAATAAATGAAGACATAATTTGTCTCGACGCCACCTAGCGAGGGACTTAACACTTACAATGTTTCTCTCGCAAAAATAAAGTTGGTTGTTTTCAGGTGGAAAAAATATAATAAGCAGTAATTGTTGAATGAAACACTAGCATATATTGAATCATTTGGCGGGTACGAGATAAGCCGCCATAGCTCAGTGGTCAAGAGCAATCGACCGGCAATCGAGAGGACACGGGTTCAAGTCCCGTTGGCGTCATGTATCTTTTCTCGGAAGATTTTTCAATGTGGATGAGTGTTTCAGGCTGATAATTATTGCTTATAATAATTGTTACCCTTTGTGCTATGCATAAAAAAATCTTGTCTTAAAATCGTTAGTTTTACAATTAAAAAAAAAAAATAAAAATTACACATCTACCGGATCTGCCCTGATGATGGACACTGCAACAATGTCCGAAACGTTGGCTAAAGAAGGAGGTAGCGCAACACGGCATAACACCTCAAAAACAAATAACGAAAATGATAAAATAATGTTTGGTTTGTATTTTTTTTTCACTTTATTCATGGAACCAATTCAAAACTATTTGTGATTTGGAGTTCTAACAAAAGTGTGTTTCTGTTTTATTTAACTTTGTCATATGACTATTGTTTTCATTGCGATTTCCAGTGCAAGTTTGACTTCTGCTGGGTATGCCTGGAGAGCTGGAAGAGACACGGATCGGCCACGGGCGGCTATTTCCGCTGCACGAGGGACGAGGCGGCCACCAGAGCGGATCAGTCCCGGGGCGCTGCTCTCGCCGAGGCTAGGGTAAGATCATACTGCAGCGGGAATCATAAAATCTCATTTATGTATCCGACTAACGAAGAATAATTGGAGGGCTTAACCCCAATAGGGGCGTATTTTGTCAGAAGGTCAAAATATTTCCGCTTTGCATAAATGAAATATTCTTGAATGTATCCAAAAACTAAAAACTGTTTTTGAAAGGTGATAAAATAGGTTTTCCAATTTTATAATTCCAAATCTATATAATATATAAAAATCAAAATATGTTTGTTTGGGTATGAGTATATGAGATGTCTGTGTATTGCTATATTCGGCGTAGGAAATGTTTGAAACTTTCAAAATACCTTCTTTGTTTCTTACTATCGTGGTACGAGAACACAACAGAATGGAGTTTGCAGGAAAACACCTCTTTTTCTTCCTTAGCACAATTTATTTAATGCAATAAATTACAAATACTACAAAAGGGTCAATTTTCCCTTTGCTCGGGTGGTCTTCACGACCATACCACACTGAAACATATCGAAGGTCTACTTTCTCTCGATATCTCTATTGTCAGTTTTTTACAATACTGAACTACAAACTGTAAGTACAACACGTACCTCTCAGCTTCAGTACAATTACATAACTAAAGGTACACCTCCTGTACCTTCCAGCTTCACTCTAATAACAAGACTAACTCTCTGTTCCAAACGTCACCATATCTAAGTAAAATATTCAAATAAAATTTCATTGGTACATGGAGAAATGGTGAGAACTGAGATCAAATCTCATTGCATCAAATTTAAAAAAAAAATTTCCGGTTTAGGCAAATATTCTAAGACATTCTGTATTTTTTTTTTTTTTTTAATCGTATTTTTGAAACCCTGGGGATTTATTGAAAATTTCAATCCGATAAATCAGACCATTTAATAATAATAAACCGGAAAGACGGGACATAATTTTATAGGTGTGAAAAAACGATAATTACATAGCCGAAAATCATTTAAAAAAAAAACGTGAAATTCCCTATATTTCGGTGGTACAAATCAAAAAACGCGTCGGAGGGGGGGGGGGGGGTTGTCGAACTTTGAAACAATGGAAGCAGTGCTTCTTATTAAACAAACAGCCCCGTATTTTGCATATCGCTTGTTGGAATATAACAAACCGCGTACTGGCAACGTAATAAAAAATTTCAATATATAAAGAAAAGTTAAAAAAAAACTTTTCGTATTCGATGCATCGAATAAAAAACATCGATATACATTCGATGTTGAAGTATTAACAATACATCGCTTCAATACGATGCATCGTTACAATACATCGAGTGTTTATAATACATCGATGTATATCGTCCATCCCTAAGACGCATTCATTAAACAGAATATCGCCGTCATCTCAACACATTTCCACAAGTTACCAGATGCCATAAAAAAATTGGAAACAAAAAACCTTCCTCTATTTAAAGCAATAGAAATACTAGAAACAATGATCGAACTCGCCAACGCCCTTCCTAATTCAACATCAGAAAAAATCGTAAAAATTTAGACTCCATTTTGCTTAAAAACCCGAGTCTTGAAGACATGAAGAACATTAATGCCTACCTCAACGGCACAGGTCATACCCTGCCTAAACAGGTATCTCCAGAAATGGCGCCAAATTTTAAATTTTGTCCAATGACGACAGTTGACGTAGAGAGGTCGTTTTCGGCGTACAAATTAATACTGGGTGACAAACGTCACAAATTTGAGCTCGAAAATTTGGAAAAATACTTAGTTGTATATTATCACAAAAACTTTAATGATATTTCGCTGTTTTTGTACGGTCTTTAATTAAAATATGTAAAAATATAAATGGTTTTTTGATTTTGCATTGTGCATATTTTGGGCAAATCAAGAGTTTTTAGTGCATATTTCGGCCTTTTTTAGTGCATATTTGCATGCATATTTTGGCACTTTGTTAGTGCATATAATCCGATGTCTAATTATTATGTATCATTTTTGTCTCTAATTATGTCTCTTCTCTTGCCTCTCTTTAATGTTATTTGAGTAAACTTTGATTTTTTTAAAATTGCTTTTTGTTTTATTTTATCTAATTTTTATTTTAACTGTTCCAAAATTAATTACTTATTGTATTATTTGGCTAATTAATTGTATATAAATTTTTACTTTATCTTATTTGTATAATTACAGTTTGTCAAATAAGAGTAGAAAATATATGAGGGCGCCACTGTTGATCAAATGGCAATACTAAACACATAACTCAAGGTGTTAAAGTAAAGCTGTGTAACCTACATTTTTATAAAAAATTAAAAAGGCATAATAGTGGAAAAAATATTTTTTCATTGCAGTATAGATACCCGCCGATCTCAAAATTAGAATTGCATATTGGTATATTATTATTATTATGCTTTTGCAATTTTAATGAAGAATAACTATAATGTAATAAAATATAAAGCACAGTTTAGAAATTGCTCACATTTATTTAATGCTAGATAAAGTACCTTGCTTGGGCTTTAGATCATGTCTTTAATTTTAGATCCGAATATATTTAACTCATTCAGATCTAAAAGTAGTGTAACTAAACTCACCATTAGTGATTCTTCCTTTCTATCCATTGTTAAATTCAAATTTATGTTAAATTAAATTAAAGCAAATTGCTTTATAAATCACCTTTTAATCAAATTTATGTCATGAAGAAAAAATGTTTTTTAAAATGTGGTTTACTGTGTTCTATACATTCTGTGTCATTGCACTTCAAAAAAATATTTGACAGTTAAATTGGTGTTGCCAGTCTACAAATTTAGTAGTTCCAGTTTTTATATTTTCTACTCTTTTTTGACAGACTATAACTGAGTTTTTATAACTGGGTTGTTCTCACATGTGTGTGAACAACCTGTAAAAACGCAGTATAAATAAATAAATAAACTAAATGACTAAAAAATAACAAGAATGATACAAATAATTATTTTACATAAGGCTAAATGGATAAAATCGCATTCTGGAACGAACATTCTTTAAACCTCCGCGTAGGTTTCTGGATTATTACAACCGCATGACAATACATCTGAAAAGTTTTTTAATCATTACAAAAACTCTTGCGAAACTGTCAAAATTTGAGAATGACATTTTGCAAAACAATGATTGTTAAATCAAAATTCAATTTTCGTAACTCTTTGAATGAATGAATTTATTTGAAGTACTCGCAAGTGTCTTGTTCTCTTTCATATTTTTGTATAGATTATTATTGTTACCTTCTTCACCAAAAACGTTGTTGGTGGCTGAAGGAAAGAGAGAGGGAAAAATAAAATAAGTAAACTAGGAAAGGAAATGCATTTATTGAAAATAATAACAAATAGGTATAATTGGTAGCTTAAAATAACTAAATTCTTAACAAGTAATTTTAGTTGTGATTAATTTAGTTGTGAGATGTGGTGTTTGTCTGTAACTTGTGATAGTATATTACGCTCACTATTATGTTGTTACTTATCCACAAATATTATTTGCCTTTCATTAGTTGATCGGATTTCAATTCCCAGCCATGGCAACTTTATTTAAATTATTATTTAATTTTTTTTTGTGATTTTTTTTTGTTACATACCTTTTAATTATAGATGATAATAAAAACAAAAACAATTTTTTTATAAGAAAGATGAAAAAAAATAAAGAACAAAAAAAAAAACAAAAAATATATATATTAAAAAACAAGTTTTTTTTTAAAGCAGTGAAAAAAAAAGAACAAAAAAATTAAACAGATATAATAAAACAAAATATATACAACGTGTCCGGAAACTCGTAGTACAAGCGGGAAACTGGTGAATCTACATCACGTAGAGAACCCAAAAAACTTATTTTTTTCGATCTAAGCATTTCGATTTTAATATTATTTTTTTTTCTATTTTTCCATTTTTTCGGCAACTAAAGGGTTAAAAAAAATTTTGAGCCCGGTTTACCCTTCGTTGCATTTTATAAGACATTACACAGCTGAAATCAACCCCCTAGTGAAATTTTTTTTCAAATTTAACCTAAAAAATTCCAACTTCGGACCCGATTTACTCGAAAACGAAAGCTCAAATCAAAAAAAGTTAAACCATAAAATCCACTCCAAATGTGATGTGGATTCTCCAGTTTCCCGCTTGTACTACGAGTTTCCGGACACCTTGTATATATAAATATATTATAAATAATATGCAAAAATATGTTAAATCTCATCAGACCAAGATGCCAAACATAACGTCCGTAACCAAGTGGGACGGCTGACGACACCATGAAAATTTTTTTTTGTTTGCATTTGAACCACAGAAATCCCTTTTTATTTATTTTTTATTTTTATATATTTTTTTATTTGTCTATTTATTGGGCAGGGAATATTACCTATACTTAACGATTTTTTCACTTTTTTTTTAAACGGCACATTATGTATTATATTGCTGTTGTTTAAATATACATTCAAACATTTGATAAAAATTTAAAATTGAAATTTAAAATCCAAAATATTATGTATAACTTTTACAATTTATTTATTTTTTCTGTACAATAAAAAGAAAACTAGAATATGAAAGTATGACATTAAACAGTAAATTTATGGTTACTATTTAACACTTTGTATAAAATAAAGTTTACATTGAATAATCAAAACAATAATTTTGTTTTTAGTAACACTTTCATTAATATTTTATTATATTAATATTAAAAACAGATATATTGCTTCATTTTGTGTATTATTTGCCCATGAGCCTAAATAAAAATTTAGAGTATAATAAGTTCAATATATACCATAATGGTTCCATGCCAACTCAGAATGAAACCAACTCAGAATCACCTCAGAAAGGTCATTAAAAGCTATGAAAATATAATTTTAAAATAGCCGGTAACCCTAACCTAACTTAACATGTTTAACCAATTTTTTATATTTTTTTATCATCACTCTTAATGACCTTTCTGAGGTGTTTCTGAGTTGGTTTCATTCGGAGTTGCCTGGTCACCACAATAATAATATTTGGCTGATTTGTATAGCGCCATTATTTCGAAAAATCACCTTAAAATTAAGAAAACTGGCTTAAAACTAAAATTATAACCAGTGTCTTATATCTAAGATTTATTTATTATAAAGCTAGTGATTTAAGGCGATCCAATAGTTCAGGAAAAAATCGAAATCGGAATTCACGCCCCTTTAAGGGAGGAGTTTGAAAATACTTAAGAAAAAGCTTTTGGAAAGGTTGGAAAAGGCATTTGAGAACTTTTTTTTTTACAGGTTGATTTCGTAAAAACCTGTAAAAAACATTAACTCCTTTTTTACGCATTGTTTATTGTAATAAAACCGAAATTTTAAATTGATTTCACAAAATCAAGCGACGCGGAGTCACACGTTCATCTCCTGCTCTATCCGGGGCGTGACTGATACGAAATAGGTGTGGCTTGGGCATTAGTTCTTCGGTGGACACCATAGAGTTCACTTTGAAAAAACTGAATTCGTCGACTAGCGGCCGTATTGTAAAATAACAACGCGAAAATGCATATTTTATTTTATTTTGGGAAGATCGGGCGTAAATATCAATTTTTTTTGCGATTATTATAAAATAAACTGAATTTGCCACATTATTCAATAAAATCATATCCGAAAAGAGGTTTATAAATAGGAGAGTTTGGAGTTGAAAGTGTTTTCTATAGACCTTGTACTTTACTTTTTTATAGGCTTATTAAGAGATTTATAAAAAAAACAGATATTTTTAAGGGCCAAGGTATGTTCTACACGCAGTTTTTAATTGAAGCATCTATAATACTTCTTAGCGATCAAATTTTCAAAACAAAAACATATGATTTTGTAGGATTTTGTATTATTTACTATGGCTTCATCTTAAGACTAAACTAATGACTTAAAACTGGAGACTTAATATTTACAATACAGCTTAACCCTAGAAAGAAAATCATGTCTTCGCGAGTTATAACACAAGTATTGCTGTCTTTTTTTATTTCGCTTAAATATATATTTTTATAATTATTTTGGTTTTATTTTAAGTACAAAACAATAAACTTATTACTCAATAACTACCTTTAAACTTTTTAAGTATGATGATATATGTTAAATATACACTTTTAAACTTCAGTACGTCTTTAAGACGTATCATTATCTAACGTAGGTAAAAATAAGATTATCTTTCTAGAGTTAATAATCTTTCACACATAAACCTTGGAAAAGATTTCAGTAATATTAGCTTGTGAAACCTGTTTCAACCCGTCTATGCCAGAAAAACCATTTTTCATTGCAAAAACCACAAGTGTATTGACCTCGGTGTCGCGAGCCATCATCACAGCCTTTTTTAGAAATTTAGTTTTATATATATTAACTCAGATAGAATAAATATCTTCAGTTTGTACTTTTCAGAAACAGCCTGAAACTATTTGCAGAAAAGATTTTATATCTTTTTTTTTATTTTTATTTAATATAGATATAAAATTGTACAGTGGAGTTATAGAAATTACATATCGGTACAGAAATTATTTAAAAATTGCAATCTCACCAAAGAAGAAGCTAGTTCTTGTGCTTGATGAGCGAGTTACACTAATTATAACTGAAATAGAATAACATTATGCAATAAGTAAGTATAATAATATAATAGAATAAATTGAGACTTCTGGATCATCTATATGTGTAGGTGTACATACATAGGATACGGTTACATACTAAGATATTGTGCACTTAGGAGAAATTCGAAAAATCCAAATAAAATAGAGATGAATATATATTAAAAATAAATAGAAAGAAAGAGAAAAACAGGTAATTATTTAGTTAATTATTCCTGATGAAGTGTAGCTTCAGTTTGAGTTTCAGTTTATTGATGTCTTTGGTTTTTTTTTTATTTCAATGGGAAGGTTGTTGAAAAACTTTATTCCTAAAAAGATATAATTGTTTTGCATTAGTTTGGTATTAAATTTTGGTATTTTGATTTTGTCTTCATATCTTTTTGATTGGTGAGTTTCAAATTTTTGTTTAGCAAAATCTAACGGAGTCTTTGTGATGTCAGATTTGAGGTTATGTGCTATGCCGTTTTTCTATAAAGCTTTAACTATTTCTGTATTTGGATGCATAATGCAGAGGATCATCCTTTCCAGCAGCATTGGAATGGGTTTTGCTCTTCAATAAATTTCACAAATCTCCTGAGATGCAATAAGTAAAAGTGTTGCATTATGAAAACTCCTTACATATTTTTTCAAGTTTTTAACCAAAGTGCAAATCAAAGAAACCAACAAACATTTAAGTTTTTTTAAGGCCTTAAATAGTTTTCCAATTGAACAACACTTCTTTAACATCTTGACTTTTAGTCAAATCTGAAGGAGTCCTGCCAAGTTTGTCCGTGGCATCAAACACTGCACCGCTTTGTAATAATAACTTGACCATCTCTGTGTGTCCCAGTTCGGCCGAATGGTGAATTGGTGTATAACCACATAAATCAGTGGAATTAATGTCAACCTGTTTGTCCAACAAGTATTTAGCCACATCTAGCTGCCCTCCCGCAGCGGCGTAATGCATCAGGTTACAGCCAAAGCGTCCCAAATCATTATGGCTCATCCCATTCTCCAGAAAGAAGGTCAAAATTTTGCATTGGCCCTGTTTAGCTGCTACGTGGAGTGGTTTAGAACCTAATCTGTCTTCAGCATTTTTGTCAGCTCCTCGGTCTACCAAGAGTC
Organism: Limnephilus marmoratus; assembly: GCA_917880885.1. Taxonomy (NCBI): domain Eukaryota; kingdom Metazoa; phylum Arthropoda; class Insecta; order Trichoptera; family Limnephilidae; genus Limnephilus; species Limnephilus marmoratus. Next base: position 26,468,928 of record OU862928.1, read on the forward strand.
TAATTACTTCAAGATTACCCATTTGAGTGGCAATATGCAGTAACGTCTGATTATCTTTGCCTCTCTCATCAATCCTAACACCTCGTTGCAACAGTATTGTAGTAGTTTGAATTTGGCCGAGAGTAACTGCCAGCTCTAACGGCGTTACATTCTGCAAATTTCTGGTGTTAGGGTTAGCTCCCCAATGGAGTAACTTTTCAATAATATCCGGCTCGTTCACACGCACTGCGCAATGTAGCGGCAAGAAATTAGGATCCGCGGGATTGACTTCGGCTTTATTTTGTAGCAAAATGTCGACAAACTTTGTACGTCCAAATTGAATTGCAATGAATAAAGGTGAAGGGTTTTGTACGCAGTCTGCAACTTTAATGCCTTTCTCTATCAGCGCCTTGGCTATTTGCACATCACCATTTTCTGCAGCCGTATATAAGAGGTTTAATCCATTTCGATCTTTAATATTGATGTCAACATCTTTATTCTTCAACAAAGCTTCAACTATATGTCTATGCCCCGCTTTAATTGCAGTTAATAGAAGTTGACCTCCTCCAATGTTAACATCCGCTCCTTCTTTAATCAAGGTGTCCAAAAGATTTGTGTTATTATTCTTTGCTGCCCAGCATAATGCGGAAGAACCTGTTTCATCCAAGTGGTTAACATCCGCTCCATACTTTAACAAGACCTTAACAGCTGCCATGTGATTTCCCCTGGCAGCCATGTGCAAGGCGGTGTCACCGTCCATGTCTGTGGCTTCAACATCAGCCTTTGCCTGGAGCAGTGCTTCTACCATTAGACTATCTCCAGCTAATGACGCAATATGCAATGATGTTTTATAAAGCCCCTCGGTCTCATTAACATTGGCTCCATTATTTAGCAAAATTTGGATAGTTTTCTCATTGCATGTTTTAGTAGCAGCGGAATGCAATGGTGTATTACCACTATTGTCTTTACAGTTCACTTCAGCGCCTTTTTTTATCAAAGCACGGCAAATCAAATTTGAAATGGCTTCATGACCATTTGCAGCACTGAGATGCAGAGCTGTGATACCTTCATCGCTTGTAGAATGTACATCAGCTCCTGCAGCTAGTAAAAAGTTTACCATGTGTAGGTGACCTGCTTGAGCAGCTAGTTGCAACGGTGTCATTTTATTTGTATTTTTGGTATTGATATCAACTTCCCATTGGATCAACGTTTTTACAACAGAAGTATGGCCACTTTCGGCAGCAAAATGTAATGCCGTTTTACCGATATCGTCTCTGCTATCTGCCAGAGCTCCTCTTTGTAACAGGAGATCAACTATATTGGAATGTCCACCCCCGGAAGCAAGGAGAAGTGGGGTGAGGCCACCTTTTATTTTAGCATTGACATTGGCGTTATGTTCCAACAGTAGATTTATGATAATTGCATTGCCTTGAGAGACAGCTGAGTGGAGGGGGGGCCTACGAAATTGGTGTGTCACTACTTTATAATTAACAAAAGCACCCTTTTCCAAGAGGATCTTGACGACATCTTCGTGGCTGCTTGTCACTGCATTATATAATGGAGATCGGTCCATCCAGTCTAATAAATTCACAAGAGCTCCCTTTTCTAGCAAAGCCTTGACAACCTCCAGATGACCATTGCCTGCCGCCAGATGCAATGGATAGACGCCCATGTAGGCCTTAGCTTTAGAATCAGCTCCATTTAGTAGTAAGTAATGTACCATTTCTACATGGCCATATTCTGCAGCCCTGAGAAGGGAAGTATAACCCTCATCATCAATATTTTCATCAACAGTAGCAACCTTTTCCAAGAGAATTTTGACAATATCTAAGTAATTATTCTTCACGGCGTATTGCAAAGGAAGAGCACCTGTGATATCCTCTATAGTGGTTTTGGCTCCCAGTGCAAGTAATGTCGCAACAGTTTTTTTGTGGCCATTTTGAGAAGCCAGGTGTAACGGTGTCTTTCCAGCACCATCAACTTGATCAATTGCATTTCCCATTTCTGTCACTAAGAATTCCACAGTGGCATCTCTTCCAAAGGCAGCAGCCACGTGCAATGAAGTTTGACCATTGATGTCTTTCACTTCGGTGTTAATCATTTTTTGTTTAGTCAAGAATTTGATAATCTCAATATTGGGTCCCCGCGCAGCGTAGTGTAGCGTAGAAGAAAAATCTTCCCTTCTTGAACATAAGTCAGCTCCTTCCTCGATTTCTAGTGCGAAATTCTCAAAATTCCCGTCAAGAAGAGACTTCCACATTTCCTTCTGTTTATCAAGAATAGATAAGCCCCGCTTGTATCTCTGTCTCAATTGTTCAATGTCATGTTTTAAAATAATCTCAAACTTACAGTTCAGAAAATCGTTGTTGTTTTTAGTTAGTTTCACAGCATTTAATTGCACAGCAGACCAAGCATTAGTTGGTAGAACGTCTACCAAGGCGTAATCATGAGCCAAGCACTTACCGTTCAACAGAGGTATAACCCCATCTAGATACAGCATATTGTTGGGAACACACTTGGAGCTGTCTATTAGGGTCATGATATCCATCACAAGGGCTTCTATCACAAATCTGTTTGTAGTTTTATCTTTAAGAAGTAATAAAGCTAGTTCATGTAATTGACATCTCATTCTTTCGACTCCCGTGGCATTTTTGAGTTCAGTTAATTTCAGAGCGAGTTGTTTATCTATTGTCATTCCGCTTCTGTGTTTAGCACCCTTTACTTTTTCAATTTCATTGAAGTTATTTGATAATAATTGTCTACTATAATCATCAATACAGTTAATATTACCTTTCTCAATTGATACGGTGTAATTTAGTCTAGCTATAGCGAGTTTTATTTTATTAGCAGTCTCCGGTTTAATTCTCATTGACACGCTGTCATAAAATGTGGATAATAGATTAACTAAATTTAGATTGCAACTTTCAAATTCTGAAAGATCTGATGAAAAGAGAACTGATGAAAAGTGTTCTAAGGCATCCCTAGCCAGATATTGCATGTCCCTTATGTTATGATGATCATTTTTGACACTTTGGCTATGAACATTAGAAGACCTATGGTATAGGTCTGTCAAATTGAAATAGTCATCGCTTATTAAACGACGTTGTAAATTTGTTGTGTCGAGGAAAACTATTATGTCATCAAACAGTTTCTTCTCATATGAAGTTTGATCTTCTATGTTTCTCAAAAGATCTTTAATATGTCGAAGGTATTTTGTATCCGTTTCTTGGAAATCCTCAACATCATTTACATTTTGAAAGACATTTGCAATTTTCAGAAATTCTTCTACATTCTCACTTTTGTTAAGCGTGGTCAACATACTCTTTATTTTGTCTACTTTGTGGAAGTATGTTATATCAGAGATAACAGAAGCGATCTTTACAATGTCAATTTGAATGTTAGAGAATGATATAAAGTCTTCTGATTCTAGGTGTGGATGAGACAGAGATACACTTAAGTCTTTCAGGATTTTTATGGTTTCTTTGGGTGCAGAGAGGAGGAGAAGTTCACTCATGGCTGGAGAGAGCTTGGGGCTGTACAATGTGTTCTTCAGATGCTCTCCTGTCACCTGAAGGGCTCTCTTGATAGTCAATTGGCCGACTCTAGTAACGGAGTCTGCCAGCAAGGCCGCGTCTAGGTATGTCTTTATGATGTGGAGCGATGAAATATCTCTCACCTCCTTATAGTCAGCATACAAGTCTGGATAACTACTAATTATGGCAGTGATAACGTCATCCCGGCTTAATCGCACCGGTTTTCGAAGGGTCTGGATATCTGTAGACCTGATGTGTTCTTCCAACTCTTGCAGGGCAGAAGCAAACTTGCCCAGTTCATTCAGTAACCTCTCCTTCTTCAGTACAGACAGATAGAATATATTCAATTCTTGTCGCCGAATGTGGGCGGATACAAAGCTCACCAAGCAGAACTCCATTTCTTCCCAGGGCAAAATATTGTAGGTCGACATCAATAGTTGTTTCAATATGTGGATATTCTGAGCAATAAACCTCGCCGTGTATAAAAAGTGACTGTCCACTTCTTCATAAGTATTAATTTGTGCGACATTTTCCACAAGCAGTTGAATGCGTTCTTGAATATTAGCTATGGAAGTGTCAGGAAGCGCTCCGTCATCTTTGGAGAAGAAACGTAGATCGAGCAACTTGCATTGGACGAACAGATGCATTTCCTCTGACACGAGGACATTGTTCAATAGTATTTTCTCATAAGACTCAGAGACGAGTCGCTCCGAGAGTTTAGGGGATACAGACCCGAGGAGTGTGCGGAGGAGCTCCACATTGCTGGAGCGGATGGCATAATAGACAGCTTCATGACCTTTATCTTCCTGCTCCGCTAAACACCAATGGGGAGCAACAATATTTGCCCCATCTGAAGGGGAAGACGGGTCATCCTTCAATAAGAATTTCAATAAGTCAGTCCTGTTGTTCTTGCAAGCCAAGGTGATGAAGCAGGGAGGTTCCAGCCCCCTGATCAGGCAGGCCAGGAGTGCTGACACTTGAGTTCTATCTTCTTCCATTGTCTGTCACACTTCACTACACTGCCACTGTTTACTACTGTTGCTTCCTTGCACTAAACAACCATTGCCCACAAAGTTAAACAAACAAAAATTGCTGCTAGCTTCCAGCGATCATAATATATTACTTTTAGTTAAGTAATTTTTCTTTTAATCAAAAAGGTGCAGGGGCCGAATCTCGCACCAAATCAAAAAAGATTATAAATCAATGTATTATTTATTAAATCTGACTGATTTTCAATTGAAAATGATCAGCGTTTTTCAAACTATTTTACTTTCTTCGGCTGTTGTGCTGTAAAACTGAACAGTTGGCTGTGGACAGCTTCACTTTGACCTGAACGGATGCAAGGACATACCTATGCGATGCATCAGTTCTGACTGGTCTATCGCAAGAAGTGACGCGCATATTGATAAAAGTGAATTTCAGGAAAATAAACAAAAATAAAACAATGTGGGCTAAAAAGGGGCTCCTTTTTTTGCTTTCAACTATTAATTTAATTTTTTTTTAAATTATATTTAAGTATATTATTTATCTTTATGTGATTGTATCACGATTAGCTGTTGATTCAATCGTCAACTTTATTCAAAAGCCTAACGGCAACTAAGTCTCAACACTGCTTAACCTCTTATTTGCCGCTCATGCGCCGGCGTGTCGTGAGACTTTACACGCGATTTTGACCCTTATGTATAAAGAAAGTGTATGAAGAACACGGTCAGAATCGCTTGCTTTATTATCGCCCTTTACCATAGAGAAAACTGCAATGCGCCAGGTCACTCCAAATAATTTAAATTAATAATTTACCGGAGCGCGGGAATGTGCGCAGATCTTGCGCATGCGCGGGAAAAATTCCTTTAATTACGATTTTGACCTTTCTATTGTTCTAAATTTCTCAAGGACACTGTCGGAATCGCTGGACACGAAATGTCATTGGGTGTCATGGCTGCCGTTTTTTGCGAACGCTAATTGGCGGACAACCAACCCCAATTACCCCGGCAAACAAGGGGTTAAGCATCGCTTAATCTAAGGAAGCCAGACGTGTGGATTAAGCTCGACTGAGCAAAACAAAGTTATAAAAAGTGTCAACAGAGTGGCGCTAACGTGGCAAACCTCGTGGTTATATTATATGATTAATTTAATAAAACCTCCTGGCGTTAGCGCCACTCTGTTGACACTTATTATAACTTTGTTTTGCTTTGCTCAGTCATGCTTAATCCATGCGTCCTGCTTCCTTAGATTAAGTGATGCTTAAGCAGTGTTGAGCCTTAATTTCAGCTTAGAAGTTGATTAGTAGAATTGGGAACAGCGTCCGTAGGTGTTGGTTAATTTTGAGCTACTATTATAGTTGACTTTATTTATCGATTTTAAGAACCAAAATGGTTTTCTTTTTTAAGATTTTTATATTCGTTAAAATTATTATTCAATTTTACTTTCAAGTTTATTAATATTATTATTTTATTTATAAAAAGAATTTATTATAAACAAGTTCTGTGGTGTAAAAAAATATTATTAGGCATGACATCTGTTTTGCCTTCCAAAGGCATTATTGTGGTGAGGCCACTTAGGTACAGACAATCCATTTATAGTAGAAACACATAACTTACAAGTAAATAATGAATAAAATATTTGTAATCGTTCCTATGCGATGCTCTAAAATAATAATATAGGTAAATACAAGGTCTTCCTAAAAAGACCCTCCACACAGCATCCCCAAAGATGACATAGGCCCTAGGGGAATTATTTTCCTCAGGGCCTCCTGTGTGGAGCTAATGTAAAAAAAGCCTGTTTGGTGACCAGATCTGAATAGCCAGGTACTTCTCCACCTTTCTCTATCCCATCCCTCTCACTGGCTCTAGTTAAGGGAACGTACCCATACTACGTGACCAACTTTTTGCAATTTTTAACCCCCCCCCCCCCCTGGTGACCAAAATCCTAAGCAACCCGCCGCTCATTTGTATGGAGCGTGACATTTTGAAGACCCCCCCCCCTAAACGTGTCACGTAGTATGGGTACGTTCCCTAAGGAGCATACATTAATTACGTGAGCAGTTTTTCTTCCAATCTAGACCCCCCCCCCCTTGGTGAGATAAATTTGGGCCATTTTGTATATTCTTTTCGAGTAATGTGAGATTTTGCTGGACCCCCCCCCGCCTTTGAGCTCATGTAATTAATGTATGCCCCCTTAGCAGTTGGGGATCACATTAAAAAATATGTATATCTTTATATGTAAAAATCTCGCGTCACAATGTTTGTTTGAGATAAACTCCGAAACTACTTGACCGATTTTGATGAAATTTAGCTCACTATGTGTAATTTGGACCAACTTAAAAGCTATATCTCGATTATTGACCTAAATATTTATTATTGGGGCCATTCCGCTATAGACGATTCTCGACATTCATTTTTATATCTCAGTATTTGATACTTTTTTTGATATCAGTGCAAAGAAGAAAGTCAATATTTAATAATATTTTTTTTTTTGGATTTTACTTCATATTGAAATTTTTTGTGACAACATTAATTTATATTTTTCTGTGTCGAAAGATTTAAGTACTTTTTGTTATTTTTTAAGCATCATTGACTACAAGAAGTCACTGATAGCTTGTTGCACCCGCGATGCAAATAGATATAAAAGTTTGTGTTGTTCACAGAAATAAAGTACAAACGTTTTGAAACTTTGTAAAAGAAAGAAGAAATCAAAGGCAAACTTAAATCAATCGTTTTTAAGAGAATAATGTTAGCTGAATTGAGAAAAACGTTGACTCAAATTGATTGCACCCGTGATGTTGGAATCGCGGGTGCAACTCTTTGACAACTACCCTTATTGTGTCATTTATCGTATATTTTATTGTTTTGTTATGTCTTGAATAATAATATATGCTCTGTATGATTGGTCATTTATATTTAATAAGGGTATATATTATATTCCCCTTTTTATAGAAACATGGGTTGAAATGACAGAAGAGCAACCAAAAGAGAACGCTTCATGGAAATATAGATGAAAATTTAAAGAAAATCCTTTTTCATATTAGTAAGAAAAGAAGAAGTTAAAGGGTCATACTGGACTAGAAGTGTGTCGATTCACTTATTTTACGGAATCGATTCCGGACCCTTATTCGACTGAGTGGATCGATTCACTGGACTCGCTCCTTTGATTCCGGCGATTCCACCGGACTCTCCGAATCAAACTCATTGTGTCGCTCCGCCGGAGTCTTTGAATCGGCCGGAACCAAACTCAGTTTGACTCCTGCTGATTCAATGCTGAGAGTTGTTTCAGCTGAACTCACCGTACTCGGTGGAATCGTGGAATGGTACGGAGTTGGGGAATCATAATAACATACGAGGAGTTGTGAACGATCTTTACTTCAGTTTATTTACCTGGAATCGGAAACAATTAATAAGTCGAGTAATGTTTGTAAATCATCAAACACTGAAACAGTGATTTATTCTTGACCTAAAAATAAATGCTGTCAACTGTAATATTATATCATTGTAACCCATTGGAAAAAATTAAACACAATAAGGTTTTTGCTTTTCAAGATATGATATTTTTATTATTATTTAAATGGCACTCACCATCTGGTGTTCTCAACAAAAGCGGGAGTTAATTTACTAGTAAATGTTCGAAGTCAAATATTAATTTTATAAAACCGAATGTTTTCTACAATGTCCTTTAACAGTAAAGCATTTTTATTACATTTATTTTTTAGTTACATTTTCTACCACCATGAACCTTTCGAATCTCATCGAACATCGAACTTTTTTGCCACCTCGTGATGCGCTTCAATGTATTTATGTTTGTGTCGAGCCATTGCCGCCAGCTGGGCGTGTGTGTTTACATTAACATGTTATTGTTTATTGCGAGATTATTATTTCGAGAAATCTTATCTTTATATAGCTAACAATAATCTGTTTGAGATGAGTGATGTCATTTGACGGCTTTATGAGAACCGTGTAAGATAATATTTACGTTATATTTGAAATTCACGAACAATGGAGTCCTTGTACCTTGTGTTTAAAAAATGATCTTCATAAAACAAGTAATTATCGCCAGCGCAAACTTGCCGGAAAGCAAATTTGCTCCGACAAAAGGTAAAAAGCAATGCTCCTTGCTATATTTCGACTACGAGATAATGCTATTTCTTTTTGAAAAATGTTTTCGTGACCGGTTAGAGCGGTACACTGTGCCCCGGCCCGCGCCGTGCACCTCTTCCCTTGAGTGGCTCCTGTACTCTCACTCTCTTACTCGTTCCCGATTGAGAGAGTAAGACCGCCCTGCTAGAGCAGATCAACGCCGCCCGGCCCGCACCGCGTACCTCCTCCCGTTAGTGATTCCTTTACTCTCACTCTGTCACTCTTCTATACTGGACGATAAAAGGGAAGGGCTGAAAAATATACCAGACATTCAATCAAAACATTTCATTTAATCTGAAGTCGGCGATGGCATTTCCGTGGCGCGAACTTCACTATCTCTTCTCAAATGCACATTCGGCATCTGACTTCCGTGGCATAACTTTTGGGAAACACAGGTTTAGATAATTTTTTAATTCAATCACTTCACAGATGATAAGATTGTACCGATACATGGAAAACCCACAGATAATAATATCATATGATGCATTAGCATGTAATAATCATATATATAATAACCCCACGGTTATCTGAAACCAAAAGTGATTGTTATTTTTGATAATAATCTTTCTATTGATAACCCCGCCACCAATAATCAATTGTTCTTTTTTAGGTTTGAAAGAGAGAGCACGAAAGTTGTGAATGATCTGTACTTGAAGCAGATGGATGAGTTTGAGTAGTAGGGAAGATTTTTTTTTTTTACATTAACTCCACAAAACCCGAGGAAAATAATTTTCCTCAGGGCCTATGTCATCTTAGAGGATGCTGTGTGGAGGGTTTTTTTTAAGGAAGGGAAGGAGAGGAAGTTCTGGGAAAGAAGTATGTGTGAGGGGTGGGTAGGAATCTGGGGGTCAGTGTGTCCAGGAGTGACGGATGTAAGAATCCATCCCTCCAACCACGGTTTAAGACGATGACAAGGAGAGGGTAAAAGACCTCCCTCAACTAGTTTCTTTCGATCCTGTCTGCCCCACGGTAGTTGGGCAGACGCATCGGCCGCCTAGACCTGGACAAACCTCAACCCATGAACCTGGGCACCCCTTTTAAGTCACCAAACGTAGCGAACAATTTGGGGTGACCCCGCTACCCGCTTCCCAAATTGAATGTTTAACACCTTAGGCAAATTTTTTATGTTTTCGGAACAACTCACTTACGTCTCATAGCAGTGGCTGTTCTTCACAGGGGGACAGTCCCCACCAGTTACACCCGGAACCTACTAAAGGAAATAGCGGTCGATGCTTTGTCTTCAACAAAATGAATGAATTTTTCAAAAATAAAAGCAATTAACATTTGAAGAAATAACACAGTAGTAATAGTACAAAAAATTATTCCGGATGACTTTAATGCGACCCGGCGACCACCCGGCGACCAGCGCAAAAACCATCAGAGTCCATTTCTCAGTGTGCAGAACCTACCGCGCACTTGGGGGACAATCCGAGTTGTCACTTTAGGCATTTTGGTTCATACTCGATCGTAGGCAATCTGAGAACCGCGCATGCACACTCGTATGTGAATTTCAAATACTGTGGGGATAATCCAGTGAATCCCTCATGACAAAATACTGAACGATTTGTTTGCGTAGTTTCGGGCGGGAATCGCTCGCGTTCAAATTAAGTTCAATAATAATCTTGCAAGATAAAGTGTTATTTTTATTATAATTTATTATAAATTGGTACATGTCTACAGACATTTTATATTATTTTGTGTTTAGATATCCGATTAGCATGATTTGACCATCAAAATTAATGTTTGGAGTAATTTTATATAACACCGGACATGATGTTAAAAATATACAAAACATATGTGCGACCTCTCCTGGAATATGCTTTCCAAATATGGAGTCCTTACTTCGCAAAGGATATAAATCTGATAGAGGGAGTACAGAGACGTTTCACTAAAATACCAAGAGCTTTGAAAGATCGGCGATATGAAGATAGACTCAAGGAATTAAGATTACCAACCTTAAAAGATAGAAGAGAAAGGGGTGAGTTGATCGAGACCTTCAAAATTTTATCTGGACACTACAGCTACCCTGGCATCCAAGGAATCTTCACTACTAGTAAAAATATAATTCTCCGTGGACACTCGAAAAAAATTACCAAAACGCCTTTTGCATCTAATCCTAGAAAACACTTCCTTGCAAATAGAGTGGTGGATGCTTGGAACAAACTCCCACAACATGTCATCGGTGCAACTAACATAAACCAACTTAAAGCTCTATTGGATTCACATTTGGAGAGAAAAAAGGACTAACTTAGTTGAAAATTAAAATTTACTGTCAAACTATTGAAATTAGATATGAGCGCATCAGCAGAATGCTGCCTGCTCATTATATAATAATAATAATTCTCCGGTTAAAAAATGTCTTCCAAATGATCCCCACCATCAAAGAAGTGCTCTAGCTGCCACTGATTTCCTGTTATTTTAAATGTTATTTTGTGTTATTATTTGAATTTTTATTATAAACTGCGCAGTTTATAATAAAAATACAAAATACGCTTGTTTTAAAGCACCTGCTCTAAATAAAGGATTTCCTAGTGAGACAGGCATATAACATCACTATGTAGTTGTAAGTCTAGCATTAATAAAAATGAATTTCACCTGACACATTCATGTTAAGAATAGAGAACTCCAGTCCAATTTTTTTTTTTTTTTTAATGAATAATGACCTTCTAAATTAAATAACTGCATATTTTATTTTTAGAGTTAATTTTAATAGTTAAAATAATTGTCAAAGTTTTAATTTTTCAAGATCCCCCGAAAATCACCATATGTATAGTGAATCGTGTGACGTCATCACTCCTGAAAAGTTACTATAGGATTGGGCAATCAGCTGATCAACTGCCACCATTTTGAATTTCTTTGTTCGAAGTATTCTCCCTAGAAGTAGCATTACTATTTTTTTTGTGCAGTAGTTTTTGAATATTTATTTTTCTTCTCTTTTTTTTAGTTTTTGTGTTTATTCAATAAACACAACAACTAAATCTGTATAAACAGTATGTAAATAAACAAATAAATTAATACAATGCCTTGTGTCATATCTGCATTTCCATACAATGACTTTACGGTGACGTCACGACACGACGAACAGTGAAGTCACCACTAAACATTTCAATAATGCCAATTTGACGGCGTGTTTTTACGACCCGATTAAAACTGGACTTTTTAATAATTTTTTAAAAACTCTGCATTTAATATTATTAAATAAAACTTATATATTCAGAATCAGAGTTTATTGGTCTATATGAACATATTTTTTAAAGCAATAATATTTTTCACTGGAATTCTGCCATCTGTGAATGTCTTCTTAGTGAAGACGACCTCAATCACATTTTTTTCAGTTGCCCTATAAATAATTCTTACAAAAATTTCATCCCCTACCTAATCAATTCAGGCAAATGGCCCCCCTACAACATTACACGCCTGTTATCTTCTGTGGACAAATACATTTATAAGTTGATGGCTAGTTTGCTTAAAACCACTGGTGCGACCGCGCAAAATAAATGAATTTTTAATAAACATTAAAAAAAACCATACCTTCGAATTTTAACATAGAGACATAAAAACTTGTTATAGTACTATATAGCCAATGAATTAAACTGTATTTTACCGTTTATCTCATATTTGTAGGATTTATAAAAAAATATTAAAAAATCGTAAAGTGAATAACCGCGCGAATCCTGCGTAGTTTTTACTTTGAAACTGCAGTGAGGGGTACTTATTCGATTTCTGTATGTTTTCCGTGGTATACTTAATAATGATAAGTGCATATTAATTTCAACGGTAAAGAGCTGATCAAAAATTCGGCGGGAGAAGAATATTTTAAAAATTTATTTTTAACATCATTCTAAAATAGTCTACGAAATTCGGATTTGCGACATCTATGGTCATAATAGATAAAGCATTTCAATAGCTTCATTTTAAAATAAATGGCTGGCAATGGAAATGTTTTAAATAATTACAATAAATGTTTTACAAATGTTAGGAAAATGTGGTCCAATTTTGGACGGCTATCAATCGCAGAAAAATCGCAGGTTCTTATGGAAAGAAAAAATAAGAAAGTTATGCAGAAAATTGTGTAATTTCAGAAAACTTAACGACTATTTTAACTTCACATGTTTGATAGTTCGCGCGTTTGACATTTCGCGCATTGTTGAAGGGGAGTTGGCGGGACGGTGGAGCAGGAAAGGGGAGCAGCAGGGACACGGCAGGGGAACGGGGACGCACGGGAAAGGCCATGCAGTGAGAAACAATTTGTTTCTTTAAATATGGCATTGCAACACATGCTGGGAACCAGCTAGTAATTAATAATTGTCCTTATTGCAAGTAATATGTCGTTCAATGTTTTGTTGAAGGTGCAGAACGTAGAGGCGCAGGAGCAGTGGCGGTTCGCAGTACTCTGTGCGCGCTTCCGCCGCCACGAACAGCGCTGGGCCGCTGAGCGCCCGCTCATCCTCGCCACTCCCGCCAAGGTTAAGGCTCTGGATCCCACCGGTAGGTTCCATCCATCTGACCTTCTTCCCCTTGTATCGCTTGACAAGGCACCTCCAGGCATCCCTAACTTTGACTACTTCGGCGGCCTCTGTCCACAGCAAGCCTAGAATCTCTTTCACAGCTTTTGGAGTTATTTTCCTCAACTTGGAAATGAGTTGAGTGGCCCAGTGGATGTCTTCCCTCCGGAATTGTGCTCCGTAGGTTTGTGTTACTTTCTTGTTGCCAGATGATAGGCAATCAAAATTTATGAAAGTCTGTGCCTCTGTCGGATGCTTTTAAAATTTCCATGGCAATGGCAATAGCATGCAGTGTCTCATTTCGTTAATCCAAGTGAGGGAGATGTATGATAATGATTGCATTTCTCCTTTGGGGAAAGCAGACATACATATATCATTTGTTTCACTATTATTTAGTGTATTAGAAAGAGATGCAGCATTATTGTAAAAAGAATGTACGTTTTTTATACTGTTGCCGTACTGTCGCCGTGGGAATATTAAAAGTGGCCATTGGAAGCAACCTAGAGGCAAACTGAGGAAGAGGTGGATAGACGCGTGGACAAAGATTGGAGAAGAGCTGAAAGGACTGAGGACTGGAAGCAAATGGCGAAGGACCACAACCAGTTGAGAGCATTTGTGGAGTAGGAAAAATTCTCACATGGGATGTTGAGCCGTTCTGATGGTGATTAACATAATACTCAAGGTTTATCTGTTTTCCCGACCAGACCTTTAACATACGACCGGACATTATTTTCACAGCATTATTTCTAATAGAGTGGGATCTGACAAATTGACTGCCTGTAAAATCCTTGGAGGCTTAACCTCATAATAAACTGGAGATATTTTGAAAGGCGTTTCTCATTACACCAAACTTGCAATAAAATATTTTAGTCCAATGTTCTCAAACAGTTTGAATGTAGGTACAACAGTGGTGGTAACAGTGTACAATCTTGTGGGACTCTGCAATTATATCGTGGGGTTACTGCGGAAAAGCACTAAGTCAAAAATACTAGTTTCGATATAATTGAATTTGAAAGTTTGAGCAACGTTAACTTTTTAAAAATATATAGAAGTCATTATAGGGACGAATAGAGTATAATAGATTGTTTTATTTCTACTTATACTTGTATTTATTATTTAAAAATAACTAAAAAATACATATTTTTTTTTAAAAATAGAATAGTATTGCATGACTTAATGCTTTTTCGCTGGTACAACATTGCAAGCACCGAAGTAAAAATAGTTTGGTGGTGTAACATTTTTATTTTAATAATACATATTTTTTTTACAAAATAGTTGTTTTATGTAATTGATTTTCATCCGCTATATTAATTTAATCATCATTTATTTCACTGTTGTCGACAGAAGGAATAGAAGCGTACCAACTTTCAAGCTTAAGTGGCATAATTTTTTTATCACATTAAACCATCAAATATTTTTTATCGGAATGTGATATTGGTATTATTTTGATGTATAATTTTGATATCATGTTTTTTTTTAAAATTAGGTAATTCACCCTAAAGAAATTCATATTATTATTTTTGTAATATTTTTGCCACTCTTCACAACATTTTTGTGAATAATATTCAATTTAGTCAGCGAGAAACTTATCTTAAACACAACTGTCAGATTTTGAATACCACGGATAAACCAAAAAATCTTTCAACGAAATTGCATTCTGCTTTTATGCAGAATACCCACGATATATTCTATCAAATTTGCCTAAAACTGTTACGTTTTCGCAGCATTATCTCTAACCAAGTGGATTATCTGTCTAAGTGAAAAGCAATACCTGGGTGCCTGTAAAAACCTTGGAGTTTTAATCTGCATCTAATCAAATGCCACAATTAGTTTTTATTCTTTTTTTATAATTTCTAATATTTTCTTATGATTTTGACTGTGACATGTAATCATTGTTTGATATATTTAAACCGCTGATATTAAATAATTAAGTAAATCTCCTAATAAACTGGACATATTTTAAAGATGTTTCTCACTACAAAAGACCTGCAATAAATTATTATAGTTTATTGCTTGTTCCAACTGTTTGAACATAGATCTAACAGTGGTGGTCCCAATTGACTGCCTTGTGGGACTCCACTTAACTAAATAATGCTATCAAAGACTTGCCTTAAACTGTGTACTATTCTTTGTTCAAGGTTCTGGGGGAGGTGTCCTAGAAGCTGCAGCAAGAGAACTAGCGCTCAGTAGAAGGGTCCTGGCTGGAGCATGTGCCTACACCTTTGCACTGGCAGCTTCTGCTCCGAATAGAGCTGCATTTCATTATGCTCAGGTGATAAAAGCTTGTCCAGTAAATACAGAAATCAAAAGAGAATTTATGTGATTCTTGACCACAACAAACTTTGGAATGAAACCTGAAAGATGTTAATATTAAAGAAGATTTTGAGATAGGCGCTGGGGGTTAATATCAGTTGTTTAACCACTGGAGCGATTTTTGACATATGTTTTAGGTGCGCCATTTTAAATGTCTCCGATTTCTTTTCGGATAAAAAAGGCAATTATCTCTTGATTCTGCAAAAAAATTAAAAAAATATTTTTGTAGCTCCCAAGTTTGTTATTTTGGACTTAAAACTAAGAAATTGAAATGCTTTATGTATTATGACCATAGATGTCGCAAATCTGAACTTCGTAGACTATTTTTTTCACGCAGAATTTCTGATCAGCTGTTTACGGTTAAAATAAAGTCCTTTTTCCATAGATATGCACCTTTTATTCTCAAGTTATACCACAGACAATATACAGAAATCGAAAATATTCTATTTTGACTCGAATAAGTACCTCTCACGGTAGTTTCAAAGTAACAAACACGCAGGATTCGCGCGGATATAAGCTTTACGATTTTTTATATTTTTTTAATACATATCAAATCCACACCACCCGCTTGCCAGCCCGCTGCCTGAATTAAATTTCTCAGCTTTTCTCTACTATAATATGCATGTGTTATACATATAAACCTTCCTCTCGAATCACTCTATCTGTTGGTGAAAACCGCGAAAGAGCGATTTTGCTTTGTACTATGTAACTAGCAGACTAGTCCACACGTTGCTGTGGCTAACGAAACACAAAGCCACGCCATTACCCAACCTTTACAACCAACGCCATCTGTTAAATCAAATCCACACCGCCCGCATGCCAGCCCTCTGCCCGCTGCCCTCTTGCCAGCCCGCTCCCTTTATTAATATATTTCAACTAATTTACACAAAACCTTGACAAATTATATACCTAAAAACCTTCTTCATGAATCATTCTATCTATTGGTGAAAACCGCGTGAAATTCCGTTGCTTAGTTTAAAAGATCTAAGCGTACAGACAGCGGGAGCGACTTTGCTTTATACTATGTAAAGATATCATTTCATGGGATCAATTGTCAGTGGATCAACTGTCGGGTCATCATATAAATGAATTCTGTTTGTCTCAGGAGGAACTAGAGCGTTGCGTGTCCCGCCTGTCCGCGCTTGTGGCGCGTGAGGTGGTGGAGGCCCCGTGGGCGGCAGTACGCAGGGCGGCCGCCCCCACCCGCCGCTGGAGACTGACAGTGCTGCGGCTCGTGCGCCCCCCGCCCCCACCCGCACTGCTATCGGCGCAGGAGCTTAGACTCATGGTAACATAACATTATTATTTCTCAGCCCGTTTCAGCTTTTGATCAAACTTTTAAATCTGCTATTTATTTGTAAGAAACAAACAGCTTTTATACAACGTGTCCGGAAACTCGTAGTACAAGCGGGAAACTGGTGAATCTACATCACGTAGAGAACCCAAAAAACTTATTTTTTTCGATCTCAGCATTTCGATTTTAATATTATTTTTTTTCTATTTTTCCATTTTTTCGGCAACTAAAGGGTTAAAAAAACTTTTGAGCCCGGTTTACCCTTCGATGCATTTTATAAGACATTACATAGCTGAAATCAACCCCCTAGTGAACAATTTTTTCAAATTTAACCAAAAAAATTCCAACTTCGGACCCGATTTACTCGAAAACGAAAGCTCAAATCGAAAAAAGTTATACCACAAAATCAACTCCAAATGTGATGTGGAGTCTCCAGTTTCCCGCTTGTACTACGAGTTTCCGGACACCTTGTATAATATACAGTGATAAATATAAAAGTGAACTGAAGTCAAGCCACAGAAGTTTCTTATGCTAAAGTTCATTGGAAATGAAGTTTTAATATCTTAAAATTAATTTTGGGTTATAGGAAGGGGAGAGGAAGAGGAATATAGGAAAAGGATAGGAGATGCTCCCGATACATTCCAGATTCTCATTTTAATAATCGATCATATGCGTTACTTCATGTCGATATTTCTTTAGGTTATTACTAAAAATGTCAATGCTGTGAAATTTCGTATTATATTGTGGACATACACAAGAAATTGGGGAATTTTGAAAATGAGGACAAATAAAATAAATCGGATTGTCGGGTTGACCTGATATCAAACATAGTGGCTTGTAAGCCCACTGTTCCTGTCTGCGTTCACTTTATTATTATTTTCATTTTTTAATATTAGTATCGCACAGGAGTCCCAAAGGTTTGGAGACAGTGAGACTACGGCATTCCCAATCGGGGTACGTTGCGAGGATGAAGGTAATGAGGGGGGAAGGAGATGGGGAAGAGGAAGATAAGGAAGTATCAGTCGCCAAACAAGTCTAACACCATTTTAATTCTAAATGTTAGTCTTTCAACGGGGCAACACTTAGGACGGATTGTTTCAAAAAATTTGACGGAGTCATCAAATATTTTAAGTTAATTTTCAAGGTATGTGTAAGTTCAATTCAAGTTTTGTGATTACATATTTCAGTTTTATGAAGCAACTGGCCTATAATGATATAATAACAGAACTTTAATAGAACTTACACAGAATGTGAAAATTAACCTCAAATATTTGATGTATCCTTCAAATTTTTTGATACAACCCGTCCTTAAAGTATTTACCATTCATGGTGAGATGAGAGATGTAATTCTAGGTCCGTTTCAACTTTTGAACTGATCTATTTATTTAATCTTTTATTGAACATAGAGGCTCATGTGGCCGTTGTTTCTATTTGCTCTCATGGTATAGGTAAAACACTTTAAGTTGGAAGCAATAAAAATGCTTAGTATCGATGTATTGGTCTATCTGTGTGAACGTCAAGCAACGCCCACTAATCCGATAAGGCTCTCTGTCTTGCTTACGCCTACTTATTGTAACTAGTTAGAAGAGAGGCAAGTTTAATGACTCCCTTTTGAGGCTGTACTTACAGGATGTCCTATTAATTCGGTTAGTAATTTGATTTAAACATACATGCACCTACATTTCGCAAGTGACAAATAATGACAAATTTATAAATTTGAAATAATAAATAGTGTTTGTAAAGTGCGCAAGTTTAATATTTATTACGATATCATGGAGTCCTGTTACGAAACGGAACGTGGCTAATCACTGAATGGACCAAATTGTGAAATTTTATTTCGTTTGTTTAATTATTTTACTTATTCATAATGAAAAAAAACGGTGGTCAACTTTTAAGCATAAATGACTTGTATGTTTTGACGTCTAAGGCAACTGGAGTATCACAGACTAGTACCTATTCAACAGTTAATCTTTTGTACCTTTGTGTTTGTAATCTGTTATATTTTAGATAATATACGTATAGATAGTTGCTGATGATGACTGGTACATAATTAAATAATTAGTGTTGCTGATGATTGCTAACACATAATTATAAAAAATAAATAATCCATAAGCAGCCAAATTTGTAAGCCCAGGTTTTGGAAATCACATTCATTTCAACATTAGGTTCTTAGTTTAGGTAAATCAAGTAATTTATGCGTATTGAGTTTTAAACGAAACTTTACAAATGTCAAATCCGTAAAAAAAATGGCGGCAATGGAGATGTTTTATATGGGAAATTTTTAACTTTGAATGAAAACCGAATTTAAATGCATGTTTTTCCATCTATCCCGACCGAAACCGATGTTTCTTTTGGTAATTAAGTTTAACATTAGTTTACTTTTCAAAATCTATACCTTTTAAACGTGTAGCGGCATGTGGCGACTTGTCGATTATTTACTTTATAAAATATTATATAAGTATGAATATTATAATAAATTAATCTTTTTAAATAACATAATATTTTTTTAATCTTGTTGTTATTTATGAATACCCTTTTGAATTCAATCCTGAAGATTATCGCATTTAGTTAATAAACTTATTTTTCTTCCTAAACCTTCAGTATTTATATAAAAATGTTGTAAAACAACATTAGTTTTATGTTACCGATTCAAACACGCTTTGGATTTGAATTCTCAATTGTGAAATAATTATTAATTGCTTTTTTGTTAAAAGCCCAAAACGAAACACGCTGTATGAAAGTTTTGCATCTGTGTGAGTACTGTGATGAAGTCAACTTAACTTGCGAGACCTATAACATAAGGTGATATAATTTTCGGCCTATTTCAGCTTTTGTTCAAATCAGGTGTCAAGCATAGTACCTCATGCGACCGCTGTTTTTACCCGCACTAATAGTAAGATGAGAGATGTAATATTATACTAGAGGTGGCAGAAACATTAAACGAAATGGCATCAGTGGCCAGCCGAGTGATTCTCTATGTTTTGTAAGATCGAGATAGATCTCGGGCGAGATCTGCTATCAGATTTGTATGATTTTCTAAGGATGTTAAATGAATAAATAATCATGCATACTTGCATGAATTTGTATTTAAAACGACCTAAACTAAAATATGTCACAGATCACAGCTGAAATTCTGACATCCCCATAGAAAAAGCAAATAACAGCCAAAGAAAATCACACAAATCTGACAGGAGATCTCGTCCGAGATCTATCTCACGAAACATAGAGAATCGCTCGGCTGATCGGAATAACAAGGTAGTCACTGCCCTTCTTCTTTCATATCTCCTTCCTCTCCCCACTACCTTCAGCCTCACAACATATGGGATGCCATAGGAACTGGCTCCAAACCGTTGAGACAAAAAATGATGATAAAAAAAATTACATTTAGTAATTTTGAATGTCACCAAAACAAGAATATTTTTTATGTTTTTAGTCTCGGTTGCTATCGCGAGGCAAGTTGGATCACCGGGACCCCTGGAGATTCTCCCTAGGGCCCCGCGGGGAGCCCCTGCGTGTGCCCGAGCCCCTGGACCCTGACCACACCATCCTGCAAGAGCCCCAGCTCACCGTGTCCCCGCAAACTGCTTCAGAGAGGTCGGGAACTTCTTCAACTGATGCTGATGGTAAATATGTATTTTTTTAACATGTATCATCTTTTTTTGTATTAAAACACCTTTATAACTTACACTTTTTTTATTAATGACTGGACTGGTTTCACTTCAAGACGAGCATTTTCAAAATTGCAACGAAAGTCTGGTGGTAATTTTCCCTGATTCCATGATATGCTTTTTTTTTATTTCTTGGGAAACAATTTTTAAGACATTTTGTTTTTGAAGAGTTTTATCGTATGATGTAGGTTTGTTACTTAATTTTTACAATTCGCTACCAGATTCGACATATCCGTGTCCAAATTATGAAAAATGAAGTGACAAATGTACACCGTGAAATAAAACTCTTCAAAAACAAAATGTTTTTGATTTATCCAAGGCTCTTTAACCACTGGAGCGACAGCTCAATTTAAACTTTTTTCTCAGATTGCTCGAGATTTTTTGGTTGAATATTTTCCGCCCACATTAAAAAGATCATACCTTCGAATTTTATTATAAAGACATACAAACTGAGTTTAGTTCTATATAGCCAATCTTTTTTCGATTATCACTTATTCGTAGGATTTAAAAAAAATATATTATAAAATCGTAAACTTCTACGTAATTACTTACAAATAAGGGAAAATTTGCCAAAATTGGCAGCCAAGCAATCCGAGGTATTTTAAATAGTGCCATATTGTGACAAAAAGCGCTCCAGTGGTCAACTTGTTTCAATTCAATATTCTTTATGAACATCAGAAGCATTAACAAAAACTTTGATGAATTAGACTTTGACTTTCTTAATTTAAGTGAATGCTGGATCCATGGTAAAACTCTTTATAAAAACAAAACAAATTACACTCATTATAAAAGAATAACAAAATAACAGATTAAAAAAATTTACTTTCTCAAATTACCTATGGGTTTCTTCTAAAAAAATTTTAAGTGTTGAATTTCATAATAGTGTCTAGAAACTCAATAATTTGCGTTCCTGATTTATTGTACCATGCATTTTCCAAAAGTTATTTTTTTCATCCATCGACAAATGAACGTAGTTATGCAGAAAGCAGCCAGGCCACAATTTTGGCAAAAATGAGATATTATTGTAATCCGACGGAGGAACGTCAATTCTATGTTCTATTAAAACCAAGCAGGCCGCTTTCATATAAAAATTCATAGTAATCGCCTTCTTAAATATTTGCTGATCACGAAAACACCATTCAACAATCTGCAGAAAGCGCCCACGGCACTCACATTCAGCAGAAAACAGCCAGAGACAACTGGTCGATTTTGTCAGTACAACTAACATTTTAACGATGACGTTTACCTGATCTGCAGAAAACGGTCACGGCGCTTGTCTGTTTTCTACACTATAGCGTTTGTACCGAAACTTTCAAGTGGCGATTTACAGAAAGCGCTCTCGCGGTATAATAATAACTTATTTTTTGAGAAAAATCAATAATTTTAAGTATGTATTATCATTTATCAATAATATTACATAAATTCAATGAAGTCCAAGACAGCTAGACAGCATTTGTTAGCCGGTTCTAATAACAATTTACTTATATTAATTTTAAAATTAAGGAACTGAACCTATCATTTTAACGTTTTAACGCAGAGAAATAAAATATTTATAGTAAATGAATTAAAAAAAAAAACATTGAATATGAAATCAAAAAGTATATAAGACTACATAGAAAATTAGAGAGAGACAAAAATCAGTACAATTTTTTTTTAGCCCACAAATCCCTTTGAAAATTAAATTATAAAAATTTATGTTAATAAACGAAATGATAAATAGCAAGATTTTATTATAACGATATTTGATAATAAAAAAACCTCCAAATGTAAAATAATTTTTTGAAACATTTATTTTAATTATGTAAATTAAATAACATTATAAGCAAAACCCATAATGAATATTAAATAAATTATAATATCTATGTATATTATGTTTCAGAAAGTATTGCGTATTAAAGTTAAAAATTTTATATCTCCTTCGAAAAATAAAAAAAATCCTCAGAATATAAAATTACTAACTGTATATTATAGAAATATATCTATATAACTACCGATTTTAAGTTAAATAATAAAGCATAATTTAATAAATTAAGTGTATTTGGTAACTCTGGCTGTTTTCTACAGAATGCGTATTTCGCAAAGTAAGGTCAGACGGTTGATTGCTGAGCTTACATTCTCAATAATGTATTCTGCAGAAAACAGCCAGACCTTATAAAACACCAATATCTCTAAAAATCTACCCTTAACCGTTTCCCCGCGGCGGCTGACCTAAGTCATTTCATCAAGTGGCTCACACCGCGCGGCGGCTGACTTTAGTCATGAAAATAATATTAGAAACAAAATATGCCGCGTGGGGGCGACTGCTTAGGAATATTTTTTTAGCGGTTAAAGGGTTAAATCCACTTGAAAGTTATAAGAATTGGATATCTACATATTATTTATAATTTTTTGAAGTAAAAAACATCCTAGGTGTTATGTAGATTTGATTATTAAATCTTTAGACAAAAGTGCTCATATCTCCGTTTGAGTTTTTTAGGGCTGGCTGCTTTCTTCATTACAACGTTCAAATGTAATTATAGCTTATTTCAACCATTTCCAGTGTATCGCATCAACGTGTCGGAGTACAACATGGACCTTATCATAGCTCTGGAGATGTCCCGTCTTCAGATGCTGGAAGAACAGTCAAGAAGAGGACCAGAACCTGACCCCAACTCCTCCCCTTCATCTAGAGGTCGGTGGCACTTCTACAAGCTAATTTAAATGATCTGGTCTCCTATTTTATCTATCTTTGAAGGTGGGCCGTGGTAGGCGTGATGTCAGTCTTTCTTTAAACAACATGCATCAGAAGTTCTCCTTACTTCAACATGGAAAGAACTCATAACTCCAAGGAGAGAATGGCCTGGTTTTAAAACTTATTTTTGGCTAACTTTTACTCCAGGAACGTTAAGCATTAGAGCAATTTGAGAGATATTTCTCCCAGACGTCAAACACTTGTAGTTTCTTTTTGGGAGATACCGTGAGATATATGATTCGCATTACCGTGAGATATATGATTCGCATTACCGTGAGATATATGATTCAGAACTTTAAAAATAATTGTCAAGGTTTGTAAGTTTTTTAATAAACATGTAAATAAACAAAAAAATTAAGTGACAAGAACTTTTATAATATCTTTATTTAATATAACACGTTAAATAATTTCGTGTAAAGTAATTATAGTTTAAACGAATAAAACTATCGATAAGCGACATTAAAAACAGTATCTATTTTGGCATTCAGAATTATAGAATTTTTAATTACCTAATATGTCAGATACGTTTTTAGATTTTCACGGCCAAAAGTATTTCCGTTATTTGTTTTTGGGGTGTTATGCCGTGTTGCGCTACCTCCTTCTTTAGCCAACGTTTCGGACAGCGTTGCAGTGTCCATCAACAGGGCAGATCCGGCAGATATGTCGCTTAACATGCGCTTACTAAAATCAGAAAGAGTCTGTCATCTGCTAAAAACAGCACTTTATTTTGAAATATGTATATTAAAAAAAGAGCAAGTTTATCTGGAATCAAAAGAAATGTGAAAATATTTTCAGCGCAATCTGCATTTTGACAGTTCGTTTAAGAGAATTATTGCAAATTATGGAGGCTTTAGTTAAGTAATGTATGTATACATTTTCTTTGAACCTTGGGCTATAAGTAAATTAAAAATTTTCAAACAATCATCGAAATTATAAAGAACTTTCTGTAACTTACTACAACAATTTAATGGTTCTTAATATTTTTGCAGATGTCACCCTCACAAGACGACAAAGGCCGGCCCGTCTCAATATCTCCGTTTCCATCGGAGCCCCAACAGACTACGGTAAACATACCTACATAGTTTTTTTAAGAAAGACAAACATTTATTTCAATTTCTCTTACTACCAACATAATAATAAGAAAATATTGCTTCAGCAACGATAGGGAGCTCAGCTAGCAGAAGATTGTACACGCAACAAACGGGTGGGAACCCAACGCTTTGGACCACTTGACCATTTACTTTGTTACCAATGTTGTTTAAATTATGTGGTACTGACAATAGCGTGTGTCGCTCTCCATAAAGAGAAAACAAATGGCCTTATATTTAAACGCCCGGGGTCTCAAAAGTTTCGTATGATCTGTAGCTATTCGAAAACGTAAAAAAAAAATGAAATTACTGTTCACTATTAGCCCGCTAAAATGGCCGGAAGTTTCGAAAAAAAATAGATTTCGTGATTTGGAAAAAAAATAAAACAAAGGGTTCATATTTTATATTTTGTACCAAACTTATTTTTCATTACATAACTGCAGTACAAAGAACCAACAAAAAATTTTTTTTTTTAAACATATGTGATGTGTGGGTTAAGAAAATAAAAAGGGAAAATAACACTTTTTCTGGATAAAATCAGAATTCTTGTTGACTTACATACTTGTATTCATAAAGTTGAATTATTTTTTTCATTTTTGTCAGTTATACGCATTTTTTAATAATAAACAAACGTTAAAAGGTTAGATTACTAAAAAAAATTTATTAAAAATTAAAAAAAAAAATGGTTTTAGATTTGTTTTCTGATTTTCAATCCATTTTAGCGGGCTGATAACCATTTAAAAAAAAATAAATAAAATCCAGTTCTCATTTTCTTTGCAAGACGCAACTTTTGAGACCCCGGGCGTTTCTGAATTCAAAAGTTGAAATAATTGACACACGCTAACTGACATTGCGTTACTTATCCAGCTTGAGCTATTATTTTGGATAGCCTTGTGGTGTCCGTTATCAGTGCATCAGGATGTATTTTTGTTTGGCAAGCCCACAAACAGTATCCTCTTGGAATAAGAATAACCTCGTCGAATTTCCCGTTTCAAAGACTCAATCATGTCTGATAATGACCAAAATTGTTGGGCGTACTGAACAGGGCCCACAGAAAATTTAATAGTACACAACAACTGCTAATCCTGCACAAATCGCAAGTGCACCCCACGGTTGAATTTGGCAACCATCTTTGTTGTGGAGCTGGTATGCTGTCCGCTATTACAAAGTAAGATGCTCCGAGGAACTAGTATCATTGATCCCTTCGGCACCAGTGAATAGTCGGGAAATACGCCAAATGCACACCCAACATATATACACGATTGACATTTATCACGGGGTCGCTTCTAGGAGTCGTTCTTGAGTTCGACAGCTTGGCCGTGGAATGATTTGCCAGCCTTTGTGTTTCCTCCCTCCTATAATATGGGTCTCTTCAAGACGCATGTACACTCCTTCCTCCTTAAAAAATTCCTCCTCACAGCATTCCCTAAAATGGCATAGGACCTGAGGGAAATTATTTTTCTCATGGCATGGTGTGCAGCTAATTGAAAAAAAAACGATTTTACCTGTATGAAAATTAGTACATTTTTTGTTTAGTAATTGTTTTGGGCATCCGTTTATATTATTAAGGAGAACATTATATGAAGCACTTGTTCGCAGTATCCTGGAATATAGCTCCATTATTTGGGCCCCTTCCGAACAAACTATATCTTAGAAATAGATAAAGTACACAAATGGTTTATGCATTTCCTGTATATGAGGGAATATACATATTATCCATTTCTGTATCCATCGTTGTTCTTAACAGGAATGCTCGATTTTAATACCTTAGAACATGGGTCGGCAACCTGCTGCCCGCATGCGGTCTGAGGAAAATAATTTCCCTCAGGACCTATGTCATCTTAGGGGATGCCGTGTGGTGGGTTTTTTTAAGAAAGGGAAGGATAGAAAGTTCTGTGAAGGAAATAGGTACGAGGGGTGGGTAGGAATCTGGGTGTCAGTATGTCCAGGAGTGATGGGCGTCAATCCTTCCAACTGCAGTGCAAGGCGATGAATCGAGAGAGTTCGGCTGGAAAGGTCAACAGGCCTCCCTCAACCAGTCTCTCGATCCGGCCCGCCACGCAGCAGCTGGGCAGAATCATTCGCCGCCAAGACTTGGACATACCTCACCCCATGAATATGGGCACCCCTTCTATGTCACCAAATATAGGTATACTGTAATGACATGTGACCCAAGTGCGGCCCGCGTTAATCGCCAAAGAAAATATTTGGCCCTTTTACAACAAAAGGTTGCCGACCCAATACTTAGAAGACTGCCGAAAAATATTATTAGGTAAATTTTTTTAAGCTAATCTCTGGTATTATGTATACTAAATCTGCCCATGTTGAAAGATTAACATATACGTCTCTAACGCGTGTACTCGTGGGAGATCCCACGCACCTTTTTATGCTCCGAAAGTGAGAACTTCTGCCTATCAGAAGGCGCCAATAATAAGAGCGACTCAACTGCCTAACGATTCTGTATTGACCATCGATATCTTCAAAGTTACTTACAGAGTTCAGCAACAATCTTTTGACACATGTCACAACATAGTAAAACTGCCCCCCTTTTTATTTTGTAATCTTTTAGTGTATAACTGTTTTATGGAGAACCTGAAAAAATAAATAATATTGTCTTTTGAATTTCTAGAAGACAAATTGAGCCTGTCAGACGATCAGCTCAAGTTGGCCATTCAGCTATCCCTGCAAGAGCCGATGTCGAGACTAAGGAACAACGGAGAAGGGAAGATGATGGACCGCGAGGGTGGAGCACCAAGCAGCAGCTCTAACCAGATGACTTCTCAGTACCAGCTCACCACCCAGGGGGAGGGTTCCCCTCAAAGTGATGGCCCAAGAACAAGCGGGTTGACTAGACAGGTGGGGTTAAAAATTTGTTATAATGGATGAAGAGATGTAGCACAGCTTTGGGATGCAGCACAGCTTCTCCAGATACCAAGCTGTTGAGAACAGGAGGAGTTGGAGGCGAATTTTGCAGGAGGAAAAGCTCGATATGTTCTGTAGCGCCATCGAAGAAGAAGAAGGATGAAGAGGTCTGTTCTTTCAATCAATCCCTTCCTCAGATATCTCATTTTTTCTTGCAGGTGATTAGATTACTAATGCTGGATTTAGTATTGTGCGTAATTTTGGCGGAGATGGGCTATG
Organism: Limnephilus marmoratus; assembly: GCA_917880885.1. Lineage (NCBI taxonomy): Eukaryota > Metazoa > Arthropoda > Insecta > Trichoptera > Limnephilidae > Limnephilus > Limnephilus marmoratus. The sequence goes on from OU862928.1 coordinate 26,496,306, forward strand.
ATTTGAAGAGAACTGCAGGTTTCGGATGGCAGAGAGTAGGATTTTTTTTTGTTTTACATTAGCTCCACACCCTGGTGTAACTCTAAGTGACCAGCTCAGGTACGGGGCTCCATCGAAACCAGAGTTAAGAAACTGGGCGTACTGTACAGGGCCCGCAGATACTTTAATAGTACACAACTGCTAACCCTGTACAAATCGCAAGTGCGCCCCACGGTTGAATTTGGCAGCCACCTCTGGTCTGGAGCTCCAAAATACCTAAAAAAACCATTGACTCTGTGCAGAAACGGGCGGTCTGTTTGATAGATTCGCCCATCTTAACAGACGGACTGCAATCTTTAGAGCACAGGCGTCAGGTGGGAATGCTGTCCTTGTTCTACCGGTGTTACAATGGAAGATGCTCCGAGGAACTAGCGTCATTGATCCCCTCGGCACCGGTGCATAGTCGGGAAACACGCCAAACACGCGTCCAACATTTGTACACGGTTGACATTAGTCACATGAGAACGGGTCGTTTCTTTGACTCGTTCTTGAGTTCAACGGCTCGGCTGTGGAACGATTTGCCGGCCTCTGTGTTTCCTCCCTCCTACAACATGGGTCTCTTCAAGACCCGTGTTCACTCCTTCCTTTCCTCAAAAAGACCCTCCACACAGCATCTTCAAAGATGACATAGGCCCTGAGGGAAGTTATTTTCCTCAGGGCCTCCTGTGTGGAGTTAATGTAAAAAAAAAAAAAAAACACAGGAGGCCCTGAGGAAAATAATTTCCTCAGGGAAGGAAAAAGGTATGTGGAGCGGGTAAGAATCTGGGGGTCAGTGTCCAGGCCCCTTAGCATGGTCGATCGATATAGGTTTTATCGAAAATGTCGGTAACTTGCCATCGCTCCCGAGCACGACTGCAGGCCGCTAACGAATAAACAACAGTTTACGTCAAATATATTAGGAACTCCTAGTCATTGTGAACTATTATTTGTTCGTTAGCGGCCTGCAGTCGTGCTCGAGAGCGATGGCAAGTTACCGACATTTTCGATAAAATCTATATCGATCGACCATGCTAGGACCCCAGGAGTGACAAACATATATGAATCCATCCCTTCAACTGCGGTGCAAGGCGATGGGTCGAGTGTCCGGCTGAAGAGTTCAAAAGGCCTCCCTCAACCAGTCTCTCTCAATCCGCCATGCAGTAAGTGGGCAGATGCATCCGCCGCCAAGACTTAGACAAACCTCACCCCATGAAGCTGGAACCCCTGCTAAGTCACCAAACTACAAAGAAAGACGAACAGCAGAAAGTTCATGATATGAGTAGGGTGTAACATACAGGGTGGAACACATACCTGAAGGATTTTAAGCAGCTATTACTGACCATATTTCTAGTAAAAATTTACATGTCTTTTGTTGATCACACTGCTACACGTCGCGATGGATCATGTGATACATGCTCTGAGTCGTCTGTTACCATGCTGCTTGAACGAGACGGAAAGGTGACGGTGGAAGGTATCTTAAGTATCATTTAAAGAAACATTGTGAATTTTTTCACGACTAAAACTTGTAAGATAACGGAAACAAACGTACAATAATTTTCGGAGCATACTTTGCGATTTTTTTCTATCGAGGGAATTTTATATAATTTGCGTTTCGGCGCAGGGAATGTCTAGATATTATCTTCAAAAATAACATATATTTTTTTAAGAGCTTAAAAACTTCAAATGTTTAAGTTTAAAAAATCCGTAGAAATTCGGGTAGCGGCGCCTTAAAGGACAACTTCTTAGTGCCATTAAATGATAAAAATCATTCTCGCAGTTTAAGAAGATGAATTGCCAATTTCAAAGGGTCTTGGGGCATTGAGACGGACTAAAATTATAGCTGATTTAGGTCTTTTCATACTTAAATAAAATTGGTTTAACAAATGAACTTTGTAATCACAGGAATGCTGAATTTATTCAGTAAATTCTCCAAGTTCCATACAGAAAAAATACTTGGTGAATTTTTATTTGTTACAGGAGGAAAGTTGGTCCAGGGCGGCAGACATCACCGTGGGCTACTTCTTGAAGGCGTTGGGTGGCGCGCCCCTTGATCTGCCTAATTTGGCCTTGGGTACCCTGGACCTCCTGGCTCCACGGCAGGACAAGCAGCCCAACCAGCAGAGACAGGTGAACCAGACACCATCATTATATCCACATTCCCACCTCGTTGAAGCATCCCGCAGAGAGCACGCATAAAATAATAAAAAAAAGTTTCGGTCTGGATCAAAACAAAAGTTACACATTTTTAGAGAACTCCTGGTTCCGAGGCAAGATAAACGTGTTAACAAGTAGAGAAATGTGAACCATTCATCGTTGTAACCCATAGAACACATGAAATCAAACAAAAGGTTTCAGTCTGTTTTCGTTATTTGTTTTTGGGGTGAATACATAACACCCCAAAAACAAATAACGAAAATGCTTTTGGCCGTGAAAATCTTAAAACTTATCGGTTTCAGTCTGGGTCAAAACAAAAGGTAAACAATTTTTCCAAAACTTCCTGACTCCGAGGCAGGAAAAACATACCAACCAGTAGAGACAGGTGAACCATTCTAGCATGATATCCACATTCCCACCTCATTGAAACAACCTATAGAGAATACACATAAAATCAAAATGTTTCAATATGAATCAAAACAAAAGGTAAGTACACAATTTTTCCAAAACTCCTGACTCTGAAGCAGGAGATTTCTACTGACCAGTCAATAAAGACAGGTGAATCATTCTTTATCATTATATCCACATTCCCACCTCATTGAAACAACCCATAGAGAATACACACAAAATCAAAATGTTTCAGTCTGAATCAAAACAAAAGGTACACAATTTTTTCAGGACTCCTGGGCAGGACAAACAGGCTAACCAGCAGAGACATGTGAACCATTCATCATAGAGATTATACATAGAATCAAACAGTTTTCATTCTGGGTCAAAACAAATGGTAAACAATTTTTCCAAAACTCCTGACTTTGAGGTTCCAGGAAAACATACCAACTAGTAGTGAACCACCATCATTATAACCACCCGCTTTCCTCACTGTAACATTCTGCAGAGCTCACAAAAAATAATTTTAAAAAGTTTCAGTCTGGATCAAAAAAAGGAACATCATTTTTCCAAAGAATCGATTCATTCCTTTAATTCCAAAAAAAAAAAAAAAAACCCTCGCTTACTTAAAAAACCTCGGCTACGAAGCGAAAGAGGAGACCGAAAAGGCTACGATGAACTGCAAAAAGAGGAGACCGATAATACTATCTCATTCTCTCGCAGACTACTTCTACATACTTCTTAGTTCTCCTTTAGATGCATGTGTTTGCTCTTTTTAGTGTCGTTATTTTTCGTTTCATCGAGTTTCAAATCACAACGGTGATAAAGAAGTTTTCACTACGCAAAGCACTCTTCTTAGGGTAAATTATGTTGTTCTGAAAAATCGTAGATACTAAAAATGACACGCAAAGAGGTTAATGAAATATTTCAATGTGTACTTAGATATTATTTTGCCCAAAAGACAAATTTTTAACAAGAAAAATGTGTTTATATTAGGCAAGCAATTAAATCTTAAAATTAAACAGTTTTTGTGGTTAACCCTTAAAGTTTTACTAATTTTTATTTATTTATTAAACTTAAAATTGTTTCATTTCACGTGATCTAAACTTCCCACTACCTTCAGCCTCGCAAAAAATCCCAATTGGGGATGCCATAGTTTCATTAGCTCCAGACGGGACTTGTGCGGAATTCACATAAAAAACATACTATTATCGTGCTTTCATAGGTATATCCGGACCGGTCACCTGGAATAAGCTCCACTCAAATATATATATTTTAAATGCACCTACCTCAATGGTGAAGTTAAAACGATGCGCCGAATAAAAACTAATTAAAAGCCCTGGCGACACGCGTCGTATAATTTGTTACAAAAATAAAGGAACAAATCGCTCGATTATCATTTATCAGTATCACGGTTCGATAGCGACTGATGTTTTGTTTACGGCTAGAGTAGACAGAGACAGATACCATAAAAAAAACAATAATATAGATAAACATAATTTTGTTTCTACAAGCATTGCATCACAATTTACGCACGTGTGAGGGAGAAAAAACATTGGATTAACTTTCGCTTTTAGTCGTTCCGCGGTCCGAAGTGGGAAGTTTCACCCTAAGATGACGGCTTGGCCGCACGGGGACTAACGACGAACCGATTCTCTACGGGCATCAAGAAATGAATTGGGAACTTCTGACTAATAAGTGTCTTTTGTCTTGCTGTGACTTGAATAACTTTCATTCCGCGGACCGGCCGGATCGACTCGACACGTGGGACCCCGGGACCCGTGGGACTACGACGTCACAAATGAATAAGAAATAAATGTTTTTAATCCTTGAATAAGTGAAACAGAGATTGGGGTTGCGGATTGAGTTCGCACAGACCGAACTAGGACTATGACCACGGAGGAACGATTCCTCCGTGACTATGACTGGCGGGACTGGCGGGACAACTGTGAAACAGACGCGACACACGGAGCTCAGAATTATTTGGATCTTGGCTGACTCGCTCGGCGGTTTTGTCACTTGGATTGGGGACGGGGACTCTGGCCTACGGCGTTTTTTGTGGGTATAAGATTTACTGCGCGGGATACTACACAGTACCCGTGATAGGCAATTTCGCGGCACGCTTCGCCTGTGGTAGGTGTACCTATTCGCGCAACAAATATCCAGAATAATATTTTATTTAATTCCTACGAAACACTACAATATTTATAGAGTACATTATTATTTTCTTACCTCAATATAACATGAAATATTTAACTGTAAAATAAATTAATCGAAATAAAAATAAATATGGTGCTGTTAAAAAATCATAAGATGCAAGGCCAAGGGTAAGGAATAAAGATTTAATTCCTTTTGAAAATGAGAATCAGATCGAGTGTGTTACAAGATTGAATTTATTCATTTAATTCAGTCATTCAATTTTGCCCACGTCTAGTAGGTACCATAATATTGATAATCATGATTGTTGACAGCTGACAATGATCGCGACCGTACAAACTCTGGGGGGATAAAAAGGTAGTATCTACCATTTTAAAACCGAAACCAGAAAGAAACAAACAAATTTACAGACAGATGAAATTAATGTCAATTGGTCAAGTTAAAACGGGACTTCGCTACGCTCAGTCAACTACTGATCTTGATAAATCACACCAGTAATCAAGTGAATCAAAACAGTTGTTTAACAATATGTTGTGTTTTTTGCTTTAAGATGGATGGAAATGAAGATGACTCCGGTTCCAGCAGGAATGGGGAAGAACACAAGGGAGCTGGAAGCAGCTCTGGAACTTCTGGATTTATGGATTACTGTCAAGACGGTGAGATTATATATCCGCTATCTTATACATAATACACGCTCCCTAATTTCTGTTTTTCACCGCACCATCTTCAATTTCCCATCCTGTCATCCGTCTCTTTTCCACATAGGTCATCATTATAATCTTCTTCCCCTTGTCCTATTTGGTTTGGGGACCATTGCATCGACAAGGCTCCTTCATATGTCCCTGTCTTGCGCTATTTATTCGGCCTCCGTCCATGGCAGTCCCATCCTCTCCTCACAGTTTCTGAGGTGGTGGTCTTTCCACATAGGAGGTACCCCTCAAAAATTTTCAACTAATTAGGATCTAGGTTTAGTAAATACTGAACACCTTACACTTAGCACTTTCAGTGTGAACAGCCTAATCAAGATCTCGGTAGAAGTCATATGATTTATAATGTTTCTTCTAGTCCTGGGTCGATCGATCGTTTTACACGACCCGGGTCGCTCACGACCCACTGGCGTCACGAGCGGGTCCCGAAGACCCGCTCTTTTCGCGACACAAAATACGAATCTCGGTAATCGAGTTTCTCGCGCCGGTCGCCGCCCAGACCCGTCAAGTCAAACTAACTCTTAAAAATGTCACCATATTTAAAGAAAAATATTCAAATATAAAATTTCAAAGCACATGAAGAAATGGTGAGAACTGAGATTAAAAAGATTCTCATTTCTCTAATTCTTAAATAAAACAATAAAACTTTTAAAGTTGGCCAAAAAGGGTACACCAATAAAGTTACACCTTAAACCTTGGGGATTAATAAATATTGCGTATTTTATGATTATAAGAGTTTATCTAAGATTGGGTTATAAAACCCCGACAGCAAACACTTTATATTTTTGGGCTGCCATAAATATTTATAGGATCTATTTGAAATGTAGAGATATTAAAAACCTAATTAAAAATAAAACAATTTAAGAAATAAACTCTTTCATCCAAATCGGCAAAGTAATGCATCTATATAATAACAGGCAGAATAATATTATTTCTCAAGGTTGGAACCACCTTACTTGAAAAAACCGCGGGATAATTTTGTTTGCAAAGGAGAAACTACCTGTAACTAAAATAACATGAATATTACTAATAATTATTTTACTTAAGACTAAATAGAAAAATCGCATTCTGAAACGAACAAATACCAAGATACGCTCTTATTAAAAAGACTCCGTGTCTAGTTGAATATTCAAAAATCGAATCTACTAAACAATCCCGCGATGACTTGACACACGTGCAGAAGCAGGATACTTTCTACTAGGTACCTGAGCCGCGAGAGCGGGCGGCGAAACCCGAGTGTTGACAACCCGTTCGCTCTCTCTTATACATCTATCTAACGTCGCTCGCCCCGCCACATCCGCACCCGAAACCCAGGTTGCAGTAGTAGAGCGGTTGCGAGAAGAGGGTCGCGAGACCCGGGTGCTGAACACGTCTCGCCACTCGCCACATGGGCACCCGGCGATCGGTCCGTGAGTCACGGGGTGCAGGAATGTGTCGTAGTTGGTAGGTCGCACGAGTGTGTCGCGGTTTACGGGTCCCGGAAGACCCGGGTGCTGACGAATAAATAACCCGCTCGCTCTTTGATGGATCGTGAGCGGGTTTCGACGATCAGGTTTTTCACGATCGACCCAGGACTAGTTTCTTCACATGTTTAGTGACAGAAATTTTTTTATTTAGACTTGGTCTGGAACGGCCAACTGGAAGTCTTTCAGATACATCATAGATTCTCAACCTTTTTTTGCCCAGCGTAATGGGATACCACGATGAGGTTACATTTGCCACAACGGAGGGGGCATATTGGGATAGGGAAAATTGGATGGGGCAAGGATTGGGATAGGATGGGGTGGGATGTGTTTCTCTGAGTTTCCTACCGCCACCCTGAAAGTCTGAAATGCCCCCCAATTTTCTCTTGGTCTTCTACTGCCCCCCCTGAAGGTCAGAAACACCCCCAACACCCCTTATTGCCCACATTGAGAACCTATGAGATACATGAACAAAATATAACCACCCTTCCACCATCCATATTCCAGGAAAGTCCAGGCCCCCTCTTCTGCGTTCAGGGGGCATGTGGCAAAGACCCCCCTTGCTGCGACAGATGGGCGGTAAGGTACGCAGGTCCTGGAGTATGGGCGACATCTCTATGGGGAGCTCCAGCAATGATGATACCAACACTCCGTGAGTTGCAATCCATGCATAACTAAAGCTTGGAGTTATTTTAACTCAATTTTATTAGGGACAACTTATTGAAGTCTAAAAAAATAATATCAACAATTCTCTGTGAAAAGATGATAAAAAGGTAACAATTACAAAAAAGACTCGAACCCAGGTCCTCTCTAGTCTTACCGGGACTGGTGCTCCACTGAATTATTTCAACCTTATTACATTGAGGTTACAAAAGCACTGAGCAATAAAGTTACGAACAGTGAATCTTTGGAGCAATAGAATGAGTGTGTGTGTTTGAGAATGTGTGCTTGTGAGAGACAGACGGAAATGTGCGGCTTTCGTTAATTTCTGCACACCCCTGAACGGAAAAAGCTTGATGGTTAGTTTTATGTTGTTGTGAAGTGTCCTTTTGTTTTCATGTTTTATTGATGCATTTGTAAATGTAATTTGATTTCTTACAGGTATGCTAAAATAACGGATGAAATGGTACACAGAATGGATATTGGTAAGCATAATTTTAAATGACTCACAATATAAGCTCACCAGGTTATGTCAAACAATAATTATACTGACAATATTTTTCCTAATTGTTTCAGAACCTCTCAATCACAATGTATCCGACAACATGCCAATAGAAGTATCGACACTTCCTCACCCTCCAAAGACAACTTTGAAGCTATCTCAAGGAGAAAACACGCACTACACCATCACAAAAAGTATACAGATCGATGCCTATACACAACAGTGCGATTTCGACTACGATATTGTGAAAACCACTAAAACACCAAGCAAACAGGATATCTACAGAAGTCACACCAATACGGAATCCACTTCCAAGGGAGCAAAAGACGAAAACAGCCGTAAAAAGTACCCATTCCCACAGAATTTGCATTGGGGAGAGTTCTGTTGCGAAAAGAAATGTGTTAAAAATAACCCCATTGAGAATCAGTCACCAAATAAATATAACGAAAAGAAAGATAGGCCCGTGCAGAAATCTAATAATGTTGAGCAAGAATCTTCCAAAATGGTGAGTGTCGATTGCAGAGGAAAAATCAAACCACAAGTCTTTGATTTCAGCGAAAAACGTATCCATCTACCAGATTTAAACTCAAGTCATTTGAAAGTCAATACGTATTTAACTAAACTCGCCAAGAATCGGAATAAAGGATTGGTCCCGGATGGCGTGATGCAAAGCTTGAATCAAAATGACATCATTGGGGATAATTTCAGAAGGCATTCCGATCATATTCCGAGGGTAGAAAAAGGGCAGATCAAAGTTAAAGCGTGCAGTTCTGAGAAACACATCAGCGAAAACATTGTTTTGTCGTGTGTGCCAAGTGCAAGTCCAGATCATAAGGCACATTCAGAGAGCAAAGGAAATGACAAGGCGACAAATACTGAAAGCCCTAAGAAACCAGTGAAAACTAAATTAAAGAATATTCCAACTCTGAGTATCAAAATTTGCGACAGTTCGCAAGATCAGGCCATTAAAAGTCCCGAAGACGTAGTTGTAAAGACAAAGAGAGGTCTCGAAACTGATAGCAGTAATGAATGCGAATCTGAGACGGGGATACCAAAATCTCCAACGCTTTACATCTCAGGTGTTTCCATCTGTAGAGAGACGTCGCCTAAATCTTCCTTATCCACAACGGCTCTCACCAATTCAGATTCGAATGTTTCTAGATCTGTTTCACAGTCGCAATACTTCTCTAGAACAAGTTCATTTAGATTGCCCAATTCGGAGCAAAAATCTCCAAAGGTCAAACAGAAAATAGCTTGGAAAGATTACACGGATTTGGCGAATGCTCTTCCAACAAGTCCAGTAGTTCATGTGACTTCTCCATCGCTATCCCCGTGCAGTGAGACGATGAACACCTCAACTTATACTCCTGGTTCTCCAGAGCTTTACACTCCTTCTCTTCTTCGTTCGACAACTCCCACAGGACCGAGGAATGATTGTCACACCGTCAATCATCTTTCTGACGAAAGTTTAAGTATTCTTGATGTAACTGTGTTGCCTCCTTCTCACTTTAGCGATGATGTGTTCATGGATGATGATGATCCTGGCCTCATGATAGACTGCTCAAATGAGAACATCGACGCTGACAGCTCACTGCATCACCCTCTCAGAGGAACGGTGTACACAGGTTGCCACAGTGGAGGCATAATGATCAGCAACATGTCTTCGATGGGGTCATCTGTTAAAGACATAAACGAGAAAGGTGAATCAAAACGAAGTTCAGAATATATTTGCCCAAAACTGAAAAACGATGAAGCTCTTTATGAAAACATATTCCCGAAGAATTCAATAAACGATCAGCTTGCTTTCGAGATGTCTCTGCCGAATTCTCCAACAGGTATGGCCTTAGGAACATCCAATCTACAAAAATCTTGGTCAGCTAGACCACTTATAACTCTCAATGACTTCTCTGACGAAGCTTTGGCAAGCTCTAAGCTTAAATCAAAAAGTGCCAACGAGCCTGAGAGAGATCGAGAAATGTTCCACTTTCCAAAGTCATCAACAGATGGAGCCTTGAGTTCAGTTTTACACGTACAAGAATCTAATCTTAGTTCCGACGACTTTCACGAAGCGCTGTTCCTCCTAGAACGCTCCCCAAAGACGAGAGATTCAAAAAGAAGAAAGCGAAGTAAAAAGAAAGATAAAGGTGACAAAGAATCAAAAAAGGAAAGAGATGCGAATGCAGAAAAAAAGTGTGAAGTCAAATGCGATGAAGTGGCACGACGTAGCGTGGAAAATTTAAAACAAGATAAAATCGAAATAGATGAAACGGTAGCATGTAATATAGAAAATGATTCTCCATCAGTTGAACAAGACGAAGTCAGTTCAGCCCTTTAATTACGTGACTGTGCTATTTTTTAAACTGTGTATATGTAGATACACCGGAAAGAAAAAAATCGATTGAACAATTTTGAAAGCAGAGTAAACATTTTTAGACAGTCGAATGATCTCTATTCTGAGGTTATCCCATGAAAATGGACATTTCAAACATTAATCTTGTGAATCGACAGTACATACTGCCAATTTGTCGAGTGAAATTTCAGTTTTAACCGATATTTCTAATGAACATGACGAATCGATATTTCGAATGATTACTTAGAATCGACATTTCAAATTGATTATTTTGAATCAACATTTCGAATCAATATTTTGGATCAATACTTTGAATCGACATTTCAAATAGATTTTATTGAATCAACATTAACAATCAACATTTCGAATCCACATTTTGAATCAATACTTCGAATCAATTTTTTTTTTGACATTTTGAATCGACCATTTCAACTGACATTTTGAATCGACATATTGAATCAACAATTTTTAAATTGACATTTAGAATCGACATTTCGAACCGACATTTCAAATCGACATTTTGAATCGACATTTCGTATCGACATTTCGAATCGAAATTTTGAATTGACATTTCAAATCGACATTTTGAATCAACATTTCGAATCGACATTTCGAATCGACATTTCGAATCGATATTTCAAATCGACATTTCGAATCGAGATTTCGAATCGACATTTTGAATAGACATTTCAAATCAACGATTCTAATCAACATTTTGATTAGAAATCTCGAATCCACTTTTCCAACGATATTTTAAATTGGCATTTCGATGGAACCAATTACTGTCGATCAGTGATTACATTTTTCAATAATAGTAAAATCTATCTTTGAACCAAAACATATAATAAAATTATCGACGGTGTACTCATTGTACACAGCACTAGCATAGAAATAATTGTTGATATTGTAAATGTAAAGCCAAATGTTTCTTAGCCTCAAAACGGCACGAGTTTTTTTTTAAATGTTCTCATTTACTCTTCCAAAATAAATTAGTACTTCACTAGAAAAATTATTCATCATGGCAGAAGACTGAGCATTAAAAAATCATCATTTGAAATAATCTCTAAATGACCAAAATCTAATTAATAAAATTAAATAAAAAGTTTAAAAAAGAAAATACTTAAATAAAAATTTACCTAAAGTAAACATCAAAAATATTTTCGATTACGCATGCATGAGAAAATTTTGTTTCAAGTGAACTACGATATACACATCAAATGATAATTATAATTGTCATAAAAATACTTTTTTTTATTTTGACTACCATTGGCATGTTGTAGGTTAAAAAAATTAATTTTAAACATATTGTATTTGAAAAGCTTATTTGACTGAATTACATTTGTTTCATAAATGAATTTACCTGGCTGGACTAGATGACATGTTATATTAATTGTACTAAATGACACATTAACTGAACCAAATGACATATTAACTGAACTAAATGACATATTAACTGAATTGAAGGATGACATCAAATAAGTACATAATTAGCGTAAAGATGGCACACGAAACCGAATACTAAAATACTAACTGAACAAATGACATATTAACTGAACAATGTAACAAAGTACATTAGATTATTGACCAAATTAAATACCATGAAAATACTCAATTTTAACTACTACTTGATGGCACAAAATGAATGAGATATAGTAATTGAAATATCACGACAATAAAAAAAGTAATATTTATAGACAAAATTTAAGGTCTTGAAATGAATTAGTTGACGTATAAACTAAAAAGTTCACAACAACACCCCGGTATTCACAAGACTCAATGGCCCGTAGTGTACCAGCTGACATATTAACTGAACATTTGGCATACAATTTTAACAACAGACCTTGTTAAATAAAATATGTGCGATACTTTTGAACTATTGACTTAAACTTCTTCAGACAATAGGAAATATTTTCTGAACTTTTCGTACCTATATTAGCTGAACAATTGTAACTGCACAAGCAACATACTATAAAAATATTGACCAAATTTGACGACATTGAATACAATGAATAAAATATAATATTTTTCGAAATAAATGGATAGTTCCGCGGAAGCATAGCTTCGCAGACAACTGACATATTTATTAAATAAAGCAATAGTTTGTGTACGACCCTTGCACACAACTGATATATTTACGAAATAAAGGGAAAGTTTGTGCATAAACTTTGCAGACAACTGACATATTTACGGAATAAAGGAATAGTTTGTATACAAGCCTTGCAGACAACTGACATACTTACGAAATAAAGGGAAAGTTTGTGTACAAACTATGTAGACAACAGACATATTTACGAAATAAAGGAATAGTTTGTTTACAAGCCTTGCATATTTAAGACTTACTGACATATTTACGAAATAAAGGGAAAGTTTGTGTACAAACTATGTAGACAACAGACATATTTATGAAATAGTTTGGGTACAAATCTTGAAGACAACTGACATAAAAAATACATAAAGGGACAGTTTGTGTACAAATCTTGTAGACAACTGACATATTTTGCTGTTTAATTACGGACTACGCTTCCAAATTCTTCTGCATTTATTAAATAATTAGAAGCCAAAATATCACTTCATTTTATGTAAAATTTTACAACTAAATAGTAATGCACTTAGTAAGATTAAAAAAAAAACGCTAAAAGCTTAAAATATAACGATTATATTATAGTATATTATTATTGTTGTAAAATATATATTTAAAAAAATGATGTAAAGCATGATTTGTCAGAGTTACCTAAATTATGGCCAAATTAAAAAGTATTATCTATTGTAAAATAAATTTAATAAAAAAAAATGTTAATAATTTAATTTCATAATAGAAATAGCATTAAAGTAGAGGAATTAAATATTTAAAGTATCTAGGTATTAAGTAATTTGAAGGCTGTTTATTTTACATATTTACACAGGGATGCATTTTAGAATTCAGCATTGAAGGATATGATATTTGTTTGCATGTCAAAATATAAATGTGAAAGGTTCAGATTGGTTTCCAGAATTATGTATAATTATGTACCTCCCTATTTTTTTTATCCACAATGGAAATTAACCATAAAAAGAATGATTTTATTAACGGATTAGATAATTCCAAGAAGTGTAATTTGAAAGTAAAAGTAACGTTTAAAAATGCCAGGTTATGTGTTATTATAAGACCTTTCGACTCCTAGGCCGCAGTCAATGAAATTTTTGGTAAATATCTGTTAGATATGGTTTTAATGGTGACCCGACAGTTGATCCGCCGACAGTAGTTGGCCCCCCAAATGATATTAACTATTAAATTATAATTTTTTACTAATTTTAAATCTAAAACTGACTTCAAAAATACTCTTAACTACTGGAGTGATCATGCAAAATAAATAAATTTGTCTCGATTGTTCGTGATTTCCTAGAAGATCATTTTTGAAATTTTTCGCAAACATTAAAAAAATCATACCTTCGAATTTTAACATGGAAACATAAAAAATTATTGTAGTGCTATATAGCCAATGAATTAACCTGTATTGTACCGTTTATCTCATATTTGTAGGATTTATAAAAAAAATATAAAAAAATCGTTAAGTTTATAATCGCACAAATTTTCCACGTTGTTACTTTGAAACTGCTGTCAGGGGTACTTATTCGAGTCGGAGGCGTCTACTAATATCTACAGGAATTCCAAAAACTGAAAAAATCGAACTAATATCTATGGGAATCAAAGTGTTGACGAATATCTACAGCTCAAACTGTTGATTAATATCTATGAGAACCAAAGTGTTGACGAATATCTACAGTACTGTCAGAGGTTGGATTTGCAATTATGTATAGCATATTGGAATAACGTAATATTGCGTATGCAGTTTAAAAAACTTAATTTATGTAAGTATGTATGTAAAAATCCCTAATATTGGACTATTGGACACATTTAGCTGATTAGTCCAACCTACGCTCTGTAGATATTAGTTCAACCTACGCTCTGTAGATATTAATCAACACTCTGAAGTTCGTAGATATTAGTTCAACATATGAGCTGTAGATATTCGTCAAACATACGGGCTGTAGATATTAGTATCTCGAGTCATTCGAGTCAACATAGAATATTTTCGATTTTTGTATATTGTCTGTGGTATACTTGATAATGAAAGGTGCATACCTATCTATGAAAAAGGGACTTAATTTTATCGGTAAACAGCTGATCAAAAATTCGGTGGGAAGTGAATATTTTTAACATCATTCTAAAATAGTCTACGAAGTTCGGATTCGCGACATCTATGGTCATAATAGATAAAGCATTTCAATAGCTTTGTTTTAAAATAAATAACACGCTGGGGAAATGTTTTAAATAATTACAATAAATGTTTTACGAATGGTAGGAAAATGTGATCCAATTTTGGATTAATTGAATTAATTAATTATGATATTATGAATATCAAATGAATTTATATACAGTGTCGATTTTTTATACTTACGCGCTGGTGTACACAGTATATAGACAAGTAGATTTTTCCTTGATACATTTGAATGAAAATATGTTTTAAATACTTTGTAATTCTGCAGTACATCATCTCTGTACAACCCTCCAGGGTCACTTAATTATATTTTGTATAATTAGGTATACCATATTTTTTGTAAGCTGACTGCATGTTGTATATAAGTATGACGGGGGGCCAATTGTTGGCGGATCAACACAAATCATTAAACATTAAATCAGTTTAATAAAAATGAGAAACAATTATTCCAATCAACGGAAATTAAAAATAAAGTATATTTAGTTAAAAATACGGATTATTTTATGTCTTTTCTTTTCACCATGATTTGATAAAAATATAGGTTGTTAAGTCTAGTTTTTTCTTCTTTCAACTCAAACTAAAAACCTAAGTACCTATTTTAGATTCTTAGTTTGGGTTAACAAACTATCACCTCAATAACAATGTGAACAATCAACATTAATTTTAATGAAAAAACTATGAATTAGAAATGTTTTCATTTTGAAATGAAAATATGCTTAGTTCTTACTGGAATGTTATTAATCCAGTTCCTACCTCACCCTGACCACATCACCTTGCTGCAAAAGTGTTTAAAATTCAGAACAATGGCAAGAAAAACAGTGAAAAATTCAGGTACGTTTTTAAATTTTCACGGCCAAAAGTATTTTCATTATTTGTTTTTGGGGTGTTATGCCGTGCTGCGCTACCTCCTTCTTTGGCCAACGTTTCGGACAGCTTTGCAGTGTCCATCATCAGGGCAGATCCGGCAGATGCGTCGCAGTGTCCATCATCAGGGTATGATCAGCGCAACACGGCACAACACTCCAAAAACATGATCATGATCAGCGCAAAACGGCATGACACTCCAAAAACATGATCATGATCAGCGCAACACGGCATAACACTCCAAAAACATGATCATGATCAGCGCAACACGGCATAATGCTCCAAAAACATGATCATGATCAGCGCAACACGGCATAATACTCCAAAAACATGATCATGATCAGCACAACATGGCATAATACTCCAAAAACATGATCATGATCAGCACAACACGGCATAATACTCCAAAAACATGATCATGATCAGCGCAACACGGCATAACACTCCAAAAACATGATCATGATCAGCACAGCACGGCATAATACTCCAAAAACATGATCATGATCAGCGCAACACGGCATAACACTCCAAAATCATGATCATGATCAGCGCAACACGGCATAACACTCCAAAAACATGATGACGATCAGCACAACATGGCATAACTCTCCAAAAACGAATAATAAAAAAAAGTGAAAAATTCGATTGCATTAGTTTCGAAGACAAAAGAAGAATTGGAACTACATTGGAAGCAAGTTATTGGTGTTTTCGTGTATATAAAAATTTGTTAAAAACAAAATAAAGAATTTGACCATCTTGGACCACAATCACAATATCATTTGTTTTGTTGTGTGATAATTACCTCGAGGTATCGCAGTGGGACTAAATTATATTGTGATTGTGTTGTGCGCTCCTTCGCAGAGATACAGTGGTGAGTGATTGGTTATCCCTTTCCTTTGCATATCTTGTTTTTCCTACATTCATATTATCACCTAATTCCAGCAAACACCATTTTGTCTCGATTCATTTTTAGTATTTACAGTGGTAAATACTAAAAATGAATAAAAGTGCATCTGAAATTGTAAGTCATAAACAGTTTTGGATGCAACAAAAATAATGAATTATTTTACATTTACAATAAATAAAATAGTTGTTTCTCATTGCAAACTGATACAAAGTGTTTGATATTTGAAAATGTTTGATCGCATGAAATAAGGGAAAATTTTGCTTACTTCGGGTACCGCCCACAACACAATTCTATCGGAGATCTACAGTGGTCGGATCCGAACACATGTTTTTGCTTAGTCGCAGAATTTTCACCTTGTTAATTTCATGTAAATGAATGAAATTCAATTACAGATGGAAAGGTAAATCATTTTAAAAAGACCATTGCTTGTGAAATGGTATATTGGATGGATCAAAAAATAATTGAATTTGATAATTTTTTTTTTTTTAATATGAAATTTGAAAGAAAAAATGGTTAAAGCGCCATACAGCTGTGACATTAAATATGAATCTATACAGGGTGTCCGGGGGTAAAGTGCATTAACTTCGGGAGGTGATTCTACATGATGGTAGGAGTAAAAAAGATTAACAATTTTTCCGAAATTCCAACATTTTTTTTCCCATACAAAAAGACGTACCTACTAAAAATCGTTAGTGTGAGGTACGATCTTACTTGCTGAGAGCCTGCCGGGCGACCGACTCGATTGTGATTGGCCCGTATCGTAACAGCGGAAAATAATAAATCTGGCTGCACACGCCGGACTAATTTTATCTTTTTACCTCAAAACTACCCCTAAAAGTTGGAATTTCGAAAAAAGTTATTTATCTTTTTTACTTGTACTATCATGTAGAATCACCCCCCCGAAGTTAATGCACTTTACCCCCGGACACCCTGTGAATGATATTATGATTGTGTAGAGTGGATTAATATGTTTGTGTAAAAAATGACTGGCTAAGGACCTTGATTTTGTGTTACTATCACTGCCTGAAATGATAAAATACATGTGGCATAGAAAGGAAAGGACTCACCGAAAAGGGTAAAAGAACTTGTAGGGTGGCAATGCACTTGTCTGCTTCCTCTCCCATCCAACAGGCACAAACAGCAATAGTCGTGAATTTAGTTTATTTTATAGTACACGGCGCAGTTATTTTTAATGGCGATTAACCGAGAGCGGAGCACAATGGCTATGTTGCGGCGGGAGTTTATTACAGACTGACTGTGGGTAAGCTTGACGGGTAGGCAATTGGGATAGGTAGGAAAAAGGAACTTGCAACAATATTAATACCAATCTCAAGCAGTGACAGTATGTATGCGTGCTATGTAGGTATGTGTATGTGTAGGTATATGTATGGGCGTAACCACCCTGTATAATAAGCTATAATGTTTTTTTGTGCTTGTGTTCATCAAATTAAATTTTATAGAGTTTTCCACATGTTCTGGGTAATTCTAAAAAACTTGATTTGATGAACACAAGAACAAACATTATGTACAATATAGCTTATTGTGTAGGTTCATCTTTAATGTCGTAGCTGAATGGCACTTTAGCCATTTTTCCTTTCCAGCCTCGATTATATAAAGAACGTGGACTAATTGGATCACACGTCTAAATTTAAACGGAATTCGATAAATGTTGCTAGACACCCATCTTTAAGTAATAAAGGGTTAGAGAGGACTACTGGTGGGTGTTGATTGAAAAACTTTTTTGAAACTTTCAATACCATCGATGTGCACAAATACATTCAAATGGGTCGTCTTTAAAGTGACTTGCCAGTATAAACTTATCTGTGGAGCTGGGATTGGTTACTGTAAAAATATTGTGATAACCAGTGTTAACTTGGCTTTATAATAATCAATACATATGTATTTTTTTAACGTGAATACCACACAAGAGTCCCAATCTGGAGCCATTGAGACTATGGCTTTTATGTTGTGAGGCTGAAGGATGTAAGGAGATAGGAAAGAGAAAGGTCACCTAAAACAGCTAAAGCCATTTCAATTCTGAATGGTTGTCTTAAACCAGGATGATACTGAGAGAATCTTCCACTATTTTGTAGTTTTGTGACCAGATTTCCCCTCTCAACTTCTTTCAGCCTCACAATTTATACATACGTATATTCTGAATAGTCGGGAGCAGTTGGGACTCTTGCGCAGTATTCACATAAAAACAGGAATCTTAGTCATCTTTTGACTGCCTGCACAGATAAGTTTGTAGAGCTGTTTCATGTTTTTTGTGATGTTGGAGAAAGGAATCAACGGAGGTAGCTGGCTCATGTAAAGAATGGACAGTAGAAATGATTCATATTGAGATAAACTTTTTACCCCAACGTGTTCAAATTATTATCAATACTTGAGAGGGAAAGCATTCTTACTGCTTAATTATTTAAATCTAAAATTATTTATAATATCTATAATTTAAAATGTTTACAAAAGTGGTTTTGTGCAATGACTCAAAAATACAAAATTAATATTTTTTTGGATAAGTAATTGAATTTTTTTTTTATGAGAAAAACTGTATTTTTATAACTTTTGAAGGTTATTCCCATCAATGTAATACATATGTCACTGAAGAAGAAGATAACAATAATAATCTAAACGAAAATATGAAAGAGAACAAGACACAGAAAAACGGAAAAAAGACAATGATCGCAACTGGGACTCGAACCCAGACCTCTCGTCTAACCGGGACGTATGCGTTAACCAATTTTGCTATTTCCACCTTCTGTCAAACCGTCATATTTGTCAATCTCATATTTAAAATTTTAGAATTAACAATATTATCTTTAACTAATTAAAAAAAAAATAATGGAAAAAGTAGTAAATTAGTTAAAGAAAATATTGTTAATTCTAAAATTTTAAATATCATATTGACAAATATGACGGTTTGACAGAAGGTGGCAATAGCAAAATTGGTTAACGCGCACGTCCCGGTTAGACAAGAGGTCTGGGTTCGAGTCCCAGTTGCGACCATTATCTTTTTTCTGTGTCTTGTTCTCTTTCAGATTTTCGTTTAGATTATTATTGTTATCTTCTTCAGTGAAATAATTGAAATTGATAAAAATATTTGGTTGATACCCAGGTAGGGTACTTTACAGTATGACAATTGAAATTGAATAAAGTGAATAATTTTTTAAAACTATATATAACTATAGCCTCTTGTTAATCAGATGGCACTATCCACGCAAAGGACACTAAATACTGTAATTTTTCTTTAAATTTGACACTTCATTTTCTTTCCCCGACAATCTAATTTTTTTTTTAATATCACCAAAGGTACCATTCAAGAGTTTCGCTGTTTCAACCAGTAAAATTTCTGTTGAAAAATTTAGTCTTTTGAGCGAATTTCATCGTTTTAATTCTCATGTTGAATTTATATTTTTTAAACTCTAACGTCAATGACTGATTGCTTAATTTGGAGTATTGCACCTAACCAATTGTGTAAGAAATGTTTATCTGTTTCATGGAAATAAATCTAATGTGATATCGGATGCTTTGTTTTTATTATGAATACATTATATTGTTATTAAACTTTCCGAAACCAAGCTCGAAAACTTCCTTACAGATACAGATCCCAAAAGGACATGTCAGTTTTAATGTAACAAAGGAGTTATTCACAATTGTATTCCTGAGATTTTTTGGTTCCTCATAATATGAACAAGATATTAGAGAAAATTATTCTAGTTTACCAACTGGAACGTTCATGGACGTTTACGAATTTCATGGATGAAGCTGGCCATACTGTTTATTTATTTATTTAAAATTTACAGCACAAAGTGCCATTTACAAACATGTATTATTATTATATTTAAACAGTCATAGTACAGTGATTTAATTTAATCGGACGACAGTGATATTATAGGACAAACGCTAGGGGACGCCCACGCCGAGAGTACCTGGAGGACCTGCTGGTGGACGTGCGCTGCTTATCATATGCAGACTTCAAAAGAGCCGCACAAGACAGGGAAGAGTGGAAGAAACGAATAGATGAAATTGCTGCAAACCAATCCCAGGATTGAAACCAGAGAGAGAGAGTGATATTGTTTCCAAGTGAGTGATGAAGAGCAAGATATGCTTGAAATTTTAATTACTAACGAATTTTTGCCAGTTTTTGATTGGATTGGAGACTGGAACAGTTTGGGAGTATGGGTACCGCAACCCCAGGCACCATTTATTGGAAAACCAACACCCCTCCCATTGGTCAGTCCCAGCGGTTCGCTACGTTTGGTGAATTAGCAGGGGTGTCCGGCAGGCGCGGCTGGTGCCTTAAACTTTTGGCAGTTCACCGAGTAATTCATAAAAAATGTAAAACAAAAGTAGGTAAATAAATAAAAAATAAAATTAGACAGAGCCAAGGGCAGATTCATTCCCAGGAGTGAATCGATTCAGTCTGATTCCCTCGGCTTTTTGAATTGATTCCTTTTATTCAATCCTTTAATTCAATTAATTCCAAAAAAAAAAAAAGTATGTATACATAGATATATTATCTAATGCGCAGTTTTCACTTCAGAAAACTAAAGTAGACGTGAGTGGGGAGGCTACGAAGCACCGCACAAAGAGGAGACCGAAAGGCTACGAAGAACCGCAAAAAGAGGAGACCGATAATACTATCTCATTCTCTCGCAGACTACATCCTTTTGATGCATCTGTTTGCCTATTTTTAGTGTCGTTATTTTTCGTTTCATCGAGTTTGAAATCACAACGGTGCTAAGGAAGTTTTCAGTACGCAAAGCACTCTTCTTAGGGTGAATTATGTTGTTCTGAAAAATTGTAGGTACTAAAAACGACGAGATATTATTTTGCCAAAAAGGCAGCTAGCAATTAAATCTTAAAATTGAACAGTTTTTGTGGTTAACTCCTACAGTTTTACAATTTTTTATTTATTTATTAAACTTAAAATCGTTCCACTTCACGTGATCTAAACTTCCCATACATTCAGCCTCGCAAAATATCCCAATTGTGGTTGCCATAGTTTCATTAGCTCCAGACGGGAGCAGTTGGGACTTGTGCGGTATTCACAAAAAAACATACTATTATACACCTGGATCACTCAAATATATATTTTTAAATGCACCTACCTCAATGGTGAAGTTAAAACCATGCGCCGAATAAAAACTAATTAAAAGTCTGGGCGACACGCGTCATATAATTTATTACAAAAATAAAATCGATTATCATTTATCAGTATCACGGTTCGACAGCGACTGATGCATAAATATACTAACCCCGACTGATGTTTTGTTTACGGCTAGGTAAACAGATACCATAAAAAAAAAACAATAATATAAATAAACATCGTTTTGTTTCTACACGCATTGCATAATTTACGCACGTGTGAGGGAGAAAAAATGTAGGATTAACTTTCGCTTTTTAGTATTTTTATTAACATTCAGGGTCCGAAGTGGGAAGTTACGCCGTAAGATGACGGCTTGGCCGCGCGGGGACCAACGACGAACCGATTTTCTGCGGGCATCAAGAAATGAATTAGGAACTTCTGACTAATAAAGTGTCTTTTGTCTTGCTGTGACTTGAATAACTTGCATTCCGCGGACCGGCTGGATAGACTCGACACGTGTGACCCGGGACCCGTGGGACTACGACGTCACAAATGAATAAGAAATAAATGTTTTGATTCCTTGAATAAGTGAAACAGAGATTGGGGTTGCGGATTGAGCGCTACAGTCAGCGCAGACTTGTGGGAACGATTCCTCATTCCTCCATGACTATGACAATAGCGGGACTGGCGGGACAACTGTGAAACAGACGCGGCACTCGGAGCTCAGAACTATTTGACTCGCTTGGCGGTTTTGTCACTTGGATTGGGACGGGGACTCTGGCCTACGGGGTTTTTTGTAGGTATAAGATTTACTGCGCGGGATATTACACAGTACACGTGATAGGCAATTTCGCGGCGCGCATCGCCTGTAGTAGGTGTACCTATCCGCGCAACAAATATCCAGAATAATATTTAATTTAATTCCTACGAAACTCTACAATATTTATAGAGAACATTATTATTTTCTTACCTCAATATAACATGAAATATTTAAATCGAAATAAACATAAATATGGTGCTGTTAAAAAATCGTAAGATGCAAGGCCAAGGGTAAGGAATATTGATTTAACAGGGTGGCCACAAAAAACGGATTTCAAAATTCCCTGATAATTCCAGGTTTTCCAGGGCAGTTTCTACATTTTTCCTTGATATGTTTAATTTGATATAAGGGGATATCGTTCGTTAGATAAATAATAAAGGGAATTCCGTCATCTACAGCATTTATTATTTCTTTGCATCACAATAATCTATTAAAAACAAAATACACTTGTTACAAATTTATGATATTTCGCCTGAAGACTTTTTTCAAGCTTTTGAAACGATAGACAGAGATGTAATCATTAAAAAACTATCTAAAAATGGAATATAAGGAAAGGCATTGAAACCGTTAAAAGATTATTTAACTAATAGATATCAAACCACAAAAGTGAGTGAGACAATCTCCGAACCAATGAAGATTACATTGGGAGTACCACAAGGGTCTGTTCTCGGACCTATTCTTTTTATAATGTACGTTAATGATACGGTAAAAGTATGGCAGACGACGCATTGATAGCAGGAGAATATTATGAACTCATAATGAATCATTTAAATGAAGACTTACATAATATATCAATATGGCTGAAGAACAATAAACTAAAATTGAATGTAAACAAAACTAAATCTATGAACATTGGAAAACGAGTGACGCAAACAAAAAAAGATATATTGATAGACGGTGAAGTTTTGAAAGAAATATTTGAAATAAAATATTTGGGTGTAATAATTGACTCCAAATTGACTTTCGTTCAAAATACAAAACCAATTATTAAAAATATTGCCAAAAAAATTTTGCTGTTGGGAAGAATAAGAAGATTCCTTGACACAGTCTCCAGTAAAAATGTGTACAACGCAATCATTGTACCACACATAAATTACTGTAGCAGCATTCTATTCTTAGCCAAAGACGGATTAATGAAACAAATGACAATTCTACAAAACAGAGCTATGAGAACTATATTGAAGAAAGATAGGTACGCTTCAGTCAAGAAAATGTTGAAGGAGTTAAATATCTTGTCATTTAAACAAATTATTTACTTCAATACTATATTGTTAATCTACAAAATAATCAATGGCCATACGTCTATTAAATTCCTAAAAAAAAATTAATAAACTACAAAGCAAACATACACATGAGTCGAGGAAAAGAAATGAACTAAGACTCCCCTTCAGGAAAAAAACACAGAGTCAAAAGTCATTGATGTACGGAGCATTGAAGATATTTGGAGAATTACCAGAAGAAATAAAATTGGAAGAGAGCATAAAGGCATTTAAAATTAAATTGCGAAGATATGCGATTGATTTTGTATAGTTGTGTTATTTTAAGTGTATGAATATATAAGGATTTTATTAGGACATAGATAACTATGTACCTATTTAAAATACCGCAATAAAACAATAATAAAACTACTTTGCGATTTCACAAATAGCAAAATAACGAATTTAGTTTTATTTTTGGAATTCCCTGATATTCTAAAAAAAAATTGAAATTCCCTGACATTTCCCTGATAATTCCAGGTTCAGTAAAATTCCCTGATAATTCCAGGTTTTCCAGGTATTCCAGGTCTGTGGCCACCCTGTTTAATTCCTTTTGAAAATGAGAATCAGATCGAGTGTGTTACAAAATTGAATTTATTCATTTAATTCAATCATTCAATTTTGCCCACGTCTACTCAGAGGTGTTGGTTATCTAATAAATGGTTCCCGGGGTGGCGGCACCCATACCCGTCAAAATTTGGTCATGCTTCCATGCCATCTCCCTTTGTCCTTAACCTGTTGAACTTTGGATGGTATCGCTTTTAAAATAATTCAGAGTAGCTATAATAATCAAATAGTACCTAAGTCCTAGATTGATATCGGCACAAGCGATTCTGACCTTGTCCTTCATACAGTTTCTTTATACATAAGGGTTAAAATCGACAGATGAGAGGTTAACCCACCCACAAATTGTATCATTAAAACCATAAAATGTCAGTTATAATCAGTTTATTGTATTTTAGGTTAGGATAACATAATTATACAGACTAGTCCATTAAGAAACATAATATTACATATTTATTTTAAATAATATTACCACACTATATAAAAGGCACATTCCTGATATACGTACAGACACTATCACCACACCCCGCTTATAGTATACGTATATAATATTACATAAACTATCACTCTAGAATTTCATTTTATAACAATAGAAACAAAATATTGTTGCATCGGAAATATCTGTGTGGTGAAAAAATATATTAAAATAAAAAAAAGTATTTTTGACACACTAACTAGAAAAACATATTGAAAATGAGAAACAAACTATATATTCAGATCCAATCCAATAAGGAAGCAATTGGGAAGGCGGGTATGGTTACCGCAGCCCCGGTAACCATTTATTGGATAACAAACACCTTTGCTATAGGTCACCTCAAGTAATTCGCTAGGTTAGCAGAGGTGCCCGGGTTCATGGGGTGAGGTTTATCTGGGTCTTAGCGATGGATGTGTCTGCCCACCAAGGTCAGGCCGGATCGGGAGAGACTGGTTGAGGGAGACCTTTTGGAACATCGCCTCCTGGACATATTTATCCCAAGATTTCTACCCACCCCTCATACATTTTTCCTTTCCAGTACTTCAACTCTTTCCTTTTCTCAAAAGACCCTCCACACAACATCTCCAAAGATGACAGAGGCCCCGAGGGGAACTATTTTCCTCAGGGCCTCCTGTGTGGAGCTAATTATTGATACTAGCTAATCTCAGATTGTGGTAGAATGTCCCAGAAGATTATAGATAGTGTTGGTGAGGCTAACAGTGTCTAGTTAATGGTATTTATAACAGGGTGATACTTAATACAAAAAAGGGTAAAGATACGTTATTAGGAAGACAGCGGGGAATAACATTACGTTTTAATTTTAAAGTATTTCTACATTAATGATTATTTTCACACTAAGGTCCTTCTTCCAAAGGGATATGCAAGTATCCGATACACGTTTTGTGTACGTACATTGCAAACAATTTGTCACGCACACACACGTCATTGCTGAAATCACGAAACTTGTCAAAACGCATTGCCACCAATCATTGTTGAATTCTCGAAACATCAAAACACGGGGATAGGCTGAAAAGTAATGCACACATTCTTGTACAGGGCGAATACTGACATGACCTTCAGAAGCGCGCCAGGTGGAATGTGGAAGTGACGTTCCTCCTCTATACGCATGCACAAGTTTGAGGTCGTTAAATTTACACAGTGTATTTTGAGAAGCGGAAGTATGGAGACGTGTTCAAGTGCTATGTCAATGCATGCCGTTATCGAATTTTTAACTCTGAAAACGTGACTCCTACTGAGATTCATCGTCGTAAAAGGATGCTTAAGGTGACTACGCTGTTGATAACTCTATTGAAAATCGATGAGTAATAAAATTTCGTGATTGTGAGCCTGGAAAAGCCACAATTGTTGATGAAACACGCAGCGGACGTCGGATGACTGATTCGGACGATAAACAATCCAAACTCGTCCACGATGTGATTCGAAATATTCGGCGAATCACTCAAAAGCCTATCATAAACCATTTTGGAATACGAAAGGAACATGTCGGCTTCATTGTTGAATAATTAGGATACCGTAAAATCTGGGCTCGATGGGTACCACGCTGTTTCGCAGACGACAACAAACAGCTTCGATTAGAGGCTCTACAAAACCTGAAGTTGAACTGATTTCACACCGACCTTACTCCCCCGTTCTTTCGCCTTGTGGTTATTATTTTTTTCCCCTACTTAAGAGAGACCTCAACGGTAATCATCACACCTCGGACGTTGAAGTGAAGGCAGTCGTAGAGTCCTGGATTCGAGAAGTGGGAAGAATTTTTCAGTGACAGAATGAATAAACTTGTTACACGTTAGGAGAAATGTGCTAGCCTTAACCCATTCATGACGAAGGTTCCATATGGAACTCGAAAAAGTATTGGCATTCATTTAGTCACATCATGCCAATATGTTGAAATAGCAGTGCCAAATACAGTTTAATATAGTCTACAGGCATGTATGAACACGTTTGTCTTGATTGCGTTCAGTTCGTTTATGTGTGCCGACGTGGACAGACGTGTCTTTATTGAGTTAGAAAAAAAGTGCTATTTTTAGAAAATTTCAAAACAAGTGAACTAAGTAATCCATTAAATTTATATAGTAGATTTGATTTTTTTCTCCAAAACTGAATATAATTTGTAGAGAATGAAATTCTCTGCCTATTTACAAACATTTTGTTAGAAAAATAATCTTTATTATATTAAAATGAGTACTGTGATTTAGAAGTTTTGATTTTTGGTTCCATATGGATCTTTCGGCAGATCTCACTATACATAAAATGTAATTTTTCAAAGATTTCATTGGACCATTAAAAAACTAGGGGCCTTTGGGAAAATTAGTGCTGAGGCCACCTCTCTGGACTTTTTTCACGGGGCCTGCAGGAGAAACTAGGAGGAGAAGCCGTAGAGAGGAGAGCTGAGGTCAACTCCATGACCTCTCCTCTTGTGGGTCTTTCAGGGAACCAAGGGGAAGTGCACTCTTCGGGCGTGGGGCCTTCGGGGAGCCAAGGAGGAGTGAAGTGGAGAGATCCCATGTGGGGCCTTCAGGAAACCACATAGGAGTGAAGAGGAGAAATGAGGCCACCTCTTTGAGCTCTTCCCTAGTGGGGCCTTTAGGGAACCACGGAGGAGTGAAGATGAAGTCCTCTTCCCTCCTGGGGTCCTCGGGGAACCAAGGTGGAGTGCACTCTTCCCTTGTAAGGCCTTTAAGGAACCAAAGAGAGGAGATCTATCAGTTGTGGAGTCTTCGGGGAACTTAGGAGTGGAGATGAGAGATGAATTTTTTTGATTGATTCTTCCCTCGTGGGGCCTTTAGGGAATAAATTTCCGACTAGTTATTTGCCGAAAGTGCCATATGGAACTCACCCTTCTCTAGCTTCCTGGGGGGTGAAGAAACCATTTTTTTTTAATTCTGAGAAAAATGTCCGGTTTCTACCTCCAAAACCAACCCCCCTGCAAAATTTCACCACGAAATTCGAGAAAAAAATAGTTCGTCATGAATGGGTTAACGGTGACTCTGTTGAAAAAATAAATATACGGTTTTGAAGTTTAAGAATTGTGAAATGTACTTTTTGCTCGATATTGCTATTTGTTTTTGTTCGTGTTTTACAAGCATGTGTGCTTTACTTATCACCCTACCCTCTATCATAACCTTACTCACAACCAAACAGTTATTTAAACAAGATACTTAAATCGCCGAATATCGGATACTTACGTAAACCTGTGGAAGAAGGCTCTAAAAAGGTAAATAAAATAAAAATAAAAACACACAATACAGTTTGTCAAATAAGAGTAGAAAATATATGATGGCGCCACTGTTGATC
Source organism: Limnephilus marmoratus (assembly GCA_917880885.1). Classification (NCBI taxonomy): domain Eukaryota; kingdom Metazoa; phylum Arthropoda; class Insecta; order Trichoptera; family Limnephilidae; genus Limnephilus; species Limnephilus marmoratus. The sequence goes on from OU862928.1 coordinate 26,524,253, forward strand.
AAATGGCAATACTAAACACATAACTCATGGTGTTAAAGTAAAGCTGTGTAACCTACATTTTTATAAAAAATTAAAAAGGCATAATAGTGGAAAAAATATTTTTTTCATTACCCGCCGATCTCTAAATTAGAATTGCATATAGGTATATTATTATTATACCTTTGCAATTTTGTGTTAACATAATGAAGAATAACTATAATGTAATAAAATATAAAGCACAGTTTAGAAATTGGTCTTATTTATTTAATACTAGATAAAGTACCTAGCGTTGCCCGGGCTTTAGATCATGTCTCTAATTTTAGATCTGAATATATTTAACTCATTCAGATCTAAAAGTAGTGTAACTAAACTCACCATTAGTGATTCTTCCTTTCTATCTATTGTTAAATTCAAATTTATGTTAAAGCAAATCGCTTTATAAATCACCTTTTAATCAAATTTATGTCATGAAGAAAAAATGTTTTTCAAAATGTGGTTTACTGTGTTCTATACATTCAGTGTCATTGCACTTCAAAAATATATTTGACAGTTCAATTGGTGTTGCCAGTCTACAAATTTAGTAGTTCCAGTTTTTATATTTTCAACTCTTTTTTGACAGACTATACTTACGTTATTTAAAACGTCATAAGAAATATCATATTTATGGAGATAATTTAACTGATTGTGAGTTGCAATTTTAATTTTCAAGCTAGTTAGATTTTGCCAAAGCAATGGAAAAAAATATTTGTCAAAATCTAAATTTACATAAATTAAATCAATATAGAAAACAAAATAATAGGCAAAAGTAAAAAAAAAAACAAATTTCAATATGTTTTATTCATTGGTTATTATCGAGTATTGGAAACTAAATCAGTTCATAACACAGTTCTAAAATATAATATCAATGTTTAAAGAAAAAATTTTTTTTTTTCAGATTTAGAGAAAAAATTACAAGCTAAAAAAAAAACTAAATAATAAACGATACATATTTCTGAATAAAGGCAGTAAATGAAGACCCATACTTAAATTTATGTTTTTTTTAATATTTACAATTTCCAGTCTTTAAATCCCAATTTACATTAAAATTTTTTTTGGCTCACATACCAATTAATTCATTCAATAAAAGGTTAATATTTGGTGAAAGAGAAAAAAAAATGACTGGACATAAATAAGTAAAATTTTAACCGTATTACATAACCACTGGAGCGACAGCGCAATTTAAAACTTTTTTCTCCGATTGCTTGAGATATTTTGGAAATCATTTTGAATATTTTCCGTCCACATTAAAAAAAAATCATATCTTAATATGGAGACACACAAACTGATTATAATTCTATATAGCCAACGAATTCACCTATCTTTTGTCGATTATCACACATTCGTAGGATTTATGAAAAAAATATTATAAAATCATAAACTTCTACTTAATTGCTTATAAATAAGGGAAAATTTGCCAAAATTGGCAGCAAAGCAATCCGAGGTATTTTAAATAGTGCCATATTGTGACAAAAAGCGCTCCAGTGGTTAAAGGATATTGTGACTTTTTGTCACCAACTCAGATTCACAGCTTTATATGTCTTGATGATAATCGACCTTTTTACAAAGGATTCATACTAGAAAAAACGGCTTAAGGTGTGCAGTAGTATTGGTTAACAATATTCAGTGGAACCCTCTTAAGACCAAGGTACCGGAAACAACAAACTTCTTAAGCAGAAACCATGTATGTGGGAAAAATTGGGCTAATTTTGAGCCGAGGGACCGGAAAAACCAAACCTCTTAAGCCACGAAACTTCTCAAGAGAGAACTTCTTAAGAGGGTTTCACTGTAGTTTGAATACGGAAAGAATTTGTTAATTTAGTTGATTTTTTGAAGGTGTGCAGTAGTATTGGTTAACAATATCGGCGACGCCAGGAAACACAGTCCCACCCAGTAAAAACTGCTGATAGCACATCTCTTTATTTCAATATCTGTTACTTGTTAATATCCAATTTGTGGATATTAACAAGTAACAACGGGTTCATGGTTCAAATGAACAATTTTTCATAATGAGCAAAATAAAATACGATGCTTCACGCAGAAAGGGTAGAATTTATCAGTAGTTCGCTAATGTTCGTTGGTGGCTTGCCATGCCGCACTTCATTCCGGACGATGCTAAGGAATGGTCCCAACAAAACGTACGTTTTGAATTATAAAAAAAAACCACACAGAAATCCAAACGTTTCGCTCAGAATTAACATTTTTAAAAACTGTAAAACCACCCCATCCGTTTTTTAATCTGACATTTTCAACATAACCTAACCTATCATGCAGTTTGTTTGATACAGTTTGTGTTTTAATGAAACATTTTGTATCACATATCGATCGTCCAGTTGATTAGTCAGACATTAAAAAAAAATCGAAATTTGAATGAGTATGCAGTTACAATATGTAAAAGTGTATCCTCTATCTGGTACAATCAAAGATATTGAAATATAATAGATGTGCTATCTGCAGTTTTTACTAGGTGTCGCCGATATTGTTTACCCATTAACAAATAAACTAAATGAACGAATAAACCAAACGATCGTTAAACTAAATGAACGAATTCTTTCCGTATTCAAACTATATTGTTAGCCAATACTAATGCACACCTTCAAAAAGTTAACGAAATTAACAAATTCTTTTCGTATGCAAACTACCCTGATTAGGTCGTAGTCCGCCGACACTTGCGTGGACATCATATCATATCTCTTTTGTATTTGAATATCTTTGGGTATAATAAATACTCAGATTGCTCATAAACACCACCAAATCAATTATAACACAGATTGTAGTGAATTAAACAAAATTTTGAAGTTTTCTGGGTCACTAGTAGGGTATTTCAAAATGTCATACTAAGGTACCGGACCTGATGTTATTTTATAGCATATTTAATATGTAAAACACAGACACGTATAAATAATATTTGATTTATGGTGAGTGTTCGAATCTCAAAACCTAGTATTTGGAGATGTCTGATTAATCAACTGGATGATTGATATACGACATCCTCCTACAGGGATAACTGCCGATGAATCACATACGACAGTCGCAAAACATTAATAATCCACATACTCAATCTCAAAACCTAGTATTTGGAGATGTCTGATTAATCAACTGGATGATTGATATACGACATCCTCCTACAGGGATAACTGCCGTTGAATCACATACGACAGTCGCAAAACATTAATAATCCACATATCGGAGGAATGAACACAGTTGTCATAAATTTAGATATTTTTGACACATGCGTCATAACTTTTAAACAGAAATTAACAATTTGCTCATTCCATGATTTAAATATCCCAATTTGTCAAATCAACGATTCAAATGAAGATTTGTCACAATCTATGGTTCTAAGGCTGCCTTTACACTCGTAAGTTTTTTCTCGTAAGTCGCTCACGTAGGCGATTTATGACCAAATTACCAATGTAAATGACACCAAAAGTCACTTAACGTAAATTATAGCAAGTTATAGAAGTTTTTATATCGCGAGTTTCTTGACAGGTCTAATTGCGTCCATGCGAACTTCCAGCCTTTTCACAGCTTATAAAATCAGTTTGATAAGTTAACTTCTAATTGACCGTTTACGCGTGGGCGCGCGCGTCTTATGCGCATGCGCGAGAAAATAATTCGAAAATTTGACCAAAAACTGTTTGTCTGCGATTTTGGCCCTTCTATGTACAGAATTTGTATAAAGAACAGGGTCAGAATCGCTTGCGCCAACATTACTCTATGAGATGCGTAAAAGTTTCATTCACCTTGCAACACCAGAATATTTTTAAACGATTTTATCTGTGACTTAGAAATGTCGTAGAAATGTGAACGTGTTTCAGTCAATATAATATACGATAGCTCAAAATTAACCTGTTGAGGTCCCGGCTTTTTCCAGAAAAACACGGAATTTTCACGATCTTCAATTGAATGTTTTGTGGATTAAATTTAACCTATCGTATATTTTATTGACTGAAACACATTCCTAGAACAATAAACTATTTACCAAAATAACATTACTTGCGTAATTACGTAAATTGATAGGTTTTATGATGTTTTATTCGAGGTACACGCATGTCACGCATCGGCAATGTGACGCGGCCGCCAAAATGACAGTTGGAGATGCCCACAGACAAAAATTATTTTTAAATATTGTGTGGCTACTAAGCGAATGAAATCTTTACCCATACCATAGGGAATGTTGGCGGCAGTGATTCTGACACTTCCTTTACCGATTTTGTACATAGAAGGGTCAAAATAGTAGAAAAAAGATATTTTTTTTTCGCGCATGCGCAGAATCTTTTTACATCCAAATTTAATATAAATTATTCGAAGTGACTTGTCTCATTGCGGGTTTCTCTATGGTAAAGTACGATAATAGAGCAAGCGTTTCTGACATTGTTCTTCATACACTTTCTGTATACATAAGGGTCAAAATTGCAGTTCAAAGTGCCGCGCCACCTCGCGGACACCGGTGTCCGAACGGCCCACAACGAGTTAATCCAAAAAACATTTAATTCAAAATTCAAATTGGTGCTTTTTTAGTGAATTTTCGTGGCCTTTGACTGGTTAAGAGACTTGCCGTAAGAAATGGTACAAAAATGAGCCATTGCGAGACGTAAAAAATTAAAAGACAGTTGTTTTCGTAGGATTTGTTTCATATAAAACTAGTATTTATTTATACTTATTTAAGTTTTCTGAAAATGAGTATCCTTCTATTTAATTATGGATCCAATCCTTTCTAATCTCAATGCTTCTGTTTTTAACATTACATATATGAATTCTAAGTCGGTTGCTGTCAGGTAGCTGTCATTTGGATAAAAGGAAAGAACTCCATTAATTCCGCCGTTAAAGGCACAAAAGCGCGTGGAGAATTGTTTAAATCAAGTCAAATTCTAATTCAACACTTTATTTGGACCTTTTCGTCTTTACTAACAAAATCGTATAAATTTGACAGCAGCAGACCGTTGTTGACAGGAAACCATCTTACCAAATAAATTTACAGATGTAAACAGTCACTAACGTTGCTGTGAGCACTTTCACGAGTTGAATTTACGAACAAATTCCGTGAGCATTAATTAATTTTATGAAATGGAAGCATGGACGCTTACTGAAGAACTAATTAGGCGGCTTCAGGCATTCGAGATGTGGATCTACAGAAGAAAACTTAAAATAAGCTGGATGGACAGAGTTACGAATGAAGATGTTATGGTTCAGATGAATAAAGAAAAAGAAGTTATTAAAACTATAAAAATCCAAAAACTTTAATATCTTGGACACGTGATGTGACATCCAGAGAAATATGAGATCTTGCATCTCATAATGCAGGAAAAGATTGCCGGGAGACGGGGCCCTGGAAGAAGGAGAACATCATGGTTGAAAAACCTGAGACAGTGGTCGGTCTACTGTAGTGTTCCGGGCCGCAGTAAGCAAAGTCCGCATAGCCAACATGATAGCCAAAGTCCGTTGAGTGGATAGGGCATAAAAGAAGAAGATTAATTACTACAAGTCGGATGCATATGTAAACGCTCCTGTGAGTAACTTGTCAAAAACTTAGGTTAACCCGTCAAAGCCCAGGAAAAACACGTAAATTTCCTAACAAAGCACCACTTTGAATTTTGAATTTAATGTTTTGTGGATTAATTTTGAACTATTGTATATTTTAATGACCGAAACACATTCCTAGAACAATAAACTATGTACCAAAACAATATTACTTGAGTTAATTATGTAAATTGATAGGTTTTACGATGTTTTCGTCAAAAAACACGCATCGGACTTTGACAGAAAGAATCGCGGCAAATTTAACAAATTTGCCACAGAAAAAATCATTTAAAAATATTCTGGGGTTGCCAGGTGAATGAAATTTTTGCCAATGTCATGGGTAAATGTTGGCGCAAGCGATTCTGACCTTGTCTTTCATACAAATTCTGTACATAGAAGGGTCAAAATCGCAGACAAACATATTTTTTTCAAATTTTTTTCCGCGAGCATGCGCACAAACCGCGTGTGGATTTGCGTCTTCGGCCAATAAGAGGTTAAGTCGTAAATTTTACTTATGAATGTAAAGCTAGCCTAAAAATATAAGTTCTAACATGAAAAACATTTCACTCAGAACGATCACTCTCTTAAATATGAATAAATCACGAAAACAAAACCATTTGCCAAAAACAAAGCGCAGAAATTAGCACAGCCCATTGTTTTAAAAGTGCGAATTCTCTTCCTAAATGGTCAGGATGATGTTCTTCCTGTGCAGGAACACGGCGATGGAGAGCCACAGGATCAGGGCGAGGGCGTTCATGGCCAGCAGCTCCATGTGCGAGGGGTACTCCAGGCTCCAGTCGAAGGGGAACTTCTTCTTCATGAGTTCCGACCCCATGTACAGCAGCAGGGCATTGCGTCCCGCGTAGTAGAAGGGCCGCCCGCCCCATATGGACTGCATGTCGATCAGGACGTAGAGAACGGCCTGCGGAGAAGTCAATATTAATTAATGATGGATACATATTTTTTTACATGAATAGAGTCCCAACTGCTCCTGTCTGGAGCCAGTGGGACTATGGCATCCCCAATTGGGATATGTTGTGAGGCTGAAGGTAGTAGGGAGGGAAAGTGGATGGGGAAGAGGAAGGTCGGGAAGTACCTGGCTATTCAGATCTGGTCACCAAACACGGCTAAAGCCATTTCAAGCAACGTTTCAATTCTGAATAGTGGTCTTACACCAGGGCGATAGAGAGTATCTTCCACTCTGGAACGTGCCGCAAATATACTATATATTATTTTAAATGAATAAATTGTGAAATAACACAAATTAATCAAATAAAATTTATTTGCCATGCCGGGATTCAATCTCCCGACCTTCGGAGTGCGAGTTAAGAGCTTTACCACTGGACTACGCCAGCCGTCATATTACATAGGGCGCCATTCTTAGCCATAGATAAAAATACATAAAAAAAAACTAATGCCGTTAGCCATCACGCCGTCCGCAGGAGTAGGCAGAGAGGACGGACCGCCAAACAACTCGGTCTTGGCACACACTCCTTGCCTCATTCACATTCATCTATTATTCAGACTCTTGACATGGGCCCGACTCAAGTATCTGATTCATTTGATCGTGCCATGTCTTCCTTGGGCGTGCCCGATTTCTACCGTTCACGTTTGGATCAGATATTCCATTTACAACTCCTTTCTTCATTAATTCATTCTGCATGCCCAAACCAACTAAGCGTCCCTTTTTTAATCTTACTTATTATGCTTACATTAGCTTTGCATTCTTTTCGGATCTCCACATTTCTCACACGATCATACACGATTTTACCACAACTACGCCTCAGGGATCCCATTTCTACAGCGTTCAGTCTACTTTCATCCTTCCTCTGCTAGTTCCATCCTTCACTGCCATACAAACAAGACTGCATTAACCCCTTGTTTGCCGGGGTAGTTGGGGTTGGTTGTCCACCAATTAGCGTTCGCAAAAAACGGCATCCATGACACCCAATGACATTTCGTGTCCAGCGATTCTGACAGTGTCCTTGAGAAATTTTGTACAATAGAAAGGTCAAAATCGGAGACAAAGGAATTTTTCCCGCACATGCGCAAGATCTGCGCACATTCCCGCGCTCCGGTAAATTATTAATATAAATTATTTGGAGTGACCAGGCGCATTGCGGTTTTCTTTATGGTAAAGGGCGATAATAGAGCAAGCGATTCTGACCGTGTTCTTCATACACTTTCTTTATACATAAGGGTCAAAATCGCGTGTAAATCTCAAACACACCGGTGCACGAACGGCATTCTAGCGGTTAAGAACGAATGTTGGGAGGACCTAAATATAAGTGGTTGGAAGCATGGAGGCAATCACCGCATCTTGTATTGTTTCATAATGCCGAATTCGATCTTGACGGGTTTATTTTACTTCACAAATAAAAATTATTCTGTTTAACCGGTCGAAGGCCAGGCCATTTCACGAAAATTCACTAAAAAAGCACCACTTTGAATTGAATGTTTTGTGGATTAATTTTGAGCTATTGTATATTTTATTGACTGAAACACGTTCCTAGAACAATAAACTAGGTACCAAAACAACATTACTTGCATTAATTACGTAAATTAATAGGTTTTACAATGTTTTAGTCGAGGAACACGCATAAATTGCGACGGCTAAAATTCGCGGCAAAAATGACATTTCTATGTCACAGATAAAATCGTTTAAAAATATTCTGGTGTTGCAAGGTGAATGAAATTTTTACGTGTCTCATGGAGTAATGTTGGCGCAAGCGATTCTGACCCTGTTCTTCATACAAATTCTGTACATAGAAGGGCCAAAATCGCAGACAAAAAGTTTTTGGTTGATAATTTTATTCAAATATTCTAATTATTTTCTCGCGCATGCGCACAATACGCGCGCGTCCGCCTGTCTCCGGCCTATTAGAGGTTAACCAACAGATTATCATCAAGGCACAAGTAAGATAGCCTCCCGTACGACAGGAGCCCGGCAGTCTAGTTTTGGAATTTCGATCATTCCCATCGCTATCATCACATTATGCAAATTACTCTATCGCTGCCGCTCATCGCTTTGCTAATGTTATTTCTTATTGTTGCAAACTATCTGACTCACCAATCGATTATATTGCCGTTACAAGAGTAAATCATAACAAAAAAAAATATTACGAGTGCCTGTGGTTCGTTCCAAGTGCCAGCCGAGGGATTCAACTTACAACAAGCAACATAACCTACCATGAATACCTTTGTGACGTATCTTGCTATTTAGTTTTTGCCCACGACTTTGTCGAGATCCATGGACACTGCTCGCAAAGAGTCACATTTAGTTCCAACTCTAACCACGTAAGGTGGTGCCAGCAGCGTGCCTACCTCACAAGCATAGAACAGAAGAATCCAAAGGATTGGAGCAGATGTTTTTTGAAGATGATTGCAATTTTTCCACAGTGTCAGCGACCCTGAGGCAGTCTGAGATGAGTCTAGATAGACTGCATGAAGAGGATTGGAGCAGGACAGGAGAAACTGAGGATTAGAGGTGAAGGACCGCAGCCAGTAGAAAGCATTTATCGAGGATAACAAATCCGATGACAAAGATTGCTTAAATTCAAATAAAAGTCAGTAGTCAATACCTGTATGAAGAAGGCGATGCTAGAAGTGGCCAGGCAGTAGGTCAGAGACCAGAGGTTCTTGTTGATAGGGATGGGCCCCCCGTTCTTGGTGAATGTGCACAGCCCCCCGGCTAGCAGGCCAGTCAGGAGTGCCCAGAACAGCCAGCGGGACACTCTGGCCCTGCAAAATTCAAAATGATTAAGTAATGTAAAATATTCTATGTAATGCGTAACATTATTCAAGTTCAATGAACTTTTAATGAAGCACTTATCAAAGCAGACAAGTGATAAATTAGATACCCAAATTAATTTATGAATTAATAATACTTTATTCGAAATGTGTACTCCTTTTGTTCAAATGTTTGACAGATGCTTAGATGAACTAATAGAGTGAAGACACGTTGCTGAGACAACACACGTTATTTCAGGAAGCTATGTCCAGACATACTTTAATGGCCTGTTGACATAAATATTTTTTTAATGCAATCTTTTTCGTAAGCGGTTACATTTTTTGTTTGTTTATTACGAATATAACATGTCTTGCATTTTTATAGTGTCATTGGATAGATGTTGCAATTTTTCAAGTTTATTAAATTCAATGGGTAAATTTCTTCTTTTGAAATGATCGTCAAACCTTTTTGAATAAATACTTGCTTCACTAATCCCACAGATATAATACCCCTCCGCAACGTAAGCAGATATAAGCGTTAGAAATACGACAGCAGTCAAGTACAATAAGCATGTTTATACGTCAGCGCGTGTGTTTCCGTTATTGTTTTAGTTACATCCCTAAACCAAAAAGTAAAAGGTCGATAGTAGATCAAGCTGTACATCCCTATCAAGTTGTCTATAGAAATACATAACAAGAATAAGCTGTCAATCGCGTAGTTGACGAAAATATTTACCCGCTCAAATTTACTACCGGCGGCTCGTCCGCGCTCGACATTTTTAATTTTTATTAAATATTTTTATATGAAATACAAAAAAGTGAGGTGACAAAGTGTTTATTACACATATATACAATAGAATAAGTATTGTTGTTTACATAATCTGTGATTTTAGTACTGTTTCATAACGCTGATGGATTTCATACGTATTTATGCTCCGATTGTCATATGAGATCGGAGGAATCCAGATTTTGGACTTCCGCACAATAAGGGTGCCTAACTATACGGTAGAAAACGTTTCATGTACCGCATTATGGTCAAGTTCATTAGTCCGTTGCTAACCACCGTTCGTATCGTGACAGACATTTCGCTCTAGGCCGAAGTGTTATTTACCCTATCGTTACATAAAGTGTAAATCATACAGTATTCTATCGCATACTTTATGTGAACTCATGACTCAAACTTTACCGTAGTTCTAATAATCGAATAGAAAAATCTATGGAAACATCTATGACTGCCACCAAACGGAAACCAAGGCATCAAGAAGACACAACAACCGTGAGTACCACTTAATTGTGATTTACCTTTCTTGTTTGGTGGTTGGGCATAAGTTATATCGAAGTCCATAAGCGTCTTAGCAAAGAGTAGCCGCAAGGTTATTTCTCATCCCCGTGCCATCATGCACGATTCAAGTACCGTTTTCGTTGTCATTTTTACATTTTTTTAATGTTTGCATTCTAAATTTTAATATTTACAAATGTTAATATTTATTTGTAATATAATAATTCGAAAACTTATTTTGTAACCTTTCTAAAACAGTTTTTACTATTCGACTACGTTCAGAAATGTTTCATTTATAGAGTTTTAACGTTTTTATGAATCGGTAATAACACAAAGTTTTCGTAAAATGTCTTTTCATTTGAGACATTATAAGTGAATATTCGCGAAAATTCGGATGGGTTAAAAAAAAAGAGTCTGTTACTTGAAGTGACTTAAGCCATTTTTAGTGACTAGATCTGAATAACCATCCTTTTGCCCGTCTCTTTTCCCCTCCGACTCACAACATACCTCAATTGGCTTGCTATCATCCCACTGACTTGGCACAGTTGAGACTCTTGTGGGGTGTTCACAGAAAACAATAACATGAAAGAACTCCATGGCTCATAATAAAAAAGGCGCTGTCAGTTGAAAATAGCTAGTCAGAACATTGACCTAGAAATACACAACACAAAAATTGCAAATTGCATAAAATGATTTTTTTTAATATTCTAGATCTGGGACTTCTCGGTGTAAATACTGAAATGAAGAAACTGAAAAATAAACTAGTTTGTTATCTATTCATATCCATAATGATGTATGTAAATGATAGGTCATGTTTATAGGCAAATAGACTGACCACAGAACAAATGACACAAATATTTCTTGTTAAATTAATGTCACATGATAATGACTCAGAAATAATGATTTTCTAGGTATCTTATATTACCAATTGATTTTTAAAAATTTTGTTCGCTGGTGTGGAGGGATAGAGAAAAACAGAAGAAGGGTATTAAGGCGATCCAATAGTTCAGGAAAAAATCGAAATCGGAATTCACGCCCTTTATGGGAGGAGTTTAAAAATACTTGAGAAAAAGCTTTTGGAAAGGTTGGAAAAGGTATTTGAGATTTTATTTTTACAGGTTGATTTCGTAAAGGCCTGTAAAAAATATTAATTCCTGTTTTACGCATTGTTTATTGTGAGAAAACTGAAATTTAAAATTGAATTCACGAAACTAAGCGACGCGGAATAACACGACCGTCTCCTACGCCGGTTGGGGCGGGACTGATACGAAATAGGTAGTGCCCAGTGCATGGTTCTTGTGCCCATGCCATAAGGGTCATTTCAATAATCCAAATTCATAGAGTGCGGGCCGTATTGATTGATGTCAAAAATATCAACGAGAAAATGCATATTTTATTTTATTTTGGGAAGATTGGGTGTAAATATCAACTTTTTTTGCGATCATTATAAAATAAACTGAATTTGCCACATTAAACAATAAAACCATAACCGAAAAGGGGTTTATAAATAGGACAGTTTGGTCTTGAAAGTGTGTTTTTTAGACCTTATACTTTATTTTTTTATAGGCTTATTAAAAGACTTATAAAAAAAATGACCGATATTCTTAAGGGCCAAGGTATGTTCTACACGCAGTATTTAATTAAAGCATCTACAATACTTCTAAGCGATCAAATTTTCAAAACAAAAACATATGATTTTGTATGATTTTGCATTATTTACTATGGCTTCATCTTAACCTGTTATGCCGGAGACGCGAATCCACGCGCGGTTTGTGTGCATGCATGCAGAAAACATTTCGATTTTTTTTTTTTGTATGAAGGACAAGGTCAGAATCGCTTGCGCCGACATTTACCTATAATATAGGCAAAAATTTAATTTTTCCTGGCAACCCCAGAATATTTTTAAGAGAGCAATGTATTAAGAGAGAGGGTCATTAAGAGAGTTATAATGAGAGATTGAGATATAAGAGAGGCATAGTGAGAAAGAAGATTAAGATATTATAAGACAGGTGTATGATAGATCCATAGAGAGAGTAGAGTAATAAGAAAGATTAATATTAGAGATAGGTGTATTAAGATAGATATGTTGAGAGAGAGGAGTATTACAAGAGATTAAGAGAAGAAAGAGGTATAATAGGAAATGGCGTGGCCTTTGATCGGTTAACCTGTCAAAGGCCACGCCATTTCACGAAAATACACTAAAAAAGCACCACTTTGAATTTTGAATTGAATGTTTTGTTGATTAATTTTGAGCTATTGTATATTTTATTGACTGAAACACGTTCCTAGAACAATAAACTATCTAGCAAAACAACATTACTTGCATTTATTACGTAAATTAATAGGCTTTACGATGTTTTAGTCGCGGAACACGCATTAGTTGCGATGGTTAAATTCGCGGCAAAATCTGACAGGTCAATGTCATAGACGAAATCGTTTTAAAAATATTCTGAGGTTGCAAGGTGAATGAAACTAGTGGCTATATCATCTATGATGTTAGCGCAAGCGTTTCTGACCGTGTTCTTCATACAAATTCTGTACATAGAAGGGCCAAAATCGCAGACCAAAAGTTTTTGGTCGAAAATTTAATTCAAATATTTGAATTATTTTCTCGCGCATGCGCATAAGACGCGCGCGCCGGCACGTCTCTGGCCTGTCTCCGGTTAAGAGGGTTTCACCGTAGTATTAAGAGAGATTAAGATAATTTTTTTTTTTATTGAACACCTCCCAAGAGTCTCAGCTGCTCCCGTCTGGAGCCAGTGAGACTATGGCATCCCCAATTGGGGTATGTTGTAAGGCTGTAGGTAGTGGGGATGGGAAGGAGATGAGGAAGGTAGGGAAGTACCTGGCTATTCAGATCTGGTCACCAAACACGGACAAAGCCATCTCAAGCAACGTTTCAATTCAGATATAAATGGAGAGTAGTAGTATTAAGAGAAATTAAGATAAGAGAGGTGTATTACTTGGCATGCGAGTAGGCCAGCAGCACCCTGGCTGCCTGGGCTCCCAGCTGGACAACCAGGGCACAAGTCAGGGTGCCCAGGAGACCCTCGGGGTCAAAGGGTACAGTGGTATGGTACAGCTCCTTGAAGGTGCCACCCTTGTAGAGGTGGAGGGGTCCAAACACGGCCCTAAAAATAGACACATAAACATACATAAGTTTATTTTGGTTTGATAATGTACACAACAGAAAAAGGGTTAACAAAAAACTTTTTTTTTTTTAATAATACATTGTAGGCAAATAGTAGAGAGCCTATTGTGGATGTGTAGCTCTTCCGGAATTGATACATTTGTGCGTTTGGTTGTTCATTGAATCCCAAGCATTCTATCTTTCGCTGGCTCTAATGCCCCGTTCGATCGGGTAAGTATTTTAGTCGAGAGCGAGTATTTTAGTAACTATGTGTCCGAACACCATCATTTAGTAGTAGTAAGTAGGAACATTTTGGTCAGTCAAGTGGCGAGTTACTCGCTATTCTACTAAATTACTTGCCCAATCAGAACGGGGCTTAACTCGTTGTGGGCCGTTCGGACACCGGTGTCCGCGAGGTGGCGCGGCATTTTGAAATGCAATTTTGACCCTTATGTATACAGAAAGTGTATGAAGAACAATGTCAGAAACGCTTGCTCTATTATCGTACTTTACCATAGAGAAACCCGCAATGAGACAAGTCACTTCGAATAATTTATATTAAATTTTCCGTAGTCCGGGATGTAAAAAGATTCTGCGCATGCGCGAAAAAAAAATATCTCCTTTCTACTATTTTGACCCTTCTATGTACAAAATCGGTAAAGGAAGTGTCAGAATCACTGCCGCCAACATTCCCTATGGTATGGGTAAAGATTTCATTCATTTAGTAGCCACACAATATTTAAAAATAATGTTTGTCTGTGGGCATCTCCAACTGTCATTTTGGCGGCCGCGTCACATTGCCGATGCGTGACATGCGTGTACCTCGAATAAAACATCATAAAACCTATCAAATTTACGTAATTACGCAAGTAATGTTATTTTGGTAAATAGTTTATTGTTCTAGGAATGTGTTTCAGTCAATAAAATATACGATAGGTTAAATTTAATCCACAAAACATTCAATTGAAGATCGTGAAATTTCCGTGTTTTTCTGGAAAAAGCCGGGACCTCAACAGGTTAAGAGTCTCATACATAATATAAACTGTGATAAAAAAAATGTATCCTTCCTACAACATGGGTCCTCTCCACAAAAAAACCCTCCACACAGCATCCCAGATGACATAGGCCCTGAGGGAAATTGTTTTCCTAAGGGCCTCCTGTGTGGAGTTAATGTAAAAAAAATAAATTATATCACCTGTCAATGACACCTGCAACGCCGCCAGTGCAGTTTCTCGTATCGGTGGAATTCGGCCCGCGGGTAGCCCCGTCGTGCAGGCCTCCCGGGCCGAGGTAGCCCCGGGGGCAGCCCTCCGTCCGCACTCCCAGGGATACAGCCACGTGAATGGCCACCAGACTGATCGTGAAGGCCCATTGGCGCCATGTGGAGCGGAGGTCGCGGAATATCGCTGTGCCTGGAAAAGAAAGAGGTCATTTTAATACATATTTAACTAACTATATTAACAGTTCTGTGAACAGTGGACCTCACATACAAAAACAAATGCTTCTAATTTCCTCTTACGCTAGCTTTTTACTTGTAAGTTATTTCCCGTAAATCGCTCACGTAAGCTGTTTTTTTTAAATGTTAAGAGGGTATTACCAGAGAAAACCAGAAATATGTCGTTTTTAAATCAGATTTTAGACGTATTGACTCTTTTCCACAAATAATTATAAATGGATTACGAAATCTAGCATTCGCATGTTTAAATTTTGAGAAAAATTGTTTATTTTTAGTATAATAAGGTTATACCATAGGTCGTTGGCAGATTTGCTAAATTTTCAAAAAAGATTATGTATTATACCACACCTATTTCAAATCATATAATCATGCAGTAACATAAATCAATACATTATTTCGGTATCGCATGTTTTAAAATTTTAATTTAAATAAAATCATTAAAAAATATTTACATACCTGTGTTTCTTGACGAAAATTGGTCCGTTTGTGTATTTATTTGCGCACTTACAAACTAATATATTTCAGATTTTTTTACATTCTTATTTAACTTAGACATTATTTCAATAGTTTTATCATCACACCTTTCAGCATTTTTGGATGTAGGTATAAATTAAAGCAAATTTGGAATGAAATAAAATCGATATTGAGTTATAATTTTAAAAAGCTGGTATGGAGAATAATTAATCTTTCTCATTGTAACCACCCTGCACGATCGTAAGAACAACTTTCGATGAAATGTGGATATTAAACGTAAAACGTAACGTTAGGTTAAACGCTCTTAAATGCCAAATGCACTGTAGATATTTAAGCATTCATTTCACGGTATTGGTAAAAAAACCTTCCTAAAGTTTTTTACTTGATATTTACAAATCAATTTTTGTTAGCAAACTGCCTCATTGAGAATTTGTTAAAATGGTGAGTCTTGAAAATCTTGCAAAGTGGCCCTCAACATCCCTGATTGCTTCGAGAACTATCACACAAAATTATTTTTTTAGTATATATATAATAAAAAAAAAAATTATGCCAATAAGATTGACCAATGTACAATTTTTTATAATCGAAATAAAAAAAAAAAAAAACCCTTTTTTTTAAATCATTTTTATATCCACATTTAATCATATTAACCGGTTGAGAAAATTTGACACATTTAGGGGACAAACATCCGATTATCGTTAAGAGTAAATTTGACCCTTTTAGGGGACAGCTAGTACGGTCTCATAAAAATCATTACATCTCCCTTACTCTCATGACGAGAAATGTGATCTAAGCAGTGTTAGAAAGAAATAACACTACGCTACGATTTGAATTCCATAGATATCCTCAAAAAAAAGAAATTAGGGTAGGGTGGGGCAAAGATCCGCAGTGGGAAATGATCCGCACCGTCAATTTAAAATGATCGCTTAATATTGTCGTGGTTTTAGACACATTTTTATGCTGGCAACATTGATAGAAGACGACTCACAAAAGTTACATGGCGTCCGACCGGCACAACAAAAACAATGAGGTTAGAATTCTTTTTACTTGTTTTGATGTAATAATCCGTAGGTCATCTTCAGTTGAAAATGTAATTTACTATACGCTTTGCTTACTTTTTTACTGGTTCAATTCCATAATTCAGGTTTTGAAAGGCGATCTATGGACAATAATTTGGCCAAATGCGCATTTCTTGTTTTTAGATTAATTTAATTTAAATTAATTAATACCCGCATCTGCGGACGTTTACCCCAAACAGTGGGGCAAAGGTCCGCAAAGGCAATGTTGTCTACCTTTCCTTTTTTTTCCTAAATGGTGCTTATTTCGCTAGTAATAAAATGGTATATTGTAGCACATAAATTAAGATTTCCAGTGAAGCCAAAACCTGCAGGACCTTTTACTTATTGGGTGAGAAAAAAGGTTGAAACCTAAAATTGCGGATCTTTGCCCCACCCTACCCTATTCGGATTTATGACGTCAAACTTCCACCAGAACAATGTAAGGTGAAAATTTTTAATGTTTGCATTCAAATTTTTTATATTTCAAAAATAACATGCTTAGGGAACGTACCCATACTACGTGACACGTTTAGGGGGGGGGGGGGTCTTCAAAATGTCACGCTCCATACAAATGAGCGGCGGATTGCTTAGGATTTTGGTCACCGGGGGGGGGGGGGGGGGGAAGTTTATGGGTACGTTCCCTTACTTCTAATAATACAATTTGAAAGCGTATTTAATCGCCGTTTCAAAAACAGTTTTTAGTTTTTGGATACATTCAGAAATATTCAAATTATTTTGATTTTATTGGAATGCGGAAATACTCAAGAATTCGCCAGCCATAGATATCTTTTTTATTAGCAGAGTCAGTAATTTAATATCAAATTTAGAAGGGTAAAAATTTTATTTTAAAAAACAAAATATATTTTTTTACATACCTTGATTCAGTACACAAGTAAATTAAAAAAAAAATATTACGATTAAACTTGTAGTTTAAAAGTTATATTAGATTTAGTACACCACTAAATATTTAAAATGTTTGGTACAAAATTAATTCAGATGTGAAGGACAATTTTTTAGCTTATCAATTCGGAGGCCAATGGGTTAAAATATGTTAAATTAAAATACTTTACACAAGATTCAACCTCAAACCCGGAAATTGGTAAATAGATAATGAGAAATCGTCTTTGCAAACTTTGACATCTCATATCTCAGAACAAGGTGAAGTGAAGTTGGAATCCTATCCAAATGAAGTGACGATATGTACACAGTTGACATTTCGTTGCCTTAAGGGCGCCTTCCATTGCGAGCGGAAAAGAGTAGAGCGGAGCGGAGTGGGAGCTGAGCGAAATAGTTTTGACCATCCATCAAAAAAGAGTCACTTAGAAGATAGGTGTTTGCCTTCCACTGCCTGTGCGAGAGAAATGAGCGGGGCGAGCGGAGCGAGGTCAATGAAAAATGAGAAATAGTTTTGCCCTTCCATTGAAAACGAGTCAGTATCGCTTTGTTTCGAAGTGAACGGAGTGATTTTTGGGATGTCGAGTACTGATTCTAGTGAATATGATTCTGACAGCATGTATGCAATGAAAAAAATGTTACGTATGAATTAAATGTACATTTATAAAAAGAATCTCACCTCAAATATGTAAAAACTTAAAAAAAATAATTTACTTTCTTATTTCCGCCAATATCATCTCAATAATGGTTTTCTAAGCCGAATTCTTTATGTTGACAATCTTTGCTAGTCGTATCCTATAAACGAAATTGGCAAACGGCTTCAATAAACACCTCCATCTCGACAAAAACGCAGCGAGGCAATTGAATTGGCTACAGTTCTTGAGCGGAGTCCGCTAGAAACTAGTCGGCGATGGTGTGCGCGAGCGGTCTCTTTCGGACCTATTTTAACAAGTTCGGTCCGCTCCGCTTTCCTCGTTCCTGATGGAAGCACTTGTATACAGTTAACGTGTGCGCGTCGAGCGGAGATCGTAAGGAGTCCGCTCCGCTCGCATTAGCGGAGCGGACTCGTTCGAAACTATTTAACTCGTTTAGTCCGCTTCGCTGGCCTCGTTCTTGATGGAAGCACTTGTATGCAGTTAACGTTTGCTAGTCGAGCGGATTCCTTAATGAGTCCGCTCCGCTCGCAGTGGAAGGCGCGCTTTAGTTTGTATTTGTCCAACAGACCATTAGAAAATTTTACAGGAGAAGGTTTTCTTTCATTATTTCAATGAAACACTATCCCCTCCGAAAATCGCAAATATTCACTGATAATGTCTCAAACGAAATGACAGTTTTACAAAAACTTTGTGTTATTACCGCTTCACAATTAAAGCTCTATAAATGAAACATTTCTGAACGTAGCCGAATAGTAAAAACTGTTTTAGAAAGGTTACAAAATAAGCTTTCAAATTGTTATATTACAAATAAATATTAACATTTGTAAATATTAAAATTTAGAATGTAAACATTAAAAAAATGTAAAAATGACTCACGTGATGTTTTTATGTGAAAACGGTACTAAAATCACAGATTATGTAAACAACAATACTTATTCTTTTGTATAAATGTATAATAAACACTTTGGAAAAAATTCGGTGTTTGGGCGAAATTCCGAAAAAATAAAACTAGTTATTTTTATACTAATTTGGGGTCGGGGAATCCGAATCTGAAAGAATTAGGCGGCGGCAAGCAATATTAACTGAATTACACGACTTTAAAATTTTCTATACACACACACATGAAAATAGTCATTTCGGAAGCATTTTGACACACGAAGTACGAAGATCATAGAAAAACAAGAAATGTACAAAAACATGTGCCGGCAGTGATACCAGCTCTCAAAAATATTTATCCCTATATCAATAACGTAAAACTTTCCGACACGATAATTCCTCACATAACACATTAACCTGATGAATTACGACTATCTCAACGGCCGTATTCTTAAACCAAAAGTATGAAAATTCGTAGTCTTAAAAATGCGTAACCTAACCTAACCTAACGCTAGGTTTGTGTAACATGGTTTGTGCCCCTTTATAGCGCCTGCTCGCGTCCCTAACCTAACCTAACGCTAGGTTTGTGTAACATGGTTTGTGCCCCTTTATACCGCCTGCTCGCGTCACGGCAAAAAAACATCCCTGTTTTCAAGTAGTTTAACGGCTACGCTAGGTTTGTGTAACATGGTTTGTGCCCCTTTATACCGCCTGCTCGCGTCACGGCAAAAAAAATCCCTGTTTTCAAGTAGTTTAGCAGCTACGCTGGGTTTATGTAACATGGTTTGTGATAAAAAAGTGAGTAAAATTTATAAAAAAATAAGTACTTAAAATATAAACATGTTATTTTACGTTATTGATATTACTGCTTAATGGCAACACTTAATTTTGTGTGGTAAAAACATCTATGTTATCTTGTTTTTCTATGATCTTCGTACTTCGTGTGTCAAAATGCTTCCGAAATGACTATTTTCATGTGTGTGTGTATAGAAAATTTTAAAGTCGTGTAATTCAGTTATAATATTGCTTGCCGCCGCCTAATTCTTTTAGATTCGGATTCCCCGGCCCATAGTTAGTATAAAAATAACTAGTTTGATTTTCTAGGAATCAGAATGTTTCCAAAATGGCTATTTTCCTGTATGTGTATAAAAATTTTTAAAGTCGTGTAATTCAGTTAATATTGCTTGCCGCCGCCTAATTCTTTCAGATTCGGATTCCCCGACCCCAAATTAGTATAAAAATAACTAGTTTTATTTTTTAGGAATTTCGCCCAAACACCGAACTTTACCCAACACTTTTGTCACCTCACTTTTTTATCATTTCATATAAAAATATTTTATAAAATTTAACAATGTCGAGCGGCCGCAGGCAATTTGGCGGGTAAAAATATGTGACAACCGCGCAACTGACAGAATATTCTTGTTATGTATTTCTATGGACAACTTGATAGGGATGTACAGCTTGATCCACTATCAACCTTTTACTTTTTGTTTTAGGGATGTCACTAAAACAATAACGGAGTTAAAACGATTTCTATGGAGACACACGTGTTGACGTATAAACAATAAACACGCTTATTGTACTTGACTGCTATCGTATTTTTAACGCATATATCTACTTATGTTGCTGACCGGCTATAATAGGTATTTAAGATAAAGCTATTTCCGTAAAGGTAAAGGTCTCATCAGTTTAAATAACTCTTAGTTAAGTGAATAAATATTATTTTTTTACACTTTATTTTTAATTTTAAAGTGGAGATTGAACAAAAACTAAAATGGTCTGTTGGACAAATAAGAACTGAGGCGACGAATTTGTCACACTAGAATGGGTCACTTCTTTGACTCATTCATTCAACAGCTCGGCTATAGAACGATTTGCCGACCTATGTGTTTCCTCCATCCTCCAACATGGGTCTCTTCAAGACCAATGTTCATCCTTCCTCTCCTCAAAAAGACCCTCTACACAGCATCTCAGATGACATAGCCCCTTAGGGAAATTATTTTTCTCAGGGCATCTTGTGTGGAGTTTTTTTTTTTTTTTTACATTAACTCCACACAGGAGGCCCTGATGAAAATAATTTCCGTCAGGGCCTATGTCAACTGTGTGAAGGGTCTTTTTGAGGAGAGGAAGGAATGAACAATGGTCTTGAAGAGACCCATGTTGTAGGAAGGAGGAAACACAGAGGCCGGCAAATCGTTCCATAGCCGAGCTGTTGAATGAATGAATCGAAGAAGTGACCCATTCTCATGTGACAAATGTCTACCAGGTACACGCGTTTGGCGTGTTTCCCGACTATGCACCGGTGCCGAAGGGATCAATGACGCTAGTTCCTTGGAGCATCTTCCATTGAAATACCGGTAGAACAAGGATAGCATTCCCACCCGACGGCTGTGCAATTGCAATCTGTCTGTTAAATTAAGATAATCTATCAAACGGACCGCCCGTTTCTGCACAGATTCGGGGGTTTTTTCAGGTATTTTGAGGCTCCAGACAGAGGTGGCTGCCAAATTCAACCGTGGGGCGCACTTGTATTTTGTACAGGGTTAGCAGTTGTGTACTAATAAAGTATCTGCGGGCCCTGTACAGTATGCCCAGTTTTTGAGAGGCTAACTTGGCTTCGACGGAGCCCCCATATCCGAGCTGGTCACTTAGAGTTACACTAAGCATATCAATGGAGGGCCTGTTCGGAAGATTGCTTCCGTTGAAGGAGACAAGAAGGAGTTAATGTAAATGTAAAATAGTTAATGTAAACAAAAAAAAAACTATCTTTAAATGGAAAGAAAACGCAGAAACAAATTTAAAGACAGATGAAACACAAAATGGCCGAGTTAAAAGAGGATTTCAGTCTCAGTCAATGACCATCATGCCTTTTATCCGCAGGGGAGGGCAGAGATGATAGACCCACCACACACTCCTTGTTTCATTCAAATTCATACATGCTCTTCTGTTATTATGATTTTTGTATTTGATTCATATAATCTTGCTATGTCGTACTCACTGCTTCTAGAGGAAGACAAAATCAAGATACTTACCAGGGGTATAGCTGATAGAAGCGTTCATCGCAAAGCACTCAAACCCGGCCACGATCAGATAGGAGAGTCCGAGTCGCTGCAAGACCCCGGGCAGCCGCAACTCCTCGATTATTCGTCCCTTGGAGCCGATGATAACTCCGAGGCACATAAGGATCAGAGATCTGCGTAACACCTACATGGAAAGTCAAAATATTACCATTTATTACTTGGCACTAGGCACTAGATATTATTGGCACTCGCTACTATCCCACTGACGAGAGGTTCTATATTTTGAAGGAATAAATACATCATAATGTTTCAAACACAGTCTGGGGTGTTTTGCACCCCATGCGAGTTAACCTCTTATTTGCCGGAGACGCAAAAAATATTTTGAAAAAAATGTTTATATGCGATTTTGACCCTACTATGTACAGAATTTGTATGAAAGACAAGGTCAGAATCGCTTGCGCCAACATTTACCCATGTTGTAGACAAAAATTTCATTCACCTGGCAACCCTAGAATATTTTTAAACGATTTTATCTGTGGCATAAAAACGTCAAATTTGCCGCGATTCTATAATTGCCGCGATTGCATAAAAATGTCAAAGTCGATGCGTGTTACTTGACGAAAACATCGTAAAACCTATCAATTTACGTAATTAACGCAAGTAATGTTGTTTTGGTACATAGTTTATTGTTCTAGGAATGTGTTTCGGTCAATAAAATATACGATAGCTCAAAATTAATCCACAAAACATTCAATTCAAAATTCAAAGTGGTGCTTTGTTAGGAAATTTCCAGGCTTTTTATGGCCTTTGACGGGTTAACTTAGGGTAAAAAAAATTTTTTAATTTAAAATTAATATATAAAACATTAAATTTATAATAAAAATAACCTACTCAAATGTGGATGCCATAATTCTATTGGATTCAGATTGAATCCTTGTGCGGAGATCAAATGAAAAAATTATACTTTTGCCGTACCTGCCAAAATGCCGTCCATCTTGTCATGGCTGTCCTGAGCCTAGTGTGCAGCGACAGGCAGAGGCTCACGCCCATGAGCCACGCGAACCAGGGGAACACCATGTCGGCCACCGTCAGTCCGTTCCACGTGGCGTGGCGCAGCTGCGAATAGCCGCCTCCGCCGTAGTTGACCAAGATCATCAGCGAGATGGTGATGCCGCGGAACACGTCGGCCGATAGCAGGCGGGTCGAAGCGCGACGGGTGGGGCTTGGATTAGCACCGAGGAGTTCGTCGCCTGATTCGCCCCTGGAAATAAATAAAAGAGGTTTTTTTTACATTAACTCCACACAGAAGGCCCCGAGGAAGATAATTTCCTTAACTCGTTGAATGCCGGGGTATGCCAGCAAAAAGCACCACCAATTAAAACGCGGCATTATGACACCACGTGACATTTCGTGTCTCGCGATTCTGACACTGTCCTTGAGAAATTTAGAACAATAGAAAGGTCAAAACCGCAGTTAAAGGAATTTTTCCCGCGCATGTGCAAGAACTGCGCACGTTCCCGCGCTCCGGTAAATCATTAATATAAATTATATGGAGTGACCAGGCGCATTCGGTTTTCTCTATGGTAAAGAGCGATAATAGAGCAAGCGATTCTGACCGTGTTCTTCATACACTTTCTTTTACATAAGGGTCAAAATCGCGTGTAAGTCTCACGACACGCCGGCGCACGAGCGGCACCTGAGCGGTGTCATCTGAGATGCTGTGTGGAGGGTCTTTTAAAGGAGGGGGAGGAATTAACATATGAAGAGAACCATGTTGTAGGAAGGAGGAAACACAGAGGCGGGCACAGCAGAGCTGTTGATCACAAGAATGATTCGAAGAAGCGACCCGTTCCCATGTAACAAATGACAACCGTGACTACACACCAATGCTCAAGGGATCAATGACGCTAGTTCCTCGGAACATCTCAGGTAGAACAAGGATAGCATTCCCACCCGATGCCGGTGCTCTAAAAGCTTGCAATCCGTTTGTTAAGTTAGGAATCTATCAAACGGACCCCCCCCCCCCGTTTTCTGCACAGTTGAGGATTTTTTCAGGTATTTTGGGGCTCCAGACCAGAGGTGGCTACCAAATTCAACCATGGGTTGCACTTGTGATTGGTACAGGGGTTAGCAGTTGGGTACTATTAAAGTTATTAGATAACAGACGTTATCTCCTGACAGATTTGTGAGATTTTTACATATTTACTGTCACATATTTTAGCCTAAGATAATTTTAAACACGAATTCCTGCAAGTATGCATGCTTATTTATTAATTTAATGTACGTTATACATAGAAAAAGCGGGTAAAGTTCGGTTTAGGGGCGGCATTCCTAGATAATAAAACTAGTTACTTTTATACTAACTATGGGCCGGAAAATCCGAATCTGAAAGAATTAGGCGTCGGCAAGCAATATTAACTGAATTACACGACTTTAAAATTTTCTATACACACACAGGAAAACAAGCCATTTTGAACGCATTCTGACACTACAAGTCATAGAAAAACAAGAAAGATGTAACACCACATAAAATTAAGTGTTGCCATTAAGCAATAATATCAATAACTAATTTAAGTAATTATTTTTTATAAATTTTACTCACTTTTGTATCACAAACCATGTTACACAAACCTAGCGTAGCCGCTAAACTACTTGAAAACTGGGATGTTTTTTTGCCGTGACGCGAGTAGGCGCTACGAAGGGGGCACTTTCTTTTCTATCACAAACCATGTTACACAAACCTAGCGTAGCCGCTAAACTACTTGAAAACTGGGATGTTTTTTTGCCGTGACGCGAGTAGGCGCTACGAAGGGGGCAATTTCTTTTCTATCACGAACCATGTTACACAAACCTAGCATAGCCGCTAAACTACTTGAAAACTGGGATGTTTTTTTGCCATGACACGAGTAGGCGCTACGAAGGGGGCACTTTCTTTTCTATCACAAACCATGTTACACAAACCTAGCGTAGCCGCTAAACTACTTGAAAACTGGGATGTTTTTTTGCCGTGACGCGAGTAGGCGCTATGAAGGGGGCACTTTCTTTTCTATCACAAACCATGTTACACAAACCTAGCGTAGCCGCTAAACTACTTGAAAACTGGGATGTTTTTTTGCCTTGACGCGAGTAGGCGCTACGAAGGGGGCACTTTCTTTTCTATCACAAACCATGTTACATAAACCTAGCGTAGCCGCTAAACTACTTGAAAACTGGGATGTTTTTTTGCCGTGACGCGAGTAGGCGCTACGAAGGGGGCAATTTCTTTTCTATCACAAACCATGTTACACAAACCTAGCGTAGCCGCTAAACTACTTGGAAACTGGGATGTTTTTTTGCCGTGACGCGAGTAGGCGCTACGAAGGGGGCACTTTCTTTTCTATCACAAACCATGTTACACAAACCTAGCGTAGCCGCTAAACTACTTGAAAACTGGGATTATTTTTTGCCGTGACGCGAGTAGGCGTTATAAAGGGGCACTTTCTTTTGAATCACAAACCATATTACACAAACCTAGCGTATTTGATGTTTCAAATAATTTATAAATAAAGATTATTAAAAAACATTACAGCTTATCATTTATTCATTATTTTTACAAAAAAAAAAATTTTAGGGGTATTTTCAAGTAATTTGCCGGTTTCTAGGGGTTTTTGAGTTTAGTTTAGGGATAAATATTTTTGGGAGTTGGCAACACTGACTTTCTTTTCTTAGTATGACTGGTTTATTTATAAAATGGCGGGCGTACTGACATAATCTGTTCGTGAAGTGAAATTTTACTTAACGTAATTGAAAATTAATTAGTTGTTCAATTTTTTTTTTTATTGCTTTCCGCACTTTTTTTCACCTTCCAGGATAAAGTTCTCAACTTAAAACGCGGTGAAAACATGTTTTTCTGCCAAAAAAAAGTGGTGCCCGGATCTGCATTCCTCCCTTATTTCGCTCTTAATTCAATTAGGTAATTCCACAATGCTACACAATCGCAATGCTATTAAAAGCAATAGGATAGATAAAATACAAGCATTGTTAATGGAAGCTAGTCTAACAACAACAAAAATATTACCTACCTTCTTAGAATTTGATTCCAAAATTCCGATTGTATGAGTCTCTTGTATACGCCTTTAACAGCATACCACAGAGTGGCAATGGCCAGCATGGTTACTATGGCCACCAGCAATGGTAGCATCGGCTCATCGGGCTGTTCGGTAACAGTGATCTTCGAACATTTATTATCCGTCACGTTCAACTGATATCTCCCATACTCCTGGAACCCAAAGGTCCCATTACAAATTTGGCCACCATCCCCGCTTATAACTTGATATTTCAGGGGCCATATTGTCTTCACAAGCATATCTTCCGAGCCATTTTTCACAAATACTCCTTTTATATAATCGCAGCCCTCGCATTCCGTGTATTGTTTCCAAAGGGAGACATTTTTGTCCGACGAAACGGTCAGACAGGCCTCGTCGTAAAACAGCGTTTTCGTGTTGCATTTCCGCTGGTAGAACATCACATTCTTGAAGTTCACCATTTTTGATACGCTATTGAATACTTTCAATGTATTTTACGCGATCTTGAACTAAAAAAACATGTCAAAAATATTGTTTATATTATCACGCACGACACAATAAAATGATTTACGATTCACAACTTTGTTGACAGCTCATGCCCATAGAGATTTAGAGAACGAACGGATCGTTGAACTTTTGTGGATTCGTCCATAGACAAAGAAATCTCAGAAAAACCGGGCTTGGTTGGTTCCAAGGTTCGTAGAAAATGTGGTGATTATTTTACTGACTACCGCACTTTTAGGCAGATCATGGAAATTACACTTCGTTTTAATAATTACTACAAGAAATAACTAATACCATAATAGGTGAACAAGTTGGTTCAAAACCGAGCTCTCAGAAATGTTTTTGGACTTCCATGGGACACCCATGTCAGAGACATCTATTCAGTTTCCGGTATTCTTCCAATCACAGTCCTTCCTAAACATGAAATCACAAGCACCATCCTACAAATTACCCAACAATCAACTCACACTAACATCAAGCCACTTTACAATCAAGACATCCACACTCACAATACTCGAAATAGCAATAAAATCCGCATACCTCAAACACACACTACAAAATATGGGATAAAATCTCTGAACTATGTGGCCTATACACTATATAATTCGCTACCAGATATGTACAAGGGAATTCAGCAAAATAAAAAAAATCAGAGTAATGCTTTAAAAGAATATTTTTTAAGTATGTATAAGGATGAAACTTTGTAATTTTCTTGTCATGTTTTAATTGTCTTGTCTCTTTTTTCTTCTTTTCTTTTCCATTAAGTTTGTAATCATCCATATCTGTATAACCTTGTTCCCTTTTCTTTAATTGTTTTCCATTGCTGTTTATTCTACTCAACCTGTCTTTTATTTTTCTTCTACATTGTATGTGAATCTTATATTTTAATATCCAAATTCCTATGTAAAATTTTAACTATTACCTCCCACCCATGATTTGTATGTTCCTCCTGTCCTAAAATGAGTTCTGTAACTCATCGAGATTGCTATAGCAAGAAATAAAAACAATAAATAAAGTAATTAATGCGCATTTAAATTGAAACGCAACATACAAAAAAACAATTTAAATGCCGGCAAAGAAATCATTTTATACGGGAAATGATGAACTTTGAATAAAAACGGAATTTTCTTGCATCATCTATCCAAACGTGACTTGTTGTCACCTTAATTTAGTATAATTTCCAAAATCTGAGCCTAATAAAAGTGAATAGATATTTACCGAAGATGTATTTTAACAAGGTTCGCTCGTACTGGAATATATCAGTGGTGGTCCGTGAGTTTTCAGTTAGCTAGAACGGAATAACATTCAAAGTTATAAAAAGAGAGTTATTTTAATAAAATAATAAGAAAAAAGATTTCTTTTCTTTTGAACAGATAATAATCAATTTCATTGTCCTATCTGGGCCTATGAATTGAAAGGTTTTGATCTGCATTATAATTTTTTTCTAAAATGGGTAGTGATTCTTTTAGGAATTTTTCTTTTTAAACGACTTCGAAAAGGAGGAGGTTCTCAATTCGACTGTATTTTTTTTTTTTTTTTTTTTTTTTTTTTATGTTTGTTACCTCAGAACTTTGGACTGGGTGAACCGATATTGATGATTTTTTTTTTATTTGAAAGCTGGTGCTTCCCGTGTGGTCCCATTTTAATTTGGTCCAGTTCTGACAATGGCATCCATGAGAAAATCATATAAGTCTTAAATTTGCATCAAGTATGTGCGCGACAAATGGACGAATAACTCAATATCACGCCAACCGATTTCAATGATTCTTTTTTTATTGGAAAGGATGTACTTCAAGGGTAGTTTGATGAGAGTTTGGTTAGGTTCTGATTATGGAATCCATGACAAAGTAACGGAACTCTCCAATTCAATTCAACAAATTTACGATACTCGGCCGAATCTTAATCGAATTAGTTAGTGTACTTCAGATTCACTAAAAATCAAAAAATAAACAAAAATTTTAACAAAACAAAAAAACGACTTCAAAAAATGCACTAAAAAGTAAAAAAATAATTTCGTATTCTTCTACAACTTTATAATCAACTTACCTTTTCTACTCATCAATATGTAGGTACGATTGTTATTTTTGGAGTCGGTGTCAACCAAGGTACCCGCGGCCCGGCGTGTTCACTTGACAGCTCCTCTCCCGCCGACACCGACTCCAAAAATAACAATCGTACCTACATATTGATGAGTAGAAAAGGTAAGTTGATTATAAAGTTGTAGAAGAATACGAAATTATTTTTTTACTTTTTAGTGCATTTTTTGAAGTCGTTTTTTTGTTTTGTTAAAATTTTTGTTTTTTTAATATTAGCTTCACATAGGAGGCCCCAAGGAAAAAAAATCCCTCAGGGCATATACCATCTTTGAGGATGCTGTGTTGCAGGTCTTTTTAGGGAAATGAGCGGAGGAAGTTCTTGGAAGGAAAAAGGTGTGGGAGGTAGGTAGGAATCTGGAGGTCAGTGTTTTCAGGAGCGACTGACGTACGAATCCATCCCTCCCACTGCGGTGCAAGGTGATGGGTCGAGCAAGTCCGGCTGGAGTGGTCTAGGTTAGGTCTTCCTTAATCACACTTGCAGTGACCTCAGGCAGGGATGCTGAGTATCCAATAAATGGTTCCCGGGCAGCGGTATTCATACCCTAAATTGTTAGTTGGAATACACAAAAAAATCCTTCTTTAGTACATGCAAAACCACCTCAACCCAGGCCAAGACACTGAATCAAGTTGGCCTCTTGTATATACTATCTATACTTCTCGGGTTTGCTCAAGTTTTACGAGTTTTTCGAAATCAGATGAAGTCTATAATTTCACTCTTATTTTGAAAGTCAAGTGTGCAAAATATCATCAAGAATTATTAAAAATCTGCTCTGGGCTTGGAAAAGGGGGTTGGATATTGTTTAGAATTCTCATGAAGACAGTGAACTTCTTACTGTTTTGAAGTTCAGGTGTGCAAAATTTCATTAATATCATCAAGAATTATCAAAAATCTGCTTTGGGCTTGGAAAAGGGGGATGAATATTGTTTAGAATTCTCATGAAGACAGTGAACTTCTTTCCGTTTTGAAGGTCAGGTGTGCAAAATTTCATTAATATCATCAAGAATTATCAAAAATCTGCTTTGGGCTGGGAAAACGGGATTGGATATTGTTTAGAAATCTCATGAAGACCGTGAACTTCTTCCTGTTTTGAAGGTCAGGTGTGCAAAATTTCATTAATATCATAATGTTTTTAAACAAAGCCAAACCGGGACACTTGTCGTTATTATTGTACTCGTATGTATAAATAGGTATATTATATGCATATACCGAAAAATGTTATATACATATACACGCAACTGGTGGTATAAACGGAAAAATGGTGAATGTAAATCACCCAGAATCACCGATATTTTTTTTTCTATCCGATAAAAATATTTTTTTTATTATGAATCGAATACTTATTTCGCACCATTGTGATTTGAAAGTCGATGAAACGGAAGCCAGCTACACTAAAAAGAGATAAACACATACATCTATAGGTTTTAGACTGCGAGAAAATGAGATAGCAATAAAATATTAATTTTATTCAAGGATACTCGGTACCAACATAATGCGATAAATCCACGGTCCCACACAAGTCCTCTTTAGTGTAGTGGTATAAAGCACCTGACGAACACTTACAGATGCCGACCGGGGATTGAATCCTACGAAATCAAAAAAAACATATACATATTTTCATTTTTGTAAAATCAATATCCAATCTTCAAACCACTCCAAAATGAACAAGCAAAAGAAAACACAAAAGAAAGCGACATCTAGCGACTCCTACGAAGATACCACAAATACTAATAAGATGACCAAATGTACATGAAAAGGTGCACTGGAATTCGGTAACAAAATTTAAGAAAAAAATCATCCCTCCCATTGATAAAAAAAGTGCTTCGTTGTTTTCCCACTCTTTTCTGAAGGATTCACTTTTACCGCGTGTGAATTGCCGACTATGTTTTTTTCTTCTGAAACTCGTAATAAAACATTGTTGGGTGTAAAAACGTTTGGATTTATGTTTCGACACATTTTAAAATAAAATACGTTAAACAGTTGATATTATTTCTAACGACCGCTTAAAAAAAAGTCTTACCCGATGTACTCGAAAACGAAAGCACAAATCAAAAAAAGTTATACCACTAATTCGACTCCAAATGTGACATGATTCACCAGTTTTCCGCTATCACTACGAGTTTTCGGACACCGTATATGAGGTAGAATGGTTTATCCACTGGAACGCTTTTGGCCACATTTTGGTCAATTTGGAAATACCCACGAGCGTTCGCTGACCAAAATGTGACCAATTTGAAGAGATATTTTAAAACATTTATTGGAATTGTTTCAAAAGTTCCCGCGCATTGAATACTTCAACAATTCAACAAATATAACTTAAAATTTCACTTTATAAAAAGAGACGTCTCGCGTCTTTTTAAAATTATTGACATTTCGTGAACCGAAACTATTGAAATATTTTATCTTACAAATCATTGATCATATTTTTACATATTAAAAATACGTTTTCGAATTAAAATTTATATCTATGTTTATCAACAAGGCTATAGACAACATCTAGAAATCATTAAATTTTATATTCTCCAAATAAGTACCACGCACGACAATTAAAAAATAATAATTCACACAATTGAAGAGTTTATTTTAACTTCAACGATTTTTTTAAAACTTTTCTATGAATCCTAAATATATGGGATAAGCAATAAGAGAAAACGATATGTCCAGCAATGTTTGGGCAGAATACTGGCACATTGCACAAGGGAGCCTGCTATGTCTCGATTAGAGATGAAACGGATAGTTGTTTGGCCGGATATCGGATATCCGGTGAGCTGCGAAGCCGGATGGCCGGATATTCGACGACCTCCGTAGTCCAGTGGATAAGACTCTTGACTCACAGTCCGGAGGTCGCGGGTTCAAACCCGGCATGCGCAAATAAATTTTATTTGATTAATTTGTGTTATTTCACAATTAATTCATTTAAAATAATATATAGTATATTTGCGGCATGTTCCAGAGTGGAAGATACTATCAGTATCGCCCTGGTGTAAGACCACCATTCAGAATTGAAACGTTGCTTGAAAATGGCTTAAGCCGTGTTTGGTGACCAGATCTGAATAGCCAGGTACTTCCCAACCTTCCTCTTCCCCACCTCCTTCCCCTCCCCACTACCTTCAGCCTCACAACATACCCCAATTGGGGATGCCATAGTCTCACTGGCTCCAGACGGGAGCAGTTGAGATTCTTGTGCGGTTATTCACTGTAAAAAAAAAAAAAAATATCCGGCGGCAGGATATTACTAAAACAAGCGAAATCGCTTGTTGCCTGCGAACGCTGAAAATTTAGACTTTATTCACCACAATTTACCACTTGTTAATTTTGAGTATTAATTCAAAATGTTTTCTTAGATTAGAAGAACCAGAGGTATATTATGGTGCTTTAATGTCAGTATTTAATCATTTCAATAATCTCTGTGTTTTTTACGATTTTTAGTTCACTATAATGGTGATTGTGATTAGTTAACCATGTTAATTTAAGTTTTCGCTTCTTTGCGAGGTTTTTGTAAGTTTTTAGTTTTGATATTTACTATTTTATTATGTATTTATCATTAGAGTGAATATCTCAGAAGAAAATTTTTGTTTTTTGGAAGGTCTTATGGCTTTTTTGTAACTTTTTGACTTTAAATAAAAGCCATCATAATTATAAACCATTTTATTGATATTTACCTCACAAAGATTAATGTATTGCATTTTATTGTACGAAATTGTCGTAGTTTTTTAATATCCGATATCCGGCCGGATAATGAGTTACTATCCGGTATCCGGCCTATCCGGCCTAAATTTACTATCCGGCCGGGGAAGAAATTTTAGATAAGGCTTGATAGAAAAGAGGATATTTGTTTAGAAAGGGACAGAATGTACAATCTGGGGAGTCAATGTCCGGCCTATCCGGCCTAAATTTACTATCCGGCCGGATACCGGATAGTTACCGGATATCCGTTTCATCTCTAGTCTCGATACAAAGGACTGTGACATTAAAACCGTGGTTTCAAAAATTCTCCCAATTTTTCATAAAATAAATTTCCTCACCTATTCGAATGAGAACTGGACATTGTTTTATTCCTTCGCACCTTTTTAAAATTCATGTCATTGACTCCCCAGATTGTACATTCTGTCCCTTTCTAAACAAATATCCTCTTTTCTATCAAGCCTTATCTAAAATTTAGTCCCCTCCATTCAACATCTCATCTCTTCTAGGTCTGAACTCGACTCCAATCAACCATACAATTTTGAAATTTCCCATTTAAATAAAATTAACGTAAAAATTCACCTTTCCTTTCTCCATAATTTGAAATGCAGGCCTAGAATAAATACCCTTGATGGGTTAAAAAAGGTGGATAAAAAGATGTAACATTATAGTTTTATCCATACATATATAGAGGGTCGTAAGTAAATAAGTAAAAAAAAAAAAGGATTTGAAAAAGGTTTACTACGCCTTATGTCATTCTCGAATTGAATATGGAATTATAGGATAGAGATCTACTATACATAAATACATACAAAACCTGAATACAATTCAAAAAGGAATCATAAAGAACATACTGAAAGTACATAATACAACGCCTTGGATTGAAATTTTCAATAGCTTTAACGTATCAAATGTAGAACGAATATATGCCAAAACTATATTATTGAAGCTATTCAAAAATACTGAATCCTCTACTAGACAGCATATCCATAACACTAG
Organism: Limnephilus marmoratus; assembly: GCA_917880885.1. NCBI lineage: Eukaryota > Metazoa > Arthropoda > Insecta > Trichoptera > Limnephilidae > Limnephilus > Limnephilus marmoratus. The sequence continues at coordinate 26,557,708 of OU862928.1, forward strand.
ATCGAATAAAAATGACATAAAAAACATTCGAAGTTATAAAACCACATTCGGATAAAGAAACTACACTTATTTTGCAACAAAACTCCATAACATTCCTCCCCAAGATATAAAACAAATAAAAAAATTGAATGATTACAAATCACGAATAAAAATATGGCTGAAAGAGGTCAACGAAAACACCCTGATGAGGACACTAAAACGACTTAGGCAGGCCGCATACATCAGACAAAAATCGATACGAAAACCGGATTGGTTATAATACCGGAGCCACGCTCGTTGTCGGACCGGATTGGACGCCTTTCCGCGCCCGCCGTCCAATCGAATTTTGTTTGAACCGACAATCGGATGGAAAAATCTGACATTTGCGCCGGGCCATAGAAGATAAATAAACTATGATTAAAAAATTTTAGTCCGCCTCGGCACAGGAACCCCTAGTGAGGAGAACTAAGAAACACAATATCTTTACCTAATATAACCATTATATTTTGTATACTTATAGAATTATCTTGTATAGTCGCTTAAATAAAAAAAGAGGCCAACTTGATTGAGTGTCCTGGCCCCGTTTGAGATGGTTTTGGTTCAAGAGCATTATTTTAGACCAGTTAGGTACTTCGTTCTTCTTTCCTAGCCTACCCCTGGGAAGACCTTTATGGCAAGTAACTTATGAGTTAAGTCACACTTAAGTTAAGGTTTAAGTTACTACTTAACAAGTGTGTCGTTGGTCAGTAGAGGATCGTCATTATTCTCTTTGGGGGTATTTTACTATTGTCCACTAAAGGGCACTATGTTTTAACCTTCGTATACTCGCGCCCAACGACATAACACGTATCCTCGCGCACGGTGTCTCAGACCGAGATTTCATCTCGTCTGTATTATTTTTCTTATGTAGGTACATTTTAAGCATTATTTTTTGTTGTTATACGCCCGTAGGGGCTTTAACATAGATTATAAAATAATATTTAAGTTATCGAGGATTACACATACATAGAATTTATACCAAAAGTTATAAAAGTGAAAATTTTTTAAGAATATACAAGTGGTTTTTGAAGAAAAAACCACTTGTATATTCTTGCGTAAAACCGTGAAATATTTTAAACAATGTAATATTTGACAATAACATAGAACAAAACATAATATTAAACATTACAATAACACATCAAATCGTTGTATACGATTATTATATTGTTTGTTGGTATCTGTGATATATGTGATTATCCATGTAGTGGATAATTCGGAAACGTTCGGGTCCGCCGAACTTTGACGAACGTCTCACGAGTCGGACAGCGGTCTCGTCCATGGGAGCTCGACAGAACCATTCTAGCAACCTCAGTAATCACTCGCTACCTAGACAATAATACAGTACTTTTCAATCCATTGTAACATCACAATAAAAGACGAAAAGAACTTACGTTGTACATCTTATTATTTGTGGGCTAGTAAGGCCACATTAAAGAACATTACAGTATCTATCCATCTATATTAATAAAAATGGATCGCCGAAATGTATGTTCCCGGATAATTTCCGAACGACTGCCCCAAATTGGATAATTCTTTTTTTGTTGTGTTTGTTATTGTCAGAAGGTTTGTATAAAACTACTGGTGAGCTCTGGCATAATGAAATTGTATAAAAATGAATCGCCAAATGTATGTACCCGCATAACTTCCGAACGACTGCACCAAATTGGATAATTCTTTTTTGCTGTATTCGTTATTGTCTGGTGAGCTTTGGCAATATGAAATTTGTATGAAAAAATTGCAGTAGGTGGCATGCGAGCTGTTTGAAAATTGAATGTACCGGGACTGAATAAATGGAATGCGGGAAGGGGGAGGGGTACCCGGAAGGTGGGAAGGGAACTCGTGAGGGGGGAGGGGAACTCGGGAGGGTGGTTCACGGGACGGGGGAAGCGGGCGAGGGGAGTGGGGAGAGGGAAGGCGGAGAGGGAACGCGAGAGGGGAAGGGAAAGCGAGAAAGGGAGGGAGGGCGGAAGGGGAGGCGGAATGGGAACGGGACGAATGGGAAAGGACACGCAGGGAGAAACAATTTCAAACAAAGCATACCGGGAACTCGTTAAAATAATAAAAAACGGCGCGACAGATCGATTTGATTTGTATGCAAATTAACAGATGTGTATCGAACGTGTCGTAGGAATACGTGTGCATTGAACGAGTGCGCGAAAGCGTATGACAACCCTGGAAATTCAAGATTGGAATTTACGCTCCCAGAGAGTACCATGCCGCTAGCACGACAATCTGAGTGCTGCTATTGGCTAGCGGAATAATGTGCATGTGGTGCCCCTTCCAAATGATTTGTCTACAACGCTATTATGTCCTTTAACTAACTAATCAATTGAAAACATAAATGAAATTGATAATAAATAAATGCGGCAGCCTCATTTCTACTGGAAAACACATCTGAATAACCACCTAATGCTTCCACAAGGGACTCCAGACAGCAATGATCAACGCCAAGGAAATGGCTGACTATTTACGTCACCCCCACCATGCGACCAGCCGAGCCACTATTGGTCAATTCTGAACAAAGGAAAAATCTGAATCGTAAATATTTACGACAGCGAATTCATCTTCCGAAAAATTTGGAGCTCAATTTCGAGAAATTGGGAATAATTTGGATCAAGAAATAAACATCATCACCTAAAAATGAGTAGGTATATGCTACAAAAAACAACCCAAAAACTGACGTCTATCAGTGATTGTTGCACTTTAAGAAAAATATTTACTGTTTAAAATTGTACCTTATATCACATATGTATACTTGTACCTTTTCTTGTAAACACAATAAAAATGATGTGAGGCTTTGGTATCCTGAGTTGGTAAAATCATGGCAAAAACTATCACACATAATTTTAACACAGCTGACTTCCAATCGTAGCGACCAGGGAAATTACCTAAAACAAGTACCTTAGAAAAATTAAGGAGGTTCTATCGGATGCGTCTACTAATATCTACAGGAATTCCAAAAACTGAAAAAATCGAACTAATATCTATGGGAACCAAAGTGTTGACGAATATCTACAGCTCAAACTGTTGACTAATATCTATAAGAACCAAAGTGTTGACGAATATCTACAGCACTAGCAGAGGTTGGATTTGCAATTATGTATAGCATATTAGAATAACGTAATATTGCGTATGCAGTTTAAAAAACTTAATTTATGTAAGTATGTATGTAAAAATCCCTAATATCGGACTATTGGACACATTTAACTGATTAGTCCAACCTACGCTCTGTAGATATTAGTTCAACCTACGCTCTGTAGATATTAGTCAACACTCTGAAGTTCGTAGATATTAGTTCAACATAGGAGCTGTAGATATTTGTCCGACATACAGGCTGTAGATATTAGTATCTGGAGTCGTTCTATCCCCCAAAAGTCCGACCTGAGTTTGCCCTATAAAAATAGAAGTCAAACCGGTATGAAGTCAGTTCAAAACTATCAGCCAAGAAGAAACCATACTCAAGATACCAACAGTCTCCAAGTTCAAACATCTTTTCAAGTGTTTTAATCAGTCTTAGATTCAGTTTACCTCTCCCAGTATCCCACTAACCTAAAATCCTAAAAACCCCAGTTTCCCACAGTCTCCAAAGTGAAAAATATTTATTTTAATTCAGTACTCAAATCAGTTTTGCCATTATACCTAGAAGCATCTTTTGTCCAAGTAGTAAATTCAATTAAAAGACCAGTGGCGTTCCAAAATCCACTGGCGTACCAAACTCCATTGGCGTGTCATTGTGGCCAGCTACCTATTATATTTAGTTTATGTACAAACGTCTAGTACAAGATGGTAGTGTGAGTTAATATGTTGGGTAACCATCCAGTAGATGGCGTTGTGTTTCGTTAGCCACAGCAACACGTGGCCGGGTAAGCTAGTTTATTATATAGAAGGGGGTATAAAAAATGAATTAAAAAAAAAATGAATTAAAAATATATTAAAATTTTTAAATTATTTGGTAGAAACAGACATTTAACCCAGCAGAATTGCAACATTTAATAACAGAATTTTTTGTACAACTTTAATAACAAAAAATAACTATTTCATGACAATTACTTATTTCGTTTGACCGGTCAGTGGTTGAGTGGGCATAGCGCTTGGGTCCCACCCGAGCGTCGCGTGTTCGATTCCTCGGCTGGCTAAGTCCTCCATCACAACACAAGCAACATCTTCGGCTTTCGTACGTATATGGCATTAAGAAATAACATTATTACCGGCCACTGACCGGTAATAATGTTATTACTTAATGCCATACATTCTCGTTCCGTTTACCAACAGAAGTGGCGTCATCTATAATTTTCGAAGGGAACTATATACAGAAGTATGAAACTATACCAGCGGTTTGTAAAGAAGTTGTGACTGAAATCTTGAATGACATAACGACACAAGTCAACTTCTGTAGATCTATATAAAAAAAACGAGTGTGCTTTAGACCACACGACTGAAGTAAAATTTCTGCTCCCTCTATATGATAGGAAGAGAGAAAGAAAATGTGCGCGCGCACTGCTCTTTCTTTCTCCTACAGTGTGATACAGACAATTGGTCTGCACTGTGTCTTAGATATACGAAACGTAACTGACTATGAGAGAAAGAGAGAAAGAAAATCTGTGCTGATGTGCTCGCACCTCTCTCTCTTGCCCCTACAGTAACATACGAAACGTAACTCTCTCTCTCTTTCTATCTTCACTAACTTATATCTCCCTCTCAACAACCGTTCGCCTCGCTTTTCGTAACGCTCTTGTCACGCATTCACCAGAGTACTTCCCATGTTAAGCGTGCGTTAAGAAGTTTTACTTAAAAATGTGCGATAGTTCGGTTTTTCTTCATTGTCACCAGTAATTACAATGTATTTCCCGTTATTCCATCATTACAATCAACGATATATTCGCCATAATACCAAGGGCAAAGACATTGCGATATTAGAAGAGGAAGAGTGGTGTTAGGTTCATTTCATTCTCATCAAGGGTGGTGGACTTTTTATTTGTAAAACACTTTGTTATTGAAGAGTCGTTTTATTTACAAACACTTTTTGAGCAATAATGAGATCAACACTTTTAGAACTAAATTCGGCCCGGACCTCGCCTGGTCAATACGTGGTCTATACTCTAGGTAGGGGTTAATGCAAGAGAACAAATTTCTTGAGTATAGCCCTTTTTATACTACTAAAAACTATAAAAATACCGTCTTTCAGACTGTTTTAAAATACGATAATAATGCACCATATAGGTAGCCAATATCTACTGAGGTCACGTGCCCTAATTTTGTTGGCCGATAACACTAGCTTCTATAAAATTCTCACAGAGGTCTCTAATATGCACACCTTTCTAATAAACTAAGAATAATTAGCCAAATGGAATTAATTACAATATTTATCTCATAGATGTCACTAACTATTCTTAACAGTTGGTATCTCCGGTGTTAACGTATCCATTTTGTATATCAGAAAGTTGTTAATTGGCTCTGGTTGGTACTGAGGGAGGACGTGCTGGTGGGTAAATGTCGACCAAGGTCTGGGGTTAACAGGGTTGTCAACATTTTGGAAAAATTCGGTGTGCTTTTTTCTAAGAAAATTTGTTATAATATTGATTTCACCCAAAGATATTGAAATCTATATAAATAAAAATGAATCGCCGAAATGCATGTACGCGCATAACTTCCGAACGACTGTACCAAATTGGATAATTCTTTTTTTGTTGTGTTTGTTATGGTGAGGACAAGGTTTGTATAAAACTACTGGTGAGCTCTGACATTACGAAATTTATATAAAAAATTGCAATAATTAGGTGGCACGCGAGCTGTTTGAAAACCCAATGTACCGGGACTGAATGAATGGAATGCGGGAGGGTGGAACTCGGGAAAAGGGTTCGCGGGACGGGGGAAACGGGCGAGGGGAGTGGGGATGCGGGAGAGGAAGGGGAGGCGGAAGGGGAACGGGACGAGTGGGAAAGGACATGCATGGAGAAACAATTTCTTTTTAAATGGCATAGCAACACATGCCGGGAACCAGCTAGTATAAGATATAATTAACAAATAAACCAAACGAACGTTAAACTAAATGAACGAATTCTTTCCTTATTCAAAATATATTGTTAACCAATATTAATGCACATTTTCAAAAAATCAACGAAATGAACAAATTCTTTTTGTATGAAAACTACGCTAATTAGCGCGTAGTCCGGCGACAGTTGCGCGGACACCATAGCATATCTATTCTGTATTTGAATATCTTTGATTTCACCAGATAATTTCGGTTGTGGGTCTGTCTGTCAGTGAAACTCTGATTTGCTTTGAAATTAAGTGTCATTTTTGAAATTTGAACTGATTGTGTGAAGAATTCAGCTTTGTTATTTTTAGAGATATCGAATCTTACCGTCGCGCGTTAGTGTTAGTGATTTACGTGACTTACTTTAACCAGTGATTCCTGACATTATTTGAAGTAAAAAATATACATGAAATTTTGGTCTCCAGTGACATGTTTTTTTTCAACTTAAAACATTAAAAAAATAGTAGTACTTTACCGTTAAGAGCGGGTGAGGGGTCGATCAGTTGATCGGCTGAGTGACCAGTGACGTCATGTGGAAGATTTTTTTTGGTTTGATTTTGAAGAAAAAATGTAAAAAATACATCTAAAAATCGGCGGGTTTAATTTTTTTTTCCGAAATAATGCTGTTACGCCAAGTTATATCTAGTACGCTTCTCAAAACCTTGAATATTACATTTTCATCATTTTTTTTTTTACATTACCTCCACACAGGAGGCCCTGAGGAAAATAACTTCCCTCAGGGCCTATGTCATCTTTGAAGATGTTCTGTGTAGGGTCTTTTTGAGGAAAGGAAGGAGTGAACACGGGTCTTGAAGAGACCTATGTTGTAGGAGGGAGGAAACACAGAGGCCGGCAAATCGTTCCACAGTTGAGCTGTTGAACTCAAGAACGAGTCATAGAAACGACCCGTTCTCATGTGACTAATGTCAACCGTGTACAAATGTTGGGCGCGTGTTTGGCGTGTTTCCCGACTATGCACCGGTGCCGAGGGGATCAATGACGCTAGTTCCTCGGAGCATCTTCCATTGTAATACCAGTAGAACAAGGACAGCATTCCCACCTAACTCCTGTGCTCTAAAGATTGCAGTCCGTCTGTTAAGATGGGAGAATCTATCAAACGGTCCCCGTTTCTGCACAGAGTCAAGGGTTTTTTTTTTAGGTATTTTGGAGCTCCAGACCGATTGCGATTTGTGCAAGGTTAGCAGTTGTGTACTATTAAAGTATCTGCGGGAGAGGCTAAGGCGAGGCTAACTTAACTGTGGTTTCGATGGAGCCCCCGTACCTGAGCTGGTCACTTAGAGTTACACCAAGCATAAATATAAAATAATAATAATTTAAAAAATCAAGAACATTCATTCTGTGTATTTTTGCACGTATTGTGCACAAACAGCAGAAGCGTGTTTTAGTTTTGATCTTATACAAATATATAACATAGATGTTTGTAGTGTTTTTAAAAGTTTTTTTTTTAAATAGTTCGTTGTTTCGTAAAAAAGTGGCAACCCTATCAGTTAGAGAGGTAAAAGTGGGATTGTAGAGAACATGGGAAAGTGAAGGTGTCAATGTAAGGGCGGCAGGTGAGAGGGTTGGTTGAACCTACGTTGCGGTGTCGGGGGTGGTAACGGGTGACGGGTGATGGGTGGGGTGGAAATAGGGTTTCATTAACGCGATGAATCGGGTGGTAATTGGTGATAATTAGGACGGGAAAAGGCGCTTTATTTTGGAAAAATAACCCACTTACATATTACTACTCGAATTAAGCGTGCTGGAAGTGCTAAAACTGAGCTTTCAATGGAAATTAACTTGTACAATTTCTTACATGATTAATCTTTTTTAATTTATATTCGTTATTATACATGGCAGAAACAAATAATATAGACCTGAAACTGAGAATACTCCTCATCAAGACCTATGTATGGAGTATCTTGATGTACGGCTGCGAAACATGGTGCCTATCCGAAAGAGATAAACGGAGACTAGAGGCTTTTGAGATGTGGTCCTATAGAAGACTACTAGGAATTTTCTCCACATCACAAATGAGGAGGTTCTCCAAAGAATCGAAGGAGGAAGGCACCTGCTCAGGACCTTGTCCGAAAGGCGCGCAAGATGGATCGGCCATGCAATAAGACAAGAAGGCCTCTTGCATGCCATAATGGAGGGTATGACGGTATGACCGAGGGGACAAACGCCAGGGGACGCCCACGCCGAGAGTACCTGGAGGACCTGCTGGTGGACGTGCGCTGCTCATCATATGCAGAATTCAAAAGAGCCGCACAAGACAGGGAAGAGTGGAAGAAACGAATTGATGAAATTGCTGCAAACCAATCCCAGGATTGAAACCAGAGAGAGAGACATGGCAGCCTCCGTTTAGACTACGTATCCGGAGTTCGCGAGTTCAAATAAAAGTAATTTTTTTTTAATAAGTGGATGCTGTATCACAAATAAATCCTCTTTATCTTTACTAAGTATACAATGAAGTCGCTTCCGCTGTATTTAGATCTCTTAAACTACGCAAAGAATTTTAATTCGGTTTTCACTAATAGATAAAGCGATTCATCATGAAGGTTTTAAGGTACATAATTTCTCAAGGTTTTATGTAAATTGGTTGAAATACATAATATATCTGGCCAAGCGGCAGCGGGTAGTGGGCAGCGTGGTGTTGATTTGATTTAACAGATGGCGTTGGTTATAAAGGTTTCGTTAGCCACAGCAACGTGTGGCCGGGTCTGCTAGTAATATATAAAAAATACTATTTCTTTATTTGTTCCTTATAGGTTGCTAAACCATTCATCCGATTGCGATGAAACTTTGGGGATTTGATGTGCGCATGCCTGCGTTGGTTCCGCTGTATAATAGTGAGCTCTGATATTATGAAATTATTTCCTGTACTATTCATCCGATTGCGATGCAACTTTGGTGAATTGTTGTGCGCACGCCTGCGAATATACAAACTGGTGAGCTCCGGCGTTTTGAAATTTGCATACAAATTTTGCAATGAGTGGTATTTCATGTAGTTTAGTGGCAGGAGGGATGGAGAAAGGGGGAGGGGAATCCGGGAGGGATGGAGAGGCACGAATGAGGGGGGGTTTGCCAGACGGGTTAAAGTGGGAGAGGGGAGGGGACCGGAGGGAAGGGGAGGCGGAAGGGGAACGGGGACGAATGTAAAAGTTACTCCCTAGTTAGGGGGGTGGGTGGGTGAGGGGGTGGGGGTGAGAGGGGGAGGGGGGGAATGGAGTTAGGATACGGAAGGTGGAGGAGGCGGAGTGGAAACCCCCCTAATACTATGCGAGCGAAGCCGGGGGCAAAAGCTAGTAATTTTATAAATAAATAAAGTAGCCCATAACCGAACTAGATATTTAGCAGTGGCGGCTCGTGACTTTTAAGTGTGCTAGGGAGCTAATATTTTAAAAATGGCATCATGGATGTTGTCGTAGGTATGTGAAAAATTTTTTTTTTTTTTCAAAAATCGGTATTTTTTATGAAGATTTTTCAGGAAATCCGTGCGGCGCATGGCCAAACTGAAACTTCCTGAAATTTTTCATACAAAAAAATGATTTAAAAAAAAAAAAGTTTTTATGCTACAACATCATCAATAATGCAATTTTTTTTAAATATCAACACTCTAGCACACCCAAAAGTCACGAGCCGCCACTGATATTTAGTATACCTTTTGAATTAAAAATATATTTTTTGGTTGATTAAGTATTTTGGCTTCCAGTTTCTTGTTCAAACATAAGTTTCGTATTAAAAAAGGCCTGCTATTCCTCTTAAGGCAGTATTCTTGTATAGAATATTTTTTTCATATTTCGTTAGTTTAGATCAGGGGTGGGGAACCTTATTAGCGTCGCGGGCCATTTGGATGTCCATACTTTAACCCGCGGGCCGTACTCCAATTTCCGTCCCGGGGGGGGGGGGGGGGGTGGGAGGGAGATGCACATTGAAGTCAAAGTACTGGTTTAAATTAAAAGATGGTTGCGTACTGCCGACACTCTTTAATTATAGCTACACTCAGAACATGCAAATGGTTTTACATAGTGTGCAATCAGAATTTTATAACTGCATTTTGAACAAGAGAATGGTTTCCGTCAAAATGCATCAGCAGATGGAACCACAACTGAAATTTTTCGTTGTATTCTGAACACGGAACTAGTTTCAATTTAGATTAAATTTGCATGCGAGGAATTAAAACTGCAATCAGACCATGAAAATGGCTTTTTTCCTCTAATTCTGGCAGCATAAACTACGAAACTAGAATTTTATAAAGGCATTTCCAACATTAGAAATGCGTCAGTAAATGAAATCACACCTGACGCGTTTTCATTGCATTCTTATCACAGAACTGGTTTTAATTACAGGTTGAATCTGTACGCGGGGAATTAAAACTATACTCAGTACGTGAAATTGCTTTCCTCCAATACTGGCAACACAATGCAACTACAAATTTATAACTGCACTTCACACACGAGAATGGTTTCTTACGAAACGCGTTAGTCAGATAAAACCCCATCTGGAATTTTTTCGTTGCATTCTAAACACAGAACTGGTTTTAATTATAAAGTGAGCTTGTACGCGGGGAATTAAAACTCTACTCAGAACATAAAAATGCCTTTCCTCCAATTTTGGCAGCACATAGTACGCAACTAGAATTTTATAAATGCACTTCTAACGCGAGGAACGCGTCAAAAAATGAAACCCAACCTGGAATTTTTTCGTTGCATTCTAAACACAGAACTGGTTTCAGTTATAGGGTAAATTAATAATATTATCAACAAAGCCCTAAAGACTCTTGGTTTTGTTTTGAGAGCTGCAAAAGATTTCAATGATTTAGACACATTCATTATGTTATATAAAACCCTTGTCAGATGCCAACTTGAATATAACTCTACGTTATGGTCTCCCTTTTACAACATTCATTCAGACAACATTGAAAAGATTCAACGGAAGTTTCTAAGGTTTATAAACTATAAATTGCATATTCCTATACTAAACATTGATTACAATTATCTCCTGGATAAAACGTCTCTATTGAAACTTTCAGAAAGAAGAATAAGCACAGATTTAATATTATTACATAAAATACTGCATTACAAAATTGACTGTTCTGAATTACTTCAATTTATCAATATCCATGTTCCCCAAAAATCGTGTCGACATTTATTACCCTTCTACTTCAATAACACCAGGACACTAGCTTATCAAAATTCTCCGTTTCCGAGACTTCACAGTCTCGGAAATAAATATTCTAATCTAGGTGATATATTTCATCTTAAAACTAATCAGTATAAACGTTGTATATTCTATCACTTTTATTCTTCTAGGCACAAATAGATTTACATAATTTCTTCAATTTTTGTTTATATTGAATATGAGACTTCTTATCATTTTTACATAATATGTATTTTTATTCTATTATTTGTTTTGTTGTTACGCTGTTTTGTGTATTTTCTTTTCTCATTGTATTCATTGTTTGTTACTCAATTTATAAATTATAATGTAAAAGCCCATCAGGGCGTGTAATAAATAAATAAATAAATAAATAAATAAATAAATAAATAAATAAATAAATAAATAAATAAATAAATAAATAAATAAATAAATAAATAAATAAATAAATAAATAAATAAATAAATAAATAAATAAATAAATAAATAAATAAATAAATAAATAAATAAATAAATAAATAAATAAATAAATAAATAAATAAATAAATAAATAAATAAATAAATAAATAAATAAATAAATAAATAAATAAATAAATAAATAAATAAATAAATAAATAAATAAATAAATAAATAAATAAATAAATAAATAAATAAATAAATAAATAAATAAATAAATAAATCTGTACGTGGAGACTGAAAACTACTGAGTGTAGCCATTTTACTGAGTACACGAAAATGGCTTATTCTAATACTGGCAGCACAAAAGCAACTAGAATTTTATAAATGCACTTCAAAAACAAGAACGGGTTTCTACGAAATGCGTAAGCAGACGAAACCACACAAGGAATTTTTTTCATTGCATTTTGAACACAAAACTGGTTTTTACATCAGAGCGAGTTGGATTGTGAGTCTCCAGCTTTAATTAATACTGCACCTAGAACACCAAAATAGTTTTACCCCCGAAATGCGTTAGGGTTAGCAGATGAATTGGCAACAGGAATTTGCATTTTGAACAGAAGATTGGTTTTACCTTCGGAATTAATAAGCGTTCACTAGTCAACCAGCTTAAATTAAATTATACCCTGAATACGTGATTGGTTTTTCTACATATTGTAGCATATTTATTGTCCGCAATATAATTTTATATTCATTTAACTTATTACAATAAATTACATGTAATGATTTTTTTATGCCAGAAGTGTGGCAATTATTATGGCATTTATGTTTGCATTATATAAAAAAAGTTAAGGGACGTGCTTGACTTAATATAACCAGTGATTCCTGACTTTATTTGGGGAGAATGTTACATCTAGCTTTCAGTTCATCATCGCTTTGTAATTGAAAAATTTCGTGCTGCAGATTATCAGGCACATTCTATGGTTCGACGTTGAACGGTTTAGCAAATATGTTCAAATCCGTTTGCTCTCTTTTCACGTTCTAAAATCGTTCATTAAATGCCTCACTTAATTTCGCGCAATCACCAGCGTATTCAAACAATGTAGAAGGCTTTTTTAAAAAATGAAAATTCAAATTTTGAAATACCTACAAAAATTAATTATAAAGATTAAATGTTAAGAACTCAAGTGTTCTGTACAAATATATAAATTAAAACATATAAGTATATAAATTAAAATTTAAAAAATAAATACAATTCAGTGAAAAAACTAAGAGAAAAAAAAAACAACATTTTAAAGAAAAGTAGAAATAAAAATGGAAATTAAAATTTTGAACGCAAAAATTAATAATTAAAATGTAGTGTTAAGAACTCATGACTTCTTTAAAGTACGCTCGTCCACTTTCGAAAATCCAATGGTGTACACGTGTTATAAAAAGAGAATTAGAATTACTTGACTTTATGTCAGTACTCAGAGCATTATATATTTTAGGCGCGATGAACCAGAATTGTCGTTGAGCGAATGATTTTTTCCTTGCAGTGTTAGAAAATGCGTCGTGTTATAAATTTCGAGTTACTTTCCACAGCCCTAATTTAGTTTCAAATGATTTCACGTTTCACTCAGCATCAAATGTTAATGACAGGCTGCCCAGACAGATTCCTCTCCGAATAGAGTTGCCATCAATCCTGAAATATCGGGACTGTTCCGTACAAGAAAATTAAAAGTTCCGATGGAATTTCACTATCGTTTCACAATAACAAATTAACATAAAAGTAAAATGGGAGATTTTATCACGTTTTAATTTGTATCTAAATTACTTGCTAGTAACGATTTTGTAATAACGTCTTAAAAATGTATCTGAAACACCGTGAAAAAACCATCCCATTCTGTCTAATTTTTTGTGATTCTTTCAGCAGGCCGCACCAAAAGAGCCCGCGGGCCGCACCAAAAGGCCTCGCGGGCCGCAGGTTTCCCACCCCTGGTTTAGATATTCAAAAATATCTCCTTAAAAGGATTTTTAGCAATTCCAACTATTTTAAAAGTAATAGGCATTTTAGTGTTGCGGTTTAGACGGAATCATAAACTTTAAACGCGTTTTACATGAAACTATTTTTTTGTGTCACACAATCTCAAGTTCTAATTGACCGATTTTCTTGAAATTTGGCATGAATTATTTATATATTCCTCTACGGTAAGAAATAACAAAAAAATTTTTTTTTTTTACCATTTTTAAAAATTCGGAAAATTAAATAAATAACTGAAAAACATTAACAGCCTTACTAAAAAACCCAGTGAAAATTTTATTCAATTGACAAACGGCCGCGGATGTGAAAACATTACTAATTAAAAAAATTGTTCATGGAAAAAAATACACTTGGTTAACACAGTCTGAGAGGGTAGTTTATCTCTGTTTTAGTAATGATGTTTTAACGAAATTTGGATTTTTTCCTAAGTATTTTGAATGTTGTATATATTTCTTATTTTTGAAGGTGTCGTAAAAACAAAACCATTTATGAAAACTAGATAAAATTACCTTTTAGATTTGTGTAATTGAAATACGCTTTAGTTTTAAAAAACTGCCATATATTAAGATTCAAGCGCGAAAAAAAATGTAATTTTTATTTTACCAAAACATATTTGATGAAAGTGTACAGAAATTTATAAAAAAAACAAAATTTAAAAAATACAGACCTTTTATATAATGAATTTGGAACGAAACTGTCACCTCACTTTTTCCTCGTGCATGCAATAAAAAAGTAATAAAAAATTTCAAAGTTTTTTTATTGCCAAAAAACTAACCTAAAAAATGATACTGACTTTTATAACACATTTCTTGCATCTCTAAAGATGTTAATTTCTTTGATTAGTTTAGGAACACATGTATTAGATATTAATATTTAAAAAAAACACCACTTTTATGAAATTCTCATAAAATAAAAACGTTTAAATGTAAATTTGAATTATCATGTTTTTTATAAAATCCTTTTTGACATTTCAATTTTCAAAGTATGATTATTTTTATTATAACTTGACTAAAACTTGTTAAAAACCACAAAAACTCGGTAAATATATCAATTATACGAATATAATGGTGAATTAGTCATATTATTAGAAATTACGATCACATTTGAGTAAGTAATAATAATACACACACATCCGAGGAGTGATTTTATTTTCGCGCTTTCAGCCCGAACGACGAATGCGCAGGCGCCCGCGCGCCACCTGGCGGTTATGAAGGAAAACACACAATTTAGTACTTACACTATGAAAAATTACATTGTTGCCAGACCTACAAAATACATTTTAAGAACAAACGTTATTAGTAATGTTATCGTGTTTTAGTGTATTTTTGTTTTATTCATGTTGCTGCAGCAACGTGGGTTATCGGGCGTGCTGTGGTTTTTTTTTAGTAAGGCTGTAAAAGTTTTGAGTAGCCACCATTTTGCGAGAATTCTTTTTTTAATTTTTTTCTGGTTCCTACCATAATGACATTTGTATTGATACAGAATCTACCTATTCTTTATTTTTCAGATGACCAGAAGGGTAGAAATCGTGAAATCTTGACAAGATGAACCCGCTCTTTTTTCCCCATCTACTCCAACAGCGTGTAACTTCGTAAAATACATTTAAAAAAAAAATTGTGAATTCTTAAAACATAAATAACTAATTATAAAAAATGTACAGTTAACATATATTTTTATCGATCGTCAAAAAACTCCCGAAATTCTGGCTTCTAGGCTAGAATACAAACATGGTCCAATTACGGTTTAAAAGATTAACGAATAAAATACTGTAAATTTAAAATCAATGTATGAGTAAGTTGTAAAACTGCTGACCGAGCACGAAGGAATAATTATAATAAAGATGTGTTCATACGAACTTTTGTAATCCGCACAAAAATAGGAAATTCATCAACTGGGTCATCATTTCATCAAATTCATTAATTCTTAAGAGCGTTTAACCAGCCAGCGGACGAAAATCCACATTTCGTCGAAAGTTGTTCTTGCGATCGTGCAGGGCGGTTACAATGAGAAAGATTAATTATTCTCCGTACCAGCTTTTTTATATTATAATCGAATTTATTTCAATCCAAATTAGCTTTAATTTATACCTTCATCCAAAAATGCTGAAAGTCGTGATGATAAAACTATTAGAATAATGTACTTTTTGTAATTATTTTTTGATTATAAGTATTCATCATTTTTCAATTATGTCTAAATTTCATAAGAATGTTAAAAAAATCTGAAATATATTAGTTTGTAAGTGCGCAAATAAATACACAAATGGACCAATTTTCGTCAAGAAACACATGTACGTACATATTTTTTAATGATTTTATTGAAACTAAAATTAAAATTCTAAAACATGCGTTTGCTAGATAATGTATTGATTTATTTTACTGCATGATTGTGTTATTTGAAATGGGTGTGGTATAATACAAATTTTTTTTTGTAAATTTAACATATCTGCCAGCGACCTATGGAATAACCTTATTATACTAAAAATTAAAAAAATTCTCAAAATTTATCACATGCAAATGCTAGATAAAAGAACAATCTTTCGAAATCCATTTATAATTTTTTGTGGAAAAGAGTCAATACGTCTAAAATCTGATTTGAAAATGACATTTTTCTGGTTTTCTCTGGTAATGCCCTCTTAAGTGGGCTCTAATGAAAAAAAAATCAACATTTTTTGATAATTTTTTACTGTGTTTTACGGAACTCAACAAAGTACTTAAAGCATTTCAACACCCCTTTGAAAAGACATTTAAAGTTATGAAAAAAAATACAAGTGTACAGTTCACCACGCGGTAAAAGTGAAACCTTCAGAAAACTAAAGTAGACAAGATTGGGGAGGGTACGAAGCACCGCGCAAAGAGGAGACCGATTATTCTACATCATTCTCTATCAGACTAAATCATATAGATATACATGTACATGATGGTCTCTTTTTAGTGTCGCTTTTCGTTTCAACAAGTTTCAAATCACAACGGTGCTAAAGAAATTTTCACTTCAAAATTTGGAAATTACCCAATAACCTAACCTAATGTAACCTGATAAACCTTTTTTTTTATTTTCTCCACTTTTAATGACATTATAAAGGAGGTGTTGAAGTTGCGTGATTCTGAGTTTTCCGGTAGGGTGGGTCATGACTGTATGGAGAAAAAAATCTTGTTTTTATTTGTCTAATAGTGATAAAGGGGTTTTAAATGGAGATATAAAATCATGTAATTTTTTAAATAATATTTGGATATCATCTTCATTCTTCGGATTGACTTTGATATTTCACATAATAGGGAAAAATCCTCCCTTATTAAATCTTAAAAAAGTGTTAGATATACCATTAAAAATAAACTATTTTTAATAAAATACGAAATAGAGGGAATATTTTGATTTATTTATTAAAACAATAGATATTGAAACAAATCTATTTATTTCGAGAGAATATGACAAGTGTCAAAGCTCGAATACTTTCGTTGTCTAGCATTGCTGTCTCTTAAAGACGAGGGATTCTATTGGCCAGAGGTTGCATCCCACCGCTAGGGTTTTTTTCACATATGGATCGACTCATAAAAGGTCGTGTGTGATCGAAAAATGTTAAGTTTACCAACCGGGGTGTCCCGCGTAACTTCAGGTCTCCAGAGAGAGAATAAACTCGTGAATCTTTTGGTATAAAGTGACGAGTAATTAAGGGATAATCAGTGTCCTTTGGAGTTATTATTGGAATAATAACCATAAAGCTACTATTGTAGTTTGTACTTTTAAGTTACTACTGTTTTTAAGAATATAATGAATTTTATGAATATAATTCAAATTATCTCAAGGCAGTGTATTCAAATACCAGCAAAATCCTTCTTACTCTCAAATTTCGGCATTATTTTGCGAGATTCAACCTTGGAACTTTTGTAAACGATTTCGCAAAAATATACTATATTTGCAGTGAAGATTGCAAAAAATATGGTTTACAGGAATCATAGTAACTTTTTCATACACTAGAAATAACCCCTTAATACGAAAATTTTCAAAACTTTTAAGTGAATCCGGAGGAAGAAGATCGTATCAGAAATTTGAAAAATTTTAAACACATCGTTTTAAACCCTTTTATCGCACTTAGAATTTAAATGTTACATTTTTTTTAAATTACCCACCTTATTGTTCGGTCATCTGAATAGATTCACCCTAGACATCTGATAAAAAAACCCAATTCAAAAGATTACTCACATTGCAAATTTACTTTTAAAACGTTGCGACTACTCGGTCCCAGGCAAGCCAATGAAAATTTTCAAAGACTAATATTATTGATAATTTTATCACCTAAATACTCACCCATTCCATAAAACGCATTGTTTCACAGTCAAATACACGAAACAATAAACTTTCCCACGATTGAACGGACAATGGTAAGGCAAGGCTGCGCATGCGTGAAATTTTCATGAAAACCCCTACAGGGGGAGCTTTGCCTGATTTTCAGTTTTCAGTGTTTCAGTCTGTCCCCGCCCGTCGAAGGGGGAACTGTGTCGCGTCAAACTTCCAAACCTTTATCAACATTTTTATCCGAATTTCAAACAATACTAATCCAATGTTTCTTTTAAAAATCTATGTGTAATTTAGTGCTAGGCTATCGAGTGAACATTGTTGCAGTACCTACGCATAATAAACCATTCATAAATGACTATTTTCTTAACGAAAAGTGACCCTAGGATGCCATTACCGCATGTCTGAGGTATGCGTTCTCAAATACTATTGTTTTAAATGTTATTTATCAATATAATGCAGCACTATCATATTTTTATTACATAATCACCTAATTTATTCTGTGTAATTATTGGTCATCGATTTGAATGCTTATTTCTTGTTTATTTTTGTAGAACGTTTTTATGAGTCGTGTTTTCTGTTTGTTTTTATTATTGTGTTTGTAAAAAATGAACAATTGGTTTTATCTTATAATTGGGGTAAAATAACGTGATTGGTAGGGTATTGTAAGGAATGTACAAAAGGTTTGTCATAAATGGATACAATAATAATTATATGGGACAACAAAGCATTTTAGCTATCTATTGGAATGTTGATAAAAAAATCACGAATGATTGTAATTATGAATTGTGTGATACAAATATCCCTTATTACAGGTACATAATTATAATGTTTTATTGATATTGATTTCTTATATATATATATATTTTTTTTTACATTAACTCCACACAGGAGGCCCTGAGGAAAATAATTTCCCTCAGGGCCTATGTCCTATGTCATCTTTGAAGATGCTGTGTGGAGGGTCTTTTTGAGGAAAGGAAGGAGTGAACACGGGTCTTGAAGAGACCCATGTTGTAGGAGGGAGGAAACACAGAGGCCGGCAAATCGTTCCACAGCCGAGCCGTTGAACTCAAGAACGAGTCATAGAAACGATCCGTTCTCATGTGACTAATGTCAAAAGGAGGCGTCTACTAATATCTACAAGAATTCTAAAAACTGAAAAAATTGAACTAATATCTATGAGAACCAAAGTGTTGACGAATATCTACAGCTCAAACTTTTTTTTTTTTTTTTTACAGTGAATAATCGCACAAGAAAACTGCTCCCGTCTGGAGCCAGTGAGACTATGGCATCCCCAATTGGGGTATGTTGTGAGGCTGAAGGTAGTGGGGAAGGGAAGGAGGTGGGGAAGAGGAAGGTTGGGAAGTACCTGGCTATTCAGATCTGGTCACCAAACACGGCTTAAGCCATTTTCAAGCAACGTTTCAATTCTGAATGGTGGTCTTACACCAGGGCGATACTGATAGTATCTTCCACTCTGGAACATGCCGCAAATATACTATATATTATTTTAAATGAATTAAATGTGAAATAACACAAATTAATCAAATAAAATTTATTTGCGCATGCCGGCTTTGAACCCGCGACCTCCGGACTGTGAGTCAAGAGTCTTATCCACTGGACTACGGAGGTCGTCAAACTGTTGACTAATATCTATGAGAACCAAAGTGTTGACGAATATCTACAGCACTGGCAGAGGTTGGATTTGCAATTATGTATAGCATATTGGAATAACGTAATATTGCGTATGCAGTTTAAAAAACTTAATTTATGTAAGTATGTATGTAAAAATCCCTAATATCGGACTATTTGACACATTTAGCTGATTAGTCCAACCTACGCTCTGTAGATATTAGTTCAACCTACGCTCTGTAGATATTAGTCAACACTGGGACCGTCATAGATATTCGTCT
This sequence comes from Limnephilus marmoratus, assembly GCA_917880885.1. Taxonomy (NCBI): domain Eukaryota; kingdom Metazoa; phylum Arthropoda; class Insecta; order Trichoptera; family Limnephilidae; genus Limnephilus; species Limnephilus marmoratus. The sequence goes on from OU862928.1 coordinate 26,577,544, forward strand.
GACCTTAGCTCTGTAGATATTAGTCAACACTCTGAAGTTCGTAGATATTAGTTCAACATATGAACTGTAGATTTTCGTCCGACACACAGGCTGTAGATATTAGTATCTGGAATCCATATTAAATACGTAGTAGATAATAGTTTGTGTTACTTAGATATTCTCATAACGTTCATTGGTTAACATAAAGGACATACTTGACTTACTTTAACCAATGATTCCTTACATTATTTGGAGTAAAAAATTAAAATAAAATAAAAAATAAAATGTAAGTAAAATTTTGGTCTCCGGTGACATTTTTGATGGTTTTTATTTTTATTTTTTCTACAACAACATAAAAAAAACGAGTGTGCTTTAGACCACATGACTGAAGTAAAATTTCTTTAGCTCTATTTAATAATATGATAGAAAGAGAGAAAGAAAATGTGCTCGCGCACTGCTCTCTCTTGCTCCAACAGTGTGGTACAGATAATAGGCCTGTGCTGTGTCTTAGATATACGAAACGTAACTGGCTATGAGAGAAAGAGAGAAAGAAAATGTGTGCTCGCACCTCGCTCTCTTGCCCCTACAGTAATATACGAAACGTAACTCTCTTTCTATCTTCACTAACTTATATCTCCCTCTCAACTACCGCTTCGCTTTTCGTAACGCTCTCGTCACGCATTCACCAGCTCACTCCCCAAGTCAAGCGTGTGTTCGGGCAAATCTATACCTACTCCCATGTATCCCTCCCGTCTTACCTACCTATCCTGATATATCCATATTGCTATTGTCACCGGTTCAAGATTGATTCCTAACCGCGAAATCAGTGCAATTTCAACACCGCGCGGTACTGGCAGCCCAAATACTTTGGCCTCGTCGCTTTATAGTCGAAACCCGGATCCGCGCAAGATACGTGCTTTCAACCGTGGAGTTTTCTTGAGTGCATGAGTGTGGGACCCCGGGACGTCATCAGCAAGGTAGGGTCATCTTGTTTTCGGTGGACATCCCATTTTTTCCCCTTCATCCCTTTTTTCATTCCAACAGTGGTAAGTAGAGATTCCGAACTCCGCGGAAGAAAAGATACAGCTTCCAACAGCTATCGAAACAAGCGTGCGTAAAGAAGTTTTACTTCAAAAACGGTAGGGGTTTGTCAGTTGGAGGCGGGGTAAGAGGTTGGTGGTTACTCGGCTGAGTGACCAGTGACAACATGCGACAGAATTTTTTTTGGTTTGATTTTGAAAAAAAAATTTTGAAAAAAAAAGTCATCAAAAAAGTCACCGGAGACCATAATTTCATTTACATTTTTTACTCCAAATAATGTCAGGAATCACTGATTAAAGTAAGTCAAGTACGTCCCTTAACACCCTGTAAAGAAAGAATATTGCATTTTTTAACATTATTTTGGTATTTCGTAATATCAGAAGAGAAAAGTAACATGATGTAATCAAAACGTTAAGGAATTTTTGGAAAAGGCAATATAAGATATTTTGGAAGTATGTATTGCAAAGGTTTTAGGAAAAGTATTATTTTTCTTTTATTATACTGTTTTTATGAACGTTATTCTTTGTATTTATTAGGTTGCCATTTTGTCGTTTTTTTTTAAATATCTTTTGTGATCGCTTTGTTCGTTGTAAAAGGTTGATTTACGGTACGAATTAATCTTCCAAACCATTTTACTATCGTTATTGGGAAATATTGTGGGGTTTTTGGAATGGGTGGGGAAAAGATTTAAAGGGAAGTTGGTAGACCTATTTACCTAGATCGATTTCGTACACGGAGTGTTTAAAATCTATCGATACATTGATTTTTCACCAAAGCCATACTGAAAGTATCTTCTTTTCGGGATGCGAACGCGTGATTTTTTTAAGGGGCCCGGGTCCAGCGGGCTTTTTACTCCAAATAATGTCAGGAATCACTGGTTAAAGTAATACAAGTTAAAGTAAAGTAGTACGTCAAGTAATTGACTTACTACTTACATACTTACTAAAAAAAAACAGGGGCGTGTGTCAAGAAACAGTTGTGTGGAGTTTTTTTGTTGTTTGTTTTTGGGGTGTTATGCCGTGTTACGTTACCTCCTCCTTTAGCCAACTTTCGGACAGCGATACAGTGTCCATCATCAGGGCAGATGTGTCCTGTGTCCTGTCGCATCTGCCCTGATGATGGACACTGTAACGCTATCCGAAACGTTTGCTAAAGGTGTGTCCTGTGTCCTGTCGCATCTACCCTGATGATGGACACTGTAACGCTATCCGAAACGTTGGCTAAAGGAGGAGATAGCGTAACACGGCATTACACCCCAAAAACAAACAACAAAAATACTTTTGGCCGTGAAAATCTAAAATCATATCAGTTGTGTGGAGGTCTATCCTCTCTGCCTACATCTCTGGTTAAACGGCGTGATGGTTAGTATGTTATAGGCAATATCTTAAAGCAAGAAATTTCGAAGTACTTACTTACCAAAATAACTCTTGGTGTTGCCAGGTTCGGGCCTAAAGATATACGGATTATTAATAATTTTGCCGAAGAATGATTTATCTGTGTGATTTGATATGTTTTAACGTACTTCCTTCCCCTACGACTAGGGGCTGTAATCGTATATCACAGCTGTTTGGGGTGTTTGCTAGAAGACCCTTTTCAAAAAAGGATTACGCTTGTATTTTATCCTTGCGCTTGTCATAAAATCGACATATTATAAGAAAAAAATATTTTTTATTTTTATTTTAACTTTATGAGTAAAACCTCAAATTGTAATTATTTAAATAAACGAAGACAATATAAGCGAAACTCAATCGAAAATCTGGAAACAGAAAAATCAGAAAAACATATTGACACCTCTGGGACTCGGGACTTCCTGGGTTCGAGTCCCAGAGGTGTCAATATGTTTTTATGATTTTTCTGTTTCCAGATTTTCGATTGAGTTTCGCTTATATTGTCTTCGTTTATTTAAATAATTACAATTTGAGGTTTTACTCATAAAGTTAAAATAAAAATAAAAAATATTCATCCTAGACTTGCAGAAAAGTCGATAGATGACGCATATTAAATAAAATGGATAAAGATTTATCCAGACACTATCTAGAGAGCATTTAGTTCGGGTTTGAATCTTGCAATCATACATAAAGATAGTTGCCAATAATATATGTGTTAAAGAAAATGAAGATAATGTAGGTGGTTCTTAGTCGAAGTATGGTACAGTTAAACATGACCGAATTTCATATCGACACCGTGGCGCAGTGGTTAGCGCGTTTGCCCGGAAAGCAAGAGGTCCTGGGTTCGAGTCCCAGAGGTGTCAATATGTTTTTCTGATTTTTCTGTTTCCAGATTTTCGATTGAGTTTCGCTTATATTGTCTTCGTTTATTTAGAAAAAAATATATTTAAAAATCTTATCTTATTTTTAAGAGATGGATATGGGTACTGCCACCCCGAGAATAATTTATTGGATAATGAACATCTCTGCCATAGGTTACCCCAGGTGATTCGCTACGTTTGGTGACTTAACAGGGGTGAACAGGTTCATGGGATGAGGTTTGTCCAGAATCTTGACTGCGGATGCGTCTACCTAAAAACTAACTACGTGGCGAATCGGATTGAGAGAGACCTGTTGACGTAGACCTTTTGACCACTACAGCCGGACTCTCTCAACCCATCGCCCTTGGCGGCAGTGGGAGGGATGGATTCATACGCCTGTCACTCCTCGACAAACTGAGGCCCAGGTTCCTACTCACCCCTTACATCTTTTTCTTTCGCAGAACTTTCTCTCCCCAATCAGACTCTCCACACAACATCCCAAAAGATGACATACGCCGTGAGAAAATTGAATCCTGTGTGAAGTTAGACACGTTTTTAGATTTTCACGGCTAAAAGTATTTTCGTTATTGGTTTTTGGGGTGTTATGCTGTATTACGCTACCTCCTTCTTAGCCAACGTTTCGTACAGCGTTGCAGTGTCCATCATCAGGCAGATCCGGCAGTTCATTTAAAAAAAAATATATATTAAAATGTCATATTTTATTTTAACCCTTTGATTAGTGAGTTATTTTTTGTCATCTACATCGTGGGAGTGAGTTATTTTTCAAGTTTTTCTTAATTTTTTAATCGATTTAATTAATTATCTTCTTACCTTGTTTAACTACACAAGTTAATTTCGGAGCTTTTTTTATTATTATATATAACCTTTTCTTATTGAATAAGTAAGCATTACGTAAATTTAGTTGGACAAATTCTGTGGTTCTCAACATTTTACAAATAGTGTTACGATTTTTTTTTTTTAAATAAAAAATGAAATGTACAGTACCTAATAAAAAGTCAAAAAACATGATACTAAAAATAAAAAATAATTTATAAAATCAGTGGTTCTCAACATTTTACAAATAATAAGTTTTAATTTTTTTTTATTTGCTTACATAAAAAGAAATATACAATGTAATAAAGAGATAATACTAAAAATAAAAAAAGTGGATCTATTCAGTGGTTCTCAACATTTTACAAATAGTTTTTTCAAGAAAAAATAATAAAAATGTGTATTAGAACAGAAATGTACAGTAATAAAAACATATCAGTGGTTTTCAACATTTTACAAATAAAAAGTTTTCAAAAATTTTGACTTTTTTATTTGTATTGAGAGCCACTGGATTAGTACACTTTTTTTATTTTTAGTATTATCCCTTTATTATTGTACATTTCTTTCTATATAAATAAATTAATTAAAAATTTTGAAAACTTTTTATTTGTAAAATGTTGAGAGCCACTGGATTAGTCCACTTTTTTATTTTTAGTATTATCCCTTTATTATTGTACATTTCCTTCTATATAAATAAATTAATTAAAATATTTGAAAACTTTTTATTTGTAAAATGTTGAGAGCCACTGGATTACGTAATATGTAACGTGAAATACGTAACAATTTTGGTAAAAACATCTAAAAATGTTTGGCAAATATATTTGTATTATCTATAAATCATAATATAATCGAAATTACAAACACGGCATAGAAAAAACTAAATAAAGTCATGCTGCCGCACGTATGCGACAATACTCTATTTGGATCGTCCGAGTGCTGCCGCATCCTCAAAGGGTGTGTGTACTATACAGCACAAGTGTCCCAACTGCTCTTGCCTGCCCGGGGCCAGTGGGACATTGCATACCCAATTGAAGTATAGTGCGAGACTGAATGGAGCGGGGAAGGGAACGAGATGAGAACGAGTAAGATTGGGAAATACTTACTTAGCTATCCATATCTGGTTACCAAATATGGCTAAAGCCATTTGAAACAACGTTTCGATTCTGAACGATGCTCGTCATCAGGCCCCCTACCATGGTCGATCGATATAGGTTTTATCGAAAATGTCGGTAACTTGAAATCGCTCTCGAGCACGACTGCAGGACGCTAACGAAGAAATAACAGTTTATGTCAAATAAATTAGGAACCCTTAGTCGATGTGAACTGTTGTTTGTTCGTTAGCGGCATGCAATCGTGCTCGGGAGCGATGTCAAGTTACCGACATTTTCGATAAAACCTATATCGACGGACCATGCTAGGACCCCTGGACGGCACTGGGAGTATCTCTTATCATAAAATTAGGCCAAACCAAAGATATTGAAATATAAGTAGATGTGCTATCTGCTGTTTTTACTATGTGGGTCTGCGCTTCCGGGTGTCGCCGATATTGTTTACCAATTAAAAAATAAACTAAAAGAACAAATAATTAACAAATAAACCAAACGAACGTTAAACTAAATGAACGAATTCTTTCCTTATTCAAAATATATTGTTAACCAATATTAATGCACATTTTCAAAAAATCAACGAAATGAACAAATTCTTTTTGTATGAAAACTCCGCTAATTAGCGCGTAGTCCGGCGACAGTTGCGCGGACAACATAGCATATCTCTTCTGTATTTGAATATCTTTGGGCCAAACAATATTAAGCAATATATTAACTTGGAATTATAATATAATATATACATAGGAGTTAATACACTATAATGTGTCCGGAAACTCGCAGTACAAGCGGGAAACTGGAGAATCCACATCACATTTGGAGTCGATTTTGTGGTTTAACTTTTTTGATTTGAGCTTTCGTTTTCGAGTAAATCGGGTCCGAAGTTGGAATTTTTTTGGTTAAATTTGAAAAAAAAATTCACTAGGGGGTTGATTTCAGCTGTGTAATGTCTTATAAAATGCAACGAAGGGTAAACCGGGCTCAACATTTTTTTAACCCTTTAGTTGCCGAAAAAATGGAAAAATAGAAAAAAAAAATAATATTAAAATCGAAATGCTTGGATCGAAAACAATAAGTTTTTTGGGTTCTCTACGTGATGTAGATTCACCAGTTTCCCGCTTGTACTACGAGTTTCCGGACACGTTGTAGTATATATATAGTGTATTAACTCTTCAAGCTAATTTGCCCACTTTTGGGATATCATGGCGTCCCAAAATGAGCGTACTATGAAAGAATATTTTTTTCTGTAATTTTTTTACTGCAATAAAACTAAGTTTTAGTTTCTAAAAAATCGGAATAATAAATTTTTTAGCGCCATTTATGTGAAAAATTACGACAAGGGCACTAGGTACCTACCCGCGCACTATGAAATAATATTTATTTTGTAATTTTTTTAATGGAATAAAATTTATTTTATAAAGTTAGTTTCTAAAAAAATCTGAATAATACAATTTTTATGGCGCTATGTAGGTCACATAGAAATCATTGTGTCTCCCTTACTATCATAGTGAGAAATATAATCTAATCAGTATTATTATTATTAGAAAGATAAAAGACCACGTTTTTTATTCAAATCTAAAAGTTAACCACAAAACACGTACAATTATGAAAACAAAGTTTCCGACCGCAATTTGAAAAAAAATGATGAAGCTTTCGGAATTTTTTAACGACAAAAAGTAAAGTGACAAACGTGTAAACGTTTGAAGATATTTAAAAAAAAACTTTTTATGTTTATTTCCAATAAAGAATTATGAGAGCGTATTAACGTCACCTTTCTAAAACAGTTTTCGGTTACGAAAATTATATATAGAAATATTCCATTTATTTGAATTTTATTGCAAAGCGGAAAATTTTGACCTTCTCACAAAATATGCCCTACGCCTAAGTGGTAAACTTCAAATACTTTTTACCTCCCCAAGTTTAGCCAGAACAAAGCCGGGTACAAAATTGCCAAATAATTTGTTTTTTCATCATTGTTGAAATTTTAATACTATCCTTAAATTGCTACAAGACCCCCGAATATTTGAATAAAGAATATTATGCAAGTTATAATTTAATTAATCTAAAAAATTCCCCACAATCACAAAACGAAATTTTCAAATTATGTCGAAAAATCAAAAACTTACGAAAAAGTTTCCGAATAAAGCTGGTGGTTTCAAAATTTATTCAACGGAAGGTCAGCTATTTTTTGGAATTAAATTATGGAAAAAACAACCTCAGCCCAAAACTTGAAAACATCGGAATTTGTTAAAAAGCGGCCCGAATTTATGGTCTCCCTCAACTTTTACAATGTATATCAGTGTGGAATTTTTATAGCCAGCTTGAAAAATATGGAAATTTGGATCTCTGTAAAAAGCACATAGTTTTCTAAACAAATAAATGCAGATAATAATATTAATAAACTCTTTTACATTACCTCCACAGAGGGGGAATTTTTTCTCTCAGGACCTGTGTCGTCTTAGGGAATGCAGTATGGATGGTTTTTTAAATGATAGGAAGTCGAGGGAGTTCTGAGAAGGAAAAAGGTATGAGGGGTGAGTAGGAATCTGGGGGTTAGCGTGTCCAGTCTCTCCCGATCCGACCTGCCACGCAGTAAGTGGACAAACCTCCGCTAAGACCTAGACCATAGGTTCTCACGTGGGCGATAAAACCTCCTTGTGGGTGTTTGAGACTTTCAGGGGGGGCAGTAGAAGACCCAGAGAAAATTAGGGGGCATTGAGATGGCACAGTGAAGGCGTGGGCAGGTAAAAACAAAATGGTCTAAAAAAGGTAGACGGTAAGTAAAAAAAAGTGGGCGGTGGCAAAATAAGGTTGAGACCTAGACAAACCTCACCTAGTGGCACATATGGATGACTTATCGTAGAGGTGATTTTAGATTTTCACGGCCAAAAGTATTTTTGTTGTTTGTTTTTGGGGTGTTATGCCGTGTTACGCTACGTCTTCCTTTAGCCAACGTTTCGGACAGCGTTACAGTGTCCATCATCAGGGCAGATGTGTAAATGTTAGTGGTAAAATGTATGCTTAAGTACTTCGAAGCAATACCGTGTTGCCAGCTCGCAGTGGATTGGAGCTCGCAGTGGATTGGAGCTGGCAATACGGTATTGCTTCGAAGTACTTAAGCACACATTTTACCACTAATATTTACACATCAGCCCTGATGATGGACACGGTAACGCTGTCCGAAACGTTGGCTAAAGGAGGAGGTAGCGTAACACGGCATAACACCCCCAAAACAAACAACAAAAAATATCGTACAGGTGTTTGTTATCAAATGAATTTTTCCCAGGGCGGCGGTACCCATATTGTAAATTGGTCAATATTTTAAAAATAACCGGATCTCTTACTGATTTCGTTACATTAGAGTAAAAAAAGATTTTCCGTCAATATCGCTAGCCACAATCTCAATTTTAACCACTGAATATCGATATGAGTGTTTTATAGGTATGTCCGTATACCAGTACTTAGGCCTCTTTTCCCTTATTTTCGATAAAATTCATTAACCTTAATTTTATTATTTGTTTTATAGGTATGTCCGTATGCCAGAACTTAGGCCACTTTGCTCTTATTTTTGATAAAATTCATTAACCTTAATTTTATTATTTGTTTTATTGGTATGTCCGTATGCCAGAACTTAGGCCACTTTGCTCTTATTTTTGATAAAATTCATTAACCTTAATTTTATTATTTGTTTTATAGGTATGTCCGTATGCCAGAACTTAGGCCACTTTGCTCTTATTTTTGATAAAATTCATTAACCTTAATTTTATTATTTGTTTTATTGGTATGTCCGTATGCCACAACTTAGGCCTCTTTTCCCTTATTTACGGCATTCGTCAACCTTAATTTTATTATATACTAGCTGGTTCCCGGCATGCGTTGCTATGCCATTTAATAAAGAAATTGTTTTTCCCTGCGTGTCGTTTCCCATTCTACCCGTCTCCCTTTCGCCTCCCCTTCTTCTCCCGCGTCCCCTTCCCCTCTCGCGTTCCCACTCCGCCTCCTCCACCTTCCCTCTCCCCACTCCACTCTCCCCCTTTCCCTGTATCCCCCTCACGAGTTCCCCTCCCGAGTTCCATGCATTCATTCCCGATACATTCATCTTTCAAACAGCTCGCGTGCCACCTATTGCAATTTTTATACAAATTTCGTAATGCCAGAGCTCACTAGTAGTTTTATACAAACCTTGTCCTCACAATAACGAACACAGAAAAAAAAGAATTATCCAATTTGGTGCAGTCGTTCGGAAGTTATGCGCGTACATCCATTTCGGCGATTCATTTTTATTTATATAGATAGAAGATAGATAGATAGATAGAAGATAGATAGATAGATAGAGATAGATAGATAGATAGATTTTTCATTTATTACTTTAACGCCCAGAGGGCTTTTACATGATTAGTACCATTAATTACCATTAATTCATGACAGATAATTTTGAAACAAATAAACAAATAATAAAAATAATATTACATAAAACATACACACAAATCATAAAAATACAAAAAAAAAAGAAATACAGCGATTTGATAGGTTTATATTAAATATTTTAACATCACCTAAGTGCTGATTTCCCATACTGTGATATCGTTATTTAGGAGTGGCCAATGTAGTTCCGCTTATGAATGCTGCAGTAGAATAGTGTATTTTGACGTGTTGTTATTGTAAATATTTGAAGGTTTACGAGTAGCAGGAGTTCGCAACAGTCGAACTTATAATAAAAATTTAAGTCGTTTGTTTTACGTCTGTCTTCTAATGTGTGTATTCTTAGAATATTTATTAAGAAATTATATTTTAAATCTTTTAGTGGGACATTTCATTAAAAATTTATAAAACGAAGTTTTTTTTTCTATTCGCTCATGTTATTCATGTGAATTTTGTAAGATGGAGACCAAATTACCGAGTTACATTCAATGAGGCTTTTAACTGGAGATACTTATAATAGTTTAAATGGCTTGTCTGGAATCAGAGTTTTCTGTTGTTCTTAATACAAAGATGAGTGTTTTCATACCTTTGTTCACAATTTGGTGGATATGATTGACGAAACTTTGTTTTTTATCCAAAATAATTTCAAGATCTCTCATTTCCGTAGCTTTTTCTAAAGCTGTATTATTGATGGAATATTCGAATAAAACAGGATTTTTATTTCTGAAGAAAGTCAAGGTTTTGTACTTTTCTACATTCAAGAAATTATTTTGAACGCACCAATCTTTAAATTTATTAATATTTGACTGTAGTACATGGCAATAATTTATATATATATATATATTTTTTTTTTGTTATATCATTAATGAAAATGAGGAACAAAACCGGGCCATTGTAGTTACCTTGCGGTAGGCCACTAGTAGCTCAGAAAGCTTTTGACATCCAAGATTTATTTTGACGAACAGTTTACGATTTAATAAATAGCTAGTAAACCATTTTAACATGCTATCCCTTATTCCTAGAGCAAATAATTTTTGGATTAGTAGTTCATGGGATACTTTGTCAAATGCATTCGAAAAGTCTGTATGTATATGCAGTCGACTAGTATATTTTCTGCAAAAGATTGTATTATAAAGTTTTGTTATTGTTAAGAAGGAAGGTTTAGCTATATAAATTGTCAAGGTTTTGTATAAATTGGTTGAAATATATAATATACTAGCTGACCCAACAAATGTTGTTCTGCCATATAAATAATTTCTAATATATCTATATATATATAACGTATCAAAGCTTTAAACAATAACAGTTTCTCGGAGTTTGCCAACCATTTGGTGGAAACCAGTCACACCTTTGACTTCAATAGTGGAATAGAATTAATGCATGTCAATGGCATTCAGTTGGATAAACTAGAAATTTTAGAAATCCGAAAGAGTGTTAATGCGAATTTGAATATTATTAATAACCAAAAATTGTTCTTAAATGACCCAATATTAAACCTGTTCCCTTTGTAAATTGTCTCCCATTGCTCCTCTCTCCTCTACCTACTCTCATATTTTCATTGATACCATTGTCTATGTCCATTCTTTTTCAATTGACACCATTGTCTACGTCTATTATTTATAATTAGTATCAATAAAAAACCCTGAAGAAGTGAGCATTGCTCACGAAACATGTTGGTTTTGTAAACAATAAAAGTGGTAAAAACGAAGTAATTTATTAATTTAAATCAAAATGGTGCCACAAAATAAGTTTGCTGTGTTAGAAGAAATAATTTGTAGTAAATATCTTAGTTGTTAAATAAAAAAATAACGAATGTATTGTAAGTGTGCGGGGATGGGATCTATGACAGAAAGAGGAATGGAGCGCTGTAGACGATGACCGCTGATAAAAACAAAAAACACCAACTAAAGTAGGAAAACGAAATAAAGAAAATCGATATGAATTTCTAAGAGCAATTAGTGTACGACAGCGTTTTTCAACCTTTTTCATGGCACGACCCCCTTATTATGTAAAAAATATTTCGCGACCCCCTACCCTTCGCCTGCAATTTACCTTTGACGACTATGGTTCCTGGAGGGGGGAGGGGGTGGCTAGAGAAATTCAGGAATCACAAATTGAATGAAATGAAAAAAGAACGACACCCAGTGTACACCAACAGGAGGGTGGCTAGAGAATTTCAGGTTGTGAATTTTTCAGGGCACTTTCGCCTGTATAATCATGTTTTGGCATTCTATTTGATTCTGCCAGGAAATCCGTAATCTTATGAATTCCGTTGCCCACAAAATTCTATAAATTTTTGAAAATTCCTGACAATTTCTCTGACAGACCGCTAAATTTTCGGCCATGTCAGGGAAATTGCTGTCAAACTAATTCGCCAAACGTCTCCAAGGAATAGTAGGTAGAGCTATCGCCCATTCGTACAACGTACAGGCCGGGCCGATGCCGACTCAAGACTGAGGCGAGCGAGGCCGCGCCGCGGCCGTGCCGACGAATGTGGTTGAGTTAAAGAGCGAGACACAATGAGCGTTGCGGGGTGAGGCTATAGATGAGGCAAGTTTAGACCAACCTAAAAGAAAATCTGCTGGAATTATCTGCCGATGGAAAGTTGCACTTGGAATTCAAGTCTGTTAAATTGGATAACTTTTGGTTAATATATACTTAGTATATTCCCAGAATTGACCACAGAAGCTTTGAAGTGCTTGATTCTATTTGCCACCTCTTACTTGTGCGAGTTGACGTTTTCGTCAATGGCCCAAATAAAAAACAAACAGAGGAATCGATTAAATTTAGAAAACGACTTAATTCTAAATGTTACAAAAACAGATCCGCGATGCAGAAATTGATTGACGAAAAACAGGCGCGCAACCTTCACATTAATGTGTATGAGACTTAACGGATTTTTGACCCTTAGAAATTTTATAATTTAAATTTCATATTAACTTCAAAATGTCCTACAATTAATATTTTTATAATAAAAATATTTTTGAGCTTTATTGTTTTTTTGATATTTTACTTTGGACCCCCTGGGACCCCCTTGTAGAGGCTTCGCGACCCACAGGTTGAAAAACACCTGGTGTACGATATAGTAGCAATTGAGTGTACGATGTCAGTCCGTCTTTAGACAACACAAATAAGCTCGATGGTTTGCCCCCGCGAGAACATGATGCCGAATGAAATATCAAAATGACGCGACGCTTCTCGCGAATGTCTTGCGCATGTGTGGATGAAAGTTTGATGAGGCGGACGCAGCGCCATCTGTCATTCAACAACATAAATAATTTCGTTCTGTTCGAAATACGAAAGACGGTTAAATTTGTTCATACAAAAATACTAAAATCTCGATTAAAAAATGGGAGGGTAAAAATTTGGGGTTATATGTATTTTTGGATGCAAAATAAAAAAAAAATGTCAAAAAAAAGGTTTTTTTTTCTGGATAGGGACATTCTAATCATCTAGCGGTATGAAATATACTTTGAAAACCTATCATAAAAAATCATAAAAATCAGTAAAGCCGTTTCGGAGGAGTTCGATCACAAACACCGTGACACGAGATTTTTTATACATAAGATAAAGAAGAATTTCTGAATGTTGTGGACGAGTAGGCTGGCAAGCGTGCGATGTGGATTTGATTTTGCAAAGGAAGATTATTTGATTTCGTAAACTCTGTGTAAAGCCCGGGCGCGTATTTCCAATCCCTAACGCGGTTGAGTCACTCCAGCGACTGAGCCGCGTTAGGGATTGGAAGGCGTAAATCGCCTTACAAACACTACCGCATTTCAGTCGCGCTAGTGACTGAACCGCGTTAGGGATTGTTATGCATAAATCACCTTACAAAAGCTATACCGATTCAGTCACCTACGCGCTTCGTTACTCTATCAGTTTCTGTGAGGGCGACGACCGTAATTATAGAGAGGTTAGCAGAGAGGATGGACAGCGTTTTTTTAGTTAGCATTTTTTTTACATTGAAAATTTATTAAAAGTTAAAAAAAACGCGGGTTTTTTTTTTAACTGAGGGTGACGACCGTAATTATAGAAGGGTAAGCAGAGAGGATGGACCGCGTTAATTTTTTACTTAATTTTTTTTTTACATAATTAAAAACCCGCGTTTTTTTTAACTTAAAATAAATTTTCAATGTAAAAAAAATTCTAACTAAAAAAACGCTGTCCATCCTCTCTGTCGCCCTCACAGAAACTGATAGAGCAACGAAGCGCGTAGGTGACTGAATCGGTATAGCTTTTGTAAGGTGATTTATGCATAACAATCCCTAACGCGGTTCAGTCACTAGCGCGACTGAAATGCGGTAGTGTTTGTAAGGTAGTGGTAAGGTAGTTTATGCGGTAGTGTTAATAAGTAATTATTATTATTATTGTGTCTTCTCTTTCTCTGTACACTTACTTTGTTTTATATTTAATTGTTTATATTCATTCTGATTATTATTATTTCTGTTTTATCCATTACTACCATCTCCGCCTACTAACAATTGAACCTTGATTAGGCATGCTGTAAACATTTTTAATTGGAGTGTTAATGTATATGTGCACATTTCAACGCAATAACATTGATGTAATTATTATTAACACTCTGTAAATGTTTCAAACAATAAATAAATAAATAAATAAAAGGCGATTTACGCCTTCCAATCCCTAACGCGGGCGCGGCTCAGTCGCTAGAGTGACTCAACCGCGTTAGGGATTGGAAATACGCAGCCCGGGCATCACCGGGGACTTCAGCTAGTGACATTATAGATTATACTTCTACAATGTTTATTTTTCAGCGTTCGAAGGTCACAATCAAGATTTTCACCATCGCGGTGTAAATAAAGTTCCTATAAATTGAATAAGGTCCGGCCGTGTTATGAATGAAATTATCGATTTAGCGCGATGACGGGATGTATTTCGGATAGAAATAGTACCTGAGGTACGATGGTGTATAGGGTGGCTTTTACGGCCATGGGGTTTGGACGCTCTAATGGCCGATATCATAAAAGCGTTAATAGGACTCTGATCTAATTTGCATATTTAAAATTATCAACAGTATTACTGATACACCTGCTTTGTTACAACTCATCCAGTTCAACATCCCTTCCCGTAGACTCCGAAATAATGAATTGCTGTTCCTCAATCAACATTCTACTAATTATGGATACCATTCTCCCTTATCCATAATGTCGAGACTTGTCAACGCAAGTCAAAGCATTGGTTTTTTTGGTGTAAAACTAAATGTAGTGTCCGTGGTACACTGTGGCCGCGGGGGGGGGGGGGGGACCGGGTGCCGAACGTGGCCGAAGGTTTCCGATCCTGCCCGAAGGTGGTAGTGGAGGGGCAGGTCAGAGGCGCTGGCAGTGCACGGCGGCTGCCGGCATTCCGCGAATTACCTTACTAGCGTTAGCATTGTACTTCTTTATAATTGACTTAATAAATAACCATTCGTATAAACGAGACCTTTTCAATAAATTGTATTTGTAATTGTCACAGACATTACACTAAATGACTATCGGCAGTCGATACGCAATATTTAAATGCTTCTTCATGCTTTGACTTGTAGTGTCTCTACGTGTACTGTTTATATTGTCATTGCTATTAATCTATATGTGCTCTCCCTTCACTGTCATCTCTGTTTTTTTTTATTCGTGTTATTATTATGTTTTCAATGGACTATTAAATTAATAAATAAATTATAGGTCGCGGGTGCAAATCCCAGCGTGCGAAAATATTTTTTGTTGTTGATAAATTTGGGTTATTTAAAAATTGATTCTTTAAATTCATATACAGTAGATATATATATATATATATATATATATATATATATATATATGCGGCATGTTCCAGGGTGGAAGAAACTCTCATTGTCAGCCTGGTGTAAGAAACGTTGCTTGTTTGGTGGCCAGATCTGAATAGCCAGGTACTTTCCCACTTTCCTCTTCCCCATCTCCTTACCTTCCCCACTACCTTCAGCCTCGCAACATTTCCCGAATGGCAATGCCGTAGTCTCACTGGCTCCAGATGTATAGGAGCAGTTGGGACTCTCATAAACAAATAAAATGAATGCAAGTTTCAAATAAATAAATATTAATTAAATATTTGTAAAAAACACTAACTTTGTGGCTCGCCATAATTTACAATAAAAAACAGTTATAAAACAGTTAAACAATTATAATATTCTCCTGACGAAGGAAGGGTGCTTCTGAAACCGGTAGAGTGTTTTAAAATAAAAGTGGTCTTAAACAAATTTCTGTGTTTTTTATTGTAAATATTAATTAATAAAAAATTTAATCTAATATATAAAATTCTCGTGTCACGGTGTTTGTTACCATACTCCTTCGAAACGGCTGGACCAATTTTGATGAAATTTTGTGTGCTTATCTGGTAGGTCTGAGAATCGACCAACATCTATTTTTCATACCCCTAAAAGTAAAGGGTGTTCCATTCCGAAGAAAATTATTTTCCCCATACATTTTGTATGGAACGAATTCTCCTATTTTGAAAGAACTGCAGCAATATTGTAAGGGGTATAATATTGAACTGTGAACCGGGGGAGGGGGTGGGGGGGGAGGGGGGAGGGGGGAAAGGAACTCAGGAAGGGGGGTTAGCGGGACGGGGGAAGGGGAGAAGTGGAGTGGGGAGAGGGAGAGGGAACGCGAGAGGGGAAAGGATACGCAGGGAGAAACAATTTAGATCAATTCAGCTAATAAGTGGACAACAGTTTTTGATTCTGAGGCGGTATGAAGTTCGCCGGATCAGCTAGTTAAATTATAAAATTCATTGAACTTGAATAATTTTTCGCACTACGCCGTAATACAGTTTCAAATAGTACCTATTTAAATAGTATTTTTAGCGTTCTGTGTAATCTGGTAAATGATGGCTTTTGGTCTTGGGGTGAGCTGAATGTGAAAATATCCTAAATAACATCATATATTATTTTTTTAGTTAACATTTCGTGTATACATTGATATTATATTTGTACTATTGTAATGTTAATTTTATACCAATGTAAATGCAAAACCTTTCATTTATCATTTCTCTGCCTTCCCTTTCTGTATCTATTTTGTTGAATCTCTAGTGCATTAATTAATTCATCAAAATCTAAACTAAAATTTCATGGAATGGTTGAAATATTATTTACATTTATACGCATCTTCTTGTAACTGCATTAAAACTTTAACATATTATCCACCAAGTGTAATTTGTAAGTAAATGTCAATACAACGTGTCCGGAAACTCGTAGTACAAGCGGGAAACTGGTGAATCTATATCACGTAGAGAACCCAAAAAAAATATTTTTTTCGATCTCAGCATTTTGATTTTAATATTATTTTTTTCAATTTTTCCATTTTTTCGGCAACTAAAGGGTTAAAAAAACTTTTGAGCCCGGTTTACCCTTCGATGCATTTTATAAGACATTACATAGCTGAAATGAACCCCCTAGTGAACAATTTTTTCAAATTTAATTAAAAAAAAATCCAACTTCGGACCCGATTTACTGGAAAACGAAAGCTCAAATCAAAAAAAGTTATACCACAAAATCGACTCCAAATATAATGTGGAGTCTCCAGTTTCCCGATTGTACTACGAGTTTCCGGACACCTTGTATAATAGACAAAACAATATGTACATGCAATAAATCTGCTCATTTTGACTGTCCTAAAACAGGTAAATTTCCTAGTTGGACGGACAGCCAAAGATCATTGTAATCTATATAAATCTATCTATCTATTTTCTATCTATCAATCTACCTACATAAATAAAAATGAATCGCTGACAAGTATGTACGCTCATAACTTCCGAACGACTGCACCAAATTGGATAATTCTTTTTTTTATGTTCGTTATTGTCAGGATAAGGTTTGTATAAAACTATTTGGTGAGCTCTGGCATTACGAAATTTGTATAAAAATTACAACAGGTGGCAAGCGAGCTGTTTGAAAACTGAATGTATAGGGATTGAATGTATAGAATGCGGGAGGGGGTAGGGGGAGGGGAACTCGGGTAGGGGATTCGGGGGAGGGGAACCCGGAAGCGTATTTACAATCCCTAACGCGTTTGAGTCGCTTTAAATTTTCAATATCAAAATTTTAATATTTAGAAATAAAAATATTAATTTCTAATATACACATTGGAAAGATTATTTTATCTAGATTTTAGAACATTTTTTGTTTTTGCAAAGTGATAAAAATTATCAATATAGAGGTGTATTTACAATATATGGGAATAATATTCAAATTTAAATATTTAGAAATAAAAATATTAATTTCTAATATACACATTAGAAAGATTATTTTATCTAGATTTTAGAACATTTTTTGTTTTTGCAAAGTGATAAAAATTATCAATATAGAGGTGTATTTACAATATATGGGAATAATATTCAAATTTAAATATTTAGAAATAAAATTATTAATTTCTAATATACACATCAGAAAGATTATTTTATCTAGATTTTAGAACATTTTTTGTTTTTGCAATGTGATAAAAAATAACCAATATAGAGGTATATTTAAAATGTAAATTGTCGTTACCGCGACTGAATCGGTATAGGTTTTGTAAATACGCAACCCGGAAGGGGGGAGGAGAACCTGGGAGTGGGGAGGGGAACTCGGGAGGTGCTTAATTGCTTTGATCTAAAATTCCACGCATTATTGTGTTAAAAAATTTAATCTTGCCGGAGCTCACCATTCAAGAGTTTTTCTACCTCAGCCGAACAGCTCACATGCTCTGCTTGATAAAAACAACAGTAATCTTTCTAATAGCTATGTACTTATAACACAAATTGCCGGCCTCCGTGGTCGAGAAGTAAGGCTCTTGACTCCCAATCCAAAGGTCAATCGAATTCTGACGTGCACAAATAAATTTTATTTAATTAATTTGTGTAAATTATCAATTAATTCATTTAAATAATAATAAATAGTATATTTGTGGCTCGTTCCAGAGTGGAAGATAGATAAGTACTCTCAATATCGCCCTGGTGTAAGACCACCATTCAGAATTGAAACTGTGCTTGAAATGGCTTAAGCTGTGCTTAAGCAGGTAATTCCTCACCTTCCTCTTCCCCATCTCCTTCCCTTCCCAGCTATCTTCAGCCTCACAACATACCCTAATTGGGGATGCCATAGTCTTACTGGCTCCAGACGGGAGCAGCCGGCAGCTTTTTTAAATGTATATAACTCTTATGAGGTATGTATATAAAAATATTCTGAAGATTAAATTCTGTATAGTGATTGTTCAAAAATTAAATAAAAATGCTTGACCAGAGTTCATAACTAGGGCTATCCATTTACACTAGCTCCATGGTAGGTATGACGTATGAATTAATATAATATAATATGAAAGTTGAGGCGATAAACGAAAACCAGCCGTTCTCATAACGGCCGGCGAGGCGTGCGACGAATCTGTAATTTTCCTTTGCGACTGGGTTTTCCTTTAGTACGGTATTCGTCTAAGGAAAAAAAGGGAAAATACCGCAAAGTCCGTGTTAGAAAAAAAAACTAAATTACATGTAGCGAACCCGCTTTCAGATTCGAGACCCGACTTCATAATTTATTCAACGTTCTTTCGTATCTCTTGGGATGCTGCGCGGAGGGTTTTTTAAGTCGTGTAGAGAAAGGAGTGAACTAGAGACTTCAGTTTATTTATTACTAGCTTTTTCCCGCGGCTTCGCTCGCATAGTTTAGGGGATTCCCACTCAGCCTCCACCTTCCATCTACCCACTCCACTTCCCCCATCAACCCCCCTCCCCCTCCACCCACCCCTCCCCCTACTCCACTCCCCCGCCCAACCCCCCTCCCCCTCATCTCACCCATTCCCCCACTTCTCCCCCCCTCCACCTTCCCTCTCCCCACTCCACTAATCCATCAACCCCCCTCTTCCATTCACTCCGCCTCCTCCACCTCTCCTCTCTCCACTCCACTCCCCCCATCAACTCCCTCCCCTTCTCCCTCCACCCACCACTCCCCTCACCCCCTACACATTCCCTTTCCCCACACCACTCCCCACCATCATCTCCTTCCCCCCATCCCCTACCCCTCCCCACACCCTCCTCCATCCTTCCCCTTTCCCCTTCCTTCCCTCCCCCCTCTCCCTACCCTAACCCCCTCCTCCCACCCGTTCTTGTTCTTGAAGCTAGTGGAGACCCGAC
Organism: Limnephilus marmoratus; assembly: GCA_917880885.1. Lineage (NCBI taxonomy): Eukaryota > Metazoa > Arthropoda > Insecta > Trichoptera > Limnephilidae > Limnephilus > Limnephilus marmoratus. Next base: position 26,597,299 of record OU862928.1, read on the forward strand.
GGAGCATGCAGGAATTATAATAATAATAATATATCTTTATTGAACAAACGAAATTTGCAAGATTATAACTAAAAAGTACATATTCAGTGTTAATGTTTACAGTGGTTTAAAATTACATAAGTACAAAAGGATATCAACAGAAAAAAATATATAAATATGAACAGTAGATAAATGAAGAATAGAAAATAGTTATAAACTTAGGTTTTTCAGTAATCTGCCTCACTAGGCTAGCCTGTGTTGAGGCAGTAATTTTTAAATCAATTCTTAATACTTATAAACATACCTACACTTTTATTAAAAAGTAATCACATAATAGATTGGTTACATTAATAATAACTTTAAATAAAAGCAACCAATACATTCCTTGTATATTTCCATTGTATAATACCAAATCATTAAAAATTTCGAATTTGGGTGAGTGCACCGGTAAAGGCCCTATCATTATTTTTTATCCAAATTTTTATGTTATCTTTGAAATTTTTTTGGTAATCACATTTTTTTATTCTATCTGGAAGAATGCTGTAAAGTCTTGTTGCAAGGTATCTGAAATTTCATTGACCAAAAGTACTATGCGTTTTGCAATGACGTTATATAAAATAAATAGACTTGCCATAGTCTCACAAACTCAAGATATAATGTGGCAATTAATGAAAACTCTTTTGTTTTCAGCGATTTTCAATAATTTCTTAATTCAAAAGTTATCCGGGTATGATAAAGATAGACGCTTAAAAGAATATATGCATATGAACGAAACAAAAGATAGAACGCGGGCGGCATTTTCGTATTCAAAATTCAAAAGTTCCGTCGAATACTGTCTCAAGGCCGACTAAAGTAAGAGGCCTGGGCACCAGTCGAATTTTGAGGTGTCAAATAGCTATAATGAACAACGATAGTTTGCAAATGGCGTAGATTGTTATTGTAGTTGTTGTTTCTGCTGATTTGTATGTTGTTTTACCGCAGGCAAGTAAATAAAGAATCATTAGATTATTATTATAAAAAGTAAATTTTACTTAGCGACGGCATGGCATCGACTTTGTAATTTGGCTGTTGCGCATCCAGACCTGTACTTTAGTAGGCCTTGAGTTCTCTAATGACGCATAAAATCTTTGGGCGGAAAGCAATTGCATTATTTTTATAATCGATAATAATAAGTAATTTGCATGTATTTACACATGAAATGTTATTCCTTCGCTTTTACGACTGTTTACCGTGTAATGGAAACATTTTCTCATCACACAGGGGGGAATTTTGGCGCTTTTTAATGCAATTTACTTACTAGTAAGACACGACCTTACTCGACGCGTGGCAGTTTAGTACGAAAGTACTAGAAATCGAGTACTCTACAATTGTCTTGTTGTTGGCTTCCCATTTTGAGATTTCTACCCCGCGTCCTGGCGTTTTGGGGATTTGTAGTAAGTCTTTGTCATTGTTTCAAGTACAGCGAGTATTTAATATTTTTTCATAGTATTTATGTATATTTGTGTATAGATGAGTAAGGATTGTTTTTGCATATATCTGCCGAACGTCAAACACATTCATAATATTGAAGATTAAGTTCGAGTCTGTAATTAGAGGTAGTCTAAGAATCAATTTTATAATAGTTTTCTGTGCCTTTATGATTGGGTCTAGTGCTGATGCAGTACCGCCTTTCTTATCAGATAAAGGCATAAAGATATACAATAGAGGCGCCACGCTTTACAAATATTTTCGTGATTCGTGTTCATCTCACGCTTGCGGAGGCATACGGGAGTAGTTCGACACTTTCTGTTATCTACCGAACAGAAACATGTGGTCCGAAGGGCACGAATGCTATTGCAAAGCAGGGGTTTACAGAATTTTCAAGTAGAGGGCCGCATACAACGACATCAAAGTTCATCGATTATATTAATCAACCTAGTTATTTTTTACTGTTGCAGCGCCTATTTTTGGTAAACTTTCGAAATCACTGGTTACGCTTAATACAAATATTTTTTAGAAAAATCTTTATATCACCTTAATTACTATAAAAGAAAAAAAAATGCAATGGAAAATATTGCATTCAAAGTTTCAATTACGAGTATGACATCGCGCCATTCGCGGTCGCGAGTTCTAGAACGAGTTGAACTGAGCTCTGAAGCCGGGTATTGAAACATTTAAGGGACTTACAATAGACTCCACACCGAGCGCGAGCCGCCATGTAAATATACCTGCAAAAATGTACAAGAATGCAGGTGTCCTTAGACTGAGGGCACAGCGTAGTAAGGACTCGAACGTTCAACAGTATGAATAGTCCGTTCCATACATTGCACGAACGCCTTTTACACATACGACACGATGGTTTTTGGTCCACTAAATGCGTGAAATAGAGAATTGGAGGTACTACTTTCAAATCCGTTGAACCAATTTATTCGCTTATTGTCTCATCTATTTATATATATCAATGGATAAAGGCCACTTTTCGTCCGTTTACCGCAGCGCCATAAACGAACATTTTTTTATACATTTTTCCTGGACAAGCAAAATTAATATGCTATTTTTATCGTCTACCTGAGGCCTGTTTGAACGACTAAACGGTCTCTTAGCCGATAATACGATACCATTAGGGCGCTATTTATAATTCTGTAAAAAATTGTCCTGCCCCGGCGGTGTTTGATGTGTTTGTATTCAGTGGCGGCTCGAGCACTTTTTTAGTGGTGGGGATCGATGTTTTTTTTACGTACTGTATCGCAATCTCACCACCCGTAGAATATAATATAAAATTTCTCAAAAAAATATTTTATGGTCTAATCATGCTAGTCGGATATCTAAACACAAAATAAGATATCTAAACGCAAAGATATATGCCAATTTACAATATCTAATATATAAAATTCTCGTGTCACGGTGTTTGTTACCATACTCCTCCGAAACGGCTGGACCAATTTTGATGAAATTTTGTGTGCTTATCTGGTAGGTCTGAGAATCGACCTACCAGATAAGTAAAGGGTGTTCCACTCCGAAGAAAATTATTTTCCCCATACATTTTGTATGGAACGAATTCTCCTATTTTGAAAGAACTGCAGCAATATTGTAAGGGGTATAATATTGAACTGTGAACCGGGGGAGGGAGGAGGGGGGGGGGGGGGGGGGGGGGGGGGGGAGGGGAGGGGGGGGGGGGGGGGGGAGGGGGGAGGGGGGGGGGGGGAAAGGAACTCAGGAAGGGGCGTTAGCGGGACGGGGGAAGGGGAGAAGTGGAGTGGGGAGAGGGAGAGGGAATGCGAGAGGGGAAAGGATACGCAGGGAGAAACAATTTAGATCAAGGTATGGTATACGCAGGGAGAAACAATTTAGATCAATTCAGCTAATAAGTTGACAACAGTTTTTGATTCTGAGGCGGTACGAAGTTCGCCGGATCAGCTAGTAGTATAATAAAAATAAAGCTTTATCTTGCAAGATTATTATCAAACTAATTTGAACGCGAGCGATTCCCGCCCGAAACTTCGCAAATAAATGTTTCTGTGGGGATCCAAAGAATTGTCCCCGCGGGTATTTGAATTCACATACGACTGCGCATGCGCAGTTGCATACGATCGCGAAACAACGCAAGGAAAGTATGGGGATACTTCGGATCGTCCCCCAAGTGCGCATTAGATTCTGCGCACTGAGAAATTGACCCGCTGTTTTGTGCTCCGTACATTGTTCGCTGTATGCGCGTAGGGTCTTATTAAAATCATCCGGAATGATTATTTGTATTTTATTTCTGCAAATGTTAATTACTTTTATGTTTAAAGAATTCATTCATTTTGGTGAAGACAACGCATCGAGTGTTATTTCCTTTTCCTTTAGTAGGTTTTGAGTGTAACTGGCGGGGACCGTCCCCATTGTCCCCCTGTGAAGAACCGCCACTGTTTGTATTTACATATTACATTTTTATTTTGGCCAGTTTACTGAGGTTCCGCGACAAAATATCTCCGACAAAATACCCTCCGACAAAATATCCTACGGACAAAACATCCCCCAACAAAATATCTACTAAAACCTAACCTAACAAAAAATGGGACAAAATAATACAAGTTTTTTTTTGAGCTCCACACAGGAGGCCCTGAGGAAAATAATTTCCCTGCGGGCCTATGTCATCTTTAGAGATGCTGTGTGGAGGGTTTTTTTAGGGAAAGGAAGGAGAGGAGAGTTCTGGGAAGGAAAAGAGGTGGGTCGGAATCTGGGGTTCAGTGTGTCTTTGTCATCCACCTCCAAGACCTAGACAAACCTCATCCCATGAACCCGGGCACCCCTGCTAAATCACCAAACATAGCTTACCACATGGGGTGGTGACTTATGGCAGAGGTGTTGGTTATCCAATAAAGGTTCCCAGGGCGGCGGTACCCATTCCCGTCTCCCAAATTGTAAAGACGCCGCCTGGTCCACATAAAGACTATAAATTATTGTAATCTGTATTATTTTTGTCCCATTTTACTTTTTTTTGAACAATAATTAAATGTCTGTATTATTTTCGTTCCATTTTTTGTTAGGTTAGATTAGGTTAAGTTATGTTAGGTTAGGTTAGGTTAGGTTAAGAAGTTAAGTTTTAATAGATACTAGCTGGTACCCGGCATGCGTTGCTATGCCATTTAATAATGAAATTGTTTCTCCCTGCGTGTCCTTTCCCATTCGTCCCGCCCGCCTTCCGCCTCCCCTCCCTATCCCGCGTCCCCTTTCCCTCTCGCTTTCTCACTCCACCTCCTCCACCTTCCCTCTCCCCACTCCATTCCCCCTCTCCCCCCCCGAGTTCCCCTCTCCCCAACATGAGGTCCCCTACCCTCTCCCCCCATCCGCAGTCCATACATTCATTCCCGGTACATTCAGTTTTCAAACAGCTCGCGTGCCTCCTCTCCGAATTTTTTATACAAATTTCGTAATGCCAGAGCTCACCAGTAGTTTTATATAAACCTTGTCCTGACAATAACGAACACACGAAAAAAGAATTATCCTATTTGGTGCAGTCGTTTGGAAGTTATGCGCGTACATACGTTTCGGCGATTGATTTTTATTTATATAGAAGATAGAAGAAGAAGATTTTGTCGGGGATATTTTGTCGGAGAATATTTTGTCGAGAATATTTAGTCGCGGGACAAAAACTCGCCTTACCGTTTACTGTCACGTTACAGTCCGATATATAATATTATATTTAAGGGGATGGGCTAAACTCAGTTAATCACCAGAGGCCAAATTTGTCCCAGCCCATATAGGTCTCATATAAATTGCTGTAACTTCTTTACTATCATAGTGAGAAATATGTTCTAAACGGTGTTAGAAAGGCAAAATGCCGCTTTATATTAAAATCTAATAACGACCAAATAAGTAAAATGTATAACCCTTATAAAACCAAATTTCGCACTCAATTGTAAACCATTGAAATTTTACGTCGATTTAAAAAAAAAATTCAATCTGACATTATAGATTTTAACAAAGAAAAGTCACCATCTCAATGACAATTATTCAAGCATGTGAGTACTACGTTCATGTCAACTCTGCCGTCGATAGGTATCGACGGCAGAGTTGACATGGTACTTGTGTAAGTGTACTTGTGAAGTCTTACAGGTGTAAGTTCTAAATTATGTCAATTTCATGGATTAAACTGCAAATTGATTCGCCAATTAAATTTTCATGGTCATAATAACGTTCTGATCAAAATTCAACAAAGTTATTTCTGCCAATGTTAAACGTTTGAATGGACGCCGGCCAACATCGAAATGTTTACCAATTATTAGATATTATCAACATCGATTCGTATTACTGCTAGAAAATAATGTTTACTCTGCGTTTGTGCCAAATGCCCATTATAGAGAATTAAAAAAAAAAAGAAACTATTTTAGCGGAAACCGAAGTTGTTGAGATTATGGCCTTCCCGATTCGAGTGTGTTTTGGGGCCGAAATGTAATGGGAAGGGAATGGAGATGGGGAAGAGGAAGGTGGCGGATATAGGGATCGGGTTATTCAAATCTGGTCACCAAATACGGTAATAGATATTATCAACATCGATTCGTATTACTGAGAAGAAATAATGTTTACTCTGCGTTTGTGCCAAATGCCCATTACAGAGAATTAAAAAAAAAACTACTTTAGCGGAAACCGAGGTTGGTGAGATTATGGCATTCCCGATTCGAGTGTGTTTTGGGGCCGAAGGGAAAGGGGAGGGTATGGAGTTTGGGAAGAGGAAGGTGGCAGATGTACGTACCGGGTTATTCAGATCTGGTCACCAAATCGGCTAAAGGCCTGACACCATTTCGCGCAACGAATTTGAAAACGTTTAATCGACTTCGCTAGACGAATGGAATAATTTTATATATCTTCTTCTTTTTCTAATATACATAAATGACCTTGGTTTACAATTAAACTGTGATTATGCTTTTTTCGCCGATGATCTAAATTTTTTTCGTAAAATTAAGTCTGTTTCTGATCATCAACTGCTTCAAAATTACCTAGACCTGGTGTACTGTCAATGATATGCACTTAAATGTTGAAAAATGTTACACTTTAAACTTCACTCGGAATAGAATTATAAAGGATTTTTCCAATAATACTATGTATTTCAATACACTGTATTTAATACACTGTATTTCTCATATGTTCGTAGTATCTTTGAATACGCATCTCAGGTGTGGAACCCAGGCTATGCAGTGCACAAAAATAGAATTGAAAGCGTTCAAAATAGATTTTTAAGGTACCTCAATTTCCGCTCTTTTCGATCTCATGTTAGTAATGAAGACTCTGCAAAGTTCTTCAAAATACAAACGTTAACTTGTCGAAGAAACATAGCAGATTTGGTAATGTTATTTAAAATTACACATAACTTAATCGATTGTCCTGATCTTCTTCAACGCCTATCATTCCATGTTCCAAATGGCAACAGCAGGCAGTCACTTACCTTTAATCTCCCTATTTGCAAGACCAATTCCAAACAGAACTCATTTATCTACAGATCCACACACTCATTTAACTCAAATTATTACCACATTGACATTTTTAACTCAACTTTACGTGACATAAAACGAAAACTCAGCAAGCACCATGACATGACAAACTAGAAAGTTCAATCCCTATATATATTCCCGTCCTTTGCCTCTTAATCCTATTCCTATGTTCCTCCTCACTCCCCCCCCCCCCTTTTTATATTTTGTAACTAAAAAATAAAACTTATATATCACACTTTATTATTATAATTATCAGTGGAAAGTTCATAATTGGCATAAATAACATCCTATTATTTTATTATTTTGTAATTTATGATTTGCTGACAACTTTCTCCAAAATAAATAAAATAAAATAAAAATAAAATTAAAAAAGTGTCCTCCATAAGAGTCTTAAGAATCACTCTTGATTCTAAAATCACATTTGATGTACTCATTAACGAATTAAGTGCAAATCATTTAAAATGATGGAATTTATTCATAGAATATGTAAACCTTTCAAAGATCCTCTATGAAAATCTAACCCTTTACAATGCCTTAATTAGAAGTAAACTTGAATATGGAAGCACTATTTGGAATCCAAATTACTGCAAGTATGAAAACATTGTAGAATCAGTTAAAAAAAATACCAAGACTGTTATCTTTTAAATTTCAATTACATGATCAAATATGTTTACATAAAATAATTCACGGCCATCTTGAAACTTTATTGTGTCTAGGCAAAATTGATGTAAATGTTCCCAATTCCCATTATTTAAGACGCCATAATTTGTTTCACCTGAATACATTTAAAAACATTATCGCCTATTTTAGCCCTCTGACCCAAATGTGTCGACTGTGTAATAAGATAGAGTGTGCTGAAGTCGATATTTTTGTCGATAATAATTTATATGGATACAAAAAAAATGCTTTGCGATTGCTGAAAAATATGTGCTAATTTATTATGCATCTATAATTTGTGTCTCTAATTATTATTTTTATATTTTTTTATTTTTATTAGTAATAGAAGGTACATAAATTACAAATAAATTTTATACAGTAATTAATTACATAGTAGATATATTTGATGTACCCCCATAATTAAGCAAGGCTTGTGTGTATGGGGGGGTGTTATTGTATTGCTTTTTTTATATCATTCAGTTTAAGTTTTCAGTATAATTTTTAAGGTGAGTTTTAAAATTTTTTATATTGGTATTCATGTTTCTAATTTTTTCTGGTAATGAATTAAAAAATTTTGCTCCGAGATATTTATGACTGAATTGTCCAATTTTTTTTTTTACATTTTGGAGTGGGAAGTATTGATCTTTGTCTAAGACTTCTGTTATTTTTAAATGGTGCAACTTGATTTTTAATATTATCTTTATAAATTTGTTATGTTGCATGATAAAAGTATAATGCACTTAATTTTCTGACCTTAAATTGCTTGAATAAAAGTTCTGACGAATATGAGTAGGGTTTTTTTAAAATTGTTTTTATTATTAGTTTTTGTGATATGTAAATTGTTTGTGTTTGATTTGTATATGTACCGCCCCATCCTATAATGCCGTATTGTATAATTGATTGACAGAAAGCGAAGTATGTGGTTCTAAGTAATTTTTCGTTTAAAATATCTCTTAAACATCTAAATATATATGTTAGTTTTCTTATTCTGTTGTTCAGAATATTTATGTGTGGAGACCATTTTAAACGCTGGTCTATTGTTATGCCCAGGTACTTAATATCAGTTTTGCTTTCTATTTTTGAACATGATATATTACATTTGTGGTTTTCTGTATTTGTCACAGAGTGGATTATTAAGTTTATTTCTTTAGGTGTTTCTTGTTTTTTAATGAAAAATGGCAAATAATAGGTTTTTTTAGAATTTAAAGTCAATGTCTAAAGTTATGTCTCTTATCTTGCCTCTCTTTAATTGTTATTTGAGTAAACTTTGAATTTTAATAATTTTCTATTTCTAACTGTTTTTTGTTTCATTTTATCTAATTTTTATTTTAACTGTTCCAAAATTAATCATTGTATTATTTGGCCAAATGATTGTACATAAATCTTTGTTTTGTCTTACTTGTATAATTAACTGAGTTTTTATAACTGGGTTGTTCTCCCATATATGTGAACAACCTGTAAAAACCCAGTATAATTAAATAAATAAATATATCTTCTGGCACACGGACGCGCCAGCACACACCCCTATATTATTTAGTTATATTATACTTATTATTTGAAAATTAAGTTTAAAACATTTGCATAACATCTATCTATCTTTTATTAATTTGGAACCATTTATTTCATATCCATCGTATGTGCCATATGTCGCCCCGAGTAATTCGCTACGTTTGGTGACTTAGCATGGGTGCCCGAGTTCAAGGGTGAGGTGTAATGTACAGACTTTGGTTATGTGATGTGTCGTGTAAGTAGGGTTGCCATACGTCCGGAATTTTCCGGACAAGTCCGGAAATATAGTCCTTTGTCCGGAATGCGGGGGGAATTCTAAAAAGTCCGGAATTTCTACAATTAAGTCTAGATTGATATAAAAAATGAAATAAACCAAATTATTTTTATTACAAATCAAAGTAAAAACATCACTTCTGATATTTAATTAATTTTAAACAAAATGTTTAGAAATTTTTACACTTAATGTCCAAAATATACAAAAAAAGTTTATTATATATAAAAGGAATACCTACCACTTTCCAAATCTTTATTTCAAAGTCCGCCACCCCCCCCCGACGCGGGTTTTGACATGCCACGATGCATAACGACATTCATATTATATTTACAAGAAAGTCCGGAATTTTTATCAGATGTCAGGAATTTTCTCCGGGATTTTGATTTTTTGATCTGGGAACCCTACGTGTAAGTGTCTTTATTGTGGCATGTCGGGTAGCATTCAGTAATTGAAGAGAGTATACGTAATTAAGTACTGATATTTATTTGGGAGTTGCTCGTAGCAAAGGAGGCGTCAATCATGCATGCATTCCCTTTTATGGATCCGGCAAGCATACTGCTCTCATACACATTCACACATACACCACAGTCTAGGTCTTGGTGGTCAAAGCGTTTGCCCACCAACTGAGTGGTGGGCCGGATCGGGTGTGACAAGTTGAGGGAGGCCTTTTTATTTTTCGACGTATTTTTTTTTTATTTGGCATCAAAAAATACCTACAACCCCAAATTTTAACCCTCCTACCCCCACCCTTATATTTTTTAATCGAAATTTTAGTATATTTGTATGAACAAATTTAACCGTCTTTCGTATTTCAAACAGAATGAAATTATTTTTATTTATTTTTATTTTTTTTTTTATTATTTTTATTTATTTGAGACACAAACAGGATATTTATAAACATTTTTGTGGGTTAAATATAATAAATTAAAATACAAATATAAATATCCCTTGACTAATGTGTCTGCAGTAATCACATTTGAATATTTACAGAAGCAAACACATGAAAAACAATGCAAGTATTATTTATACATAACTTTAACAACAAAAAAACTAAATACAAAATTGAAATACATTATAAGTATACAATATTTATGAAGTATTTCCTGAGATGTAATAAAACAACAAATAAATTATTATTTTTTTTTTTTTTTTTTTTTTAGGTGCACAAATCGTGGAGATATTTTTTGAAACATGTTACATTGTTTAGAAAAATATCTATAAAAGTGTGTATCTTGACAAGATCATTGTATGATCGACATATTCTGGACATAGGATTAATAAATATTGTTAGTAAAAATTTCAGTCCAGAATGTGTTTAGGTTTCTGGTAGATTTTGGCCTGGCGTATAACTTGATTTGGTTGACTAAGTTACTGTCTACCCGATTATTCACAATTTTATATAGCATTAAGAGGTCATTTATGTTTCGTCTTTTAACCAGACTTTCTAATTTGAAATGTCTAAGTCTTTGTTCGTACCCGTCTAGAAGATGATAGACACCTGATCGGTAAGACAAAATCCGTGTAAATTTTCTTTGGACTGATTCGAGTCTAGATATCTGTGTAATATAATGTGGATTCCAGACTGTTGACCCGTACTCAAGAACACTTCGGATTAAGGAATTGAATAGAATTATTAGACTGTTAGAATTCTTAAACAGTTTGGTTGATCTTACAATAAAACCAAGTAATTTATTTGATTTACACACAATGTATTCAATGTGTTGATTGAATGTTAGTTTGTTGTCAAATATAATTCCTAAATCTTTTATTGATTCAACTGTTTCTAGATTGTGACCACATATGCTATATGAATACAGAGTTTTGTTGGTGTTCTTCGTGAAATTTATAACTTTGCACTTAGCTATATTCAGTTCCATTTCATTGTCAACACACCAGGTAGATATTGTGTTAAGGTCTTGTTGTAAGAGTTCACAATCTTTCATAGATTTAATTGCTTTATATAATTTGAGGTCATCAGCATATAGAGAAAAATTACAGCGGAGTTTGTATGTAAGGTCGTTAATAAAGATTAAGAAAAGTAAGGGTCCAAGGTGAGATCCTTGTGGTACGCCCGACGTAACTAATATTGGGGAAGAGTTAAAACCGTTGACAGTAACTAATTGACTTCTATGTGATAAATATGATTCTAACCAACGAAGTAGATTTCCGTGAATGCCGATTTTATCCAGTTTATTCATTAAGATATAGTGACTAACTTTGTCAAAGGCCTTACTGAAATCGGTGTACACGGCATCAACCTGTGTTTTATTATTCATCGATTTACATAGAAAGTCCATATACTCGAGTAAATTAGTATTTGTGGATCTTTTAGCTACAAAGCCATGTTGAAAAGGACTAAGTATATGTTTTACATGGTTAAAGATGGTTTTGTATACAATGGACTCGAATATTTTGCCAAAACAAGATAAAAGGCTGATAGGACGGTAGTTTGTTACATCATTTTTACTGCCAGATTTATGGATCGGAATGACGTGGGCAACCTTCCACAGATCCGGAAATACCCCATCGTTCAGACTTTTGATGAATATTTTGTGTAATGGTACTGCAAGCTGATCTGCACAATTTCGAATAAATAGTGGAGGAATTCCATCTGGGCCGAAACCCTTATTGATATCAAGAGTGTTCAATTTCTCTTTGACCTCGTCTAAAGTTATTATGATTTGAGACAGTGGGTAATTATAGAGTGGGGAAGAAAGTTTAGAGTCACTTTTAGAATTGGATGGTAAGCTAAAAACAGAAGAGAAGTAAGTAGATAACAGTTCAACATGTATCTTCTCCATTTGTTGCTGATATGTCATGGAGTTGCATGATTTTGGGGAGAGAATTAGAAATTCTTTTTGAATTAATGAGGGTTGAAAGATTTTTGATACTGTTAGGGAGAGAATATTCTATTGAATCTACATGGGCTTTAAGGCATGTACGTATGGATACTTTTACTCTAGCCCTCAAGATAGAAAAACTGTCGTAGTCACATTGATTTTTGTATTTTTTCCATTTCTTTCTAAACTTTTCTTTTTCTCTGAGTTGGTGGATTAGAACACTGCTAAACCAAATTGGAAACTTATTATTCCTGTTTCTTAAGCGCGGAGTGTGTTTTTCAATTGATAGCCACAACAAGTTATAAAAATGTAGTAGGGAGTCATTACAATTCAGCGTGTTAAGATCGTCCCAGTTATTAAGTGATAACATTTCATTGCATTTAATGTAATCCGTTTTTTTGAAGTTATATTTGATGTGATCTGGATTAGTGGGTAGGGGTCTGTATTTGGACATCAAAAGATCGAATTCAATGGGAGGATGATAAGGGTCAATTTTGGATAGCACATGTGAAGCAATTTGAATGTTGAGGTTATGGTTTGAAAACACTAAATCTAAAATTCGATCTATGTTGTTAGTTACGTGATTGAATTGATTAAGTCCAGTCAAATTTTGAAAGTCTAGTAGAGATATCGATTTTTGGCTATTATGTAAGACTGGTCTGGTGTGCGTTACATTGACATTTGGTGAGTATTGAATAGATGGGACATTAAAATCACCCATTATTATTGTGATATCGTCTGATGATAAGTTATTATATGTCGTATGACACTTTTCGAAAAAATCTGTGAGATTTTCGATCGGTATATCTGGAGGCAAATACGCCAAACATAAGTTAATGGATTGTCTGGATGTTTCATTTAATTTAAATTTAATCCATAAATCTGTTGTAGATTTTGAGCTGTGTGCTGAGACTGAAAAAGATGTCATTTCTTTCTTTATGGCTATTAGAACTCCACCACCTGATTTTTTAAAGGAACTCGATATGTCCCTATCGCGTCTATATATATTATAACGATCGTCTACTATTTCATGGTCAAAGATTGTGGAGTCTAACCATGTTTCTGTAAAACAAATTAAATCATAATTGCAACTGAGCACTTCGTAATATAAATCAGTTAATTTACTTTTTAAACCACGTACATTTTGATAATAAAATGTTATTGCCGTTTTGTTAGAATACATTTTGAAAGTATATCTTAAGCATAATTAAATATATTTTTTTCTAAAATTTATATGAAAATAATTTATTGTAAAGTAAATAATTATGCTTTGAAAGGGGGCAATTATGAACATCATAATATTTGGTTTGTTTGTGGTATATGATTTTGTCTATGGTATAAGGTGTAATTAATTTTGACAGATTTAGGTTATAGAAACGTAAACATGATGATAAGCATATAACAGTAGCACAAAAGAATGGTATACTACAATTATTTCTAATAGGTTGCGATAGTTTTTTGTATTTAACAGGTGGTGGTACTTCATGAGAATAATGATTAATCGTGTAAGTCATATTTTGTTGTTGTTTCACAGAATAATTTTGTTCAAAAGATTGCAACAGTTTTTTGTGACATTTAAAACATTCTGATGATTCGTTAGTTACTACAATGGATATATTGTGCATTGTGCATATAATTAAGGTAAATTCCATCTTTGTGGAATGGAGTGAAAATTAATGAAATTAAATTAATTAATTAAAATTGTTAGGCATAAGTGACAGGAGTATCTCGTTTTTTTATCTTTTCTAAATCGTTAAATGAATTTATACATATGTGGTTTGTGTTTTCATTGAGCCGAAGGAAAATTTTACAGTTTTTTATCCAGCATAATTTAAATTTTTGTTCTTTAGAAAACTCTCTAACCTTTTTATAGAGGATTTTATTTTTGGGGGAAAGGTGTTCATTAATGAAGATGTTATGTCCTCCGTGGATGTTGATGTCCTCCGCTGTGAGGCCCTTCCTCTTGCGAATTGCAGCGATTATGTCGTCCTTTTGTTGCCTCCGTTCCAGCTTCACAACAACGTTCCTCGGTCTTCCTTCAATTTTCTCCCGTGGAGCGACGCGACTGGCGAACTCAATGTGACTAGGCATCTCTACCTTAAGTTCGGCGTAGATTTTCTTTAGAACATCCATTAAATTTTCTTGTTTTTTTTTCCGGAATCCCGATAATCTCTATGTTATTAGCACGAGCATACTGTTCATTGGCGTCAACTTTCGCTTGTAATTCAAGCAAATCTTTTTTTTGTGACATATTATTTTCGTTTGTTTTTTCCAATTCGGTAATTTTTTTCTCCATATTTTTAAATTTTAATTCGTAATCATCAATTTTAAGGCTCAGAAATTCTACGGTTTTTACTAAATCCCGTATCTCCGATTTAAATGTATTATTTAACTCACAGAATTTGGCTTCTATGCGACTTAACGCATCAGATTCTTCCGCTTGTGTTTTCTTTGGTGGCATTGAATGGTTGTTTTTTTTTTATATATTTAGCGAAACTGATAAATTCAAGTTATTTTGTCGATAAAATTGGTGATTGATAAGACTTTATATTGATATATTTTACTTAATTTCAATATTTAGTTGAAAATTTCGTTTCGTGACAGTTCAAGACCATAGATATCCCGTAGAGTGATATCTATGGTCTTGAACTGTCACTTGATTGTTGAATGACAGATGGCGCTACGTCCGCCTCATAGAATTTCATCCACACATGCGCAAGACATTCACGAGAAGCATCGCGTCATTTTGATATTGGCTAAAGACGGACTGACAAAAAATATCGTACACTCAATTGCTCTTCGAAATTAATATTGATTTTCCTACTTTAGTTGGTGATTTTTTGTTTTTATCGGCGGTCATCGTCTACAGCGCTCCATTCCTCTTTTTGTCAGATCCCATCCCCACACACTTACAATACATTCGTTATGTTTTATTTAACCACCAAAATATTCACTAGAAATAGTTTGTATGGCAGAACAACGTTTGTCGGGTCAGCTAGTAAGTAATATAAGTTTGAACTTTGAACCTCAATATGAAAGCTTATAAACGTATTGGCAGGTTGAACTCGCTCTAGCAAATGTCTGTTTTAATGGATAGGGGCATTAGGGTGGGCGGTGTGTTTTTTGCAGAACTGATCGGCATTAGGGTGGCGCGTTCACTTGGCAACGGTTCAAATGTTACGTCGGAACACTGACTCTTCTTACTGAACGATCGCACAGGGTGTTTCGCGGAACACTTTTGAACTTTTGAAAACACGAATAAATACGATATTGGCAAAATCCATTATCTACGGTCAGTTATCAATATATGCGAGCACGGTCTACGATTGTTGACAGATATTCCGAACGACGATTGATAAATTTTAACGCGGTTTGCGTAGCATCAGATAAATTTCGGTTAACTATCAACATACACATATTTTTTTTTAATTATGTCGTTCATTATGCAAAATTACTTGCTTATTTAATGAACTTATTGAACTAACGAAGCTCTTAGAAATGAAATAAGTCATACACGCAATCCACGCAATGCACGTAAGACGCTATCAATTTATTCCGTTCGATCTTTAACTAATTTAAAATACCTTATTAACTAATTAACTCCCGTTTAGTGTCGAAAAGTAAATGCGGACTGCCAATTTATATTTTGGTTAGAATTTCAATTCATCGTTGCCAATTTAGTAATTTTTTAATGTAATTGCTTGGCGATTGACGTTTCGTAGTGTCAGTTCATAGAAAATACCTTCAGCGTTGCCACCTCTGTATCGATGTCTTATTTATTCTCTGTAAATATCGGTTCGGGCTTCGGCTATCAACGGTGAAACTATGCTAGGGACATCGATATAAAATCATCGAATCTGATGTTTTAAAGTATTCTATTTCACCATGTTAGAGAGGATTCCTGTCATTTCCCTTATTTCTACACACACCTAGTCCCCCTACCTACATATGTTAAATCACAAAGTCAGTGCATTGACGGATTAATCGTTTTAATAACAACTAAAAACTTTAACCCCATAAAGCCATTAAATTGTTATTTCTATCTCTAGTAAGAAGCCCAATGGAATATAACTCGGTAGTTTGGTCTCCATCTTATAAAATTCACATTAATAACATTGAGCGAATACAAAAAAATTCTGCGTTTTATAAATTTTAAATTGAATATCCCACTAGAAAACCTAAAATATAATTTATTACTAAATATTCTAAAAATACACACACCAGAAAACCGAAGTAAAATAAACGGCTTAACATTTTTATTCCAAATACTTAACTCTGAGTTCGACTGTTGCGAACTCCTGCAACTCGTAAACTTAACTTACCGACAGTAACTACACGACAAAATACACACAATTCTACTGTAGCATTCATAAATATAAAAAAATAATTAAATATTATTGAAGAGTCACTTCACACTTGCCTAAATGCTGATAGGGTAATTTGTAGTGTAATTGGAATTATTCTGTTGTACAATAATAATAAAATAAAATAAAAATAAAAATAAAATAAGCGGAACTACATTGCCCACTCTCCAACACAACGATTTCACACTATGGGAGGCGGATGTGGGTACCGCCGCCAAGGGAACCATTTATTAACCAACACTTCTGCCATAGGTCACCCCATGTGTTTCGCTACGTTTGGTGACTTAGCAGGGGTGCCCGGGTTCATAGGGTGAAGTTTGTCCAGGTATTGGCGGCGGATGCTTCTGCCCACATGCTGCGTGGCGAGCCGGATCGAAAGAGACTGGTTGAGGAAGGCCTTTAGACCTTTCCAGCCGGATTCTCTCGACCTATCGCCTTGCACCGTAGTAGAAGGGTTGGATTCACACGTCTGTCACTCCTGGACACACTGATCCCCAGATTCTTACCCACCCCTCATACCTTTTTCCTTCCCAGAACTTCATATCCCTCCCTTCCTTAAAAAGACCATCCACACAGCATCCCCTAAGATGACATAGGCCCTGAGGGAAATTATTTTCCTCATGGCTAAGCTGCGCCTCAATGTTCTATGCTGCGAATGATAAAATTACGAGTTAAGAACAAAAAATCATTGAAATTATAACTGGTGATGAAAATTACAATCGGAGCAAAGTGGCAAGTATTATTTAGTGTCCGACCGAAACAGGACTTTCTACCGAAACCAAAACCGAAACCGAATCTACGGTATCTATCTCAGTTTCAGCCGAAACCGAAACGGAAACTTTTTTAGACATGTTTACTGAAATTTGGCTTATTTTTTACACTTTTACAGACAATTAACACATGTTAAACGAAATAAATAAAACAGTTATTGAAGTATGGGAATTTTTTTTTATCTTATTGCTATACAACAAACAAAAATTACAAAAAAATAGCAAAACATGTTAACTACTTCTTGGAATAAAAAATTGTCAATAATCAACACTTATAGTTTAAAGGAAGGACCTCATTGAATGAGTATTTTAATTTTAATTGCGTTTACAATCACAACATTCTTATTACACGTGTTAAATGAAATAAAAAAAGCAATTGTAGTATATGAAAAAATAATGTATTTTTTCATATTACTGCTATAAAATAAACAAAATTATAAAAATTAACAAACTTGTTAATTAAGTACTTCTTGGAACAAAAATTTGTCAATAATCAACACTTACATTACAAAAGAAAGGATTTCAAGAATTGAATATTTTGCTGATGATGGCGGGTGACACACGAGCCACGAACTCACCCGATGTCAGCCGAACGACGCACGATAATTCACGAACTCAGATATTTATTTATTTATTTCAACGCCATAAAATGGCTATTACAATCCGGTGATACATAGTGGTACATAGGAGGATAATTTCAATGATAATATATACATTAAACAAAGTACATATGTATGATAACAACTAGTATTTAGTTATAGGATACAAATATGTTTTACAACAAGAAAAAAATAGTATGAGCTCGTACAAAATACACATTTTTATGCAGAATAAACATAAGTAAATTAAGGTGAATTCTTAGAAAAATTCTCAACATCAAGTATAATATACCTACTTTACTTTTATTTGTACATATTGTTTGATTCTAGGAATTGGCTAAAATGGAGTACATAACTTAGTAATGATATTATTGTTACCTTCAGTTGAAATTACTGAAGTTTGAAATGATTACAGGTACTGCTAATTAGTTCTGCTTATCAGGGCTGCCAGTTAGAGAATCAATAATAAATCTTTGGTTTAAAAATAATAATTTTGAAAAAAAGTTATACATTATTAGCTATCAGTGAGCTATCACTTAACTATCTGATATGTAGTAAATATAAATAAAACAAGCAGTTTGGAATCTATATTAGAGTATGATATAGACGCCGTGCAGACGAACACTATTTAACATTAATTATTGTCATTGAGGTATGATATTATAGCCTTCTTATAACTATATTCGGTGCAGTTGAACACATCTAGGTACTACTTCTGAGAAAGCATTTCCAATTGCATGCAATCTACGTATAAGCGAGTATCTAAATGATTCAGTCCTGATATTTTTGTTGCAATTAAAAAGAATTTTGGATCGAGTAGTTCTAGTAGGTACGTGGAAGGTAATTAGGTTTAATAAATCAGGACTGTCTATAATACCATTAACAATTTTAAAAATAAAAGTCAAGTCAGAAATAAGTCTTCTATCTGAAAGTTTGAGTAAGTTTAATTCTTTCATCAAGTGATTGTAATTTATTGATTCTATTGGTAGACCAAGTTTATAGTTAATGAATCTTAAGAATTTATGCTGAATTTTTTCTATGGAATCGGAGTGGATTTTGAAGTGAGGGGACCAAATAGAAGAATTATATTCAACTTGACTACGAACTAGAGAGGAATATAGGATTTTTAATGTTGAAATATTTTTAAAGTCTCTGCCATTTCGAAGAATGAAACCAAGCATTTTTAATCCTTTATTGGTTACTGTAGTTATATGTGGAATAAAGTTAAATTTGGTATCGAAAATAATGCCAAGATCATTAACCTCACTGACAGAGGTGAGGGAAACATTATTAATTTTATATTGATAGTAAAGGGGTTGATTTGTTATGAAAAACCTTATTATCTGGCATTTACTTATGTTCAGATAAAGTTTATTTGTTTTACACCAGTCTTGTAGTTTATTTAAATTTGATTGAATGTGAATACAGTCATTTATTGTTTTTATAAGTTTAAATAGTTTTAAGTCATCGGCGAAAAGCAACACTTCAACATTATTATCAAAAACAGTGGTGATATCATTTATAAAAAGTAGGAACAGTATTGGGCCTAAATGTGACCCTTGAGGTACACCGCTAGTAGCCATGAATTTGTGTGATAGGTAAGAGTTATTTTTTACTTGGAGAATTCTATTGGTTAAGTAACTCTTTATCCATTCCAATAGTTTATTATATTCAATATTCGGTGCTGCCGAAGTCGAAACTAGATTTTTTTGCCGAAACTTGCCGAAACCGAACCTTCGGTCGGTCACTAGTATTATTGTACAAGAGACAACATTATACTGCCTTCAGTGAAGTGAAGTTTGTATGCTTCCTTTTAATACCTTTAGAAAGTTACCTACACACCACGCTAGAGCTCCTTTGAAGACTTACTAGGTAAGTTTACTAACTGCTTCGGAGGAAATGTGAATATTTTCCACTTGACCTATTTAAGAATAATCACTATTACTCATTGAAGTATCTCATGTCTATGCTTTTACTATATTTCTTGCTTTTAGAAAGTTTTTCTCGATTTTTACTGCTTTTGCAATAAAACGTCTCGTATGAAAGTGCATTAAATCAGTAAGGAATCTCGAATTTAAATCGAAATGATTCGGTTCATTTGGCTAACACCCTTTATGGGTGCAGTGGAGTGTGGAATTAGTGTAGAAGTGCATAATGCGTTGCACGTAACACAGATAAATACGTATGTGTGTACACGGCTGCATATAGAATTTGTGTGTATAGCCGTGTATATTTATGTGGCTGCAGGCATACAATAAAGGAGAATCCAAGAAATGCGATGTAGGCGTGTTTTGTGATACAAAAGTCTAACCATTCTTGATGGCCTCCGTGGTTGAAGGGTAATAAGGATCTCAGCTAGTAAACCGGAGGTCGCGGGTTCAAATCCCGAAGTGCGCAAGTAAGTTTTGTTTTGATTGATTTGTATTATTTTACAATTTAATTATTAAAATTAATCTGTAGTATATTTGTTACACGTTCAAGAGTGGAAGATACTCTCAGTGGCCCTGGTGTAAGACCAACATTCAGAATTGAAACTTTGCTTGAAATGGCTTTGGCCGTGTTTGCTGACAAGATATGAGTAGCCAGGTACTTCCCTACCCTCACCTTTCCCTTCCCACTACCTTCAGCCTCAAAACATACACCAAATGGGGAAGCCACAGTCTCACTGGCTCCAGACAGCTGGGAGCAGTTGGGACTTTTGCGCGGTTTCACATATTTTTTTTTGCTTAAATATCATTAACTAACTAACCCTTCTGTTTTTCTGATACTTGACGTGTTCGGACTAAAGTATTTGGTTGACTTGATCGTGCCATGGCTTTCTCGGGTTTCTCTGACTGTCCGCGTCGTGTATTCTCTTTGCATTCCTTTCTTCGTTCATTCTCTATACATGTCCAACCCATGTAAGCGTCCCTTTCTTAATCTTACTTACTTAATATCACACGCATATTAATTAGCCTAGCATTATACGGCTCGGGGATTTCATTTCTACAGCATTCAGTCTGCTGTCATCCTTCCTCTACAAGTTCCATGCATCACTGCCATACATCAGGGTAGGTACCAGCATTCCATTGTGGACTGCTATCTTCGCTCCTTTGGATAGTTTTTTGTTATTGTTTCATCACCATTATGAAATTTCCAATTTCGATGTCGGGCAAGGGTAAGTGGGACAGAGCGCGTGCTAAATGGGTTAGAGCCAAAACGTACAAAGTCAGTGATGAAGTGAACTCCTGCAATTATTAAAACTTCATGTACCTACACGAACAACTAGACAAATATTAACACTTTTTTTTTTTTTTTTTAATTGTAATTTTTATATTTTTATGTTACATAGGTAATTGTGCTGTGCCTGTCTCACTAGGAGTTCCTGTGTTGAGAGCAGGCGGTTTATAAAGGATAACAACAACAATGTTATTTACATTTAAAGTAAAAGTACAAGGACAATCAGCATCGTATCAATGGGAAAGCATGTATTAGGAGGTTCTAAAAATATTGTTGATATATGATCTGTCTTTGGTAGTGATCCAAAACTTGGTATCTGTTTTGTATTTTACGTGATTAGTGTGCTGTCTAATGGTCAGTGGAAGTGTATTATAAAGTTTTGTTGCAAAGTACCTGAAGTTTCTTTGACCAAACGTTGTTTTGTCGAAAGGGATAAGTAAGAGATTTTGCCCTTTGGTTCTCGTATCACGAACAGTTTGGATATTGTCAAAAACAGTTCTATGTTTGAATAAATAAATTAGTATATTTTTGGCATAATGTTGCCTAATGTCCAAAACACCGATTCTCCTAAAGGCGATTCCAGACTCACGGCGAGAACAAGCACTTATAGCCCATTCACACCATTCATTTATCGTTCATTTCGTGATTTCATTCCGCCTCTTTCCCTCGAAATGAACCGTGTGAACACGAAAGTGAATAGAGACAGTTCCGAATGAAGCATTCCAACAATGTTGGAATGCTTCCTTCGGCACTGTTCACTCGCAACCGGAATTTAACATCACGTGACGCGAATGATGTGTGTGAACACTCAAGTGAACAGTCTTTCACTCGCAAATTAGTCGGCCGAAATGTTCTGGCGTGAGGACGAGTAGCCGGAGCGGCTTAAACGTCAAAATGCTCCGTTTAGTTCGCTTTTCGAAATAACTCCTACACGTCTCATAGAAATCGTTGTTTCTCCCTTACTATCATAGTGAAAAATATAATCTAAACGGTATTGGAAAGAGAAAATAATGCTCTATATATTCAATATAACGATTAACCACAAACGAATACGAATGTACACTTCTATGGAATCAAAGTTTCTGATCGAATTTGAAAAAAAAATTATGAAACATTGTGAATTTTTTATGAATTATTTTTATATGAAACGATAAAAAAGTGAGGTGACAGAAACGTTTATAATTTATTTGTCTAACAAAATAAGTGTGTGTTTTTATATTTTTTTTGTTACCAGTAATTTTAGTTAGAATAAAAGCAAGTAGAGCCATTTTTTAAACTTTTAAAAGTTTACATTAAAAATTATTCTATTTAAAAAATTACGTGGTTATTTCTAATAATAAATTTTGAAAGCATATTTCATCACCTTTCCAAAACAGTTTTTAGTTTTTGAATACGTTAATAAATATTCCATTTATATGGATTTTATTGCAAGCCGAGGCCTATTTTGGAATAAAAATATTTTATGGTGCAAAAATACTGGTAGATATCATTTTTCAGGTTATTTTTTAACCATATGTTCATTTTATGGTGCTGAAATTTATTTACTGTTTACAAGAATCGCCAATTTCTCGTAATTTAGTTCGACGTTATCGGAAATGTCAATTGACATCGTAAATATTCCCGAACTTAGCCGTCAGCGCCGGACGAATTCCAATGCGGCCGCGACTACTCTCGACGACTTCGTAGCGAGAATGTCGAGTGAACTCTTCCTTCGAAGGAACCGTGTGAACACTCGGTGAAACGAGAATGGAACATTTCATCGAGTAAACCTTCATCCGAGTGATCCTTGTGACTTCAGCATTATCCACGCTCTCATTTTTCTCACTCGTGATCTGTTTCCCATCCGGTATGGACGACATCACAGACGATATTCAAAATGCAGCAGGTTTGGCTCTGTGCGCCATGGCATATTATAATTTTGTGAACGTTGTGACGTTGAACGTTGTAGTTAGCCCTTGATTTAGAAAGGAATCCAGAGCGTCATATGCAAACCATATAGGTTTATAAATTTCATTTTCACCAGCACCCGATTTGGAGGAATCATTCACCATTTTTCTATATTTCGGTTAACTAGCAAAAAGGGAATCTTTTTTCTTTTTGAGTTCAGGTACTTTCATCTCCATTATTTCTCCAAGTCTGTTCCACGCATCGTGGTTCAAACTTTTGTAATTCGATGTTTTGCATCCCATAACACCGGTTCAGATTGAAAACATTCTATAAATTACAACTCTTGTTGATTTTTTTATACAAAGAAACAAAATTTTCGAACAAAAACAAAAATATATCGCACGTCTACTCTCAACCGCTCACTAAACAACACTGAGACAAAACGTGAGTGTAGTAGCCTTCTCGCTTCTCGCCCGAGAAATCCTTTGAAGCGGCCAAATTTACCGACAACAATCCGAGAACAGCCGAGCCCGAGAAAGAGAATGCGAGAAACACCTCACATTCTCGCTTCTCGGGTGTTCTCGGGGCTTCTCGCCGAGAGTCTGGATGGGCTATAAAGATTTAATCCGAACTTTATATACATACATCTCATTCCAACTATAGTTTGCAATCTCCAATACGGCGTTTAATCTTATATATTAAGCAATATGGATGTTTTAGACAATAATTTGAATTTGCCAGACTTCAAACAAAGTATGTGCTATTTCTATTTACTTCATAAACTATTTTTATTTCTAATTTATTTTACTTACTTGCATTCTATGTTACCTACCTACTTTGTGTAAACTCTTATATTTTATGCAGTCGTTAATTTGTTTCTTATATTTTATGTTATTTCCTGTATTTTGTCAAAAGCATGTAAAAGCCCTATGGGCTTTTAAATAAATAAAATAAAAAAAAATAAATATAGTCATGGTTTCCATTTTTTTTACAAGAACAACTCTCTTTTTATAACTTTGTGAAGGTAATTCCCATCAATGACAAGAAATTAACACTAATAATATAAAGAAAATATGAAAGAGAACAAGACACAAAAAAATAGAAAAAGATAGTGGTCGCAACTGGGACTCGAATCCAGAACCTCTCGTCTAACCGGAAGTGCGCTTTTACCAATTCAGCCATTGCCACCTTCCGTCAAATCGTCATAATTGTCAATTTCAAATTTTAGAATTTCAATATTGTTCTCAAGTATTTTTTTTCCATTTTATAGGCAACTACCCTTTTTATTGGAAACAATCATTCTAAGAATTGGTTTATAACTTAGATGGCGTCAATAGCGTTGCCTATAATACGAAAAAAAAATAGTTGAAGATAATATTGTCATTTCTAAAGTTTGAAATATGAGATTGACTAATATGACGGTTTTAAATAAGGTGGCAATGGCGGAATTGGTAAACGCACACGTCCCGGTTAGACGAGAGGTTCTGAGCTCGAGTTCTTGCGACCATTATCTTTTTCATTTTTCTGTGCCTTATTTCATTATTGTAAATACTTGCATTATATTTTTACTGTTATTTGTTCGTTATTTCTCTTAACCCAGGCTTCCCAAACTGGGCGCAGCTCTTATTTTTCTTTTTATTTACTAACACTTTTATCTGTATACATTTTCTCTATAGATTTCAGAAGAATTATTCCACGGGCTGCCACATTTATTAGTCTCTTGTATTATGTTAATGTAAGTAGTACTTGCATACGGCTTTCTAACCCCGTATGCATGGACATTGAAGGGTCTAGGGTCGTTCAAATAAATGTAGCTTCGTTCAATAAAATAGAGTCTTGACGTGTGCGGTGAAGGAGGAACCATATGTTTCCTTATAACGCCGTTGGGAAAGTGGTGGGGTCCCCTCCAATGTGCCTTGTTCTCTTTCATATGGTCGTTTAGATTATTAGTGTTATATACTTCTTCAATGATATATTACATTGATTTCCGTTCAAATCTTCATGGAAGACATTTCTAGTGTGTATTTTGTATTCAGTGGCTGCAGGAAATGGTAAAACACGAGTAATGGGAATGCACATCGGCCTCAAAGCGGCAAATGGAAAATATAAACGGGAATGTTGTTTGTTTGAGGTAGAAATGGGCAACATGAATGTTATTCTTTTTGAAATTCTAGTGAATTCACTCAAAAGAAAAATCGGTAAAGTTGCATTACTCCGCTGCACGCTTAACAAGCAAAATTATTGAAATAACACTTGGTTCCAAATTATGTAATTACTTGTTACAGGGGATGAGGTCGCAATAATGTATATGTTACAGTCATAGTGATTAAATAGCTATTATACATAATGACTGGACATTATATATAATAACAAAATTGTTTAGACAGGGTGATAAATTAATCAACTTATTTTTTTATTTTTATTTATATATTTATTGAGTTAGTTTATACTACATGAATATAAACTAATACGCACAATGTAACATTTCATTTGATAAATTTAAATATTTTTACAGTAAGCATAACATTTCTTTTTAAATAAATTCATTCTTTCTTCATTCTTCATACTTTCAGGCATTTCATCATACATCTTTAGTCCTCTGTACATTAGGCAGTTCTGTGATTTTGATTTCTTCATTTGTGGCAATCGAACTCTGTTTATATTTCTTGTTTCGTAATTATGAATGTCTCTATTAAAAACAATTTCATCCTTAAAGTATTTTGGCATTTGGTTTTTCATAATTTTATGCACAAAAATTAGCACATTAAATAGTAGTTTCTTTTTTATTGGAATCCAATTTAGCTCCTCTCTCATTTGATTAATTCTTGCGTATTTGCCTTTCCCCAGTATACATCTCATAGCTTTGTTTTGTATAACTTCTAGTTTGTTCAAATTTCCTTCATCCGGATATTATTCATAATATCGGGTCAAAGTTAGCCAAAGTAATAAATACGGTCCAACTGCACCTAACCTAACAACCTAACCTAACCTAACCTAACCAAAACACTAACAAAATGCCAATTTTTTTTAATATTAGCAATCTACCATACCCAAAAGTCACGAGCCGCCACTGGATGTGAGTAGGAAAAGCTCCTTTATGTACTTTAATCTGACCTAATAAACGATGTTCATAATAATTTATCTGAAACCACAACAACGTCAATTGCTATCAAGGCCAAAATGGTGCTCCAAGGCTAAAATGGATCAAAACACAGAACATTTCGAGAAAATGTAAACAATTAACAAACTTAAAAAAACTCAAAAAATAAAAAAAAAACAAAAAACAAAAAAAAAAAACACACAAAACTCAAACCATGGATCACTAATGGTATTCTCCAATGTATCAGAAAGCGTGATAAGATTCATAACTTCTGTAGAAAAAACCCCAGTGACTATGCATCTCTCATATTCTACAAACGTTATAGAAACAACTGTAAAAAAATAATTGACAATGTTAAAAGGGATTATTACAAAAAAAAAATCAATGAAGCTACAGATGATAAAAAAAAAATTTGGAATATCATAAAAGATATAGCCAATATTAATAAAACTGACACACCTATTGTTAAAATTAATATCGAAGACCAAACAATACATGTAAATTCTGACCCTGAAAAAATATCTAACCATTTCAATCAATTTTTCTCCAACATTGGACCCAACTTAGCAAAAAAAATTTTAGACAGAAACAGCATCTCAGAGAAAGATCTTGCAAATAATATACCTATCAATAGTCTGAGCTATAACCAGTTTCACTTCACTCCCACCACTGAACTTGAAATTATAGGATTAATAACATCTCTTAAAAACAGTAACTCCACAGGAATTGATCATATCTCGACAAAAATAATCAAACACATTCAAAATTACATCGCATCCCCTCTTAAACACATAATCAACTTAAGCTTCAAAACTGGCATTTTTCCTAACTCCCTAAAACAGGCCACATTAATTCCAATCTTTAAAG
Organism: Limnephilus marmoratus; assembly: GCA_917880885.1. Lineage (NCBI taxonomy): Eukaryota > Metazoa > Arthropoda > Insecta > Trichoptera > Limnephilidae > Limnephilus > Limnephilus marmoratus. The sequence goes on from OU862928.1 coordinate 26,624,314, forward strand.
CGGGAGACAAATTATTTGTAAATAACTACCGACCGATATCCTTACTAATATCTAAAGTTGTAGAAAAAGCGGTGAAAAATAGACTCTGTAAGTTTCTTGAAGATAACAAAATATTATCTGACAATCAATACGGCTTTCGCAAAGGTAGAAGTACTTCAGATGCAATAGCCGCCCTCACAAAGATCGTTTCCTATAATCTTGACATTGGGGGCAAACCACTTGCTATTTTTCTCGATCTCGCAAAAGCATTTGATACGGTCTCACATTCATTACTGCTAAAAAAACTGCAGCAAATTGGAATAACTGAAGTAGCCTACACATGGTTTGAAAACTATCTATCAAACCGAACACAACAAACTCTCATCCAATCTGACAAAATACATATAAGCAATAAACTATCTGTGTCCTGTGGTGTACCCCAAGGTAGCATACTAGGACCAATTCTATTTCTTATATACATCAACTCACTATGTGCCATGAATATTGGTGGAAAAATATTATCATTTGCTGATGACACGGTCTTAATATTCGAAGATGAAACATGGCAATCAGTTATTAACAAAACTAATAATGCTCTAATAAAAGTAAAGCATTGGCTTGACACAAACCTCCTCACACTTAACATCGACAAAACACAATATATGACATTTTCCATACGCAAATACGATATACCCAACAACTGCCCTAAACCAATCATCCACTCGTGTCCACTCAATTTAGACAATCCGGAAACCACATCTAATATTAATTGTACGTGTTCGACCCTCAAATCATCAAAAATAGTTAAATATTTGGGAATAATCATAGACAACCAACTACGTTGGGAAGCTCACATCGGTGACACAGTAAAAAAACTTCGTAAACTCTGCCATATATTCTACTCCCTTAGGTCTATCTTAGATTTACAGACTCTAAGAAGCGTATACTTTGCCCTTTTCCAATCCATAGCAATATACGGTATAGTGGGATGGGGTGGTTGTGCTGAATCCATTATTAGACCAATTATTTTAGTTAAAAAACTAATTCTGAGAATTATATTTAAATGTCATCCTACCCATCCGTCAAATGAACTCTTTGCAAAAATCAGGGTCTTAGATATTCGACAGCTATTTACTAAAACAAGCATTTGTTATATACGAAAAAATAATCTACTAATTGCTCCACAACATCAAGCACACACCCGCTTTTCATCAAACCTGGGTTGCGTGGTCCCAAAAACTAACACCTCATTCGCTCAACGACAATTCTGGTTCATCGCTCCTAAAATATATAATGCTCTGAGTACTGACATAAAGTCAAGTAATTCTAATTCTCTTTTTATAACACGTGTACAACATTGGATTTTTGAAAGGGGACGAACGCACTTTAAAGAATTCATGAGTTCTAACACTACATTTTAATTATTAATTTTTTCATTTCAAAATTTTAATTTCCATTTGTATTTCTATTTTACTTTAAAATGTTGTTATTTTTTTCTCTTAGTTTTTCACTAAATTTATATATGTTTTTAATTTTGATTTATATAATTATACGTTTTAATTTATACAGAACACTTGAGTTCTTAACATTTAATTTTTATTATTAATTTTTGTATTTCAAAATTTGAATTTGAATTTTCATTTTTACTTTTCTTTAAAATATGGTCTTTTTTTTTCTTTAGTTTTAAGTATTTCTTAATATTTTTTGAAATGTTAAAATATTAAATGTACGACTACCACAACACGGGCTTAGCCTAGTGTGGTAGCCAAAAAAAACCCAAATATCTGTTACTAATAAAAAATATATGAAAAAAAAAAAAAAAAAAAAAAAATAAAAAAAAAAAAAAATAAAAAAAAAAAAAAATAAAAAAACTGGAGTTTATCGACCGAACAGATAATTTCTAGAATAGTGTTGGGTAGGACACGATATCAGGATGAGTTTGTATGAGGTACTCAAATATTGAAATGAGGTGTTGAGGTGACCTACCTCATTTGAGGTGAAGTGTTACAAAATATTTTCGCTTACGGGTGGGAGGGTGGCGGGGGTGGCTGGTTTTTTTCCTTCAGCTTGATTTTCTTGGTTCAGAGGTGTTGGTTTTCTAATAAATACCGGGGTGGCGGTACCCATACCCGCCTCCCGTGTCTGTTTATTTTTGTAATACAAAAAATGGATATAAAAAAGGCCTACCCCTCCCCACCTTCACCACCTCTGATCCCCTCCCTGCACCCCCCCTGCACTTCCCCTCTTATCCCTCCCCCTCCTCAGCAACCCCCTCCACCTCATCTCCTCCCTCCCTTGGGAGTTGTTGGGACTCTTGTGCGGTATTTACATAACATATAACAATAATTTAAAATAAAAATATATTAAAAAAAAAAATTTTTTTTTGGCACAGTTGGTACTGTTGTGCGGTATTCACTTATCAATACATAATTTACAATAAAAAATATTTAGAATAAAAAAAAAATTAAGTAGTTGGGACTCTTGTGCTCATAAATTATTGTTTTGTGTATTCACATAACAATAATTTACAATACATTTTTTTTTGGTGCAGTTGGGACTCTTGTGCTCATAAATTATTGTTTTGTTTATTCACATAACAATAATTTACAACAAAAAAATATTTCACAAAATTTTTTTTTTGGAGCAGTTGGTACTCTTGTGCGGTATTCACTTAACAATAATTTAGAATAAAAAAATAAAAATTTCGGAGCAGTTGGAACGCTTCTGCGGTATTCACAATATATGAATTGGCTTACCCCATCACCACCTCACGGTTCTAATACAAAAATGTCATAGAATATACAAACACTTCACGCCTCACCACCTCGTACATTTGTTTCAAACTATGCGTGACATGACATGTAGTTTAATACATCAACCACCTCACACCTCACCTCAGATTTGTCTCATACGTGACAACGTGACATGACATGTAGTCCAATACACCAACCACCTCACACCTCACCTCATATTTGTCCCGTACATGACATGAATGTAGTCCAACAAAACAAACCACCTCGCACCTCATGTTTGTCCCTCCTTTATATTTGTCCCCCCTTCATATTTGTAGTAATACAAAGAAAAAGAGTTGGTACAAATACATATTGTGAGGTGGGGGGACATTATACGTGTTTGTATGGGACATTTGAGGTGCCTCTTGTATGAGGTACTCAACACTATTCTAGAAGTGCCGTACATTAATTAGCTCCACAAATAATTTCCTTTAGGGCTTACGTCATCTTTGTAGATGCTGTGAGGGGGGTCTTAAAGGAAGGCGAGGGGAGGAAGTTCTGGGAAGGAAAAAAACTGAAAAGATGGGCAGGAATCTGGGGTTCAGTGTGTCTAGGTCATCCGCCGCCAAGACCTAGACAAATCTGACTCCACGAAGCCTGGCATCCCTACTAAGTCACCAAACGTATCTAGTGTCAGTTGTTTTTTTACATAAGCTTCACAAATAATTTCCGTCAGGGCCTATATGATCTTTGAGGATGCTGTGAGGAGGGTCCTTGAAAAAGGCGTGCGGAGGAAGTTCTAGGAAGGAAAAAGGTATGAAAAGATGAGTAGGAATCTGGGGTTCAGTGTGTCTAGGTCATCCGCCACCTAGACCTAGACAAATCTCACTCCACGAACCCGGGCGTCCCTACTAAGTCACCGAACGTACCTAGTGTCAGTTTTTTTTTTTTACATTTGCTTCACTAATAATTTCAGTCAGGGCCTATGTCATCTTTAGGGATGCTGTGAGGAGGGTCTTTGAAGAAGGCGTGGGGAGGAAGTTCTAGAAAGGAAAAGGTATGAGGGATGGATAAGTATCCGGGGTTCAGTGTGTTCAGGTAATGCGCCGTCAATATCTAGACAAATCTCACCCCATGAACACGGGCATCCCTACTAAGTCATCAAACGTACCTAGTGTCTTGTTTTTTTACATTAGCTTCACAAATAATTTCACTCAGGGCCTATGTCATCTTTGGGGATGCTGTAAAGAGGATCTTTGAAGAAGGCGTGGGGAGGAAATTCTCGGAAGGAAAAAGTATGAGGGATGGATAAGTATCCGGGGTTCAGTGTGTCCAGGTAATCCGCCGTCAATATCTAGACAAATCTCACCCCATGAACACGGGCGTCCCTACTAAGTCATCAAACGTACCTAGTGTCAGTTGTTTTTTTTACATTAGCTTCACAAATAATTTCACTCAGGGCCTATGTCATCTTTGGGGATGCTGTAAAGAGGATCTTTGAAGAAGGCGTGGGAAGGAAGTTCTCGGAAGGAAAAGGTATGAGGGATGGTTAAGAATCCAGGGTTCAGTGTGTCCAGGTAATCCTCCGTCAATATCTAGACAAATCTCACCCCATGAACACGGGCGTCCCTACTAAGTCATCAAACGTACCTAGTGTCAGTTGTTTTTTTACATTAGCTTCAGAAATAATTTCACTCAGGGCCTATGTCATCTTTGGGGATGCTGTAAAGAGGATCTTTGAAGAAGGCGTGGGGAGGAAGTTCTCGGAAGGAAAAGGTATGAGGGATGGATTAGAATCCCGGGTTCAGTGTGTCCAGGTAATCCAGGTAACACCTAGACTAATCTCACCCCATGAACACGGGCATTTCTACTAATTCACCAAACGTCGAGAACCACTCGGTATATGACCTATGGCAGAAGTGTTGGTTATCCAATAGATGGTTCTCGGAGCGACGGCACCCATGCCCGCCGCCCAAATCTAAAACAATATGAAGGAAAATTGATGTCGTCAGTTTGAATAATACCTTTTGACTCATGAACCGACACAATTCAATCATTTAAAATAATATATAGTACTCGTAACGTCGAGAACCACTCGGTATGACCTATGGCAGAAGTGTTGGTTATCCAATAGATGGTTCTCGGAGCGACGGTACCCATGCCCGCCGCCCAAATCTAAAACAATATGAAGGAAAATTGATGTCGTCAGTTTAAATAATACCTTTTGACTCATGAACCTCAGACACAATTCAATCATTTAAAATAATATATAGTACTAGCTGACCCGGCAAACGTTGTTCTACCATATAAATTATTCCGAGTGAATATTTTGGTTGTTAAATTAAGAGTAAAGAATGTATTGTAAGTGTGTGGGGATGGGATCTATGACAGAAAGAGGAATGGAGCGCTGTAGACGATGACCGCCGATAAAAGCAAAAACACCAACTAAAGTAGGAAAATGAAATAAAGAAAATCAATGTGAACTTCGAAGAGCAATAGGCCACTTGCATCAAATTTTTTCCGGTTTATGCAAATATTCTAAGACATTCTGTATATTTTTTTTTTTTTTTTTTTCGTATTTTTGAAACCCTGGGGATTTTTTGAAAATTTCAATCCGATAAATCAGACCATTTTTTATAAACCGGAAAGACGGGACATAATTTTACAGGTGTGAAAAAACGATAATTACATAGCCGAAAATCATTTAAAAAAAAATAACGTTTTCCACACGAATGGCACAGGAAAATAACGAGGCATACCAAAAATATTACATCTCATAAATATTTTTTTCCTTGATCCATCTTATTGACCATAAATCATTATAATGAACAGCATCTGTATTACTAAATCCAATGTAATATACTTGTACTTGTAAATTATAATAATAATAGGAATATTATAAAATTTCATTTTGTTAAAATCAGCACCATAATCATTATATCTCTAAAACACGTACCGACATCATCTGCACGTTCTAAAGAGAACCCCGTAGATCATTAAAAGTACGGGGTTCTCTTCAGAGCATCTGTCAAAAAGTGAAACCAAATGATAAGTTCGCAGAGAACAAACAATAAATCTAGTGAACGAATTCAAAAATTCGCCTGAAATCTAAGTGATGCCATATAAAAAAATAAATCAGTGTGGAATTTTAAAAAAATAATAGGAACATTTTCGGAGACGGGACATTTTCATGTAGTGACGTCACGAGCCTAAATAATGGATTTATTTATTTAAAAATAACAAAAACTGTACATTTCTAAACAATTTTACTAACATTTTCTTAATCATAGTAAAAAGATCTATCCACATGATTTTTTCCAAGTCGTTATGAAATCCATGCAAGTGGCCTATTGAAGACGGTTAAATTTGTTCATACAAAAATACTAACATCGCGATTAAAAAATGACAGGGTGGAGGTGGGAGGGTTAAAATTTGAAGTTATAGGTATTTTTTGATTCCAAATAAAAAAAAATGTCAACAAAATGGATTTTTTTTCTGGATAGGGACACCCTAATCACCTAGCGGTATAAAATATACTTGCGCACGAACACCATGACAAGAGATTTTTATATGTAAGATATTTGCGGCACGTTTCAGAGTGGAAGATACTCTCAGTGTCGCCCACCATTCAGAATTGAAACATTGCTTGAAATGACTTTAGTCATGTACGTTGACAGGTCTGATTAGCCAGGTACTTCCCCACCTCCCTCTTCCCCTCCCCATTACTTTCAGCCTCTTAACATTCCCCAACTGATGGGATGCCATGGTCTCACTATTTCCAGGCGGTTGGGAGCTGTTGGGGTTCTTGTGCATTGATAAGTAACCTGATAGCCCATCCAGACTCTCGGCGAGAAGCCCCGAGAACACCCGAGAAGCGAGAATGTGAGGTGTTTCTCGCATTCTCTTTCTCGGGTTCGGCTGATCTCGGATTGTTGTCGGTAAATTTGGCCGCTTCAAAGGATTTCTCGGGCGAGAAGCGAGAAGGATACTACACTCACGTTTTGTCTCAGTGTTGTTTAGTGAGCGGTTGAGAGTAGACGTGCGATATATTTTTGTTTTTGTTCGAAAATTTTGTTTCTTTGTATAAAAAATCAACAAGAGTTGTAATTTATAGAATATTTTCAATCTGAACCGGTGTTATGGGATGCAAAACATCGAATTACAAAAGTTTGAACCACGATGCGTGGAACAGACTTGGAGAAATAATGGAGATGAAAGTACCTGAACTCAAAAAGAAAAAAGATTCCCTTTTTGCTAGTTAACGGAAATATAGAGAATGATTCCTCCAAATCGGGTGGTGGTGAAAATGAAATTTATAAACCTATATGGTTTGCATATGACGCTCTGGATTCCTTTCTAAATCAAGGGCTAACTACAACGTTCAACGTCACAACGTTCACAAAATTATAATATGCCATGGCGCACAGAGCCAAACCTGCTGCATTTTGAATATCGTCTGTGATGTCGTCCATACCGGATGGGAAACAGATCACGAGTGAGAAAAATGAGAGTGTGGATAAGTGCTTGTTCTCGCCGTGAGTCTGGAATCGCCTTAGATTCTCAGATCTAAAATAAAAATACTGACACAGTTTCCAATGTTTTCATAAATCACAAAAATTCAATGGAAATCCACAATTCAAAGCCGTTTTGGAGCCTCGAGCATAAACAAGGCCAATTTCAAAACATTTTGCATTTAACCAAATTGATTTTGCGAAACGGTTTTGCGAACAATCGAACATGGCCGTTCCAATTTCAAGTGTTGATATTTTCAAAATACTTTGATCGGCAAAATCAAAGTTTGTGATCGTCACACTCTCAATAAATATATTTAAAAAAATACGTAAATTGGTAATTCGAACAACCTTGTCAACATCCAAATATTACTATTATCTATCTATATAGGTATATGTGTATAAAAATGAATCCCCATTTCCCTTGGTCACGCCATAACTTTTTACGATTTTACCTTTATCATTTATCTTTTTTTTAAAGTTTTCTAATACTTTGTAGAAGGTTCTTAAGGAAAGAAAATTTTTACTATTTTAACTTCGCACGTTTGACAGTTCGCGCGTTTGATGAAATTGAACTTGAACGCAGGCATCTGTTTTTTTTTGTATTAAAAGAATTGTCTATGGATTTTTTAAATGAAAGATATTTTCAATAGTATCAAATTTGATTGATTGTTCTTATTATATACAAAAATGAATATTTGTAATATACGAAAAATGAAAATTTGAATAAAAAAATTGTAATAGGTGGCACGCGTGCTGTTTGAAAACTGAATGTACTGGGACTGAATATATGGTACGCGGGAGGGGGGTTTGCGGTACGGTGAAGCGGGAGAGGGAAACGGGCGGGCGGGGAAGGTGGAAGGGGAACGCGGGAGGGTAGGGGATGTGGGAGGGGAACGGGAACGCACTGTGCTGGTGGGGAGTGTAGATTCTGGGACACTTTATCGGAACGACGTGATGAGGGTTTTCGTCATCAAATGCGAGACTCAAATATGAAATAGACGATAAGTCAAAGTGTTAGAAACCACGAAGCAAATAACATCAAATTCGTAACGAAATAGTGTAAAATATATACAAAGGAATGTGACAGACAAATAGCGTGACACCATGTTACCATTAATAAAAACATGCAGGTTAGTTTTATAAGCCCATTTTAAATGAAAAAATAGTATATTAAAATATAAGTGGATAAACAGGTCTTTAAAACACGCGCGATTTTTCGAGCATGACGGCGTAGCCGAGTGCTCGAAATAAAGCAAGTGTTTTAAAGACCAGTTATCCACGAATACTTTACGCTATTTTTTTTATTGGTACACTTTGAAAACATAAATATTGATATTATTATTAAAAATTTGGAAATAAGAACTATTAATGAATTCGTGATGTGACATCACAATATCTTGTTGTCACGGAAATGAAAAACACAAACATTAATTTGCAATCTGTCACATAAGATTAATAGTTGACATCACAGTTTTTACTAGTTATTGTGTGTTGTAAAATGAGTTCTAACATTGATAATTTAAATACCAAAGCAGAATCGCGGTTAATACCTGAAAAATCCAAAGACGTTTATAAAAAAGAATATGAAAGGTTCATAATATGGATGGAGGAGCAAAACGTAGTAGATGTAGATGAACGAGTTGTGCTTTATGTTGCCATGGTAACTTTAAAAAACGCGCGTTCCATAAAGTGCGATTTAAACACGCTAGAGCGTACTTTAAATGAGTTAAAAAGGGCACCAATAAAAAAAGGTATATTTTGTTTGAATAACAAGATATTTCCCAGTAACTGTACGAATTTGTTCCAAAACTCTGACAAAACTTTTAAATCCAGGAACTAAGCAACATTTTATCCTCGTTATAAAGTTCTGTACTTATGTTTACAAAAGCCAATAGCTCACAAAAACTATATTTTGAAGGTTGAAAACAATGTGAAACAAGATCTGTAGTCATTCTGAATTACATTTCTGACAAAAGAAGTGACAGAGGTTTTTAAAATCACGTTAACCTGAATGATTGCATTTATAAGTTGGCAAAAGTTGTCACCCGATGTTCTTTGGCTGTAATTTTTAAACGACTTCAAAAAGGAGGAGGTTCTCAATACGCCTGTTTTCTTTTTATTTTATTTTTTTATGTTTGTTAGCTTAGAACTTTCGACTGGGTCAACCGATATTAATGATTCTTTTTTTATTTGACAGCTGGTGCTTCCCGTATAGTCCCATTTTAATTTGGTCCAGTTCCGACAATGGCATCCATGAGAAAACCATATAAGTCTTAAATTTGCATTAAATATGTGCGCGACAAATGGACGAATAACTCAATATCACGCTAACCGATTTCGATGATTCTTTTTTTATTGGAAAGGATGTACTTCAAGAGTAATTTGATGAGAGTTTGGTTAGGTTCTGATTATCGAATCTCTTAATTTGACCCTAACGTAGTTATGGTCAAATTATGTCTGTCTTATATGAGCAGCACGTTTAGTAGGTTTACCCATATTCAGACAAATTAGTTAGTGTACTTCAGATTCACTAAAAATCGAAAAGTAAACAAAAATTTTAACAAAACAAAAAACGACTTCAAAAAATGCAATAAAAAGTTAAATAATGTCGTATTCTTCTACAACTTCATAATCAACTTACTTTTTCTAATCATCAATATGTTGGTAGGATTGTTATTTTTGGAGTCGGTGTCAGCAAGTCGCTTGTGCGACACAAGCACATCTCACCTATAACTATGTATGTAGTTACAAACCTACCTTGACTGACACCGACTCCAAAAGTAACAATCGTACCTACATATTGATGATTATAAAAAGCAAGTTGATTATGAAGTTGTAGAAGAATACGAAATTATTTTTTTACTTTTTAGTGCATTTTTTGAAGTCGTTTTTTTGTTTTGTTAAATTTTTGTTTATTTTCCAGTCGAGAAAATGATATCGGCCAAGTGGCCACCGCCAGTATTGATGAACACGGCTCGATTTATGGTATTTTCCATCACTCTTTCCAGATCTTCCGGCATTCTTGACGGATATTCCCTTTGAGGGCTTGAAGAATCTGAGGTTTGTCGACATAGACTTCTTTTTGTGAAGAAGTCTGGAACGGTTGAATCGGGCGATCTTGCCGGCCACTGCTAATCACCAAAACCGTTTTTTCCGCGTTCTTGAGGAGTATAAGGATTCATGTCTTGTTAACGTGTATTTTGTATCTGTTAACTTCACAAATGTCAAAGAAGATCTGATATTTGCCGCCATTTGCAAAAATTATGGCAACTTCCGATAGGGTGATGACTTTTCCGCCACTTTGTATAATAACAAAGTAGCCGACATGCCGCAAGATTTCGCAAAGTATTTTCAATCTGTATAGACAGATTGTAGAATCAGGAAAAAGCTGAATGTGATTCTTATGTGCCAGAGAGATTGGATCAACAATTTCTAAAAATATCTCTATTGAAAACGTCGAAACTAGGGAATACAATCTCGTTCTCGCGAGATCTCGTTTTTGCGAAAAAGGGCGAGATCTCGCGAGTTTTACGAGATTGCACTCGAGCATAAAAACGTCTTATTCGAAGCGCGGAAATAAGAAGCCGTTTAGCAGACGATTCTTTGGACATTTTGTGCTTCCTAAGGAGGTATTTTCAAAATAATTCTTAATAATGGCTTGTGATTTGAACTGAACAAATCTTTCAGTTGATTGGTATATTTTTTTTTTTTTATTTATTTACGGACTTGCGTCCAATTTAAAACAAAGTATCACGAAATTTTAGAAAGGAACAATGTAAGGATTCGGATGGTACATGAAGCAAAGACAAACAGTGAAAATAGAATTAAAAATAAGTGTCAAGTCACGTCAAGACCTTGCAAAAATTAGGGTGAATATGAAATATCATCATTTGTTTAAAGAGCGACAGAAATCATTTAAGCTAATACCAAAAAAATTAAGGTCTTGACGTGAGTTGACCAGTCTACACATTCTGGACAGTGGTGAGTTATAACCATAGTTAGTAGAGTGCTGATTGAGGAAAAGCAGGTCTTTATTTCTGAGTCTACGAGAAGGTATATTAAATGTGATGAGTTGTAGTAATGTAGGCGAGTCGATTAAACAGTAATTTTGAAGAAACAAATGAGATCAGATTTTATTCGACGGTCTTCTAAAGGAGAAAGGTTTAGAGTCTGTTCAATTTCAGCATACGAGTAATTGCCTCGCTCTAATCCTAGCCTCCAAGCAATCCCCTTTAGGAACCGGTGTTGAACGGATTCAATATGACGAATATGGACAGCATAAAAAGGAGACCATATAACACAAGCATATTCAAGATGGGGGCGAACCAAGGAGCAGTAAAGAGTTCTTAGGGTATTTATGTTTTTGAAGTCAGAAGTGGTTCTAGTGATGAAACCAAGTAGTTTGAGAGATTTATTAACAATTACATTTATATGTTCCCGGAAAGAAAGCTTGCTATCAAGAGAGACACCAAGGTCTTTAATAGATTGAACAGTTGTTAGGCAATTATTATTTAATTTGTATTCGAAAACAATCGGATTTTTAGATCTGTGGAAGGACATAATTTTGCACTTTTCGACATTTAGTTCCAAGCAATTAATTTTACACCAGTCATTGAAAGAGTCAATATCTGATTGGAAAAGAAGGCAGTCATGGTAGTTTTTGATTATTTTTAGGATCTTATTGTCATCAGCAAAAAGCCAAAAGCGTGTGTGAGAGAAAATACTAAAAATGTCATTAATAAACAAGTTGAAGAGAAGCGGGGCTAAATGTGCTCCTTGCGGTACGCCGGATGTTACTTCAATAATAATAGACTCAATGTTATTTATTTTAACTCTTTGTTTTCTATTGCTTAAATAAGAATTAAAGAAAGATAGCAATGGGTTTCGTATACCTATAGCATATAGCTTGGCCATGAGGATGGCGTGTTTTACTTTGTCAAAAGCTTTAGAAAAGTCGGTATATAGAACATCTACTTGTGATTTATCTTCTAGGCCATTGACTACGGTGTTGGTGAAGGAGAGTAAGTTTGTAGTGGTAGATTTAGCAGATCTAAAGCCATGCTGTTCCTCAATCAGCACATTTTTGAAAATAGGTGTTATTTTCTTTGTGATTATAGACTCAAAGATTTTAGGAATATGAGATAACATCGATATGGGTCTATAGTTTTCTACGTTCGACTTATTACCCGATTTAAAAATAGGTCGTATATAGGAAACCTTCCAGGAATCCGGAAAAGTGGCAGATGATAGTGATAAGTTATATAATAAACAAATTGGATTAGATACAACAGATTTACATTCTTTCAATAATATTTCAGGTATACCATCAGGACCAGTGCTTGTTTTGCTGGGAAGATTTTTTAAGTAATTGAAAACATCTACAAGTGTGATTTCGCAATTATTAAGGTTTTGTTAATTAATCTGTAATTTCTAATAGTCTGAATAATTGGTATATTTGTTAATTAATTTGTAATATCTAATGGATCTACTGAGTAGATATAGTTTTATTTAATGGATAATAATATCCCAGTTTAATAGTCAACTCAACTTAGATAATAAGTTTAATTTTTTTTGACTTCTCGTTGTTTTGTTTGTTATTAAAGAACTGTTTTATTACTAAAAGATTTTTGTTTGATATTAGAAGAGAAGACTGGTTGTTTCTTTCATTTGTTATTTGATAGATACGTACGTCAAAGTTTACTACTTAGAAGTTTATTAAAAAATTATAGAAAAATTCGTCAAACAATGTTTGATGCAAAAGTCTATTGAAAAATTCGTGAAAATAAATGTTTATCTTATTAAACTTATAATTTTTATTATTTTTTCCTAATTTATTCATATATTGTGATTATTTGCAAAATAACATACAAAACTGCCAATCTCGCGAGATCTCGAAATTGGCGAGATCTCGCAGTATTGTTACTCATAAACTCGCGGGATCTCGCTTGAACCCTAATCTCGCGAGATTTGCATTCCCTAGTCAAAACGTAGATTTCAATTTTGCAGTAAAAAATTTGAACCGAAATCATCATCTGGTTCTGAATTAATTCCACTATTTGTCAATCAAGGTGAAAATTCTTTCTTGGACAGATCTGATAATAATCAATTTCATTGGCCTATCTGGTATCTAGGACTCGATTGCTTTTGTGAAAATTGGCTCGGAAAAGGGTCTCCTATCAAATCGGTTTTCAAATTACTTTGGTTCCGCGATTTTTCCGACAAAATATCCTCCGAAAAAATATCCCTAACAAAATATCCCCGAAAAAAAAAATCCTCGACAAAATATCCTCCGACAAAATATGCCCGATAAATATCGCCGACAAAATATCCTCCGACAAAATATCCCCGATAAATATCGCCGACAAAATATCCTCCGACAAAATATCCTCCGACAAAATATCCCCGATAAATATCGCCGACAAAATATCCTCCGACAAAATATCGCCGACAAAATATCCTCCGACAAAATATCCTCCGACAAAATATCCCCGATAAATATCGCCGACAAAATATCCTCCGACAAAATATCCTCCGACAAAATATCCTCCGACAAAATATCCCCGATAAATATCGCCGACAAAATATCCTCCGACAAAATATCGCCGACAAAATATCCTCCGACAAAATATCCCCGATAAATATCGCCGACAAAATATCCTCCGACAAAATATCCTCCGACAAAATATCCTCCGACAAAATATCCTCCGACAAAATATCCCCGATAAATATCGCCGACAAAATATCCTCCGACAAAATATCACCGACAAAATATACCCACAAAATATCCTCCGACAAAATATCCGCGAGAAAATTTCCACGAAAAAAAATCTTAGGACAAAATAACCCCGACAAAATATCCCCGATAAATATCCCTGACAAAATATCCTGCGAAAAAAATATCCCCGACAAAATATACCCACAAAATATCATCCGACAAAATATCCGCGGAAAAAATATCCACAACAAAAAAACCTCCGACAAAATATCCCCGACAAAATATCCCCCGACAAAATATCCTCCGACAAAATATCCCACGGACAAAACATCCCCCTACAAAATATCTACTTAAACCAAACCTAACCTCACCTAAAAAAATGGGACAAAAATAATAGATACAGATAATATAACATTTTTGTTATCTGTATTATTTTTGTCCCGTTTTACAATTTTTGAACAATAATTTATTGCCTTTACAGGATGTAGGTATTATTTTTGTCCCATTTTTTGTTAGGTTAGCTTAGGTTAGGATGGGTTAGGTTAAGTAGATATTTTGTCGGAGGATATTTTGTCGGAAATATTTTGTCGCGGAATGAAAACGCGCATTACCGTTACTTCTGGGGGTAATCTGTTCAGTGTTCCAATTTATAAACATTGTCAAGAAATTCAATTATCGATTAATCTGAATATCACAAATGAATTTGGTAACTTGGATGAAATTCGCACGTCATCATTTTTGATTACATTTCGAAAATAGAATGGAACGTTCCGGGTTCGTAATTTAAAAATTTCCGCCGGATTTTGACATTATTTGCCGTTGGTTGCATTTATGAAACCGTGTTGATTTTCGCGCGAAATTCATGTATTCAAATGTCACCCTCACAGATTGGCGCGCAAATTGGCAAATTTGATTTTCACTTGTTTCTGAAATGCATTTTAAATTATTATTGGTATAACTAGTTGTTCGTTACTCGTGATAAATCGCGGGATGTAACCTGATACAATATCTTTTTATTTATTTATTTAATATCAACGGTATAAATACACCATGCACACTGATTACACGACACAAAATCATTGGAAAAATATTAGAAATTATGAAAAAAAGAGTACAACAATTGTGGCTTTTGATTGAGAACTGAAACCAGAGATACAATTACATACAATTACAATAGAGAACTCCAGTACATTTTTTATCTTTTTAATAAATAATGACCTTCTAACTTAAATAACTGCATATTTATTTTTATTTTTAAAGTTAGTTTTAATAGTTAAAATAATTGTTAAAGTTTTAATTTTTCAAGACCCCTCCGAAAACCACCGATGTAGAGTGAATCGTGTGTCGTCATCACTCCTGAAAAATTAGTATAGGATTGGGCAATCAGCTGATCTACTGCCGCCATTTTGAATTCCGTTCTTCGAAGTATTCTCCCTAGAAATAGCATTACTATTTTTTTTGTACAGTAGTTTTTTTAACATTTTCAATAATAGAGATAAACTAATAAGAGATGCCTTTATTTTTTGAAACATTATTTAGGCCTAAATAATGTTTCAATAAACACAACAACTAAATATCTATAAAATAACGAATAACATGAAATGTTGTTAGTACTGATGGCTTATGTCATACCTACATAATCAAAGTTTCAATACAATGACTGGTGACGCGTGACGTCAGCACTAACCATTTCAGTAATACCAACTTTACAGTGTGTTTTGACGAGAAGTTTAAAAATGCACTTTTTAATAATTTTTTAAGAACTCTACGTTTAATATTATGAAATAAAACTTATATATTCAGAATCAGCGTTCATTGGTCTGTATGAACATATTTTTTTAAAGCCATAATATTTTTCACTGGAGTTCCTTATTGTCTATAGTACAAATAAAATTTTGGTTATTCAATATATACATGGATAATTGTGTGCAAGAATTGATAGAGGTGGGATTGGGCGCGAAATTGAGTAATCTGAAAGTATGTTTCCTGTTGTACGCTGATGATGCGGTACTGATTTCTAACACTATGGAAGATCTACAGTCTCTCGTATCTAGGATGAACGAAGTATGTATGAAGAATGAGTTAATGATGAATGTAAGTAAGTCTAAAGTCATGGTGTTTGAAAGAGCGAGTACGAAAACAGTATGCAATATAGTTGTGAATGATGAATACTTGGAGCAGGTAGATGAGTTTGTGTATCTGGGTAGTATGTTTACGAGAGATGGGAAGACTGATAGAGATTTTGAAAGAAGAATGAATGCCGGTAACTCCATTAATGGAGGACTGAATGCCGTTGGCGCTAATAAAAAAAAACTATCAAAAGAAGCGAAGCTAGCAGTCTACAATGGAGTCCTGGTACCTACCCTGATGTATGGCAGTGAGGCGTGGAACTGGCAGAGGAAGGATGACAGTAAACTGAATGCTGTTGAAATGAGATCCCTGAGGCGTATGTGTGGTAAAAATGTATGATCATGTGAGAAATGTGGATATCCGCGAAGAATGTAAGGCTGATGTAAGCATAATGAGTAAGATTAAGAAAGGGACCCTCAGATGGGTTGGGCGTGTAGAGCGAATGAACGAAGAAAGTAGTGTAAGAAGAATATATGACGCAAATGTGAATGGTAGAACAAGTCGGGGACGCCCGAGGAAGACATGGCACGATCAAGTCAATCAGATACTTGAGTCGGGCCACGTCAAAAGTCAGAATAATAGAAGAGAATGTGTGAGACGATGTATGAATGTGAGTGAGGCAGAGTGTGTGCCAAGACCGAGTTGTTTGGCGGTCCGTCCTCTCTGCCTACCCCTGTGGGGAAACGGCGTGATGGTTAGTTCGTTAGTTACAAATAAAATTAACATTGTATGAAAATATATGATAGCATAGCCCTCTTGTACCTACCTTCTGTGCAGTTAAATAGATCTGCCACATCTGCGTATCTATTAGTAACTTCATGCAACCTAGGTACAAGCGAGTGTTTCGTATACTCAGTCCTGGTATTGTTGCATTTGTCAAAATGAGTAATCTTGTTTTATTGATCTTTTAGATGAAATGCCTACTACTCGACGCATTTTAAAATACAGCTTATAATATTATCCCATATTTCCCGATATTTTTCTTCATGTTTGTCTTAAAAAAATCCCAATTAGGACTCGATTTACTCGAAAACAATAGCTGAAATTTAAAAACGTAATACTACGAAATCGACTCCAAATAATGTGATGTAGATTTACCAGTTTTCCATTCATATTGTATTCGAAAAACTTTTTTTCTTACATTAGCTCCACACTCATGAAGAAAATATATTTCCTCAGGACCTGTATCATCTTTGGCTATGCTGTGTGGAGGATCTTTTTTGGAAAGGAAGGAGAGGAAGTTCTGTTAAGGAAAAAGGTATTAGAGGTGGGTAGTGGAAGGGAATCAGTGTTTTCAGAAGTAACGGATGTACGAATCATGACGATTTTATAAAAGAGAGGCCCGATCCGGCCTGCCACGCAGCTGGTGGGTAGGCACATCCACCGCCAAGACCCAGATAAATGAACCCGGGCACCCCTGCCACCTAAGCTAAATGTAGCGAACCACTTGGTATGATTTATGGCAAAGGTGTTGGTTTTTTTTTTTTTTTTTTTTTTACAGTGAATAACCGCACAAGAATCTCAACTGCTCCCGTCTGGAGCCAGTGAGACTATGGCATCCCCAATTTGGGGTATGTTGTGAGGCTGAAGGTAGTGGGGAGGGGAAAGAGGTGGGGAAGAGGAAGGTTGGGAAGTACCTGGCTATTCAGATCTGGTCACCAAACACGGCTAAAGCCATTTTCAAGCAACGTTTCAATTCTGAATGGTGGTCTTACACCAGGGCGATACTGATAGTATCTTCCACTCTGGAACATGCCGCAAATATACTATATATTATTTTAAATGAATTAATTGTGAAATAACACAAATTAATCAAATAAAATTTATTTGCGCATGTCGGGTTTGGAGCACTGGACTACGGAGGTCGTCATAATTGTAAATTGTTATTGGAAGGTCAGTTAGAGGTTAAAAACTCAAAGAACGATCTTCAATAAATAAATGAGAAATGGTTTTAAAAACCGGAAGTTGGGTGAATTTTGACTTTAAATTATAATGAAACCGGATGTTCTAAAACAGATACCACGGACAAAGTTTCCAGTCTGTTTAATTACGAACCAATTTCCGACAATTATTATTAAATTATAAAAGATTTTCGGAATCATTATGGCAGACAGTGATGCTGTGGTAGTACGCGCAATGCGTGCGGTGCACAAGGGCGCCGAAACCAAGAGAGTACTCTAAAAATTGCCTCGACAGCGATTTCAGCAATTATTTATTTGATTTATTTGAAACAATCATTTGAATTTTGAAATATAATTTAATAATGTTGTCCTCATTGGGAGGCTTACTCGTGCTAAGCCTCAGGTATCTTCGTAAATAATTAATCGATTTTAATTTATCTATACATATAAAAATCAAAATATGCTTGCTTGGGTGTATATATTATGAATTGTCTATGCATTGCTATACCATTCATCCGATTGCGATGAAACTTTGGGAAATTGATGTGCGCATGCCCACAATGGTTAATAGTGAGCTTTGGTATCATGAAATTATGGATTGCTAACCGTTCAGCCGATTGCGATGAAACTTTGGGGATTTGATGTGTACATGCCTGCGATGATTTTTTTAAAATAAAAGTAAGCTCCGGTTTTATGAAATCTGTATAAAAAATGCAATAGGTGGTAGTGAGCTGTTTGAAAACTGAATGTACCTGCTATGAATGGAATGCGGGAGGGGGGAGGGGAATTCGGGAGGGGGGTTCGTGGGACGGGGGAAGCGGGAGAGGGGAGTGAGGAGGGGGAAGGCGGAGTGAAAAAAATGTATTGGGCCTATACGCCATCCCTGAGGTACACCACTTGAAACGATATTTTTTTTAAAAACAAGTGTGTTTTAGACCACACGACTGAAGTAAAACTGCTTTAACTCCATCTGTATGTACAGACAATATGCCTGCACTTTGTTTTAGATATACGAAGAAACGTAACTGGCTATGAGAGAAAGAGACAAAGAAAATGTGTGCTCTCACCTCTCTCTCTTGCCCCTACAGTCCTACAGTAATACGAAACGTGACTCTCTCTCTTTCTATCTTTACTAACTTATATCTCCCTCTCAACTTCCGTTCGACACGCCCGATCAACTTTTCACAACGCTCTCGTCACGCATTCGCCAGCTTACTCCCCAAGTCAAACGTGCGTAAAGAAGTTTTACTTAAAAAATAAAGATAAAGAAATTTTATTTATTATTTTAATTGATAAACTAACGTTTAAGATAAGATTTTTATGCATAGCAGAAAGGGTAACAATTATTTTAAGCAATAATTATCAGCCTGAAACACTCATCTACATTGAAAAAATCTTCCGAGAAAAGTTACATGACGCCAACGAGACTTGAACCCATGTCCTTCTTTATGACCGGCAATCAGAAGGACACGGGTTCAAGTCCCGTTGGCGTCATGTATCTTTTCTCGGAAGACTTTTTCAATGTAGATGATTGTTTCAGGCTGATTATTATTGCTTATAATAATTGTTAAATTTTATTTAGTTTGAGTTTGAAAACGGCAAACTAAACAACTTTTGTCTGATATTTTTCTCGGTCCGGCCCTGAGGGTCGGATTTCAGGCCACAGGATTATTTAAAACTTTCCGTAGTGGACCGGGACCGGTATTTTTTGAATATTTCACGAACAGGAATGTGTTCCGGCTTACTCTGAATTTAATCCGAACTCCGGATGTAAAGTAGATTAATTATATTAATAACCATTTACCGTCCCTTTGGCTTCATCCCCTCAAAATTACCTCGGAGAACACTGAATAAATAAACCTATAGAAATACGAGTATGTCGTGGGCCATGTGTGCCCGAAGTGAGTTTAAAAAAAAAAAAAATTATTTCGTTTAAAATTAGTTATACATTTTTTGGGACCCGACAGCTTGCCACTCGAAATTAAAATAATCTATCTATCTACCTATCTATCTATCTTCTATCTATCTATCTTCTATCTATCTATCTTCTATCTATCTAACTATCTATCTATCTTCTATATATGTATGCATCTATCTATCTATCTTCTGTCTTCTGTCTTCTGTCTTCTGTCTTCTGTCTTCTGTCTTCTGTCTTCTGTCTTCTGTCTTCTGTCTTCTGTCTTCTGTCTTCTGTCTTCTGTCTTCTGTCTTCTGTCTTCTGTCTTCTGTCTTCTGTCTTCTGTCTTCTGTCTTCTGTCTTCTGTCTTCTGTCTTCTGTCTTCTGTCTTCTGTCTTCTGTCTTCTGTCTTCTGTCTTCTGTCTTCTGTCTTCTGTCTTCTGTCTTCTGTCTTCTGTCTTCTGTCTTCTGTCTTCTGTCTTCTGTCTTCTGTCTTCTGTCTTCTGTCTTCTGTCTTCTGTCTTCTGTCTTCTGTATTCTGTCTTCTATCTTCTATATAAATAAAAATGAATTGCCGAATTGTGTGTACGCGCATAACTTCCGAACGACTGCGCCAAGTTGGATAATTCTTTTTTTTGTATTCATTATTGTCAGGACATGGTTTGTATAAACTACTGATGAGCTCTAATGAAATTTGGATAAAAAAATTGCAATAGGCGGCACGCGAGCTGTTTGAAAACTGAATGTACCGAAACTGAATGTATGGAATGCAGGAAGGGGGGGGGGGGGGAAATTCAGAAGGGAATGCGGGAGAGGAAGAGGAGGCGGAAAGGGAACGGGACGAATGGGAAAAGTGAAACAATTTTTTTATTAAGTGGCATAGCGACGCATGCCGGGAACTCGCTAGTTATTGATAATAATAATTAATATAGGTATATTATAAAAGAAAAAGTATGGAAAGGTGCGTCCCGCTAAAACTCAGAAACGAGTCCCGGTACGATCAAGGGAGTTATATGGTGTGGTAGCCCTCTAACACCCAGTGGCGGATACAGAAAAAACTCAAGGGGGGGGGGCGCTAAAGATATAAGAAACCTAAAAAGTAGACAACGGGGAAAATACGACGAACCGCACAAAGAGGAGACCGACTATATGATTTTGGCAGCCACCTCTGGTCTGGAGCTCCAAAATACCTAAAAAATACCCTCGACTCTGTGGAGAAACGGGCGGTCCGCTTAATAGATTCTCCCATCTTAACAGACGGATTACAGGTCCGCAAAGGTAGGAGTACCTCAGATGCAATAGCCGCACTCACAAAAATAGTTTCCTTTAATCTCGACCTTGGTCGAAAACCTCTTGCTGTTTTCCTTGATCTCTCAAAAGCATTTGATACGGTCTCCCATCCCTTACTGCTTAAAAAACTTCAACAGATCGGAATAACTGGGATACCCTACACTTGGTTCGAAAACTACTTAACAAACCGAACTCAACAAACTCTTATCCACTCTGACAAAATAAATAAAAGCAAAAAATTATCCATGTCGTACGGTGTACCGCAAGGCAGTGTACTAGGACCACTCCTATTTCTTTTATACATCAACACACTATGTACCATGGATATTGGAGGTAAGATTTTATCATTTGCCGACGATACAGTCTTAATATTCGAAGATGAAACATGGCAAGCAGTTATTAACAAAACTAATAATGGCCTAATAAAAGTGAGGCATTGGCTTGACACAAATCTCCTTACACTCAATATTGACAAAACACAATATATGACGTTTTCCATACGCAAACATAATTTTCCCAACAACTGCCCTAAACCAATAATTCACTCGTGTTCACTAAACATGCACCCACACCCACCCGGAACCCCACCTATTACAAATTGCACGTGTCCAAACCTTAAATCATCTAAGGAAGTTAAATATCTAGGCATAATCATAGATGACCAACTACGTTGGGAAGCACACATAAGTGACACAGTAAAAAGACTCCGTAAGCTCTGCCATATATTCTGCTCTCTTAGATCCATCTTAGACCTAAAAACCCTTAGAAGCGTATATTTTGCCCTTTTTCAATCCATTGCAACATACGGAATTTTGGGATGGGGTGGTTGCACAGAATCCGTCATTAATCCAATAATTACAGTTCAAAAACTAATACTGAGAATCATATTTAAATGCCAACCTACCCACCCCTCTAATGTGCTATTTACTAAATTTAGGGTCTTAGACATTCGCCAACTATTCACTAAGACAAGCCTATCCTACATATGGAAAAATAACCTACTGGTAGCTCCACAACATCAAGCCCAAACCCGCTTTTCTTCAAACCTGGGATGCGTGGTCCCAAAAACTAGAACCACATTCGCTCACCGACAATTTTGGTTCATTGCCCCCAAAATCTACAATGCATTGAGCACCGATATAAAATCAAATATTACCATACCTCTTTTTACTACTCGTGTTCAAAATTGGATATTCGAAAGGGGACGAGATTTCTTTAAAGAATATATGACTTCCTAACCATTATAAAAGAAAAAAAATTAAATTAACTAAATAAAATATCATACTTAACATCTTTTTCCAACCTGACTTCACTGAATTCTAATCTAACCTATATATATACTCTTGTATACGATTATTTACCTACCTTGACAAACCTCTGAATGAACAAATTTTAGCTCTCATAAAAAAAAAATTATAGATTAACATATTATTCAAATCTTACTTCTTAGTAATTTATATTTTATAGTATTTTATTTTTTACTTCTTTAAAACATTTTCTTTTTTATAATCCTTTATATAATGTATATGTGTGTTTGTAAGTATTTATATGTAGTTATATGTGTATATATATATATTTGTGTATGTATATGCATTTGTATGTGTATGTGCTTACGTATACATATATCTTGTTATATTTTACCTTAAATATTTTTATCTTTTTTCTTTCTCTTGTTTCTAATATCTTATAATTTCTATTTCAACCCTATATTCTGTTCTAGCTCTCACACTGTATAACTTATATCATGTATGATTACCTTAACACGGGCATTAGCCTAGTATGGTAATCAAGAAAAAAATATAAAAGTGTACTTTCAAAAATTGTATGAAATAAAAAAATAAAAAAAAAAAAAAAAAAAATTACAATCTTTAGAACACAGGCGTCGGGTGGGAATGCTATCCTTGTTCTACCGTATTACAATGGCAGATGCTCCGAGGAACTAGCGTCATTGATCCCTTCGGCACCGGTGCATAGTCGGGAAACACGCCAAAAGCGTGCCCAACATTTGTACACGGTTGACATTTGTCACATGAGAACGGGTCGTTTCTTCGACTCGTTCTTGTGTTCAACAGCTCGGCTGTGGAATGATTTGCCGGCCTCTGTGTTTCCTCCTTCCTACAACATGGGTCTCTTCAAGACCAATGTTCATTCCTTCCTCTCCTCAAAAAGACCCTCCACACAGCATCCCAGAAGACATATACCCCCAAGGAAATTATTTTCCTCAGGGCCTCCTGGGTGGAGTAAATGTAAAAAAAATACTATCTCATTCTCTCGCAGGCTAAAACATACAGATGGATGTGTTTGTCAAATCACAACGGTGCTAAAGAAGTTTCCACTTCAATAAATAAATAAAAGTTTGACGGACCGCACATTTAAAACTTGGCTGGCCACAGGGAGCAGTAGGGCTGCATTACACGATCAAGGGAATCAAATACTTGAGTCGGGCCGTGTTAAGGGTACCTTTACATGAAACGCCGTATGAATGTGAATGAAGCAAAAGTTTCAATTTTGGAGGCGAATGTGGGTACCGCCGCCACGGGAATTATTTATTGGATAAACAACACCTCTGCTATAAGTCATCCCAAGTGGATCGCTAAGTTTGGTGACTTAGCAGGGATGCCTGAGTTCGTGGGATGTGATTTTTCAAAGTAGCGGCGGAAGCATTTGCCCACGTACTGCGTGGCGAGCTGGAAAGGACTGGTTGAGGGAGACCATTTAACCTCTCCAGCAGGAATCCCTCGACCCACTTCCTCGCATTGCAGTGGGAGGGAAAGTTTCATCCGTCCATCTCTCCTGGACACACTAACCCAGAGAGTCCTAACCACCTATCATACCTTTTTCCTTCCATTATTTCCTTTCTCTAAAATGACCCTTCACGTAGCATCTCCAAAGACATTTTTTTAAATAATAAAATAATAATAGGTATATTTTGTAATAGTTGCCCAAAAACGACAGTATATAAGTTTATGTATTCGGGAAGTATATTTACGAGAGATGGGGAGTTTGATAGAGATATTGAAAGAAGGGTAAATGCAGGTAACTCCGCATATATGGAGGACTGAACACCGTTGGCGCTAACAAAAAACTGTCGAAAGAAGCGAAGCTAGCAGTCCACAATGGAGTGCTGTTTTTTACATTAACTCCACACAGGAGACCCTGAGGAAAATGATTTCCCTCAGGGCCTATGTCATTTGGGATGCTGTGTGGAGGGTCTTTTTGAGGAGAGGAAGGAATGAACATTGGTCTTGAAGAGACCCATGTTGTAGGAAGGAAGTAACACAAAGGCCGGCAAATTGATTCCACAGCCGAGCTGTTGAACACGAGAACGAGTCGAAGAAGCGACCCGTTCTCAAGTGACAAATGTCAACTGTGTACAAATGTCGGGCACGCGTTTGGCGTGTTTCCCTACTACGCACCGGGGTACCAACCCTGATGTATGGCAGTGAAGCATGAAACTGGCAGAGGAAGGACTAAATGCTATAGAAAGCCATGTGTGATAGAGTGAGAAAAATATGAAAATAATGCAAGGCTGATACAAGCGTAAAGATTAAGAAAGGGACGCTTAGATGGTTTAGACATGTAGAGCGAATGATTGAAGAAAGATTTTCTTGTATTTAGGGTGGCCAAGGGGGGGGCGCAGGGGGCGCGCGCCCCCCGCGCCCCCCCCTTGGCCATTCACATTCATACGGCGTTTCATGTAAAGGTACCCTTAACACGGCCCGACTCAAGTATTTGATTCCCTTGATCGTGTAATGCAGCCCTACTGCTCCCTGTGGCCAGCCAAGTTTTAAATGTGCGGTCCGTCAAACTTTTATTTATTTATTGAAGTGGAAACTTCTTTAGCACCGTTGTGATTTGACAAACACATCCATCTGTATGTTTTAGCCTGCGAGAGAATGAGATAGTATTTTTTTTACATTTACTCCACCCAGGAGGCCCTGAGGAATATAATTTCCTTGGGGGTATATGTCAGGAAGCCTGATGTATGGCAGTGAAGCATGAAACTGGCAGAGGAAGCCATGTGTGATAGAGTGAGAAAAATATAAAAATAATGCAAGGCTGATACAAACGTAAAGATTAAGAAAGGGACGCTTAGATGGTTTAGACATGTAGAGCGAATGATTGAAGAAAGATTTTCTTGTATTTAGGGTGGCCAAGGGGGGGGCGCAGGGGGCGCGCCCCCTGCGCCCCCCCCTGTATCCGCCACTGCTAACACCCATCCATGAAGAAGGTTCCCGTTTTTACCCGAAGAGCATGCTTTTGAAGATATAAGGTCTGGAGATATCGCCCTTTACAAATTTAGAGAACATTCGAGAGTATTCTAGAGTATTCCACAACATTCCAAACATCCTGGAATGTTGTGGAATGTTCGGGAATAGTCTGCATTGTTCGGTAAAATCCTTAAATATCACAGATCATTGTGGAACATTGTAGAACTCTCTCGAATTCGGCCATTCGAAGCCTTTTTTGTATGGGTGGGGCTACCCATTGGTAGTGGTATATAAAGCAAGATCCGTCGGGGGTTCGAACGTCATTTCAATCTCATATCAATTTCCTGAGCGACGCCGGATACCCCAGCTAGAGTATTCGAGAGCAATTCACAACATTCCAAAACATCTCGGAACATTCGGAATATTGTAGAATGTTCGGGAATAGTGAATCGGGAACATCATTGTGGAACATTCCAGAACACTCTCGAATGTTGTAGAATGTTCTGGAACATTGTATACCATTCGAATCCTTTTTTGTATGGGTGGGTTTACCCATTGATAGGGGTATATAAATCAGTCAGTTCAACTCCCAGCGAAACCGGGTACCCCAGCTAATTATAATTAGATTGTAATTATTGCTAGCTTTTGCCCCCGGCTTCGCTCGCATAGTATTAGGGGGGGTTCCCACTCCGCCTCCTCCACCCTCCATATCCCCACTCCACTCCCCCCCTCCACCCCTCCCCATCCTCCTCCCACCTCCCCCCCTCCCCCATTTCACATATATATTTTTTGTTATCCCTCTCTAAACAAATATCCTCTCTCCTATCTTTGACGGCCGGCGTAGTCCAGCGGTAAGGCTCTTGACTCGCACTCCGAAGGTCGAGGGATCGAATCCAGGCGTGGCAAATAAATTTTATTTTATTAATTTGTGTTATTTCACAATTTATTCATTTAAAATAATATATAGTATATTTGCGGCATGTTCCAGAGTGGATGATACTCTCAGTATCACCCTGGTGTAAGACCACTTCGACGGGAGCAGTTGGGACTCTTGCGCGGTATTCACGTAAAAAAAAAATCTTTTCGAAGTCTGAAATCGACTCGAGTTGTCGAAAAGTTGCGAACCACTTGGGGTGACTTACAATTAACGTGTTGGTTATCCAATAAATGGTTCCCGGGGCGGCGGAACCCATACCCATCTCCAAATTGAGGAGTGATATTTCTTTGGACAAATTGTATTATTTTTGAAATAAAAATGAAAAATGTATACATAATATATGGTTAATAATGAAGACTAATAAACCTACATACATTTTAATTAGGGTAACACATACTTTACGTACTTAAAACGACTTACAAATAATACAGAACAAAGTTATTAAAAAACCTATAAACTCCTACAAACAAACTATACCAGGAAATGAAAATAAGAACATTATACGAATTTAACATATGCCTTTTAATCTACAAAATACAAAATGGACTTATACACACAAACACAACATTTATAAAAACGTCACAAGTACACGAACATTATACTAGACAACACAATAAATTGTACACAAATACTGTCAAGACTGAAAGTGGCAAGAGAAGCATTGGTCACGAGGGCGTACACATTTATAATCTCCTTCCAGATAATCTAAAAATGGAGAAGAATATAAAAAATACCTTTATAAAAAACTATTTAAACTTAAATTGTTAGAACAAAATTTAAAATATTACTACTATGTACTCTGTACTCAAGTTAAGAAAGCGAAATATTATGTTTCTTTTAACTTCATCATCATCTACTTCCACTTGTCCTATTCGGGTCGGGGACCCATTGCATCGACAAGGCTCCTCCATACGTCCCTGTCTTGTGCTGATTGTTCGGCCTCTGTCCACAGTAGACCCATCCTCTCCTCACACCTGGAGTTGCCTCGCCCAACTGTGTCAGGGACGTCTACCCTCTGGAATCACACTCATTATCTTCCTCGGAATTCGGTCATCAGACATTCTTGGTACATGCCCAAGCGACCTCAGTTGCGATTTTTCTATAAAGAGTAGTAATAGTTCAATGTTTAGATCATCTCGGATCGTCGAGTTTCTTATATGATCCTATTTCGTAACCCCTGCCACTCCTCTCAAGTACCTCATTTCGGCAGCTTGGACTCTAGAGCGTATTTGTTCATTTAGCATCCATGTCTGTTAGCCGTAAGTGAGCGTCGGGCGGTATACCGTTTTAAGCACTGCCATATTTGCCTTGATGCTGAGCTCAGCTTTTCTTATCACTGAGCTGTAGAGAGGACGCAATACACTGCTTGCCGCACTTATACTTCTATCAATTTCTCCGCCTTGCCGACCATCGCTGGAGAATTCGACCCCAAGGTATTTGAACCTGTCCACCTGTTTCAGCTGGGTCCCATTAGAGAGTATGTTGCCCTGAGTTTTGTCCTTTCCTATAACCATCACCTCTGTAACCTAACTTGACCACCTAACTTAATTAAAAAAAGTACGCACCAATAATCTTCTGATTTCAGAAGAAATTTTGGTCATGAATTATTGTATAATAGAAAATTAGAATCATTTTTTTGTATTGCTCAACGTTCAACAACTGAACAACACAAAAAAATTAGAATAATTTTTTTGTATAGTTCAAAGTTCAACAACTTACTGTGTAATCACCAACAATATTTCGAGTTTTATTATTATAGGTAATAATGAATGATTCTACTTTTCGAACTTTTCGAAAACTAAGTTTATTTCGACAAACGGCGGCAGACTGTGTCGAATAGATTCGAAATTTTGTAGAATGTTTTTTACTCTGGATTACGTCTCAATTTCTGTACTTAACGGTGGAAATTTTGGGTTTGCACTAGTGGTAATGAATCTGTTAATAGAGGGCGTCGCTAATATTTGAGTACGAAGGGTAACTATATTCATATAAAAATCATACTAGCTGACCCGGCCACGCGTTGCTGTGGCTAATGAAACACGGCCTCCGTAGTCCAGTGGCTAAGACTCTTGACTCACATTCCGGAGGTCGCGGGTTCGAACCCGGCATGCGCAAATAAATTTTATTTGATTAATTTGTGTTATTTCACAATTAATTCATTTAAAATAATATACATATAGTATATTTGCGGCATGTTCCAGAGTGGAAGATACTATTAGTATCGCCCTGGTGTAAGACCACCATTCAGAATTGAAACGTTGCTTGAAAATGGCTTTAGCCGTGTTTAGTGACCAGATCTGAATAGCCAGGTACTTCCCAACCTTCCTCTTCCCCACCTCCTTCCCCTCCCCACTACCTTCAGCCTCACAACATACCCCAATTGCGGATGCCATAGTCTCACTGGCTCCAGACGGGAGCAGTTGAGATTCTTGTGCGGTATTCAGTGTAAAAAAAAAAAAAAAAAAAAAAAAAAAAACGCCATCCACTGGATAGTTTACCAACCTTTATCGCCACGATAAATTAACTCACAATGCCATCTGTTAATTTGCCAGCCCGCTCGTCTGTTCTGGATAGGGACACCCTAATGACCTAGCGGTATGAAATATACTTTACGACCTATTCTCATACCTACCAAATATACCTACCAAATATACATATTATAAATAACAACAACATTGCAACAGTCTCAGATATTCGTGATCTTGGAATAACCCTTGATAGTAAACTACAATATAACCTTCATATACAACAAATCACAAATAAAGCTTCCAAAATGTTAGGTTTTATCATGAGAAAAACAAAACTTTTTAATAGTATCAACGACATTAAGCAACTCTACTTTGCCTACGTACGAAGTCATTTGGAGTTTGCGTCAGTTGTTTGGTCTCCATTTTATAAAATCCATACGAACAAAATTGAAGCAATTCAAAACAAATTCCTCAAATATCTTTGTTACAAGTCATATGTAAGATTTAATAATTATGCAGAGGTAGCCTCATACTTTAAAATTGATTCATTGAGTGTACGAAGGCATCATAAGGATGCAATATTCCTGTATAAATTAGTTAACAATAATATTCAATGCCCAGAGTTGCTAAATAAAATTCAATTTAATGTACCTGCGCGTACAACACGCTCTTCTGTCCTGTTCAGGGTTGATCAATGCAAGACAAACTGCAAGCAAAATTCTTGTCTGAACAGACTATGCAATAGTTACAATAGCATATTATCCAAGGTGGACATTTTCAATTCCGAACCTACCAAATATAAGGGGTACATAAAAGAGTATTTCTCTGATGTTTCATGAATATGTTACGTGTCTATGTTTCTATCGTTTATCTTTAATTCTGTTATGATTTAATTTATATGTACAATCTGGCTTCTTATGGTTACCAATGTATTGATATTTTATGTTTTATGTAAATTTTAGTTTTATATACTTAATCTTTTGTTTTATAAAATTTTTGATCTCATACTGCTTTATTATAAATTTATTATTTAATTTTTTTTATTATGCTGTTAATCAGAGGTAAAGTCACATGGAGGAAATCCATAATTGGTTTTATTTTGGCTATACAAACATGTACAAACTGTAAAAATGTAAACTGTCGATTTCCCGAAAATAAAAAAATAAATTATTAAAATCGGCCGAGCCGTTTCGGAGGAGAGCATCCACAAACACTGTGACACCAGATTTTTATATATATAGATTTGTTCACTTTCATAGGAAATAAGGTAAAATCATACTTACTTCAGCACAAAAAAACGCCCACAACACACTTCCATCGGTTTATTTCTTCATTGATCCCTTGTCTATCAAAAATAAAATATATTAATTAAGGTGCGTATTATGTGTTAGGAGAAATTAATTGATTTTAATCATCTTAAATCTTTCCCTCTGTATTTTAGGACATTTAAAAATATATATTTCCATATTTTATTTAATTTTTTTTAACTCTTTTGGGTTTTTACAGAGGGTCCACAATGTTTAACTGAAAGAATCAGAAATAATATCTTGTTTTATGTTTATGTTATATTTTAATGCAGTGCAATAAAACCCCTTTTAATTTTTCCCCTGCCTGGCAACACCGGCCATGATAGCTGGCAACTTTGTATGGATTTGGAGACAATGGGCCTGATTGGTTGACGCCTAGTAATTAATTACACCGTTTAAGAGATGGCGCTGCGCAGATTCCAAATTCTAAATTCGAAAATGGAAAATGCGGCCAACAGGGACGGACTGTCCTTGGAATATTTTATTTTGAAAACTTAAAGGAAAAAAATCCTACCTGACGAAAAATTCCTAATGAACAACTAACTAACTAACCATCACGCTGTTTCCTCGCAGGGGTAGGCAGAGTAGACAGAGTAAAACAAATGCCTCGTTCACAATCATATATCGTCTCATACATTCTCTTCTATTATTCTGACTCTTGACTTGGCCCGACACAAGTATCTGATTCACTTGGTCGTGCCATGTCCTTCTCGGGCGTCCCCGACTTCTTCTACCATTCATATTTGCGTCATATATTCTCCTTCCCCTCCTTTCCTCGTTCATTCGCTCTACACGCCCAAACCATCGCAGCGTCTTTTTCCGGAGATTTCTTAAGGGCCCGCAATCCGGATTTGTACCGATTTATTACATACTAGCTGGTTCCCGGCATGCATTGCCATGCCATTTAATAAAGAAATTGTATTTCGCTGCGTGCCCTTTCCCATTCGTCCCGTTCCCCTTCCGCCTCCTCTTCTTCTCCCGCGTCACCTTCCCTCTCCCCACTCCACTCCCCCTCTTCCCCCCGTCCCGCGAACCCCCCTCCACCCTCCCGCATTCCATACTTTCAGTCCCGGTATGTTCAGTTTTCAAACAGCTCGCGTGCCACCTATTTCAATTTTTTTATACAAATTTCATAATTCCAGAGCTCACCAGTAATTTTATACAAACATTATCCTGACAATAACGAACACACAAAAAAAAGAATTATCCATTTTGGTGCAGTCGTTCGGAAGTTATGCGCGTACATACATTTCGGTGATTCATTTTTATTTATATAGAAGATAGATAGATAGAAGATAGATATATAGATTTCCCTTAAACACGGTAAATTTTAAAGCTCTTAAAAAAATATATGTTTTTCTTGAAGATAATATCTAGACATTGCCCGCGCCGAAACGCAAATTATATAAAATTCCCTCGATAGAAAAAAAACGCAAAGTATGCTCCAAATATTATTGAAAACACGTATTTTTCAGTTATTTTACACGTTACATGAATGAAAAAATTCACAGTGTTTCTTTAAATGCTGTTTAAGACAATGCCCGCGAGGTTTTTGCTCTATTTTAAACGAGTCGTATTTTATTAAACATTTTCGCAACGATTTTGTCGCTTTAAATGTTAGCGCTCTGCTCTAACATTCGTAATTTCGTATCTCTCCATCTTCTTCTTTTCGAGCCCGGTTGCGGAGCCGTAAATAGATTTGTAATATGAATATAATAAAAGCCATACCTCACCATATAGAGTCAAGGCTCTTGTATTTGGTGAGTGAATTTATGCTCAATTATGTTACCAATGTTATCATTTGAGTAAGTAAATTGTAATATTGCAACTAATAACAATAGATAAACAGAATATTATTTTTATTAAAATTCATTTTTAGAAAATGAATTTTATAAAATATATTATGATAAAACTATACTAACAGACAGAACAATTAGTCATAATAGACCTGATATAGTTTTACATGACAAAATTAAAAAAATAACTTATATCATTGATGTAGCTATTCCAAATTCCTGTAATATTCAAAAAACTATTTCTGAAAAAATAAGAAAATACACAGATTTAGGAAATGAGATTAAAAGAATTTGGCATTCTCGGACTATAAAAATATTGCCATTTGTTATTTCGGCCACTGGCATAATATCTGATTCAAAATTTAAGCATATTAGATTTGTCAAAGAATTTGTATATAAAAAATGCAAAAATCAGTCATTTTAAATACATGTAGGATTACAAAGGATTTTTTAAATATTTATATTAAGGGATCGGTAGGATTTATAGGTTCAATTAGAAATGCCACAGAGCCGAACCCTCTGATATGAAAATATCTGGAGTCGGTGAATTATTTTCCCATTTGGTCTCTAGTAGGTTGACATGTTGTTCTTGTATTGTTTTGTATTTATAATACTTATATAGTGCAATTGCATAGCGTGGGTTGACTAGATGATCATTTGGGGAAGTGTGTGAAAGGGTTTAGTTTTTCCTTCTTTTTTTCCTTTTTTTTTTTTTTTGGGGAAAATTTAACCCGGACATTTAAATCTGGAAAAACTTGATATATACCGATAAACAGATTTAGAGATTTAAATGAAATATTTATAATAGTAATGTACTCTTACAGTTGTTTTAGGAATAACCTATTTGAACAATTTATTTTTTCATCACTTTTAATAACTTTTCAAAGGAGGTGCTAAGTTGATTTCATTGATTTGTCCGGCCACCGTATAAGTTCATCTCTGCTAAGTCTGAACTCGACTGAAATTTTATATATTTATCATTATAAATTTGCCCATTTAAATTAAATTATTGTAAAAATTTGTCTCACCTCTCTCGATAATTTGAAATGATGGCATAAAAAAACATTTATCGTTGCAATTTACAATTTTCATGCTAGTAACTTTACAATTTGGGTGGCGGGAATGGGTACCGCCGCCCCGGGAACCTTTATTGGATAACCAACACCTCTGCCATAGGTCACCCCGAGTGGTTCGCTACGTTTGGTGATTTAGCATGTTTTCCCGGGTTCATGGGGTGAGGTTTGTCTAGGTTTTGGAGGCGGATAACCAGGACCCACTGAAACCCAGAGTCCCACCCACCTCTTAAACTTTTCCTTCCCAGAAATCTCCTCTCCTTCCCTTAAAAAAAACCCTCCACACAGCATCCCCAAAGATGACATAGGCCCTGAGGGAAGTCATTTTCCTCAGGGCCTCCTACGTGGAGCTCATGTAAAAAAAACAAAGTTTTTAGAATTAGAAATTCATTGACTTGCTCCGGCCCTGGTGTCCTCGCTGAATAATTTATGGGGATCGAGAATTTGGATTCCACAGAGTGCGAATTTAAGGCTTCGAAAGAAACGATTATTAAAAATGGACAGTTCAATTTTGAATTAAAACTCTGAGAATAATTGGAAATCGAAAATGTAAGTTTAATATATAAATAGTTAAGTAAAAGTTTTTTTAGAAGAAAATAGATTTTTTTTAATACCTGGATCCAGTGAGGCGATGACATCCCCAATTGGGGTATGTTGTGAGGTTGAAGGTAATAGTGGAGGAGGGAAGGAGATGAGGAAGAAAAATGTGATGAAACTCCTGGCTATTCTGATCTGGTCACCAAACACGGCTAAAACCATTTCAAGTAACGTTTCAATTCTAAATGGTGGTATTACACCAGGGCGATACTGAGAGTATCTTCCACGGAATGTGCCACACATGTGGAATACCTTATGTTATATTAATGGATTGAATTTCGAAATAACACAAATCAATACAAAACAATTACTTGCGCACGCCGGGATCACACCAAAAGCCTCACCCTCGACCACCGAGGCCGTCAAAATAATAATAACAAAGTAATAATTCATATAATATACAACATATTTTGTATAAAAAATGCTTCTTTTAATGCAGCATTTATTTCGACACCACATCATGGGCATGTGAAATAGAAGAAACTACTTTTATCTTTTTAACTTTATGAGTATAACCTCAAATTGTAATATTTGATCAAATGAAGACCATATTAGCGAAACTCGAACCAAGGACCTTTCGCTTTCTGGGCAAATGCGCTGACCACTGCGCGCCTGGGTTCGAGTCCCAGAGGTGCAAATATCTTTTTCTGATTTTTCTGTTTCCAGATTTTCGATTGAGTTTCACTAATATTGTCTTCATTTAGTTAAAAAAATAAGAAGATACGTTAGTTCATAAGAAAGAATAAATGTACAGAAAAGATAGTATAGTTTTAATATGAGAAAAATCACATCAATTTGTTTTTATTTCACTAACGACGCTGGGTTTTTAACCCTCTGAATTTGAAGCCCAGAATCTCAACCACTAAGCGACTGATGTAATTTTGCTTTGTCGTACACAATTCTCTATTACTCAGAATGCCACAAACCTACCGGCTCTTAGTAATAATTAGGCCTCTTCAAAATGTCACTACAAATAGAAGTTTCAAACAATATTCGTAAAAGTTTCTTGGCTCAGCCTCCACTATAGTTTCTTCTCGAAGACATAAAGCAATATCGAAGTTTCTTCACCGATCTGTATCTTGTAGGTTCTACTTCTCGTAACCATCTCAGTAAATGATATTTCAAGTTGGTTTAATCGAATAAGTTAGTAGTGGATCTTCTCCGTTCTTCTTGTCAAACACAATCTTTACAACTTTATCTTTTCCACGTCGCACGGCTCCAGACAGTGGCGAAGTAAGTAAAGAGATTGCTTGAGCAATCAATGTTCTATAATTTCTTGTAGAACAATTATTTGATACGTGGGAAAGTTAGTTTTATGAAGATAATTAGTTCAAGACTTCAATTGTCTATTATCACTTATGGAAGTAGAGGTGGGGAATGATAGCTACTTTGGGCAATATGGGGTATTGTTTAGATATTTCATCCAGGGTCTGACAGTCTACAGGCCTTGCCACGTCTGTAAAGTGAATGCATGTGTGTGGAGGTATTTATTTATTTATTTATTTATTTTATTTTTTATTTTTTTTGTGCATTACAGATTGATATAATCCTATTACAATACACATAACATATACATGAGAAATTTTTTTTACAAAAATACATATTTTAGAGTCCTTGCCTAAAATTATTCTTGAAACCTTCAAGACTAATGTTGAAAATGTCAAGAGACCTAGAAATATCATTTAGCAGCACCATACCTCTTGTCATGCTATGTTGGGCCACAACGTCTGTTCTGCCATGAGGGATATAGAGCAAGTCATGGTGGCGACCCTGGCAGTAGTTGTTCGGTACGAACAATTTATAGCATTCTAAGAGGTATGGGCTGTCAATGTATATAATTTATTATTATAAGCAATAATTATCAGCCTGAAACACTCATCCACATTGAAAAATCTTCCGAGAAAAGATACATGACGCCAACGGGACTTGAACCCGTGTCCTCTCGATTGCCGGTCGATTGCTCTTGACCACTGAGCTATGGCGGCTTATCTCGTACCCGCCAAATGATTCAATATATGCTAGTGTTTCATTCAACAATTACTGCTTATTATATTTTTTCCACCTGAAAACAACCAACTTTATTTTTGCGAGAGACGCCACCTAGCGAGGGACTTAACACTTACAATGTTTCTCTCGCAAAAATAAAGTTGGTTGTTTTCAGGTGGAAAAAATATAATAAGCAGTAATTGTTGAATGAAACACTAGCATATATTGAATCATTTGGCGGGTACGAGATAAGCTGCCATAGCTCAGTGGTCAAGAGCAATCGACCGGCAATCGAGAGGACACGGGTTCAAGTCCCGTTGGCGTCATGTATCTTTTCTCGGAAGATTTTTCAATGTGGATGAGTGTTTCAGGCTGATAATTATTGCTTATAATAATTGTTACCCTTTGTGCTATGCATAAAAAATCTTGTCTTAAAAACGTTAGTTTTACAATTAAAAATAATAATTAATATTTGACAAGTTTAAGTATTTCCCCAATAAAATGAAGACATAATTTGTCTCGACGCCACCTAGCGAGGGACTTAACACTTACAATGTTTCTCTCGCAAAAATAAAGTTGGTTGTTTTCAGGTGGAAAAAATATAATAAGCAGTAATTGTTGAATGAAACACTAGCATATATTGAATCATTTGGCGGGTACGAGATAAGCCGCCATAGCTCAGTGGTCAAGAGCAATCGACCGGCAATCGAGAGGATACGGGTTCAAGTCCCGTTGGCGTCATGTATCTTTTCTCGGAAGATTTTTCAATGTGGATGAGTGTTTCAGGCTGATAATTATTGCTTATAATAATTGTTACCCTTTGTGCTATGCATAAAAAATCTTGTCTTAAAAACGTTAGTTTTACAATTAAAAATAATAATTAATATTTGACAAGTTTAAGTATTTCCCCAATAAAATGAAGACATAATTTGTCTCGACGCCACCTAGCGAGGGACTTAACACTTACAATGTTTCTCTCGCAAAAATAAAGTTGGTTGTTTTCAGGTGGAAAAAATATAATAAGCAGTAATTGTTGAATGAAACACTAGCATATATTGAATCATTTGGCGGGTACGAGATAAGCCGCCATAGCTCAGTGGTCAAGAGCAATCGACCGGCAATCGAGAGGACACGGGTTCAAGTCCCGTTGGCGTCATGTATCTTTTCTCGGAAGATTTTTCAATGTGGATGAGTGTTTCAGGCTGATAATTATTGCTTATAATAATTGTTACCCTTTGTGCTATGCATAAAAAATCTTGTCTTAAAAACGTTAGTTTTACAATTAAAAATAATATATAATTTTGAAAGCTGTGACTGTTAGGGTCTCATTCCTTCTAGATTGGAGACTTTCGAAGCGCGTTTCAGATAGCAAATCTAGATGATGCATAAATCGCGGGTATTCACCATGCATTCTCATATAAAGATACCTTAGAAACTTTTTTGGATTTGTTCTAATAAATCTATGTATTTTTGCTGGTATGGGGCCCAAACAGCAGAAGCGTATTCTAATTTTGATCGTATAATGCAGTTAAACATCGATGTCATTGCTTCGGGCTTGGAAAATTGTTTACTTATTCTTATCACAAATCCAAGAAGTTTGTAACACGATGATGTCAACTCCATATGATCTGAAAAAGTAAGTTTGGGATCGAAATTGGGATTTAATAACAACTCTTGATTTAACGTGAGTCAAAATATATTTACAACGGAACTTTTGTGTTACAATAATTTACACAGATTTAATATTTATCTTGCTTAGAGGTAAAGTAGGTAGAGAGGACGAACGCCAAAAACGGATTGAATTGCGTTGTCACGCACCTAGCCAGAGAGTGGTGACCGGTGATACCATTGTATAAACGGCTGAACTAGATATAAATTTAATAAAAAAATGGTTTGATCAAAATTTACTATCTCTGAACACAGAAAAAACTTTTGTAATACCATTCACTCTGAATAAACATGCTACCCCTGAGAATCTAAACATATGTATACACTCATATAATTGTAATCCTAAGTCATATCCATGTAAACCTAAATGCTCTATACTCACTGTTAAAACAAATGTAAAATACCTTGGTGTAATTATAGATACTAACATAAAATGGAAATTACAAATCAATACAACAGTAGAACAGTTAAGAAAATTAATTTACATTTTTATTAGAATACAAAACATTTTAAATATTGGATTATTAAGAACCATATATTTTTCCCTAATTCAATCAGTATTACAATATGGAATTGTTGGCTGGGGTGGTGCTTTCAAAATTTCTCTTTTGCCTTTAGAAATTATCCAAAGAATATTAATAAAAATAATTTAAAAAAAGCCATACGATTACCCTACCATCAAATTATTTCAAGAATTTAAAGTCCTTTCACTTCATACTATTTATAAAAAAATTACACTTTTACAAATGCACAAAGATTGTTTCAATAATGTGAGTTTAACTCTTTTTTCGAACAGCAATAGAACAAATATCTTTGGTTCTTCGACTATACCACGCTGTTACACCACCACAGCCCAACAATTCTACAAATATATTCTACAATGGTTTAACGAATTACCCTTGAAATTAAGATTGGAAACAAATTACAAAAAATACAAAAATTCATTAAAAACTCTTTTTTATATAACTTATCAACATAACAACTCAATTATAATATTAGATATCCTGCTTCTCTCATTATTTTTTTCCTTTCTTTTTATCTCCTTCTCTTCAGTCAGTTGTATTTCTTATCTATTATTAGTTTTATATATATATGCATATTAAAAAAAATATATATATTTATATTTTTTCTAATTTACTGTTAATTATCTATTTTTGGTTTTATATTAAAAAAAATATTATTTTTCCTTTGCTAAATATTGTGGCGTTTTTCCGCCTTTTTAACTCGAGCTTTGCTCAATAATGTATTTTAATAGAAAAACTTTATTTCATGTATTATAAACATTATATTTTTATAATTTTAAATAAATAAAAAAAAATAAAAAAAAGTCGGATAAAAATAGTAATTTATGGCTGTTCGCTGCTTCGCTACACTACTAATTTTCATTTCAGACAGAGAAGCAGTGACAAACATGTAGGTATGATATTTTAATCTATTTTGAAAACGTTCTTAAAAATACCGGCAATTAACCCAGATAGCTCTGAAACATTTTTATGTTTTTTTGAAAAAAAAAAATTTGGTTTCATCATCAACAAAATATATTTTTGTGATATTATGGGAGCGGTGAGGTATATCAATTTTGGGATGGTAGGCTAATGGGCGTGTAATGTGTTTTCTTTAAATTATTTTTCAGTTGCTTGTCAGTGCACCGAAAACTGGCTTCTTGAAGAAGGTGATGACGAATGCCACCAAAGCAGCAAAATTTGCACACATCCACCAGTAAAGGTGAATTTTGACCTCACTGATCTACGAAGGTTGTCCAAGAATTAAGGGCGTTTAACCAGCCAGCGACCGAAAATCCACATTTCGTCGAAAGATGTTCTTACAATAGTGCAGGGCGGTTCCAATGAGAAAGATTAATTATTCTTCGTACCAGCTTTTGAAAATTGTAACTCAATATCGATTTTATTTCATTTCAAATTTGGTTTAATTTAAACCTACATTCAAAAATGCTGAAAGGCGTGATGATAAAACTATTAAAATGATGTACTTTTTATAATTATTTTTTGATAATAAGTATTTATCATTTGTCTATAATGTCTAAGCAAAATAAGGATGGAAAAAAAACTGAAATATATTAGTTTGTAAGTGCGCAAATAAATATACACACAAACGGACCAATTTTCGCCAAGAAACACATGTAAGTATATATTTTTTAATGATTTTATTTAAACTAACATTAAAATTCGGAAACATATGTTTCCCAGATAATGTGTTGATTAATTTTACTGCATGGGAATTTTGAGAGGCCTAACCTTAGCCAGAGAGCTGGACTCGACCCAACGCGCATCGCCTACCGTAGTGTATCGTGTCACCGTATGTCTTAGAGAATGGATTCATTTAGTGTACGAAATATTATTATATTAAATTATGTAAAATTGTAAGCACTATAATTGTGAATACCGTCATCCTGGACACATTGACCCCTTGATTCCTACCCAGCCCTTATAAGACCTACAAAGACCCCCACATAGCATCCCCGAAGATAATATAGGCCCTGAGATTTTTTTCCCGGGTCTCCTGAATGAAGCTGTTGTAAAAAATTCGAGTGCAGTGTACACGCGGTAGAAGCGAAACTTTACCAAAACAATCTCAACCAATACTTGAAAAGTGATTTCATAATCAAAGCGACCAATGAGCGCAGACCTAGCGTTATTTCCGTTTCATATCTCAACCAATAGGAGCCTTTAAAAGTGACATCATAATCAAACGGTCAATGAGCGCAGTTGATGTGTCGCAGGTGCCGTAATCGTCATTTCCGTTTAACCCGAAATCCTAATCACAGTGGGGCTACAAAAGTTTCACTTAAAAAATAAAGTCTATGCCCCAAAGGAAATTATTTCCTGAAATTTAACTTTAATTTCTGGAAAAGGGACACGCCCAAAACACACTTCTATGATACGATTAGCTCTTCAGCAAACAACGTACAAAATTATTTTAAAAGCTCGAAATTCACAAGGGGTAAAATTCCCCCCAACCCCCTCGCGTTATTTTATTTAGTGTACCGAACCCTCGTTCCCTCATATTGTGATAATGTTTATATGCCTTCCGTTCGACTTGCCACTTTGATAATATTGCGCCCGTTACGCCACCGGGTCTAGCGGGTCTACCGGGTCTACCGGGTCTACCGGGCGTTCCGGGTAAACGGGTCCGGATTCAAGAGAGTTTCCGGGTGAACGTAGAAATTTGAATCAACAAAATTTTCACTGAAAAAAAGAAAATGATTTTTTTATTATTTTGAAGTGAAACTTCTATAGCCACGCTGTGATTTGGATTATAGATGAAACAGAAATGACCATTACTGCAACTGTGACGCATCAACTGCGTCGCTTTGATTATGACCTCACTTTTCAAGTATTGGTTGAGCTTGTTTTCGCAAAGTTTCGCTTAAACTGCATTCGATATTATATATTACTAGCTGACCCGACAAACGTTGTTCTGCCGTATAAATTATCTAGTGAATATTTTGGATGTTAAATAAAAAAATAACGAATGTATGTAAGTGTGTGGGGATGGGATCCATGACAGAAAGAGGAATCGAACGCTGTAGACGATGACCGCCGATAAAAGCAAAAAAACACAAACTAAAGTAGGAAAATGAAATAAAGAAAATCAATATGAATTTCGAAGAGCGATTGAGCGTGTACGATATTTTTTGTCAGTCCGTCTTTAGTCAACACAAATAAGCTCGATTGTTTGCCCAAGCGAGAACATGATGCCGAATGAAATATCAATGTGACGCGATGCTTCTCGTGTTTGTCTTATGCATGTGTGGATGAAAGTTCGATGAGGCGGACGTAGCGCCATCTGTCATTCAACAACATAAATAATTTTGTTCTGTTTGAAATACGAAAGACGGTTAATGTGTTCGTACAAAAATCCTAAAATCGGGATTAAAAAATGGGAGGGTGGAGGCAGAAGAATTAAAATTTAGTGTTTGTTATAGGTATTTTTTGATATGAAATAAAAAAAATAAAAAAAAATTTGTCAAAAAAATAGAAAAAAAAATTCTGAGTAGGAACACCCTAATCACCTAGAGGTATGAAATATACTTTAAAACCTATTCTCATACTTACCAAATATACATAAAAAATTTCATAAAAATCGGTCTAGCCGTTTCGGAGGCGTGCGACCACAACACCGTGACTCGAGATTTTTATTTGTAAAAGATTATATGTATATAATTTTTTTACATTAGCTCCACACAGGAGCCCCCGACGAGAAAAAATCCCTAAGGGCGTATCTCATCTTTGGAGATGCTTTGTGGGTGGTCTTTTTAGGGAAAGAGTAGGAGAGTAAGTCCTACAAAAAAGGTATAAGAAATAGGAAAATCTAGGGATCAGTGTGTCCATGAGTAACAGATCTATGAATCCATTCCTCCAACAGCGGTGCAAGGTGATGATGGGTCGAAAGAGCCCGGCTGGAGCGGTCGAAAGGTCTCCCCCAATCTGGCGTACCATGCAGAAGGTGGAAAAACGTATCCGCCGCCAAAACCTAGACAAACCATGAACCAGGGCACCTCTGCTAAGTCACCAAACGTAGTGAACTGTTTGGGGTAATACGCGATTAGGACTAGCACTAGCTTGATTGTGTCGCTCTCCATAGAGAGAAAAAATTGCCTTATTTTTAAACACCTGGGGTCTCAAAAGTTGCGTATGATCTGTAGCTATTCGAAAACGTAAAAATAAATGAAATTGGTGGTCACTATTAGCTCGCTAAAATGGCGGGAATTTAAAAAAAAATAATAGATTTCGTCATTTGGGAAAAAAAATAAAACAAAGGGTTCATATTTTATATTTTGTAACCAACTTAATTTTTATTACATAACCACAGTACTAACTAACTAAACTAACTAACCATCACGCCGTTTCCCCGCAGGGGTGGGCAGAGAGGACGGACCGCCAAACAACTCGGTCTTGGCACACACGCTTTGCCTCACTCACATTCATACATCGTCTCATACATACTCTTCTATTATTCTGACTTTTGACA
The DNA here is from genome assembly GCA_917880885.1 of Limnephilus marmoratus. Lineage (NCBI taxonomy): Eukaryota > Metazoa > Arthropoda > Insecta > Trichoptera > Limnephilidae > Limnephilus > Limnephilus marmoratus. The sequence goes on from OU862928.1 coordinate 26,666,507, forward strand.
TGGCCCGTCTCAAGTATCTGATTTACTTGATCGTATCTGATTTCACATTTGCATCATATATTCTTTTTACACTACTTTCTTCGCTCATTCGCTCTACGTGCCCAAACCATCTGAGGGTCCCTTTCTTAATTTTGCTCATTATACTTACATCAGCCTTACATTCTTTGCGGATATCCACATTTTTAACACGATCCGATTATTCATGGTTTTACCACAGTACAAAGAATGCAATTTTTTTTTAAACATATGTGATGTGTTTGTTAAAAATATAAAAGGAAAATGACACTTTTTCTGGATTAAATCATTTTTCTTGTACTTACACGTATTCATAAACTTGACTTTTTTTCATTTTTGTCAGCTAAACGACCTGTTAAAACGTAAATTATTGCGAAAAAATATTAATTAAAAATATATGTTTTAGGTTTTTTCTGATTTTCAATGCATTTTAGCGAGCTAAAATCATTTAAAAAAAAAATTAAATGTAGTTCTCATTTTCTTTGTAAAGCTCCGTTTATAATAGGTATTCGATAAGCCCTAGGCCGTAGAAGTTGCATGGCAATAATCCGGTATTTTTTTCCACAACCGAATAGATGGTTCAACTTTATCTTTTACGGTTACGGATTGCAGAAAACTTAGATATACGCTGACATTTGTGTATTTTCGATCGATAATCTATGGCTATGGTATCTACTATTCAGTTTAGTTGAACAATAATTTTATGAACAAATATTTGTGCGGATTTAATAGATATTTTACCGAAATCGTTGAAGACGTAAATGATTTAGTATATAAAAACGAATTTATATGACGCGGAATTGATTTCTTGGGTCGAACAATTTCGTCATTTATGTGACAAGAAAGAAAAAGATTATAAAGACAAAAATGCCGTAAAAACTCCGGGTTAATTATTGGTGTTTTTTCGTAAACTCTGCGTTACCATATGCAGTGTATGCTAGCCCCAGAATGACAAAAACATTCCACATGCAACAATATCTGACGAATCCATCGTTTCAATATTTATTTATATAAAACAAAGTAGAATACACTGTCGGTTGACAGTTGACATATACGAGTGACAGCGGCATAGTCACTTCTATGGACGTATTCTATTCTATTCCTATTCCAATTATACTAAAATATTACCGATGACGGATTACGGCACCGGCCAATTCTTATCGCTTATTCCTATTATAAACAGGGCCTAAGACGCAACTTTTGAGATATCAGGCTTTTCTGAATTCAAAAGTTAAAATAACTGACACACTCTATTAAGAACCTGAGCATTATAAAACAGTATGCTTTAAAGAAAAAAGCGTCTAGGACACGGTTTTTTTTATTTCACCTAGAATCAGATCACAGTTCTAGGAATTGTCTGCTCAGTGTTATTTAATTATTTTTTTTATACAGGGAGATAAAAATTACGGATGTGCTTGGGTCTCCAGTGCGGCCCAGAAGAAATCACCGTAAAATGTTGGAAAATACTGCAAAACAAACTTCCTGCCCTGTTTTATAACCCCCAGGTGCGCCCAGCGCCACGCACGCCCATTACAAACACTACACACCGGAGAAATAATGAAAAAGTTGAAAAAATCGAGGGTATTCACAATTTTCACACCTTCGCATTCCCATATTAGGCTCCTACGCAGGCTGAAAGTGTTATGTTTAGATTAAAGTCACCTAAAGTAACCATTAATTTTTGACTAAAGTGAAATTTGTGAGCGTAGCAGTCCAGTTTTAACCGGACCATTTTGTCTATCTGTAAATTTGTTTCCAGGCCTTTTTAAGAGCCACTAACCAGCGGCCGAGAATTAAAATTTCGTCGAACGATGATCTTGCAATCGTACCCTTGCAACTATATAGGGCGGTTTCGATGAGAAAGATTATTTTTTCTCCATACCAGCATTTTAACATTATAACTCAATATCGATTTTATTTCATTCAAAATTTGCTGTGTTAAATACCTACATTCAAAAACGCTCAAACTCGTGATGATAAAACTATTAAAATTACTAGCTGGTACCCGGCATGTGTTGCTATGCCATTTAACAAATATTTTTTTCTCCCTGCGTGTCCTTTCCCATTCGTCCCGTTCCCCTTCCGCCTCCCCTTCCTCTCCCGCGTCCCCTTCCCCTCTCGCATTCTCACTCCGTCTTAACCTTTCCTCTGCCCACTCCACTCCCCCCTTCCCCCTTCCCCCTTCCCCCTTCCCCCTTCCCCCATCCCGCGAATTCCCCTACTGAGATCTCCACCCCCCTCCCACCGAAACATTCAGTTTTCAAACAGCTCGCGTGCAACCTATTACAAATTTCATAATGCCAGAGCTTTAAAATATAAATAAAAATATTATTATGTATAAAATTTATTTGCCACGCCGGGATTAGATCCCGCGGTCTTCGGATTACGAGTCAAGAGCCTTACCGCTCTACCACGCCGGCCATCCTAATTCCTTGTTTGAAATGTTACATGAAATAAAGTATAATATGGTTTATTATTTAGTGGGAGGTATTTCTTATGTATGGACTCCGGAATGTCTTTCCGAACACGTATAAATTCCATCTGTGACAGGGCATACAAACTTCTAGGATTCATCATAAGAGTGACCAAACCATACACGTAATCAAAATACTGTATGTCTCTTTTGTTCGCACAATATTAGAATTCGGATCAGTCATATGGAATCCCCAATACAAAGTTAACATTGAAAGGTTAGAAAGAATTCAAAAAAAGATACTGAAACACCTAGACTTTAAATCCTTTCGAACATCAGAAAGCCTAAAAGACTCATTAACATTCAATAATTTATCAAACTTAGAAGATAGAAGAAATATATCCGACCAGAAATTCCTATTCAAAATCATTAACAACGTTGTTGACAACAACTATCTTCTAGAACACATTAATTTCCACTGTCCAATAAGAAACACAAGGTCAAACCAACTATTCCACATCCCACACTCAAAAACAAATTACACACAACATTCATTTCTCGGAAGGACGTGCACAAAATACAATGATATCTTTTACGACGCTGATATTTTCCATTTGCCCTCAGGCCAATTTATTAAATTCATAATAAAAAAAATCAAAACAAATTGTTAATTATGAACTCTCCACCCCTGCTGCATGTTATTTTTTTTTTCATTTTCATTATGTTGGTTTTCCTTCTTTTTATAATAATAATAATATTTGGATGATTTACATATCCCACATGCTTTATTTTGTGTATTTTTTTTCATTTCTGTTGTACATATATATATTTTTCTTTTTTTTCTACCACTTTATGATTTCTTTTATGTTTTAATCTATGTTTATATATACATATATTATAAATTTTAGCGGAAACTACGCTGGTTAATGCAACCATGTAATATGTTACTCTATTATGAAAATATGTATAACTGTTTGTTTCCTTAATAAACTAAAATAAAAATAAAAAAAAAATTCTTACGATTTCAAAGGAAATTTTTGTTTTGATTTATTAAGTAGTGGCGTTCTCACCTGATCTATTATTTGGTTCATTTCAAAAAAATCTATGGAATAAATTACTGAGAACAGGCTTTCTATGGAATGGAAACCAAGAGTTCGACCGACTTCAATTTTTGTTCTATGAATATATCTAATAATACCACCGCCCCGGCAATCGTGTAATGGATAACCAGCACTTCTGCCATAAGTCACCCCAAGTGGTTCGCTACGTTTTGTGACTTAGCAGGGGTCATGTTCATGAGGTGAGAGATTTTTCTGCCAACCAATTGCGTTCCAGGTTAAATCGGGGGAGACTGGCTGAGGGAGACTTTTTGACCTCTTAAGCAGGACTCTCTCGGAACATCGTCTTGAAGCGCAATGGGAGGGATGTATTTATACGGATGGCGTAGTCCAGCGGTGAGGCTCTTGACTCGCACACCGAAGGTCGCGGGATCGAATCCCGGCGTGGCAAATTAATTTTATTTGATTAATTTGTGTTATTTCACAATTTATTCATTTAAAATAATTTATAGTATATTTGCGGCACGTTCCAGAGTGGAAGATACTCTCAGTATCACCCTGGTGTAAGACCACCATTCAGAATTGAAACGTTGTTTGAAATTGGCATTCGCCGTGTTTGGTGACCAGGTCTGAATAGCCAGGTACTTCCCAACCTTCCTCTTCCCTATCTCCTTTCCCTCCCCACTACCTTCAGCCTCACAACATACCCCAATCGGGAATGCCATAGTCTTACTGGCTTCAGACGGGAGCAGTTGGGACTCTTGTACGGTATTCATATAAAAAAAGACCTAGACAAACTTCACCCCATGAACCCGGGCACCCCTGCTAAATCACCAAAACGTAGCGAACCACTTGGGGTGACCTATGGCAGAGGTGTTGGTTATCCAAAGCGGTTCCCATTCCCGCCTCCCAAATTGAGTTAAACTAAATGAACGAATTCTTTCCGTATTCAAACTATATTGTTAACCAATACAAATGCACACCTTCAAAAAATCAACGAAATGAACAAATTCTTTTCGTACGCAAACTACCCTGATTAGGTCGTGGTCCGCCGACAGTTGCGCGGACATCATAGCATATCTCTTTTGTATTTGAATATCTTTGGTTAAATAGGTTAAGTTAGGTTAGGGTCACCGGCTATTTTAAAATTATATTTTCCTAGCTTTAAATGACCTTTCTGAGGTTGTTCTGAGTTGGTTTCATTCTGAGTTGGCATGGAACCAAATATGACATATGCCCCGAGGGGAGTTTTTTCTAATAGCCTCCTGCGTGGACAGGTGACATCCCAACTTAAACCTTCAGGGTAATAAATTTGATTGGTTTTCGGAACAACTCACAAGGTCTCACAGAAATCGTTGTCTCCCATACTATAATGGTTAGAAATATGATCTAAAAGGTGTTAGAAGGAAAAAAACACCACGCTTTATGTTAAAATCAAAAAACTAACCACAAAATAATTAAAATGTACACAATCACAAATCTAAAGTTTCCTGCTGCAATTCGAAAAAAATTAAACTTTAGAATTTTTAAAATTAATTATTTGCACATGAAACGACGAAAAAGTGATTTATAATACATTTGCCTAATAAAGTGTGTATGCTTTTTTTTTGGTTATCAGTAATTTTAGTTATAAAAAACGTAAGTTGAGCCATTTTTAACCACTAGAGCGCCTTTTGCCACAATATGGCACTATTTAAAATACCTCGGATTGCTTTGCTGCCAATTTTGGCAAATTTTCCTTTATTTGTAAGTAATTAAGTAGAAGTTTACGATTTTATAATACCTATATATTTTTTTAATCCTTTGAATATAAGTGATAATCGACAAAAGATACGTGAATTCTTTGGCTATATAGAACGGTGACCCGACAATTCGTCCTGCGACAATTCATCCGGCGACAGTTCATCCTGCGACAGTTCATCCGGCCGACAGTTCATCCTGCCGACAGTTCATCCTGCCGACAGTTCATCCCGTCGACAATTCATCCGGCGAAAATTCATCCTGCCTGATCATTTAGAAGATTTTTATTAAGTAAGTATGCAAAGAGGATATACGGCCGTACAACCAAAATCGATATACTTATATCTGAAGGGATATTGAGTTGAAATCCGCTGTAAAAATATTTTTACTAACAATAATTTCGACTCTCCGAAGAAACATGCATGAATAACAAAATACGACATACCTTTACTTATAGGTTATACTTATAGGTTAGGTTAGGTTAGGTTGAATTGTCAGGATGAATTGTCGCCGGATGAATTGTCGGCGGGATGAACTGTCGGCAGGATGAACTGTCGGCAGGATGAACTGTCGGCCGGATGAACTGTCGCAGGATGAACTGTCGCCGGATGAATTGTCAAGGAACCATATAGAACTATATTTCGGGCAATTGGAGAAAAAAGTTTTAAATTGTACTGTCGCTCCAGTGGTTAAGATTTTTTTTGTTTGCATTCAAAAATTTTATTTTTAGAAAACTTTATGTTTATTTTGAATCGAAATATTTGAAAGCCTATTTCATCACCTTTCAAAAAACAGTTTTTACTTTTCGAATGCGTTCAGAAATATTACATTTTTTAAATTTTATTGAAAAGCGGAAATATTTTGACCTTCCCCGTTCGAAGAGTTAAGAGAAAATCAGAAACATACTTTTATGAACGCGAGGCCTACTGTTCACAGAACCTAACAATCTAAACACTTAACCTAATATCAATGAAGTATTGTTCGATCTGTGATACAAATGGCGCACTGTAGAATTATTTTTAATAAAACATTTTTTACTTAAATAAAAAAAACGCTCGAAGAAATGTACGCAATTATTCGAGACATGAATACATTTTTCTAGAGGCCCTTCAAAGAAAATATTATGCTAATTCAGTATGTTTTAAGTACCTACCTATATCAGTCTGGATATCAGATTCTGAGAATTTCCATACATTTTTAATGTGAAATAAAGGTATCTATTCCCTATGATTTAAAACAACACTAGATTGTCCTTTTTGTCAAAAAAATAATCAAAATGATGAATGAATGAATATATTTAATATCAATGGTATAAATATACCATAAACAATGATTACAAAATGACATAAAATTTTAAAGTATATACAAACTTAATACCCACTGCTCTGTAACTACATTCATGATAACTACATTCATAGTACCTACTTACTTATTTATGTATGTAATTACTGTGTACCTTTTATTTTTTTCTTTTTCATAATAATAACAAACATACGTACATTAATGATAGCAAGAAAATTACCTACTTTTATATTAATTGTTAAAAATGTTTTACACCACTGCAATACCGGTATGCTTCGAGTATATTTGGAATCACACTTTGTGTGATATTGTGACAATAATTATTGAATCTAATGTAGCGTGAGCCCAAATACGAATCCGCTGGTTGGAACTCCTTTGTAAACAATTACTGATACCTACTTATGTTAGGCCTACTTATATCTTTCTAGCTCTGTTTATCATTTTATGTACTATATACTTATGATACTGCATACTTGTTATAATGCTCCTGTACAATTTATTTTATATGTAAAAGCCATCAAGGCGTAAACAAACAAATAAATAAATAAATAAATAATACAAATGAGGTAGATTAGTTTAAATTAATATTGATTGAAAAAATTTGATAGCATAGCCCTCTTGTACCTACCTTCCATGCAGTTAAATAGATCCGTCACATCTGCGTATCTATTACTGAATTCATGCAACCTAGGTACAAGCGAGTGTTTCGAATACTCAGTCCTGGTATTGTTACATTTAAACAGGATTTTAGAACGAGTAGCTTTCGTGGGTCTATGAAATTCAATGAAGTTGTTTAAATCAGGACTGTCTATACCAGTGTTTCCCAATTTTTTTTCGCCCGGGAACCCTTATCGATCATACTTTTCTAGGCGGAACCCTATTTTTATAAGAAAAAGATAAACTCGTAGTTTGAATACTTTCATGTTTACCTTGAAAAGAAAGATCTAAAGTTTTGTGTAAAACTTACATTAATGTGAAGAGCGATATCTTTTTATTTTTTTTGTTAAAATAGCATTGAAATCAGGCTTTGTGTCAAACAGCTGAATACGAAGATCTGGAGCTGCATCCAGTCTGTTTCTGTTCTTGTTTTTTTGTGTAAGCGTACGCCGAAAAATCAGTTTCACACCGGTAAGTGGTCACAAACGGTAACAAAACTGTGATAGCCTTCTCGACGATTTCTGGATATTCGTTTTTAAGTCCATTCCAAAACTCATCCAGATTAGTTTCTTCTGAATTAAACAAACAAACTCCAACAGCTCGTAAGGCTTTGAAGCAAAGAATGGACGGTTACCTCGAGAGTGTTTTCTCTAGGGGTAAAAATAATCTCGTTGAATTTAATGTTTCAAAGACCCAATTTTGTCTGATTACGTCTAAAAGGGATCGAAATGAAAATCTAATCGCTTTCAACGGAAGCAATCTTCCGAACAAGCCCTCCATTGATATGCTTGGTGTAACCCTAAGTGACCAGCTGAGGTATGGGGGCTCCATCGAAGCCAGAGTAAAGTTAGCCTCCCAAAAACTGGGCGTACTGTACAGGGCCCGCAGATACTTTAATAGTACACAACTGCTAACCCTGTACAAATCGCAAGTGCGCCCCACGGTTGAATTTGGCAGCCACCTCTGGTCTGGAGCTCCAAAATACCTGAAAAATACCCTCGACTCTGTGCATAAACGGGCGATCCGTTTGATAGATTCTCCCATCTTAACAGACGGATTGCAATCTTTAGAGCACAGGCGTCGGGTGGGAATGCTATCCTTGTTCTACCGGTATTACAATGGAAGATGCTCCGAGGAACTAGCAACATTGATCCCTTCGGCACCGGTGCATAGTCGGGAAATACGCCAAACGCGTGCCCAACATTTGTACACAGTTGACATTTGTCACATGAGAACGGGTCGTTTCTTCGACTCGTTCTTGTGTTCAACAGCTCGGCTGTGGAATGATTTGCCGGCCTCTGTGTTTCCTCCTTCCTACAACATGGGTCTCTTTAAGACCAATGTTCATTCCTTCCTCTCCTCAAAAAGACCCTCTACACAGCATCCCAGATGACATAGGCCCTGAGGGAAATTATTTTCCTCAGGGCCTCCTGTGTGGAGTTAATGTAAAAAAAAACATTTGTTGTAAGGAAGAAGAATATTTGATATCTATCAAAGTCTCGTACTCGGTTGCTGTACGTTTCCTGTGAACTAAGAATGGATTCTGTACCCAGTCAATGTCCTGCAGGTTTTTTTCAGGTAAATACTCTTCCAGAGATTTCTTGAGGGCCATCAAATGTTATTTAATGCATTTTTCAATATCTGAGGTTACTTGCAACTCTTTTTTTTTCCAGAAACTCGTTTAAAAGAGAAAAAAATTGGTACTGTTTCTGTACAACACATTCTATCCAGAAGAAAAGTTTCTTCCTAAGAGAAGAGATTTTGTCGTTTACTGTAAAAGTATTTGTGTTTCTTCCTTGCAATGATCCTTGCAACAATCCGGACGGAACGCGGAACCCTTGTGATGCTTCTACGGAACCCCAGGGTTCCGCGGAACACCTTTTGGGAAACGCTGGTCTATACTACCATTTACAGTTTTAATATTAAGTCGGATAAAATTCTTCGATCTGAGAATCTTAATAAATTAAATTTTTTCATCAAGTGATTATAGTTTATGTTTTCAATGGGAATTCCGAGTTTAATTTTTTAAAATATTTTTTAGTTTAAAAAAGGAATTTATGTTGAATTGTTTTGATTAAATCTGAACGTTTATAAAATGGGGGGACCGGATCGAGGAGTTATATTCGACTTGACTACGAACTAAGGATGTAAATAAAAAGTTTCAGTGTTGAAATATTCCTAAAATCTCTGAATGAACAGTCACCTCACCAAGTTAGGAGGCGGGAATGGGTACCGCCGCCCCGGGAACCTTTATTGGATAACAAACACCTCTGCCACAGGTCACCCCAATTTGGGAGGCGGGAATGGGTACCGCCGCCCCGGGAACCTTTATTGGATAACCAACACCTCTGCCACAGGTCACTCCAAGTGGTTCGCTACGTTTGGTGATTTAGCAGGGGTGCCCGGGTCCATGGGGTGAGGTTTGTCTAGGTCTTGGAGGCGGATGACCTGAACACACTGAACCCCATATTCCTACCCACCCCTTAAACCCTTTTCCTTCCCAGAACTCTCCTCTCCTTCCTTTTCTTAAAAAAAAAACCCTCCACACAGCATCCCCAAAGATGACATAGGCCCTGAGGGAAATTATTTTCCTCTGGGCCTCCTGTGTGGAGCTCATGTAAAAAAAAAAGAAGATGGTTTGTTAGTTAAAAGAATCCTTATTTATGTTGTACCCAAAATATTTAATAAACTACAAATTGCAAATTTGGAGAGGCGGGTACGGGTAACGCCGTCCCGTGAACAACTTATTGGACAACACCTCTGCCATAGTTCTCCACAAGTGGTTCGCAACGTTTGATAATTTAGCAGAGGTGCATGGGTTCATGGAGTGATGGGTCTGGGTGTGATTGTCCGGGTCTTGGCTTCGTTTGTGTCTACTATAACCTACTGCGTGGAGGTTCGGATCGGAGGGAACTGGTTGAGGGAGACCTTTTTCTTCTCTAGCAGGACTCTCTCGGAACATCGCCTTGTACCTCAGAGGCAGGGATGGATATATTCGTTCGTCACACACCATTTGATCGATACATGCCCAGAAGAAAGTTCGTCGGGTAGAGCCATGGATAGTGGCCGTACTCCCTCATGTAGAGAAATCTTAGAAACTTTTTTTGAACCCTCTCCAACATGAGGGAGCATCCCACCTCATGATGATTCCAGATAAGCGAACCACTCTCCAGCCTACTGCGGACTAGGGAGAAGTATAAAATCCTCAGAGCACGGGTATCCCGAAAAACTCTGACAGTTCGGAGAACAAACCCTAACATTTTTAAGGCCGACTGGCAAACCCCTTCGATATGAGGACGAAATGTCAGCTTATTTTCATACATAATCCCAAGATCCTTTATATTCGAAACTCGGTTGAGATTATGACCGAGCATAGTGTACCTGTGGTAGGTGAGACTAAATGCTCTGGTAAAAGTCAGAACAACGCATTTCGAGACATTGAAATGAAGCTGGTTTTGTTTACTCCATTCTGAAATGTTATATGCTGGGACTCCACTCCCTGCAGCTCAGAAGGGAGGGGTACGCTGCTACCCACTTATTCAGTCGGCTGCGTGGCTATATTGAGAATTCAGCCATTCTGGAGCGCGTGAGTCTCTATGTTCCTGATGACTATCTTAGATAACGCCAGCATAGATTATTCTATCTTCCTGCCTGTAGAACTAACCTGCCAAAGGTTCTCCCGGTAGGAAGGAGTATATTGCTCCTGAACCAAATCTCTCCTCCGAGATTGATATGTTTGGCGTCAATGAGGAGAGGTTCAAAAGTGAAATTCTTTTGATTCTTGAAAGAGTCTCTCCTCACTGACGAGATCTTCCACCACTGCCTGAAATTTTTTTGAAATTGATTTATTTCTTGATGTTTCTTTTTTATGTATAAATATTTGTAAAGATTTTTTTTTTTTATACTATTTATATGTATAACGTATTTTCTTATATGTATTAAAACTAAATTTGTAATGTGTAAGAAATTAATAAAAACATATTATTATTATTATTATTACACTGACCCCCAGTTTCCTACCCATCCCTCGTACATTTTTCCTTCTAATGTAAAAAAGCAAACATAATGTAAAAATATTACGCCTGAACTAAGAGTTCAATTAAGATCCTTTATATTAGGTCCTTACATATGAAATTGGCGTTTTGCCGTACTGGCAACTTTGATCTCAAATATCTTCTCTTTGGTTAGGAATTCCAAATTCAAATTTATACAGCTATTTACACATGTATGTGTGTCACGAAAATAATAATTCATTTGTTTTTTCCTTAATTCTTTTTTTTCTTTGCTTCACTTAGTTTACAAAATGGAAAACTTGAAATATCGCGTTATTTACGAGTACGAGTTCCACCGTGGCACCAGTACTGCAGAAACGGCTCGAAGTATTAATGATGTGTATGGCGACGGTGCCGCAAAAGAAAACACAGTGCATTTTTGGTTCCAACGTTTTCGTTCTGGAAATTTCGACCTGCAGAACAAACCCCGTGGACGGCCGGAGACCAAAGTTGATAATGAAGAATTGAAGGCTATTGTGGAAGCGGATCCATCGCAAACCACGTCCGAGTTAGCTGCAGGCTGCGGTGTTAGTGATAAAACTGTTTTAATCCACTTGAAGCAAATTGGGAAGGTGAAAAAGCTTGAAAGGTGGGTACTGGGTACCTCACGAATTGAGTGAAGCAAATCAACAAACGCGCGTTAGAATGCTAGACCACACACTGCACAACAGACGGCTACCAAATTAGAGGAGCTTCAATTGGAATGTCTAATACATCCACCGTACTCTCCGGACCTTGCCCAAACAGATTACAATTTTTTTCGAAATTTGGATAACTTCTTGCAAGGGAAAAAATTCAACTCCGATGGGGCAGTCCAAACCGCCTTCAAAGATTTTATTGATTCCCATCCGAATGGTTTTTTTAGTAAAGGAATCATGAACTACCCATGAGATGGAAAAGTGCATAGATAGCAATGGTACATACTTTGATTAAATAAATATATTATATTTAAAAAAATCGACTTTATGTTCTTCCTATACAAAACGCCAATTTCATATGTAAGGACCTTATATTAAAGTCGCCAAAAGAAAAATTGAAGCACCTATCTTTTTGTATATTTCTTTGTCACACTCTGCAAGCGTCGTGCGACGTGTCTTCTGGTATTCTTATAAAATCAAGCCAATGAACTAATAAATTATATTAAGTTTCTCATGAAAAATGTACAATATTTGGAAAAAATGGCTTTATTTGAAATGTAAGATATTACTTTTTTGTCTTTGTTCCCGGAAAAGAAGGTTTGAAGGCTATCACGGGAAATCAATTATTGAAATCATTTCCAACATAATAATATGATATTTTATGTTTTCTTTTTCTCTTCAATTCTATTGAAGACTTTTATTGGATGAATTATTACTAACTTTTGTAATGCTGTTATCAAGTACCTACCGACGTATTAAAATAAGCTTTTCTGCAGAATTTTCTTATTGAAAAAAATGTGTGTTCAGTATTTTTCATTGTTAGACTGAAGAGGGTACTTTTTTTTACATTAGCTCCACCCAGGAGGCCTTGAGAAAAATAATTTCCCTCGGAGCCTATGTCATGTATGTGTGTGTAGAGGGTCTTTTCAGGAAAAGGAAGAAGAAGAAGTTTTATGAAGGAAAAAGGTATGAGGGGTGGGGAGGAATCTGAGTTTCAATGAGTCCAGGAGTGACGGACGTATGAATTCATCCCTCCCACCACGGTGCAAGCCGCAGGTCTCCCTCAATCAGTCTCTCCCGATCCAGCCCACCACGCAGTATGTGAGCAAACGCATTCGCTGCCAAAAACTAGACAAACCTCACCCCATAAACCCGGGCATACCTGCTAAATCACCAAATGTAGCGAATCACTTGGGGTGACTTATGCAGGTAATCTTGTTAATAATGCTGGTGAGCAACTGGGCCTAACAATCAACGTCAATAAAACTAAATGGATGACATTTGGACGACTAGATCACTCTGAATCAGTGATTCAGTTAAATGGTTGCAATGTCGAAAAGGTGGAAAGATTTAGGTACCTCGGCAGTATTCTCACGGAGATTCTTGACCCAGTTGTAGAGGTTAAATGCAGAATTGAAGCAGCAAGAACTGCGTTCATTAAAATGAAATCCCTCTTCTGCAATAACAATATCAGCTTAAAACTAAGGCAGAGAATGCTAAAATGTTATGTGTGGTCGATCTTGCTCTATGGATGTGAAACATGGACCTTGAAAGGTGTAATGTAGAGTAAGTAAGTATTTTATATGGAAAGAATACGATAGATGGCGGTAAGCATTTAGCTTGCGCCATAGCTCGCCAGATGGCATTGGCGTACAAGAAGCAGTATCAGACATAGACTTTACGAGCTCCCCAGGCAAGAGCCCAGAGATTTACCTATCACCGAATAGTAAACAGTCGTAGCTATCCAGCTAGGTTATTCAAGTAATAAACACATTTTATATAAAAGAACCTTTATTAATAATTAATATCTGCCGAGGAAAGGGCAGACATAACAAAAGTAAATACCATGAACAGGTTAGAGGCTTTTGAAATGTGGCTTCACCGGAGAATGCTCAAGGTCCCATGGACCGACATGATCACCAACACAGAAATTCTCAGGCGGGCTAGAGCAGATAGAGAACTGCTTACATTAATAAAAATCAGGAAAATTTCATTTCTGGGTCATATGCTTCGAGGGGAGAAGTATCACTTACTTCATTTAATGTTGAAAGGCAAGATAGAGGGTCGCCGAGGGCCCGGTAGGAGACAAATGTCTTGGCTGCGAAATATACGAGAGTGGACCGGCATTAGAAGTGTGGAGGAGCTGTTCCGGGCAGCGCAAGACAGAGAGACATTTTCAAGAGTGATCGCCAACGTCGGGGCGAACGGATACGGTACACATAGAAGAAGATGCAGGGATGTTGATTATCCAATAAATTGTTTACCGGGCGGCGTGGCGCGGCGGTACCCATACCTTCATACCCATGCCTCCCAAACTGCAAAAGATTACTATTATAGATCCATGACCAAGTTTTCACAAGTTTTGTTAAAATTTTCAATTCGGGAATGAATTATGCACTGCATATTTGATTATAGCAATTTAATTATTCAAGGTTAAACGTCACGTACGTTATAATCTACGAATTCACAGATGGCGCCAATTAAATAATTTTAGGTTTTTAATCATTTTTGCACGTTACGCTTTAAAATATTAAGGTAAATTAATTGTTTGCACCCTTACATATTTAATCATCATCATCATTACATAGTATAAAATGAAGTCGCTCAAAATGTATGTGCGCGTTAAGATGACAATATACCCTAAAATATATTCAGAATCTTAACGACGTAAGTAAAGAAACCGTGTATACAAATTGCGACTCGCGACCCGTGCTCTGGACGAACCTACTGTCGAATTTGCCGTATCAAAGAAAAGAGGAAGAAGATAAATAATGTGGGAATCTTAACGACGTAAGTGAAGAAAGCGTGTAAACAAATATACGCCGCGGCACGGCGTATTGCACGAACGTACGGTCGAATTCACCCTAGCAGGCCTGGAGATTCGACCTTTCTGCAGCGTTGATTTTAATTAATTCTGAAGAACGTGCTACAAATATTAAAAATGTAAACACATGTTGTCCTCCCGAAATTATTAATTCATCGTCTAGAAAAATAAAATCTGGTGCTTACCGCTAACTTTATAGTTGAAAAACGGGTTATATAGTTTTCAAATCGTTGTACGTAAAATATGTTAATGGTAAGGTACTGTTTTTATTAATCTAGTATATAAATAATTCGCATTTCTTGTGCGGCATGGCAATAAAAAAGTCATTTTAGTAACGGATTCGCCGGAAATGATTAAAATGTAAGTTTTGAGCGTACAAAATTTATTAGGATTGTGTACCGCCTTAATCTTTTAAACTACGCAACGGATTTTCATACGGTGCAGCACCAATAGATAGAGTGATTAAAGAGGAATGTTTATATGTATAATACATGTAAATTATATTAGAGAAAAGCCGAGAAATTCAAAGAAAACATATTTTTGTGCGATTTAAAACGGATGGCGGGCCGTACTATAGTCACTTTTGAAATTCGTTCTACGGAAGAAATTGGAAAATAGATGTCCTAGAGTATGTAGGTATTTGATTTTCCCTTTTCAAATGTCCAGTGTTGCATTGCAAGCATTGTATAATTAGTGGCGAGTTAATTAGTTTATATATGTAATACATGCTTATTATAGTAGAGAAAAGCCGATAAATTCAAATATTCAATTCAGGTAGCGGGCAGCGGGCAGCTGGCAAGCGGGTGGTGTGGATTGTATAAAGGTTGGGTAATGGCGTTGTGTTTCGTTAGCCACAGCAACGTGTGGCCGGGTCTGCTAGTATGAATATAAATAAATAGTTTTGTCCATAAACAAACCTAAATCTTTCAAGAGACGCTGAAAAATTCAACTTTGTAAGGGTGACTCAATCCAATATTGTATTTTTCAGCCTTCCTTGAAAGATTTGAGTTTGTTTATGGACAAAACTATTTATTTATATTCATATTAAATATGTACGGGCGCAAACAATTAATTCAACTCAATATTTTAAAGCAATACGTGCAAAAATTATTAAAAATCTAAAATAATTTCGAATTTGAATTCGTAGATTATAACGCACGTGACGTTTAACCTGAACTAAAAAATGCAAAATACGTATTTTCAGACACAATTTACCAAATAGGACGAATGTGACACCACACAAATGTTTACAAATTTATGGATAAGTACATTTTGATCGAAAATTCCTCTTGGTAGGTACCGCCCATTCCCAATCTAAATGGTGTTCGTTGGTTTAAGAGCGTTTAAAATCCACATTTTGTCGAAAGTTGTTCTTACGATCGTGCAGGGCGGTTACAATGAGAAAGATTAATTATTCTCCGTACCAGCTTTTTTAAATTATAACTCAATATCGAATTTATTTCAATCCAAATTAGCTTTAATTTATACTTTCATCCAAAAATGCTGAAAGGCGTGATGATAAAACTATTAAAATAGTGTACTTTTTGTAGTTATTTTTTGATTATAAGTATTTATCATTTTTCAATAATGTCTAAATTTAATAAGAATGTTAAAAAAAATCTGAAATATATTAGTTTGTAAGTGCGCAAATAAATACACAAACGGACCAATTTTCGTCAAGAAACACATGTACGTACATATTTTTTAATGATTTTATTGAAACTAAAATTAAAATTCTAAAACATACGTTTGCTAGATAATGTATTGATTTATTTTACTGCATGATTATATTATTTGAAATGGGTGTGGTATAATACAAAAACTTTTTTGAAAATTTAACAAATCTGCCAACGACCTATGGAATAACCTTATTATACTAAAAATTTAAAAAAATTCTCAAAATTTATTACATACGAATGCTAGATAAAATAACAATCTTTCGAAATCCATTTATAATTTTTTGTGGGAAAGAGTCAATACGTCTAAAAACTTTTTTGAAAATGACGTATTTCCGGTTTTCTCTGGTAATGCCCTCTTAAATAGACATTTAAACCAACCAACGTATTTAGGTTTAGTAACCAGGTCTGAATAGCCCTCATCTTTAGCCTCAGAATACTCTCGAATAATAGATGCCGAAGTCCAACTGGCTCCGGTAAATTGGAATTCTCGAACTGTTAACAGAAATAAAAAAAACCTTAGAAATATAAAAAAATTTTGTGAACCAAAATATTGATCGAATTTCTTGCAAACAAAATAACATTTTAAAAAACTGTTTGCCTTGTTCAAAAAACCCATCAAAATAAAATTAAGCGCCTGAAATTCAAAGAAACTTATAGACTAATAAAAAGCTCTTTTCTCTTTCAATTTTCTTTGCAAAGCCTCCAATTTCCGAAAGTATTTCACACCGAACCTTCTTTGAAAAAGGGTAACCAACTCAACAAGGCTTTTTTTGATTTATTTACGATACACCACAAAGGGCCCTTCTTTGCACAGCAGACAGGTAACTGTATCGCCACCTTGTTGGGCACCGTTGTGAGGCGGATTAATGTTGGAACTGTATGAAGGGATTTTATTAACGCTGGTATTGAAGAGAACCCGATTTCACGAAGGAGTAAAAACAGATGCCGGTAGCTTGGTCCGCATGCGAGCCGAGAGTAAGGATGTTCCGCTCTTGTCCGTTGAGTTTCACTTATGTGCACCGGTGCACGGAGAACCATTCTGCTAGCTCCACAGAGTAGGCTTCATTGAAATACCTGTAGAAAAGACTCAACACGCCAGTACTCAATACCAAATTACAGTGGGAGAGATGGATTTATACAGTCGTCACTCGTGGACAGATTGAACTCCAGATTCCTACCCACCCCTTATACATACACTTCAATCTTGTCTGATTACGTCTAAAAGGGATCAAAATGAAAATCGAGTCTCCTTCAACGGAAGCAATCTTCCGAACAGGCCCATTGATATGCTTGGTGTAACCCTAAGTGACCAGCTCACCTATGGGGGCTCCATCGAAGCCGAAGTAAAATTAGCATCCCAAAAACTGGGCGTACTGTACAGTGTACAGGGCCCACAGATACTTTAATAGTACACAACTGCTAACCCTGTACAAATCACAAGTGCGCCCCACGGTAGAATTTAGCAGCCACCTATGGTCTGGAGCTCCAAAATACCTGGAAAATTCCCTCGACTCTGTGCAGAAACGCGCGGTCCGTTTAATAGATTTATTTTAGAGGGATTGCAATCTTTAGAGCACAGGCGTCGGGTAGGAATGCTATATCCTTGTTCTACCGGTATTACAATGGAAGATGTTCCGAGGAATTAGCGTCATTAATCCCTTCGGCACCGGTGCATAGTCGGGAAACACGCCAAACGCGTGCCCAACATTTGTACACGGTTCACATTTGTCACATGAGAACAGGTCGCTTCTTCGCTCGTTCTTGTGTCCAACAGCTCGGCTGTGGAATGATTTGCCGGCCTCTGTGTTTCCTCCTTCCTACAACATGGGTCTCTTCAAGACCGATGTTCATTCCTTCCTCTCAGCACACAGCATCCCAGATGACATAGGCCCTGAGGGAAATTATTTTCCTCTGGGCCTCCTGTGTGGAGTTAATGTAAAATAAAAAAAAAAACAAGTTTTTTCTTTGCGTAATCGAAAAATTCTTCCGACATTTCTCAAATCCAGGACTTGACAGATGCCTTCACCTCATCGTCTGAGGTGTCTCTTGAGTAGAGAAAAAAAATACAAATCCCAAGGCGAAAGATCGGGGGAGTGAGAAGGGTGTGGATACAGTTCAAACTTCAGGTTTTGCAGAGGAACTAATCGACGCTGTTTGTTCTCCGCCTGTGAAACGGCGTGATACCCATCGTCCACAGATTTTACGGTATCCTAATTGTTCAAAAATGAAGCCGACACGTTCCTTGAATATTCCAAAATGGTTTGTGATGCACTTTTGAGCGATTCGCCGGTCATTTTGAATCAAATCGTGGACGAGTTTGGAGTGTTTATCGTCTGTATCAATGATCGGACGTCCGCTGCGTGTTTCATCAACAATTATTGCTTTTCCAGGCTCGCAATCATGATAATTTATTACCCATCATCGTCACCATAAACATCCTTCAAACGACGATGAATCTCAGTAGGAGTCACATTTTCAGCAGTTAAAAATTCGATAACAGCACGCGGTTTATCTTGCTTTGACATATCAATAATAACTGAGGAGGAATGTCACTTCCATATTCCACCTAGCGCGCTTCTGAAGGTCATTTTGTTTGCGCTGTACAAGCATGTGTGCATTATCGTTATTTGTTTTTGGGGTGTTATGCCGTGTTGCGCTCCCTCCTTCTTTAGCCAACATCGTTGCAGTGTCCATCATCAGGGCAGATCCGGCAGATCCGGTAGATGTGTGCATGTAGATGTGACACATCTACCTGATGATGGACACTGCAACGATGTCCGAAACGTTGGCTAAAGAAGGAGGTAGCGCAACACGGCATAACACCCTCAAAACAAATAACGAAAATGCTTTTGGCCGTGAAAATCTTAAAACTTATGTGTGCATCACTTTACACTTTACAGTCTACACTCTTAATAGTGAGTTCTGGCGTCATAAAATTATTTCCTACAATTCATCCGATTGCGATGAAATTTTAGTGAGTTGTTGTGCGCACGCCCACGATGGTTTCTATGTAAAGTGGTGAGCTATGGCGTTATGAAATTATTTCCTAAACTATTCATCCGATTGCGATGAATCTTAGGTGAGTTGTTGTAAGCACGACCACGAAGGTTTCTATACAGGGTGTTAAGGGACGTACTTGACTTACTTTAACCAGTGATTCCTGACATTATTTGGAGTAATAAATGTAAATGAAATTTTGGTCTCCGGTGATTTGATGTTTTTTTTTTGTTTTCTACAAAAACATAAAAAATTGGTAGTTGTTGAACAGTTGGAGGCAGGGTAAGGGGTTCGTCGGACACCCGGCTGAGTGACCAGTGACGACATGTGGAAGAAATTTTTTTTTGTTTGATTTTGAAGAAAAAAATTTTGAAAAAAAAAGTCGTCAAAAAAAGTCACCGGAGACCAAAATTTCATTTACATTTTTTACTCCAAATAATGTCAGGAATCACTGGTTAAAGTAAGTCAAGTACGTCCCTTAACACCCTGTATATACTAGTAAGCTCTGAAATTATGAAATTTGAGGAAGGGAACTGCGCGGGTTGGGGGAAGCGGGAGAGGGGAGTGAGGAGAGGGAAGGCGGTGTGGGTTGGATTGTTATTCACACGAACCGCCCTTCTTTGCACAGAATCTAGTAAGCTTATCAGGTGTTTTGGGGCTCCAGCCCAGAGCTGGCTCCCATGTTTTTGTTTGCTCCCGCATGTTGATCTATTTATGACATTTTTAATACAGTAAAAAGTTATTCACTCCTATTTTCAAAGTGTAAACATAATTTTAAACATAAAATTGATGGTATTTCATAATAAACAGTGACTTACTAAGTTGTTCAAGTTAATTTATTCAACTTAAAAAGTGGAAGTGACAGTTCGCAGAAAATCGGTCAAAGTTTTTTTAGTGCACATTGAATCATTTATTTTGCCCATGTCCAAACCAACTAAAATCATGGAAACAAGGTCTAACAAAAATACCAAAGATGACCCAATATTCGAATTCATCAACTCAAAATTCGACGAAATGAAATCAGTTACGTTTAAAAAAATAGAAACCTAGCTTCAAGAAATAAAAACGTTTAACAACTTTATTAACGATAAATATGACGATATCATAAACAAATTGTCACAAATCATGGATTCACCAAAACATATAAACAAACTTAAGGACGAAATGGCAGAAAAAGAGAAAAGGTTGGCTATGGTGGAGGTTCATCTGGCAAATATTGAGCAATCAGCCCTGCTAAACAGTATTGAAATAAGCGGCCTTAAATTACAGGAAAACATACCCCCAGCCCATACTGTAAGCCAGATCGCTGAGCTCGCAGGCGTTACCTTATCACCAGAGGACACCTTTAAAATTACGACTTCCAAACCAAACAACCAAAAAAAAAATCACAATTAATTTTGTAGACAATAAAAAAGTCCACATTATGTTAGCTGCTAAGCATAGCGATCCGATTAAAAAATTCAACGGGGAAGGAGCCCAATACGTCTATTTAAATGCGGCATTAACCCAGTACTACAAAAACTTACATTGGAACACCAAACAAAGAGCCCTAGAAAAAGAATATAGATATGTTTGGGTAAAATCAGGAAGAATTCTTGTAAGAAAAACTAAAGAATCCAAGGTTGTCGAAATAAGACATCTCAACGATATACCTATTAAGATGATTTAAAAAATAAAATAAAACCATATACACACTCCATCTACTCTATATCTTTATAATGGCCTCTTTCACAACGGAACCACTTGAAAAACTGATACCTGAACCAATAATCACCACAAATACCTGCATGTTAAACCGTGTACTCCAGGACAAGTTACCGATCCTGAACATAATTCATCAAAACATTCGAAGCATTAACAAAAACTTTGAGGATTTCACTATGCTGATAAATGAATTAAATTTGGTACCTGACTTATTAATCCTTACAGAATGTTGGATAAATTCCTCAACATATGTGCATAAAAACATCAACAACTACAAAGTCTTCAATACTAAACTTCACAAACATCAAAACGACGGAGTAATTGTATATTGTAAAAATAAGATAGAATGCAAAATAGAAGAAATCGAACTACAAGACGCAAACTGTTTGAAATTAAAACTCGATCAAGATATATGCATCTTCGCTATCTACAGATCGCCTTCAACTACAAATTTATCACCATTTCTTGGATCACTAGACTCCATACTACTTCAAGAACGAAACATCAGGAACCTGTTCATTATTGGGGACATCAACATTAATATACTGGATACTGGAAGGCAACATCCACAAACACAGGAGTACCATTTACTCCTCCTCTCCCACGGGATGTCTGCCGCCATAAGGGAACCAACAAGAGTGGATCACAAAATGAATAAATCAATCCCCTCGCAAACTTGCATTGACCACATAATGACAAAAACAAATAAAAACTACTCCACAATCATACATCAATCCACCATCACTGATCACTACACTTTAATTCTTAACATTCATGCAAAGAAAAATCGACCATCGACTCAAAATTTAACGTGGAATAGACATGTTATAGACTACATAAAACTAAAAAAATCACTACAAACTGAAACCTGGGAGTCAATATATAATGCTGAAGACCTAGAAGTTGCTTGGAAAATATTTATTGAACACTTGCAATTAAAAATACAAAACCACACTTCAATAAAAACTTACACATATTCACACAATAAAATTATCAAAAAAGCTTGGATCACACCTGGCCTACTTAAATGTATAAGAAAAAGAGACAAGATCCATCAGCAAGTAAAAAACAATCTTTATGACCTTTCCCTTAAACTATTTTACAAAAACTATAGAAACATCTGCTCCAATCTCACTAAATCGGCTAAACAAAATTACTACAGATCTAAAATAGATCAATCCAATAATAATCCAAAACTTATCTGGCAAATAATTAAAGAAATCACCTACACAGATCAAAACAAAACAAACCCATTGGAAGAAATCAACACAGATAACGGTACACTCTCGCTCAACAAAAACGTACATAAACTAATTAACTACACTAACAACTTTTTTGCAAACATAGGCTCGAATTTAGCCAACAAAATAACCAAACCTCAACACTTTAACCCGAACATAAACAAACACCCAAATCCACAAGGATTAAATTTGCTCTAAAACAAATCACTAAACAAGAACTAACTCTAATGTTATCTAAATTCAAACCAACATCTTCATCTGGTAGTGATGAAATCACAATGAAAACAATAAAATTCTTACTATAATATTTGAGGTTTCGTAATTAAATACAAGAACTGATTCATTTGTAAGACGTTTATTGACACTGTTGACAAGTTCAAGGTTATACATCAAGTGACGCGACAGACCTGCCAACTATCAGCATTTGACAGCTGGTTATTATTACCAACATAACATCCTTTCCTCCTTCCATTTTTTTATTATTTTTATATCAAACCAAATAACAATGACAAAGAAACTTAAGAGTAATCACTATGACTAAATCGTACAGGGGGTTTCACAACTCTGCCAGACCTAGTTATAATATCATTATTTCCACTAGTGCTGGGTAACGGTTCAATAACAATTTCATTTTCCTGACTTGTAAAGTCTTGCCATTTATCGGGATTCTCATAACTTGATTTTGACTTAAGACAACTTTTTTTTATTTGGTTAACATGAACCTTTTTCACCTCTCCTCCGATTAATTGAATTAGATACACCCATGAACTTAATTTCAACTTAACAGTTCCCTGAAACCATTTCATAGGACCTTTCACATGTCTTAAATAGACCAAAACATTATCATTTTCTTTAAATTCTTTCAATGCATTTTTTGTTGATTGTTTGACATTTTGTGATTGTTTACTTTTATTGACATGTCTTTCTTCTGACAAAATATGTAGTGGTGTACGTGGCTCATATGAAAATATTTTAGCCATTGGAGATACACCCGTAACAGAAGTAGGAGTGGAACGATAACTGTACAGACAATCTATTAGACGTTGAGCTGGCGATAAAAATTTAGAATTTTTCGAAAACATAAATTTAATTAATATTTTTTTGAAAGTTTGAACAGACCGTTCCGCTAATCCATTTGACTCGGGATTATACGGCGGACAAAATAATAATTTAATTGATTTTTCTTTACAAAAAATAGAAAATTCTTTGCATGAAAATGGGGGACCATTATCACAAACAATAGTTTTCGGAAAAGCGAATCTGGAAAAAACTTCACTTAATTTAGATAACAAATCCGAATATTTAGTATTTTTCATGTAAAAACATTCTACCCACTTTGAATATGAGTCGCAAACTAATAAGTATTTTGAACCTTTTAAATCAAAAAAATCCAAATGGACTCTTTCCCATGGACTTTCAGTAATAGGCCAACTATGACGTACATTTTTGTTAGCATTTTGTACAGACTGACACATTTCACATCTAGAAATAACATCTTCAATATCTTGATTCATACCTAACCACCATACATATGAACGAGCAAGAATTTTTGATCTGACTATACCAGGATGACCATAATGTATTAAATTTAGGACTTTGGACTTAAGAGATTCTGGTATTACAATTCTGTCACCAAATAAAAGACATTTTCCTTTGACCGACAGTAAATTTTTAAACTTGAAATATTTTTTAATTTCTGGACTTGACAATTTTTCAATCCAACCGATTGAAACATACTTAATGACTTTACATAATGTTTCATCTTTTTCAGAATGACTTTCAACTTCTGAGAATGGAATTAATGGTGTAGACATGTATACAAAATTACATTCCTCAATATTGAATTGTTGTTTACTTGGCAAACGTGACATTACATCTGCTTGAGGAATTTTCAATCCTTTTTTATATTCCAATTTATAATTGTACGCAGACAATATTATAGACCATCTTATAAGACGTGATGCTGCTAAAACGGGGACTTTTTTGTTTTCAGCAAATAAAGACAACAATGGAGCATGATCAGTATATATCGTAAAATGACGACCAATTAAATATTTGTGAAATTTCTTAATTCCAAAAATAATAGCAAGGGCTTCCTTGTGCAATTGGCTATAATTTCTTTGAGCTGAATTTAATGTTGCAGACTCAAAAGCTATAGGAAATTCTTGATTCTTTACGACATGACTTAAGACACAACCGACACCGTATGCACTGGAATCGACTGTAAGACACAATGGTTTTGACGGATCAAATAAAACTAACATAGTTTTATCTGACAAAAGAGACTTACTATTTACAAATGCCTTTTCGCATTCATCAGACCAACACCATTTTACATTTTTTCTTAATAAATTATGAAGTGGTTCTAGCACTGTAGGACACATAGGAATAAAATTCCTATAAAAATTCAACATTGACAAATATGACTTTAGTTGAGTAATATTTTCTGGACACCCAGTAGACTTAATTTTCTCAACTTTCGACAAAGACGGACTTTTGCCTTGACCTGACAAAGTAAAACCTAAAAATTCGAAAGAATTTACAAAAAATTCACTTTTTGACACATTAATTTTTATATTAAACTCATTTAATTTTGACAAAACTTTATCCAAAGTATCAGAACACTCCTTCTCGTCTTTACCACCTATACAAATATCATCAATATATGCAGCACAGTTTTTTATGCCACACAAAACTGTATCAATTACCATTTGAAAAACGGCAGGAGCCGATGACAATCCATAAGTTAAACGATTATAGACATATAAACCATTACATGTATTAATTGTAAGTAATTCTTTACTAGAATCTGACACAGACAACTGTAAATATGCGTTTGTTAAATCTAATTTACAGAATACTTGACAACCTGAAAATTTATTAAAAATATCCTCTGGACGTGGAATAGGATATTGATCAATTCTCAATTGTGGATTGACTGTAGATTTCAAATCTGCACATAAACGTAATTTTCCATTTTGTTTAGGTACACAAACTATTGGAGAAGACCAACTACTATATTTAACTTTTGAAATAATGCCTTCGCTTTCAAGACGACTTAACTCTTGACATACTTCAGCACGAAGTGCATAAGGAACTTCATATGCTTTGTGAAAGACAGGAGTAGCATTATTTTTTAAACTTAAATTCACAGAAAATTCTTTAATTGGTAAATCGTTATTAGTAATCGAAAAAGAATTTAAATATTTTTGTGACAATTTTTTAACAATATTTGTTTTATTTTTCTCGCTGACAGACACTGAATTTACAGTATTATTATGCATATTTGACATTAAAGAACTTATGAAAGTATTTTCCCAAGATGGATCAAACACTTTTAACCAATTTCTACCCAAAATAGCATCAGACGACAGATTTTTTATAACCAATACTGGTAAATCCATTACAACATTAGAATCCACAACATTTACTTTTGCCATAAAAAATCCGAAACAAAATAAATTCTGACTATTTGCTGTGAACAAATTACCGTAGAATTGACTTAACTGACAAGTTTTGAAAAATTTTAAATACATTTTGTTACTTATTAATGTCGAAGAACTTCCTGTGTCAATCATAAAAGACATATTGATACCATTTACAATTAAATTAATTTTCGCTGTATCAGACACTGACATATTTAATACATTTACATTATTGACACATTTTACGTGATTGATGATTGATTTTGCGTTTGGACAAAATTTCGACGTATGCCCGTAAATATTACACTTGTAACATTTCCACTTTTTTGAAGGACATAACTCCGGTTGATGAGTTATAAAACACCTCTCGCATCTTCTGGACCCTTGACGTGATGGAGATGACAGTTGACTTGATGACCTTGAACTCCTTTGACCCTTGAATCCAGTCCTTTCACCCTGATGAAATCGCCTACTAGGACTATTCTGACGTGAAGGGCGATCCTTTGAGACATGACATGTTTTTTTATGTGACATTTTTGACTTGACTTCACAGATTTCCGATGTAACATTTTCTTTGTGTAAAATTTGCTCTGAGCTGTGACTTACTGTCTCAATATTTTTGACAATTAATTTTGCTTTCTCAAAAGTTAACGATTCATCTTCAGATAGCAATCTTCTAGTCATTGCATCATCTTTTAAACCACACACCAATTTATCTCTCAGAGCTTGGTCTAGAAAAGCACCAAAATTGCATGATATTGACAGACTTTTTATATCCGTAATATAATCATCGATTCCTTCGTTAGAATGTTGTTTCCGGTTATAAAATTTATATCTTTGCGCAATTGTACACCTTTTTTCTTCATATTTACTCCTCAGTGTTGTTACAATATCGTTGAAGGTTAAATCTTCTAGATTTTTCGGATGCACCGTTTCTTTTAAAATTTTAAATTTCTCCGCACCGATCAATATACACAAATATCCAATTTTTTCTTTCTCTGCGATATTAATAATTTTTAGATACATTTGTATGCGTTCCAAAAACATATTGAAACTTTCGCAATCTGGTTCGAAATGAGGCACTGGCAAGGTACTACTCGACATGTTGAAAAAAATGTTTTTTCCACGGCGAAATCACTGTTAATACTATTCACACACGTTTTAACTGATAAACTGATTTTCCTCGTCGCCAATTATAATATTTGAGGTTTCGTAATTAAATACAAGAACTGATTCATTTGTAAGACGTTTATTGACACTGTTGACAAGTTCAAGGTTATACATCAAGTGACGCGACAGACCTGCCAACTATCAGCATTTGACAGCTGGTTATTATTACCAACATAACACTTACAAGATGAAATTACCGAACCGATACTCTTTCTAATAAATAAATCTATCACGGAAAGCAAATTTCCATCTCAACTCAAAATAGGGACTATTACACCAATCTTTAAATCAGGAAATCGTAAAGATATCAATAACTACAGACCAATCACAATTCTAAACACATTATCTAAAATCTTAGAAATAACAGTTAAAACTCAACTCGTCGACTACCTAGAATCAAATAAACTATTATCACCAAAACAATTTGGTTTCAGAAAAAATCTAGGAACATCAAACGCCATAGCCTTAGTAATTGAATATATTAAAAATTCTCTAGACTCACATAAAAAATGCATTGGCATATTTCTCGACCTTTCTAAAGCCTTCGACACAATAAATCACTCACATCTTTTTGAAAAACTAGAGAACATAGGGATTACTGATAATGAACTGATATTTTTTAAAAGTTACATGGGAAATAGAAAGCAAACTGTGAAACTTAATAACATAATCAGTGAGTGTATTGATGTCAAATTCGGGGTGCCGCAAGGAAGTATTCTGGGTCCGATTCTGTTCCTTATTTACATTAATGATCTATGCCACATAGAATGTGAAGGAGAAATCATCAGTTTTGCGGATGATACTGTTCTCCTAATAAATGGGAATAATTGGACAGAAACATTTAAGAAAGCAGAAGACACACTTAATAGGATTAAAAAATGGCTAGACTACTATTCACTTACACTTAATGCTAATAAAACCAAATTCATCACTTTTAAAATAAAAAATAAGAAAAACTCTGAAGAAAACCTGAACGTGAAAATTCATAGCCCGCATCACTTAAATGAGAATTGTGATTGTCCCTCATTAGAAAACGTTGACCATATAACGTATCTGGGTCTAAAAATTGACCAAAACGTAAAATGGACTGAACACATTACGTATTTAAATAATAAAATTAAAAAACTAAGTTATTTTTTCAAAACTATCAGGAATGTCCTCATTAAAAAAGACTTAATCAAGATTTACATGGCTCTCTGCCAATCACTGTTAGAATACGGTATTATCGGATGGGGCGGTGCAAATAAAAACATACTAAATCCACTAATTAAAACTCAAAAAGCTATAATGAAAATTATACTGAAAGTTCCTGTAAGAACTAGCACTGACGAAATCTTCAACAATCTTAACATCATGTCAATTAAACAACTATATTCTTAAACTATACTCATTTACATTCATAAGTACAAAACCCAAGAAATAACAACTAATACGTACATTAGAAACACTAGATCTCATGGTCAAAAACTTATCCAACAAGTAACTACTAACACAACATTTGGGCAAAAAAGCTTCTTATATTATGGCATTAAACTTTACAATAAAATACCACTCTCACTCAAAAACCTCAACATTATAACATTTAAATTTCAAATAAAAAGCTGGATACTAAATATAGGGAGATCAGAAATAGAAAATATACTGATATCAAATACAGACTAAAACCAAATCTAGTAATCTGAATTATAAAAAAAAACCACTATCTTATTTACTTTATAATTATTTAAAAAAAATACTACATGATATATGTTATGTCTAATTCATATCAATTTCTTATAATTAAATTATAATATGTAAATGAAATCCTCAGCACGGGAGATCCCAGTGAGGATATCATTATCTATACTGTTACTAAGAAATGAAGACAATAAATCATTATTATTATTATTATTATTATTATTATATTCAATTGTTGGATATAACGGAGATTTCTACAGTGTTAGCACCTGGTCACTATTGAAGAATCCTCTAGTCCTGTACAAGATGACCAGTTTAAAAGTCTAAACAAAGTAACTAACTAACTAACCATCACGCCGTTTCCCTGCAGGGATAGGCAGAGAGGACGGACCACCAAACAACTCGGTCTTGGCGCACACTCCTTGCCTCACTCACATTCATTCATCGTCTCATACATACTCTTGTATTATTCTGACTTTTGACATGGCCCGACCCGAAGTATCTGATTCACTTGATCGTGCCACGTCTTCCTCGGGCGTCCCCGACTTCTTCTACCATTAACATTTGCGTCATATATTCTTCTTACACTACTTTCTTCGTCCATTTGCTCTACTTGCCCAAACCATCTGAGGGTCCCTTTCTTAATCTTACTCATTTGTTAGAAAAATATGGTCCTATGTCAATTCTCAAAGAAAATCTCCTACCATCCCCGATCATATGATTTATGGTGAAAAAACTGCTAATGACAGTAAAGGAGTAGCCAATTTATTTTCCGAGTATTTTGGTTCTGTATTTTCGAATGTTCAACCTGCTTATACAAGCAATGCCAGTGACTGTTTTAATTCAAATAGCGTTATTAGCTCAATCGAGATCAATGAAGACATAACTTTCAAATACCTTAAGTCCATCGATATCAAAAAGGGACCGGGGAACGACCAACTTCCAGGAATCTTTATAAATTATTGTAGTAAACAACTGACACCCCCCATTTTTGCCATTTTCAAACTATCGCTATCTGAAGGAACATTTCCTGACAAGTGGAAAACAGCCTTGATTACCCCAATCTTTAAAAATGGCAGTAAAAATGATGTCTCCAACTATCGAACTATTTCCAAATTGCCCATTCTAAGTAAAGTTTTGGAAAAAATTGTTTACGATCAATTATATTCTACCATCTCACCTTCACTCTTAACTAATCAACATGGCTTTATGAGAAATCGCTCCACAACCTCGAATCTCGTGTCTTTTATAAATTTTCTTCATGCTCAAATGGATATGCGATGCCAGGTAGATGCCATCTATACTGATTATTCCAAAGCATTCGACCGTGTTAATCACTATATTCTTTTACAGAAGTTATTTAGTCTAGGAATTCACGGTGATCTCTATAGATGGATCGCATCATACGTCAGTAATCGGCACCAAATCACGGTTGTCAACGGTTTCGCATCCTGTTTAACGGAAATCGTCTCGGGTGTGCCCCAGGGGTCGCATCTCAGACCACTCTTATTTAATATTTACATAAATGACATCTATGTATGCTTTCAAAATAGTTACTTTGTGTTATATGCGGATGATATGAAATTTTTTAAACCAATACAGTCTTTATCTGATTGTACAGAATTACAAAGCGATCTTGATCATTTGTGCGCGTATTGTGAATCAAATTTACTGTCCTTAAACATTTCTAAGTGTCATTCAATTACATTTACTAGAAATAAAAATAAAATCATTTATTCTTACAACTTGAATAATAAACCTTTACAATCTACGTCTACATGTAAAGATCTAGGTGTTTATTTAGACAAAAAATTAATTTTTGATAAGCATATCGAACACATAATATCAAAATCCTACAAGATGCTAGGTTTCTTATTAAGAATATGTAAAGTTTTCAAAAGTGCTAAGACTCTTGAAATGTTGTTTTGTTCATTGGTCAGAAGTCCACTGGAGTATGCATCCCCGGTATGGAATCCTCAATATAAGGTGTACATAGATATAGTAGAAAGTATACAGAATAAATTCTCTAAATATTTATTCAAGACATACAACAAAACTACAAATAACTTGTTAAGTTTACAAAAAAGACGCACATTATCAGATCTGCTGTTTCTGTATAACCTGCTAAATAATAAAATAGATAGTCCTGAATTGCTATCCACTATTGGTTTAAATGTCCCAATGAGGCGTACCAGGCACACTTCTCTTTTTCATATAGAATCCAATAACACTAATGCAGCGAGTAACTCACCAATTACTCGCGCAATCATAACTTATACCTACTATGAAAAATTACTACACTTAGACATTTTTCATGATTCCTTGCAAACATACAAAACTAATTTATTAAATTTCTTGGCGTGAAATAATTTTTTCAAAATTACTTACACTTAACTTTTCATTAAACTTTAATCAGTCAATTACAACTTTAATCAGTGAGCATATAATTCTTGATTTTAAAATGTCTCCTTATCTCCTCCCCCCCTTTTATTCTTCCTTTTTATTATTATTACTCATTTATTCAATAATTAAGTTTTAAGACCGGTTCATATCTCAGGCGTAATTACCAAAAGACATTCTATGGACTTACGTAATAGGTACATAACCATGTAATAATTTAATTTAACATACCTTATAATCTGTATTATATGTACTGTGTATGTCTTAATAAACAAATAAATAAATAAATAAGCATAATGAGTATTAGGGTGGAGCACGGATGTATGAAAAAAAATTTTTTTTAAGATTCAGAGTTCTAAGAGGGGGGGATTTGTGCCTTATGTTAAAGTAAAAATACGTGGGATTTTTCATTTCATTTGATTAAGATCTTCAGTCTCCGCAGTGACTTCAAAAATTGAAAATTAGGGTAAAAAAGTTTAGAGTTTATAAGGCGATACATTGTGATTAATTTAGTGGTAAGTAGGTGTTAAATGATAAACAATATGTAATTAAGATATTTATTAAGGCATCGCTGTAAAAAAATGAAATTTGAAACACACTCGAAAAATTTATTACATTTATTATTTAAGTTTAAAATCCTTTTTAGTTTCAAATTTAGGCATTTGATTTCGCGATTCCAGCTTGGCATTTATTGCACCTAATCGCGACTTTCTTATCCACTGAGAAATGAAAACCTCCATTGTATTCTTTAAAGCTCTTTCAACAGCTTGGGTATGACAGGGAAGCCTTATAAACAATAGTTCGTTTTCACCACCAGATTCCACGACATTCTGAATTTCCTAGTCCAATAAGTTTTTCAAAGTCGGTGGTTCGGTTAAGTTTTCCTGCCAATTTATTAAATCACTATATGTAGAAGCATTAAAACAGTCTAGGTGTTGGAGGTTGAGTAGTACTGCGTGCCTTTAGTAGGGCTGCCAGCTCTCTAACATGTTTTTTTATCATCTGTTATCATCGCAAGAAGAATCCCTTCAGGATGGCAAAGTAGCCGTTTCTTTGGATAACAGGATCTATAATTTTTTTTAGAGTTTCTGGCAGGTAAATGGAGGCCTTAATAATATTGAACAGATAACACGTGCCATCTTTGCATGATGGTTTACTTTTAATTGAGAACCAAAACGGTGCGTAAACTTTGACCACAAAAGTAGCCAGAGTTTTCAAATTTTCAGATGGTTCTTCAGTAGATACACACAAACGTAGTCTTCGGTGATTCAACGGGCATGTGATAGTTTTTCTGGATATTTATTGCCTAGGTCTTCTGGTAATTCATCGGAAACTACAGCCGAGACAATTTTATACAAGTACTGTTGGTCTGGACTCAGATCTTTGGCCATTTCTGGTAGCATTTGACCTTCGATGCGTTCAAAATTTTTAACAGGCAGCTTTTTACAGGTTTCCAGTGATTTTCCTAGTGGACCAATATAAGATTTAGGTCCCGAAGTACACCCATCGAGATGAAAAAACAGATGTCTCAAAGGCAGAAGTGGTTTTTGTAGCCTTTTCTCAAGCAGTCTTACAATTCCAGCATACTTTCCAGTATTAACATTCGTACCATCACAATCAATTGCCATAAAATCTATCGTGGGAAACTTCTTTATGTAACAGAAACCCTGTTATCACGGTATCTATTCCTTTTGCTGTACCAACATCAGGTACCACGTATCCCATGTTAATGGATCCCAGCTCTTGAATCAATGAGATTCTTTTTAGAGTCTATTGCAACTTCTTTATAGCAGTTACATCGATTCCGCTGATTACCATTGATTACCCGAGAGGTTCTTAGATCGGTCAAAAAAGTTTGCTCTTTTTTGGGAACCTTTTTATAGTTAGGATATATACATTGAGCGAATGCTTTGTACTTGCATACTGAAACATCAGAAATTATTAAGATACTTTTCTGAAAACTATTTAACTTGTCCAGGGAGAGCCTCTTGATAGACTTGAGTAGATTTTTGCACTTTAAATGATAGGCTTTCAACATTTGAACGATCCTTGTTCACGTCAATGTAGGAATAGATGCAGTGTGCCATATATTTTCAATTTCGACATTACTATATCAGCTATCTCACCAAAAATTGGTTCTTTTGCAGTTTCTGATTGCAATTTCAGTTGATGTCTCGTCCACTTATAATAGTATTTTACTTCATCTTCGTAAGTAGGTAGAAACTTCTCTTTTATCTCACAAACATCACCAAATAGAGGACATTTGAATACACTCCGAGTTCTTTGCATAGTTGCCATGAACGTAATTTTAACGACAAACGAGCGTGCGACTGATCCGAGCCTCGAACAAATAGAGCAAGCAAGCTAAGTATCACCTCCCGCGCTTCCTCTTTCTCCTTTATTTCGATTATAAAACACAAATTCGAACTTCTTTTTATTTTGTGTCGAATCTATATTTATACCAAGTAGACTTTCTTGATAAAAATTAGTATGTTTATTCAAAAATATCGTACATAAATATGACTTCCAATTAGAGTGTAAAACCGACTATTTTCATAAATTCAATGCCGTTGCGGAGGCAGTTACCCTAAAAAAAATTGAATAATATTTTACATGGCTTAAATTAAACCTAAAAGGCACCAAATTTTGACTCTTACATTACCGTCCAGTGAAAAAAAAGAATTCACTCCTACCTAATGAGTATGTAAGCACCAGCCTTACATTAAACAAAGTAAAGCAGATTAAAAAACCCATAAAATATTTTTTTATTGAAAAGAGGTAGAAAAACAAAAAAAGTTTTTGTTTTTACGTTAGGTTCATAATGCACTGAGAATAATAATTCCTATCGGGGCTTAATCATCTTTGTGGATGCTGTGTGGAAGGTATTTTTAGGAAAGTAAGCAGAAGATGTTCGGGAAGGAAAAAGGTTTGACAACCTCTTCCAATGAACCCGGGCATCCTTGTTAAGTCAACAAACATAGCGAACTATTTGGGGTGACTTATTGCAGAGGTGTTGGTCATCCGGTGACAGGCCAATTCAGAATGAAAACAACTCAGAACCACCTCAGAAAGGTCATAAGGAGAGATGATAAAACAAATTGGTTAAATAGGTTATGTTAGGTTAAGGTTAACATAGCTTTTAATGACTTTTCAAAGAGTTGTTGAGTTGACTTGATTCTGAGTTGGCATGGAATCGGCCATCCAATAAATGGTTCCCGGGGCGGCAGTATCCATACCCGCCCCCCAAATTTAAACATAGAAACGAGAAGAAAAGTGTTACCCAGAGAAATTATGAAATCTATACATAAAATTAAAAGAAAGTAGGTAAATAGAAGTTATTTAAAAAAACTCATCTTTCAATTTTTGACAAAAGTATACTGCACGTGTCAGAGAATATGTCGGTAGCCTTGAAAGTTCGATTTTGATTATGAGTACGCGTGCCGAGACCCCCATTACACGACAATTCCACCTAGCTACCTCAACCCAGTGCCGAAGCTTTTGTCTTTGTGTCCCAATATTTCAGGAACGGAAATTACTTGAACGCTGGAAATTTTACATATTTGTGACAGGAAAATAATAGAAAAGTTCTCGAAGTGTGGAGGGGCGAGAACCCACAGAAAATAGTCAACTTACTAACCAAATAAAAGACACACCGTTTCTCTGGAGGGGTGCCGCAACTTTGATTTGGAACTTGGAACACGCTATTCTAATTCATTCATCTCATACGTTCTTTTGAGGTATTCTTAATCGTGACTTGACTCAATTTTTCGGCATGTGTGGGCACAACCGCACCGCCCCGGAAACCATTTATTGGGTAACCAACACCCTTCCAAGGTCACCTCAAGTGGTTCTCTACGTTTCTTTACCGGGTTCATGGGATGAGGTTTGAGCATGTCCGATTGGGGTGTGACATGTCCATGTATATTGTGAGGGTGATGGTAGTTGGGGCGGGGAAAGAGATATGGCAGAAGAAGTTGAGGAAGTACCTGGATAATCAGCTAATGGTCATCAAACGTGGCTAAAGCCATTTAAAACAACGTTTCGATTATGAATGGTGGTCTTTCACTATGGAGAAATTGAAAGTGTCTTCCATTCTGGAACGTGTTGCAAATATATAACATATTATTTTCATTGAATAAGTTGTGAAATAACCCGAATTAATCAAATAAAATTTCATCTTCAAACTTAGCAAACATGCTTTGTGGCATTATTATAATATAATGAAAATCAAATCACTTTGTTTAAACGACTATATAATTATCAATGTCAACATGTTTCAATAACAATATTATCTTCATCAGGACGAGATGTTAATTAATTAACTAAAAATAAAGAAAATTTCAACTCGCGACCTCCGGATTCGTAGCTGAGAAAAACTACTCAACTACCGAGGCCGTATATTATCTTATTCTCATGAATAGAGTGGACTAAAGCTGCGTAGAGTTTCAAATCATCAATAAAAGGTAAAAATTTGACCAATGAATCGAAAATTTATGGTTAAGGGGATATTACCAGAGAAAACCAGAAATATGTCATTTTTAAATCAGATTTTAGACGTATTGACTCTTTTACACAAAAAATTATAAATGGATTTCGAAAGATTGTTCTTTTATCTAGCATTTGCATGTTTTAAATTATGGGAAAAATGTTTATTTTTAGTATAATAAGGTTATAGGTCGTTGGCAGATTTGTTAAATTTTCAAAAAAGATTTTGTATTATACCACACCCATTTCAAATACTATAATCATGCAGTAAAATAAATCAATACATTATCTGGTACACGCATGTTTTAGAATTTTAATTTTAGTTGAAATAAAATCATTAATAAATATATACGTGGCGAGTCAATTTTGGAGGCGGGAATGGGTACCGCCGCCCCGGGAACCTTTATTGGATAACCAACACCTCTGCCATAGGTCACCCCAAGTGGTTCGCTACGTTTGGTGATTTAGAAGGGGTGCCCGGGTTCATGGGGTAAGGTTTGTCTAGGTCTTGGAGGCGGATGACCAGGACATACTGAATCCCAGATTCCTACCCACCCCTTAAACCCTTTTCCTTCCCAGAACTCTCCTCTCCTTACTTTCCTTAAAAAAACCCTCCACACAGCATCCTCAAATATGACATAGGCCCTGAGGGAAATTATTTTCCTCAGGGCCTCCTGTGTGGAGCTCATGTAAAAAAAATATATATATATGTACATGTGTTTCTTGACGAAAATTGGTCCGTTTGTGTATTTATTTGCACACTTATAAACTAATATATTTCAGATTTTTTTCACATTCTTTTTTAACTTAGACATTATTGAAAAATGGTAAATACTTATAATCAAAAAATAATTACAAAAAGTACATAATTTTAATAGTTTTATCATCACGCCTTTCAGCATTCTTGGATGTAGGTATAAATTAAAGCAAATTTGGAATGAAATAAAATCGATATTGAGTTATAATTTCAAAAAGCTGGTACGGAGAATAATTAATCTTTCTCATTGAAACCGCCCTGTACGATCGTAAGAACAAATTTCGACGAAATGTGGATTTTCGCTCTTAATTGTACTGCTTTGTTGACAGACAATCATTCCCGGGTTACGAATAACTTGACAATAATTAGAAAATCTCCAACTACCACCTCAGTAAGCGGAAACTATTGCTTGTGTCGGGATGGAGGACTTAACCAGCCAAGGAATTGAACTCACGATACCCAGACGCGATGACAAATCAGCCACTGATCGGTCGTCAAATTGAACATAGAAATTTTTCTTGAAATTAATTTGACCTGGTTGTATCTTACGAGTCGAAAGGTGTTTTTGTAAATTGGCCACGAAGTTTGTAGTACAAAATTTATATTTTATATATCAAAATCGGAATTAAAAACTTTGTCAAAACACAAATTTTCCGAAAGAATACCTTTACCGGTATAATATCTTAATTTTAAAAGTTTTAAGTTGTTTGAATACAACTTTTTGCTTCGCGAAATAAATTTTACCTTATTTCTTTCTAAGATTACCGTAAAATAATCAAAATCGATAATGTTTTTGGGCCAAGGCTTTTTAAATCGTCTGTTTTTATCGAGACTTGTTTTTTTACCTCCAGATCGTAATATTTATTTATTAAAATTCGCTGAGTTCAGATCAAATTACTGAAAGCTTTGAAGATTGTGAGTACTCAGAGCAGGTGGATAAGTTTGTGTATTTGGGAAGTATTTTTACGAGAGATGGGAAGGCTGATAGAGATATTGAAAGAAGGGTAAATGCAGGCATCTCCGTTAATGGACGACTGAACGATGTCCATGAAAAGTGTGTGAAATGTGTAAATGCAAGAATGCAAGTTTTTTTTGTTTTTTTGATTGTTTGTTATTTTATATCAATTTTTTTTATTAGTTAGGCACAGATATTTGTTTTTTGGCTACCACACTAGGCTAATGACCGTGTTGTGGTAGTCGTGGTTGATATAAGCGTAATGAGTATTAAGAAAGGGACGCTCATAAAAAAGTCATCGAAAAAGTCATCGGAGACCAAAATTAAAGTAAGTCAAGTACATCCCTTAAGGCTCTGCAACCGGGCCCGAAAAGAAGAAGATGGAGAGATACAAAATTACGAAATTAGCGCTCTCCTCTGACAAGAGGAGAGCGCTAACATTTACAGCCACAAAATCGATCGAAAATTGCGAAAATGTTTAATAAAACACGGCTCGTTTAAAATAGAGCAAAAATCTCGCGGGCATTATGATAAACAGCATTTAAAGAAACACTTTGAATTTTTTCATACCTATAACTTGTAAAATAACTGAAACAAACGTGTTAATAATAATTTTTGGACCATACTTTGCAATTTTTTTCTAAGGAGGGAATTTTATATAATTTGCGTCTCGGCGCAGGCAAAGTCTAGATATTATCTTCAAGAATAACATATATTTTTTTAAGAACTTTAAAACTTACCATGTTTCAGGGAAATATGTAATAAATCGGTACGAATCCGGGTGGCGGGCCCTTAACACTCTGTATATGAAATTCCCTCGATAGAAAAGAATCGTAAATTATATTCTCCGAAGATTATTTATTAACACGTTTTTTTTTCTTTTATTTTACAAGTTGTATTTATGAAAAAATTGAAAGCGTTTCTTCAAATGTTACTTAAAACAATTTCCCCCGAGATTTTGGCTCTATTTTAAACGAGTCGTGTTTAATTAAACAATTTCACAATTTTCACTTAATTATTATCGTTTTTAATATTAGCGCGCTCCTTCTAACATTCATTTTCCGTATTACCTTCTTTTAAAAAAAGATGGTTTGTTTTTTGTTCGTTATTTATTGTACGATAGGTATTATTTGTTAAAATTCAATTTTTAACCACTCTAGGACAAATCTGTGTTGATATTATTAATTTTATCTATTATCTATCTATCTATCTATCTATCTATCTATCTATCTATCTTCTATCTATCTATCTATATAAATAAAAATGAATCGCCGAAATGTATGTACGCGCATAACTTCCGAATGACTGCACCAAATTGGATAATTTTTTGTTTTTTGTGTTCGTTATTGTCAGGACGTAGTTTGTATAAAACTACTGATGAGCTTTGGCATCATGAAATTTGTATAAAAAAATTGCCATAGGTGGCACGAGAGTTGTTTGAAAACTGAATGTACCGGGACTGAATGTATGGAATGCTGGAGGGGGGAGGGGGATCCAGGGAGGGCAGAGGGGGGATCCAGGGAGGGGGGAGAGGAACCTGGGAGGGGGGAGGAAAACTCGGGAGGGGATTCGCGGGACGGGGGAAGAGTGGGAGTGGAGTCTGGAGAGGGAAGGTGGATGAGGCGGAGTGGGAACGCGAGAAGGGAAGGGGACGTGGGAGATGAAGGGGAGGCGGAAGAAGAACGGGACGAATTGGAAAGGACACGCAGGGAGAAACAATTTCTTTATTAAATGGCACAGCAACGCATGCCGGGTACCAGCTAGTAAAGTATAAATATACATAACTCAAAATAATATAGGTATTGAAAGAACAGTATTGTTCTTTTAATGTTTCTTAGAGATTATGGTTACCTACTAAGCTGAAGGATGCTTAAACAATATAATGTTAATATGTAGGGTAACCATGTGTTGAAACTTGGTTAGAAATAAAATATGCGAGGACTATAAAAAAATTAAAGAGGACTTAAATGAAAATAAAATAAATGTATGTAATATAATATTATGCTATTAATTTAAAAAGACCAAGACTAAAAAATGTTCACAATCCTCGGCTAAGAGAAATAATTTAACAATTTTTTTTAAAGTACACAACAGTAGATGGCTTTATATGTGCTGGTAGGCAATTAAATGTCAGAGGAGCCTGATATAAATAATTTTTTTGAACGAAAGAAGATTTCAAATTAATAAATTACGTTGTATTAACCACTTAATTATTTATAAAAACCGACATGTTTCGTCAGCAAAGCTGACTTCCTCAGGGTTTTGACAGAACTAATTTTAAAAATAGACATACATAGGTAATAGAGAAAAATAATAGACATAAACAATAATAAAATTTTGAAAGAAAATAATGTGTAAGGGACGAGGGGCAATATAGAACAATTAAAAAAAAATTTAAAATTTAAAAGGGGAATAGATTGAATAATGGGTCATTTAAAAACAATTTTTGATTATTAA
Source organism: Limnephilus marmoratus (assembly GCA_917880885.1). NCBI lineage: Eukaryota > Metazoa > Arthropoda > Insecta > Trichoptera > Limnephilidae > Limnephilus > Limnephilus marmoratus. The sequence goes on from OU862928.1 coordinate 26,706,153, forward strand.
TGATATTTAAATTTGCATTAACACTCTTTCTGATCTCTAAAATTTCTAATTTATCCAACTGAAAGCCATTGACATTACAATGTATTAATTCTATTCCACTGTTAAAATTAAAGATATGACTAGTTTCTATTAAATGATTGGCAAACTCCGAGAAACTATTATTATTTAAAGCTTTCATATGCTGAGGAAGTCAGCTTTGCTGACGAAACATGTCGGTTTTTATAAATAATTAAGTGTAACGTAATTTATTAATTTGAATTTAAAATGTTACCACAAAATAATTTTGCACTATTAGAAGAATTGAAAGAAGATTTAGTTTGAATTTTCACGAAGTTCAGAAAGCTCAGAGAGTTCAGAACCAATTCTAGAAATACGAATTTGCGTTGATATTTATGCAATACTAAAATATTATTAAAAAATCGGCAAAACGTGGGCAATATTAAGTTATTCTATATTATTCTTTAGGTAGGATTCCAGCATACTGAATTATAAGAAAGTAGGGACTGGTATATAAACATACTTCTCTTTGCTGCCAGTGTTTAAGTCACGTAGTGTCCACAGAAAAACCAAAATAACCATATATAAGACCTGTGAGAGAGGCTTTAGGGTGGCACACCTGTTTCCGGCCATACAAGAGCGAGACAGGTGATCCCGCATATAAAAGGAGATGCAGGCCTCTCCTCACTCTCTTTTTCCTACCGCCAACACATTAGATAGGACGTACTATAGCCAATATGTTACAATAAATATCCATATCGCCAATACGCGCATCATTGCAAATATCCCAAGCCTACACTCGAGTCTGTATATAACAGTGGCGCAGCCGGTAGGATCGGTCGGAAGAGCGAGACAGGTGATCCCGCATATAAAAGGAGATGCAGGCCTCTCCTCACTCTCTTTTTCCTACCGCCAACACATTAGACAGGACGTATTCATAGCCATTATTATAATAAATATCCATATCGCCAATACGCGCATTATTAATAAATAACCTCGCCTACACTCGAGTCTGTATATAACAGTGGCGCAGCCTACGGAATACGATAAGACTGCACATAACAGTGGCAGCTCACGAAATCGTAAAAAGAATCGACGCGCAAAATTTGGCACAAAAAATTAGCGGTTGTAACATATTATTTTCGGGTCGGTAAAAAAGGCCGGACCGGAATCCAAGTAAACTTCACTGCAAGGAGTGAAGTAGAAGACACTGGAGCCAGCCAGCTTCTCGGAAGGGGGAAGCACGGGAGGGTCCAGGAGCGTCAAGTGGCAGCAGCACCGAGGGTCAAAGGATCGGTGTTACCAGGTGTTACTGTGTTACGGGTCTGGAAGGAGCCATCAAGTCACCAAGGGTCAAGGAGCAGTTTCCAGAGCAGGGTCCAGGGAGCAGACTGCAGAAGAAGAAGCCTCATTGGGAAGTTTTTGTTTTTTCTGTTTTCTTTCTCTCTATTTGGGTACCTTCTGGGCATTGGGAACATGGAGTTTCGAGGATTGGAGTCCTTCAGTTTGCGTGACGGGAACTGGGAGAACTTCAAAGTCCGCCTCGAACAATTTCTCCTCGTGAATGATGAAAAGTTTGCATCGGATGATAAAAAAAGGGCTATTTTCCTGAATGCATTGAAAGATGATTGTTTTTCCTTATTGGTTAATTTGTGCATTCCTAAAAAGGTAACAGATATTAAGTTAGAAGATTTGATATCTAAACTTGATGAGTATTGTTGTTCAACGAAATGTTTTTTTGAAGAGAGATCTAAGTTTTACAGTGCTAAACAAAGAAATGACGAATCAATCCGTGAGTTTGCAGTGCGGTTAAAGTCTCTTTCTACTAATTGCAAATTTGGGAATAGTTTATCAGTAAATTTAAGGGATTTCTTTGTTTTGGGTTGTAAACCAGGAAAGGTAAGGGAAAAATTATTTCTCGAGGGTGAATTACACTCGTTCGAAAAATGTTTACAAGTCGCCGAGTGCATTGACCTCGTAGCTTCAACTCAAGCGCAGTCCCGAGTTGATAATACGGTTTACGCTAATGTACAGCTCAAGGCCGGTCGACTCTCTTTTAATAATTCGCGTGTGAAAGACAGAGACGTGAAGCGTTTCGGGCATAGCAACAGGGCACGGTCACAGTCGCCAGCGAACGCTGTGAAACAAAATTGTACCGTTTGTGGTCACAATAATCACATCGCGACGGAATGTAGATATAAAAATTATTTATGTAAAATTTGCAGTACGAAGGGTCATCTCGCAAAACAGTGCAAGCGTTCCTCAACACGTAAGAGTGTGAATACTTTGTTGTCGGACACAAAGTTGGGTGAAGTTAATAGTGTCGAACCATTTTTTATTGAAGTTTCACTAGACGGGATCAAGAGTAAATTCATGGTAGATTCTGGAGCATCTTGTTGCGTAATTTCCAAGGAGTGTTATTTCAGTAAATTCAGTAGAATCAAGCTAGTGCACGAAGACATTAGTCTACGGGGTTTTGACAATACGCTCGTGAAAGTGGTAGGTACAATTACGCCACAAGTGGAATTTAACGGTCAGTGTCACAATTTGAAATTTGTTGTTGTCACAAGTGCTTCGTTATCGATAGTGGGGCGTGATTTTATGAATCTTTTTAACGTCGGGATTAACGGAATCGTAAACAGTATAAAACAGAATACTTTGAAGCAGCGATTAGTAAAAAAATTCCCGGAAGTTTTTACGGATAAACTAGGAAAATTTAATAAGTACGAAGTGAATTTAACTTTAAAAGAGACCGCTATTCCGATATTTCGTAATCACAGAGTTATGCCGTTCGCTTTGAAAGAAAAAGTCGAAAGGGAGTTAGATAGTTTACTGTCAGACGGTATTATAGAACAAGTCCAGTTTAGTGAGTTTGCAAGTCCAATTGTTCCAGTAATTAAGAAAAACGGTAGTATTAGATTATGTGGTGATTATAAATCGACAGTGAATAATCAGTTATTAGTTGACAAATATCCATTACCTAGGATAGAGGAGCTATTAACGAAAGTAAATGGTGGGAAAGTTTTTGCAAAAATCGATCTTAAATCGGCGTATAGTCAATTTGTTTTAAAAAAGGAGTGTAGGCGTTTTACAACAATCAATACCCATTTAGGATTGTTTCAGTATAAGCGGTTAGTGTACGGGTTATCTCCCGCGCCAGCTATATTTGCAAAGGCAATGGCAAATTGTTTGTCAGGATTACAGAACATGACGTTTTATTTGGATGATATTATCGTGATAGGGGAAGACGAAGACGATTTAGAGAAAAACGTATGTGTCGTGTTAGAAAGGTTGAAACATTGTAATCTAACAGTGAATAGTGACAAGTGTGAATTCAATTTAAAAGTTATTGAGTTTTTAGGTTATAAAATAAGTGAACAAGGGATTCAACCGTGTGAACGGAATAAAGAAGCCATTTTAAATGCACCAGCACCTAGTGATTTAAATAATTTAAGAAGTTTATTAGGTATGATTAGTTATTATCGTAATTTTATTCCAAATATGGCAAATATATTGTCACCATTATACGAATTACTTAAAAAAGATGTTAAGTTTCAATGGGGTACGGAACAAGAAAATAGTTTTGCGATAATTAAAAGAATATTAACTTCGGATAGGATTTTAACGCATTTTGACGAAAATATACCTGTGAAACTTGTCACAGATGGTAGTTTTAATGGGGGTAGCAGCAACATTACTTCATAGGTTTCAAAATGGCGTAGAAAGACCGATTGGGTTCGCAAGCAGAACTTTAACTAAAGCGGAAAAGAATTATTCTATTCTAGATATTGAAGCAACAGCAATTATTTTTGGAATTAAGAAGTTTTATCAATATTTGTACGGCAGAGAATTTATTTTAGCGGTGGATAATCAGCCGTTAGTGAGAATTTTAGGTGAAAATAAAGAAGTACCTAAGATTGCCGCGTCAAGGTTACAGAGATATGCTATTATGTTAGGTTCGTTTAATTTTAAAATTGAATATGTAAAATCGAAAAATAATTGTTCAGACTTTCTGAGCAGGTGTCCGATTGAAAAGGTTAGCTGTGAAGATGAGATAGAGTCTGATTACATTAATTATTTCGAGAATAATGGGTTTAATTTGTCTTTAGACGTGATAAAAAGCGAAACCGAAAAGGATGATGTGTTAGGTCAAGTGAAAAATTTTCTTATCGAAGGTTGGCCAGCATCAGTAAAAAAGGCACAAAGTGGTAACTTTATTAGAATTTTTTGGGAAAAAAGGTTAGAATTGTCTTTGATAAATGGGTGTGTTTTATATCAACATAGGGTTGTTGTACCTGAGTCTTTAAGACAAGAGGTTTTAAAGATGTTACATAGATCTCACTTAGGGGTTTTTAAGACTAAAGGTATTGCAAAAAGCTTTGTCTGGTGGCCAAAAATTAATCAAGATTTGGAGAAAATAACGGAAAATTGTAGAGATTGTTTAGAAATTAAACCAGAATCACAAAAGAGTTCTTTAGCAGTGTGGCCATATGAACCTGAAGTATGGTTCAGGGTACATATTGATCATGGTAGTTTGTATAACAAAAATTTTTTAGTGGTGGTAGACTCTTCTTCAAAGTGGATTGAGTGTCTGGAAGTAAACAGTCTGTCTTCAAAAGAAAATATCGAAATACTTCATAGATTATTTTCGCAATTTGGTTTTCCGGCAACTTTAGTTAGTGATAATGGTACGTGTTTTTGTTCTGAGGATTTTGAAAATTTTTGTAAGAAAAATGGGATAGAACATATCACTAGTCCAGTAAATCACCCTAGTAGCAACGGGCAAGCTGAAGCTACAGTAAAGACTTGTAAAAATTTCCTTAAAAAAATTTGTAAACATAATGGATTTCCTTCAGATTATAAAGAAAAGTTAGGTAACTTTTTAGCAGACTATAGGAATACAGTTCACGCAACAACAGGATGTGAGCCATCTGTATTATTAATGGGTAGAAAAATTAGAACAGTATTTGACTCTCTGATTCCAAGGAAAATTGAGGATAGAACGGGTAGTTCAGGTTCTACTCGACGAAACAAAGTAATAAAAAAGGTTACTCAGAGCCAAAACAATCAGAAAAGACAATATAAGGGTAGAGTTAAATCAGGTTTTAATATAGGTCAGAAAGTAATGACTAGAGATTTCAGATCTCAGGGTAATAGGTTATGGGTCCCTGGGGTTATTGTGGATAAAAAAGGTAGTAAAATATATTTCATAAAAATTAACAAGTCTAATATGGTGTGGAAAAGACATTTAGACCAGCTAAAGGAATTACATGTTTCATGGCAGGAGGAAGATAACCAGGAATTCGCGTCTGACACGTTGGAATTGTCGACGGACGAATTAGATCTCTCCGGTATGTTACGTAATAGAAGTGTCTCTAATTCTGTTTCTCCATGTTTCAGGTCTAACCCATGGCAAGGAAGGCTTCGGCCCAGGTGACAGCACTTCGCAGTCGAAATGGACAGAAATGGACAGAAGGGAAACAGAAAGAACAAAAACAAATGTTTTGTTAATTTTAAATGTAATGTGTTAATTTTAAATGTGAAATATGAAATATAAAATATATTGTATGAAATATGTAGCTATAGGTATCACTTATGTAGCCAGGATTCTCCCGTTTAAGTAGGGGAGGATGTGAGAGAGGCTTTAGGGTGGCACACCTGTTTCCGGCCATACAAGAGCGAGACAGGTGATCCCGCATATAAAAGGAGATGCAGGCCTCTCCTCACTCTCTTTTTCCTACCGCCAACACATTAGACAGGACGTATTCATAGCCATTATTATAATAAATATCCATATCGCCAATACGCGCATTATTAATAAATAACCTCGCCTACACTCGAGTCTGTATTTAACAAGACCATTGTTAGAACTGTATTGGCATATGGATGTGAGGCGCTGACACTGACGGTAAAGATGGCTGAAATGCTGGATACTTTTGAAAGAAAAGTGCTGAGAAGAATATGTGGACCCGTGAAAGAGGGTGAACAGTGGCGCATCCGGCGCAATACAGAATTGTATGATATATATAAGGCACCTAGCATCTCAACACATATGAGACTCCTCAGGCTGAGATGGGCTGGGCATGTACAGAGAATGTCGGATACACGCGTCCCAAAAAGAATTTTGACTGGACACCCAGGTGGAAAGAGAAGAACACAACACAACACAACACCGAAGAACTCCTGGACGACTCAATGTTCCAAAATTCTTCGGAGAAACGGCCTGGATGAAGGCGATACCCAGAACAGAAGATATTACAACCTGAGAACGAGAAGAGCCGGCCCCAACAGCCTACCTAGGCAATGAGTTGGGACAGCGCAAAGGAAGAAGACCCAGGTGGAAAGAGAAAAGTGGGAAGACCCAGACTGAGGTGGGAAGACGAAGTAAGAGGGGATGCAGCACAGCTTCTCCAGGTACCAAATTGGAAGTCAGCCGCTGAGGTCAGGAGGAGTTGGAGGCGACTGTTGCAGGAGGCCAAAGCTCGATATGGGCTGTAGCGCCATCGAAGAAGAAGGGACTGGTATATTACTGGCATATTAAGATACATACATTATTAAATATACACAAAACCTTATAATTGGTAGTGTTTTTATATACATTGCTTTAGTTGTACGTGTGTCTAGAAACGATAAATCCACATTTATTTGTGTCGATTATAATTTATTAGTGACTATCCAAACTATTAGTAGTAATCATACAGCAGTCATTAAACAAACAATCACTAAACAAACATAAAACCACAGAACAAATATTCACTATAAACAAATCTCTACATAAATATTATAAATTAAAGTCCTCCGCGTCGTCTGCATGTCTGTCTGTTCGCGATAAAATCAAAAACTACTGAACGGATTTTCATGCGGTTTTCACTAATAGATAGAATGATTCGTGAGGAAGGTTTTGGTATATAATTTGTTGAGGATTTGTGTAAATTGGTTAAAACAGAACGATAATTGTTAGAAGCGTCGGAAAAAGTCAAGCCGCCTGGGAGCTTTCATCAAAAACACTGCTTAATCCCTATAAGATATAACAAAACAATGCATGGTGGGATATTCCTCCTTTATAGATCTACAAAAAAGTCCGCGATGCCATATATCTATCTTTTACGGATAGTTTAATACTATTCTTTCTTCAAAAAAAATGGTCACGTACAATGCGTAAATTGAAAAGTTAGATAGATACAGTAGATATTAATTAATCCTTATCAACCAAATACGTTATTTACCTCAAACATTTCATGCACATTATTATAATCTTTCGCACTATCTCTACGTATTATAAATTAAAGTCCTCCGCGGCGTCTGTCTGTTTGTCTGTCTCTTCGCGATAAACTCAAAGATGACGGTGGTTATAAATATTGGCTAATCATCAAGTAGATAGCGTTATGTTTAGTTAGCCACAGCGACGCGTGGCCGGGTCAGCTAGTACTCAATAAAAAAACACCATTAAAAACATAACACCATTAAACAAACCATCTAAAAAACACAAAAATTCTATAAACCAACAACCTCTAAACACTCCACTAAAAAAATACCAAAAAACAATAACTAAACAAACAATCATCTTACTAAAATTATTGAACGGGAAATCACTAACATACAAATAACTGCTAAACAATCACCAAATAGGCAGTCACTAAACAAAAAATCACTAAAAGTAATCCTTAAACAAAAAATAATAAACAAACAAATAATCACCAACCAACAATCACTAAACTCACACAGTTCTTGAGCCCAGTTCTTGATCATTTTATGGACTGCACTCTAAATGCACTCAAGTGTACTAAGCCTATGTGTTATGACAAGTTCCGATCGCTTGCACCTAAAATAATATGACAGCGATACCAATGTACCTATGAGCACGTACGTCTACGCGAAGCGTCGATCAAATTCTTTGGGGGACCAAATCGAATCAAAGGCCCTTTGCGAGCCGTAACTAAATGGACAACCCCTTTCTATCAATGGAAAGCCAAGATGAAAAACATTGGAAAATATGTTGCATCGAAACCAATATTTGAACCCTTGCCCGGAATAATGTTTTATTCAACAAAACCATCATTTTTTTAAAATTAGCTCCACACAGGAGACCCTGAAGAAAATAATTCCCTCAAAGGCCTGTGTCATCTTTGGGGATGATGTGTGGTGGGCGCGCGCATTTGACGTCCGTTATAATATAATTGAGATTGTAATTACACCTTTGCTCCTTTCATTAATACAAGGTTCTGTAATTTTCATTATTTGTTTTTGGGGTGTTATGCCGTGTTGCGCTACCTCCTTTTTTAGCCCAAACAAGACTCTGTTAGTTTCCTACACATAGCTTTTCCAAGAGTTCGTTGATGGAAATAATAAATAGAAGAGGTCCAATTATACTTCCTTGTGGCATCCCAAAGTTAGTTGCTCATGGTCAAATTAATGCTTGTTTATTGGAATCTCTTACGTCTAATCTTATTTCCTAAAGTCCTATTTCAACTGTGGTGAATATTTTTAGGAAAGAAAGAAGAGGAAGTTCTGGAAAGGGAAAAGAACTGAGTTGGAATCTGGGGGTCAGTGTGTCTAGGAATGACAAACGTATGAATCCATTCCTCCCACTAATGCCGTGCATGGCGATTTTCTGAGAGAGCCTGGCTGGAGAGGTAAAGGTGACCCTCAACAGTCACTCCCGATCCAGCCTGAAAATATCTAGGAAGTGTTATCTCTATGTTTTGAAAAAAAATTGAGGGCCCCAATTTGCTTTAGCATCTTTCGATTCCTAAGCCCCAGACAGGCCGATGAAATTTTATTTATAATCAGTTCAGGCATAATTTTTATTTCAATTTAATGTCAATTCCGCACAAGAGTCTCAACTGCTTCTAACGATTTGGAGCAAGTGACTTCCCCAATTGGGGTATGTTGTGAGGCTGAAGCTAGTGGAAAGGAGAAGGAGATGCAGAAGAGAAAGGTGGGGAAGTATATAATAACAATCTTTTGTTTATTTTTTCAGTGAATACGAGACGTAAACATATGGATATCCGCTATTATGGACAACACTCCACCGGTATGTACAACCACATGTATTTAAAAAAAAGAAAAACATAAAAAAGTGTTGCAAAATATTGAATCGTCTTAAACCATAATGCACTAACTCACTTTTGAAGTTTCTGAGTAAAAATGAGGGTTTCAAATCATAATCTAGCTCTTCCAGGGATAATCATTCAGAGAAATACTGTCTTGACCAATCACTGACGCCCCATAGTGAAACCAACTGCATCTATATCTATCTATATTCTATCTTCTTTATAAATAAAAGTGAATCGCCGAAATGCTTGTACGCGCATAACTTCCGAACGACTGCACCAAATTGGATAATTCTTTTTTTTGTGTTCGTTGTTCTCAGGACAAGGTTTGTATAAAACTACTGGTGAGCTCTGGCATTATGAAATTTGTATAAAATTTACTGGGACTGAATGTATGGAATGCGGGAGGGGGGAGGGGAACTCAGGTAGGGGTTTTGAGGGAGAGGTGATGTTTACCCGGGAGGGGGGAGGGGAACTCGGTGGGGGGTTTTGCGGGACTGGGGAAGGGGGAGTTGAGTGGGGAGAGGGAAGGTGGAGGATGCGGAGTGGGAACGCGAGAGGGGAAGGGGGCGCGAGAGAGGAAGAGGAGGCGTAAGAGGAACGGGAAGACTTAGAAAGGACACGCAGTGAGAAACAATTTATTTATTAAATAGCATAGCAACGCATGCCGGGAACCAGCTAGTTTATCTACACATATTAAAATCAAAATATGTTTGTTTCTGGGTTTGTATATATGTATGACCGCTATGCATTGCTAAACCGTTCATCCGATTGCGATAAAACTTTGGGGATTTGATGTGCGCATGCCCGCGATGGGTTCTGTATACAATAGTGATCTCTGGCATCATGAAATTATGCATTTCTAAACAGTTTATCCGATTGTGATGAAACTTTGGGGATTTTATTTTGAAAAAGCCGCCCGCAGGGACTAGCAGCAAAAACCTGCGGAGCGGGTTTGTAACTGTTAGTTTATTTATAAAATTTCATGTTTTATAAATTATGACCTATTTTCCATGATCAGATAGCAGACTGATTTTTACAGCTTTTACTCCAAATATGGCCAGTAATAGCTGATTAAAGTCATTCGAGTTCATGAAGAATTTTGAATAAAAATGTTAAGTCGTTATTTTACGTCTGTCTTCTAGTGTGTGTATTTTTAGAATATTAAATAATAAATTATATTTTAAGTCTTCTAGTGGGATATTTATTTTAAAATTTATAAAACGCAGATTTTTTTTGTATTTGCCCAATGTTAATGTGAATTTTGTAAGATGGAGACCAAACTACCGAGTTATATTCCATTAGGCTTCTAACTAGAGATAATTATAATAATTTAATAGCTTTTATGGAATTAAAGTTATTGGTTGTTCTTAATACGAAGTCTAGTGTTTTCATATCTTTGTACTATTAAATTTGTTTTTTGTGAGGTTATGTTTTGATTGGTTTTGATCATCTATTTACGTCATCCTTTAAAGTAAAGTGGTCCAAATAAGGAGTTAACCCATGAAATTGTATATGGGTTTTTATTTCATAGACATCCGAAGGAAGTACGAGTAGAAGGGCCCGAGGGTTCGTAAAGTGTAATCGGCTGAGATTTGCTGGGAAACTTGGGATTAATTGAAATGTTCCCAGAAATCTACCCGAAAGGGATTTGTCTCAAAACTAAGCTGATTGCTATGTGACTCGATTTATTTTATCTATTTTTTCAGATACTTTTATCGAAAAAAAATTGTTTTGGTAAGAAATTGCCAGGTTCGCGTTTTTCGTTTTCATTTGGCACCGTTGTGAATTGAAACTCGATGAAACGAAAAATAACGACATTAAAAAGAGACACACACACATGCATCTATAGGATTTAGGCTGAGAGAGGATGAGATAGTATTTTTTATTTTTTTTTTTACATTAGCTTCAAACGAGAGGCACCGAGGAAAACAATTTCCCTAGGGGCCTATGTCATCTTTAAGGATGCTGTGTGGAGGGTTTTTTAAGGGAAATGAAGGAGAAGAAGATATGGGAAGGAAAAAGGTATGAGGGGTGGGTAGGAATCTGGGGGTCAGTGTGGCCAGGAGTGACGGACGGATGAATCTATTCCTTACACTGCGGTGCAAGGCGAAGGGTCGGAAGAATTCGGCTGGAGAGGTCAAAACGCGTCCCTCAATCAGTCTCCTCCGATCCAGCCTGCCACGCAGAGGTTGGGCAAACGTATCCGCCACCAAGACCTAGACAAACCTCATCCCATGAACCCGGACACCCCTGCCAAGTCACCAAACGTAGCGAACCACTTGGGGTGACCTGTGGCAGGGGTGTTGGTTGTCCAATAAATGGTTCCCGGGGCGGCGGTACCCATACCCGCCTCCCAAATTGTGTATAATCGGTCTTCTCTTTGTGCGGTGCTTCGTAGCCTCACCACTCTTGTCGACTTTAGTTTTCTGAAGGTTTCACTTCTACGGCGTATGATTACATACTGTTTTTTCTTTAAGGCGCCGTTTCCCGAATTTCTACCGATTTCTTACATATGAAGTTTTTAAGCTCTTTATTTATTTATTTATTTATTTATTTATTATTTAAACGCCCGTACATTGGGCTATTACATACATACATAATACAGGTGTATCGAACATTTACAAACATTATATATATATAGAATAACATACAGTACATACATACGATGCATATTAGTACAACAAATATTTATCATTTTACAAACATATCAGTTACATAAATAACTAATTATTTTTGCTTTGATGCAAGACGGTGAGGTATTGAAAATATCGAAAAGGTCTGTATACGTATTGGCAGTTCGGTGAAAACGCACTAGCGGTGAATGATAGGAATAGTTAGTGCTATGATTGTCACTGTGGAAAAGGTGGTGGAGTCGAGTTGATTTAACAGGCACACGAATATTTATAACACTTAACATTTGAGGGCAGTCTAAAAAAAATATATGTTATAAAAAAAATATATGTTATAAAAAAAATATATGTTATAAAAAAAATATATGTTATTAAAAAAATATATGTTATGAAAATAAAACAAAAATCATGATGCAAACCAGAACCCCTCACCGCAGAATAAAAGACAAAGTGAAATTCAAAGACAATTATAATTTCGAAGTGGTCGAAGAGTTTACCTACCTGGGCTCCATCATAACGCAGGACAATGAAGACCCAGTAGAAGTAAGAAAGCGCATTACAGCCGCTAACAAAACTTACTTCGCGTTGCTGCCAGTGTTCAAATCCCGAAACGTCCATAGGAAAACCAAAATAACCTTATATAAAACAATTATCAGAACGGTCTTGGCCTATGGATGTGAGGCGGGAACACTGACAGCAAAGTCAGCGGAACGGCTGGACATCTTCGAAAGAAAGGTACTTCGAAGAATCTTAGGAGCGGTGCGAGAGGGAGAGGCATGGAGAATCCGCCACAATAATGAGCTCTATGATATTTACCAAGCTCCCAGACTCTCCACCCATTTAAGACTCCAAAGATTAAGATGGGCCGGACATGTGCACCGAATGCCAAGCACACGAGTACCGAAGAAGGTTCTGACAGGACACCCGGGAGGTAAACGAAAGGCGGGCAGACCTAGACTGAGATGGGAGGATGATGTCAGGAAGGATGCAAGAGGATTACTCCAGGTTGCAGATTGGAAGAAGACGGCCGAGGACAGAGGGCGGTGGAGGCTTATTTTGAAGGAGGCCAAGGCTCGAATTGGGCTGTAGCGCCATTGAAGAAGAGAAAAAAATATATGTTATTAAAAAAAACGGTAAAGATTCCTACTTGCATCTAGTATAACTTTTTTATCTGAAATTAACACCATCTTTTTAGGGTGAATTGACTGATTTAAAAAAAAAAACACAAGAGTCCCAACCGTCTCGAGCCAGTGAGTGCCAATGGCATCCCCAATTTTGGTATGATGTGATGCTGAAGGTAGTGGTGAGGGGAAGGAGATGTGGAAAACGTATCTTACTGGCTATTCAGATCTAGTCACCAAACACGGCTAGGTTGGGTTAGGTTAGGTTAGGTCAGGTTAGGTTAGGTTAGGTTAGGTTGTACGGCCGTATATCCTCTTTGCACACTTACTTGAAGAAAAAATCTTCTATTCGATCAGGCAGGATGAATTGTCGCCGGACGAATTGTCGGCAGGATGAACTCTCGGCAGGATGAACTGTCGGCAGGATGAACTGTCGGCAGGATGAACTGTCGCAGGATGAACTGTCGCCGGATGAATTGTCGCAGGATGAACTGTCATGGAACCACAGTTTTGTATGTAATTACAGGCCGAAATTGGACCTACAATTGGAACAAGCAACATGCCCACAAGTCACTTCTTGTGTTATTCTTTATTCTGTGGTGTATTTCTTCCCAAAGCAACAAAATAAATGACATTCTTTCCGAGATATGAACTAATAAATAAATTTTACTTGCAGATTGTTTCTGTAATGTTCCCAAGAGTATAATTTGTCCCATATCTTACAGCCAAAGCCTCAATACCCTTTTGACCTATGGCAACCGAAACTCGACAGAAAAAAATCGCAAAGTACTTATGAGGGCATTACCAGAGAAAGCCGGAAATACGTCATTTTCAAAAAAGTTTTTAGACGTATTGACTCTTTTCCACAAAAAATTATAAATGGATTTCGAAAGATTGTTCTTTTATCTAGCATAGTTATGTAATAAATTTTTAGAATTTTTTTTAATTTTTAGTATAATAAGGTTATTCTATAGGTCGTTGGCAGATTTGTTAAATTTTCAAAAAAGTTTTTGTATTATACCACACCCATTTCACATAATGTAATCATGCAGTAAAATAAATCAATACATTATCTAGCAAAGTTATGTATTAGAATTTTAATTTTAGTTTCAATAAAATCATTAAAAAATATGTACGTACATGTGTTTCATGACGAAAATTGGTCCATTTGTGTATTTATTTGCGCACTTACAAACTAATATATTTCAGATTTTTTTAACATTCTTATTAAATTTAGACATTATTGAAAAATGACAAATACTTATAATCAAAAAATAACTACAAAAAGTACACTATTTTAATAGTTTTATCATCACGCCTTTCAGCATTTTTGCATGAACGTATAAATTAAAGCTAATTTGGATTGAAATATATTCGATATTGAGTTATAATTTAAAAAAGCTGGTACGGAGAATAATCAATCTTTCTCATTGTAACCGCCCTGCACGATCGGAAAAACAACTTTCGACGAAATGTGGATTTTTGTCCGCTGGCTGGTTAAACGCTCTTATGCTCCGAAAATTATTACAAACGCGTTTGTTTCCGTCATTTTACAAGTTATAGTTGTGAAAAAAATCACAATGTTTCTTTAAATGATACTTAAGATGCCTTCCACAAGATTATTGCTCTAATTTAAATGAGTGGTATTTTATTAAACATTTTGGCAAATCTCGCATCGATTTCATCGCTTTAAATATTAGCGCGCTCCTCTAACATTCGTAATTACATATCCCTCCATCTTCTTCTTTTTGAACGGTGATTTGAAACTCGATGAAACGGAAGCGAGTGACACTAAAAAGAGACAAGCACATACCTCTATAATATTTAGTCTGTGAGAGAATGAGATAGCAATAAAATATTTATTTATGTCACGGGTACTCGGTTCCAATATAATACGATAAATCCACGGTTCCACGCAAGTCTTTTTTACTATAGTGGTATGAAGCGCTTGACGAACCTTAGCGGCCAGACATTTAGCGGACCAAGGGTCGAATCCTACGGACCAATCTTCAACTCCAAAATGAACAGACAAAAAAACACACAAGAAAGCAACATCTAGCGACTCCGAAGAAGAAAACACAAACTCTAATGAGATGACCAAATGTATACAGAAAAAGGTGCACACGACGATAAAAATATGAAAAAATCATCCTTCACATTGATAAAAAAGTGCTTCGTAATCTCTCCTCTCTTGTCTACTTTAGTTTCCTGAATTTTTCACTTCTACCGCGTGTGAATTGCACTTACTCTGTTTTTTTTTTCTTCTTGCGATACCGCAAGAAGAACTGCTGTATCAAAACATCTTGTGTAAAAATGGTTGTTTGTTAAAATTTTGTAAGCCAAACTCTTTGCTAATCTTAAGTTATACAAACAACTGTTGTAGAAAACTAACCGAGTCGATTTTCTTGGAATTTCTACAATAAATTATCGAAAAAGCTGAGTCATTTTCGGAATGAAAGCTCTGTTAATGTTGCTTCTGTAATCTTTCAAATTATCGGAAGAAAAGCTCTCGATTTTCCCACGTAAGAAGTTCAGTTTTAACATAATGGATAAATTATTAATTCGAATCGTGTTCCAAAGGCCTAGTGATTAATTTCGATATGTTTTTGATTTTGATAAAGCGTTCGGAAAATAATTTGATAAAATAAAAATGGGAAATTTATCGGCCTTTCTAGCAAAGTGAATATGCGTTGTACACGTAATCAATAATACGCGATCGGAAGGTTTTCGAACCATACCGATGGCGATGACGATCTATTTAATGTGAAATAATTAATATAATTATTTCTTCATCGACTCCGTAAAACGTAATATTCCAATATATTGAGTAGGAGATTAAGATATATTTAAATATGTTTGAAAAGGTCATGCAGGCAACTTTACTCTCTCTCTCTCTCTGGTTTCAATCCTGGGATTGGTTTGCAGCAATTTCATCTATTCGTTTCTTCCACTCTTCCCTGTCTTGTGCGGCTCTTTTGAAGTCTGCATATGATAAGCAGCGCACGTCCACCAGCAGGTCTTCCAGGTACTCTCGGCGTGGGCGTCCCCTAGCGTTTGTCCCCTCGGTCATACCCTCCATTATGGCATGCAAGAGGCCTTCTTGCCTTATTGCATGGCCGATCCATCTTGCGCGCCTTTCGGACAAGGTCCTGAGCAGGTGCCTTCCTCCTTCGATTCTTTGAAGAACCTCCTCATTTGTGATGTGGTCTCTCCAGGAAATTCCTAGTAGTCTTCTATAGGACCACATCTCAAAAGCCTCTAGTCTCCGTTTATCTCTTTCGGATAGGCACCATGTTTCGCAGCCGTACATCAAGATGCTCCATACATATTTACTATTTGTGACATATCTCAAAAGATAGTTGGTAAATTGTCTGTAAAGAGCCATTCGCATTTGGCAAGTATTTTAGTCGAGTGGAGAGTACAGTAGTAACTAAACGTGTCCAAACACTTTAATTTTAGTAGAGTGGGTGAGTCAGCTCTTTAGTAGATTTAGGCAACCCCTAGACGCTAAAATAACATTTTACAATATATTTTATTGTTCAATAAGATTGAAAGGCGCTTAGAATCCAAACGATCATCCAATCGATATTGCACAATTAAACCCTCAATTATATTGCACAATTAACGAACTGCTCAATGTTTTCGAGTTGATAAAATGAAAAATTGAAAAAATATTATACAATACTGACCCTACGATGCAACGGAAAGATATGGTGCAATAAAAATTAAACTCGCTCAAACTTTTGTTCAATCATTGAGAAATCTTCAATATTAACCCTAAACGGTCAATAATATTGCACAATTCGTAATATTGAGCAATGTAATTGATTGTCTAGTCTAGGGTCTAGGTGTAGGGTCTAGGGGTATCCATTTCGTTCTATTTTTCGGACGAATAAGGACCCCCTCCACGAGTCCCTGCGTACTGACACGCGCGAACTGGCCATTTTAGCAGACTTCATTTGTAAATGCGCGGAAATGTCGTGGTGATAGAGCGAAGATGTTACCCTAAATTTATTTATTTATGTTACTATTAATCTCTTTTCGTGTCCACAGTTTATTTATTTTCATCTTACTAATTTATTCTTGCCACTCTTCTAAAATAAACATTAAAATAAGCTAAATAAGCGTATTTACTTTGCTTTGTAGCAACCCGCCATCTGCTGTCATCTTGCAACGGGCGGCGGGCACAAATGTACTACTTGAAAGTAATGAATGGTTTTCGGCGAGTCAGGTAGCAACTTGACTTACTACTTGACAAATGTGTAAAAGTCTTAAGTGACTGCAGGATCGTTAAGCAGTTGAGTCACTCTGTTGATCGTCGTTGTTCGGCGATCAACTCTGTTGATAGGGTGGTTCTGTACGAGTATATATTGTTACGATGCACGAATAGACCCCTGCAAATTACTCACCTACGCCCCTGCAAATTACTCGGCTTCCTCTCCGCTAGCTTGCCGCGCGCCAACGGCGGTTGTAGTCAGCCGCCGCCCCGCATTCTGTCCCCGAGCTCGCCTCAAGCGCACGTGTACCGTGAACCGTTCTGCACTGTTCCAGAACATTCCACGAAGCCGCCATGGCGATTGTTATTTCGCCTAGTGACGGGCGGGAATGCCAAGCCCGGTTAA
This sequence comes from Limnephilus marmoratus, assembly GCA_917880885.1. Lineage (NCBI taxonomy): Eukaryota > Metazoa > Arthropoda > Insecta > Trichoptera > Limnephilidae > Limnephilus > Limnephilus marmoratus. Next base: position 26,723,579 of record OU862928.1, read on the forward strand.
ATTCCCTTTCACCACACCGATCTCCAAGCCGCCGGTTGCAGTGAGTACCATGAGCTATTAATCCCACTTTATTGCGTGTGTTCCTTGTAAATTCAACGCGACGATAAATGACCGCCCCCCAGAGAGATTTTAGGGCCAAATGCACCCGAATTAGATAGGATTGTTGATGCTACCCTGTTCTAACCTTGCCTGCATTATGTACCATTGTTGTTTATGAAAGAATTCTACCCAATACAACTGTTATTTACCGTAGCCACTTGTTTCACTATCTCCCCCCTGCCCGTAGGATTTGAGCTTATTTCAGGGATGCGACACAAACGCCTCAGAGATCCTACCACCCTGATGATGGTCTCCCCCGCTCTGCTAACCTTTCTGAGCTAGTCTGTCGGCAGAAGGTAGGCACCTCAGGTAGGTGTACTTAGCAATATATACATACTTTTAAAATATACTTTAATGTATAAAATTTTGAAATTTGCCCCCATTTTCAAAATAAAACCTAATATTCTTATTGCATCTACATAGTGATGTGCGATGTGCCGGATCGTTATAAATGTATATCCGCGGATACGGATCCGAATTATATCCGGATATTTGGTGTCAAGATCCGCGGATACAGATACGGATAGGGATCTTTATTTTCTTATTCAATCGGTGTGCGAGACCTTGAATCGTTTAATTGATACGGATATCCGGAAAATCACTAATTGCATAGTTTATTATTTCATCGATGTGTAAATTGAACTGCAGACTTTCGCGGAATATAACACCAAGGTTTTGTTTTATATTTTGTAGTTAGTCAAGGTTACGAGACAATTACCTTTGAAATCTCAAAAAAAGAAAACGACACTGAATTCGCAATTTGGTGACTTTGTTACACTTCGTACAACACTCCAATCTAAGCGTAGCAAATTCTTGTCATCTTTCTTATTTAATCGTTTTGTGTTTCCCCTGACAATTAAGTTTCATCGCTTTAAAATAGGTTAACTCACAATAAAGCACACTGTTGGAAGAACAAACAGTGGATTTTCCTGTTTCGTGGAATAACCCAGCGAGGTGTTTTTCTGACGCGACTGAGTCGTGTAATTTCCGCTCCGGGAATATTGTTTGCCCAACTCCTTTGTTTGTCTTGAACCCTGGGAACTCTGTCGTCCCATTCAAATAAATTCGCCTTCTTGTTCAAATGTTATAGCGTTTTTCTGCAACACGCTTTAAAACAAAATATGTATATTATAAAACAAACTTTACGCCCTTAAACATTAATTAAAAAAACAAGGCAGACAAAGAATACAAGTTGCGAATGACCTGACATTATCTTTAAAATTTGGCAGGCTAGTATGGGTGCTACGTGCTACCAAAGAGATTGTCAGCAGGTCTATTTCACAACATTAAATATATTAAATAAACTTAAACACTACTTATAACGAGAAATGACAATATAGAAAATAGATAGGTATAGAACAGTGATCCGTACGGAGCCCCAGGGGTCCCCAGGATCATTCTGTCCCAAGATCATTATTGTTCAAAAAATTTGAACGATTAATCAAATATTCAAAGTTAATTTACACGTTTTATGAAAGTTCAATTCAAGTTCTGTGATTATTCCAGTTTTATGAAGCAACTGTCCTATAATAACAGAACTTAACACAGAACGTAAAAATTAACTTCAAATATTGGATGAAATGTTAAAATTTTTGGAAACAACCCATCGTCGGCATTTTTTGAAACCGATTCTACAATGTTTTCATATTTTTAGTAATTAGATTCACAAATCTTACAATTATAATATCCCAAGATTTGTCACGGGTCTGCGCTAGGATTATAAGGCTTTAGACCACACGACTGAAGTAAAACTTCACTAACTTATAAAAGAACATATGACATTGATATTGACCTTGACATTGACCTTGACATTGACATTAACATTGACATTGACATTAACATTGACATTGACATTGACATTGACATTGACATTGACATTGACATTGACATTGACATTGAGGTGACATATGACATTGGGGTGACATTTGACCATGGGGTGACCTATGACCCTGGGGTGACCTACGAACGTGGGGTGACCTACGACCTTGGGGTGACCTACGACCTTAGGGTGACTTATGACCTTGGGGTGACCATCCTTATCCTTATCCTTATTACTCCCCTGGTGAAGAGTGCGTGAAGGCCCAACCCTTCGCCTCGCCATCGATCACCGTTCGCATTGATTACCGTTCGCATCAAACTTTTCGTAACATCACATTTTTCGTAATATCACACTTTTCGTAACACATCACCACTTTTCGTAACAAATCACAACTTTTCGTAACGCATTCACCAGCTTACCCCCCAAGTGGAACGTGCGTAAACCAATTTTACTTAAAAAACGTGCATTCTAACGTCCTTTATTTTTTTGTGAGAAACGTGTCTGGCTTTCATTTTTTCTTTATTCATTTGCAACATTAATTTGTATTCTCTTTAATTCCTCCGCTGGATTTTACGTCTTTCATTTCGTTTTCTTTCTTTTGTCCCTGCATTAATTAATACATCAAAAAGTGTCTTGCCACGCTCTACCTTATTAAACGACGGGTAAAGCTACCGTTACAGGCAAATTAGAAAGAAACATGGATAAATGTCGATTGTCAAAGAAATTTCTTTGAAAATTAAGACAATTCGACTTAACCCAAAAAAAAGACAGAATGTCGGAATATACTTTAATTTTTTTTCCTCCTACTACCACAGTAAGCGAAAAAGTTCCTTGTGTCGTGAAGGAGGACTTAGCCAGCCAAGGAATCGAACACGCGACGCCCAGGTGGAACCCAAACGCGATGTTATTAAGAGCGTTTAACCAGCCAGCGGACGAAAATCCACATTTCGTCGAAAGTTGTTCTTCCGATCGTGCAGGGCGGTTACAATGAGAAAGATTAATTATTCTTCGTACCAGCTTTTTTAAATTATAACTCAATATCGAATTTATTTCAATCCAAATTAGCTTTAATTTATACCTTCATCCAAAAATGCTGAAAGGCGTGATGATAAAACTGTTAAAATAGTGTACTTTTTGTAGTTATTTTTTGATTATAAGTATTTATCAATTTTCAATAATGTCTAAATTTAATAAGAATGTTAAAAAAATCTGAAATATATTAGTTTGTAAGTGCGCAAATAAATACACAAATGGACCAATTTTCGTCAAGAAACACATGTACGTACATATTTTTTAATGATTTTATTGAAACTAAAATAAAAATTCTAATACATAACTCTGCTAGATAATGTATTGATTTATTTTACTGCATGATTACATTATTTGAAATGGGTGTGGTATAATACAAAAACTTTTTTGAAAATTGAACAAATCTGCCAACGACCTATGGAATAACCTTATTATACTAAAAATTTTAAAAAAATCTCAAAATTTATTACATAACTTCACTAGATAAAAGAACAATCTTTCGAAATCCATTTATAATTTTTTGTGGAAAAGAGTCAATACGTCTAAAAACTTTTTTGAAAATGACGTATTTCCGGCTTTCTCTGGTAATGCCCTCTTAAGAGGAATATAAACGCTAGAAATATTTCGAATCTCATGCCTGCAAAATTTTAAAATCGAGCGTCTTTTTGCACGAGGCTAGTAAGCGAAAAAGTGGTTTTTATTTATTTTGTGCATAATTTTATAAGAACGAAAAAAAGTTAGAACATAGATAAAGTCAAAAATAGTCTTAGCCGTAAAGGGGTATTTTTTAAAAATTGTTACTTACCTTCATAGTTAAGTCATGAGAAAACATTTTTTTTTAGTGGTTTGCGCTTATATTTTTTGTTACCTAAATAATAATTTTATTGTAATTCCAATACATAGATAAAGTAGTTAAAGCTTCAATTTATCCGTAGCATATTTTTTGATGTTCATACTGTAAGCCGATTCGTCGTAAAGATTAATCAAAATAGTATCTACATAGGATTTCACGTATATATTCATCTTATCTGTACGTCTTTGTATTTATTAACTGTATGTAAGAGCATAGAAATGAATAAATAAATAAAAAAAAAGCTTTATGAAACCAAAGTTTTCGACCGCAATTTGAGAAAATAAACAAACTTTTTGAAATTTTTATTAATTGTTTTTACAACATGGCTTCAAGATTATTTTAAAGCTGACTAAGGCTCGATGACACACGGCGAGTTACAAGCTACTATCTACTAAGTTTTAAAAGCGGGTAAATCGGCGAGTGAGATTGTCATGATGACACACAAAACTGTCCACTCGCTCAGATGCGTAGGAAACTGATGCCGCTGCTAGCGCCAGTAACAAGAATAACGACGCCTGCGTGAACTAATTCTTCAGATGTTTGACAGTCGAAATCAGTTGTTTATCGGAAGCCATGTTGGAAACATAAATAAACCAATCACGAGCAAGCGTGTAGGCGAGTAAAGTTGACGACCTTTCAACTTTTTTTCGTAGATTGTCAACAATCTGCTAGTCGCTGCTAGTTAGCAAGTAACACGATGACACTGAGCGAGTTTACTAACAGATAGTGAATTTCCCAGATAGTAGCTTGTAAACTCGCCGTTTGTCATCGAGGCTTTAGTGGATTTTGCTTGTATTTTAACGGTCCAAATCAATGTATTATTGACATTTGTATTTGACTTAATATGTTTTGTTTGATTAATGTATTTTGCTTGACAATAATATCGGATTTATGACTTATGGTGAATTTAAAAGCACAATTAAATTGAAAACTATTAATTATACGACTTAATGGAGTATGCCAGTCGAAAGAGGACAATTTTTTTTACTTAATACTTCATACTTAAGTCATTTCATGAAAAAAACGTCTAATGGACTTTGCCAATAGACCGACGATGTACGAGTATTTGGTATATATATAACTAGCTGGTCCCGGCATGCGTTGCTCTGCCATTTAATAAAGAAATTGTTTCTCCGTGAGTGTCCTTTCCCATTCGTGCCGTTCCCCTTCCGCCTCCCCTTCTTCTCCTGCGTCCTCTTCCCCTCTCGCGTTCCCACTCCGTCACCTCCACCTTCCCTCTCCCCACTCCACTCCCCCCTTCCTTCCCCCGTCCCGCTAACCACCCTTTCGAGTTCCCCTCCCCCCTCACACGTCCCCTTCTCCTCCCGCAATCCCCTTCCACCTTCCCCGCCTTCCTTCTTTCCTTTCCCGCTCCCTCGTCCCACCAACCCTCCTCCCGCGTTCCATGTATTCAATCCCAGTACATTCAGTTTTTAAACAGTCCGCGTGCCACCTTTCACAATTTTTATTCAAATTTCCATTTTTCATGTAGGTATATTAAATTTGGTACCTAACATAGGTACCTATTTAAAATATCTAAAATTCTTGATTCCATTCAAACTATTAGGGGAGTACCTACTTTGTTTAAATTTATCAACTTGATTTTCAAAAGTAGAATCCTGATTTAACAATTTTATTGTTTTGCAAAATGTCATTCTCCAACACGCGAACTGTCAAACCTGCGGATTTTCTGAAATTATTCAATTTTCTGCCCAATTTTCTTAATTTTTCTCTCCGTAAGAACCATCCTCGTACTTCAAGGAATATTCTAAAAAAAGAATTAGCGAAATCGGTTCAGCTGATCTCGAGATTTGCGCTTACCAACACATTTAGCGAATTATTTTTATATTATAGATTACGTACGCAATATAATTACGGTTCAGTACGCATTATATAAAATATATGCGCCATTTCCAGCTCCTCCATAATAGATATTATCTCCCTTGAAAGTAATAGGAATAAAAATAACACATTAGATAAAACGTCTTCCGTTCCTATTAATTTGATGATAAAATTTTGTTATGATAAGTACTACGAGTACATTTCGTGGTATTTTTGAATAATTTTACGCGTTGAATCTCGGGATCAATGCGTTAAAATGTCGCGTTTTCGGTATACTCGTAAGCTTTAGAGTAATTATAAGGAATGGTTCTTGGGTAGGTAATGCGCGGTTTTCATTCGGTTTTCGTGACAAAATATCGTTCGGCAAAATAACCCACGGACAATACATCCCCCGACAAAATGTTTACTAGAACTTAACCTAACCTAACCCAAAAAATGGTACAAAAATAATACAGACATCATGCGAAGACAATAAATCATCATCAAAAGTAGTAAAATGGGACAAAAACAGCAGATAACAATAATTTATTGTCTTTACAGGATGTCTGTATTATTTTTGTACCATTTTTGTTAGGTTAGGTTAGGTTTGTTTACTAGAACTTAACCTAACCTAACCCAAAAATGGGACAAAAATAATACAGTCATCATGCAAAGACAATAAATTATTCTTAAAAAATAGTAAATGGGACAAAAACAACAGATAACAATAATTTATTATCTTTACAGGATCTCTGTATTATTTTTGTCCCATTTTTGTTAGGTTAGGTTAGGTTAGGTTAGGTTTTAGTAGATATTTTGTTGAGGGATGTTTTGACCGTAGGATATTTTTTGGGGATTTTTTGTCGTGGGATGAAAAGTCTCGCATCCGTTTCTTGTGTTTACTTATGTCCAATTTTTTTGTTAGGTTAGGTTTGGTCATGTTAGGTTAGGTTTGGTCATGTTAGGTTAGGTTTGGTCAGTTTTAGTAATATTTTGTTGGGGGATATTTTGTTGGGAGATATTTTGTTGGATGATATTTTGTCGGGGATATTTTGTCGCGGGATGAGAAGTCGCGGAACCGTTTCTTGTGTTCATGCCTACTGGAATGCCATCAGTGATTATTCTTACGGGTACGCGTTTACTTATAGCCCATTCACATGATTCATTTATCGTTCATTTCGTGATTTCATTCCGCCTCTTTCCCTCGAAATGAACCGTGTGAACACGAAAGTGAATAGAGACAGTGCCGAGTGAAGCATTCCAACAATGTTGGAATGCTTCCTTCGGCACTGTTCACTCGCAACCGGAATTTAACATCACGTGACGCGAATGATGTGTGTGAACACTCAAGTGAACAGTCTTTCACTCGCAAATCAGTCGGCCGAAATGTTCTGGCGTGAGGACGAGTAGCCGGAGCGGCTTAAACGTCAAAATGCTCCTTTTAGTTCGCTTTTCGAAATAACTCCTACACGTCTCATAGAAATCGTTGTTTCTCCCTTACTATCATAGTGAAAAATAGGATCTAAACGGTATTGGCAAGAGAAAATAATGTTCTATATATTCAATATAACAATTAACCACAAAAGAATACGAATGTTCACTTCTATGGAACCAAAGTTTCTGATCGAATTTGAAAAAAAATTTATGAAACATTGTGAATTTTTTATGAATTATTTTTATATGAAACGACAAAAAGGGAGGTGACAGAAACGTTTATAATTTATTTGTCTAACAAACTAAGTGTGTGTTTTAATATTTTTTGTTACCAGTAATTTTAGTTAGAATAATAGCAAGGAGAGCCATTTTTTTAACTTTTAAAAGTTTACATTAAAAATTATTCTATTTAAAAAATTACGTGGTTATTTCTAATAATAAATTTTGGAAGCATATTTCATCACCTTTCCAAAACAGTTTTTAGTTTTTGGATACGTTAATAAATATTCCATTAATATGGATTTTATTGCAAGCCGAGGCCTATTTTGGAATAAAAAAATTTTCATGGTGCAAAAATACTGGTAGATATCAGTTTTCAGGTTATTATTTAACCGTATGTTCATTTTATGGTGCTGAAATGTATTTACTAATTACAAGAATCGCCCATATCTCGTAATTTAGTTCGACGTTATCGGAAATGTCAATTGAAATCGTAAATATTCCCGAACTTAGCCGTCAGCGCCGGACGAATTCCAATGCGCGCCGCGACTACGCTCGACGACTTCGTAGCGAGAATGTCGAGTGAACTCTTCCTTCGAAGGAACCGTGTGAACACGCGGTGAAACGAGAATGGAACATTTCATCGAGTAAACCTTCATCCGAGTGAATCATGTGACTTCAGCATTACTTGCTTTACCATACTGAATAGAGGGGAATTGTAAAACGGGTGATCCGCAAGATCAAACGTTTAATGGCAGGTAATCTGGAAAGCTCGAAGCAATGTTTATATGGTTGGGTAGCACTTGACAGTTATATGATACGGTTTAAAAGATATATGTATATATATTTTTTTTGAATACCTCACAAGAGTCCCAACTGCTCCAGTCTGAAGCCAGTAGCCTATGGCATCCGCAATTGGGGTACGTTGTGAGGCTGAAGGTAGTGGGGAGGGCAAGGAGATAGAGAGGAGAAAGGTGAGGAAGTACCTGGCTATTCAGATCTGGTCACCAAACACGGCTGATGCCATTTCAAGCAACGTTTCAATTCTTAATGGTGGTCTTACACCAGGGCGATACTGAGAGTATCTTCCACTCTGGAACGTGCTGCAAAAATACTATATATTGTTTTTAATGAATTTATTGGGAAATAACACAAATTAATCAAATAAAATTTATTTGCCATGCCGCATAGTGGGCTGAAAATCGCCTTTCATAGACATCAATTTGGGAGGCGGGAATGGGTACCGCCGCCCCGGGAACCTTTATTGGATAACCAACACCTCTGCCACAGGTCACCCCAAGTGGTTCGCTACGTTTGGTGATTTAGCAGGGGTGCCCGTGTCCATGGGGTGAGGTTTGTCTTGGTCTTGGAGGCGGATGACCTGTACGGCGGACACACTGAACCCTATATTCCTACCCACCCCTTAAACCCTTTTCCTTCCCAGAACTCTCCTCTCCTTCCTTTCCTTTAAAAAAAACCCTCCACACAGCATCCCTAAAGATGACATAGGCCCTGAAGGAAATTATTTTCCTCTGGGCCTCCTGTGTGGAGCTCATGTAAAAAAAAAAAAAAAAAAAGACTTGAATTTTCAAGGGTCTTTTTTTGCTAGAAAGGGATTCTGCTGATTATTACTATGCAATAAAATTTCGTATGAAGCAATTGCATGTAAAGTGCATCAACTTCGGGAGGTGATTCTACATGATATTATAAGTAAAAAGGAAAAATAACTTTTTTCTAAATTCCAACTTTTAGGGGTTTTTTAGTGGTAAAAATATAAAAACAGACCGGCCTGTGCCGCCAGCTTTATTATTTTCCGCTGTTACGATACGGGCCTGTCACAACCTTGCAATGTTGCCACAATCGTGCTCGGCAGGCGCTCAGCAAGTAAGATCGTACCTCACACTAAGGAATTTTAGTAGGTACATCTTTTTATACGGGAAAAAAATGTTGGAATTTCGGAAAAAGTTGTTAATCTTTTTTACTCCAACCATCATGTAGAATCACCTCCCGAAGTTAACGCACTTTACCCCCGGATAATATAGATTTGTATAATATAGATTTTGGTTTGAGAGGTTTTATTAACCTATATCCCCCTAACGCATATACTCATGGGAGATCCAACACACTTTTTATGCTCCGAAAGCTAGAATTCTTCCTTTCAGAATGCCCCATTAAACAGAGCTATTCAACTGCTTAACGATTCTGCATTGAGCATTGGCATCTTCAATGTTACCTATAGAGAGTTCAGTAACTATCTTTTGACATACGTCTCAACATAGTGAAACTGCCCCCATGGCCTTTTTTTGAGTTGATTGAATTCCATCAAATGGTTCGCGAATACTGAAAAGGCATTATTATTTAAACATCGTAGATGTTCTTTTACTTTAATGTTTACGTAAAATCACTTGACGAAAATTTAACAATATCACACCCTCTATTCTCATAGTAATTCCTAAGTACGTATACTGTTGTCATTGCGTGAAAAGGAATTCCCCGTAAGGGTGATGAAAGATGAGTGTGTTTACCAACCCTACACCACCCCTTAGCAGCTACCTAGTGGCTGGTCCTCCACTATCACCCCCAAACCATCCCATACCACCCCCACCATCGTGGGCTCGGAGGGGTCTACTAATATCTACAGGAATTCCAAAAACTGAACAAATCGGACTAACATCTATGAGAACCAAAGTGAGGACGAATATCTTCAGCTCAAACTGCTGACTAATATCTATGAGAACCAAAGTGTGGACAAATATCTACACTCTACAGCACTGGCAGAGGTTGGATTTGCAATTATGTGTAGCATATTGGAATAACGTAATATTGCGTATGCAGTTTAAAAAACTAAATTTATGTATGTATGTATGTAAAAATCCCTAATATAGGACCATTGGATACATTTAGCTGAATATTAAGGACTTGGGTTTTTGTTTTAACAGCTTTCTTTATTTCGAGTGCTTTTAAATTATTCAGTCTGTTACCATGATCATTTCTATGTCAGTTAGGTTAGGTTAGGTTGTGGTGCCGTGTATTTCGAAATAAATAAATATCTTTGCATTATGACCTCCATGTTTGTTCAATAAATTACTGTCCTCGTAAACAGCAAAATACGTAATATTATGCAAAAACTTCAAGTACGTACTTTAAACGCTTAAGCGTTTACGTAATTAGTAATTACGTAATTGAAGTAATTTATGCTTTTCCGTACAACCTCTTGCTCAGCTGCCCTCTGTAGATAACAGTCCAACCTACGCTCTGTAGATATTAGTTCAACCTACGCTCTGTAGATATTAGTCAACACTGGGACTGTCATAGATTTTCGTCCGATCTTAGCTCTGTAGATATTCGTCCGACATACAGGCTGTAGATATTAGTATCTGGAGTCCCTCCAAACCACCCCACACCACCCCCACGCTATACCACCCCCATATCGTCTCTGCGGACCCCTGTGCTGTGTACAGCCTTCTATAGAGCCTTCTCAGTTTAATATCCACCCTTTCTTTGACAAACGGTAGATTCTCCCGAGTCAACCTTTTCATAATAAATTCTAACGCCTTTGATTTACGAATAAAAAGCCCTGAAGTTCAATAAGTCATTCCGTTGATATGGGCTAATATAGATTGGTCGGTGCGGTGTTAAATATCACCTCAGGGCCGGACCTGTGTACTGTGTAGGTAGGCCATAGACACCAGAATTCAATAGACCAGAACATACAGATGAGGGGTAAAACCAAACTACGGGGGGCGAAGAGAGGAAAAATGACTGTGATTCGTTAAAAAATCAATCTGACAGTATATAGGCATCTCGCATTATAATATCACCATTTAGTTCTTAAAAGCAAAATCTGCTTTGAATGAATAGACCTTTTTACATGGGAGCCCGAATTGCTTGCCACGTTAATAACATATTTACTAAGGCCAAATGCTCGCCCCGAAAAGATTCGCCCCAATTCACGTAGCAATATTTTGTTGCCGTGTTTAGTTAAGACACTTTACTTACCCCTGTAACCAGCGACGAGCACGCTGGATAACCGCCCACATTCGCTATGTCCATATAATATGTGGGTAAAATGTATAGCACAAGCTACCGTTTTTGGCGTGTTATTTCGAAAAATGTAATGATGTTACTACTTCAGCGCTGTTCAGGACAAGAATGATGACGTCACATATTTTAGATTCAAGCGAGGTTCTCTCCCATCCCCATGGAGCGAACTGGCTCCAAGGCGGAGCTCTAGCCGGCTCCATGGGGAGGGGGAAAAATACGTTTTTATCACTTAGGGCAGGTCCAGATATATTCATATGTCCGTGGTGTAGGCGCAATTGGAGCAGTCCGCTCCGGGCGCTGACTTGCTAAGGCGCCAAAGAGTTAAGGCGATCCTATAGCCCAGGAAAAAATCAAAATCGGAATTCACGCCCTTTATGGGAGGAGTTTAAAAGTACATGAGAAAAATCTTTTGGAAAGGTTGGAAAAGGTATTTGAGAATTTTCCTTTATTGGTTGATTTCGGAAAGGCCTATAAAAATATTAATTTCTTTTTTACGCTTTGTTTATTGTAATGAAACGGAAATTTAAAATTGATTTCACGAAACTAAGCGACGCGGAGTCACACGTTTATTTCCCGCTCCGGCTGGGGCGTGACTGATACGAAATATAAGGGTCACTTCAAGAATCCAAATTCGTAGAGTGCAGGCCGTATTGATTGATGTCGAAAATAACAACGAGAAAATGCAATGCAATTATTTTATTTTTTGAATTTCGTGCGGAAATACAATTTTTTTGCGATTATTATAAAAGATACTAAATTTGCCATATTAACCAATAAAAAAATATCCGAAAAGGGGTTTATAAGTAGGAGAGTTTGCAATTGAAAGTGTTTTTTGGAGATTTAATACTTTATTTTTTTCTAGGCTTATTAAAAGACTTATTAAAAAAATTGCCGTTATTTTTAAGGGCCAAGACATGCTCTACACGCAGTATTTAATTGAAGCATCTATAATATTTCTAAGCGATCAAATTTTCAAAACAAAAACAAATGATTTTGTATGATTTTGCATTATTTAAGATGGCTTCATCTTAAGAGCGTTTAACCAGCCAGCGGACGAAAATCCACATTTCGTCGAAAGTTGTTCTTACGATCGTGCAGGGCGGTTACAATGAGAAAGATTAATTATTCTCCGTACCAGCTTTTTAAAATTATAACTCAATATCGAATTTATTTCAATTCAAATTAGCTTTAATTTATACCTTCATCCAAAAATGCTGAAAGGCGTGATGATAAAACTATTAAAATAATGTACTTTTTGTAATTATTTTTTGATTATAAGTATTTATCATTTTTCAATAATGTCTAAATTTAATAAGAATGTTAAAAAAATCTGAAATATGTTAGTTTGTAAGTGCGCAAATAAATACACAAACCGACCAATTTTCGCCAAGAAACACATGTACGTACATATTTTTTAATGATTTTATTGAAACTAAAATTAAAATTCTAAAGCATAAGTTTGCTAGATAATGTATTGATTTATTTTACTGCATGATTTTATTATTTGAAATGGGTGTGGTATAATACAAAAACTTTTTTGAAAATTGTACAAATCTGCCAACGACCTATGGAATAACCTTATTATACTAAAAATTAAAAAAAAATCTAAAAATTTATTACATAACTTCACTAGATAAAAGAACAATCTTTCGAAATCCATTTATAATTTTTTGTGGAAAAGAGTCAATACGTCTAAAACCTTTTTTGAAAATGATGTATTTCCGGTTTTCTCTGGTAATGCCCTCTTAAGGTGCAGATAATATCTACTTTGTATCGCCAAATAGACTACTGCCACCTCCGCAAAAAGAATCGCTCGTCCACCACATTTAGTTGGAAAGTAACCATTGCCCGGTCAGAGCGTGACGGTTCGACGAATCCTAAACGTAATAACAAATTTCTTTTTGTTATGCTCAAGCAAAACGACACGAAAAGCTTCAACTAATCCAAAGCATATTTCTATAAATATGTAATGTTAATCAATTCTTCGTAAAGATGAATCGAAAATAGTCTTATACTTAACCTTGTACAGTACAGCCCCACTGGCTTTTGACAGAAGGCCATCGTAATTTTTGTTATTGTAAAATTAAAACAAATTTTAGAATAAGTATTCTAAAACATTCATTTCTTTATGATATTGTAAATAGGCCACTTGCATGGACGTTATATGTTTTTGGGGTGTTGTGCCGTGTTGCGCTACCTCCTTCTTTAGCCAACGTTTCGGACATCGTTGCAGTGTCCATCATCAGGGCAGATCCGGCAGATCCGTTAGATGTGTGAAAAAATCTTAAAACTTATTCCACTTGCATGGATTTCATAACGACTTGGAAAAAATCGTGTGGATAGATCTTTTTACTAAGATTACGAAAATGTTAGTAAAATGTTGTAGAAATGTACAGTTTTTTTTTATTTTTAAATAAATAAATCCATTATTTGGGCTCGTGACGTCACTACATGAAAATGTCCCGTCTCCGAAAATGTTCCTATTAATTTTGTAAAATTCCACCATGATTTATTTTTTTTATATGGCATCACTTTGATTTCAGGCGAATTTTTGAATTCGTTCACTAGATTTATTGTTTGTTCTCTGCGAACTTATCATTTGGTTTGAATTTTTGACAGATGTTGTGAAGAGAACCCCGTACATTTTAGTTGTCGGTACGTGTTTTAGAGGTATAATGGTTATGGTGCTGATTTTATCAAAATCAAATTTTATAATATTTTTATTATTATTATAATTTACAAGTACAAGTATATTACATTGGATTTATTAATATAGACGTTGTACATTATAATGATTTATGATCAATAAGATGGATCAAGGAAAAAAATATTTATGAAATGTAATATTTTTGGTATGCCTCGTTATTCTCCCGTGCCATTCGTGTGGAAAACGTTCTTTTTTTTTAAAATGATTTTTGGCTATGTAATTATTGTTTTTTCTCACCTATAAAATTATGTCCCGTCTTTCCGGTTTATAAAAAATGGTCTGATTTTTCGGATTAAAATTTTCAAAAAATCCCCAGGGTTTTAAAAATACGATTAAAAAAAAATAATAACACAGAATGTCTTAGAATATTTTCCTAAACCGGAAATTTTTTTTAAAAAATATGACGCAAGTGGCCTATTAAGCTTGTGTGAAAACGAACGTATCGATTTCACGATTAACGTTTTCAATATGGGAGGCGGGTATTGGTACCGCCGCCCCGGGAAGCATTTATTGGATAACCAACACCCCTGAAATAGGTCACCCCAAGTGGTTCGCTACGTTTGGTTACTTAGAAGAGGTGCCCGGGTTCATGTCTAGGCGTCTAGGTCTTGGTGGCTAATGAATTTGCCCACCCACTGCATGGTGGGTCGGATCGGGAGAGTTTGGTTGAGAGAGACCTAACCTGGACCTATTTCGACCCATTGTCTTGCACCGCAGTGGGAGGGATGAATTCATACGTCCGTCACTCCTAGACATATTGACCCTCAGATTCCTTACCACCCTCATACTTTTTCCTTTCCAGAACTACCTCTTCCTCCTTTCCCAAAAAAACCTCCCCACAGCATCCCTAAAGATGACATTTATTTATTTGCAAAAACAACATAAAACCAATACATTGCAAAAGCGGTAAGAAAGGATGCATAATAAATATATGACTTTTACATTATCAGACAAAATCCATCCAACAATAAATTCCAATATTACTATTCATAACTCTTGTAATAATTATACGGACAACTGCAATTCACCTAAATGCTCAAAAATCGCAAAAAAAGTAATATTAAATATTTAGGCATAATTATAGATCAACATGTTAAATGGACAGAACATATTGCACAAACCGTAAACAGAATTCGTAAACTTTATTACGTATTCCTCAAACTAAGAAATATTCTACATAAATCTATGCTACTACAGGTTTACTATGCATTAGCCCAATCAGTTCTACAATATGGAATAATAGGCTGGGGAGGAGCGTATAAAACCAACTTAACCCCACTTGAAATAGTACATAGAAGACTCATCAAAATTATTTTAAAGAAACAATTAGACTATTCAACCCCAAAAATTATTCGATGAATTCAAATAATTACCACTAAATAAAATTTATCAAAAAACTGCATTACTTCAAATCCACAAAGATAAACTAACAACAAAGTCATTTAACACCAGACCGAGAACCTTAGGACAAATAATAATCCCTTAACTTAACACAACAACAGCCCAACATCATTACACATACTCAGCCATAAAACCCTTTAACGAACTCCCTAAAGAAATACAATCCGAAAGGAATTATGAAATTTTTAAACAAAAACTTAAAAAAACATTTTACCATTAACTAGTTTTAGATATGTATTACGATGTGCCAACTTATATTTTCCACTGTGAACCAAAATGCCAACTAATATTTTTTCTATGTATAACAACTGTCAAGTATGTATAGTACTGTCAATCTGATAATGCTCCCTCCCTAAACACGAGAATTTCTCAATTAGGGAGGTATTGTTACCACCAATTTTATATATTATAATATTATATAAAATATATATTTACAGTTAAAGTAATATATTTAGTTAAAGCGTACATAAGTTCCATACCATTCAGAATTGAAACGTTGCTTGAAAATGGCTTTAGCCGTGTTTAGTGACCAGATCTGAATAGCCAGGTACTTCCCAACCTTCCTCTTCCCCACCTCCTTCCCCTCCCCACTACCTTCAGCGTCACAACATACCCCAATTGGGGATGCCATAGTCTCACTGGCTCCAGACGGGAGCAATTGAGATTCTTGTGCGGTATTCACTGTAAAAAAAAAAAAAATAAAAAATAAATATAAAATAAAAAAAATAAAAAATAAATAAATAAAAAAATAAAAAAATAAATAAGTGCTATTTCACGCTTAAAATCATTGTAAAAATGTGGCAACATTTCCTGGGAGGCAGTTAATTAAACTAGTGAGTCTTCCCAGGGGCATCACCATTGGTAAGTTAGTTCTGCATCTGGTGAGAATCAAAAGCCTGTGTTGGCGACCTCGCGTGAAATTATCCGGGGCATAGAATCCTATTTCAGCCAGAATATCTGGTACCGATATGAAACCATTTAGAAGCTTATAAGCCATCAGCAGTAATGCAACATCTCTTCTGGAATTAAGGTTGCAGATACCCAGCATTCCCGAGGATATATTTTTTTTAAATTTATTAATTTAATGAAAAGAAACATGGTTTAATTAATTTCTACGCCAATGAAGAGTACTAGCTCTTGAGCTTGGCATAGGAGTTATTTTACACTATTTCATTTTTATAACGTACATTTTACTTACAGTATACAATAAATCTAAACTACATATAAATATAATATATGAACTACTATTATTTCATTTTTATAACATACATTTTACTTATAGTATACAATAAATATTAACTATATATAAATATAATATATAAACTACTATTATTTCATTTTTGTAACATATATTTTGCTTAGTGTATACAATAAATATAAACTATGTTGTGATGTTAATTTTGATTTGACATGAATCGAAGTTACAACATTTTGATTGGTGATGTTATAGTTGTTAATATTTTTTTTTAAGATTAATTTGACTTTTTTCTTGAATGATACGAAATCTGTTATTTTTTTAATTTCTTCGGGAAGACCATTAAAATGTTTTATGCCTTTGTAAATATAATTATTGTGCATTTGTTGTGTTGAAAACAGAGGGATTTTTATGTTACATTTATGCCTTAATGATGAGTTGAGTTTAAATTTTTCAGTTACATTTTCTTTGAATATTTGTAGTATTGAATCTTTTTTATAAAGGTCTTCAATTTTTGGTACTTGGAAAATTTTGAATAATGATGCTGAAGGGAATGTTGGTGTTTTTTTTAATATTACTTTAATAATTAGTTTTTGTACCACTTTTACAGGACTTACAATTTTTTCATATGCACCTCCCCATCCAATGATTCCATATTGGATTAGTGATTGGACTAGTGCGTAATAGACTTTTTTTAGGTTGTTTAATTTGAGAATATTTCTTAATCTAATGAATATATAGATACATTTCCTAATACGCTTAACAAGTTCACATATGTGTCTGTTCCATTTCATATGTTGGTCTACAATTACACCGAGGTACTTTATTTCGGTTGCATGGTTTAATATGGTACATGAATTATTACAGACATCTTTGTTACATTTTTTGTTGTGTATAATTATATTAATATTGGGATAAGTTTTGGCTTTAGTTATTGAGAAAGGAATATAAACTGTTTTTTTCGCATTGATTGTAAGAAGGTTTGTATCGAACCAGGTTTTTAGGATTTGGATGTCATTAGTATATGCTGTTGGAAACAGCCATGCGTAAAAACCTAACTCTCTTATATAGAGGTTTACATTTATTTTGTTTTTTCTTGACCATTAGTACATAGACGATGTCCTCTGGCCCCCATATCTGGGACCCACTCTCGAGAATGTATGCACCAAGCTAAAGTAAAGCAGCCTTTTATAACTGTAAGGTTGGTCAATTTCTATGAATTGTGTATGACAAAACCCAACATTTTTGTGACTGATTTGCAGATCTTTTCAATGTGAGCATGAAATGTTAAACGAGCGTCATACACAATTCCTAGGTCCTTGCAAATCGCCATGTGTTTCAATGACGTGTCTTTCATTTTATAATTAAAAATATGGTTTTTTGTGACCTCGGAAAGCACATAACTGAACATTTTTGGAAGTTGAAATCGAGTTTATTATCGATAATCCAGTCAATAATTGCGTTTATATCTCTGGAGTGTTATATCCTGCGGGAAATGTTTTTCCCCAGGACCTCCTGCGTGGAGCTAATGTAAAAAAAATCTTTATCTGAAAAACATTTTCTCTGTAATTTCTACATCTTGTTTTTCTTTTTAACTCTATCAAGTAATACCGAATTACAGGGAGCTAAGAGATGATAATGAATATTTTATTACCGGATTTATCCTTTCAAGAAATAAGAAAAATTTTCGTGTTTTTCTTGGAAAACTGTTTATTTAAAATAGAGACTAAAATGTTTTGGAGATTTGTCTTCGTAGAAAAGTCGCAGATGAAGTTGCTTGTGGCTTAGATCTTATGCATAATATAATAAATACTGGCAGCGAAGATGACCAGTGAGACTCCCCGGGCAAAGTTGGAAACTCGATGCACGGGCTATCGATTATATGCAAATTATTTATGGATGTTTGTGGCTTGTGTATGTATGTTTGTGGATGTTTTTCTCTTCGTGAATATCCCAAACGTCCATAAATGCACGATAATAGATTTTTTAATTCATTAAAATTTCAATTAGGTTTCATCGTTTTTCCCCACTCTTCTACCAGCCTTTCGGATGTTCACATTGATGTTCGAAGTCCATAGAGACCACCTCTAAACCTAACAGGGCGTGAGTGAATGAGTAAATACGATACGAAGTGCACATGCTGGTTAATAAAATCTTCCTGTTTGAGAATGAGGAATTCCGATAGGAAACATTCAATCATTTAAACCATCAGGCCTCTGTCCTGTGAACATTATTTCTCAAAATATGGAGGCACTAGCGTGTAGCTCAGACTTTCCCCCGAAAAGCGAGCGGTAATCCGGCTTGGTAGCTGCTTCAGTGCAGTATTTGTGTCTGTTTGAGAAGTAGAATCGTGTAGATGTAGAACACGCGGTGTGCTCAATTATTCGCTTTCTCTCAACTAAGAGGGAGTCCGCCCTGTTGAAGTTCGTAGGTTCGCAATTTTGATTCCTGACGTCGGTACGTCTATCACTTTTCAAAAAAATCCAAATAAATGGAATAATTTGAAAAAACAAAATCATCGACCTAACTACCATTTTTGATGGAGTTGCGATTCTCTTATTACGCCGATGATCTTAAAATTTACAAAAGTATTACTAATCTCAATGACTGTTACGTATGACAATTAAATCTTGTGAGGCTACAGTAGTGGTGCACTCGAAATGAACTGTTCCTCAATTTTGAAAAATCCAATTATCTATCAACAAAATTTTCAAATTGAAGATCATTTTTAAGACTAATTTGGTCTTGAATTTGAGTAAATTAAAGACCAAATTAGACCTATTTTGACAGTGTAGTTAACTTTTGTTCCTCAAATAAACGAAATAACTAACATGAACATGAAATGCTTGAGGTTTATTTTGATGAAATATTTTAAATAAATGAATTCCTTTAAATTACTAATCACCGTAAAACATTTAATCGGGCGTGAAAAAGCTTTGCAGATTAAACGCTTGCTTTACAACAAACCATTCATATTTATATTTTTAATAATATCAGCTAAGTTTTTTATTTATTTATTTTGGTACAATGATTTACAATATATATTAATTTAATAATGTTTGTCTCGATGGGTAGCTTACCCGTGCTGAAGCCCCCATTTTCTAATACAAAATTCAATAAAATGAAATACATAATAAATTTTAATAAAATATATGAAAAAATAAAAATTGGCATAAATTATGAGTTTTGTGTAAATGTTGTGGGTTTTATAGTGACATTTTGTGTTATGTGTATATGTTTTATTTTTTTATGTTATAAAATTTGTGTTACATTGTTTTTTGTGTTCTTTAAGAGGGCATTACCAGAGAAAACCGGAAATACGTCATTTTCAAAAAAGTTTTTAGACGTATTGACTCTATTCCACAAAAAATTATAAATGGATTTCGAAAGATTGTTCTTTTATCTAGCATTCGTATGTAATAAATTTTGAGAAATTTTTTAAATTTTTAGTATAATAAGGTTATTCCATAGGTCGTTGGCAGATTTGTTCAATTTTCAAAAAAGTTTTTGTATTATACCACACCCATTTCAAATAATAAAATCATACAGTAAAATAAATCAATACATTATCTAGCAAACGTATGTTTTAGAATTTTAATTTTAGTTTCAATAAAATCATTAAAAAATATGTACGTACATGTGTTTCTTGGCGAAAATTGGTCCGTTTGTGTATTTATTTGCGCACTTACAAACTAATATATTTCAGATTTTTTTAACATTCTTATTAAATTTAGACATTATTGAAAAATGATAAATACTTATAATCAAAAAATAACTACAAAAAGTACATTATTTTAATAGTTTTATCATCACGCCTTTCAGCATTTTTGGATGAAGGTATAAATTAAAGCTAATTTGAATTGAAATAAATTCGATATCGAATTATAATTTTAAAAAGCTGGTACGGAGAATAATTAATCTTTCTCATTGTAACCGCCCTGCACGATCGTAAGAACAGCTTTCGACGAAATGTGGATTTTCGTCCGCTGGCTGGTTAAACTTCTGATTTTGTTCTGAATATATTTTTTTTATCAAGTGAAAGATTGTTGAATGCTTTTCTTGTATGGTATTTATGGTGTCATTGTCCAAAGCTTATGTTTGCCATCGTAGTTTTAATGTTTTCTTTGTACTTTTATCTAACTGGTGTGCTAGAGATAGTATGTGTTTATTAAAAAAAATCTTTGTTCAAAAAGAAGTTTACTACAAATCGCTATGTAACTACTTTCATAGTATTTCGTTTTACTTTTATTATACCTACACTTATCGAACTCCTTTGTATAACTCTAAATGATAATGAAACTACATACCTACTTGAATTCTACCGGCTTATATCTATCATATTCAGTTTATTATATACTAGCTGGTATCCGGCATGCGTTGCTATGCCATTTAATAATGAAATTGTTTCTCAAAAATTTTCTTGCGTGTCCTTTCCCATTCGTCCCGTTTCCCTTCCCCTCTCGCGTTCCCACCCCGCGCCACCACCTTTCCTCTCCCCATACCCCTCTCCCCCTTCCCCCGTACCGCGAACCCCCTTCCCGAGTTCCCCTCCCCCCTCCCTGTTTCCTCTCCCCCGAACCCCCTACCCGAGTTCCCCTCTCCCCTCCCACATTCCATACATTCGTTCCCGGCACATTCAGTTTTCAAACAGCTCGCGTGCCACCTATTGCAATTTTTAATACAAATTTCATAATGCCAGAACTCACCAGCAGTTTTATACAAACCTTGTCCTGACAATAAGGAACAAAAAAAAAAAGAATTATCTAATTTGGTGCAGTCGTTCGGAAATTATGCGCGTACATACATTTAGATAGATAGATAGATAGAAGATAGATAGATAGATGTCTTGTCATGTACAATTATTACTATACTCCTGAACAACTGATCTATAATAGCCTTTAATGCGTCAATAAATAACTAAATATTTTCTATTGGAATTCCTCATTCTCAAACAAATAATTTACGAACACGTGCACCCTTTTCTCACATTGCAGAGAGCATCCAACTAGGTATAATATAAAATATTTACTCCTTCACCGCCACCCTTTGTAGGTTTACCGGTAGTCTCTGAGGATCTCGAATATCCAGTGACAGAATAGCTCTAGGAATCTATTTGACGTCGCAAATATTTAATAAGTCCGACAAACGAGAGGAAGAAAGAATTCGAGAAAAATGTGATCTCAAATAGATTTAATAAAACATTTTGCACGTTTGCTTTAAGAGCGTTTAACCAGCCAGCGGACGAAAATCCACATTTCGTCGAAAGTTGTTCCTACGATCGTGCAGGGCGGTTACAATGAGAAAGATTAATTATTCTCCGTACCAGCTTTTTTAAATTATAACTCAATATAGAATTTATTTCAATCCACATTAGCTTTAATTTATACCTTCATCCAAAAATGCTGAAAGGCGTGATGATAAAACTATTAAAATAATGTACTTTTTGTAATTATTTTTTGATTATAAGTATTTATCATTTTTCAATAATGTCTAAATTTAATAAGAATGTTAAAAAAATCTGAAATATTTATTATAAAGTTTGTAAGTGCGCAAATAAATACACAAATGGATCAATTTTCGTCAAGAAACACATGTACGTACATATTTTTTAATGATTTTATTGAAACTAAAATTAAAATTCTAAAACATGCGTTTGCTAGATAATGTATTGATTTATTTTACTGCATGATGTTATTATTTGAAATGGGTGTGGTATAATACAAAATCTTTTTTGAAAACTTAATAAATCTCCCAACGACCTATGGAATAACCTTATTATACTAAAAATTAAAAAGTTTTCTCAAAATTTATTACATGCGAATGTTAAATAAAAGAACAATCTTTCGAAATCCATTTATAATTTTTTTGTGGAAAAGAGTCAATACATCTAAAATCTTTTTTTAAAATGACGTATTTCCGGTTTTCTCTGGTAATGCCCTCTTAAGGTAGAAATTAAATACACTGGAAAATGAACACCGAAAATTTGCAATGTTTTTTTTTTAATGTTGATATATATGGTCTTGTGTAGTGGAAATTGAGTATACTGAAAAATGAACACCGAAAATCTGCAATATTTTTGTATGTCTTGTATTGTGGAAATTGAGTACACTGGAAAGTGTACACCGAAAATCTGCAATGCTTTTGTATGTCTTGTATTATAGACATTGAACTAGGAAATTGACAGGAATTGAACGGAGGCGTCCACTAATATCTACAGGAATTCCAAAACTAATATCTATGAGAAGGAAAGTGTTGACGAATATCTACAGCTCAAACTGTTGACGAATATCTATGAGAACCAAAGTGTTGACGAATATCTATAGCATTGGCAGAGGTTGGATTTGCAATTATGTATAGCATATTGGAATAACGTAATATTGCAGTTTAAAAAACTTAATTTATGTAAGTATATATGTAAAAATCCCTAATATCGGACACCTTTCAAGCTTTTTCACCTTCTCAATTTGCTTCAAGTGGATTAAAACAGTTTTATCACTAACACCGCAGCCTGCAGCTAACTAATAATAATAATAATAATAATAAAATGTTTATTTGTTATAGAGAATACATCAGTACAAAGAAGCTTTGACTGTCCAACTAGGAAGGTCTCCCGTTCTAGGACAGTCAAATGACAAACATTTTTATAGGCGTAAATTTAATTTAGAAATGACCAATTTGGGACACAAATCAACAAATCATCGCCAAAAAACTTTATCTTATTTACTAAAGCTCAGGCAAAAATATTTAATTATTTATAATGTATGCATAATTTAAATATTTACTAATTTAGTTATTATTAATTATTTATAATTATGCACAAGTGTCCTTTACGTACATGTTTTTTTTTCAGTATAGAAAAAAGAAAGAAATGTAAAATTATAAGTTTACTTGTAAATAAACCAAAAGAAAAATAATACATATTACCAAAATAAAAATAATACATTCTACCAAAAGAAAAATAATACATAAGAAAAATAATACCTATTAATTATAAATAAACCAAAAGAAAAATAATACATATTAATACAAAGTTATTGAAAGCAGTGAAGAAGAAGCAAACAGAAAATACCTGTATATGGTGACCTTGTTAAAAAACGTACTGCTAAATTGTTTAATTAGTACAGCTTTATACTTCAGTAGAGGCATACAAAAAATATCAGAATCGTTAGCATAAAAGGTTTTCAAAAATGTTTAAAGTGTTTTCCAATCGTACTAAAGAACTTAATCAGCCATTACAATAAACTAAATCCGAAAGAAGCCTCGTAAGCAAAACATCTTACACTGCAAATGCAGACTCTCAATTAATTTTACAAAAGATTCTCAATTAATTTGTTCCAGCAAGAAAAGTGGCAGAACCATCAGATAAGCTACCATGTGACAGAGTTGAATGAGTAAATTTTTTGGTTTTTTGTTAAAATTAGTTTTGTTATTTTTGAATACAAGAAGAATAATATACAGGTAGACAGTAAGAAAAAAACAAAAGACATTAATTTGGAAAAAATAAAGGCGCTGTAATATATAACTCGGACGTGGTTTGCGATGGATCCGCTTCCACAATAGCCTTCAATTCTTCATTATAAACTTTGGTCTCCGGCCGTCCACGGGGCTTGTTCTGCAGGTCGAAATTTCCAGAACGAAAACGTTGGAACCAAAAACGCACTGTGTTTTCTTTTGCGGCACCGTCGCCATACACATCATTAATCCTTCGAGCCATTTCTGCAGCACTGGTGCCACGGTAGAACTCGTACTCGTAAATAACGCGATGTTTCAAGTTTTCCATTTTGTAAACTAAGTGACGCAAAGAAAAAAAAACAATTAATGAAAAACAAATGAATTATAATTTTCGAAACACAAATATATGAGCTGTATAAATTTGAATTTGGAATACTTAACCAAAGAGAAGATATTTGAGATCAAAGTTGCCAGTACGGCAAAACGCCAATTTCATATGTACCTAAGGACCTAATAAAAGTGGATAAATAAACTTTGCTTTAATATTCTAGCTGGGTTGTTATTCTGATAGGAATGAAGAAAAGATTTCCCAGGAATCACAGCCTCATTATGCGATAATTATTTTTAGTTAAAGAAATAAACTTAGGGGTTGTTTAATAAAAGTATTCCGGAAACTTCCGAGTTTTACAAACCTGCCCCCAATTAACGACCAGAGGCGTCAAACGCACACTCTTTTGACTACTTGGTTTAGGGGTGGTCAAATATTTAACTGAACGACCTCATTAAATACATAAATTATTGACATAATATAGACACACCAGGCCGTATGATTTATTCATTAGACTGGTGCCACACCCAGCTATCAAAGATAAAAGATCATCGCACGCCAAATAATGCTCTCCATACAATCTCATCAGACCTGTCACACCTAAGCGGTTTTTAGCTCTCTCTCTCTGGTTTCAATCCTGGGATTGGTTTGCAGCAATTTCATCTATTCGTTTCTTCCACTCTTCCCTGTCTTGTGCGGCTCTTTTGAAGTCTGCATATGATAAGCAGCGCACGTCCACCAGCAGGTCCTCCAGGTACTCTCGGCGTGGGCGTCCCCTAGCGTTTTTCCCCTCGGTCATACCCTCCATTATGGCATGCAAGAGGCCTTCTCGTCTTATTGCATGGCCGATCCATCTTGCGCGCCTTTCGGACAAGATCCTGAGCAGGTGCCTTCCTCCTTCGATTCTTTGGAGAACCTCCTCATTTGTGATGTGGTCTCTCCAGGAAATTCCTAGTAGTCTTCTATAGGACCACATCTCAAAAGCCTCTAGTCTCCGTTTATCTCTTTCGGATAGGCACCATGTTTCGCAGCCGTACATCAAGATACTCCATACATAGGTCTTGATGAGGAGTATTCTCAGTTTCAGGTCTATATTTTTATTTTTATTTTTATTTTTTTTAATGCCGGCAACCCGGGCGTTTATTGTAATAATAATCATATACACACAAGTTAGTAGCCCGCCTCACTAGACTAAGTCTGTTCCGAGGCGGGTACATATATATATATATATATATATATACATAAACTTAGACACATATACATTTACATATATGTACATACATAAACACAATTATGTTCATACACACATACACGCATATGCGCACATACTTGCGCACATACTTACACACAGGTATTCGCATAGGTGTACATAATCGAACTCATAGATACATATTAAAACATAAATACATATAATCAAATAAGAATTATTGGGAGTTGAAATACAGTTATCAAGGAATTAACAAATTTCCATAAAACCAAAAATTCATCAGATATACATCTAAATCTAGATCTATTAAATATCAACAAAATGAATACAAATAGTAATGCTATCGTCTAAATCTAGAACTATAAGATTTCAACAAAATAATATACATATGAGGTAATAATAATATAAGGATTCGTAAAACAAAAGCAGTATTAATAATTAAGATAAAAATTCTATAAGTAACCAACACACATAAGTAAATAAAGAGTGAGGATTAAAGACTAAGATGAGATTACTAATAACTTGGTGATGCTTGCCCTTTTTTTGTGTAGTAACCATGTATTGAAATGTTTGTATAACCAGTTTAGGTTGTTTTTTGTGGTACAGTAGGTGGTTTCTTTTAGGAAGGTGTTGAAAATGTGAGGTGCGAGGTAAGATTCGTGCTTTTGGGCAAAAGTTGATTTAGTTTTAGGCACTAGAAGTAGGTTACACGATTTAGCTCTTGTGTTTTTCGGGTGAGATATGTGGCATGGTGAGGAATTTACGCAGTTTATTTGTATGATCTTTTTAATGAACAGCTTCCTGATATCTAGTATGTTATTATTCGATTCTATTTTTTTATTCTATTAGCGGTAATATGTGGCACGCGAGCTGTTTGTGAATGTACTGGGACTGTATATATGAAACGCGGAAGAGAATGGGAGGGGGAACGCGGGAGGGGATGGGGGCGCGGGAGGGGAACGGGGACTCACGGGAAAGGACATGAGAGGAACAATTTATTTCTTTAAATATGCCATTGCAACGCAAGCCGGGAGCCAGCTAGTATAATATTATAGATAGAGAGGTACTTTATAGTATATAGCTTTTCTTAAATCACAAAATCAAAAAATGCCATTTTCAAAATGAAAATTAAATAAGCAAAAGTCCTAGAATTCATTGAACCGGATTTACAGATAGAGTCACAACCTAAATTAGTATTTTTATTAACGAAATGAACAGATAACCTGTCTTTACTATTTAGGCTTTCCGACAGCCTGGTATAGATAAAGCTGTATTATCTCTGGCTTTTTTGTTGATTGCGTTCGGACAGCTGTTTTTTTAATGCATTTTTATGTGATATCTCTGTCCGTTGTCATTGTGTTATTATCTTTATTAGCATTTTCAATTGCGAGATAAATTATTTCCTAATTGTGGCAATTAGGTAATATTAAATATTGCATGATGAAGGTTGTCGCAAGCAGTCGCACATATTTTTCTCTGCGAATCAATTTGTCAACTGTAATAGAAAATTATAAACTTTTCAAGTTGACACAACTATATGTGAATTGGTAAATGTTAGATAATTGTAATGACTGACTTACCCGAATAATTCTTCTAATATGGTTATGGTGAATCGATTTTATGTTCTTAAAGGACACAGCTGGCGGTATTCACTGCATAAGCACGTAACAGGTACGATATTAAATGCACCTAGAATCACTATGGTGATCAATTCGCAGGTTGCTTTTTTTATTTTTATTATTATTTTTTTTTTTTTTTTTTATTTAGTACAAGATTATACATGTATATACATAATTCATTAATTTTTTTGACTGCCCAACTAGGAGTATTCCCGTTTTAGAACAGTCAAATTATTATGGGTATAAACAAATGGAACATGATTTGTACAAAAAAGAAAGAAAATTGATCAAATAAAAAGAGAAAATAAAAAGAACAGAAATAATATAAAATATAATAAAAAAAGTTTAAAACCTAGTAACTGTTATTTGTTTAGCATAGTTATTAAAATAATATAAATTTTAAAAAGAAAAGGTAAATAGGTATATATATAGGTAACTAAGAGAAATTAAGAGGGTTAAAACATTTAGGTAACTTCTGTATGCATTGCATATTATAGTCCTACATACATGAGTTGTAGAAAAAAAAGAAAGAAAAGGAGAAGAGAAAGAATAAAATAAAAATGAAATAACCATAAATGCTTTAAACCATAGGTTCTCAACGTAGGCGATAATGCCTCCCTTGTGGGCATTTGAGACTTTCAGGGGGGCGCTAGAAGGCTCAGAGAAAACTGAGGGCGTTGAGGAAAACTAGGGGGCGTGGAGACGGCATAGTAAGGGTGTGGGCAGGTAAAAAAATACCATCTAAAAAGACAAAAAAAAACAAGGTTATCAAATACAAATAATCTTACGTGTATTATTATTAGCGATGGGAATGATCGAAACATTTATATAATCGAAATTTTTCCATCGAAACATCAAAAGAATCGAATGATTAATCGATTATTCGCTCGGAGTTCAGGAGCAATAGCTGCGGTCAAGGGCAGTATTTTTTCTCGCGGCGGGTGGGTGGGGGCGGGTACATCGGGATGGCTGCATAGATTTTTCATTGCTGGCAATGATTTCTTTACAAGGAACATTATTAATTTCTATAATTTTCAATAATACTTTACTATCTATAATCTATGGTCAGGCCCGACCTAACTGTTTCTAAAGATCCGTATTCTTATAGATGATGTAATTTTATAGATGATACAATTCTGATTTTGCGTCATTACATGGATAACCTCAAAATGACATTTAGATTGTAGGAAACTTATTATATATTAAAACGGTATTTATTGAGTAATGATATCTTTGTACAGAAGTGTCTAATTCTAGCGCTTATAACACTTTTTAGAAATAAACCATCAATATTTTTATACAGTCACAAATAATATTTTGAGGTACTAGAAAGTTAGTACTTGATGAAATTAGAAACATCGGTTGTTCATTTAGAATAAATCAAACATACACCAAACAAAAAGATAAATAACCTCAAAAGAACCCATTTACCTACTTATGAAAAATAATCACCATGTCAATTTTATACACATACTGGAAACGTAAATCATAACCTAAAAGTAATATTTCTCATTTACAGTTCACGTTTGAATACTACGATTGTCTCGGTTTAACATATCGATTAATTCTGACCAATCACAGCGTTTCTTTGACATCGATTCTATTTCCGAATGAATTTTGACGTTTGAATACTACGATCATATCGGTATAACATTTCGATTAATTCTGACCAATCACATCGATGCAAGAATCGATTGTTCAAGAATCGATTTATCTATGACAATGTATCGAAATGCATCGATGGTAAAAAAGATCGATACAACATCGATATTTGATCGATATTTCCCATCGCTAATTATTATTATTAAGTATTGACAATATATCATGAATACAAGAAAGAAGGAGGAAGCCACCCGGTACTCCGCCTCCTCCCCCCGTTATGGTAAATATATAGCTGTTTCAGACTCGCGACAGATCGACAGACGGTAAGTAAAAACAATTTGGAAAAAAAAAATTCTCAAAGTGGGCGGTTGGCAAAATAAGGTTCAGAACCTATGCTTTAAACAGAGTCGATATTAAACGCACTGATAGATATATCACTATAGCGATCATTGCACAGGTCGCCTTAACAAAATCTATATTAAATGCACTGAGAGATCACTATGATGATCAATTCTTCTTCTCCTTTCGTATGATGGTGGTCAAAGTGGAACATCTAAGTCTGTGAGCCAGTCTAGGGCCTCATTGTAGACATCATCAATCCCGCCGGAGAATGAATGGAGTTGGCATTCGTTGACTACATATTTGGTGGTCACAGCACCGCATTCACACATCACCGACTCTTTAAGGCCTCGATTTTTTATGACGATCAATGTAGAGGTTTCGTTAACAGAGTATATATTACTTGCACTGAGAGATCACTACGGTGATCATTGCACAGGTTTCTGTAATAGAGTCGATATTAAATGTATTGAGAGATCACTACGGTGATAATTGTACAGGTTGCTTTAACCGAGTCGAAACTAATTGCACTGAGAGATCACCATGGTGATCAAAGCGCAATGCGCAGGTTTCTTTAACAGAGTCGGTATTAAATGTACAAAGAGATGACTACGGCGATCAATGCATGTTACTTTAACAAAGTCGACATTAAATGAACTGAGAGATCACTTTCTCTTAGACATCTTAACAGACTGATTGTATCATAAATGTATCAAAGTATTTTAGCTAAACACTGTCAGATAGGGACAGGTATTTGGATAACCGGTTGTGTGCAGGAATGAGGGAACATATGATAGAGGGAGATGCATATATTTATTTATTTATTAACGGTATAAATATACCATAAATACATATTACATGTCACAAAATATTTGTTGTAGGTACTTAAGAAATAATTAAAAAAAAAGAGTTATAAATTAATTGTGGCATTTGATTAAGAAATGACACAAAGAGCTACAATTACATTCAATACTATAATATAAATAAAATTAATATTGATTGAAAATATATGACAGAATAGCCTTCTTGTACCTAGCTTCCGTGTAGTTAAATAGATCCGCCACATCTGCGTATCTATTACAAACTTCATGTAATCTAGGTAAAAGCGAGTGTTTCGTGTACTCAGTCCTGTTGTTGTTACAATGAAACAAGATTTTGGAGCGAGTTGCTCTAGTGGGTATATGAAAGTTAGTTGTTATAATATATAGTTGCGTCAACACCGCACAAGAGTCCCAAATTCTCCCATACTATCACATACCCATTTGTGGGCAAGTCGTGAGGCTGAAGAGATTGGGAGGGAAAGGAGATGATGGGAAGTAACTGTCTATTCAGATCTCACCAAACATGACTAAAGCCATTTCAAGTAAAATATCGATTCTGAATGATACAGGAAACAAAAATGTATTTCGATTTGAGGAAGGTGGAAAGTACCTGTCTTTTAAGAGCGTTTAACCCGCCAGCGGTCGAAAGTTGTTCTTACGATCGTGCAGGGCGGTTACAATGAGAAAGATTAATTATTCTCCGTACCAGCTTTTTAAAATTATAACTCAATATCGATTTTATTTCATTCCAAATTTGCTTTAATTTATACCTACATCCAAAAATGCTGAAAGGTGTGATGATAAAAATATTAAACTAATGTACTTTTTGTAATTATTTTTTGATTATAAGTATTTATCATTTTTCAATAATGTCTAAGTTAAATAAGAATGTTAAAAAAAATCTGAAATATATTAGTTTGTAAGTGAGCAAATAAATGCACAAATGGACCAATTTTCGCCAAGAAACACATGTTCGTACATATTTTTTAATGATTTTATTGAAACTAAAATTTAAATTCTAAAACATGCGTTTGCTAGATAATATATTGATTTATTTTACTGCATGATTATATGATTTGAAATGGGTGTGGTATAATACAAAATCTTTTTTGAAAATTTAACAAATCTGCCAACGACCTATGGAATAACCTTATTATACTAAAAATTATTTTTTTTTCTCAAAATGTATTACATGCGAATGCTAGATAAAAGAACAATCTTTCGAAATCCATTTATAATTTTTTGTGGAAAAGAGTCATATTTCTGGTTTTCTCTGGTAATGCCCTCTTAATAGAGTCGATATCAAATGCAGTAAGAGTGATCATTTTACAGGTTGCTTTAACAAAATCGATATAAAATGTACTGAGAGATCACTATGGTGATCACTGCACTGGTTGCTTTAACAGACTGGTTGTACAATAACTTAATTGGTCAGGCTAAAGATAGTTATGAGGGAAAGAAGATGGTGGGAAGTACCTGTCTACTCAGATCTGGTCATCAAACTTGACTAAAGCTATTTCAAGCAATGTTTCTATTCTGAATGATGGCATTTCAACAGGGTGAAACTGAGAGCATCTTCCACTCTCCTTCACACTTCCTTTAGCTTTTTTTTTTTTTTTACGTTAACTCCACGCAGGAGGCCCTGAGGAAAATAATTTCCCTCAGGGCCTATGTCATCTGGGATGCTGTGTGGAGGTTCTTTTTGAGGAGAGGAAGGAATGAACATTGGTCTTCCTTGACATTCCATGTCGTAGGAAGGAGGAAACACAGAGGCCGGCAAATCATTCCACAGCCGAGCTGTCGAACACAAGAACGAGTCGAAGAAACGACCCGTTCTCATGTGGCAAATGTCAACCGTGTACAAATGTTGGGCACGCATTTGGCGTGTTTCCCGACTATGCACAGGTGCCGAAGGGATCAATGATGCTAGTTCCTCGGAGCATCTTCCATTGTAATACAGGTAGAACAAGGATAGCATTCCCACCCGACGCCTGTGCTCTAAAGATTGCAATCCGTCTGTTAAGATGGGAGAATCTATCAAACGAACCGCCCGTTTCTGCACAGAGTCGAGGGTATTTTTCAGGTATTTTGGAGCTCCAGACCAGAGGTGGCTGCCAAATTCAACCGTGGGGCGCAGCAGTTGTGTACTTTTAAAGTATCTGCGGGCCCTGTACAGTACGCCCAGTTTCTATGAGGCTAACTTTACTCTGGCTTCGATGGAGCCCCCATACCTGAGCTTCACAATATACCCCAATTGCTTTTTAATC
Source organism: Limnephilus marmoratus (assembly GCA_917880885.1). Classification (NCBI taxonomy): domain Eukaryota; kingdom Metazoa; phylum Arthropoda; class Insecta; order Trichoptera; family Limnephilidae; genus Limnephilus; species Limnephilus marmoratus. The sequence goes on from OU862928.1 coordinate 26,755,835, forward strand.
GCACTGTCCATAAGCAGTTTGGTCCCTTGTGCCGTATTTACATAAAAAACATTGAAATTTTAAATCTTACAGCATAATTAAGCGACTAGTTAATTGCTCATTAAGGAAAATGTCCTTACATAAGGGAGCGTAGAGTGTGAACCCGTGTCGCCCATCCTTACCACGATCCGAAAATTACAAGATCGTATTAATTATATGAAAATACAGCGTAATATAAGATAATTATTGTATCATAAAACCCACCCTTGCTCCATTCGGAATACTACTAGGCATTTTAATATATTATATTATGATAACGTATTCGTAGCAATTCGTAGGCATTTTAGGTACTATTTTATCGTAGTCTTTTGATCGTAAAATATGTATGCAAACGTTCTGTGTGTGTGCTGCTAACGCACACAGCTCCGAATCGTCGCATTATGTGGCCAAAATATGAATTGAACAATTGTCATAATCAATAATACAAATTTCGTTACCGTGTATGTTTGTCTAACGATGCAACCTGGTTCAGTGTAGGGATGTCGAAAGTGAAAAAAAATATCGATATATCGATGTATCGATATTTATTAAAATATCAATATCGACGTCGTTATATCGAGGAAAAAATATCGATATATCGGTCAAATTTTCAAGAGATTTTGGGTTTTAAAAATAATAGTGTATTCAGCTCAATATTATCAATAGTAATTTTTGTACACAATTTGCTTTTTTTAATGTACAAAAATCTCAATAAAAATTATGGTATTTTTATCACTTTTAATTTTTATTATTAAATAATTACAAAAATATCAAAAACTAAAATGCTGTCTTCTAACTTATATGTAAACTGAGACGCATACAAAGTTTGTATGCGTCTCAGTAACATTCTATTGGCGTATTAATCTGTCAAAAAGGATTTTGTGTTTGGAACAAGGTATAGTCAATAATCATGGACAATTGGGAACCAACACATAGGAGTGGCTTAGAAAAAAATGGCGAAAAATAGCATACATTTCTATGTATGTACCTACACACATGAGATAGTATTGGTGATCACAAATACTAATGCAAAGACAATATATTGTAAGCTATTAATAGTTAAAATTTCAACCGCCAGATGTCATTACCCTATACAGTTACTTTTTTCCGTTCGTTCCTATATGGTTTTGGATTCTAGTGACTATCGTTTATATCGTTAATATCGTTTTTTATACATTTTTCGATATTGGATATTTTGTATCGATACATCGATATATTGGATCAAAATATATCGGCTAAAAATATCGATATATTGAATTAAAAATATCGATATATCGATATATCGATACTTTTTCAACAAGCCTAGTTCAGTGTTAAGTTGTTTTCTCCACACACAAATGTATTCTCAAATTTTCGCTCTAGATTTTGACATAACTGCAATTTTTTTTAATACAATATAGATATCGACCACTAGAGTGTCGGTACGATTTTCTTTTTTGATAAGTTACTTCTTATAGTGTAGCAAGTAGCTACAAGCTGCGTCTTAAAATGTCAACAACGCCCTTATGTTTCCTGATGTTGGTACGCCGTAAGCATCTGGTAATGCTAGTACAAGTTTTAACCGCAAGCTTCAGTTTGGATTGAGCAAGCCCAGCGGAATAGAGGTGGGTTGATTCACTCATTTTACGGAATCGATTCCGGACCCGTATTTGACTGACTGGACTCGATTCACTGGACTCGCTCCTTTGATTCCGGCGATTCCACCCGACTCGCCGAATCAAACTCATTGTGGCGCTCCGCCGGAGTCGTTGAATCGGCCGGAACCAAACTCAGTTTGGCTCCTGCTGATTCAATGCCTAGAGTTGATTCCGCCGGACTCGCCGAACCAAACCCATTGTGGCGCTCCGCCGGAGTCGTTGAATCGGCTGGAACCAAACTCAATTTGACTCCTGCTGATTCAATGCCGAGAGTTGATTCAGCTGGACTCGCCGTAATCGGTGGAATCGTGGAACGTTACGGAGTTGGGGAATCGTGTTTATGTAGCCGGGCGTGTGTACATTAACATGTTATTGTTTATTGCGAACGAGAAGTCTTATCTTTATATGGTTAATAATAATGTGTTTGAGATGATTGATATCTTTGTCGGCTTTATGAGAACCGTGTAAGATATTTACGTTAAATTTGACACTTACGAACAATGGAGTCCTTGTATAGCAGTGAGCCATAGAACTGGCAGAGGTAGGATGAAAGTAAACTGAATGCTGTTGAAATTGGCTCGCGCCGCACACCTCTTTCCGCCGCAACCTCGCCCGTGTGCGAGTGACTCCGGAATCGATTCATTACATTTTGCGGACTCGGAGCGAATCAAACGCATCCGGACTCGGAATCATCGGATTCGTTCCGGCCGGAACAACACACTTCTACAGCGGAAGGAGCACGTATCTGCGACGGACGAAACCAACATTCCATGGCGCATCGAATTTGTAACGTTAATTTTCATCCCAACATATTATTTAGATTGTCAAGGTTACCATTTCGTTTTCAATCTTTATTACTTGAGTATTGTAGTTTAAATGCTCTGGCGTCCAACTTCGTTTATCTTCCACATAACTTAAATTCTTATTACGCATAATAGTTTGATTGTTCTTCGAGATTTACAAGCACCCCTTGAGATCATATAATTTATAAGAGTCTTAATATATACTTCGCAATGTCATGATAACCTAAATTCAATAAATCATATTTTATATAATTAATTTCCTTCCTTTTATTTCATTGACTTTATATTACATGTTCTACTTTTCAGACTGTAGCTAGCCATATATTTTAATACATACAATAGTAATAATGGTACTATTAGGTTCAACTCTTTTTTAATATCCGTTACAATAGGAATAAGGACCCTCCAAAATCGTAAAATTACCTGGTTTAAACGCCGTTAACAGATGTTCAGTATACAAATTGGACAATATATTTTTTGAAGATGAAAAACGTTCAGACGTAAAAATTTTCTTCGTTTACCTTTTAGTTAGTAAAAAAAATCGGTCCTGTTTTGGAGGAGAAAAATGGGAAATAAAAAAAACCTTGATTTTGATTATTTTTTTTAGGTATTATCTGCCTGAGGTTCAGTTTGTCACTTTCGCTCAGTATTTGGGGGAGTAAGAACGACAGTGACAGCAACAGCTTGATATAATACATATTGTTCAAATTTCTCTCTTCTTAAGCGTAATTTAAAAAATGGGATTGAATTGTGAGAAGAATTTAAACAAGCGATAAAGGACCGTCATATAATTTAATAGTTATAATATATTTAATTGTTATTTTCAAAATTCGATCTGCCAAGAATTCAGACAAGTGATAAAGTATCTAACTGTGACATTAGATTTTTTTACCAGAAATATATTTTAATTCTATATTTGAATGTGTACATTTTTTTGGTTTCATTGTCATTTTCAAAAATGAAATAGCTGTGTCAAGAATTCAGACAAGCGATAAAGTACCTACCTACTGGTTGAGCGTTTACACAATACATAGCTACACTTACCTACATTCATCTACATATATCATAGACTCTGTGCTTGTAGCTTGATTGTCACATATTCCTTTCATATTTAGCAGGGGTGCCCGGGTTCATGGGGTGAAGTTTGTCTAGGTCTTGGAGGCGGATGACCAGGACATACTGAACCCCAGATTCCTACCCACCTCTTAAACCCTTTTCCTTCCCAGAACTCTCCTCTCCTTACTTTCCTTAAAAAAATCCTCCATACAGCATCCCCAAAGATGACATAGGCCCTGAGGGTAATTATTTTCCTCAGGGCCTCCTGTGTGGAGCTCATGTAAAAAAAAAATATCCATCCCTATCATGTTCCTTTTTCCCATCCCTATGTACCTGTTACTTCGTTACCATAACAAATCAGTGTCGACAATCGAAACTCGCCGCGTAGGCATATAATTTTCTGTTCTCCGCATCCTCAAACTGAATGCGCATACCGCAAGTATGCGAATACACGAAACAGCAGCCAAGATAGCAGAGTGTCACAAGTTACTGCAGTAAGTCCCTTCCTTCCTTTCCTTTAAGTGGGTAATGGGTACCGCCGCCCCGGGAACCTTTATTGGATAATCAACACCTCTGCCATAGGTCACCCCAAGTGGTTCGCTGCGTTTGGTGATTTAGCAGGGGTGCCCGGGTTCATGGGGTGAGGTTTGTCTAGGTCTTGGAGGCGGATAACCAGAACACACTGAACCCCAGACCCCCTCCTACCCACCACTTAAACCCTTTTCCTTCCCAGAACTCTCTTCTCCTTCTTCCTAAAAAACCTCCACACTGCATCCCCAAAGATGACATAGGTCCTGAGGGAAATTAATTTCCTCAGGGCCTCCTGTGTGGAGCTCATGTAAAAAAAATCAGATTTTATGATTTTTCAAGGGTTTGCGCTTTTCAGCTAACATGCAATTTTCAATCCTACAATCATAACTTTCCGTGATTTTCACATGTCTAAACTAGTAATATAAAAAAAAATATATTTTGAGGACAGAAATATACCAATAAGTAGATCTGAAAAGAATTCACCAAGTTTTATGGGATTTTAGGGAAGAGATGAAATCGATGTGCATAATTTCAGTGACAATCTTGAATTTGTAGAGTTCGTAGCCGATTGGCTTCAAAACCCTCAACCCTCAACCCTCAACCCTCAACCCTCAACCCTCAACCCTCAACCCTCAACCCTCAACCCTCAACCCTCAACCCTCAACCCTCAACCCTCAACCCTCAACCCTCAACCCTCAACCCTCAACCCTCAACCCTCCTCTTCCACATTTTCTTCCCTCCGCTCACTCTCACAATAAACCCCATTTGGGGGTGCCAATATCCCACCGGAATCCTATGAGGTGTTCACACAAAGAAGTATATATATATTTTATTTTTACTAATATTTTTGACCAGCTAAATTAGCGCTTGGATTCAATGTGCGGCTACTACATTATACAGGCGGTAAGGATTTTATATCGTATGATTGAGTGGGAACATATTACGCCGGGAATAAATAATATGAAACTGGGGAAATAATAAAAATAGTATATTAAACTCGTATACGTATTTTACCATACGCGATATGCGAGTAAGTAGAAACAGTAAACACTTTGGTAGCATTATTTTAGTATTAAGGCGCCGTATTCCCGCTAAAAAAGAAGAAGATGGAGAGATGTCGAATTACGAATGTTGGAGAGAGTGCGCTAATATTTAAAACGGTAAAGTTGATGCGAAAATTGTGAAAATATTTAATAAAACACGACTCGTTTAAATTAGAGCAAAAATATCTTGGGGCCTCTCTAAAACAGCATTTAAAGAAACACTGTGAATTTTTTCATATATATAACTTCTAAAATAACTGAAACAGACGTGAAAATAATAATTTTCGGAACATAATTTGCGAATTTTTTCTATCGAGGGAATTTCATATAATTTGCGTTTGGGCGTGGGGAATGTATAGATATTATCTTCAAAACATGTATTTTTAAGAGCTTAAAAACTTCAAATATTTAAGGGGGATATGTAAGAAATATGTAGAAATCTACGTCTTGGAGACGGATTTAAGTGGCATTGCAACGCATGCCGGAATCTCGCTACTATGTTATGAATCATTAGAAATTCGGAAAGTGGGGTCTTAGGCCAAGAACATAGTCGTAATTTCTTTAATCAAGAACGCACAATTACGTAAGTACCTACGAAGAAACGTTACTAAATTATGTACGAGTGTCTACGTGTGGTCGAAATCTACCGAACAAATGAACTAAAGCATTCTCTCCGAAATGTAATTTGGATCACTTTAGATAGATTACGTTCTGCTTTCACTAAGTTGGCTATATATGTACAAAGTGGACACAAGTTATGTCCTCTGTCTTCAAGGCAGGTCCGGCTTTATTATTTGATATGTCTGGGAAATACTGTGGATGCCAATACAGGAAGCTCGGGAAATTTAACATTTTTTTATAATGTGATTGCAAACGCAGGAAATCCAGAAAAAAATTGTAAGTTGGCGAATTCTTCTTCACCAAATGGTGAAATATGTGCTATTGTAATTTTTTTAACATTAACTCTGCACAAGAGACCCCGAGGAAAATAATTTCCCTCGGGACCTATTGGTGGTGGCACATACATGGAGGGTTGTAAGAGGAAGGAATTACAGAGATCGGTAAACCATTTGATGTGTGATTTATGCGGCTGTGTATATCGAAGGACCATGTATGTTTTCGTTATTTGTTTTTGGGGTGTTATGCCGTGTTGCGCTACCTCCTTCTTTAGCCAACGTTTCGGACATCGTTGCAATGTCCATCATCAGGGCAGATCCGGTAGATGTGTAATTTTTAGTCGTGAAGTGTGTGCTTATTTACTTCGAAGCGATACCGTGTCGCCAGCACCACTAACTTTCACCAGTACAAAATACTCGTGACAAGCAGTGGCGTCATCGCCGTGGAACGGAATATGTGTATGTGTTTTGACCACTGCACTTTTTGAAAGAATGCACATAAAGAAAGGAAAAAAAGGACTTACTGCGGAACCTTGTGGCACTCTCTGCTATCTTGGCTGGATTTATTCAAGCACTTATAGGACTGTATTAGTCGCAATTACTTGCGGTATGCGGGATTAAGTTTGCGGATGCGGTAAGCGGTAAGAGGTATGCAGAACATTAGATATTTATGCGGATATTAATGACTGACTGTGGGTAAAGTTAAATGACAGGTATATAGGGATGGGTAAGAAAGGAATATATGACAATACAAGCTACAAGCACAGGGTCTATGATGTATGTAGATGTATGTAGGTCAGTGAAGCTATGTATTGTGTAAATGCTCAACCACCATTCCGAAGTTGAGCTATTGAACTCGAGAACGTGTTGTAGAGAGTCGTATGTGAACGTTGTGCGCGCGTTTGGCTTGTTTTTAACTTGGTATTGAAGAGATCAACGACGCTGGTCCTTCGGGGCATATTCTATTTAAATACCGGTATAACAAGGACAACATTCCCACCCGGCGTCCGTACTGATGGCACCAGCGCACAAAATTCTAGAGTTTTAACTGTCTCAGACAAACGGATAAAGTTCTATATCGTTGAAGAAGAAGATAATAATAATCTAAACGAAAATATGAAAGAGAACAAGACACAGAAAAACAGAGAACCCAGAATCTCTCGACTATCCGGGATGTGCGTTTACCAATTCCAACATTGCGCCCTACTGTCAAGCCATCATAATAGTCAATCTCATAATTTTTCAAATTTTAGAATTAACAATATTATCTTCAATTAATTTATTTTCCATATCATAGGCAACTACCCCTTTTATTGGAAACAATCATTCTATGAATTGGTTTGTAACCTGGGTAGCGTCACGGATAAATATATCCGATTTTATATATATGGAACTATTGACTTTTTATAAAATTCAAAATGAATATTCAATTTTAAAGGAAAACTCTCTTTTTATAATTTTTTTTACGGTTATTCCCACCAATGTAATATATCACTGAAGAAGAAGATAACATTAATAATCTAAAAGAAAATTTAAAAGAGAACAAGACACAGAAAAACAGAAAAAAAACAATTGTCGCAACTGGGACTCGAACCCAGTCCTCTCGCCTAACCGGAACGAGCGCGTTAACCAATTTCGCTTTTGCCATCTTCTGTCAGACCGTCATATTTGTCAATCTCATATTTAAAATTTTTGAATTTACAATATTATCTTCAACTAATTATTTTTCCATATTACGGGCAACGACCCTTTTTATTGGAAACAATCATTTTACGAATTGGTTTGTCACCTGGATAGCGTCTCGGAAAAATGTATCCGAATTTATTCGTATGGAGCTATTGACATTTTACATAATATTTTTTTATAAAAAGAGAGTTTTTCTCATTAAAAAAATTAAATTCATTTAGACTTTTATAAAAAGTCAATAGCTTATGAATAAATTTAGATACATTTATCCGAGACGCTATCCAGGTCACAAACCAATTCTTAGAATGATTGTTTACAATAAAAAGGGTAGTTGCCTATGATATGGAAAAATAATTAGTCGAAGATAATATTGTTAATTCTAAAATTTGAAATATGATGAGATTGACAAATATGTCGATTTGACAGAAGGTGGTCGCACGTTCCGGTTAGACGAGAGGTCTGGGTTCGAGCCCCAGTTGCGACCATTGTTTTTTTTTCTGTTTTTCTGTGTCTTGTTCTCTTTCATATTTTCGTTTAGATTATTATTGTTATCTTCTTCTCGTCGAAAAATTTGGTTTATACTTACATAAAACAATTCATGAAACCTATCCTGCATTACCATCTATAGTAAATTCTTTATTCACTAGGGTATTGTATAAGTTATCCATTCAATACACGCATCGTAACCTCTTACCGAACGAAGTTTGTATCCTTCCTCACCGGGGACGACGTAAAAATAGAGCCTTATACCTGCTGGCTCTCCTGCTCTCCTGCCACCCGGGTAATCGCGTTACTTGCTTCGTGACCTGTTAGCGACAAGACAAAGGACACAGACCGACCAGTGGCAGTTTTATTCTAAGAAAATATGATAATTATTATTTAATGAATAACTCGTTAAATGTTTTTCCATTCAAATTCCGTGCAAAAGATTCCACCGGTTCGAATAACACTACCCTGAAATGAGTCACATGTGTGCGAAAAAAATTCTGCATCTATGGAATTTCTGCACTAAGAAATAGTACACACAAAACACACTAGTGGCGCTAGAGCGGTAGATAAGCGAACCTTGCATTTATTAGGCGACCGGGTGGCGTATTTACAATCCCTACCGCGTTTCAGTCACTTTAAATTTTCAATATCAAAATTTAAATATTTAGAAATAAAATTATTAATTTCTAATATACACATTGGAAAGATTGTTTATCTAGATTTTGGAACAATTTTTGTTTTTGCAAAGTGTTAAAAAATTATCAATGTAGAGGTGAATTTACAATATATGGGAATAATATTAAAATTTAAATATTTAGAAATAAAATTATTAGTTTCTAATATACACACCAGAAAGATTATTTTATCTAGATTTTAGAACAATTTTTTTTTTTTTGCAATGTGATAAAAAATAACCAATATAGAGGTATATTTAAAATGTCAATTGTCGTTATCGCGACTGAATCGGTATAGGTTTTGTAAAAACGCGACCGGGGGCGCAGCGACTATGGGATTTGATACAAGCAATTTTTGTCTCGAATTTGAGTCTTTTCAGTGATTACCGTTATTAAAATGAGTTAATTACTGCAGATATTACAAATTGTAAAAAATTGTAGGTCTTCACTCAGGAGAATTTCTTTGGGTAGACTGGTTTTTTATAAATGAAGCACTTTTTTGTTTTAACTTAAGTTCTTGATTTTTTATTGTTATGATTTGATATTTATAACTTATAACTGACGACAATAACTTTCCCCACCCAACGGACAAGGGTTCAGTAGTATTTTGAATTTGTAGTGCAAGTTTTTTAGAGAAGTAAGTTAATTTTACCGATGCAACCCTTTTTATAAGGATTTCATACATCTATATTTCCCTTGTTTGTTGTGTGAGAGAGACAAAGAATAAAAAATGATTCTATCGACATCTAACGAACAAATCCGACAACTCTTGGATAGCAATCCAATCTTTGATGGTAGTTCAACTCCATAATGGGTTTGCGTCCTGGGTTTAATTCTAAACACTAATCATTGTCGAATTTCTAACATTTGCTGACATTGGCAGGTACCTTCCTCAAAAGAATGAAACATTTCTTGCATGAATTGTGATTTTTCATTTACACAGACGTTTTAACCTTTAGCAACATTCGCTATTATCAGCCTACACAAATTCTAGGTCCCCCATAAATTTATGCTTCATATAAATAGAAATAAGCACTTTTTGGGGATTTATTTATTTAAAATTAATTAAAGACGTTTAATAAATCCAAAAAACTAGTTTAATACATTTTTAAACAAACATGTGATATTTATAGGAATTTCCAGCGGAGTCATCTCATTTTTCGATCGAGCAGGACCTCCTATCGCGATGGCGGTGTTTTTCCCCATTTGAATCTGTTTTAGCCATAAAATGCATAAGTATTACTGTCCCTTAGGTTTGCATTATCCAGGATATCATTTTCCGAGTCACCAATGCATAAAAATATAATCAAATTTTTTTACCTACGTAACTACACTCTTGGGGGACCTAGGTCCCAGGTCCTAGGTTCTAGTTCCCATGTCATCCTGGGCGATATTCTTCTTATCGAGCTCTCGGGCGATACTAAGAATACACGGAGCCGCAAGCGCGTAAGGCTTAAAATAAAATAAATATTTGCGATAACCTGCTTGGTGGGGGACTCTACTCCCCCGCGAGTGGTGTCAAGAGTTAACGAATCGCCGATTTGTATCTCTTTGCTAGTCCGCTAATCTTTGAAAATTTCTTCAGATAACCTTGGGATAAAAATTACAAAATATGGAATAGATGAACATTGGGTTTTTTCATATCATCCAGAGAATTTTCTTCTTCTTGTGCCCTGTCCGTTCAACGGATTTTGGCTATGCGGACTTGGACTTTGTTTACTGTGGCCGGGAAAAGCTCTACGGTAGACTGGCCAAACCACTGCCTCAGTTTTTTCATGAGGTTCTCCTTCTTCCAGGGCCCCGTCTTCCGGCAATCTTTCCCTGTATTATGAGGTGCAAGATCACATACTTCTCTGGATGTCTCATCACATGTCCAAGATATTGAAGATTTCGGATTTTCATAGTTTTAATAACTTCTTTTCCTTTATTCATCTGAACCATAACATCTTCATTCGTAACCCCGTCCATCCAGCTTATTTTAAGTATTCTTCTGTAGATCCACATCTCGAATGCCTCAAGTCGCCTAATTAGTTCTTCAGTAAGCGTCCATGCTTCCATTCCATAAAATAATATCGAAAACACGTCGCATCTGACCATTTGCAATCGTAATCCAAGGTTGAGATCATGAAGCAGAACATCTTTTTCATGCGGGTAAAGGCTGCACGAGCTTGCTGAATGCGGCATTTGATTTCAACCGAAGGATCCCATCTATCATTTACATTGCAGCCCAAGTATGTAATACTCTGTACCTCTAAGTTAGAGAATTGTATAACTTATAAAAACATCCCTGGTAATTTTTTTATCGAACCACAAGGATTTTTCTTCCTTTTTTAATCTCCGATTGAAGTCCCAATGAGATAGGCCACGAACCGCCACTGTGCGGTCTGCCTCGTGTCATTCGGTCCCGTGCTGCTGGATGAAACGGCTACTCGTAATGTCATTATTTCATTTTTGTAATTGAATTTAAGATGTCCGAGTATAAGGCGTGTACAACATCTGTTATATTGAAGCTGTTAACTAAACTGTGAAGCGGAAATCTTTTCTTCTTTTTCTTTAAACCCCCCCCCCCACTCTAACAACTTTTTGAAGCGAAACTTCTAAAGCCCCGCTGTGATTAGGATTTCGAATGAAACGGAAATGACGATTACTGCACCTGCGACGCATCATCTGCGCTCATTGGCCGCTTTATTATGATGTCACTTTTAAAGGCTCCCATTGGTTGAGATATGAAAGGGAAATTACGCTAGGTCTGCGCTCATTAGTCGCTTTGATTATAACCTCACTTTTCAAGTATTGGTTAAGATTGTTTTGGTAAAGTTTCGCTTCTACCGCGTGTAAACAACACTCGAAAAATTTTTTTAAGTGAAAACTTCTTTAGCAACGTTGTGATTTGAAACTTAATTAAACTAAAAAGCGACCTTAAAAAGAGGCAAACACTTACATCTATAGGATTTATCCTATGAAAGAATAAGATAGAATAATCAATCTCCTCTTTGTGCGCTGCTTTGTAGCCTCTCACTCTTGTCTACTTTAGTTTTTTGAAGATTTCTCTTCTACCCCGTGTGAACTGCACTTATTTTTAATTAGCTCCACACAGAAGGCCCTGAAGAAAAAAAAATCCCTAAGGGTCTATGTCATGTTTGGGAATGCTGCGTGGAGGGTCTTTTTATGCGAAAAAAAAGGAGTTGAAGTTGAATAAGGAAGGAAAAAGGTATGAGAGGTGGGTAGGAATCTGGGAGTCAATGTGTCTAGGAGTGATAGACATATAAATCCATCCCTCCCACTGCGGTGCAAGGTGATGGGTCGAGAGAGTCCGGCTGGAAAGGTCTAGGTTAGGTCTCCCTCAACCAATCTCTTCCGATCCGGCCCGCTATGCAGTAGGTAGGCAAACGCATTGAGCGTCAAAACCTAGACAAATCTCACCCCATCAACCCGGACACCCCTGTTAAGTCACCAAACGTAGCGAACCACTTTGAGTGACTTACGGCAGGGCTCTTGGTTAACCGATAAATGGTTCCCGGGGAGGGTTTTAGGTTAATTTTTAAAACGGCCGTTATGTAGAAAAGTCTATTGAGATGTGAACCGTAGCGTGATTAAATTTGTACAGGTTTTCGTGTCTGTATCATATTGTCATGGTCAACGCATGTTTTTTCCAAACCCGTCTGCTTGGTTCAATATATTTGCACCTCACAATCTGGAAGCCTCGGTTCCGCGCGCAAATTCTGAAACTGTCACTTTGGATCGAGATTGTAAAATATCTATGCAAGATAGCATCCATATTTCGAAGACAATAAGAAGCATTATTTCGTTCTCTTTCTGGTTAAAAAAAACATATGTTTCCATGATAAGAAGAGAGATATATAGCTTTTAAAATGTAAGGTCGCTTGGGACGTTTTTGGTCTTATGAAAGTATAATGCGAATATGTGTTTTGGGATGTATTTATTCCTAAACAAGCAGATGGGCTAAGAGCTATGTTTTTTTACATTAACTCCACACAGGAGGCCCTGAGGAAAATAATTTCCCTCAGGGCCTATGTCGTCTTTGAAGATGCTATGTGGAGGGTCTTTTTGAGGAAAGGAAGGAGTGAACATGGGTCTTAAAGAGACCCATGTTGTCGGAAGGAGGAAACACAGAGGCCGGTAAATCGTTCCACAGCCGAGCCGTTGAACTCAAGAACGAGTCATAGAAATGACCCGTTCTCATCTGACTAATGTAACTATGCACCGGTGCCGAGGGGATCAATGACGCTAGTTCCTCGGAGCATCTTCCATTGTAATACCGGTAGAACAAGGACAGCATTCCCACCTGACGCCTATGCTCTCAAGATTGCAGTTCGTCTGTTAAGATGGGAGAATCGTTGAGGGAGACCTTTTGATCTCTCCGAACGGACCGCCCGTTTCTGCACAGAGTCATGGGTTATTATGTAGTGATGAAGTATTGAAATACCAATTAAAATCATGATAAAACAGGTAAAAAAAAAAAAATTATAATTTTTTCTGTCCTGGTCTCGGATAATATAGAAAATATGTAAAATGAATACACCTTGGAAACAAATATGCACATTGGACGTTTTGTTCGTTTTTGATAAGCCTCCAAAATCTTTCGCTGGTATTTCGGTGACGAAGTCCCAGCTTCCCGCATTTCTACATATTTATTACACATTTTTCTAAATCACTTTAAAATTTTGAAGCTCTTAAAAAAATATGTGTTACTCTTGAAGATAATATCTATACATTCCCCATGCCAAAACGCAATTATATGAAATCACCTCGATAGAAAAAAATCGCAAATTATGCTCCGAAAATACGTATAGTAGATATTATAAACACGTTTTTTTCAGTTATTTTACAAGTACGAAAAAATTCACAGTGTTTCTTTAAATCAATCTATCTCACTGTGGAAAGAATAAGAAAACTTATCTATGTTTTCTATAACGTACGAAATATTTTAAACAAGAAAACTATCAAAATTGTCTATTATACATTAATTCAGTCTTTATTACAGTACGGCATTATTGGGTGGGGAGGGGCCTTTAAGGCTTCCTTACAGCCCATAATTATAATTCAAAGAATAATTATAAAAACCATTCTTAGGAAACCATACGACTTCCCTACTATACAGATATTTCGGGAATTTAATGTACCATCTATTATAGAATTGTATAAGAGAAACGCCTTATGCCAAATTTATAAAGAATATTTTATTCAAAAAATTCACCCCTCAGATAGCATAAGCAATAGATTTAAAACTAATGGCTTAATAGCCATCCCTATGCTTAGAACGACCACGGCTCACTACCACTATTTGTATTTAGGTGTAAGATGGTACAATATATTATTATCCAATAACAAAATTTATTTAACAGATACACTGAATTATGAATTATTCAAAAAACAAATTAAGTCCCTTAAATTGGATAATGACATATTGTACCCTTAATGTTTACCCTTTATGTAATTAATTGATTAACCCTTACTTAAACAGCAATATTTTATTTGTTTACATAATGAACATTATTATTATTTTTTTGCATGTAAAATACTCCTCCCATAAATACGAGCTCCTAGAGCTCAACTTATGGAGTAGTAGAATAAAACATGAATTATTTTGTAATCTTGCATATATTATCATTGTAATGTATAAACAAAAATCTTGAAATAAATAAATATTATGTTGAAAGAAAAAAAAAATGTTATTTTAGATGTTCCCCAGGAGATTTTTGCTCTATTTTGAACGAGTCGTGTTTTATTAAACATTTTAATATTTTTCTCTTACATATTTTCGTTTTTAATACTAACATTCGTATTTACATTTATCTATTTCATAATCTTTTTGAAGGAGTACTTCCGGGCCAAGGCCAGAGGTGGCTGCCAAATCCAACTACCGCACTGAAGATTTGTAGCACTGACCCATTATGCACAGACACGTTTAGAGATTTATCTTTAAATTTATCGTAAGAGTCTCCGTTGTAAAACTTAAAAAAAGGTCCAATGGAGATTTTTATCTGAATAAAACGTAAATTTCAGACCACCGAATAAATAATCCCTAGAGTGTAATGATCTATGCCGTTTTGAAATCAAATTTGATTTCGCCACATTACTCGTACGTCATATCTTGCCACAGATAAGAAAATAATATAGAGTTCCGCAGGTTTTTGCTGCTAGGCCCTAAAATAATAAAATAGAGGTCCGCAGGTTTTGCTGCTAGACCCCGCAGGTGGCTTTTAGTTCGGCTTCGCCCAGTTAAAGTGTTGGTGACGGTACTGCGCATTTTCATCGCGCGAGAAAATATCCTCAACAAAACATCTTCCTACAATATCTACTAAATCCTAACCCAATTAAATTCATCCGATTGCGATGAAACTTTTCTGAGCTGTTATGCGCACACCAGCCAATGTTTCTATTTATAAATTTGAGCTCCGGCATTATGAAATTTGTATGAAAAACCGGTGTATTTAATATAGTTTGGCAGGGGAAAAGGAGGGAGGGCAGGTAAAAGGGAGAGGGAAGGGGAATGAGAATGGGAAAGGACTAGCAGGGAGAAACCATTTCTTTATTTAGTTGGCCTTGCAACGCATGCCGGGAACTCGCTAGTATTAGGGTGTCCGGGGGTAAAGTGCATTAACTTCGGGAGGTGATTCTACATGATGGTAGGTGTAAAAAAGATTAACAACTTTTTCCGAAATTCCAACTTTTTTTTCCCATACAAAAATACGTACCTACTAAAAATCCTTAGTGTGAGGTACGATCTAACTTGCTGAGAGCCTGCCGGGCGCCCGACTAGATTGTGATTGGCCCGCATCATTACAGCGGAAAATAATAAATCTGGCCGCACACGCCGGACTAATTTTATCCTTTTACCTCAAAACTACCCTTAAAAGTTGGAATTTCGAAAAAAGTTATTTAACTTTTTTACTTTGCAACTAAAATAAGAACCAAACGTACTATCTGCGTGTGTCGCCATGTTCTTAATAAACAAAAACAAAACAAAAAAACGACTTAAGAAATGCACTAAAAAGTAAAAAAAATAATTTCGTATTCTTCTACAACTTCATAATCAACTTACTTTATCTAATCATCAATATGTAGGTACGAATGTTATTTTTGGAGTCGGTGTTAGTCAAGGTAGGTTTGTAACCACATACATAGTTATAGGTGAGATGTGCTTATGTCGCACAAGCGAGAGCCGGGCCGCGGCGGCACGGGGAGCTGTCAAGTGAACACGCCGGGCCGGGTACCTTTGCTGACACTGACTTCAAAAATACGATTTTTTTCTTTCTTTTTAGTTCATTTTTTGAAGTCGATTTTTTGTTTAGTTAAAATTTTTGTTTATTTTTTGATTTTTAGTGAATCTGAAGTACACTAACTAATTTGTATGAATATAGGTAAACCTACTAAACGTGCTGCTCATATGAGTTAGACATAATTTGACCATAGCGACGTTATGGTCAAATTAAGAGAGTGAACATATTAACGTAATTATATTTGAAACGCAACAAAATAAACTCAAAAGATTAATTGATACCAAAAATAAAACTACGAAAGTAACCGAGATTCCTAACAATGAAAATATTCAATTTTATAAGAAGACTGTAAATCTGTCGACCACAACATTTGAAACGGAAGAGAATAATTTGTTAGATAAAGGCTTTAAATATAAAATCCCTAGCGAATTATCACGCAAACAAATAGAATCATTAGCTATTGATACAGAAATGTCTCTGCGCAAAGTGGAAAATAATAACCTAACAAAACACGTTTCGGTAGTTATTTTAGAAAAAACGCTAAAATCGATTAAAAATAAATATTCTATCAGTAAAGAAAACCAAACATTAAATGAAATTAAAAATAAAATTAAAGATAATAATCTAACTATAACCAAAGCCGATAAAGGTAATTCTATAGTAATTCTTGATAGAATAGATTATATCAGTAAGGTGGAAGACTCCTTGTTACCAGAAGATTTTAAAATTCTAACTAAAGACCCAACCAATAAAATTGTCAATAATGTCGACATCCTTATAAACAGTTGTAACGCCATATTTCCCACCGAATGGTCCAAGAAAAATCTCAGGGTTATGAACCCAAGAGCCCCAGCTTTGTATGGCCAACCTAAAATTCACAAAGTTAATATTCCCGTAAGACCCGTTGTATCTTTTATTAATGCTCCTACAACAAACTTAGCGAAAAGACTTAACTTCATCTTCAAAAAATATACTAATTTTTCACCGCGATACAGCGTCAAAAACTCGATAGAACTTGTTAATAAAATTAAAATTTTTGATCTTCCTGTCAATTCATTTATTTAGACGTAAAATCCTTATTTAGCAATATTCCCATTGAAGAATGCCTTAAAATAATTGAAAATATCTTGGAAAAATGTAACATCAACCCGGTAATAAGAAAAGAGTTATTCCAGCTCATAAAAATTTGCGTAAAAACAAATTATTTCCTTTTTAATGATAAATACTATGAACAAAATGATGGTCTCCCCATGGGGTCACCATTAAGTCACTTCTAGCAGAGATATTTATGGATTATATTGAAAATATAATGCTTAAATCTCCCTTGGCAAAACACATAATATATTATGTCAGATATGTAGATGACATCTTTATTTGTTGGAACGGCACCAACCGACAGTTAGATATCTTTACTAACTGGGCCAACACCATTAATAATAAATCTGCTTCACACTTGAACATGAGATCGAACGTAAAATAAATTTTTTAGATCTGACAATTGGTAGAAGTAATAATAAACATACCTTCGAAATATTTAGAAAACCAACGTTTACAGATACTACGATAAATGCAAATTCAACTCATCCTTAGTCCCACAAATTATCAGCTTACCATTCAATGGTACATCGACTCATTAACATTCCCTTAGATAATAAAGCATACGTAAAAGAAAAGGAAACTATTAAAGTAATCGCGATTAATAACGGCTATGAGGCAAAAAACATTGAAAAAATAATAAAAAACAAGAAATACAAAAATAAAATTAATTTAATATATCCGGTACATAACAAATAAATAGAAAAACTTGCATGTCTCGAATTCCTCGGCCCAATATCTTTAAAAATTGCAAAAGAAATTAAAAAATGTGGTTTAAATATAGCTTTTAGAACCAATAATAATATGGGAACAAGCCTTAAAAACTCAAAAAGTAGAAATCCTAAACTCAATAACGGTGGCATATATGAATTAAAATGTGACCACGCCGACTGTAACGCTACATATATCGGGCCAACAGGTAGGGCATTCTCAACTAGATTCAAAGAACATATAAGATGTTATAAAAATAAAAACACCTCTTCAAAATTCGCCGAACATCTCTTAGTGAATAACCACGTTCCACTTAAAAATAACCAGCCAAAACCATTGCATATAGAACGAAAGGGTCTTAGATTAAATTTGCTTGAACAATTAGAAATCAATAAACGAACGAATGACCCCAACATAACGCTAATTAATAAAGTAAGGAAAATTATTTATTCCCCACTACTTAGTATGTTTACCAAACCTAAAAAATATAATGCACTTAAATGAGTCATAGCAATAACGTCATTCTAAATCAATAAGAAAACCCTTAAGGTAAAGCCACACTAAGCCCACGCAACGCCACGCCACGTGGGTGGACGTCACCATTTCCATATCTGGACTGCTTACCATCCACACATTTTCTATGGAAACGGTTGCTTTAGAATCAGACTAGCTCCACGCAACGCAAACCGACGCCCCCTACGCGACGTTGATCTGCCACAGCCAGATCGGCGTAAGCCATGTGGAAGGTGGAGGGGGTATGGTCACGCCTACTACGAGATGATTTTACATCTTTTTGGTGTTATCTGAGCATCTAACGTTATGTTTCGCAATATCTGTGGTTGTTTTTTTGACAGATATTATTATAAAATGGATGACGAACAGTTCATTGAAACTGGACGGCACGAAGTTATTTATAAAATCAAATTACAGGATTATAGAGATTCTGCATACGCAGTGCAACTTAGGAAGAAATTTCAGCTATTCATGGCATGATTTTCAATATTATACCCCTATAATGAATGTCAATCAAACTTTAGACACACTGCCAGTCTTTCTCTGGTCCCAATTGACTTTCGAAGATGTGTGTTTTCTTTTTTTATGTCATATTCAATTATGCTGTGAAGCTCTTCAAATACCACTTTACTCATACGGAAGTACATGAAGAATCGTCCGTCATCAGATTCTAGTTCCTTTACTAAAGTATGGAACTCTCCAAACATTTGTCTTTGTTTGTTAACCCAAATACTTCTCACTTTTTTCTTTTTACGAGAATATTGATTTAATAATAATAATCGTAGCAAATCATCTTCAAATTCACTTTCAAGACATGGCAAAGCTGTCATCTGCTGAGAAGAGAATCACATAAACATAACCTAAAAAATAAATGTCAAATGTGTCAAATCAAACGCGCCTGCGCACAACCAGAGACCCCTTGTCACGTGGTCACAGCGACGCGTACGTACGTCTGGCCAGTGTGAACGGGACAGGAACGTTGCGTCGCGTTGCGTGGCGTTGCGTCTGCTCAGTATGACCCTTTACACTTAGTGCAAGGCAAACCAAAGGGAAATACTCCGATTCCCACATTAGCACTCTCTCAATTAGTGTCTCGAGAAATTGGTTTAACCGGTAATAAATCAACTTAGACACCTTCAAAAATTGACATTTAAAATCTTATTAATAAGTCGTCCGTACGTGGCTTCACCACAGTTTGAAAATGACCTTACAAGTCGAAACAGCTGTAACTAAAACACTAACCAAAAAACTTGCAGAACTCGATAATAACATTATAAAATTTAATTTGAATTAAATTTCTTAAAATTAAAATGGAGTTCTACGAATTAAGCACAAAAACAATTAATAAATCAAATTAAGAGATTCGGCCGAGTTTCGTTAATTTGTCATGGATCCAATAATCAGAACCTAACCAAACTCTCATCAAATTACCCTTGAAGTTCCAATAAAAAAAAAATTATCAAAATCGGTTGGCGTGATATTGAGTTATTCATCCATTTGTCGCGCACATACTTAATGCAAATTTAAGACTTATATGGTTTTCTCATGGATGCCATTGTCGGAACTGGACCAAATAAAATGGAACCACACGGAAATCACCAGCTTTCAAATAAAAAAAGAATCATCAATATCGGTTCACCCAGTCAAAAGTTCTGAGGTAACAAACAAACAAAAAAATACAGTCGAATTGAGAACCTCCTCTTTTTGAAGTCGTTTAATAAATTATTAAAAATCTGGTTTTGATATTTCCCAGCCATCTTCTGTCCCAAATCCTTCCCCTTCCCATACCATTTAATCTAACAACGTACCCCTATAGAGGATGGAGTAGTTCCACTGGAACCGATGGGAGCAGTTAAGACTCTTGTGCCATATTACATAATTAATTTCGTGTTCCTAAAGTCACATGAACTAAAAATATCTTCCACTGCAATATTCATGTCAATACCAAAACGTTTATACTCCCTTATACCACGCATACACGCTTAAAAAGCTTTTCACATATTTTTTGAAAATAGTTTCGTTTAAAAAAATTGTAAATTTTAGTTCAATTAAACCATATGTTACCCTGAATAATTATTTTTGTAATAAGTCGTAGGTATTCTATAATTAAAGATACTTGTACCGCAAATAAATAAAACAAATAATAATTGATTTTAAAAATATAATTACGATATTTGAAAATGTTTGATCAATTTCATCAGAAGTAAGGTTAAAACATAACTCCGTTGACAGCCTCCGTGGTCGAGCGGTAAGGCTCTTGACTCACAATCCGAATCCCAGCGTGCGCTAAATAAATTTTATTTGATTAATTTGTGTTATTTCACAATCAATTCATAAAAAATAATACATAGTATATTTGCGGCACGTTCCAGAGTGGAAAATACTCCCAGTACCGCCCTGGTGTAAGACCACCATTCAGAATTGAAACGTTGCTTGAAATGGTTTTAGCCGCGTTTGCTGACCAGATCTGAACACCCAGATACCCCACCTTCCTCTTACATATCTCATTTCTCTCTCCACTACCTTCAGCCTCACAACATACCCCAATTGGGGATACCATAGTCTCACTGCTTCACACGGGAGCAGCTGGGACTCTTGTGCGGTATTCACATTAAAAAACTGTATATATTCCTGACACGACCAAAAACACTTCTATTTGTTTTTCTGATCAGTGTTTCAGATCATCCTGTATATAAAATTTCCATTTTCTGAACGATGCCAGAACAAAATAAAGTTTTCCCGCCATCTGGGAATTAGAGGTACCCCACAAACAAATAAAACTCAAATTACGTGGCGTTTTTTTTTGGATATTTTATTTTTGAAACGCGTTTGACCCACGATCCTGTTAGTTTGCTTTTACGTCGACAGATGTCTCTGGGGAGCGATTTTGTGAGGTCGTTACACCGTCACACGGACTCTACAGACATTTAAGTGAAGCTCATTTTACATGAAACAGTATTCAAACGAAAAACTCATATTTTGCTCTGTATGCTGAATTCCTAAAAAATCAGAGTGTGCGATTCACACACGGTAGAAGTGAAACCTTTAGAAAAGTAAAGTAGATAAGAGTGGGGAGATTACGAAGCACTTTTATTATCAATATGATTGATTTTTTGGTTGATATTTTTACGTTGATTTTTTCCATATTTTTGTCGTCAAACTCCAGTGTACCTTTTCCTATACATTTGGTCATCTTATTGGTATTTGTATTTTCTTCTTCGGACACGCTAGATGTCACTTTCATTCGTGAATGTCTGACCGCTAAGGTTCGTCAGATGCTGTATACCACTAGACCAGAGGTCGGAATTTGCGGCTCTAAGCATCGACGTCTGCGGCTCTTCAGACATCAATTGCAATTTCATCTCCACTCAACCACCCTCATGAGGTGGAGACGCCAAACGAACTTTGACTCGATTGGTTTCCATTTCTCATTAGTTTGTAAAAAATCTTGGTATTCTTTGTTATTTTTTCTTCATTCATTTTTATAATGGAAGCTTGCTTGAATATGTCATCGACATTTGGTACTGGAAACAATTTAAAAAGTGATTCTGTTGAGAAGGTAGATTTTTCGATGATTCTTTGCGAAACTTTTACTGAGTTTAGATTGTTTTCGTAAGATCCTCCCCAACCGTATCGGAAATGCGGGATCTTGGCATAATAATGGATGAGAAACTAGACTTCACGGTTCACATTCAACAAACTGCAAATAAGGGTATGAAAACATTAGGATTTGTATTAAGAACAATTAAAAACTTTGAATCGTTACAAATCATTAAACTATTGTACACATCCCTTGTTAGAAGCCTAATAGAATATAACTCCATAGTCTGGGCGCCCTTCTACAAAATTCATATTCATACTATTGAAAGAATTCAAAGAAAATTTCTACGTTTTGTAAATTTTAAACTTAACATCCCTTTAGAGCACATAAATTACCCGTCGCTAATGAATACTTTAAATATTCCAACATTAGAAAACAGACGACAAATAAACGACCTGACCTTTTTATTAAAATTATTAAACACTAAATTCAACAGTTGTGAACTTCTGCAATTAATAAATCTACATGTACCTACACGAACAACTAGACAAACATTAACATTTTATATACGTACATCTTATTCGAACTATGAGTTACATTCTCCAATACAACGTTAACATAGTCTTGGTAACAAATACTTAAACAATATGGATGTATTTGACAATAATTTGAACTTAGCAAACTTCAAACGCCATATGTGCCAACTTTTTATTTTTACCTATCCCATAAACCAATGTGAACAACAATTTTAACCTTACCTACTTTATCTCAACTCTTATATTTTTTCGGACTATATTTTGTTTCTTATATTTTATGTTACCTGTATTTTGTTAACGCTTATATTTTATATAATCTATATTTTGTTTTTAACATATATAATGTTACTTATAATCTTTTCACTGTAATTAAAAAAAAATGTACTGCATTCTGTGTAAAAGCCATATGGGCGTTTAAATAAATAAATAAAATAAAACCTATAATTCCGTAGATAAGTAAAGAATGAACAAGGAGAAATGAAGGAAACATTGTTTCTAATTATAACAATTAGGAAGACTGGCGTCATGAAATTTGTGAATACTTTTCTGTGTGAAATGACAATTTTCAGCCCGTAACTTAATTTTCATAATGAGCTATTGAGCTTTGAAATATATGTTTCGGTTCAACTCATGTAAACCTCTGCTAATGTAAGTCCTCCATCACTGCCCAAGCAACTTTTTTCGCTTATTATGATAATGGTAGTAGAAATTTAGTGGTGAAATCTAGGACGAAGGTGAGACGAGGTGGGAAAGCTAATAGGTAATGCGTTATTGTTATTTTTTAACCTGAGTACCGCACAAAAGGGTCAACTGCTTCCAACCGTCAGGTACTAGTGAGATGGCATCACCAATCACCAATCAGGGTATGTTGTGAGGCTCAAGGGAGTGGGGAGGGGAAGGAGATGAGGAAGAGGAAAGCCTAAAAAAACTGGCTTTTCGGATTTGTCACCAAACACAGCCAAAGCCATTGTAGGCGACATTTCGATTCTGAATCGTGTTCTTTCACCAGGGTACCTACCACGATCGATCGATAAAGGATTTATCGATTGTGTCGGTTATTTAACATCGTTTCCTAGCACGAGTGCAGACCACCAACGAAGAAACAACAGTTCCCGTCAAATAAATTACTTGTCATTGCACCCAAGGCGTCGTGCTTGGAAGCAATGACAAGTTACTGATATTTTCGATAAAACCTATACAGATGGATTATGCTAGATACCCAGGGCGATACTGAAAGTATTTACCACTCAGGAACATGCTGCAAATATACAAATATAAATGAATAAATTGTAAATTAACACAAATTAAACAATAAATTGAAAAATTCGGATTCTTTTATCCGAGACGCTATCCAGGATACAAACCAATTCTTATTAGTCGGGGTCACCATTTATAAAGGTGGATGGGAGATTGTATACTCACACGCCAATCCCCTATGTTATATGAGAATGTTACGGGTTTCTTTTCAATAATAAGTCGAATAATTATCTGACTCCGATATATTTAAGATTTGGTAAATTATAATGCGACAATAAAATTTAAACCGTAGGTTGAACTATGAGGATAGTAACCTTCGCACACAGCAGCCAGAACCAACGAATAATCAAGAATGATTTTGATAAATTTTCTATTCTGACAGCGACCGGTGGAATCTACCAGAGTGTCAGTGTTGCCATTCTAGGATAATGTTTTTATGGCTGTTGGCTGCTGTGCTTAGGTACTATCCACAGATTGTTTCAATGTAGTTGCCCATAATATGGAAAAATAATTAGTTGAAGATAATATTGTTAATTCTAAAATTTTAAGTACGAGATTGATTATTAGGACGGTTTGATAGAAGGTGGCAATAGCGAAATTGGTTAACACACACATCCCAGTTGCGACCATTGTCTGTTTTCTGTGTCTTGTTCTCTTTCATATTTTCGTTTAGATTATTATTGTTATCTTTTTCTTTAATTTACTTGCGCACGCCGAGATTTTAACCAGCGATATCCGGATTCGTAGCCGATTATATCATTAAAATACTGTTTTTTTTTTCTTTAAGAATTATGCCAAAATTTTTTGTTCGTAGGTCCTACAAGATTGTCCGGTCAGTATAAAATTGGATTCGGTCAATAACCATAGACATAACTTGACCGTAAAAGGATAAAATGACCTCTATTAAAACAAAGAGACGTTGTTAAATAATAAAAATATATGTTTTCCACCATTATCGCTATGGGTTATAAAAAAATGTGGTCATAGTTTTTTTGCAAATTAGTTAAATAGAAGGGCTATGGGTTTTTTTAAGTTTGATATTTCTCAAATATTTCGACTTGTAATAATTAAAAATATCTGTGGCAAGCTTTTTTAAACTTTTTAAATGTTTAATGTTTAACACCGGGTCATTATGACCCGGCGTCGATGACGCTGGGTCATAATGACCCGAGGTGATTTAAAACGGCAATATTTTTTTTTCCCATCAACCGTTCGACTTGTGCACTTCAGTGGCTGGAGATACAACCCCCTTCTACCCGCACCGCCGGCGTGCTTAGCGCGACGCCGCTTGCGGAAGGAGATACACGTGCATCAAGTTAAAACGGGTACATATTTCCTATAGTTGAAATGAAATTCTACAGTTATTTTTTCATAGTTGATTTTGCATGTGTTTCTTACTAAGGTAATAAAAAGTTGATTTATAAAATATAATGGTATTATTTATATTTTTTTTATGAGCAAAGAACTTATAAATAGTAAATAATTTTCAAAATCAAGATAACCCTTTCAGTTTTGGTACAATCCATCGAAAAAATTTGGGTCACGTTTACCCGGCGTCATTGACCGCGTAATTATTTTCACGTCATTGACGCCAAGTTAAAATATGTTTGAAATACAAAAATTTAAAAGGAAATTTTATCTAGTTTATAAAATGGTATTTTTTTTACGACATCTTCAAATATGAGAAATATATAGGACATTTAAAATCCATAAAAAAAATCCTAAATTCGATGAGAAATTATTATCAACTATATATATTAGAAATTGTTTCTCCCTGCGTCCTCTTCCCCTCTCGCGATCCCACTCCGTCACTTCCACCTTCCCTCTCCCCACTCCGCTTCCCCCCCTTCTTCCATCCCGCGAACCCCCTCCCGAGTTCCCCTCCCCCCTCCAGGTCCCATCCCCCCTCCCAGTTTCCCCTCCCCCTCCCTCCCGGTTTATATACATTCAGTTTTCAAACCTCACGTGCCACCAATAGCAATTTTTTTATACAAATTTCATAATGCCAGAGCTACCGGAAGTTTTATAAAAACCTTGTTCTGGCAATAACGAAGACACAAAAAAAGAATTATCCAATTTGGTGCAGTCGTTCGAAAGTTATGCGCTTAGCAACACATTCAGCGATGCATTTTTATATATAAGATAACAGTGTATACAACAGATAAATAACCCTTTTCGACTGGATAAGCAATGAATACATCTTTCCACTGACTTCTTTTGTCAGTTTCCAATTAATAAGTTTTTCACATACACGGTAGTATAACAATTGAATAAAATATTCACTACGGTTTTAAAAATTGATAGGCTATGCTGTATGGACCTGATATGGGTACGGAAACTTCATTTGAATTAATATAGGGCGTGTTTTTTAGAGGTACACAAATTCAAAAAGAAAAAACACATAAAAATAATGTTAATTTCTATGATGTAGGCTTTATTTTATAGATAATTTTATGCCATTATTGTTTAAATATGATTTCCTGCATATGAGTGCCACAGCTAGCTCGAATGAAGCGGAATCGTGAAGTCCAATTTTCGACAACTGGTTTTTTTTAGAGGTTTGTTTTTTAAACTGGCAACGTTGTTTCTACAGACTGTTAATTTGACAGTTGACAGTTGGTTTGTAGTCAGTACGTTTTGCCATTTCACCATGAATAGACTGACGTCAGAACAGCGCTTGCAAACTATGTACATTTATTTTGATAATCCAGAAATGGCCAGAATGTTACTGTCAATGGAGAGCGCTACAGAACCATGATTACTGACTTCATCAGTTAAATGACATTGATGTGACAGAACTGTGATTTCAACAAGATGGCGCAACATGCCACACAGCGGGTGCCACCATCAATTTATTGTAGGAAACATTTGGTGAGCGCATAATTTCACGTAATGTACCTGTGAACTGGCCTCCACGATCGTGTGATCACATAAGACTACTTTCTTTGGGGGTATGTGAAGTCACCAGTCTATGCTGAAAAACTAGAGACGTTGAACCATTTAAAAGTCAACATTCGCCGTGTTATTGCCGATATATGGCCCCAGTTGCTCGATAAAGTTGTCGATAAATGGACTTCACGATTTCGCTTCATTCGCCCTCATATGCCCGAAATCATGTTATTTAAACAATAATGTCATAAAATGATCTATTAAATAAAGCCAAGATCATAGATATTAACATTATTTTCATGTGTTTTTTTTTCATTTTGTATTTTTATACGTCTAAAAAAGTACCCCTTACTTCTAACAAATTCATACTTATCTAATGTATAGGGCAATCTACAAAGATATTACTATTGTTTCTTTAAATCCCTCTCTTTCAAGTAACTATTTAGGTCAAGTCTCTTCCTTCTCGGAAAAATCAACAGAAAGTATTGTTAAATTGGCCGCCAAGTTCCGTTCTCTCTTTAAGTGCTTTTAAAGGGCACTTAACGGTCTTAATGTAACACAGACTTATTTCTTCTCCCTGAGGTCAACCCAAACAAAAGGTCACGAGTAACGCGACTTGTTGTACGTGAAACTAGGGATTGCAAATACGGATCCGTTTTGGAGAATCAGGATTTTAGTTCAAAATTATAATCCAGATTAAAAAAAAAAAATTATAAATTTAGATACATCTTCTATCTTCTTCTTCTATCTTCTATATAAATAAAAATGAATCGCAGAAATGTATGTACGCGCATAACTTCCGAACGACTGCACCAAATAGGATAATTCTTTTTTTGATGTGTTCGTTATTTGCAGGAGAAGGTTTGTATACAACTACTGGTGGGCCCTGGCTTTATGAAATTTGTATAAAAAATTGGAATAGGTGGCACGCGAGCTGTTTGAAAACTAAATGAACCGGGGATTAATTTATGGAACATGGGTGGGGGGGGGGAGGGGAACCAGGGAGGGGGGAGGGGGGTGGGAACTCGGGAGGGGGGTTTGCGGGACGGGGGAAGGGGGAGTGGGAGGAAAAGGAAGCGGGAGAGGAATGGGGAAGGGGGGGGGGGGGGGGGCGGAAGGAAACGGGAACGGGAACGGGAACGGGACGAATGGGAAAGGACACGAAGGGAGAAACCATTTCTTTTTTAAATGGCATAGCAACGCATGCCGGGTAACAGCTAGTGTATATATATAAATGATTCCCTACTTCCTTTGGTCACGCCATAATTTCAGAAATACTTTACCTATTTCATTCATCTTTTTAAAAAAGTTTTCTGATGCTTTGTAAAAGGTTCTTACGAAAAGAAAAATAAGAAAATTCGGTAGAAAATTTAATAATTTCAGAAAATTTGACGACTATTTTAACTTCGCACGTTTGACAGTTCGCGCATTTGATGAAATTGAATTTAGCAGTTAGCTTCTTTTTATAAAAAAAGTACCTATAGTCTATTGATTTTTTAAAGTATAGATATCTTAAATAGATACCTACGTCAGGTAATTTGATTGATTGTTCTTATAATATACAGAAACGAATATTTATAATATATGAAAAATTAAAATTTGAATAAAAAAATTCTAACAGGTGGCACGCGAGCAGTTTGAAAACTTAGTGTACTGGGACTGAATATATGGAACGCGGGAGAGGGGTTGGTGAGACGGGGGAGCGGGACAGGGAATAGCGTAGGCCGGGAAGGTGAAAGGGGAACGCAGGAGGGGAAAGCGATGTGGGAGGGGAACTGGGACGCACGGGAAACGACCTTCAGGGAGAAACAATTTATTTCTTTGAATAAGGCATGCCTGGAACAGCTAGTTACTTAATATAAATGACTGGCAATGAACGAACCAAAATTAAAACATAAAAAGGTTTTTTATCATTCGCAGAAACAAACATTTAAAAAAAATAACACTTCTTGCATTAATTACCATATTCTTATAAATTACTATTTAGTTGAAGAATATACAAATTTTCTTCAGTCTGTTAATTTATTTGTACGTTCAGTTTCCGTTTCAAGATTGTGTCTGTTTTAATGGTTTATGATAGATTATTTTTTGCTACCCGGCTTGCTACATTGCTACCCCGGCTTCGTGTTTGTTTGGACGTATTTTTTTTTTTTTTACATTAACTGTACACAGGAGAGTATCTGAGGAAAATGATTCCCTCAGTATGTTATATTGTTAGATGCTGTACGGAAGGTCATTTAAGGAAAGAACGGATAGGAAGTTCTGGGAAGTAAAAAGGTATGAGGGGTCGGTAGGAATCTGGGGGTAATTTTCTCTAGGAGTGACGGATATACGAATCCTCCCCTCCCACTGCGGTGCAAGGTCGAGAGAGTCCGGCTGGAGAGGTCAAAAGGCTTTATCGGAACATTATATCGCACGGAGGGATGGAATCATTCATCCGTCACTCCTTGACACTCACTGATCACAGATTCCTACCCAACCCTAATACCTTTTCATTTACAGAACATCCCCCTTTCCTTTCATAAAAATGCCATCTACACAGCATCCCCAAAGATGACATTTCACCCTGAGAGGAATTATTTTCTTCCGGGTCTCCTGTAGGAGCTATTGTAAAAAATAAATCTTTTTTCAATTTTTTACAAATCCGAATTAATCATAAAATCCGGATTTTTAAATCCAGATAATCCAGATGGCAATATACGTGCAACATATTAAAAGGTCAAACCTACCCCAGTTGGTCCAAGTTACTAAACTTAGCCAATTTACGGTTCCCATTCACATTCGGAGGCGAGGAAAACTTTAAGTAGGTACCTAATGTAAAGAGTCTAAACACTCTGAAATATGAATAGAGTTGTTTCTGAACACAGTTTGACTGTACTACAGCAAGAGTGGTCTAACTCCAAATCGGCCACTTGCATGGATTTCAAAATGACTGGAAAAAAATCGTGTAGATAGATTTTTTTTTTTACTAAGATTACGAAAATGTTACCAAATTTTTTTAGAAATTTGAAGTTTTTTTATTTTTAAATAAATAAATCCGTTATATGGGCTCGTGACGTCACTACATGAAAATGTCCCGTCCCCGAAAATATTCAATTAATTTTGTAAAATTCCACGCTGATTTATTTTTTTATATGGCAACATTTTGATTTCCGACGTTGTATTTGACATTTAACATTCAATAAATTTATTGTTTGTTCTCTGCGAACTTATCGTTTGGTTTGACGTTTTGACAGATGTTACGAAGTGAATCTCGTACATTTTATGCCTTCTGTACCTGTTTTAGAAACGTAATGGTAATGGTGCTGATTTTAACAAAATCAAATTTTGTAATATATTTGGTCCTTACATATGAAATTGGCATTTTGCCGTACTGGCAACTTTGATCTCAAATATTTTCTCTTTGGTTAGGAAGTCTAAATTCAAATTTATGCAGATATTTACTCGTGTATTTGTGTTTCGAAAATTATTATGTTTTTTTTCCTTAATTGTTTTTTTTTCTTTGCGTCACTTAGTTTACAAAATGGAAAACTTGAAATATCGCGTTATTTGCGAGTACGAGTTCCACCGTGGCACCAGTGCTGCAGAAACGGCTCGAAGGATTAATGATGTGTATGGCGACGGTGCCGCAAAAGAAAACACAATTGTGTTTTCTTTTTTTTGTGTCGTTCACTACAGCTTTCTTAAATCTGGCCAGACGATTACGGCAGATGTCTATTGTCAGCAACTGCAAACCATGATGGAAAAGCTAGCTGCTAAACAACCGAGGCTGGTTAATCGCTCTAGGCCACTGCTGCATCATGACAACGCTAGACCATACACTGCACAACAGACGGCTACCAAATTAGAGGAGCTTCATTTGGACATCCACCGTACTCTCCGGACCTTGCCCCAACAGATTACCATTTTTTTCGAAATTTGGATAACTTCTTGCAATAGAAAAAATTCAATTCCGATGGGGCAGTCCAAACCGCCTTCAAAGATTTTATTGATTCCCATCCGAATGGTTTTTTTAGCAAAGGGATCGATGAACTACCTATGAGATGGCAAAAGTGCATAGATAGCTGTGGTGTCTGTGGATCGGGTAGTAATAACATCTATTAATGTTACAATGTTTATTGGTTGCCAGGTTAATATGGAGAGAGCGCTCAATAGCGGGTACATCCCTTTTATACTTCCCATACTCGCTATCTCGCTCTCATGCCGTCACCCTCATACACATACGTCACACCCCCACACTTAAAACCTAATTACATACATTTCTTTATTCACAAATTTATACAATGCAAATATTTAAATATTTCAATCCAGTAAGTAAGTATATGTAATTATTCTTGATCTTCACGTGTAGCGTGGGCGTTGACCTCGAGGGCGTAACCTCCCCTCCCATGGTGTAGGTGACCTGCAAAAATTAGGAGAATTAGGAAATTTGGTCATGTCCACATCCGAGAGTGGACCCAGGTCCAGCAAATCATCAGACCTGTCACACTCCCCCCACCTAACCTTCCTCTCTGAAATCTGATCATGGTGGCGTTTCCAAATTTGTCCCGTAGACATAATTTTAACTAAATAAATCCTATTCCCCAATCTTTTAAAATTTTTTCCTAAAATCTATTTATTATCATTACTTCTTAAATCCCTGGTTAAAACTTTAGAACCAACCTCAAAGTACTTTTTAAATTTTCTTCCTCTATAATACTTTTTCTGTTTATGCTGGTTCAATAACATTTTGTTTTTAACCGTGTTGTCAATTCCTTTAAAACCTTGACTCTCAACATTATACACTATTGGAATAATCGTATTAAAAATTGATCTAATCTTCCTACCCAACATTAATGTACTAGGCTCAATGCCCGTAGACATTGAAGGCGTATTTCTAATATCAACTAAAAATGTCAAAAGTTTATCTTCAAAATCAGTAGGAAATTTATTATTTACCATAATTTTTTAAAAAAAATTCTTCACTGTTTTAAACCCATTTTCAGCTAAACCGTTAGAAGCAGGATGCTGTACAGCTGAAGTCAATGATTCTATATTATAATTATGACAAAATTCCTTAAAAACTGACGATGTGAAAGCTGTACCATTGTCACTTACAATTTGTTCCGGGATTCCGAACATAGAAAATAATCTTTTCAAAACTTTTATTGTACAAAACGAATCTACCTTATTTACAATATGACAGTCTATCCATTTTGTAGTTGCATCAACAATTATAAAAAAAATATGACCTCCCAACGGCCCCATGAAGTCGATATGCAATCTACTCCAGATTAACCCATTGATTGGCCAAGGTGCCAACTCAACTTTACATGGAGTAGGTAAACATTCCATGCATCGAGCACACTGTTTCACAGTTGCTTCTATATCATTGTTCATTCCGAGCCAAAAAAAATAATTTCGAGCAAGACTTTTCGATTTTACAATGCCTAAATGTGATTGATGTAAAAAATTCAATATAATTTCCCTTAATTCCTTTGGAACTACAAATTTATTATTATAAAATAAACATGAATTATAAGTCGATAATTTATCCCTAAAATACCAGAATTTCAATAAATCATCCTTTAAGAACTTTTTATCCGGCCAACCATTTGCTGTGAACTCGATAATGCTCGCTATATTTACATCATTAATCGAAAACTGTTTCATCGTTTCCGCATTTAATGTTGTTTCTGACTCGATTATGTTCACAAACTCTGACTCAACCGTATTCACGTTCAAAGTATCAATATAATTTAAAAAATAATCGCTAGCATCAATATCGTCGCTACACACATCTAAATTATCCTTATTATTAATCGGCATTCGCGATAAGAAATCCGCTTTGTTATCACCTGACTTAATATGTTTTATACTATAGTCAAAAGTCTGGAGTATTAGGGCGTACCTCTGCAGACTGTTAGCGGCCAGCACAGGTACTTGCTTATCCGTGTTCAAAATGTGTACTAACGATTTATTGTCGCAAGCCAAAACAAATTTATTGCCATATAAATACTGAAAGAATTTCTTCAACCCAAAAATTATAGCACACGCTTCCTTATCTAAAATAGAGTACTTTAATTCTGTTTCTGACAATAATCGGCTAGCAAATGCGATAGGTCTCTCTAAACCATTATCATATACATGGCAAATCACCGCTGCTAACGCTTTTTCAGATGCGTCTGAAATAAGTTTAATTGGTAAATTAGGATCAAAATGCACTAAAATATTATCTGACGTCAGCAGTTTCTTAACTCGCTCAAACGCAATATTACATTCCTCAGACCACACATACTTTACTCCCCTTTTTAACAAGTTATACAATGGAGACAAAATACCTGAAATATTGTGAACAAAAGTTCTATAATAAGAAATAACCCCGAGTAAACTCCTAAGTTCCGAAACATTCCTCGGTATTGCCATTTGAGTAATCGCACAGATTTTATTTTCTAAAGGCATAACTCCTTTCCGCGAAATTCTAAAACCTAAATATTCTATCTCAGTTTCTAGAAAAGAACACTTATTTTCATTAATAGTTAAACCACAATCACTTAACTTGCTAAGTACAGATCCACAAATAGAAAATAATTCCTCTTCATAATTTCCAAACAACAAAATATCATCTAGAAATATACGAACGTTACGAAGTCTACCTACTATCGCCTGAATAACTTGCATAAATATAGCCGGGCTTGTGGTCAAACCGAAAGGCAATACTTTATACCTGAATAAACCTACATGCGTACTTATCACACATAATTTTCTCGACTTCTCGTTTAACGAAATCTGACCAAAAGCATTACGCAAATCTATTTTCGCAAAAAAATTCGCACCATTTAAAGATGAAATTAAATATTCTATACGAGGCAATGGATATTTCAACTTCGCTAACATAGGGTTAAATGTGGTTTTAAAATCGGTACAAATTCTTATTGAACCGTCTTTCTTTTTTACAACAACAATCGGACTAGCCATATCACTTATTTCTACCTTTTCAATTATATCTTCACGTAACATCTTATTTAATTCCTCCTCTACCTTTCCACGTAAACTAAAAGGTAACGGTCTTGGATTTACAAACTTTGGCCTGAACTCCGAAATAACTTCGATGTTAGCTTCATAACCTATAAGCCTACCCGATTTTTCTGAAAACACATGAGCATATTTTTTCTTTAAACTATCACGAAAATTTAATTGATTATCACAACTAGTCTCACTGGTATTTACCGAATTTATTCAACTTAATCCGATACCGAAAACTTGTAAAAAATTTCTACCAACAATCGTAGAATTACCGTTTTTAATTATTATAAACTGCGTATCTACACTTTTATTTAAAAATAACACACTTAAATTAACTTTACCTACAATATTTAACCGTTTCCCGTCATATCCTGACAATTGAATATCGCATCTTTCCAATTCATAAGAAACAAAATCTTTAAAATACACTTCATATGGAATTGCATTAATTTCAGCGCCGGTGTCAACAATCGCTCGCAGAACAGTGTTACCAATAATGAGATCTACGAATATCGGTTCCGGCCCCGTGCTCCGTCATGCAACATAAAAACCGAATTTAATCGTTTATTCTTATTACCTACATAAATTTTACTGTTTTTACACACATTACTAGGATGACCCGATTTATTGCATCGATTACAAAAAATATTCTTCCAACAATCTTTCTGCAAATGATTCGTTTTTCCGCACAAAAAACATTTTTTTAAATGTAATATTTACTGGCGTCTTACTACGCACTGCACTTTTAAATCTGATCGGACTATCCGACCTGGATTTACGGACAACATTACTATCCTTATGCACAACATTTAAATTCGTATCAACTTTCTTAAAATTAACAACATGTTCCCATGAAGCTGCTAACTGAATGCATTCCGAAAAAGAAGTATTTACCCCCTCAACGAACAACTTATGTTTCAATTTTTCATTGAAAACTCCAATAATGAATATGTCTTTTAAACAAGGTTCCAGCCTCAATTCAAAATTGCACGTCAAACTCAGTCCTCGCAACCTAGCAGCGTAATCTTTAATAGATTCGTTAGCTAGCTGTTTACACTTATAAAATAACTCACGCGACTCGAAAATATTTTGAATAGGTTTGCAATGTGAATCAAATAATTTACATAAATCATCAAAAGAACAAACAGAAACCTTTTTAGGGAAACATAGATCACATAATAAAGAGAAAGTTTCTTCGGTGAGGCAACTCAGCAAAAATGCTCTTTTGCATTCTTGTGATAACACTTTGTCATCATGTAAAATGAGGGCCTGATCCAGTCGTTCCTTGAACAATGACCAGTTTCCCGTTCTGTAACAGAACGTCCCCAGATTCTTACAAACACCCTTCATTGGGGGAAGAGCTGAAACAAAATAATCTAGACTACTTATCTCAGCACTTCCAAGAAGGCTACACTCCGAGGTCCACGTTCCACGTTCCACGTGCACGCCACCCAGAGCCGTAGATCACCGTCCCCGTCTGGCTCCGTCTCCCGACAGCTGCGGATCCAATCCCTCTCCGAGGTCTTCCTTCCCAGACTGCAGCGACGGAAACCACGTCCCGGTTTCCGGCTAATCCACTCGATGATCCGATCCTGACCTTGACCCGATCCTTGATCCTCGTACCCCGTTACACGGTGCACCCTTGTGTATCCTTGACACGATCCTGTACCCCGTTACACGGTGTACCCAACGACAATAATCTTGCAAATTTGCCGTACCCACACACGCGTATACTTGCGTGTGTCTGCTCCAAATTCTTCTTAACGCGATCGCTCCTCGATCGGCCACTTTGATTAAATAAATATACTGTATTAAAAAAAAATATCGATTTTATGTTCCTCCCATACAAAACGCCAATTTCATATGTATGGACCTAATATTATTATTATTATTACAATTTACCAGCACAAGTTTATTACATTGGAATTAGTCACATATAGACGTTGAACATTATAATGATTAATGATCAATAAAAGGAAATAATAGGAAAAAATATTCAAATTAATAGATAACTTTGTATTAACCACTTAATTATTTACAAAATCGACATGTTTCGTCAGCAAAGCTGACTTCTTCAGGGTTTTGACAGAACTAATTTTAAAAATAGACACACGTATGTAATAGAGAAAAATAATAGACATAAACAATAATAAAATTTGAAAGAAAACAATGTGTAGGAGACGAGGGGCAATATAGAACCATTAAAAATTTAAAAGGGAAATAGATTTAATAATGGGTCATTTAAAAACAATGTTTGTTTATCAATAATATTTAAATTTGCATTAACACTCTTTCTAATCTCTAAAATTTCTAATTTTTCCAACTGAATGCCATTGACATTACAATTTTGCACTATTAGAAGAAGTGAAAAAATATTTATGAGATGTAATATTTTTGGTATGCCTCGTTATTCTCCTGTGCAATTCGTGCAGAAAACGTGTTTTTTTTAAAAATGATTTTCGGCAACGTAATTATCGGTTTTTTGCAGCCATAAAATTGTCTTATGTCCCGTCTTTCCGATTTATGAAAAATGGTCTAATTTTTAGGATTGAAATTTTAGAAAAATCATTAGTATTTCAAAAATACGATTAAAAAAAGGAATGTCTTAGAATATTTGCCTATACCGGAAAAAAATTAAAAAAGTGATGCAAGTAACCTATTAGAACAATGGAAATAAATGCATTTGAAATTTTGAACCACGATATTAATGGCTGGGTAATTTTATCGTTTGCATTAGACAGTCAGATAAGCGAGGGAGAAGAATTTTTAATTTTTGAAGAAAAAACTTCTTTAGCCTCGTTGTGATTTGAAACTTAATGAAAAATAGCGACAAACATAATATACATCTATAGGATTTAGTCTGCGAGACAATGAGATAACATAATCGGTCTTCTCTTTGAAGGTTCTTCGTAGCCTCTCCACTTTTGTCAACTTTAGTTTTATAAAGGTTTCACGTCTACCGCGTGTGAATTGCACACTCTGATTTTAAAGTGAAAACTTCTTCAGCAACGTTGTGATTTGAAACTCGATGAAACGAAAAATAGCGACACTAAAAAAGGACAAACACATACATCTATAGGATATAGCCTGCGAGAGAATGAGATATTATAGTCGGTCTTCTCTTTGTGCGGTGGTTCGTAGCCTCTCCACTTTTGTCTACTTTAGTTTTCTGAAGATTTCACTTCTACCGCGTGTGAATTTCGTACTCTGATTTTAAGGTGAAAACTTCTTTAGTACTGTTATTTTTTTATATGAGCTCCACACATGAGGCCCTGAGGAAAATAATTCTCCTCAGGGCCTATGTCATCTTTGGGGATTCTGTGTGGAGGATTTTTTAGGGAAAGGAAAGAGAGGAGAGTTCTGGGAAGGAAAAGAGTTTAAGGGGTGGGTAGGATTCTGGGGTTCAGTGTATCCTGGTCATCCGCTTCCAAGACCTAGACAAACCTCACCCCATGAACCCGGGCACTCCTGCTAAATCACCAAACGTAGCGAACCACTTGGGGTGACCTATGGCAGAGGTGTTGTTTATCCAATAAAGTTTTCCGGGGCGGTGGTACCCATTCCCGCCTCCCAAATTGAAAAGTTGTGATTCGAAACTCGATGAAACGAAAAATAGCGACACCAAAAAGAGACAAACACATACATCTATCTATACGATTTAGCTTGCGAGAGAATGATTGAATATAATCGGTCTCCTCTTTGTGCTATTCTTCGTAGCCTCCCCACTTACGTCTACTTTAGTTTTCTGAATGTTTCACTTCTACCGCCTGTGAATTGCAAACTGTCGTGAAGTGAAAACTTCTTTATCACCGTTGTGATTTGAAATTCGATGAAACGAAAAATTGAGACACTAAAAAATGGTGAGGCTATGAAGCACCATACAAAGAGGAGAGCGATTGGTTAAGAAACACCGCACAAAGAGGAGATCGATTATACAATCTCATTCTCTCACAGGTTAAATCCTATAGATGTTTGTGTTTGCCTCTAGTGTCGCTATTTTTCGTTTCATTGAGTTAAAATCACAGCGGTGCTAGAGAAGTTTTCTTTTTAACAATCTACAGCGAAAACTTGCCTGCACAAATTTAGTAATGCTTCCTCTCCTTCCTTTCCTAAAGAGACCCTCCACACAACATCCCCAAAAATGACAGAGGCCCTGAGTGGAATTATTTTCCTTAGGGCCTCCTGAGTGGAGCTAATTCGACAAAAATAGCCACACTAAAAGAGACAAACACAAATATCTCTACGATTTAGCTTGCGAGAGAATGGTGATTTTACACCAGGGCGTTACTGAGAGTATTTTCCACTCTCGAACGTGACGCAAATATGCAATAAATTGTTGTTAACGAACTTCTTCTGAAATACAATAAATTAATTAAATAAAATGCCGAGATTTCAACCCGCAACCTTCGGATTGCTAATAGAGATCCTTACCCTTCGTCCTGATTGTGTGATATATTATTTTAACAAAAAAAAACAGGGCAACGCCGGGTGCGTTTGCTAGCAATTAATATGCACATCATTTTTCATCGTTACGTTTAAAAAAATTAACATTACGCATAAACCCATTTTAAACATCGTCATTCGTTTAAATTAAAAATGAAAGAAAATCGTTAAAATTATGATTAGAATTCTTTTTATTCTGGCTTTTTTAATTTCTCTCTCTGTAAAAAAAAACTTAATTAACAAGCGAGATTCAGACCAAATAATTAATTCAAATTATTATTCAGATTTGTGGAAATATTCAAGTCAAATAAAAAGAATTTATAGTAAAGTCTCGGGTTTTAAATTTCAAATGGTTTTTAATTTCGTATGCAAACTAGAACGTGGTTCGTTTTAAAAATGAATTCCAATAATCGTGTATTGGAATTTTCACGTTCCACTTATTATAACAAAATATTTTTCATGAATTTTTAATATTTTTTTATTTAAATCAGTTTAACTCTCATTGTGATCTTGTGATTTACATTTTTGGTACAATAATTTTATTTTTATTTATTGAAGTGAACACTTCCATAGCACCGTTGTGATTTTAAAGTCGATGAAACGAAAAATAGCGACACTGAAAAGAGACAAACACATACATCTAAAGGATTTAGCCTGCGACAGAATGAGGTAGTATAATTTGTGCGGTGCTTCGAGTCTCTCCACTCTTGTCTACTTTAGTGATCTGAAGGTTTCACTTCTACCGTTTTGCACACTCTGATTTATGTTTATACATAATCGCCACACAGGAGGTCCTGAGGAAAAGAATCTCTCAGGTTCTGTGTCCTATATCATCTTTGAGGATGCTGTGTGTAGGGTCTTTTTAGGGAAAGGAAGAAGAGGGAGTTCTGGGAAGGAAATGAGGGGTGGGTAGGAATCTGGGAATCAATGGGTTCAGAGTTCCTCCTCTCCTTTCTTTTCTATAAAAGACCTTTGCACCATCCCCAAAGATGACAGACATTGGACGCGAGGGAAAATATTTTTGTTAGGGCCTCCTGTGTGGAACTATTGTAAAAAAAATCATGTGTGGTAGAAGTGAAACCTTCAGGAAACCTAAGAAGTGGGGAGGCTACGAAGCACCGCACAGAGAGGAGATCGATTATTCTATTTCATTCTCTCGCAGGCTAAATCAGATGTATGTGTTTGTCTTTTTTTTCACATTAACTGCACACAGGAGGCCTTGAGGAAAATAACTTCCCTCAGGGCCTATGTCATCTGAGATGCTGTGTGGAGTGTCTTTTTGGGGAGAGGAAAGAAATAACATTGCTCTTGAAGATACCCATGTTGTAGGAAGGAGAAAACACAGAGGCCGGCAAATCGTTCCACAGCCGAGCTGTTGAACACAAAAACAATTCGAAGAAGCGACCTGTTCTCATGTGACAAATGTCAACCGTGTACAAATGTTGGGCACGCGTTTGGCGTGTTTTTCGACTATTCACCGGTGTCAAAGGGATCAATGACGCTAATTCCTCGGAGCATCATCCATTGTAATAACGGTAGAACAAGGATAGCATTCCCAACCGACGCCTGTGCTCTAAAGTCTCTTTTTAGTGTCGCTTTTTCGTTTCATCGAGTTTCAAATCATAACGGTGCTAAGGAAGTTTTCAATTCAAAAACCTTAAATTTCTCAATCTCCTTTCCAACGTAACCAAATGGGAATGCCATTGTCTTATTGGCTTAGAGCAATTAGGACTCTTGTGCGGTGTTCACAAAAAAAATAGTTTACCTAATCTATGCTTTTTTAAACATGTTTTTCACTTAATATTTTTTATGCATTATAAAATACCAAGTCATAAAATTTCAAGTAGATGGGTGCAAAGTTCGATCGGGTATTGGGAATAAAATTGAATAGCGCACAGGTAAAGGAAATAGGGGAAGTCCATGGTATTGTAAAGCGGCGGGAAATGGGTCGCTACATCCGCTTCCGGTTCTCCAGGCAAGTGCCCGCCGCTCGAACCTTATTCGAAATTCAAACGGACGTTGGAAAATAAAATTTGGATTTTTTCAAAAGCTGTTCCAAGGAGATAAATGCAAAAATGTCGGTGCTTCAACTCCACTTTGTATGTGATATTTCGATGTAGAAAAATGAGATACAACATTTATTTTGGATGGATTTTGAAATATACGGTTTTGAAAAACACATATTAGGTCCTTACCGATAGGTTGTACGTCAACTGGCGATCTCAGTTTTCTTTCAAATCATTCTAGATCGTGCTTCTTGGAAATTATCTGTTCAAAGATTTAAAATATCATATTTTTTTATATCTCTGTGTGGAAAATTCATGTCTTACCCCATCAGATCTCGGGAATATTCTGTCAGAAGGTTAGAAAATTTCCGGTTTACAATAAAATCCAAATGCAGTGAAATATTTCTTAATGTTTAAACTGTTTTTGAAAGGTGATAGAACACGCTTTCAAATGTTATTATTAGAAATTTACATATAATTTAGAAAATATTAAAAATTTTAATACAGACTTTAAAAAGTTTAAAAAATTACTCTTCTTATGTTTTTACTATCTAAAATTACCGATAACGAAAAAAAGAAAAACGCACACATGTTTTATTAAAAAAATGTATTATAAACGTTATTATCACTTCCAGAGGCGTGCACTCCATATAGGCACACAAGCACTGCCTACCCTACCGTATTTATAAAACATATGCATTAAAATAATATTATAATTTATTAAATTTTTGCTAAAATAAATACACACTTTCAAAAATAAGCGCGAAAAAGCTGAGCAACCAAAACTACACGAGCGCCCCATCAAACGGCATTCTACAAACGTGGCATAAACTGTAACTAGAAACTACACGCGCGCCCTCCGACTGCCTCACTAAAATGCGGCCTAAGCAGGAATTATTTCTGCTTCATACAAGATATAATATCAATGTTTACGAAATGCATATAGTAGAACTGTCGTTTTGAATTTGATTCTATGAGGTTTTTATTAAACATTTTACACACATAATTACTGCTTCAGAGCATGTGGTAGTAACAATTGATAAATAAGAAGTGTCAAAAATGCAGATGAGGGGTAAAACCAAACTATGGGAGGGGAAGAGGGAAAAGATGACTGTGATTCGTTAAAAAAACAATCTGACACTATATAGGCATCTTGCATTATAATATCACCATTTAGTTTTTAAAAGCAAAATCTGCTTTGAATGAATAGACCTTTTTACATGGGTGGCGAATTGCTTGCCACGTTAATAACATATTTGCGAAGGCCAAATGCTCGCCCGGAAAAGGTTCGCCTCTATTCACATAGCAATATTTTGTTGCCGTATTTAGTTAAGACACTTTTACAAATTTTTCATAATTTACTTACCCCTGTAACCAGTGACGAGCTCACTGGAGAAACGCCCACATTCGCTATGTTCTAGGTAGGTGTATAGCACAAGCTCTCATATATTGCCGTGTTATTTGGTAAAATGTATAGATGTTAGCTCTACGCTGGTCAGGACAAGAATGATGACGTCACATTTTTTTTATTCAAGCGAGGCTTTCGTAAGCCCAGCTGGCTCCAAGGCGGAGCTCTAGCTGGCTCCATGGGGAGGGGGAAATAATACGTTTTTATCACCAGGTCCAGATATATTCATATGTCCGTGCTGTAGTGTAAATCTCACGTGAGGGGGAGGGGGGTCCCACCAAATCTCATTTAATCTCACCAACGAGGGGGAGGTGTCTAAATTGAAAAACAAAAACAGCTCACGTAATTAATGCATGCCCCTAAGTATTTTTGCCGTGCCATTCAGTGCACGATGAAGAGCTGATGATAAATTAGTAGCTTTGCATCTTTAAAGTATTTATATATAGACGACTTCTTCTCGTAGACTCAGAAATAAAGACCTGCTCTTCCTCAATCAGCACTCGACTAATTATGGTTATAATTCACCACTGCCCAGAATATGTAAGATATTTCATATTTACTCTAATTTTTGCAAAGTCTTGACTTGACTTGACACTTCCATTTTCTTTGTTTGTCTTTGCTTTCATGCACCATACTTTATCCTTACAATGTTCAATTCCATATTTCGTGATACTTTGTTGTAAATTGGACGTAAGTCCGTTAGTAATTAAATAAATGTTTTGACTTGATAACAGCTGTAAAGTTTTGGAGGAAGGAACTTGTAAATGATAACGCATCTTCAGGAAACTTTAAAAGGACTCGTGATTTTATTTGCTCTATTCCCAATTACATTGTGAATATTCAGGAGATCCAAACTACCCAAGACAGACCAAGGAGTTTATGTTTACTTGTTAGAAGGCTATAGCGAATAGAAGAGAGTATAAAAACCTAAAACCGAGCTTTTTATACCTTACCTCCTTGGCTGGAGGGAAATTTGCACTTACTGACATCTATGGATGGTTTTTCCAACTAATTATATTAATTTTCACCTAAACCTTTAAAACATTTTATATATTATTTGGAGAGGTGTGAGTCCTAGCTATTAAGCCTATGTTCAAATTTAGACAATAGCTAAACCGTTTAGTTAGGGCCCCCGTTTTTTTTGCACCGGGGCCTTCGGTTACCTAGCTACGCCTCTGCGTAGTAGCTCACATAATATTTTTTGTAAGATTAAATTCTAGATTTGAAAATAAAGCTTTCTCTAACTCTTCTGGAGAACACTATTTAGATTGTATTTCTCACCATGACATTATGGGAGATGCAACGATTTATAAGAGAACTGGGCTGACCTGACCTGAGCTGGGACAAATTTGGTCTCCTGTGATTTTACGGGTGAATGATTAAAAACTTTGAAAACATGTTTTTCTCATAATTATTATCATGTTTCAAAGCTTCGGAAATCAAAACAAGCCATTATATTTAATTTTTTTTAACATCTTCCCAGCCCAACTGGAACATTTTTACTCCAATTAATTTAGTTTAAAAAGTGGTTACCGGAAAAATACCTTGTAGCTAAAGGTCTCTAATTTTTCTCTCTTTTAACCATAATTTCAAAATAAATAAGGATAACCATGTTGATAATAAAATTACAAGGATTACACTTTTAAAAACTGCCATTAAAAGTAATTTTAACAATGCTTTACAAAAAACACATTTTAAAATTTTGAACAACTTAAGTTTGATGTACAATCAAAAGAGTGAAAATTTTACATTGGAGAACCTCGTAGATAAGATACACTAGAAAGGCCTTCCATATATATTTGGAAGCATTTATAACGTTCGCACCTTTTGCCTCGATAGTTGAACGACGATAGATGGTACTCTTCTGATATCATACTCAACCACCTTCTTTTGGGATATAGCCGAACTTCGTATTATCTGCGCAGATCCCAGGTGTAGTTCTCTCCAGATAGTCTGTAGTCAGGTTGTAAGTCTGAGCTGCCCTTGTTGACTTCCTTCTGTTCCACACCGAGGAACCGTACAATGAGTGATTGAGAGAGGTAGTTTGAGGTTATCCTTGTAGTAAAAAACACTTGTGTTGTGATACTGGATGTTGATTCTGTTTATTCTTGTGAATAATTTTGTACAGAGATTCTGGTCTGAGCACTTGACTGGCAACAATAATTGAGACTAATTAAGTAACAAAAGTGAAAGACGGTTTGATTTAATGCTAAACAAGCAGAGTTTAGACAATCGAGAAGAGAGAATGTTAATAAGAATGACAAGCGAAATCAAAACACTCCATTTTATAGACACAAAGAGAAAGTTTTATGCGCCACAGACAAATGAGATTTTAGACAAGACATTTTATGGCGATAAGAGGTGGCATAGACGCGAAAGTTTAAGATAAAGGGCTCTACACATCGAGATTAAAATAAATGATAAGTAAATGGTCAGTGCTACATGAATTTAAATATAAAATAGGACAATCACAACACACAACATCCAACATTATCAACTATGTCTAGCTGACCCAGCCAAGCGTTGCTGTGGCTAACTAAACACAACGCCATCCACTGGATGGTTATCCAACCTTTATAACACCGCCATCTTTGAATTTATCGTGAAGAGACAGACAGACACTACGGAGGACTTTAATTTATAATACGTAGAGATGATGCGAAAGATTATAATAATATGCATGAAATGCTTGAGGTAACTAACGTATTTAAGTTGGTAAGGATTAATACTGTATCCGTCTAAATAACTTTCCAATTACCGCATTTTACGTGACCATTTTTTTAGAAGATAGAATGGGTATAAGCTATCCGTAAAAGAAACATATATGCCATCTCGGACTTTTTTGTATATCTATAAAAGAGGAATATC
The DNA here is from genome assembly GCA_917880885.1 of Limnephilus marmoratus. NCBI lineage: Eukaryota > Metazoa > Arthropoda > Insecta > Trichoptera > Limnephilidae > Limnephilus > Limnephilus marmoratus. Next base: position 26,800,184 of record OU862928.1, read on the forward strand.
CCACCATGCATTGTTTTGTTATATCTCATAGGGACAGTGTTTTTGATGAAAAATCCCACGCGGCTTGGCTTTATCCGACACGTCTAACAATTATCATAATGTTTCAACTAATTTAAATAAAACCTTGACAAATTATATACCTAAACCTTCCTCACGTATCACTCTATCTATTGGTGAAAACCGCATGAAAATCCGTTCAGTATTTTTTGAGTTTATCGCGAACAGTATTAATTTATAATATGTAGAGATAGACATAGAGATTTTTAGAGATGTAGAGATGCTATCGACATCTATTGAAGGAACCTGAAACTACATGAATAATCAACACATTACAGTTGTTTCTAAAAAGGAATTCGTTTTTGTCTTGAAAATATCTTTAAACTGATGTGACCAACTTATCTTACGAATAGAGCACATGATTTCAAGAAAAATATGAATATATAGAGATTTTGAATTTGTAATGCGCGTTTTCATCCCGCGACAAAATATCCTACGGACACATCCCCAAAAAAATTTCTACAAAAAACCTATCCCAACCTTACCTTTCCTAACCTAACCTACCATAACCTAACCTAACAAAAAAAAAATGGGACAAAAATAATACAGACATCCTGTAAATACAATAAATTATTATTTATTTATTTATTTATTTATTTATTACACGCCCTGCTGGGCTTTTACATTATAATTTATAAGTTAAGTAACAAACAATGAAGAAAATATAATACAATGAGAAAAGAAAATACACAAAACAGTGTAACAACAAAACAAATAATAAAATAAAAATATATATTATGTAAAAATGATAAGAAGTCTCATATTCAATATAAACAAAAATTGAAGAAATTATGTAAATCTATTTGTGCCTAGAAGAATAAAAGTGATAGAATATACAACGTTTATACTGATTAGTTTTAAGATGAAATATATCACCTAGATTAGAATATTTATTTCCGAGACTGTGAAGTCTCGGAAACGGTGAATTTTGATAAGCTAGTGTCCTGGTGTTATTGAAGTAGAAGGGTAATAAATGTCGACATGATTTTTGGGGAACATGGATATTGATAAATTGAAGTAATTCAGAACAGTCAATTTTGTAATGCAGTATTTTATGTAATAATATTAAATCTGTGCTTATTCTTCTTTCTGAAAGTTTCAATAGAGACGTTTTATCCAGGAGATAATTGTAATCAATGTTTAGTATAGGAATATGCAATTTATAGTTTATAAACCTTAGAAACTTCCGTTGAATCTTTTCAACGTTGTCTGAATGAATGTTGTAAAAGGGAGACCATAACGTCGAGTTGTATTCAAGTTGGCATCTGACAAGGGTTTTATATAACATAATAAATGTGTCTAAATCATTGAAATCTTTTGCAGCTCTCAAAACAAAACCAAGAGTCTTTAGGGCTTTGTTGATAATATTAATAATATGACATACAAAGGTGAGTTTACTGTCGAACATAATGCCTAGATCCATAATTTCACTAACACAATTGAAGAAGAAGATAACAAAAATAATCAAAACGAAAATATGAAAGAGAACAAGAAAAAAGACAATGGTCGCAACTGGGACTCGAACCCAGACCTTTCGTCTAATCGGGACGTGGCGTTAACCAATTTCGCTATTGCCACCTTCTGTCAAGCCGTCATAATAGTCAATCTCATATTTCACATTTTAGAATTAACAATATTATCTTCAACTAATTATTTTTTCCATATTATGGGCAACTACCCTTTTTATATGAAACAATCACTCTTAGAATTGGTTTGTATCCTGGATAGCGTCTCGGATAAAAGTATCCGAATTTATTCGAGTCCCAGTCGCGACCATTGTATTTTTTCTGTTTTCTGTGTCTTGTTCTCTTTCATATTTTCGTTTAGATTATTATTGTTATCTTCATCTTCAATCATATATTACGTTGATGGGAATAACCTTCAAAAGTTATAAAAGAGAGTTTTCTTGTAAAAAATTAAATAAATTATTGTTAAAAAATAGTAAATTATGACAAAAATAATACAGACATCCCGTAGACCTAAAAATATTGTTAAAAAATAGTAAAAATAATTTATTGTCTTTACAGGATGTCTGTATTATTTTTGTCCCTTTTGTGTTAGGTTCGGTTGGGATACGTTAGGTTAGGTTAGGTTAGGTTTTAGTAGATATATTGATGGGGGATGTTTTGTCCGTAGGATATTTTGTCGGAGATGAAATGACGAAACCTTTTAAATTACTATAGTCAAAATAGAGCAATACCAAATCATAGAGTTTTTTTTTTAAATTTGAGAACTAAAAGTTGCAGCAATTGATAAAAAAAAATCCAAGTCTAAAAAGTCTTGATACGACTCAACATTTTGTAATGTAAACAAATAAAAATAAATTTAGCTGCTCCGCTACCTAGGTCCCAGTTATTTATAAATAAGTTGTAAGCCCTAAGCCTCCACACAAAAGAAAATAGTCACGAAACCTCCATTAAAGGGCAGTAAAGACGCCCTTAAAAGCCTGATTTTGATCGATCGGAATCTTTGATGGAAATTACAGCCTTCTGATGTTATTGCAAATATGACTGTAAAGAAATGACTTTCCTTTGATGGACAGTTGCGCCAAAGCCTTTGATTGAAATATAGAACAGAATGGAAGTGTGTCAAGATTTGGCATAACTGAAAAGGCAGTTTATTCTGCTTTAAAAGAATATTGTTTTTATTGCTTCAGAAATTTGACATTTTATTAATTGAAATATTTTTTTTTTGTACAAAATAATAATAGAATCAACGAATATTTTTTTGAAGTGGCTATGATTTAAAACTCTTTTAACCCGAGAAACGATCGACACTAGACAAACACATACATCTGTAGGATTTAGCCTACTAGAGAATTAGATAGTATTCTCCTCTTCGTGCGGTGCCTCGTAGCCACTCTTGTCTACTTCAGTTTTCTGTAGGTTTTATTTCTACCGCATGTAAATTGCAAACTCTGTTTTGAAGTGAAAAATTCTTTATCACCGTTGTGATTTGAAATTCGATGAAACGAAAAATTGATACACTAACAATTGGTGAGGCTACGAAGCACCATATAAAGAGGAGAACGATAGGCTAAGAAACACCGCACAAAGAGGAGACCGATTATATAATCTCATTCTCTCACAGGCTAAATCCTATAGATGTTTGTGTTTGCCTCTTTTTAGTGTCGCTATTTTTATTATTTCGTTTCATCGAGTTAAAATCACAACGGTGCTAGAAAAGTTTTCACTTTAAAAATCTACAGCGAAAACTTTCCCTGCACAAATGTAGTAATGCTTCCTCTCCTTCTTTTCCTAAAGAGACCCTCCACACAGTATCCCCAAAAAAGACAGAGGCCCTGAGGGGAATTATTTTCCTCAGGGCCTCCTGAGTGGAGCTAATTCGAGTGCAGTTCACACGCGGTAGAAGTGAAACCTTCACCCACACAATCTCAACCAATAGGATCCTTGAAAAGTGAGCTCATAAGTCGTAAACAAGTCGTACACAACACCTCGGTTATGGAAACAGTGAAATTAATAATGGTTTGTAACCTTCAGAAAACTAAAGTAGACAAAAGTGGGGAGGCTACGAAGCACCGCACAAAGAGGAGACTCTCATTCTCTCGCAAGCTAAATCCTATAGGTGTACGTGTTTGTCTCTTTTTAGTGTCGCTATTTTTCGTTTCATCGAGTTTCAAATCACACAGGTGCTAAAGAAGTTTAAACTCAAAAAAATAAGTCTTTGGATGACAGAAGGCTAATTATTACTCAATTCAAAAAACCACAAATACCGATATATTTTTTGATTCCCTCCCTCTTTTTAAGAAAAATATTTCTAGCACACTGAATTCACACACACACATAACACACACATCCACACACTCACATGCGCACCCTCACACAATTACCTGATTGAAATCTGGGGAAATGCGTATGAAACACACATCAATGAATTACAGGTAATTCAAAATAAGATAATCAAAAAACTATTTCACTACGAATCCAAAACATCCACAAAAAATTATATTTGGAAACAAAACTGCTAACATTAAGAAAACTATACGAATACAATATATGTGTCCTTATATACAAAATAAATAATATACTCATACATACAAACACAGAATTCATTAAAATATCCCAAGTAAACAAACATTTTACACGACAACACGTGATGAAGCCATAGTAAATAATGCAAAATCATACAAAATCATATGTTTTTGTTTTGAAAATTTGATCGCTTAGAAGTATTATAGATGCTTCAATTAAATACTGCGTGTAGAACATACCTTGGCCCTTAAAAATGTCGGTCATTTTTTTTATAAGTCTTTTAATAAGCCTATAAAAAAATAAAGTATAAGGTCTAAAAAACACACTTTCAAGTCCAAACTGTCCTATTTATAAACCCCTTTTCGGTTATGGTTTTATTGTTTAATGTGGCAAATTCAGTTTATTTTATAATGATCGCAAAAAAAGTTGATATTTACACCCAATCTTCCCAAAATAAAATAAAATATGCATTTTCTCGTTGATATTTTTGACATCAATCAATACGGCCCGCACTCTACGAATTTGGATAATTGAAGTGACCCTTATGGCATGGGCACAAGAACCATGCACTGGGCATTACCTATTTCGTATCAGCCCCGCCCCAACCGGCGTAGGAGACGGTCGTGTTATTCCGCGTCGCTTAGTTTCGTGAATTCAATTTTAAATTTCAGTTTTCTCACAATAAACAATGCGTAAAACAGGAATTAATATTTTTTACAGGCCTTTACGAAATCAACCTGTAAAAAAAATCTCACATACCTTTTCCAACCTTTCCAAAAGCTTTTTCTTAAGTATTTTTAAACTCCTCCCATAAAGGGCGTGAATTCTGATTTCGATTTTTTCCTGAACTATTGGATCGCCTTAAACACCATTCATACTAACTACGGTAAGCAATCAATTAGTTACGAGGGGGGCAATTTATATAATTGCCTTCCAAATGATATCAAAAACGAAAAAAGTGTGTGCAAATTCAAAAAAAAAATTGTTCATGATTATTCACAAAAAACAAAGTAGTGATAGTGAATAATATCGTATGGTAATATAATATCATGTAAATGTTAGTATTGCAATCTAATGTAATCTAAGGTTATGAAATGTAAAACTATGTAATGTAAAAACTATGTAATATAATGTAAAAAGTACATAATTCAATATTCTAGTTAAGTAAGTGAAAATGTTATTTTCTTTTTTACTGGAATAAAAACTTATGAAAAAAAACACATACAAACACTCACACACACCCCTCTCCTTCAATAATTTACTAACTTAATTTAGGTAAAATGTATAATTTATCACATAAAAACATAAGTATATAACAGCGACGGTTCCATGACAGTTCATCCTGCGATAATTCATCCGGCGACAGTTCATCCTGCGACAGTTCATCCTGCCGACAGTTCATCCTGCCGACAGTTCATCCTGCCGACAGTTCATCCTGCCGACAATTCGTCCGGCGACAATTCATCCTGCCTGATCATTTAGAAGATTTTTTCTTCAAGTAAGTATGCAAAGAGGATATACGGCCGTACAACCTAACCTAACCTAACCTAACCTAACCTAACCTAACCTGACCTAACCTAACCTAACCTAGCCGTGTTTGGTGACTAGATCTGAATAGCCAGGAAGATACGTTTTCCACATCTGCTTCCCCTCACCACTACCTTCAGCATCACACCATACCAAAATTGGGGATGCCATTGGCACTCACTGGCTCGAGACGGTTGGGACTCTTGTGTTTTTTTTTTAAATCAGTCAATTCACCCTAAAAAGATGGTGTTAATTTCAGATAAAAAAGTTATATTAGATGCAAGTAGGAATCTTTACCGTTCTTTGCTAAGCCGACTGCACGTATAAGTATGTCGTATTTTGATATTCACGCATGCTTCTTCGGAGAGTCAAAATTATTGTTAGTAAAATATTTTTACAGCGGATTTCCACTCAAGATGCCTTTAGATATAAGTATATCGATTTTGGTTGTACGGCCGTATATCCTCTTTGCATACTGACTTAATAAAAATCTTCTAAATGATCAGGCAGGATGAATTGTCGCCGGATGAATTGTCGGCGGGATGAACTGTCGGCAGGATGAACTGTCGGCAGGATGAACTGTCGGCCGGATGAACTGTCGCAGGATGAACTGTCGCCGGATGAATTGTCGCAGGACGAATTGTCGGGTCACCAACAGCGACATGTCATTAGTAACAATTATTGTGTTAAATTCTATAACTTTGGAACTATTTTCTACTATGTAATTATGTACTGTTTGTTTTCTACTATGTAATTATGTAGAGTTTTCAGAGGGGCTGAGGTTGAAACTGACCACTTTCTGGTGGTGTCAAAAGTAAACCTCTTTCGCGGCTGGCGCTCTAAGGTGAAAACGGTATCAGCTCCAACAAGAATCAAAATAGAAAAACTACAAAACGATTATGTCAGAAGTGAGTATGAGAAGTGTGCAGAAATGAGATTGAATGAGAAGGAAATGAACGGTCTAAGCATAGAGGAAACATGGAACCTCATTAAGGCGAGTCTATGCGAATCTGCTAGAGACGTGTGTGGAATAAGTAAGCAAGGTAGGAAAAAAGGTGATGCATGGTGGGATGATGAGATCAAAGCACTGGTCTCAGAGAAGAAGAAAGCATGGTTACATCTGATAGCGACTGGCAGTGTTTCAAGCGAAGAGAGAGATCGAGCGAAAGAAGTGTATAAGGCATGCAAGAAAAGAGTAAGTGTTGGGGTGAAAGAACGGAAAAAACGCCTGGAAGAAGAAGAGGGAATCAAAATGACAAAGCACTTCCAAGAAAACATAAAACTGTTTTGGAAGGAGGTCAAAAGATCCCGGAGTGGACCAGAGAACGGAAGCATGAACGTGATAAAATCGAAAGATGGACAAATGTTGACGAATGAGAATGAAATTAAAGAGAGATGGATGAAATATTTCGAGGAAGTCTTCGAAAGTAACCCGAGTGACTGTGATCCAAGCGGTGAATCGGTTATGAACGATGATGGAGTGAATGTTACCAAAATCAGCATGGATGAAATAAAAAAATCTATTAAATGTATGAAAAATGGTAAGGCTGTGGGTTTCGACAATATTGCTGCCGAATACTTTAAAGGAGATAGCCGTATTATTCTCACATGGTTGTTCAGACTTTTTAACCAATGTTTAGAGGAGGTTTACACGCCATTAGATTGGAGAAGGGCTGTAATCATGCCATTGTACAAAGGTAAAGGGTCACGTATGGAATGTGGGAATCATAGGGCTATTAGCCTTCTTAGTACAGTGGGCAAGTTGTATGGTAGAATATTGATTGAAAGGGTAAGAATGGAAACAAAAGATAAAATATGGGACGTGCAAGGTGCTTTTATGAGTGGAAGGGGATGCATGGACCAGATTTTCTCATTGCGTATGCTCACTGAAAAGTTTCTTGCAAAAAAACAGAAACTCTTCTGTGCCTTTGTAGATCTACAAAAAGCATACGACCGAGTTGACAGGAAAAAGCTATGGAAGGTATTGTCCAAGTACGGAGTGAATAAGTATCTCATACAGGCAATTGCGTCTCTGTATGAGGGAAGCGTTGCATGTGTTAGGGTGAACGGCGATTTTACGGGGTGGTTTGACATCACAAGAGGTGTTAAACAAGGCTGCGTAATGTCGCCGTGGTTATTCAATCTATATATGGATAATTGTATGCAAGAATTGAAAGAGATGGGATTGGGTGCGAAATTGAGTAATCTGGAAGTATGTTGCCTGTTGTATGCTGATGATGCGGTGCTGATATCTAACAGTATGGAAGATCTACAGTCTCTCGTGTCAAGAATGAACGAAGTATGTATGAAGAATGAGTTAATGATGAATGTAAGTAAGTCTAAAGTCATGGTGTTTGAAAGAGAGAGTACGAAAACAGTATGCAATATAGTTGTGAATGATGAATACTTGGAGCAGGTGGATGAGTTTGTTTATTTGGGAAGTATGTTTACGAGAGATGGGAAGGCTGATAGAGATATTGAAAGAAGGGTGAATGCAGGTAACTCTATTAATGGAGGACTGAACGCCGTTGGCACCAACAAAAAACTGTCCAAAGACGCGAAACTAGCCGTCCATAATGGAGTACTGGTACCTACCCTGATGTATGGGAGTGAGGCATGGAACTGGCAGAGGAAGGATGAAAGTAGACTGAACGCTGTAGAAATGAGATCCCTGAGGCATATGTGTGTTAAAACCATGTATGATGGTGTGAGAAATGTGGAAATCCGCAAAGAATGCAAGGCTGATGTAAGCGTGATGAGTAAGATCAAGAAAGGAACGCTCCGATGGTTTGGGCATGTAGAGCGAATGAACGAGGAAAGGAGTGTAAGGAGAATATATGACGCAAATGTGAATGGTAGAAGAAGTCGAGGACGCTTAAGAAAGACATGGCACGACCAAGTGAATCAGATACTTGAGTCGGGCCATGTCAAGAGTCAGAATAATAGAAGAGAATGTATGAGACGTTGTATGAATGTAAATGAGGCAAGGAATGTGTGCCAAGACCGGGATGTTTGGCGGTCCGTCCTCTCTGCCTACCCCTGCGGGGAAACGGCGTGATGGTTAGTTAGTTACTGTTTGTTTCTGCAAAATAAAATACATAAATATGTAAGAAATGATAAAATCAAAACTTTAAACTATGAAAGGCTTGTTTTAAAATGACCTATTTGTTGTTCGTCTTCGAAACGACTACGGAAACGGGGGACATCTATTGATCCCGTCCGGAAGCAATGAAGCGTATCGTTTTATGACAGGGAGGCATCGTTGTCATAAATATAAAGTTCATACTTGGTTGTGTTGGTTGTGTCGGCCAACAGCGGACTTCAATTTTAAACTTAATTAAAAAAATTCGAGTGCAGTTTATACGCGATAGAAGCGAAACTTTACCAAAACAATCTCAACCAATACTTGAAAAGTGAGGTCTTAATCAAAGCGACCAATGAGCGCTGACCTCGCGGAATTTACGTTTCACATCTCAACAAATAGGAGCCTTTAAGAGGGCATTACCAGAGAAAGCCGGAAATACGTCATTTTCAAAAAAGTTTTTAGACGTATTGACTCTTTTCCACAAAAAATTATAAATGGATTTCGAAAGATTGTTCTTTTATCTAGCATAGTTATGTAATAAATTTTTAGAATTTTTTTAAATTTTTAGTATAATAAGGTTATTCCATAGGTCGTTGGCAGATTTGTTAAATTTTCAAAAAAGTTTTGTATTATACCACACCCATTTCAAATAATGTAATCATGCAGTAAAATAAATCAATACATTATCTAGCAAAGTTATGTATTAGAATTTTAATTTTAGTTTCAATAAAATCATTAAAAAATATGTACGTACATGTGTTTCTTGACGAAAATTGGTCCATTTGTGTATTTATTTGCGCACTTACAAACTAATATATTTCAGATTTTTTTAACATTCTTATTAAATTTAGACATTATTAAAAAATGATAAATACTTATAATCAAAAAATAACTACAAAAAGTACAATATTTTAATAGTTTTATCATCACGCCTTTCAGCATTTTTGGATGAAGGTATAAATTAAAGCTAATTTGGATTGAAATACATTCGATATTGAGTTATAATTTAAAAAAGCTGGTACGGAGAATAATCAATCTTTCTCATTGTAACCGCCCTGCACGATTGGAAGAACAACTTTCAACGAAATGTGGATTTTCGTCCGCTGGCTGGTTAAACGCTCTTAATAGTGACATAATTTTTTTTTTAAATTGTACAACAGATTATTATCCAATTACTGTACAATTTTCTCATTTTGACAGTCTTAACACCTAGGAAGATGATTATTATACAAAATATCTTAAGGCTATCTAAAGAAGAGTTAATTGAGTCGTTCAATTTCTATATCCGCTATATCAACTTTCACTGATTCGGAGAAAACCGCAAAAAACTGTCACATCTCTAGCGTAAATAAAAAATTGCATTTTTTATTTTTATATGATGAATCGGAGTAATATTTATTCGAAAAGTGTTCATTTTTCAATGTATATCTAGAAATATTTAAGTAATTTGGATAAATAAAATGTACATATATAGCGGATTTTGATACTCGCTTCGTGATTTGTATGGAATATAGAGGCTTTTGAAACTCAACTAATCTAAGGGGCGTGTTTCTACACCCGCCATCTTGGCAAAATAACTGCTCGTGATTGGTTGAATTCCAATATAGCGGGTTTTTATAGTAACTTCTTGAATGATATAGCGGGTTTTGTTTCTCACTCACAGTTTTAACATGGTTTTTGGTCATGATAAGGGAAATTTTTAAAACTCAATTTTAGGTTAGTCTTGTTTCTCGCAAAAATTTGAACAAGATGTCATATTCAGATCGTTTCGTCGAACAATCGGATATAGCGGGTTTTGAAATTATAGGACTCTTATATATACATATCTAGTGTTTCCGATATTTCGTTCAACAGCACCATTCCTCTTGTCATGCTATGCTGTGCTAGAACATCTATTTTGCCGTATGGTATTTTGAACAAGTCGTGTCGACGACTATGGCTGAAATTTTCAGGCACTTATAAGCCATAACATTCCAAGAGGAATGGACTGTCAATACAGTTATGGATTATGTTAAAACAGAAATGCAAGATTTGCATAACGTCTGGTTTCTAAGCTAAATCTATTTGTTGCCTCAAGTAATTCCATATGGTGCATGAATCTCGGATGCATTCCATGCATCCGCATATAGACATACCTAAGGAACCTTTTCTGGATTTGTTCTAGCATATTAATATATTTAGCTTGGTGCGGAGTCCACACACTACTAGCATACTCCAGCTTACTTCTTATGACGCCATCGAACATCGAATAACGACATCACGGAGTGAGCCGTGATATATGATCCGAGAATGTCAGTTTGGGATCAAAGACGATACCGAGATCTTTAAAGCTATTGACTCGGCATAATGTTTTCCCTTTAATGTTGTAATAAAAAACTACGGGCTTCTGGTATATGTCATAGGTGCACATTTTTTTACATTGAATTCTAATTTGTTTTTTACTGACCATTCTGCGACATTATTATCAAAGCGGCCGATGAGCGCAGTTGATGCGTCGCAGGTGCACTAATCGTCATTTCCGTTTCATGCAAAATCCAAATTACAGCCGTACTATAGAAGTTTTACTTCAAAAACTTACTTAAACTAACTAACTTAACCCAACTTACATTAGTAACTCATTAAAACTAACCTATACTAATCTAATATGTTTAATGTAATTCGTTGTTATTACGTAAGTAGAATCGCCTCTGTCGTATAAGATCATGATCGGCTCTACGCGGGCGTAAATAGAGCAGTCCTCTCCGAGCGCCGAGCTTTAATGAAACTGTGAGGAGGGGTGTTACCCGACAGTGGAACAAAATACCAAGTAATAATAGGCATCGCGGTAAGTCAGGCCATATACAGGAACGCAGTGGTGCCGCCTGCATCAACTAGTCCATGATGGTATACCATTTTGCCCCACCTGTTAGAGACCATCCCGCCCATATCCCATTACGCCCCCCTCTGTTGTGGTACCTGTTGGATGTTGTGTGTTGTGATTGTTCTATTTTCTATTTAAATTCATGTAGCACTGAACATTTACTTATCATTTATTCTAATCTCGATGTGTAGAGTCCTTTATCTTAAACTTTCGCGTCTATGCCACCTCTTCCTAAATTATCGCCATAAAATGTCTTGTCTAAAATCTCCTTTGTCTGTGGCGCATAAAACTTTCTCTTTTTGTGTCTATAAAATGGCGTGTTTTGATTTCGCTTGTCATTCTCAATCTTACAAACAGTCTCTCTCTATTGTCATTATCCTCGTCTAAACTCTGCTTGTTTAGCAAACCGTCTTTCACTTCTGTAATTAATTAGTCTAAATTATTGTCGCAGTCAAGTGCTCAGACCAAACCTCTTTGTAAAAATAATTCATCAGAATAAACAGAACAAACATCCAGTACCAAACACAAGTGTTTTTTACTACACAAAGGATAACCTCAAAATACCTCTCTCTATCAATCATTGTACCGTTCCCTGGTGTGGAACTGAAGGAAGCTAACAAAGGCAGCTCAGCCTTACAACCTGACTGCAGCTATCTGGAGAGAACTACACCTGGGATCTGCGCAGTACCCGCACCGGGGGCCATCCATGCTAGCTACGCCTTTGTGTGTATACATACGAATCTTCTAAATTGTTCCGGGAACCATTTTATTGGATAACAAATATCCAAACGTTTTGTGACTAACAGAGGTGCCCGGGTTCATGGGGGGGTGAGTTTTGCGTAGGTCTTAGCGGGGCGCATCACCTACTGCGTGGCGGGCCGGATCGTGAGAGACTGATTGAGGGAGACCTAACCTAGGCCTCTTCAGCCGGACCCTCCCGACTTATCGCCTTGCACCGCAGTGGGAGGGATGGATTCATTCGTCCGTCAATCCTGGATACATTGACCACCCGATTCCAACCCACTTCTCATCCTTTTTCCTACTCAGAACTTCCTCTTCTCCCTTTCCCTTAAAAGACCCTCCCCGCAGCATCCCTAAATTTGACATAGGCCTCGAGGGTTTTTATTTTCCTCAGATCCTGCTGTGTGGAACCTAAGGCGTTTAATGGTTTTGACAAAGGTGCGCCAAAATTTGACTCGCAACAGGTGCCGCGGTTTGGCTTAGGTCCGGTCCTGTAAAAGATTAGGCACAACAGTCGCAGGTCGCTTGACCTGTTAATATAACTATTCAAATAACTCGGCGTCCTTCCGCCCTGCCTCCGACAACTCGACGCTTCCATCCTTAGGGTCTTCGGGTACGTTCCCCTACTTGCCACTTACTATCGTCAAGGCACAATCGAGAAACCGGCTAAAGGGCGCGGACGTTGAGATTCATTCACGGCAGACCGACCACCATACACATTCTGACTGGTACTACTAGATGACGAGAGAGGTATCCCACCAGACACAAGCGTTCTTCATATCACAATACTTGTTTTCATTATCTTTTCTTTGCAGATTCTTGCAACATACGCAAAATGCCATTACCCTGCGAGCAGCCACCTTTTATGTTTTTCTGTTATCTTTTTTAATTAGTTTATTCCTGACTTGCTTTGTATTATTCGCATTTTGTATATTATGTAAGCACTTGCATACTGCTTCCTAACACAGGGACACTGGAGGTCTAGATTCGTTCAAACTTAAAAATAGATTCGTTCTTTTAAAAAAATTAGAATCCTTGCGAGAACCTTGAAGGAGTAACCATCTGTTACTTATACCAGGGCGGGTAAGTAGTGGATAACCTCCACTAATCAAATAACACATATAGTAAATTATTATCACAAATTATCATAAATTATATTCCCATATATATGCCAGTTACCCATTCCTCTGATTCTTGTTTCCTGGCCTCGTTCAGGCTTCTGAAGGCATGTTCGTATGACCCAAATTCACAGTCAACAGTGGACGTTAAATAGCTGTTATTTCAGCTATGGGAAATAATCGAAACAAAACGCTGAGAATATTTAATGGATAATTGAAAAATTGGCCTCGGATTTATTTTGACGGGGTAAATGCCGTGTTATCAATGTTTAAAGTTTTATTTTTCTCTTGGAACATTTTACGATGTTTAAGTATGAACAATTTTCCGTTTTATAGCATTTAACTGTTCATATAAATAATATGAATAAGGTGATGCCTATACTGATCTCTTCGACGAAATTATGCTTTTCATTTTGGGAGGTGTGTGAGGTACCGCCGCACAGTGGTTGCAAATGTTTAAAGTTTTATTTTTCCATAGAGAACATTTTACGATGTCCAAAAATGAATAATTTACCGTTTTAGTTCATTTAAATGTTCATATAAATAATATGAATAAGGTGATGCCTATATTGATCTCTTCGACGAAATTATGCTTTTCATTTTGGGAGGTGTGTGAGGTACCGCCGCACAGTGGTTGCAAATGTTTAAAGTTTTATTTTTCCATAGAGAACATTTTACGATGTCCAAAAATGAATAATTTACCGTTTTAGTTCATTTAAATGTTCATATAAATAATATGAATAAGGTGATGCCTATATTGATCTCTTCGACGAAATTATGCTTTTCATTTTGGGAGGTGTGTGAGGTACCGCCGCACAGTGGTTGCAAATGTTTAAAGTTTTATTTTTCTATAGAGAATATTTTACGATGTCCAAAAATGAATAATTTACCATTTTAGTGCATTTAAATGTTCATATAAATAATATGAATAAGGTGATGCCTATATTGATCTCTTCGACGAAATTATGCTTTTCATTTTGGGAGGTGTGTGAGGTACCGCCGCACAGTGGTTGCAAATGTTTAAAGTTTTATTTTTCTATAGAGAACATTTTACGATGTCCAAAAATGAATAATTTACCGTTTTAGTGCATTTAAATGTTCATATAAATAATATGAATAAGGTGATGCCTATATTGATCTCTTCGACGAAATTATGCTTTTCATTTTGGGAGGTGTGTGGGTACCGCCGCACAGTGGTTGCAAATGCTCATTATCTTCTCATAAATCGGTAACTTTCTTGTTTCTTATCATAAAAAAAATATCTGGGGTGCTGATTTGAAATTAAATAATCTTTTTATTTCGCATTTTATTTAGTGAATTGTTATAATTTTGATATCAAACGGAGGCGTCTACTAATATCTACAGGAATTCCAAAAACTGAAAAAATCGGACTAATATCTATGAGAACCAAAGTGCGCACGAATATCTACAGCTCAAACTGCTGACTAATATCTATGAGATCCAAAGTGTGTACGAATATCAACAGCTCAAACTGCTGACTAATATCTATGAGAAACAAAGTGTTGACCAATATCTACAGCACTGGCAGAGGTTGGATTTGCAATTATGTGTAGCATATTGGAATAACGTAATATTACGTATGCAGTTTAAAAAACTTAATTTATGTAAGTATGTATGTAAAAATCTCTAATATCGGACTATTGGACACATTTAGCTGAATATTAAGGATTTGAGTTTTTGTTTTAACAGCTTTCTTCATTTCGAGTGCTTCAAAATTATTTAGTCTGTTACTATGATCATTTCTATGTCAGTTAGGTTAGGTTAGGTTAAGTTAGTTTGTGGTGCCGTATATTTCGAAATAAATAAATATCTTTGTATTATGACCTCCATGTGTTCAATAAATTATTGTCCTCGTAAACAGCAAAATACTAATATTATGCAAAAACTTCATGTAATGAATGTTTGCCTTTACGTAATTATTAATTACGTAATTTATGCTTTTCCGTACAACCTCTCGCTTAGCTGCCCTCTATAGAAATTAGTCCAACCTATGATCTGTAGATATTATTTCAACCTATACGCTCTGTAGATATTAGTCAACACTGGGACCGTCATAGATATTCGTCCGGCCTTAGCTCTGTAGATATTAGTCAACACTCTGAAGTTCGTAGATATTAGTCCAACATATCTTACTTTAACCACTGATTCCTGACATTATTTGGAGTAATAAATATAAATGAAATTTTGGTACACCGTCACATTTTTATGTTTTTTTTTTCTACAAAAACATAAAAAATGGGAGGTTTTAGACAGTTGGAGATGAGGTAAGGGGTTGGTCGGTTACTCGGCTGAGTGGCCAGTGACGACATGCAGAAGAATTTTTTTGTTTGTTTGATTTTGAAGAAAAAAAATATGAAATACAAAAGTCATCAAAAAAGTCACCGGAGACCAAAATTTCATAAAATGTATAAAATGAAGACGCTCCCAGTGTATGTGCGCTTAGATCTTTTAAACTACGCAACAGATTTTCATGCGGTTTTCATCAATAGATAGAGTAATTCACGAGGAAGGTGTGTAGCTGTAGGTATATAATTTGTCTAGTTTTTGTGTAAATTGATTGAAATACATAATATATCTGGCCAAGTCGCAGCGGACAGCGGGCAGCGTGGTGTGAATTTGATTTAACAGATGGCGTTGGTTATAAAGGTTTGGTTAGCCACAGCAACTTGTGGTCGGGTCTGCTAGTACATAATAATAAGAATATGCTGACAATGTCAGACAGAAGAATTTTCACTGCCTTGGTATTTCTATATAAAATTCTAAATGATTTTGTTGATACTACGGTATTGCTTGAATTGGTAAGCCTCCGTGTACCAACTACGTAATACTAGAGGTCAGGATTTATTTCAATGCAGATATTCTGGGACTAGCTACCATATGCATTCCTCTTTGCCCAGAATACTAATGGAGGGAAACAATTATACCAAGTCAGTGGACATCTTAAATTAATCTTTAAACAAATATAAAATATTGTGACTAAGGCAGTTCAGTTATATACAATAAATATTGTATATTTCTTACTATTCATATTTATGTAAAAGCCCCGAAAACGGGCGTTAATCTATAAATATGCAGCAGTACATCATCATCATCATCACTATTGGCTCTACAACCCCTGGTGGGTCTTGGCCTCCTCAAGAGTCTTCCTCCACTCATCTCGGTTTTGTGCCAGCTCTCTCCAGTTTAGAAGCTCCTAGATAGATATGTCTTTGAGGACGTTGTCGCTCCATCTTAATCTTGGTCTTCCCAGGCTCTTTCGCCCTATTGGTCTTGAGTTCAGCAGGGACTTTGGTGCTTGATGCTCGTTCATTCTCTCCACATGACCCAGCCATCGAAGTCTTCCCAGTTTTATAAATTTTGCGACGTTTAGCTTCTTAAACAAAGTGTAGAGCTCATTATAACATCTGCGACCAAATCCATTTTCTAGAACCGGTCCGAAGATGCGCCTCGAAATTTTCCTTTTAAGATGAAGCCATAGTAAATAATGCAAAATCATACAAAATCATATGTTTTTGATTTGAAATTTTGATGGCTTAGAAGTAGTCGCTTAGTTTCGTGAAATCAATTTTTAATTTTCCGTTTTCTTACAATAAACAATGAGTAAAAAAGGAATTGCTGTATTTTACAGGCCTTTACGAAATCAAAAAAAATCTCAAATACCTTTTCCAACCTCTCCAAAAGCTTTTTCTCAAGTATTTTTGAACTCCTCCCATAAAGGGCGTGAAATCCGATTTCGATTTTTTCCTGAACTATTGGATCGCCTTGAAAACGTCCAGTGCTCGCTCATTCCTCTTAGTTAGTACCCAAGTCTCAGCTGCGTACGTAAGTACTGGTCTGATAAGTGTTTTGTACACAAATACATAAAATCAAATAATCTGCGAACAATCAAATAAGCTGGTCGCTTCAACTATAATTGTTTGACCTATACTTTCAGATGGGAGTTTATGGTTGACCCACAAATTTAACAATAAGTTGACATTTGGCCACTCGCCGCAAATTTTAAAAGGGTTGTATTTATTTTGTTTTAAAATAAAGCTTTTAAATGTATTATTTTATTAAAAATTATTTTTTTTAAACCAAAACTATTATTAAATATTTAACTGACAGCCCTGAAACAGTTAGCTAATTAGCAAAACCTGCTTAATAATTTCAAACAAAGATAAATTTGAAGGTAACAATAAACTCAATGCAAATTTACTCTATTTAGTGCTTATAAATACTATTGACAACTTTTTGACAAGTCCCCTTTGTTTAGGTACATCTTTTTTATTCTAAATAATCCATCTAAATTTTATGTTCTCGGTTATTATAACATTGATATATTTTTTTTGGTATAGTAACAGTAGTTTAGTAACACATAATAGTATCCTTTACCTAAATACTTGCTACTTTGTTAAATGTTCATTTCTACTTTGTTATTATCGATAATCTCCTGTGTACCACTGTATACTTATAATACCATGTACTTACTCACTTCAATGTAAAAGCCATGCTATGGCGTTTAAATAAATAAATAAATAAATAAATAAATAATTCTCGAAGGCAGCCATGCGAGCTTACAGTTTATACAAATACAAATGTTATTTATTATTTCTATTATGAACTGGCAACCCAGGCTTTACAAAAGGCATTAAATAAACTTGCAAAGCCAACAAACCTATAGAGGTATTATGAATTGCGTTCGCTAGTTGTTAGAAGGCTTTCTGTTGAATATTGTACCTTTTCATTTCTATGCAAATAAGGTTTTATTTACATTGAATCGTTATACTGGCAAAAAAATCATTCGGACGATTCTATATTGATTAGACCGGTCAGTGGCTAAGTTGGTATCGCGTTGTGAGTTCGATTTCTCAGCTGGATGAGTCCTTCATCACGATGTCTTTTAATAAGCGAGGCTCTGGGAAAAAAAATCCCCTTGAGGCCTACGTCACCTTTGAGGATGCTTTTTGGAGGTTTTTTAGGGAAAGGAAGGAGAGGAAGTTCTGGGAAGGAAAAAAGGTATGGGGGGGTGGGTAGGAATCTGTGGTCGGATGTATGAATCCATGACTCCCACTGGGGTGCAAGGCGATGAATCGAGAGTCCGGCTGGAGAGGTGTAGGTTAGGCTTCCCTGAACTAGTCGCTCTCAATATAGTAGATGGGCAGACGCATCCGCTGCCATTACCTAGATAAACCTGAATATGAAGGCTCCGCAACCGGGCTAGAAAAGAAGAAGGTGGAGAGATACGAAATTACGAATGTTAGAGGAGAGCGCTAACATTTACAGCGACAAAATCGATTCAAAAATTGCGAACATGTTTAACAAAACACGACTCGTTTAAAATAGAGCAAAAATCTTGCAGGGATTGTCTTAAACAGCATTTAAAGAAACACTGTGAATTTTTTCATACATATAACTTGTAAAATAACTGAAACAAACGTGTTTATAATAATTTTTGGAGCATACTTTGCGATTTTTTTCTATCGAGGGAATTTTATATAATTTGCCTTTCGGCGCGGGCAATGTCTAGATATTATCTTAAAAAATGTCATATATTTTATTTATTTATTTATTTATTTATTTATTTATTTATTAACGCCCTTTTTCGGGGCTTTTACATTACATATGAATAATAAGAAAATACAAAGCATTCAATGTACATAACTGAACTGTTTCAGTAACAATATTTTATATTTGTTTAAACATAAATTGAAGATGTCCACTGACTTGGTATAATTGTTTCCCTCCATTAGTATTCTGGGCAAAGAAGAATACATATGGTAGTTAGTTCCAGAATTTCTACACTGAAATAAATCTTGACTTCTAGTATTACGTTGTGGAATCCGGAAGCTTATCAATTCTAGCAATACCGGACTATCAACTAAATCATTTAGAATTTTATATAGAAATACCAAGTCAGAGAAAATTCTTCTGTCGGACATTTTAAGAACTTTAAAACTTAACGTGTTTAAGGGAGATATGTAAGAAATCGGTAGAAATTCGGGTTGCGGGCCCTGAATAAACGTAGATAATTATGATCCCGAGCACCCCTGCTAAGTCACTAAATGCAGCAAACCTCTTGGATTGACCTATGGCGGGGTGGCGGTAGTAATAGAATATTTGAAATATATTGGCAGGCAAATATTCAACTTAATTTAAGTAATTTTCAGAGTTTCCAGTAATTCAGAAAAAAATTCTCACACCGCCCTTCTCACTTGTATTTTTTCAACTAACGACTGCAATATATATACATATATATTTTTTTAAGAGTCCTAACTGTCCAAGGCCAGTGGGACTATGGCATCCCCAAATGGGATGTGTAGTGCTACTGAAGAGTATGTAGAGGAGAAGATTTTCAACAATGATGCTCATAGGAACGTAGATAGTTTTTTCTTGCCTTTGTTACCACATTTACAGGGCGTATATTTTTTTCATAATATGCTCCCCCCCATTCAATGATTCCATATTGGATTTAGTCATTGAATAGCATGCAGTTTCTATTTGCAATAGAATATCGTTATAAGAAGGCTATAATAACATACCGCAATATAATAATGAATGTTAACATAATGTTATTCTTCTTATTTATTTTTATTTATTTATTTTTATTTAAGTACATAAAACAGGCATTATGCCCAAAAATTTATATACATGGATGATTTAAATTACAAAAATTATAACAAAAATAATATCAGTAATAATTAGCTACTCGTAAATATGCAAAAGTGAATGACGAACAAGAATGAGTATAAGGTAGAGTGCAAAAGAATCACCAACAATTTATTATTGGCACCTATGCTGATGGGACAATGATTTAGTAGGTACAATATTGTCTTTGAATAAATATCAATATCAGCTTTATACGATTGTATATATATATTTTTGATGGTAAAATATATTTTTTGAAGTGATTGAATGGGTTATTAAAAATGTCAATTTCATTATTAGAGCAGTGTATAGTGTTATAATGTCTTAATGTTCGTGGTAAAGGGGAGAAATATCCTGTATTTGGGTGATAGGTAGATATATAGAAAATATCTTGCATCCTCCGTGTTGAATTTCTTGACGGTGTGTTAATGTTAATTTGGGATAAAATGTTTGGTGTATCAACTGATACATGTATAATTTTGTGCAGAAGCAATAAATCAGAAAGTTTCCGTCTTCCTGTCAGAGAGTGTAGTTTATAGTGTAGAATTCGGTCTTTATACGTTCCAAATTGATCAGATATACCTTCGCGATAAGCAATAACACGGATTAATTTTCTTTGTATGGATTCGATTCTATAATTATGAATCTCATAATTGGGAGACCAAATAGTGGATCCGTATTCGAGAATACTTCGCACAATTGATTTATATAATGTTAAAGTTAATTCTGCACTTTTAAAGCAATTTGTGATTCTGAGCGTTAATCCTAATATTTGTGACGCACTTTTTGAAATTGTATCTACATGTTTATTGAAGCTAAGTGATGAGTCAAATATCACGCCTAAGTCTTTAATTGAAGTTATGTTTAATAAAGCGACATTGTTAATGTGATATGTGTTTAAAAATTTATTTCTGTTCTTTGTGAAGAAAATTACAGCACATTTGTTTTTATTAAAATACAAATCATTTAGTGTGTGCACCATTCGTGTAGTGATGATAGGTCTTTTTTGCAAATCGATGCAATCTTTCAATGATGTGATTTTTTTATACAGCTTAAGTTCGTCGGCAAATAGGAGATATTTCAAAAATTTTATTCTTAATACTATGTCGTTGATAAAAATTAAAAATAGCAGGGGTCCTAGATGAGAGCCCTGCGGAATTCCCGATGTTCTTCCTGGATTCTATATAATTTAACCCTTAATTTACCCGGTAGGTCCCTGGGACTCCATTGAAAACTGTCAGCGCTCATAAAACAGTTAGTTTTTGGAATTACAAATTGTGCGTTCCAGTACCTTCACGCAGTGATGCGTTAAACTCGGGGGATGGCGGACGTCGATGCGCGCGGCTCCGATTGGTAAGTAATCATGCTGGTGGAGTCCGTGGGACTCCACTAGCGTGGTTACGTTTTTTTTTGTTCGAACCATGTTTTTTTTGCTTTTTATAAGAATTGATTATGTTTTGTTAGATTTCTTTAAAAATTTCTTAGTTTTAAAATGTTGAGACTAGAAGTAATTTCGCAATTTTGTTATAAAAAGTGCCGTATTCTAGAAGTTCCTTAATAAAAGGATGTGATTCTATAATTTTAAGTAAAAACCTACGCCATTGTAATACCAAATATACAATAAATAAATATAATAAGCATTTCATTAAAAAAAGGGTTTATTTCATGCTAAATTTATGATTCTATTTCCTGGAGTCCTAGGGACTCCACCAGGTAAATTGTGTATGTATGAAGTCACCGGGTATATCAAGGGTTAAATAGAATATTTTGCTTCACTTCAACGCCCGTATAAAAGTATAATATTATAGGTGTTTATTTAGACAAAAAAATAATTTTTGATAAGCATATCGAACACATAATATCAAAATCCTACAAGATGCTAGGTTTCTTATTAAGAATATGTAAAGTTTTCAAAAGTGCTAAGACTCTTGAAATGTTGTTTTGTTCATTGGTCAGAAGTCCACTGGAGTATGCATCCCCGGTATGGAATCCTCAATATAAGGTGTACATAGATATAGTAGAAAGTATACAGAATAAATTCTCTAAATATTTATTCAAGAAATACAACAAAACTACAAATAACATGTTAAGTTTACAAAAAAGACGCACATTATCAGATCTGCTGTTTCTGTATAACCTGCTAAATAATAAAATAGATAGTCCTGAATTGCTATCCACTATTGGTTTAAATGTCCCAATGAGGCGTACCAGGCACACTTCTCTTTTTCATATAGAATCCAATAACACTAATGCAGCGAGTAACTCACCAATTACTCGCGCAATCATAACTTATACCCACTATGAAAAATTACTACACTTAGACATTTTTCATGATTCCTTGCAAACATACAAAACTAATTTATTAAATTTCTTGGCGTGATATAATTGTTTTAAAATTACTTACACTTAACTTTTCATTAAACTTTAATCAGTCAATTACAATTAGTGAGCATATAATTCTTGATTTTAAAATGTCTCCTTATCTCCCCCCCCCCCTTTTTTTCTTCCTTATTATTATTACTCATTTATTCAATAATTAAGTTCTAAGACCGGTTCATATCTCAGGCGTAATTACCAAATGATATTCTATGGACTTACGTAATAGGTACATAACCATGTAATATTTAATTTAACATACCTTATAATCTGTATTATATGTACTGTGTATGTCTTAATAAACAAATAAATAAATAAATAAACATATAAATAAATAGTCTTCTTATGGTATAGTCTTCTCGTGGCGTCTCTTTCAAACCAGACGTCAGTTTAATCGTTATATAATATACCAGAGATATGTCGTGTAAAACTTTTATAAAGAAAATCCCAAAAATATTTATTGCCTTACGAAATGTCTTAAGCGTAACATATATTTTTTCGTTACTAGGTAATATTCATGCAAGGGTAATAAATTTTGAACTTAACGTAGGTATCTAAATCTCTTCCTTTTTACATTAGCTCGATACAGGACACCCCGAAGAAAATAATTCCCCTAAGGACCTGTATCATTTTTGAGGCTGCTGTGTGGAGGATATTTTTAAGGTAAGGATGGCGAGGAATCTCTGGGAAGGAAAAAAGTATGAGTTATTTCTCATTTTAAAATTTTTTTTATTCATTATTATTTTTTTTATTAGGTTTGTCAACAGTGATTTACATCAAAGCTTTCACAAATACAATTACACTGAACTGGTTGATACTATAACTTATTAAAGAAAAACACAACATTGGTAACATAATACTTACATATACATTACATTCATTCATACACACACATACGAGTACTATACATTACAAAATAATAATTAGTTTTTGTAACAAGTTTTTAGTAAAATAAGTTTATAGAACAGCATAATCGGGAGCTTTAAAGCTTGTTAAGAGATGATGAGTTGCCAGATGTTGACATTGTCAAATTAATTGAATGGTTTTTATAAGCTTCATGAAAATTACGGCACATTCTCGAAGCTGAATCATACCCCAGTTTAGTTCGATATTTTATAATATTTTACCGAACATAATTTTCAAGTAGTGAACCAATTCTAGGAACATTGAACCTGATTTGATGAACTAGAAAAGGACAGTTGATTAAACCATTACCAATTCTGAAGAGAAAATTTAAATCTGTATTTAGTCTTCTCAGTTCAAGGGTGCGTACAATGTAGAATTTTGTTTATCTTGGGTCAGTGTCGCGAGTATTGTCGGAAGCATGAATCTATCACTCCTACTGTGGTGCAAGGTGATGTTCCGATAAAGTCCAGCTAGAGAGGTCAAAAGGTCTCCGATCAAACAATATCTTCCGATCAGGCCTGCCATGCAGCTGGTGGGCAGTTGCCTCCACCGCCAAGACCGGACTCTCCCCATGAACCCAGACACCCCTGCTCTCACCCAAAAAGGCAATACTGGCGGTGGTACCAAAGTACCAATACCTGCCTCCCAAATTGAAAAAACCTAATTTGTATATTTTGTTTCAGATACTTCTGGATTTGAAACAGGAATCTTTGAAACGAGGTAAGAGAGTTTTCGATAACTTTTTATTTTTAAACACAATTTTTTTTTAATATTTCAATCACTCTCTTAATAAAGCAGCAGCTTGTGCTTGGAAGAGGACAACTAAAAAAATTAACATTTGTTTAAATTAAAATAAAAAATATTAGTAATTTAACAAAAAAATATTAGTGATTTTATTTTTTTATTTTTATTTTTTTATTTTAGTTTATTAAGGAAACAAACAGTTATACATATTTTCATAATAGAGTAACATATTACATGGTTGCATTAACCAGCGAAGTTTCCGCTAAAATTTATAATATATATTTATAAACATAGATTAAAACATAAAGTGGTAGAAAAAAAGAAAAAAATATATATATGTACAACAGAAATGAAAAAAAAATACACAAATTAAAGCATGTGGGATATGTAAATCATCCAAATATTATTATTATTATTATTATAAAAAGAAGGAAAACGTGCAGCAGGGGTGGAGAGTTCATAATTAACAATTTGTTTTGATTTTTTCTATTATGAATTTAATAAATTGGCCTGAGGACAAATGGAAAATATCAGCGTCGTAAAAGATATCATTGTATTTTGTGCACGTCCTTCGGAGAAATGAATGTTGTGTGTAATTTTATGAGAAAATACAGATAAAAGTAATAAAAATATAGGTTAGTTAATAAATGATTTAAAGTATTGATAAGGCAAAAACATATTTCTAAAGAATAAGTAATGTTATGAAGTGGTACTAGAGTATTTTAATTTAATTTTTTTTTAATATTTTTCGTAGCTTTTTTCCGATCGTATATCAAGGGGTAATTTATTAAATAATTTTGTACCCTTGAATATATAGTGATGCTGTGCTGTTGGGGTTCGCACTAGTGGCACGGTTAATCCTCCAACAGTTACAGCCGTTGTGTCCAACATTTTCGGATGATTAATCCGAGTGAAGCTGAGCCTAGCGCCTTGCGCCGCTAAGCTAAGGTATGTTAGAAAAATGCTCCATTTTAGCTGTGTCCAACAACTTGATCGTAGCGCTCGGTGTGTAGCCCCATTTGCTTTCGTACACCAAAAAATGACGTCAAGTTAGCAACTTTACATGTTAAATTAATACCGAAACGTTAATTAATTTTATTTATTATTAATACAGATATTTTATTTTAAATAGTGTAATACATAAACCGACATTTTACATTTTTAAAACAAACGTATTTAATATGTTAAAAATAAGGTGTTAATTGACTTACTTTTTTGTTTACGTGCGTTTGAAGTTTGACATTAGAATCAGTTGAAATTTTGTATTCAAAATGGACAAGGCGAAGCGTTCGAAAAATTTTACGCCAAACGAAAAAATGAGACTTGTAGACCTAGTTACCTCGTCGCAGGTCATTTTGTCGAATGCGACAGGTGGCCCAAACTACGCTACGCTTGTAAAATCAAAAGAAGCTGCTTGGAATGACATTGTCCTCGACTAGTGCTAATTATATTCCACATATTATTACAAAAATGACACTCGAATAAGTCAAAACTTTACCTTTCGCTTGCGTAAGTTAAATTATCTTCTACTTGGCTCAAAACATATAAAAAAACACGCTTTTGTCATCCTAAAGCGGTTATAAAAATCGCCGTCATTTAATACTTCCATAAAATTTATATCGGCATCTTGCCGCCGCCTATATAATCCAATATTATCGTCAACCATATTCACTATATTCAATATAGGATTCATATTTCAAATTGAAAAACCAAATAAAAAAGCCGACAAAAGAGTGAACTGATGACAGATAATTACGATAATTAATTGACATTGACAGCTCGATTGTTTTCGCGGATTTTTGTTCGCTCTGTTGTCAGTTTTTATAAGTAGGTCTTCCTTAACAACTTTAATCCACCCGGCTACCTTCCTTACATTTGAGTGTGGTGGGACGATCATTGTGTTTCGACACAGCGTATTTGGGCATTTGAGCAGGGCTGAGCGGAGATCTCGGCTGAGCATAGGTTGGACACAACGGCTGTTATTATTCTTTTGCTAATATTTAATTGTGGTTAATTATTTTTACTAAAGAAATCTTTATGTATTTGTAGTAGGGCAATTTTGTCATAAATTTTGTGATGTTAGGTATCAATTGCCATTCCATGCAGTGAACACGGGTTGGAAGAAGTAATGTCATAGTAAACCGCTACAAGGTGAACATTTATTAGTTAGTATCACGGACATATGAATATATCTGGACCTGCCCTAAGTGATAAAAATGTATTATTTCCCTCTCCCCATGGAGCCGGCTGGAGCTCCTCCTTGGAACCGGCTCGCTCCATGGGGAGGGGATAGAGGATAGAGCCTCGCTTGAATCTAAAATGTGTGACGTCATCATTCTTGCCGTGACCAGCGCGAAGCTAACATCCATACATTTAACTAAATAACACGCCAAAACGGTAGCTTGTGCTATACAATATACTACATATCAATGTGCATATAGCGAATGTGGGCGGTTTTCCGGTGTGCTCGCCGCTGGTTACAGGGGTAAGTAAATTATGAAACATTTGTAAAAGTGTTTTAACTAAACTCGGAAACAAAATATTGCAATGTGTATTGGGGCGAATCTTTTTGGGGCGAGCATTGGGCCTTAGCAAATATGTTATTAACGTGGCAAGCAATTCGCGCTCCCATGTAAAAAGGTCTATTCATTCAAAGCAGATTTTGCTTTAAAGAACTAAATGGTGATATTGTAATGCGAGATGCCTATATACTGTCAGATTGATTTTTTAACGAAACACAGTCATCTTCCTCTCTTCGCCCCCCATAGTTTGGTTTTACCCCCTCGCCTGTATCTTCTGGTATATTGAATTCTGATGTCTATGGATAGTATATTTACTGAGAATAAAAGAACCATCCCGTACCCTTTCGATCTTATTAACGCGCTTTCACTCTAATATCAAATAAGTGTATATTCCAAATGCGAAACAAATCGAATATTCAGAAACGAATTTCGTCTCCAAATTATTTATCAAGCGGGGAAATGGGACCCTTTGTGTATAAAGTACAGGAAACAGGCTAGATACTTGTCTTTTGGCAAGCCGAGGTGAAAGGTAACCGTGAAGAAATCGTCAGACGCATATTCAAACTTATTCAATTTAGGTACCGGCGCTAAAGGCGGGAAACCGCTATCGGAAAACTGGGCCGTACCGGGTGCGGATACTAAATGCCAACCTGAGACGTTTTCGTTTATGTTTCATGACAAAACAGAACAGTGACAAATCGAAATAGTGAAGAAACAGAATAGGGCGAAACATAACCGTAACAAAACAACACAGGCAAAAGAGAAAAGCGCGAAATAGAACAGTGACGAAACAGATAGTTATAAAACAGAACAGTAACAAAATAGCAGGGACAAAACGGAAATGTGTACGCTGATGATACGGTGCTGATATTTAATAGTACGAAAGATCTACAGTCTCTAGTGTCTAGGATGAATGAAGTGTGTATGCAGAATGAGTTAACGATGAATGTAAGTAAGTCTAAAGTCACCGGGGGCGGATACTAACTGCCAACCTGAGACGTTTTCGTTTATGTTATATGACAAAACATAACCGTGACAAATCAAAATAGTGATGAAACAGAATAGGGCAAAACAGAACCGTAACAAAACAACACTGAGGCAAAAGAGAAAAGCGCGAAATAGAACAGTGACGAAACAGATAGTTATAAAACAGAACAGTTACAAAATAGAGCAAGGACAAAGTGGAAATGTGTATGCTGATGATGCGGTGCTGATTTCTAATAGTACGGAAGATCTACGGTCTCTAGTGTCTAGGATAAATGAAGTATGTATGCAGAATGATTTAGTAATTAATGTAAGTAAGTCTAAAGTCATAGTATTTGAAAGAGAGAGTACGAAAACGTGAGGCTCTTTTTTAAGGAAAGGAAGGAGAGGAAGTTATTGGAAAGAAAAGGTGTGAGGGGTGTATAGGAATTTGGGGTTCAGTGTGTCCAGATCACCCGCCGCTAAGTTCTAGACAAACCTCACCCCATGAACCAAAGTACCCCTGCTAAGTCACCAAACGTAGCGAACCACTTGGGGTGACCTATTGTGGATGTATTCAATTTAATAAGTGGTTCCCGGTGTGGAGGTACCCATTCCCGCCACCTAAATTTTGAGAGCGTCGTTAGTAAACTTTTAAATGCAAATACAAAGCGTGGTGTTCTCTCTCTCTCTAATAATGTTGAAATCATAAATCTCACTATAAAAGGAGATAATATAGTAGTCCCAGAGAGAATTCCAGATTATGTGCGTCATCGTTGATCGTCCTCTCCTTCTCACACGTCCTGTATGAAAACGAAAAAGACGGAAGATGCTAAAACGTTTCGCTACGTTTGGTGACTTAGCAGGGATGCCCGGGTTCATGGGGTAATTTTTATCCAGGTCTTGACGGCGGATGCGTCTGCTCACCTGCTACGTGGTGGGCCGGATTGAGAGAGACTGATTGCGGGAAGCCTTTTGTTCTTTCCAGCCAGACTCTCTCGACCCATCGCCTTGCACCACAGTAGAAGGCATAGATTCATATATGTGTCACTTCTGGACACACTGACCAGATTCCTACCTACCCCTCATACCCTTTTCCTTCCCACTACTTGCTCTCCTTCCTTTTCCCAAAAAGACTCTCCACATAGCAACCCCAAGGATGGCGGAGAAGGGAAAGAAGGCCCAATTGGGAATTATTTTGCTCAGGGCCTCCTGTGTGGAGCTAACGTAAAAAAACACTGTGACGTCACGAATGAATGAATGATCTCTCTCTGGCTGGTGTATTAAATAAATTTTATTTGAT
Organism: Limnephilus marmoratus; assembly: GCA_917880885.1. Lineage (NCBI taxonomy): Eukaryota > Metazoa > Arthropoda > Insecta > Trichoptera > Limnephilidae > Limnephilus > Limnephilus marmoratus. The sequence continues at coordinate 26,829,026 of OU862928.1, forward strand.
TAATTTGTGTTTTTTCACAATTTATTAATTTAAAATAATATATAGTATATTTGCGGCACGTACTAAGAATGTCTGATGACCGAATTCCGAGGAAGATACTGAGTGCGATTCCAGAGGGTAGACGTCCAGTGGGCCGCCCCTGACAGTTGGGCGAGGAATCTCCAGAAACTGTGTGAGGAGAGGATGGGGCTACCATGGACAGAGGCCGAACAATCAGCACAAGACAGGGACATATGGAGGAGCCTTGTCGATGCAATGGGTCCCCGACCCGAATAGGATAAGGGGAAGAAGAAGATGATGATGATTTGCGGCACGTTCCAGAGTGGAAGATACTCTCAGTATCGCCCTGGTATAAGACCACCATTCAGAATTGGTACCTCCCCACCTTCCTCTTCCCTATCTCCTTCCCCTCCCCACTACCTTCAACCTCACAACATACCCCAATTGGGGATGCCATAGTCTCACTGGCTTCAGACGGGAGCAGTTTGGAAAAAAAAACTGTAGCACGACTTTTACGACACCGTCTCAGATGGTAAAGTACACAAAAAGTACCTGAGGGGTTAAAATCGCCATCAAATAAAAGAAAAGCCATCGTGAAAAGCTTTCAGTCCGCCCCTGCAGTTTACTAGAACGGAGCCTTCTGCCTAATTGAACACACTTTAAGGAACATTTTAGTCGCCTGCTTCTCCTGTCCTCTCCACTCCCCGCCTCTGGGAATCTAATCACCACTCCGTGATGGGTGAACTTCCCTCTCACTGCTCTTTGGGCCCGTTCACATTTACCTTTGTGGCGTGCGGTAGGAATTCCGCACCTTGGGACAGTAAAATAACCTCTGATATTTTCGTGGTGGGGTGTCAAAAGTGGATATTTTTGAAGCTGATTGATGTCGTTGATAGCTTATTTTAGCTACACCATCCCTCTAATGTTAATAACAGATTCGTAGCTGTGTCGACAAATGCGTCGGGTTTCTACCCAGGCGCGGGTTAAATTAAATTTCTTTACTATAGTCCTCCATCATTGGACATAATGTACGTTTTAATGACAGTTAATCCCCCGCGAATTGCCCCCCCGGCATACTTATATACAATATGAAGTCGGTTTAGGGAAAATACGGTAAACCTACTTACACAAAATACAATTCAGTGTTCCTGAAAGGGTGTGCAGAGAGGATGTACCGACGAATAACATGTTTGCATATACAAAAAATCGGCATTGTAAATAAATACGTTTGATATACATGTAACTTATTATAAAAGGTATTTTTGAAGTCGATTTTACGTTAAAAAATGGTAAATAATGCACAAAAAAACATCATTTTATAATAAATTTATAATTTTGGGGAGCCAACTGTCGAGGGATCAACTAAATATATTCTGAGGTAGTTTTCATGTAAAATTATCCATGTGACTAACTCGGAAGCTTTTAGATACACTGCACACATATAAACGCCATTTAATTTTTAAAAAATTATGGATTACAGTCTAATTGATTCGCAATCTTGCGACTTCACTTTTCTTACCAACTCAACAAGGATAATGATTTTTTTTAATAATAATATCGCTGACGGAGGCCAAAAGACTAAATTAAATTAAAACTTTTAGCAAAGCCTTTAATTCCCTACAACGAGAAGTAGTTTGGGAACTTTTCGCGGATACGAAAAGTAAACAGTTCGGTTTGGTCGCAAAATTTCTTTGCTTCTTTCGCAAACTTTTCCTGTAAGTCCAATTTTGGCTCTGCCATTTACTTTTGGTAATCTGGAATTAAATTAAATTTAAAATAAGCTCCACGTGGCCTTGCTATGTATATGGAAGCCTTTCCTATAGTCCTGTCGCTAAAAGCTCCGTTGTAATACCTCCTCATAATTGGAAATAATGGGCTAGAATACCCTTAACCACTCAGGTATTTTGCCATTGTGTAAGTTTTTTAAACGAACTTCAGGTTTGTGTTATTTCCGCTTCGCAATTAAAGCTCTTTTTTTAACATTTCATACAAATTTTTTTATCATTTCATACAAGAGTATTTAAGAGCGTTTAACCAGCCAGCGGCCGAAAATCCGCAGATCGTCGAAAGTTGTTCTTACGATGCAGGGCAGTTACAATGAGAAAGATTAATTATTATCCGTACCAGCTTATTAAAATTATAACTCAATATCGATTTTATGCCATTCCAAATTTGCTTTAATTTATACCTACATCCAAAAATGCTGAAAGGCGTGATGATAAAACTATTTAAATTATGTACTTTTTGTAATTATTTTTTGATTATAAGTATTTATCATTTTTCAATAATGTCTAAATTAAATAAAAATGTTAAAAAATTCAGAAATATAATAGTTTGTAAGTGCGCAAATAAATACAAAAACGGACCAATTTTCGTCAAGAAACACATGTACATATACATTTTTATTTAAACTAAAATTAAAATTCTAAAACTTGCGATACCGAGACAATGTAGTGATTTATTTTACTGCATGATTATATGATTTGAAATGGGTGTTGTATAATACAAAATCTTTTTTGAAAATTTAACAAATCTGCCAACGACCTATGGTATAACCTTATTATACTAAAAATTAACATTTTTTTTTATTGGTGCCCTTTTTTACTCATTTAAAGTACGCTCTAGCGTGTTTAAATCGCACTTTATGGAACGCGCGTTTTTTAAAGTTACCATGGCAACATCAACAAATCAACAAAATGTGAAGTCTAAATGTCAACTTTTAACTATAAATCTGACAGGAATATTTTAAACGTCAAATAAAACATTACAAATGTTTCAAAAATTTTATTCAAAGTTTACATTCTTTTTTACATCGTTTACATTCTAATTATTTAAATGGATGTGAAAAGAGCAGTTCGTATTATTTGAAATATTAATACCTCCGTTTTTTAAATCGGAGGAAATGCTGTTCAAATTAATAGTATTCTCGGAAGTCAATGAGGCTGCACTTCCATTAATGGCAGTTCCAATAATGTTTGAAACATTCTTCTTATTGCTAATGCTCTCTTCCACGTAACCAGTCGCCACAGCTGCCTATTTCCATCCTACTTGTCGTTGGATTTGATCAATTGTCATGCCACTATTTGCCATAATGGTAGCGGATGTACGTCGAAACGCATGTCCTGTATATTTCTCAGGATCGTTTAATTTAAGATAGCGTGCGATTTGTAAGGGGCATGATCCAAATGTGTTAATACCAACCACTTGATTGGTGCACTTACCCTTATCATACCGTAAGAAAACCCTGTCTGTACTTACATTTTGGGGTCGCAATGATAAATATGGCTTCATAAAACGCACATAATTAATTGCAACACTGTCGGCAACAGTAAAACGTCGAGCCTTCACTGTTTTAGATGGTCGGATGGTAATAAGCAATACACTTCCTTCTTCTTTGATATCATATAAGCGTAAATCGCACAATTCACATCTTCTGCAAGAGCCAAAGATTCCGCAAATGGCTACCACCTTCAAAAATAAGTACGTAATGTCCGGTGCTTCCGTGAAAAACTTCCGCAAATCATCTTCTTTGAATACATACGCCTTCTTAGCAACGTCATCCTTGCTAATTGCCTTCATGAATGCATGCACTGTCACAAATGATTTTAAATCAACCCCTTTATTTATCCTCAACATACATTGCAATTTCGAATGTATGGCCCACATAGTCGATGATTTGTACTGTTCCGACATTTTCTGAAGGTAAGCAAGCACAACTCGTTCATCTACATCTACTACGTTTTGCTCCTCCATCCATGTTATGAACCTTTCATATTCTTTTTTATAAACGTCTTTGGATTTTTCAGGTATTAACCGCGATTCTGCTTTGGTATTTAAATTATCAATGTTAGAACTCATTTTACAACACACAATAACTAGTAAAAACTGTGATGTCAACTATTAATCTCATGCGACAGATTGCAAATTAATGTTTGTGTTTTTCATTTCCATGACAACAAGATATTGTGATATCACATCACGAATTCATTAATAGTTCTTATTTCCAAATTTTTAATAATAATATCAATATTTATGTTTTCAAAGTGTACCAATAAAAAAAAATAGCGCAAAGTATTCGTGGATAACTGGTCTTTAAAACACTTGCTTTATTTCGAGCACTCGGCTACGCCGTCGTGCTCGAAAAATCGTGCGTGTTTTAAAGACCTGTTTATCCACTTATATTTTAATATACTATTTCTCAAAATTTATAACACGCGAATGCTAGATAAAAGAACAAATTTTCGAAATCCATTTATACTTTTTTGTGGAAAAAAATCAATACGTCTAAAATCTGATTTAAAAATGACATATTTCTGGTTTCCTCTTAATAAAAAATTAACAATGTCTAAAGGCGCGTCGGCGATTTGGCGGGTGAAAACTGTTTCTACAAAATAAGTATTTTTATGTATTTCACTGGACAACTTTGAATAGAGATATGAAGCTTGATAATATGGATCTTCTGCTTTTTATTTTAGTGTTGTCACTAGAACAATAACGGAGCGATAACGATTTCTGTGGGAACACACACGTTAGCTTGAAAACAAGTTTATAGTACTTGACTGCTATTGTTATATCGTCGTGTAAATAACCACAGGGGTCGGAGTGGTTAAAAGGTGAAAGCCAGAAACATTTGAAAAAAAACCTCTTTCTCTTTATTCATTTATAGGGAAATGAGAGAGGTTTCAAGGGAGCTATGAAAGGTTCTAGCATGGACGCCAACATCGACACAATAAAAGTCTTCAATCAACCATAATGATGATTATATGGTCGACATTAGCCTCTTGACAATTACATTTGTCAGTTGACATCGAAACAACATCGTTAGTATACATGACCCGCTCGTTCCCTAGACAAGTATGTCCATGCGCTATGTGCATAGACCTGTTAAAATTTCGCGTTTGTGATTACGTGAATTTGGTCACATATAATTTATTTTTATTTTTATTGACTTTTCAACATAATATATCACATAATTAATACACTAATGAAGAGAATAAAATAAAATGAATCCCTGTTTCCCTTGGTCACGTCATACCTTTTTATATTTTTATTTAGTAACTATATTTATTATTTTTTACATTTTTATATCGAACATGTTAGGTATATATATATACAAAATAGAAAATATATTCGTAGTCCTCCTCACTAGGAGATACTGTGCTGAGGCGTACTATGCTTTGGATAAGTTTTCAGCGACTTCTATGGTTTAACCTCATTGTTTGGATAAGGTTTTTCAGAAACTTCTATGACGATGTTTTAAATATACTAGTAAGTTCATTTTCCGACAGTTCCTTCAGCCAACATTTAATGTCCTTAATGTAGCTATTTTTTATTTTAATTTCTTTGATACTAAGTGGGAGTTTGTTATATAACTTTATTTCTAAAATTCAGAACCTCTTTGTCCAAATGAAGAGTTACACTTTGGTATATTAAGTATGTCTGTTTGTTTGGCTCTGGTTTTATGAGCATGTGAGGTGTCTGCCTCTGAATCATTTTTGTGGTGATGTACTAGAATGTATTTCATTCATCTTTTTTTAAAGTTTTCTAATACTTCGTGGAAGGCTCTTACGGAAAGAAAAATTAAGAAAATTGCGCACAAAATTGGATAATTTCAGAAAACTTAACGACTATTTTAACGTGAATTTAGCAGGCAGCTGCTTTTTTTATAATAAAAGAATTGTCTATGGAGTTTTCAAATTATAGATATTTTAATAGGTACCTATGTTAGATTGCTAGGTACCAAATTTGATTGATTATTCTTATAAAATACAAAAATGAATAATGAAATAATTTTACTTTGTATAAACCACTTATTTGATGTGCAAATCCGACCGGTTTCGGAACAAACGTTCCTTCGTCAGGGAAAGCTTATACTAATTTGACAGTTTCGGTAATTTTTTGAGAAATACTAAAGATAAAGACCATAAATTGACTAATTCCGGAATATATAAACTCAAATGCAATGATTGTCCCTCATTTTATATTGGAAAAACCACTCGTAATTTTGAAATCAGAATCAAAGAACATTTAAGGTGTCTTAATAATAATAATTTTTCTGAGTTTGCTAACCATATCATTGAAAATAACCATAGTTTTGAAAAAAAATACAGGGATAAATATTCTTCATATTTATCATAAAGGAAAACGTTTAGATAACTTAGAAGCCTTGGAAATTAAAAAATCCCTTAAAAATAATGAATCTATTATCGACAAACAAAAAAATATTGTCATATAGCCCAATCATGGATTTGTTCCCCTACCCACCCACTCTACACTAATACCTACCCACCCAATCTACATTATTATCTAGAAACAGCTCCACCCCTACCATAATAAAACATTGTTCGAAACTGTCAAATTAGTATAAGCTTTCCCTGACGAAGGAACGTTTGTTCCGAAACCGGTCGGATTTGCACATCAAATAAGTGGTTTATACAAAGTAAAATTATTTCATTATTCTATAATGGATAACCACAAAGTAATAGCTACATTCAAAAATACAAAAATGAATATTTGTAATATATGAAAAATGAAAATTTGATTTGACCAATGCCACAAAAAGCAGATGCGCGTTCACGTTTCCAAAATATCTCCATCCCAAACAGCGGATGGCTTTGATTAGCGCAAAAAAGGTCATTCAACGGGCCGCGCGAGGATTATTCACGCAAGTACAATTACACGCACTTTTGTTTAAAAGAAATAACGGATCTCGTAACATTAGACTTGACACATGGCACTATCCTCTATAACTCTCAAGGATTTTATAACTCCATTATTTAAAATTATGTGACACAATCAGATGGACGCCGGCTCCTCTTCGGTGTTCATCCAAGAAGTACCTCTACCGGAAACAAATTCCCGAAGTTGCCAATTGATAACAAAAATAAAAGCGGTTGATTAATTATATACTTAGTCAGGAGGTAACCAATTATTATCGTGACAGTTGGTAAAAACCTAAATACGCATTATACTGTAGCAATTGAACGTGCTACGTAAACACAGTTAAAAGAAAGCTCTAGAATCATCGGTTGATAGTTTTTTATGTGCCATTAAAATTTTCACAATGTTATCAACATATGGAGTGTGACAGTTAAAAAAAATAATAAACAGTACAATTTGTTTCAGCTTGCTGTTCAAAAGAATTGGAATTTGAATTGCTTGAATTTAAATTCTTAAGTAAGTACTTCTCACAGCGCAGGTAGCTACAGTACTCCCTCCCCAGACAACGCAGACATGACTGCGGTGGAAAGAGGAATAGTCAGATACCGAGGTGATCGGGAAATCGAACCCGCCTTCCAGAACGAGTGGTTGTGTGTGTCCGATCCTTACTGCCATCGAACAACGGAAGGGTTGGTTGTGATGTGGCGGCTGGTGACTCTGATGCGGTTTGCGAGTGTGATGTGAAACTCTCAAGATCTTGAGCAACGTATGCTGGTTTGAGGCGGTCGATGCTCACGGTGATTTCCTTCCCTTTTACCAGTATGGTATATGTTCGTTCGTGCCGACGAACGACTTTATGAGGGCCACTGTAGGGTTGTTGAAGCGGGCTCTTGACTGTGTCGTCCCTCAGAAAGACGTGAGAAGCTGTGGGAAGATTTTGGAAGACGAAACGATGTCCATAACCATGGCGGGTACCTTCAACTGGTCTCAGCTCGTTGAAATGTTTCCGTAGTTCCTTGAGGAAGCTTCCGGTGTCGTCGTTAACATTAGGTCGTGCTGTACATAGAAATTCGCCGGGTAAGCGGAGCGGCTCGCCGTATACTAGCTCGGCTGAGGTTGTCGCGAGGTCATCTCTCCAAGCTGCTCTGATTCCCATGAGTACGGTGGGAAGTGTTTCCGTCCAACGGTTATTCTGATGGCACTTGATCGCTGCTTTCAGTTGACGATGAAATCGTTCCACCATGCCATTTGCTGCGGGGTGGTATGCAGTTGTATGGATTTGCGTCGTGCCTGCCAGGAAATTCAACTGCCTGAACAGCCTCGACTCAAATTGTCTCCCTTGGTCCGTAGTAATGCGGAGTGGAGTGCCGAATCTTGTTATCCAGCCCTTGTAGAAAGCACGCGCCACTGTTTCAGCCTCTTGGTCTGGGATCGGGAATGCCTCTGGCCATCTCGTGAATCTGTCTACGCACGTGAGACAGTATCGGCATCCTTCTGAAGAAGGCATGACGATTATGTCGATGTGGACGTGCTCGAATCTAGCGGAGGGTCTGGGAAAGGCTCCCAGGGGTGCTGACACGTGCCGTGTAATCTTGCTTCGTTGGCATTGAAGGCAATTGCGTGCGAGCTTAATAGTCTCAGCTTTAATGGCCGGCCAGACATAACGTTGAGTTATGAGCTTAACCGTGGCCTTAATTCCAGGGTGAGCCAGCTGATGGACCGCATTGAATGCCGCAGGTCTGAACTTCTTCGTGACGAAGGGTCTGGCTATGGTAGTTGAGACGTCACAGTAGAGATGCGCGTCAGTACCCGGAATATTAATCTTTTTAAGTTGTAGACTAGAACTTCCTTGCAAGTGTTGTTCCAGTTCAGGGTCGCACATCTGGTCAGCTGCCAGCGCTGCGTAGTCCAGAGGAGTATCTATCGTCTCGACCCTGGAGAGAGCATCCGCGACGATGTTGTCTTTTCCGGAGACGTGTCGGATGTCAGTTGTGAACTGGCTGATATAGTCCAGATGGCAGAATTGCCTTGGTGAGCATTTGTCTGCTTTTTGTTGGAAGGCGAACGTGATAGGCTTATGGTCTGTAAATATGGTGAACGACCTGCCTTCCACCATGTGGCGAAAGTATTTCACAGCGAGATATATGGCTAGTAGTTCTCTGTCGTATGCGCCATATTTCTTTTCAGCTGCCGAAAACTTCTTCGAAAAGAATGCTAGAGGCTCCCAGTGACCTGCGACGAATTGGTGGAGTGCGGCACCGGCTGTAGTATCAGACGCGTCGCTGACGATAGAGAGTGGGGCGTCGCACTTCGGGTGAACGAGCAGGGTTGCCTGGGCCAGAGCTTCCTTGCACTTGCTGAAAGCTTCTACTGTTTCGGCAGTCCAAGACACGAGTTGTTTGCCTTTTTGGTTCCCTTTTAGGAGGTCATTGAGTGGAGCTTGTGTCCTCGCGGTGTTGGGAATGAATCTTCTGTAAAAATTTATTGCTCCCAGGAAACGGCGGAGATCCTTGATGGAAGCTGGTTGGCTGTAGTTGTTGATGGCCTCCACTTTATCTGGGAGGGGTGAAGTGCCAGCGTCGGACACCGAGTATCCTAGGAATTTGACCTTAGTCAGGCCGAAATGGCATTTGGCGGTGTTGATGACAACACCATATTCCTGCAAGCGCTGGAATAATATCTTGAGGTGGGCTAGGTGCTCTTCCTCTGACGTTGAGGCAATAAGGATGTCGTCTATGTAGGCGTAACAGAAATCTAAGCCTCTGGTAACCTCGTCCATGAAGCGTTGGAAGGTCTGGGCTGCGTTGCGGAGGCCGAAAGACATCACCGGAAATTTGAAGAGTCCGAATGGCGTAGTGATTGCTGTTTTCGGAATGTCCTCGGGAGCCACAGGGATTTGATTATATGCCCGCACCAGATCAATCGTTGAGAAGATCTTGGTGCCGCTCAGTGCCTGTGCAAAATCTTGGATGTGGCGTACGGGGTATCTGTCCGGAATAGTTCTGGCGTTCAATCTTCTATAATCGCCACATGGTCTCCACTGGTCGTCCTTCTTGGGTACCATGTGCAAGGGAGATGCCCAAGAGCTCTCGGAAGGTCGAGCGATTCCGAGACGGACCATGGCCTCGAACTCCTTCTTGGCGCGTTTTAACTTGTCAGGAGCAAGGCGTCGTGGGCGTTCGACTGTTGGAGGTCCTGGCGTGGTGTTAATATGGTGCAGTGTTGCGTGACGAACTTCCCTCCTGGCGCCGTCAGGGCGAGTGATGTCAGGAAACTGTTGAAGAAGCTTATGATACGGGGACGTTCCTGTGACCGTCTTAATGGAAGCGATCTTGTTGTCGCTTCGTTTTCCCGTAATGGTCAAATTCGTCACCTGGTCCAGCAGCCGTTTATTTCGGACATCCACCAGTAGCTCGTACTTGGCGAGAAAGTCTGCCCCGATGATTGGCCTGGAGACGTCTGCAATGACGAAGCTCCAAGTAAAGTCGCGTCGCAATCCCAGATCCAGGTTGAGCGTTAGGCTGCCATAAGTAGCGATTGTGCTGCCATTTGCTGCTGCCAGTTCGTATGTCGCTTTAGTGGGGCGTCCCTGGACAAGTCGTCGTGGGAAAACGCAGAGATCTGCGCCGGTGTCTATAAGAAATTGGGTACGGGTTACCCTGTCGGTAACAAAAAGGCGACTGACTTGGTTGGGGCTGGTGCTGGTCGCCATCAGTTTGGGCCCCGCGCGTTTTCCTGCTGGAAGTTGCAGGGTTTGGTGCACTTGCTTGCCTTCGTCCCATACTTCCAGTGGTACCAGCATGTTCCCTCGGGCTGACGACCTCTGGACCGACTGCGGGAACGATTGCTCCAACGATGCGGGGTGGCGCTCCTCCTATGCTGGCCAGAGCGTAGTGTCGAAACTTCGCGCCTCAAAGTAGCGAGCTCTTGTTGGAGAGGCTGCATCAACCGCTCCATCCGTGTTAGTAGTGGCTGATTGATGGGTTTACCCATTTCCTCGGATGTACCGCTCGTGAGGGACATGATGATGATGATTGGTGCGCGAAATTTATCACCGAAGAGTTTATTTCGTGCGCGACGTGCTCGCGGTAGACGTACTTGCACGCGTCGTGTTCACTGTCGGATTCACAAATGTAAACTTCGTGGTCACTAATGTGAACGTCGGTGTCACCAATGTAGCAATTGAACGTGCTACGTAAACACAGTTAAAAGAAAGCTCTAGAATCATCGGTTGATAGTTTTTTATGTGCCATTAAAATTTTCACAATGTTATCAACATATGAAGTGTGACAGTTAAAAAAAATAATAAACAGTACAATTTGTTTCAGCTTGCTGTTCAAAAGAATTGGAATTTGAATTGCTTGAATTTGAATTCTTAAGTAAGTACTTCTCACAGCGCAGGTAGCTACAATACCATATGTAGGGTCCGAGGGTCTGGTCTTCGGACAGTCTACCACCAGGTGTAAGGTGAGGAGCTCCGTGGACTTCCTTCGTTTTCCAAACCCATGGGAAACGTACAGAGAGAGTGGTTATGATTTGCGTAAAAAATCTCTTTGCAAGTAAAAACACTGGTGTTTTGTACTGGATTATTGTGACTTTAAGTTTATTCAGATGAAAAGCAAGTTTATATTGATTCTATTCTGAGCACTGGAGTTTCAAATTGTAGAATGTAGAATGTAGAATGACGTTGCGAGAAACAACAAGTTTATTTATTGACATAAAAGTGAAAGTTTACGATTGACCACAGACAAAGAGTGCTAGTAGACGAAAAATGCATTGACACACAGTTATGCATATAACATGTACAGTTGTACACATATATATGAATAAGCACACATGCACATACGTACGCATATATATACAACGGAGCTAATTGCATTCCACCATGGAAAAAATCCCGAGAAGATGCTCCCCGTACAACTTGACGAGGAAACCATAAGCACATCCACGAATGTAAAATACTTGGGGCACATCATCACTGAAGACCTCTCGGATGATGGTGATATTGAACGACAGAGGAGAAGTATCAGTGTTTTGTCAAATATGATTGCCCGAAGATTCTTCCGATGCAGCAATAATGTTAAAAAAACATTATTTAATGCATTCTGCACTAGCCTGTATACATGTGAAACATGGTGTCAATACCGAGTAAGCTCAATGGAACGTCTCCGGATCCAATATAATGATGCGTGCAGAATTATATTTGGATTCAGAAGGTATAGCAGCGCTTCAACAATGTTCACAGAATTAGGACTCCATGGATTCGCCAGTCTGATGAGACACCGGGTCACTGGAGCCAGGATGCGGCTAATGGCCTCCGACAACACGTTGGTGACCGCAGCCTTCCAGCACCAAGCTCCACTCCTGAGTGAGCGATGGGCCCGAGCGCACTCAAGATTACGCCCTGCATAATAATTGATTATTTATTTTTGTTATTATTAATTTTTATTTTTATTTTCTAATTATGTTCTTATTTCTTTACTGTGTAAATATATAAATATGTATAACTATATGGGACGTGTGGGATTGCACTATCCTCCCCACATCCCGGAATAAAGATTATTATTATTATTATTATTATTATTATTATTATTATAGAGCCAATACATAAGTAGGTAGGACAATTATTACAAAGCGGCTCTAAATGAGCAGATCGTCAAGTATATGCAAGTACAAGTACCTTCTGAAGGTAGTGATTGAATTCGAAAATATATCCAAGTTTTCATGTTTGCAGTATTTAACTAACGTTTTTAATTTACATATGGAACCTACACACCCAGATCATTGCAAATAAAATTAGAAAAACAATACACTTCTTCAGATCCACAAGGAACTTTCTTAACTTACAACTCCTAAAAACGATTTATTTTGCAATCACCCAATCTATCATTGAGTATGGTATCATTGCATGGGGAGGGGGCACTTCATCAGCTCTAGATCCTGTCGAAAAGGCGCAGAAAACAATCATGAAAATTATTCTCAAACTTCCTCTAACTGCAAACAGTGACCTAATTTTCAAAATAATGAGAGTATTTGATGTTCGACAAATCTATGTAAAAACTATCCTCATACATCTCTTTAAAAACAAACATGTGCTTTACGAAAAAAAATAAACTTAAGATTTACACGTAACTCCAATAAAGACATTTTGCAAGTTCCAGCGCTCTCTTCCACCTTTGGTCAACGTAGCTTTAGATACTTTGCCACGAAAATATTTAACATTCTCCCAGAAAACATCAAACTGAGTCAAACACAGAAAGAGTTTAAAAAATATGTTAAAATATGGATATATTCTAACGACCGAGCCTATACTGGTGCCCTCTCCCAAACGCGCTGTCTTTTACAGTTATTATTGTAGTATTAACCTTGCAGTTTTTGTATTGTGTATATGCAAACAATGATGTAAACTCAAATAAAGTTTTTGCTGTATAGAAACCTACATTATACTTTTATAAAAAACCATAGATAAAATTGTAAGAAACGTTTAACAAAAAATTCTGCCTAAATATAGGTTCAACCTAGTGAGGCAGGCTATGCACAACTAAAAATATTGTATAATTATGCTACTTCTGTACAACCGTTCTTACATTACTTTCTATTTGTTAATTTTTTTGTACTGATGTAATCGTTGAATGTGTACTTTTTTAGTTGTAATGTTGCCAATTTAATTGAATAAAGATATATTATTATTATTATTATATTTTACATTACTTTATTACCCATTTTTTTTTTTTTTTTTTTTACATTAACTCCACACAGGAGGCCCTGAGGAAAATAATTTCCCTCAGGGCCTATGTCATCTGGGATGCTGTGTGGAGAGTCTTTTTGAGGAGAGGAAGGAATGAACATTGGTCTTGAAGAGACCCATGTTGTAGGAAGGAGGAAACACAGAGGCCGGCAAATCATTCCACAGCCGAGCTGTTGAACACAAGAACGAGTCGAAGAAACGACCCGTTCTCATGTGACAAATGTCAACCGTGTACAAATGTTGGGCACGCGTTTGGCGTGTTTCCCGACTATGCACCGGTGCCGAAGGGATCAATGATGCTAGTTCTTCAGAGCATCTTCCATTGTAATACCGGTAGAACAAGGATAGCATTCCCACCCGACGCCTGTGCTCTAAAGATTGCAATCCGTCTGTTAAGATGGGAGAATCTATCAAACGGACCGCCCGTTTCTGCACAGAGTCGAGGGTATTTTTCAGGTATTTTGGAGCTCCAGACCAGAGATGGCTGCCAAATTCAACCGTGGGGCGTACTTGTGATTTGTACAAGGTTAGCAGTTGTGTACTATTAAAGTATCTGCGGGCCCTGTACAGTACGCCCAGTTTTTGGGAGGCTAACTTTACTCTGGCTTCGATGGAGCCCCCATACCTGAGCTGGTCACTTAGAGTTACACCAAGCATATCAATGGAGGGCCTGTTCGGAAGATTGCTTCCGTTGAAAGAGACTAGATTTTCATTTCGATCCCTTTTAGACGTAATCAGACAAGATTGGGTCTTTGAAACATTAAATTCAACGAGATTATTTTTACCCCAAGAGAAAACACTCTCGAGGTAACCGTCCATTCTTTGCTTCAAAGCCCTACGAGCTGTTGGAGTTTGTGAGCCCTTTGGGGGCTTGTCAAACAAAAAGCTATCATGAACTGTACTGTCATCCGCGTAACAGTGAATTGGTGCACATGACAAAAGGTCGTTGATGTGCAACAAAAACAAAGTCGGAGACAGAACCGATCCCTGCGGGACGCCAGCATTTATCGAGTGTGAGGAAGAAGTGAAACCATCGACTACCGTCTGAATCGACCTCTCCCTCAAGAAGTCGGCAATCCACATACACAGGGATGCGGGAAGTCCGTAAGAATGCAGTTTGTTGACAAGTCCTCGGTGCCAAACCCGGTCAAAGGCCTTGGAGATGTCCAGTGCAACCGTTTGGGTCTCACCGAAACGTTCCAGGCATCGCCCCCAAACATGCGTCACATACGCGAGAAGATCACCGCACGAGCGGTTCCGCCGGAATCCGTATTGACGGTCGTTAATAATTTTGTTCTTCTCGAGGTATGTGAGCAGTTTGTCGTTGATCACACGTTCCATCACCTTAGACAAACTGATGTGATCGCTATGGGGCGGTAGTTGGCCGGGTTGGAGCGGTCACCCTTCTTTGGAATAGGATGGATAACCGCTTTTTTCCAACCAGAGGGCACAGAGCCAGTCTTCAGGGACAATTTAAAGAGCTTCGTCAAAATTGGAGCTATTTCTGCAGCGCACCTCTGCAGTACCAGGGCAGGTATTCCGTCAGGCCCACTAGCTTTATTAACATCAAGCCCTCGTAAAACATGGAGTACTTCCCGATGCCGAATCCTCAGCTTTTTCATACGAAAACCGCAGTGAGGAACCGACGTCGGGACAGCACCTTGGTCATCGAGGATTGAGTTATCCGCAAACATTTTACCTAATAAGTTTGCCTTTTCGGTGGCGGTGTTTGCTAGTGAGCCGTCAGGTCTGGTGAGAGGTGGCAAACTGGATTTGCAGAAATTGCGACCTATTGAGCTCGCAAGCGACCAGAATTGCCTGCTGCCATGCGGGCATGCAGCCAGCTTTCTGCTGATCTGCAGGTCGTGCTCCAATTTCGACCTATTTATGATTCTCCATTATATCACTATTACTGAAATTCTTCAATGCAGAAATTAAATACGATATTTTCGATGTAAAATTACTAAATAATAAAATTAGATTCAATTAATTGGAACAGCTCAAATATTCGTAGCTTTAAATACCATCACACCAAGCGCGGAAAATTATAGGTATCTTTTAGCAATTTTCGACGTGGAATTCAATGTATAGAGGAGGCGTTAAGCGCAATAATGACTTGAGCGCCGTTTGACGCAAATTACAATCGGCAGAGCATTAAACCGAATGAACGAATCAATTGTCTTTTATGTGACGCTTAACAGAACAATAATTAATTTAAAACGACCTTCTTATACCTACGCCTTTTTCACGACTTCATTGGTGGAGCGGATATCTTCTTGACTCTGGATTCAGATGTCAATGGTTTTTTCACATTATGTCGAAAACGCCGCCAAAACTGTGTCTTTATTTTTTATTCTATTTTTTATTAATTTTTATTTTAGTAATTTGTACATTTAAGTTTACAAATTTCTAATTAATTAATATAAAATTTCATATTGCAAACTTTTTTTTTAATGAATACCGCACAAGAGTCCCAACTGTTCCCGTCTGGAGCCAGTGGGACTATGGCATCCCCAATTGGGGTATGTTGTGAGGCTGAAGGCAGTGGGGAGAGGAAGGAGGTAGGGAAGAGGAAGGTGGGGAAGTACCTTGTAACCGTATCTATTCCTAATATTTATCTTTACTAATCACCGCCATCCAAATACTCTTAATATTTCTCTCGTATTCAAATAAACAAGTGCAGACATGTGGGTAGATCAGTGTAAGAAAAGACGGATTGTTCTAGTAACAAAGATGTAACATTTATTTAATTAATTTCAAACAATTATGGGTAGAGCATGATTAAATTGATTTTAAATCTACAGGGGTGGTTGATTACCATAGGTATGTCAAATTAATGTGAACTAAAATCTCGGAACATGTGGTATCGATAAATGGAAGCAAATCATTAGTTAATCCTGAAGGGCGCCTGTACAGATAACCGTACATATTTAGAAGGATTTAAATTAAATGCTAGGGATATATAATAAACCAAAGTTAAGCTATACTATCTCGTGATGATCCATTACAAATTTTTAATTCGCTCACGTGTGTTTCGGCCATGACCTTTGGCGGCTTGTAGTTCAGCTGTCACACCATGTACTCTCCGGAACCAACTGACGAACGTATCGAAACTTCTCCTCGATTCGCCCTCTACCGGCGCCTGTACATTAACGGCCGGCTGTCAAATTCATCAGGTACCCGCGTGGCTAGAAACTCCCTCTAAATTAGGCCAGTACTTGCCCAAACTTTTGCATTACCCCCATGGCCAAGAGAATTTTTGCAAAAAATTCCACTACGCCACCTGGCGTCAGAAATCCTGAAGAGAGAAAGTACCGCTGCCACCAAGAATTCCAAAGTGCTTAACCAGATTTGTGGTGAATGAGATGAGCTTCTAGTGCCTTCCCAGCTGTGTCACTTCTCGTAATGTTCTTCCCAAATGTGTACAGATGAATTATCCTCAAGATGATGTTGAAAACCAGTAAGCCTCCCTCGATGATGATTCAGTGAAGCAGTGAATGAAACTTCAAACTGCCCAAATAATAAGGGCTCAATCCTCTGCTTATATCAGAGCCACAATCTGTAGGTTGATGCAAATAAGTGCTGCTCCCTGTAGTTGAAGAAATCCATTTGACGCAGACCAACGCTTGGGTTAAACTTCTGCCTATTCAAGAGCAACTGAAAGTAGGTTGATATAAATAAGTGATGTTCGATGTTGTTGTAGAATTTCCATTTGACGCAGTCCAAATGTTTGGGTTAAAATTCTGCCTATTCAAGAGCAACTGAAAGTAGGTTGACATAAATAAGTGATGTGCCATGTTGTTGTAGAAATTCCCTTTTTGACGCAGTCCAAATGCTTGTGTTAAAACTTCTGCCTATTCAAGAGCAACTGAAGGTAGGTTGACATAAATAAGTGATGTGCCATGTTGTTGTAGAATTTCGCTTTTGACGCAGTCCAAATGCTTGGGTTAAAACTTCTGCCTATTCAAGAGCAACTGAAGGTAGGTTGACATAAATAAGTGATGTGCCATGTTGTTGTAGAATTTCGCTTTTGACGCAGTCCAAATGTTTGGGTTAAAACTTCTGCCAATTCAAGCGCAACTAAGAGTAGGTTGACATAAATACGTGATGTTCCATGTTATTGTAGAATTTTCATTTGACGCAGTCCAAATGCTTGGGTTAAAACTTCTTCGAAGAACGTACAAAACCACGTGAGCGAAAAATAATTACTAAGCTATCGTTAAGAAGATGCAATTACTACGTATTAAAGGTGAAATAAAACTTATATAAAGCAAATATTTAGATTGAGCTAAAAATAATTTGACCTAAACATGAAAATATTTAAACAAAAGAAACTTGACTCTAAAAACCACATTCCACTCAAAACTTATGGAAATATTTATCCAAAATACTGTTATAATACCATTGAAATTTAATAACATCTAAAATCTTGACACCTACCAATAAAAAATTCCAAATTGTAGAAAACCAACCCCTCAAAAAAATAAGATAAAGTTAAGGTAATGAAACAACCACTGACATCTGTTGAACAGCGGAGAAAATGAATAATCCTGTCAATATTAAATGGTTGAGATCCCGGAATAAAACTCCAAGATTGTGTAAGAAAATATAGGAATTTAAATCAGTCACACAGTTCCATTTTAAAGACAAACATGTGCCTTCAAATGAGTTCCGAGCTCTAGAACAGACTTAAAGTCACATGCCGTGTCAAAAAGGAACTGTGCAAGAAATGTTAAAAATTAAACTGTAAAACCAATCATCTAATATTAGGTACTCACTCTATAGAGATACTAATTAAATTACCATTTAAAATGCATATATAATTAAAACTTATGAAATATGAATTGTTATTATTATTTTAATTTATTAATTGTTAATAATTATGTTACCCGAAGTAAATTTATACATTATCGTATGTCTCAAGAAACTCGTTCCTGACAATTTGAAATAAACATGCAACGCAGCTTCCTAAAACTCAAAATAGATAGTTTCTGTGAACTTCTGAGATTATACGCAAGTATCAAAATAAGATTGTATGACTACAAACACAAATGATTCGTAAAGTTTCTCCATGGAGAATTATTTTAATAATTTGTGTAAAATAATCAATAAATTTAAATCTTATAAAATAAGAATACTGTTTTATCTGTATTTCTTTGAAGAATGCATCACCGAGCTAACATTATTTTAACATATATAAGTAAAGAAAACCCATTTCCTTGACTTGGAAAATTCCCATGCTGCGAAACTTCCTAAAGCTCCCAAATAGATTATTGTCAGCTTCTGAGGCTATTGATTATGTATAATTATCACCATGAAAATACATGTGGAATTTTCCAAGGTAGAAACCGTATGTACGACACCATTCAAGTAAATAATTACTACATGTAACCATAAATTATCAACCATGCACAAAACCATGTAGTATCATTATAAACACAATTCATATTTTACAAAGTTAATAGCAAGGTTTACCTACAGGGAAAGGAACCCACTAATTTTATCAGTTCAAAGCATGAGCGTAATGGCCAATTACCCCCATGCTCCGAAGGAAAATTTTCATTCAAATTACAATATTCATATACTAAACTAACTATAACAAATACAAAGGACAAAACAACCACAAAACAATTTACATATAGCACTCAATGTGTGGACACAAGTTTCATGCCAAAGTCATGTCATCACATTGAATGTATTTTGCAAACATAAGGTCAAAATGCATGCAAATTTTACTAACTATCGGTACTTTAGACCGAATTAAATCCCATTACGGAAAGATTCTATTATCTTACTGAAAGGAAATAAATTAAACCGCTGACTCCTCAGCATGCTCAGACTTTAAAATGTCTTTCACGTGGAAAATACCTAAAAGCTTCCCATCCATGTCAGCCAACTGGTATGCCACAGGGGAATTTTTCCGTACAACCTTACTTCTTATAAATTTTGGAGCCAGTTTAGCAGAAAAGTGTTTAGAAGCATCTGAAAGAATGAAAGACCTCCGCCACACTACGTCGCCTTCCGCGTACTGAACCTCCCTCCGACGAAGATCATAATGACGTTTGTTGCGTTCATATGCCTGTCGCAAAGATGTGCGCACCTGTGAAAAAATATCATTTAAATCTTGCAAACCTGCAGCCCAGGAATCACGTTCAGCAAATTTAATTTCCTCCGCGTTGAAGTCAGCTCCTATGTAGTCCTTCCCTGAAATTATAATTTCCCTGCCAAAATTGAGGAAGAAAGGAGTGTAACCAGTGACTTCATGCACCGCAGTGTTGATCGCTAATTCTATCTCAGGTAAATAATTTGCCCACATTCTGTGGTCAGTGCCTACATACGAAGCGAGGGCAGAGACTAAAACCTTATTAACTCGCTCAACAGGATTGTTTTGAGGGTGATATCTGCAGTTGTAGAAAAGGTGTCGAATGTGAAATTTGCTAACCAAAGCCTTCATGTCCCGAGATATGTACTGCGGACCATTATCTAACACAATCGTATCTGGCACTCCAAACTTGTAGAATATTTCATTTTCTAGAATACTAGCGATATTGCTACCCGTTGCCTTCCTTAGAGGGAATAGCCTAGTAAATTTGGAGAAAAAATCAGAAACTACTAACAAGTATGTATAGCCTTTTTTGTAAGAATTCGGATACGGACCCAGCAGATCTGTGGCAATCATCTGCCAAGGACGCTGCACCAACTTGGGATTTCCCATTAGCCCTGGCGGTAACAAATTGGTGCTTTTGTACCCTAAGCAAATCTGACATTTACTAATGAACCGTTTGACATCAGCTGACATTTTAGGCCAATAATATTTAAGTTTAATCCTATTCAAGGTTTTCATAATCCCGAAATGAGCACACACTGGAGGAACGTGGTGTTCTAAAATAATGTTCTTTCTAACCTCCTTTGGCATAACTTCCTTCCAGTCATATGACCTGTGAAGAGCGTCCATGCTTTGGATGTGTTTAAAAATCTTATCATTTTCCACTTTCCAAGCTGAATATTTGTCCGGATTAGCTAAAATTTTCTCTCTAAGCCTGATGTACCAAGAGTCGGAAGTACTAAACTTTTGCGCTAATGCATTTACTTGTAAGGGGTCACGCGATAACGCATATGGAATGACATTGTCCTTTCCCTTACGGTGAATAATTTCAAAATTAAATTGCTGCAGTCTTACTGCCCAGCGTGCGAGTCGTCCAGTGGGCGACTTTAGTTGTGTTAACCACTTGAGACTATAATGATCTGTAATTATTCTTACCGGAATAGGTGAACCCTCAATGTAACCTCTAAACTTTTCCAGAGCAAAAATCATAGCGTTTAACTCCCTCTCCGTTGTGGAGTGATTCCTCTCTTGTGCAGATAACGACCTAGAAATGAATGAAATCGGGTGCTCTATCTGATTTTCATCAAATTGACTTAAAACTGCCCCGAGGCCTACGCTCGATGCGTCACAACTAATGGTGAAAGGCTTACTAAAGTCAGGGTATGCGAGAACCGGAGCATTAACTAGGATATTCTTTAATTTAACAAAAGCCGATTGCGCCTGTTGATTCCACGCAAACTTCTTTCCCGCGAATTCCTTCTTTGTTAGGTTGTGTAAAGGAGACGCAATAATTGAAAAGTTATGGATAAACCTTTTGTACCACGATAGCACCCCAATGAATCTATGTAGACTCTTTTGAGACGTAGGGGTGGGAAAATCCACAATTGCTTTTACTTTCTCGGGATCAGTGCGAAGCCCTTTGCTGTCTACAACGAAACCTAAATATTTTAAAGAGTCCCTGCAGAAAACAGACTTTTCCACATTTATAGTAAGGCCTGCGGCTTGTAATTTCTGTTTCACCTGTCTTAGAAGTTCTATATGTTCTTCAAATGAAGAACTTATTATAATAATGTCATCCAGATAACAGAACACTTTGCCATCAAATTGTGGCCCTAGCACCTTGTCCATTAACCTCATCATGCGAGAACTCGCCCCGTGGAGGCCAAAAGGCATGGTCACAAAGTGAAACAAGCCTCTTTTAGGGATTGTAAATGCGGTTTTTTCTTTTGAATTCTCTTTTAAGGGAATTTGAAAAAAAGCGTCATTCAAGTATAGCGTTGTCAAATACCGAGCACCCCCCAAGCTATTCAAGATATCAGAAATGAACGGTGTCGCGTAGGCGTCGCGTTTAGAGTTTGCGTTCAAAAGTCTACTATCAAGACATAACCGGTAAGTGCCATTCTTTTTTGGTACTAAAACAATTGGATTATTCCACGCGCTATTGCTGGGTTCAACCACTCCCAAAGCTAACAGTCTGTCTAATTCCTTGTGTACCTGCGGAAGTAGGTGCGGTGAAATCGGATAAATGCGTTGCTTAATCGGAGAGCAATTACCTGTGTCAATGACATGCTTCTCTAAGGATGTTCTACCTAACCGATTACCCGAATAGGAAACATACTCCCGAATTACTTTATTTAAGACTGAGCGTTGCGAAATGGATAAGTTTTCTGCGTTTTCTAAACCTATTACATCAGCTCTACACTGTGTTTTGACCGACTCCTTAGAAGCCATTAATTTTGATATTCTTGGACAAATATTGAAGATATTCCAAAAATCACAGCCTAGAATAATGTTAGCATTTATCTGAGGCATAACCACAAAACTGAAAACCCTCTCTGTGTTATCAAAACGAATCGGTACCGTAATTTTATACGAACAAACAACAGAATGACCTGTAGCAGAAACTAAAGAAAACTTAGTGTCTAGCTTGGAAAGCTTGAAACCCAAATCTAAGAATTTCCTATGAAAATTGTTACCTAAAATGGAAATGTGAGAGCCCGAATCTAAAAGACCAGAAAAATTTAACCCTTAAACTTGAAAAGAAATGTGAGGACGGTTGTCCCTGTTTACCGCTCCCATCTCCTTTGAAGTATTTAAGTTTTTATAAAAATCTCTTACTACAGCCAGCCAGGAAGCCCATTCCCCGGACGTCTCCTCGGCGAGCGTCGACGTCTTAACGCCCGCTGTCTGGAACTCCGGGGTATTCAGTTTTTTGAACGGCGGCAGCCACAATCTGGAGACTTCAGTCCTGGTCTTCCGCAGCGGAAACAATGCACGCCCCTGGAAACGTTATTAGACGGGCTAAGATTATCATGGTTCATAAAACGACGGTTATTTCTAAAATTGGGATTGACATTTCCTGAATTATAATTCCTACCATTGTTCCTGTTATGTGAATTGTTATTCCTGACAGAATTTTGATTATTAGATGAAACAGTAGTAGAAGGAACCCTGTCACTCGAGCGGCTGTCCGCTAACTCAATCATTTTTCCTAGTTTCTTCAGAGTACTGATATCCGGAATTACCGATAGCGATAACTTTTGAATATATCTAGGCAACATATTACATTGTAAATTCTCCAATAATTCCTCATCAGGTAATTTCGATGACACACGATTATTTAAAATGAGAATGCGAGTAATAAAAGAGTTTAAATTCTCCTTTTGCATTTGAACGGTAGCTCTCAATTGAGCCAACAGTCGCCTCTCGTGATCCAGAAACTCATATTCCTCTTTCAGAGCCACGACGATGTCAGACCATGATGCAAATGAGGAGCGATTTACTCTGTACCATAAGAGTGCATCACCAGAAAACAATTCAACAGCAGATGTAAAAAGTGAAACTTTACTCACATTTCGAGCTAGTGCGAGCTCTTCAATTCTCTCTATAAAATCGTGTACGCCAGCTGAGCCGTCAAAAGTAATGTTCCACTTGTGAACAAGAACCGACAAAGGGGACGAAACGGGGATCGATGCCGCCGAAGTTTCACCAGCTTTCGCCATGTTGACTGTATCTGCTTTACTCCTTGTGACAATTGTAAATTCCATAACCTAACTACAAAGGATTATAAAACAAAAAATTATTAGAACATGCGACAACACAACATGTTACACCAATACTCGGAAATGTTTCCCATGCATGTCAAGATAAATTATAATAAAATGTCGCCAGATAACTGGAGACGTTTGAAAAGCGCAAAACGCCGGTGAGTTGGTTCCATGCAAGCAAAAATTGATAATCTATAAACTAACGGGAGACATGTGTCTATGCAGGTGTTCAACAAGCCGCCGTTGACCACAACACACATGACGAACAACAAATCATCACGAGATAATACAAACAATGAAAGAACAATAAAATACACGAGCACATGTCCGAGACGCCACATTAAGTTCTTTTATAACGTTGGGCGCCAGATTGTAACCGTATCTATTCCTAATATTTATCTTTACTAATCACCGCCATCCAAATACTCTTAATATTTCTCTCGTATTCAAATAAACAAGTGCAGACATGTGGGTAGATCAGTGTAAGAAAAGACGGATTGTTCTAGTAACAAAGATGTAACATTTATTTAATTAATTTCAAACAATTATGGGTAGAGCATGATTAAATTGATTTTAAATCTACAGGGGTGGTTGATTACCATAGGTATGTCAAATTAATGTGAACTAAAATCTCGGAACATGTGGTATCGATAAATGGAAGCAAATCATTAGTTAATCCTGAAGGGCGCCTGTACAGATAACCGTACATATTTAGAAGGATTTAAATTAAATGCTAGGGATATATAATAAACCAAAGTTAAGCTATACTATCTCGTGATGATCCATTACAAATTTTTAATTCGCTCACGTGTGTTTCGGCCATGACCTTTGGCGGCTTGTAGTTCAGCTGTCACACCATGTACTCTCCGGAACCAACTGACGAACGTATCGAAACTTCTCCTCGATTCGCCCTCTACCGGCGCCTGTACATTAACGGCCGGCTGTCAAATTCATCAGGTACCCGCGTGGCTAGAAACTCCCTCTAAATTAGGCCAGTACTTGCCCAAACTGTTGCAAAAAACTGGCTATTCAGATCTGGTCACCAAACACGGCTAAAGTCATTTCAAGCAACGTTTCAATTCTGAATGGTGGTCCTACACCAGGGCGATACTGAGAGTATCTTTCACTCTGGAACGTGCCGCAAATATACTATATATTATGGTGGCGCCAGTTTCAATTAAAATCATCTTTTCTATGATACGAAGCTAAATAACTGCTTATTCCCTTGTTCCTTTATTCCTACCTATAAATTGCCAAAAACAAAGTGCAGTGACAAACAGCTTTGTTCGCTTTACTTGTGCCTAAAGTATTGTCACACTGTGAACCGCCTGTAACTGCGGGGAAGTTAATTTATTGTTGTTCCCGCCTCACGTAAGTGTGCATGTTTTGGCCAGCACCTCGTGTGTTATTTGGATTCATCCATCGTTGATTATTTGGATTGATTTGCCCGCTGATATTGTGTATTGTTAAGCCACATGTATTTTGCCCGTGAAACCGCCCGCCGATACATTAATTTAAGTTTTCCCTCCGCGGCTGTGGAGAATGCCGTGTTGTGTATTGTGAACCCTTTAGACTTTAGACTAAAACCAGCGGCCTAAAGTGGACGATAAAAACCTGAACGGACTATGAAGTGCAGTTTGGTGAGTTTTTGGCATCCCTTTTTTAACCTTCCTTATTTTGGGCAGTTATTTAGTGAACCTTATTTAATTTTGGCACACGCACACGCACCCGCTTTGCGAAGGAGAAATTTGCCGCAGCCATCTTTGTACGCCCAACCGTATTATTTTAATGAATAAATTGTGAAATAACACAAATTATACAAATAAAATTTATTTGCCACGCCGGGATTCGATCCCGCGACCTTCGGAGTGCTAGTCAAGAGCCTTACCGCTGGACTACGCCGGCCGTCAAAACTATATTTTTTCTAGTTTTATGTAGCTCCTAAAATACATCTTGAACTTTCCAATTGGTGTGGACTTTAAAGTTTCTGGTAGCTTTTTATATAACTTGTACAGTAAACTGTTCCGCATATTCACTTTGTCCTTTTTTGTAGCCTGATTTCCTTGCACGTCCTTGTGTTATGTTTGTGAATGTCCTTGTTGTATATGATTTTATTTAAGTATTTTGGTAACAGGTTGTTTACTATTAGTTTTTACTATTTGTTTATGATCGTGCGAAGTGCGTTTGTGACATCACAAAGTCGACTAGCCGATTAGAGTAACGCCTGGGCGCATGACGGCCAAATTAAGTGCTGTCGCTAAGTAAATTTCACTGATTTAAATAGTCTGATCACTCTGTTTATTTAACATGCTTGCGGTAAAACAATAACATATCAACAGTAACAACGAGTATCAACAACAATTGATGTTAATTGAAAACTATCGTTGCTCGATGGCACTGACTTGATGACGTGATCGAAAAATTCGAATCGAAAAAAATCGAAAAAACAAAATCGAATGAATTCAAAATCGAACGTTTGTGGGCAGTGATAACATTAATAACATTACAGCAGTTAATATCTATCTATATCTATATCTATATCTATATCTATATCTATATCTATATCTATATCTATATCTATATCTATATCTATATCTATATCTATATCTATATCTATATCTATATCTATATCTATATCTATATCTATATCTATATCTATATCTATATCTATATCTATATCTATATCTATATCTATATCTATATCTATATCTATATCTATATCTATATCTATATCTATATCTATATCTATATCTATATCTATATCTATATCTATATCTATATCTATATCTATATCTATATCTATATCTATATCTATATCTATATCTATATCTATATCTATATCTATATCTATATCTATATCTATATCTATATCTATATCTATATCTATATCTATATCTATATCTATATCTATATCTATATCTATATCTATATCTATATCTATATCTATATCTATATCTATATCTATATCTATATCTATATCTATATCTATATCTATATCTATATCTATATCTATATCTATATCTATATCTATATCTATATCTATATCTATATCTATATCTATATCTATATCTATATCTATATCTATATCTATATCTATATCTATATCTATATCTATATCTATATCTATATCTATATAATAAATAAAAATGAATCGCCGAAATTTATGTACGCGCATTACTTCCGAACGACTGCACCAAATTGGATAATTATTTTTTTGTGTGTTCGTTATTGTCAGGACAAGGTTTGTATAAGTGAGCTCTGGCATTATGAAATTTGTATAAAAAATTGCAATAGGTGGCACGCGAGCTGTTTGAAAACTAAATGTACCGGGAATGAATGTATGGAATGCAGGGGGGGAGGAAGGGGGAAAGGGGGGGGGGGGGGTTAGCGGAGGGGGGAGGGGAACTCGGGAGGGGGGTTCGCGGGATGGGGTAAGGGGGGGGGAAAGTGGACTAAGGAGAGGGAAGGTCTAGGAGGCGGAGAGGAATGGGAGGTGGAAGGGTAACGGCATTCGGCATTCATTAATGGGAAAGGACAAGCAGGGAGAAACAATTTTTCTTTATTTAATGGCATAGCAACGCATGCCGGGAATCAGCTAGTATGAAATAAACGTCGGTCTTATCCAACCGGAATTTAGCTCAGTTGGTAGCGTGGTTGACTCCGGGTTCTTGGATATGAAGGTTTAATGAAATATATTCAAATTCAAGTAACGTTAAAAGAAATTTGAAAATATTAACTTAAAGATTTTTTAAATGCCCCTTTTTTGGTGCTCTAGGTCCTACGGTTCTTACCGCCCGAATGCCCCAGGCCTCCGATACCACAACATAATAATGTGATCCCTAATAATGACGTGATAACGTGTTCGTGGTTAATTATTGTTTTGGTATATTAATACAGCAACTGGGGTGGAATTCGATTGGTTCCCAGGGCGGGGGAGGCTGGGCGGAAATATGCAAAATTATCCCAGACAAGAAAATAAAAAAAACTGTTATATTTTCTTCTGGCCACTGACAAAAACGCCTAACAACTTAAAACCATTAATGTATTACAGTATATCGATCATTCAGTTGATTAGTCAGACATCTCCAAGTACTACGTTTCGGTATAATGAGGAATGCAACAATCGAATGCTCACCATTAATCGAATGTCATTTACACGTGTCTGTGATTTGCGTATAAATGTAAAATATATTTGTATTTTATAAATATTATATACTACAGCGTAAGCCAATAATTATACTGTATTATAACTATTGGCTTACGCTGATGATATCGACATAATCGCAAAAACTCCAGATGCTTTTCGTAACGCCTTTATAAATCTTGAAAACTCTGCCAAAAATATGGGTCTCGTAATAAACCAGCAAAAGACCATGTAAAAATATATAAAATATATATAACCATATAAAACACTACATGGCTGTAGGATGCAACCAACAAATCCTAACTCTCTCATGTGAAAACCAAAATTTCGAAACGATACCTAGGCTCCCTGATAACAAATGACAATAATACCACAGAGAAGATCCAGAAGCGCATAAAGAACGCAAATCGCTGTTATTTCCGCCTACAAAACCAATTAAAGTCCAGGCTGCTGTCCAGAAACACGAAGATATTAGTGTACAAAACACTTATCAGACCAGTACTTACGTACGCAGCTAAGACTTGGGTACTAACTAAGAAGAATGAGCGAGCACTGGACGTTTTTGAAAGAAAATTTTTGAGGCGCATCTTCGGACCGGTTCTAGAAAATGGATTTTGGCGCAGACGTTATAACAATGAGCTCTATACTTTGTTGAAGGAGCTAAACGTCGCAAAATTTACAAAATTGGGAAGAATTCGGTGGCTGGGTCATGTGGAGAGAATGACCGAGGATCAAGCACCAAAGTCCCTGCTGAACTCAAGACCAATAGGAGCCTGGGAAGACCAAGACTAAGATGGAGCGACAACGTCCTCAAAGACATATCTATCTTGGAGCTTCCAAACTGGAGAGAGCTGGCACAAAACCGAGATGAGTGGAGGAAGACTCTTGAGGAGGCCAAGACCCACCAGGGGTTGTAGAGCCAATAGTGATGATGATGATATATTTAGGTATATGTTGTTGTAATGTTCTTTGATTTGTGTTGTGGCTTACTAGCCCACAATGATTACAACGTAAGTTCTTTTTACTGGTTTATTGCGAATTATATTGGAACAAATATTGTTAGTAGCGTCTGTTTACAGACGATCTCTAATTAGGTCTGACCACGGTTCGCCGAACGACCGACTGCTCTACTACTTGTACGCACGTTCGGAAACACTCGGCGCCGCCCGACTATCTCCGAAAGAACGCGGCATTCTACACCACTACACTCATATACATATAAAATGTGGCAAATTAGGACGTTCATAAGCAAGACTCCGGCTTCCGTAATCTAGCGGTAAAGCTTTTGACTTGTAATCCGAAGGTCGTGGGATCGAATCCCGGCTCGCGCAAATACATTTTATTTGAATAATTTGTGTTATTTCACAATAAATTCATTTAAAATAATTTAAAATATATTTGCGGCACGTTTCAAGCAACTCTCAGTATCGCCCTGGTGTAGGACCACCTTTCAGTATTGAAACGTTGCTTGAAATGGCTTTAGCCGTGTTTAGTGACCAGATCTGAACAGCCAGGTACTTCCACACCTTCCTATTCCCATCTCCTTCCCCTCCCAACTACCTTCAGCCTCACAACATTCCCCAATTTGGGGATGCAATAGTCTTACTGGCTCCAGACGGGAGCAGCTGAGACTCTTGTGAGGTATTCATATATAAAAATATATATGTATATATATTTGTCTTATTTTTTGTTAGGTTAGGTTAGATTAGGATAGGTTAGATTAGGATAGGTTAGGTTAGGATAGGTTAGGTTAGGTTAGGTTAGGATAGAATAGGTAAGGTTAGGCTAGGTTAGGTTAGGAAAGGTTAGGTTAGATTAGGATAGGTTAGGCTAAGTTAGGTTAGGTTAGGTTAGGTTACGTTAGATTAGGTTAGGATAGGTTAGGTTAGGTTAGATTAGGATAGGTTAGGTTAGATTAGGTTAGGATAGGTTAGGTTAGGATAGGTTAGGATAGGTTAGGTTAGGTGAGGTAAGGTTAAGTTTTAGGAGATATTTGGTTGGGGGATATTTTGTCGCGGGATAAAATCGCGCACTACCACATAATAAACAGCTTATTTTTGCGTTGACTGACTGCGTTCTGCAGAACGACGTTCTGTGAATATTCTGGAATAGTATTATATCATGTCATTATCAGGACAAAGTTTTCGGGCGGAAATGTAACCCAATTATTTAACCGTATAATGAGGGGGTACGTTTAGGGAGGCTGGCTTCATAAATAATATTAACTGAGAGGCGAACATATCAAATAAACAGTCTGTTGACAGAAAACAAAGCATAAGTACATTGAAATTATTAAAAAATAGATATACAAAGTGTTGAGGGACATATTTGACTTACTTTAATCACTGATTCCTGACTTTATTTGGATTAAAAAATGTAAATGAAATTTTGTTCACCGTCAACTTTTTTTTTTCAAAAACATAAAAACATAGGAGGTGTTGGACAGTTGGAGGCGAAGGAGGAGTTGGGTAGTTATTAGGCTTTGACGAAATGAAGAAACAATTTTTTTTTAAAAGTCGTCAAAAAATATCAGCGGAGACCAAAATTTCATTAACATTTTTTCCTTCAAATAATGTCAGGAATCACTGGTTAGAGTAAGTCAAGTACGTCCATTAATACTTGTATATATAGTCGACTATTGATTTACTTTTTCTGTTTTACTCTGTCTTGTTCTCTTACATATATTCGTTTAGATTATTATTGTTATCTTCTTTTTCGATGATATATTGCATTGATAGAAATAACCATAGGTATATAAATATTACTAGACCAGAACAGAACGGTGAGGGGTAGAAACCAACTACAGCGGGACGCAGAGCGGTAAGATGACTTTGGTGATATGTGATTCGTCAATAACTCAATCTGAGAGTATATAAGCATCTCGCATTATAATATCACTATTTATTTCTTTATAGTAAACTCTGCTTTTTAATGAATAGACCTTTTTATATGGGAGCACGAATTGCTCGCCGCGTAATGAACAAATTTGCCAAGTCCAAATACGGCAAAGTAAGGTTTGCCTATTTTCAGAGTCCAATATTTTGTTGCCGTATTTAGTTAAGACACTTTTACAAATGTTTCATAATTTACTTACCCCGGTAAACATCGACGAGCACACGCCATGTATCTCGAGATATAGTATATGTTATAAAAAACGATCACATTATGTGATTTGAATAAGCTTAAAATAAAGTAAAATAATGCTTGCCTATGGAATTTAATACGACAATTGGGTTTAGTCTCTTTTTCACTTCGATTTTTACACGTTTTCAAAACACAAGCCACTATTTTTGCCTGTTATTTCGTAAAATGCACCGATGAGTGCTCGACGCTGACTTGCAGAAGAATGATGACGTCATATTTTTTAGATTCAGGCGAAGCCATACTAGATACCAGCCGGTTCCAATGGAACCGGTATGGCGAGGGGGAAATAATACGCTTTTATCACTTGGCAGGTCTAGTAATATTCATATGTCTATTGAAATAAACTTTGAAAGTTATAAAAAGAGAGTTTTTTCTTATTAAAAATTGAACATCATTTAGTTTACCGGCAGGGAAGGAACACGGAAGGGAAAGGGGAATTGAGGAGGGAGACTGAATGAGGGAGGGGGAGTGGGAAAGGGGGGGAAAGGGGAGGGGGAAGGCGGAAAGGGAACGCATATAGTGGAGGGGAACGCGGGAGAGGAGGGGGGGGGGAATGTCGCCGACCTCCTAATATTTCCTTCTTCATAATAGAATGTTTGATTTAATTTTTCATTTCAAGGAGCCTAATGAAAATTTTATTTCGTTTCTGATCCCTAATAAAGATTTAATTAATATCGTATCTAGAAAGTACCTTTTGTCCGTGGATGACTTTATTAGAGACTAGCTGGTTCCCGGCATGCGTTGCTATGCCTATTTAATAAATAAATTGTTTCTCCCTGCGTGTCCTTTCCCATTCGTCCCGTTCCCCTTCCGCCTCCCCTTCCTCTCCTACGTCCCTTTCCCCTCTCGCTTTCCCACTCCGCCTCCTCCACCTTCCGTCTCCCCATTCCACACCCCCCTTTCTTCGTCCTGCAAACCCCCCTCCCGCGAATCCCTACCCGAGTTCACCTCCCCCCTCCTGCATTCCATACATTCAGTCCCGGTGGATTCAGTTTTCAAACAGCTCGCGTGTCACTTATTGCAATTTTTTATACACATTTCTTAATGCCAGAGCTCACCAGTAGTTCTATACAAACTTTGTCCTGATAATAACGAATACAACAAAAAAATAATTATCCAATTTGGTGCAGTCGTTCGGAAGTTATGCGCGTACATACATTTCGGCGATTCATTTTTATTTATATAATATTTATATAGATTAATATATTCATTTTATAGGTACCAGTCAAAGTTCAATCGATATTGGAAAACAGTAATGATTTATAAGGTTTTGAGGATTCATTGTGTAGAGCTTGTTTTACATTAACCCCATACAGGAGGCCCAATGATGATAAAATTTTCCCTCAGATCCTATATTATATATTGGGATACTATGTAGAGGGTTTTTTTTATATAGGATGGAGAGGAAGTTCTGGAAAGGAAAAGGTTCAGTTTGTCTAGGAGTGAGGGATGCTTGAATTCATCCCTCCCACTGCGGTGCCAAGCGATGTGTTGTGAGAGCCCTGCTGGAGAGGTAAACTTAACCAGTCCCTCGAACAGTCTCTCGTAGGTGCGCAGAACCATCCCCGGACAAACCTCACCCCATGTGAAATCATCTGTGAAGTTTGTTTCTAAGCTACTATCAAAATAGAACCGAATTTAAAGCAAGTAGCTAATAATGCCAAAAGATGGCGCCACTTACATTAACAGCTAGCATGAGGAACGTCGGCTGACAGGCGTAAGTAATCTTGAATTTGCATTTTCATGAATTTCTCCAGTCTGGATATGGATGATATGTACGTGAAGTTTCTGACTAGCTACTGTCGTAATGCTACTGAGGCAAGCGCTGGATACAATCACCCAGCGCTTGCCTCCTCGTGGACTAACACCAATCTTGTCTATAGTCATACTAACACTTATTGTATCTTGATTTCCCGCTAAGCACTTACATACTGCTTACTTACAACGTATGCAGCGATACTGGAGGTCTAGATTCATTCAAAATTAAATATAGATTCGTTCATTCAAAAAAATTAGAGCCCCTGCGAGAGCCTTAAAGGAGTAAGAATCTGTTACTTATATCAGGGCGGGTAAGTGGTGGATAACCTCCAATGTTTTAAGCTACTGTCGTACCACCCGCAGGACCTATCAGGTGAAAACCCACGGAGCAGTAACTGTTAAAAATACTATTAGAGACATCTATGAGATGACCGATGTAATTAATTGTTTTTATATCATTGATTTAATCTTTATCGGGTTATTAAGAAATAGTGCACACTGGAGACATCTATGTGCCTTTATTGTATCTAATTAAGTTAGGTTACTGACTAGCGGTTAATATTCCACATGACCGGTAGGGCTCTCCAGTTAATTATTTTGTGTTTTTTTATTGTTGTTATCAATGGCTCGTATCAGGGTAATTTCGACTTTTTAGTAGTATAAAAAGGGTGGTTTCCTAAAAACTATCTCTCTCACATTAAACAATCCCTAGGGTACAGTTCGTTTAAACCCCCAAAGCGAGGATCAGCCCAGATTATTCATTAAGTGTTAATTTAATTGTTGTTATGGAAAGTGATTGTAAATAATACAAAGTGTTTTACAATAAAAAAAGTCCACTACCCCGATCATGAAACGAAGTTATTGACAGTAACTGCTAGATAAAATATTATTGGATAAAGAGATATTAAAACATTTGAAATAACACGTCATCAATAACATTGTACAGAAATAGATCGTGAATCAAGTGCGGTTTTCCCAATAAGTATTGCTCAGCGAACTTTTATCGTATTTGAACACATTTACCCCTTCAAAAAGCTCACGAATTGCAAAATAAACAATGGTAAACCTTTTATAAATTCGCAGTAAGTAAAAATACATGGAAATAGATTGAACTATATGGGCTCTCCGATATAAAACATACGAGTTATTTTCAACATCAATGGAAATTCCTATGCAATCACTTTCTGATAAGAATTCAGTTTGGCAGAATCCTTGGCTCTAGTCCATTGGAGGTTATCCACTACTTACCCACCCTGGTATAAGTAACAGATGGTTACTCCTTCAAGGCTCTCGCAAGGACTTTAATTTTTTTGAATGAACGAATCTAATTTTGAAACGAATCTTAATTTTGAACGAAACTAGACCTCCAGTGTCCCTGCATACGTCGTTAGTAAGCAGTATGCAAATGCTTAGCGGGAAATAAATATATAATAAGTGCTAGTATGTCTATAGACAATATTGGTGATTGTCCACGAAAAGACCAGTGATTAAAAACCATGAGAGAGTGGGAAAAGAAAGAGATGGAGATATGGAGGGTTTGGGAGTTTCAACAGATCTGGTCGCGTATTTACAATCCCTACCGCGTTTCAGTCGCTTTAAATTTTCAATATCAAAATTTAAATATTTAGAAATAAAAGTATTAATTTATTATATACACATTAGAAAGATTATTTTATCTAGATTTTAGAAAAAAAATTGTTTTTGCAAAGTGATAAAAAATTATCAATATAGAGGTGTATTTACAATATATGGGAATAATATTAAAAATTAAATATTTAGAGATAAAATTATTAATTTCTAATATACACATCAGAAAGATTATTTTATCTAGATTTTAGAACCATTTTTGTTTTTGCAATGTGATAAAAAATAACCAATATAGATGTATATTTAAAATGTAAATTGTCATTACCGCGACTGAATCGGTATAGGTTTTGTAAATACGCGATCAAGTCGCCAAACAAGGCTAAAGCTATTTCGAGCAATGTTTCGATAGGTATTTTTGTGACTATCGGCCATATAGGGAAATTATGTGAGTAACGGCCACAATAGCGTGGTTCTTTCTATGGCTTTTTATGTTTTGGCCAATTTAATCAATTTTAGTGATTATTTTTCGGTTTTATTCCATGTTGCGCTTCCTCCTTCATTAGCCAATGTTTCTGGCAGAGTTTCGAATTCAAAATCAAAACAGATTTATTGTACAAAGTGAACATAAAGTACAAAGGGGTACCTATTAGCTTAAGGGGGTATTCTAGTCTAGAAAAAAATATCTTCATATTTCGATAGTTTAGATATTCATTAATATTTCCATATAAGGATTTATCAAAATTCGAATTATTTTAAAAGTTATAGCTATTTTAGTTCGACCGGTTTAGACATAGTCTATAATAATTTCGGTGTTTAAAATAGCGGCATTTATAAACTCCAGTGTGACGAATGCAACGCTGTTTATGTTGGACAAACTGGCCGGTCCTTTAATACTAGATTCAAAGAGCACATACGATCATTTAAAAACAATAATAAAATTCAATCTCAATTTGCCAGACACCTCCTAGAAGAGAATCACTTACTTAGCGATGATAATAAACCAACTCCTTTACACATCCAAAATAAAGGACGTAAACTTGATCTTTTAGAGCAGCTGGAAATCAACAAACATAATAATAATCCTAAAGCTATTTTAATAAACGAACAAAAAAATATAATTCACTCTCCGCTTCTAAATATTTTCAAACCAATTCAAAATAATTAATTATGCTTGAAAAGAAAACCATGAGTCAGCATTTGCAAATGACTCACAATATAATTAGACTATCAGTCGAAGTGGGAAATTACACTAATTGGGAAAATAATAACCATGTCATTTTTAATCAGAAATTGGAAATGAGTCATAATAAATACCTCTCTAGAAATAGTATAAATATATCGTCTGTATGTGGCATGGCCACAGTTTGATAATGCCTTCAGAAGGCGAAACAGCTGTCACGCGTAACAATAATTACACAGCAGAACCTGTTTAAAAATAAACTGTTTTTATTAATTTAATAATAATATTATTGATTATATAATAAAAAAATAAAAATTAAAATGGAGTTCTACAAATTAAACTTGATAACAATAAATAGACATAGTCTAACTAGAATCTAAATAAAACAAAACGTTAAGCCCCATTTTTCTCAAAACTGCTTTTTTCGAAACGTTTGTCACAAAATCTCAAGTTCTAATCGACCATTTTCTTGAAAATTGGCATTTAAATATTCATCTATGGTAGGAACCAACAAAAAATCAAATATTAAAATTTTTACTCATAATCATCATCTTCTTCCCCTTACTCTATTCGGGTCGGGGACCCATTTATTTTTTTTATTTTAGCGTATGAAATATAATGTATGTAATAATTTGCGTACATGTTCATGTTCAAATATCTAAATACCACTCTTCCATAGAAGCATTATCTTGTGTCTGGAAGAGTGGTGTACATTTCCCTCAGGGCCTATGTCATCTTTGAAGATGCTATGTGGAGGGTCTTTTTGAGGAAAGGAAGGAGTGAACACTGGTCTTGAAGAGACCCATGTTGTAGGAGGGTGGAAACACAGAGGCCGGCAAATCGTTCCACAGCCGAGACGTTGAACTCAAGAACGAGTCATAGAAACGACCCGTTCTCATGTGACTAATGTCAACCGTGTACAAATGTTTGGCGCGTGTTTGGCGTGTTTCCCGACTATGCACCGGTGCCGAGGGGATCAATGACGCTAGTTCCTCGGAGCATATTCCATTGAAATACCGTTAGAAGAAGGACAGCATTCCCACCTGACGCCTGTGCTCTAAAGATTGCGGACCGTCTGTTAAGATGGGAGAATCTATCACACGGACCGCCCGTTTCTGCACAGAGTCAAGGGTTTTTTTTAGGTATTTTGTAGCTCCAGACCAGAGGTGGCTGCCAAATTCAACCGTGGGGCGCACTTGCGATTTGTACAGGGTTAGCAGTTGTATTAAAGTATCTGCGGGCCCTGTACAGTACGCCCAGTTTCTGAGAGGCTAACTTAACTATGGTTTCGATGGAGCCCCCGTACCTGAGCTGGTCACTTAGAGTTACACCAAGCATATCGATGGAGGTCCTGTTCGGAAGTATTTGTATATGTATGACAAGGATCCTCCATGGGTCCCTGTCTTGTGCTGCATGTTCGCCCTCCGTCCATTACAGTCCCATCCTCTCCTCACATAGTTTCTGGAATTGCCTCGCCCAACTGTGTCTGGGGCGGCCCACCGGACATCTACCCTCTGGAATCGCACTCAGTATTTTCCTCGGAATTCGGTCATCAGACATTCTTAGTACATGCCCAAGCCACCTCAGTTGCGATTTTTTTATGAAGTGTAGCAGTGGTTCAATGTTTTGATCGTCCCGGATCGTCGAGTATCTTATACGAGTATGGTCCCATTTCGTAACCCCTGCCACTTCTCCAAGTATCTCTTTTCGGCAGCTTGGACTCTATGTAGAGTTTGTTCTTTCGTTTAGCATCCATATCTGGTGGCCGTAAGTGAGCGTCGGGCGGTATACAGTTTTGAACACTGCCATCTTTGTCTTGATACAGAGCTCGGCTTTTCCTTATTGATTTATTCACTGAGCTATAGAGATAGGGTTGCCATCTCTTAAATTTGGCAACCAGGACAAGTTGAGTGAAAACCCCGGATTTTAGGGCCCAGAACCCGGACATGTCAACAGGTTTTTTTTAAAGATAGTCAGTGTATTAAAAAAACAGTTGAAAATGTCATAAATCACCTTTTTATTTATTTTCAATTTGAATTTAGTCATCTCTTATCATCATTTTAAATATACCTAACAAAATAGAATCTTATTACAGTTTGTTACAAATTGTTTTGATAATCAGTTAGAATTTTTTTATTCTTAAAATAAAACACAAATTATTAATATACTCTGTTATGAAAACAAAACCTTATTAAAATATTAAGCCTAACAAAATGCAATTAAATTTTTAAACACAAAACTTAAAAGTACTGAAACCATTTTAGTATTCAGTCTTACAATTTTTGAAGTAACTCTTTTAACTCAATAATAATTATATCTTTAAATTTTTATCAGCAGCCATTTAAACAACAAAATATCTCTTAATATAATATGAAATAAATTCAGTCTTCTTAAATCTTAAGCAACAAAACTGAAACTTTTTATAGTTTAGACTTACTGTAATGTAGGTTACATTATTAACTTTTTTAAGAATAAAATAACCAGAAACTATGCTCATTTATATCACCTTAAAGTTTTAATCAACAGCCATATTGTAAATTTCTTTTACATAATAACAATGTTACTTTGTTTGAACCACTATTATATTTGTTTAAAACCGACCGGCTTCAGAACGACCGTTCCTACCCCAGGGCAAACGTATACGTTTGACTTGAAATTTTCAGACTTAAATTTTTTTTTAAACCCGGACATCAAATGAAACCCCGCCCGGACGCTCCCCGGACGCCCTCTCAACTAGGACAAATCCGGGAAAACCCGGACGGATGGCAACCCTATATAGAGAGGACGCAACACACCGCTTGTCGCACTAATTCTTCGATCAATTTCTCGAATCTGTCCACCTGTTTCAGCTGAGTTTACTATTACTATTTTTAAAAATTCGGAGAAAGTAAAAAAAAATTATCATCAATTTACTTTTTGGGTAGCTGCCATTTTGCGAGAAAATTACTTTTTAAACAAATTTTCACATCTTCTTCCCGCAATTTAAATATTAATTATTTACATAAACAATTTAATACTCCAATCTTTAATTTCCTTTATCGCTGGCCAAAAATAATTCGTGCAACATTTCAAAATCGAACCTCTCTTAAAAAAGCTTTTAAGTAAACTCATTACATTTGCCGAGGGTGGGACCGCAGTAATCTAGGTACATCAAATCGAAAACCGATATTTCGGGAGCCCAAATGCGTCTTAAACGGGGCTCTCGATGGCAGGGTGTGCTTTATTTTGACGTCAGATTTAAATTAGATACCGGAGTGTTTAATAATGCTGTAGGTGAATGGAGAGATATTGTATGAAGAAGATGTAGATCAAGGTGGAAGATTGCGGTTTTGGCATTAAGTTGACGGGAATAGAAATAGATCGAGTTAATGAAAGGCGTTTACGTGTATAGGTCCATTAATAGTATTTAATAGAAAATATGTATGTATGTGTTCAGGTATATATAACACAACTCGTAGTACAAATGGTAATCTGGCAAATTTACAGTATATTTGGAGTCGATTTTGTGATACAGTATAGCGAAACCTTCCGAAAACTGAAGTAGGCAAGAGTAGGGAGGCTACGAAGCACCGCACAAAGACGAGACCGATTATACTACCTCATTCTCACATAAGCTAATTTCTACAGATTTACGAGAGCTGTACATAAAATAAGGTTTTCAAGGTGCTGCGGTCGCGAGGAACGATTTTGCGCGAAATTCGGCAATACTGGCGTATAGCCTGGTTTTCCCTTGCCAAATCCCCAATCAAGCTGCACCCTTTGTGACGCTTAGTCTCGGCGTGGCAGCCGTTCGTGATGAATCTTCCACTCGCCGTACCCGCCAGGTGTGAGATACGCACTGTAATTCGTTTTTAAACTTTGCTTCGGCGAATCTAAATCACATCTCTGGGATTGTTACTTGGACTCTGGTTTCGCGTAGTGTATCCAGGCCTCATCGTCCCCTGTCACAATTGAGTCCATCGATGTCGTAGCACTCAAGTAATTCGCGGGCTGCATCAACCCACCGTTGTTTGTGATCTTCGGTGAGCATTTTGGGACCCACCTTGGGCAGACCTCGAGGTCACCCAAATGTTCTGTTAAAATCTTGTCCATAGTAGTCTAACTGACATCAGGAAGTATATCACAGAGCTCTCGAACCGTTACCCTTCGTTATTTGTTTTTGGGGTGTTATGCCGTGTTACGCTACACCCTTCTTTAGCCAACATTTCGGACATCGTTGCAGAGTCCATCATCAGGGTAGATCCGGTAGATGTGTCGATCTGCCGGATCTGCCCTGATGATGTACACTGTAACGATGTCTGAAACGTTGGCTAAAGAAGGAGGTAGCGCAACACGGCATAACACCCCAAAAACAAATAACGAAAATACTTTTGGCCGTGAAAATCTTAAAACGTATCCGTTACCCGTGATCTGCAAAAATTGTTTTATCACATCGACAATTTTGTCTTTTGAAACCAATGGCTGACCGGCACGCCTTTGAATTCTCTGCACCATTTGCGCACGTTTTAGCACTCATACACTGTTTTCCGTATACTTCAAATAGCTGAGAATGAATTTTAAGTGGGGTTTTGTTTTTTGCACAAAAAACTAATTATATAGCGTAATTCACACCTGGCGGGTGCGTTGAGCGGAAAATCCATCGCGAACACCTTTTACGAACAGCCCTCGTATGTGATTGTCTCTTTTTAGTGTCGCTGTTTCCCTTTCATCGAGTCTCAAATCAGAACGGTGTTAAAGAAACTCTCACTTCAAAAAACAATTAAACTATACTATTTAATTCAGTTTTGTAAAGCATTCCAGTGTTTTTCGCAGTATAACAGCGAATATTGTTTCACATCCTTAGTGCAGACGGTACCATGATTTACCTCTTGGCGTAAGAAAAACGACGCGTTGTATTATACGAGTATTTTCGCTTTTCGCATAGCGAAACTCATAGGTAATGAAGAGTCTACACTGTACATTTTTCACTCAGAATCCAATAAGCCTGTGGAGATACAAATGGGGGCAGGGCAAAAAAATAAAGAGAAGCAGAGAGAAGCAAATTGAAGCAAGAAGAACCGAGAAGAAGCTAGGAGAAGTTTAGTTTAGTTTAGAATAGAAAGAAGAGGTAAATATAAGAAAGAGGCAAATAACGAGGACGTGATAGAGGCTCGAGTGTTTACGATTCAAAGCGAGGTAATAATATTTTACGACCATGATTGGCTCAGATGAAAAGAGTCAGGTAATTTAACAGCACGGTTACCTGCTCTGTAAATTGAACCACGGAATTTAATAGGTACTCGTTCATAATTCAACGAAAAAATATATCTTTTTTCTGTTTATTTTTACGAGTTATGATTCAAATGTTTATTACTTTGTTCCAGATGTTTGTTTAGGAACACCTCGTTTTATGTATATCTTATATATTAGGTCCTTACATATGAAATTGGCGTTTTGTAGGGAGGAACATAAAGTCGATTTTTTTTAAATATAATATATTTATTTAATCAAAGTATGTACCATTGCTATCTATGCACTTTTGCCATCTCATAGGTAGTTCATCGACCCCTTTACTAAAAAAACCATTCGGACGGGAATCAACAAAATCTTTGAAGGCGGTTTGGACTGCCCCATCGAAGTTGAATTTTTTCCCTTGCAAGAAGTTATCCAAATTTCGAAAAAAATGGTAATCTGTTGGGGCAAGGTCCGGAGAGTACGGTAGATGTCTTAGACATTCCAATTGAAGCTCCTCTAATTTGGTAGCCGTCTGTTGTGCAGTGTGTGGTCTAGCGTTCTAACGCGCGTTTGTTGATTTGCTTCACTCAATTCGTGAGGTCCCACCTTTCAAGCTTTTTCACCTTCCCAATATGCTTCAAGTGGATTAAAACAGTTTTATCACTAACAGCAGCCTGCAGCTAACTCGGACGTGGTTTGCGATGGATCCGCTTCCACAATAGCCTTCAATTCTTCATTATCAACTTTGGTCTCCGGCCGTCCACGGGGCTTGTTCTGCAGGTCAAAATTTCCAGAACGAAAACG
Source organism: Limnephilus marmoratus (assembly GCA_917880885.1). Lineage (NCBI taxonomy): Eukaryota > Metazoa > Arthropoda > Insecta > Trichoptera > Limnephilidae > Limnephilus > Limnephilus marmoratus. The sequence continues at coordinate 26,870,138 of OU862928.1, forward strand.
TTGGAACCAAAAACGCAATGTGTTTTTTTTTGCGGCACCGTCGCCATACACATCATTAATCCTTCGAGCCCTTTCTGCAGCACTGGTACCACGGTGGGACTCATACTCGTAAATAACGCGATATTCCAAGTTTTCCATTTTGTAAACTTAGTGACGCAAAGAAAAAAACGTTTAAGGAAATAACATATGAATTATTATTTTCGAAACACAAATACATAAGTAAATAGCTGTATAAATTTGAATTTGGAATTCCTAACCAGAGAATCTAAGAGAAGATATTTGAGATCAAAGTTGCCAGTACGGCAAAACGCCAATTTCATATGTAAGGACCTAATATAAAAATCTCGTTCGTGATCGCACTCCTCCGAAACATGAGAATAGGTTTTAAAGTAAATTTCATACTGCTAGGCGATAAGGGTGACCGTATCCAGAAAAAATTCTATTTTTTTGACAATTTTTTTTGTATTTCTTTTAAATTTGGCATCAAAAATACCAAAAATCCTAAATTTTAACCCTCCTACCCCCATCCTTCCATTTTTTTATCGCGATTTTAGTATTTTTGTTTGAACAAATTTAACCGTCGTCGTTCGTATTTAAAACAGAACGAAATTATTTATGTTGTTGAATGACAGATGGCGCTACGTCCACCTCATCGAACTTTCATCCACACATGCGCAAGACATTCACGAGAAGCGTCACGTCATTTTGATATTTCATTCGGCATCATGTTCTTGCTTGGGCAAACTATCGAGGTTATTTGTGTTGACTGATGATAAAACTATTAAAATATTGTACTTTTTGAAATAATTTTTTGATTAAAAGTATTTATCATTTTTCAATAATGTCTAAATTAAATAAGAATGTTAAAAAATCTAAAATATATTAGTTTGTAAGTGCGCAAATAAATACCAAAAGGATCAATTTTCGTCAAGAAACACATGTATATATTTATTTTTTAATGATTTTATTTAAACTAAAATTAAAATTCTTAAACATGCGATACCCAGATAACATATTGATTTATTTTACTGTATGAAAATATGCTTTGAAATTGGGTGTGGTATAATACAAAATCTTTTTTGAAAATTTAACAAATCTGCCAACGACCTATGGTATAACCTTATTATACTAAAAATAAACATTTTTTCTCAAAATTTAAAACATGCGAATGCTAGATAAAAGAACAATCTTTCGAAATCCATTTATAATTTTTTGTGGAAAAGAGTCAATACGTCTAAAATCTGATTTAAAAATGACATATTTCTGGTTTTCTCTGGTAATGCCCTCTTAATAGATCAAACAATGAATATGTGCGTTACTTTAATGAAATATACAGAATTGAGAAAATGAATGGTTGGTGTTTTTTTTGGTTTTATCGTCTACAGCGCTCCATTCCTCTTTCTGTCATAGATCCCATCCCCACGCGCTTACAATACATTCGTTTTATTTTTTATTTAACAACCAAAATATTCACTAGATATAATTTATATGGCAGAACAAAGTTTGTCGGGTCAGCTAGTGTTTTTTATATATATTTTTTATTTTTATTATTACTTTCTAATGAATCATACCAAATTGGCGAAGTGCTATGCTTGCCTCGCTTGGAACTCCTGTGTTGAATACAAAACTCAACAGACTTCCGAGAGAAACTTAAACTCTTCTATTCAGAAGATCTCATCCTTAAATAAATAATACGGCAGGTCGCCTTACTTCAAAGCTGGCCTGTTGTACGTAAATTCCTTTAAATAATATAGTGCTAAAATACCCTGCGCTTTCCTACCTACCATACAGATTCGTTTGTTATTCCGTCTGCTGTAATGAACTCGAGATCTAGCATTCACCTAAGGTCAGTTGGTGTTATTTGCGAGCACCGTTAAAAATGGATAAGAAATATTCCGACCGACAATAGGCCACTTGCATCACATTTTTAAATTTTTTTTCCGGTTTAGGCAAATATTCTAAGACATTCCTTATTTTTTGTTTCTAAATCGTATTTTTGAAACCCTGGCGATTTTTTGAAAATTTCAATCCGAAAAATCACACCATTTTTTATAAACCGGAAAGATGGGACATAATTTTATGTCTGCGAAAAAACGATAATTACATAGCTGAAAATCATTTAAAAAAAATAACGTTTTCCACAAGAAAGGGCAGAGGAGAATAACGAGGCATACCAAAAATATTACATTTCATAAATATTTTTTTCCTTGATCCGTCTTATTGATCATAAATCATTATAATGTTCAACTTCCATATTACTAAATCCAATGTAATATAATTGTACTTGTAAATTATGAAGGAATATTATAAAATTTGATTTTGTTAAAATCAGCACTACTACAATTATACCTCTAAAACACGTAGACAGCGTAAAACGTACGGGGTTCTCTTCATAACATCCGTCAAAAAGTCAAACCAAATGATAAGTTCAGAGAGAACAAACAATAAATCTAGTGAACGTTAAATGTCAAATTAAAAAATTCGCCTGAAATCAGTGTTGCCATATAAAAAAAATAAATCAGGGTGAAATTTTACAAAATTAATAGGAACATTTTCGGAGACGGGACATTTTCATGTAGTGACGTCACGGGCCCAAATAATGGATTTATTTTATTTATTAAAAGAAAATAACTTAGTTTACATCACTTTATTTTTTATATTTTATACTATCAACATGTTTCGTGAACCATGTTCACTTCTTCAGGAATAAAAGTATACATTTATTTTAGCTAATAAGTCAATACAACAGTTATTGTTCTGAGGCGGTAAGAAGTTCGCCGGGTCAGCTAGTTTAGTATATAAATATGGTAAATGTAGCTTATGTACTCTCGTTATTCCATAAATTCTGATTTCATATGAGGGCTGAATGCAAAAGAAATTAACCTCGATGTAAAGGTTGCATTTATGTTTTCCCTGTTATTGGGCCAAAAAGCTTTACCTTCAAACAACCTTTCACCACCGTGTACTACGTGTATATTCACAGTGTGGGGTGCAGCAGAGAGGGGGTGGGTGGGCGGGAGATAGGGGCGTAATATCAGCAGAAAGGATCAGCTGATACCAGGAAACAAATGGGGTTGCTAAGACAACGGAAATGACTGTGTAGTACCACCTGGCGGCCTCAATTCGAAACTACACCCAGGGCTTTTACAACAAAAACTTTGTATTATAATAAATGAATATTTTTTCACAGGTCTTTTGGGTTGGAATCTCGGGTAAGAATTTTTTAAGTGGTGCTTTCTTGGCCGCTATCTTTTGTTAGCAGTGGGCATAAGTTTAGCCTGATTTGTGGAGGAGCTTAAATTCTAAGGCTTCATCATCATCATTATCATCATTATCATCATCATCATCATTACATAGTATAAAATGAAGTCGCTCAAAAGGGATGTGCGCGTTAATCTTTTAAACTACGCAACGGATTTTCATACGGTTTTCACCAATAGATAGAGTGATTGAAGAGGAATGTTTATATGGTATAATACATTTAAATTTTATTAGAGAAAAGCCGAGAAATTCAAAGAAAACATGTTTTTGTGCGATTTAAAACGGCTGGCGGGCCGTACCATAGTCACTTTTGAAATTCATTCTACGGAAGAAATTGGAAAATAGATTTCCTAGATTAAGTAGGTATTTGATTTTCCCTTTTCAAATATCCAGTGTTGCATTGCAAGCATTGTATAATTAGTGGCGAGTTAATTAGTCATCATTATCATCATTACATCATCATCATCATCATCATCATTACATCATCATCATCATCATTCATTATTCATTACATAGTATAAAATGAAGTCGCTCAAAAGGGATGTGCGCGTTAATCTTTTAAACTACGCAACGGATTTTCATACGGTTTTCACCAATAGATAGAGTGATTGAAGAGGAATGTTTATCTGGTATAATACATTTAAATTTTATTAGAGAAAAGCCGAGAAATTCAAAGAAAACATATTTTTGTGCGATTTAAAACGGCTGGCGGGCCGTACCATAGTCACTTTTGAAATTCGTTCTACGGAAGAAATTGGAAAATAGATTTCCTAGATTAAGTAGGTATTTGATTTTCCCTTTTCAAATATCCAGTGTTGCATTGCAAGCATTGTATTATTAGTGGCGAGTTAATACATGCTTATTATAGTAGGGAAAGGCGATAAATTCAAATATTCAATTCAGGCAGCGGGCAGCTGGCAAGCGGGTGGTGTGGATTTTATAAAGATTGGGTAATGGCGTTGTGTTTCGTTAGCCACAGCAACGTGTGGCCGGGTCTGCTAGTTTATTTTATATTGTACCAGCGCAGATCCGTGAAAAATCTTGGTGTATTATAATTAAATTATTTTTTTTACATTAGCTCCATACAAGAAAATAATTTCTTTCAGGGCCTATGTCATATTAGGGGATGCAGTGTGGAGGATCTTTTTAAGGAAAGGAAGGATAGAAAGTTCTGGAAAGGAAAAAGGAACGCGGGTAGGTTAGAAATGTGGCGTAACGGACGCATAAATCCATTCCTCCAACTTCAGTGGGTCGGGAGAGCTCGGCTGGAGTGGTCAAAAGGCCTCTCTTAACCAGTCTCTCTCTATCCGGCCCGTTTCGTAATAGGGTAGACAAAATATTCCCCACGAACCCAGGCACCCATACTAAGTCACCAAATGTAGCGAACCACTTGGGGTGACCTATGCAGAGATGTTGGTTTTCCAATAAATGGTTCTCAGGGCAGCGGTACCCATACCCACTGCGTTTACTGAGGGAGAGAATTCGATATCTGTAGTTATCTGCGGTCACCACGAATGAGTGCAGTCGCTGTAATCAACGGCCTGCGCCGCTCTGCTTTTCCTCAGCCAGCAGTGTTTGTCCTCCAGCTTCGTTACAGTAACGAACCCATCGTCTAGTAGTGCTGACGTCCACCGTTGCATCACACATTTTTCAGTCTTTCATGAATGTGAATTGTAGCGTTTCACCTTCTACAGTCAAGAACCAATCACAGAACGCTATCTATTACGAACACCGATGTCGCCCATTTTGCAAGTGACTGCAGTGCTGCCACCTGTTGACGCAAAAAGTTACTACTGCAGCAGATTGTAGAAGAAGGTTTGAGTAATAGCACCAAATTCAAAATTTTCACTCAACTAACTTTATTTAACCCTTCGAATAATAAGAAAATAATTTTCTGTCAAATTTTGCCTATCAAGGTTTGCGCGCAAAATTCCTGGTTCTTCCCATGCATTTTAAATGTACCTATTTATTGTTTTTTTAACGCTTTTGCAAAAACAAAAATTTTTCTAAAATCTAGATAAAATAATCTTTCCGGTATGTTTATTAGAAATCAACATTTTTGTTTCTAAATATTAAAATTTTAATATTGGAAATTTAAATTGGCTAAAAAATGCATACCTGCGAATATTCGAATTAAAGTAATTAAAATAGAATAAACTTAAAATTTAAAATACAGACTCCTTTTCTAAATAAAATTTGTAATAAAACTGTCACCTCACTTTTTATCACTTTCATACAATTTTATTTTAAAATTAAATGTGTGATACGTCACAAATTGGCGAAAAATTAAACCGTCACTTTTGATCGGGTTTGTAAAATATCTGAAAACCTAGCTCATATAATTCTGAGACAATGAGAAGCATTATTTCATTCCGTTTCTAACATAAAAGAAATCACAAATATTCGCATGACAGGAAGAGAGATATCTAACTTTTAATAATGCACTGTCGCTCTGGGACAATCTGGGTCTCCTGTTATTATAACGGCAAATGATGTTTTGGGACAACTTGGGTCTCCTGTAATTAGACGGGTTAAGTAGAAAAAAATAGGAGGCATTACTTATTGACTGACCCTCGTATATTATACATTTAGGAGAAATCCGATAATTGTACTGTATAGAGGGAAGACTTACATATAACTGCGTACTCAACTCAAATTTCGATTTTTCGGAGATGTCCGACTAATCAACTAGACACTAGGCGATCGATATACAGTTGGCCATTTATTATTATTACTAACATGAAACGATTTTGTCGCATATAATTATACCCCTTTTTTCGGTTTCTAATCCCTTAAAAATAAATCCAATCTAAAGTTTTACAATTTGTGAAATCGGGTAGAGATTATGACCACCCGTTAGCCCGCATTACAAGGGAAGAAATCTGCCCTAAAAACCTACTTTTCGGGTTATTTATAATAGGACCTCATTGTCTGTATATACAAATAGTCTACGGATGGAGGCGACGGACTAGCCATTTCGTATACTTGTAAATATTGTATTCATTATTCGTGGTAGTAGTGCAATTTTAGAGTAAGAATTTTTAATATCACGGTCACAGCCATATGTACGAATAATCACAATTTCTTAAATTTTTAATCTTTACTTAAGTTCCTAAATTCAGATTTTTTAATTTTAATCTTTACTTAAGAGCGTTTAACCAGCCAGCGGACGAAAATCCACATTTCGTCGAAAGTTGTTCTTACGATCGTGCAGGGCGGTTACAACGAGAAAGATTAATTATTCTCCGTACCAGCTTTTTAAAATTATAACTCAATATCGAATTTATACCTTCATCCAAAAATGCTGAAAGGCGTGATGATAAAACTATTAAAATTAATGTACTTTTCGTAGTTATTTTTTGATTATAAGTATTTATCATTTTTCAATAATGTCTAAATTTAATAAGAATGTTAAAAAAATCTGAAATATATTAGTATGTAAGTGCGCAAATAATTACACAAATGGACCAATTTTCGTCAAGAAACACATGTACGTACATATTTTTTAATGATATTATTGAAACTAAAATTAAAATTCTAAAACATGCGTTTGCTAGATAATGTATTGATTTATTTTACTGCATGATTGTATTATTTGAAATGGGTGTGGTATAATACAAAATCTTTTTTGAAAGTTTAACAAATCTGCCAACGACCTATGGAATAACCTTATTATACTAAAAATTAAAAAAAATTCTCAAAATTTATTACATGCGAATGCTAGATAAAAGAACAATCTTTCGAAATCCATTTATAATTTTTTGTGGAAAAGAGTCAATACGTCTAAAATCTGATTTGAAAATGACATATTTCTGGTTTTCTCTGGTAATGCCCTCTTAAGTTCCTAAATTCAGATTCTTTAATTTTTAATCTTTACTTAAGTTCCTAAATTCAGATTCTTTAATTTTTAACCTTTACTTAAGTTCCTAAATTCAGATTATTTAATTTTTTATCTTTACTTAAGTTCCTAAATTCAGATTTTTAAATTTTTAGTCTTCACTTAAGTTCCTAAATTCAGATTCTTTAATTTTTAATCTATACTTAAGTTCCTAAATTCAGATTCTTTAATTATTAATCTTTACTTAAGTTCCTAAGTTCAGATTCTTTAATTATTAATCTTTACTTAAGTTCCTAAATTCAGATTCTTTAATTTTTAATCTTTACTTAAGTTCCTAAAATCAGATTTTTTAATTTTTAATCTTTACTTAAGTTCCTAAATTCAGATTTTTTAATTTTTAATCTTTACTTTAGTTCTTAAATTCAGATTCTTTAATTTTTAATCTTTACTTAAGTTTCTAAATTCAGAGGTCGTGAGTTCAAAACAAAAGAGTTCCAAGTGCTCTCAACTTTCTTCTGGGGTAATCACTTGGGGTAAATCGATAAATATAAAAATGAATCCCTGTTTCTCTTGGTCACGCCATAACTTCAGAACACCTTACCTATTTCATTAATCTTTTTTTAAAGTTTTCTAATACTTTGTAGAAGGTTCTTACGGAAAGAAAAATTAAGAAAATGGCGCAGAAAATTGGGAAATTTCAGAAAACTGATTATTACTTCGCACGTTTGACAGTTCGCGCGTGAATTGATGAATGTGAATTTAGCAGACAGCTGTTTTTTTGTATTAAAAGTCTATGGATTTTTTAAATTATGGATATTTTAAATAGGTAGATACCTATGTTAGGTACCAAATTTGATTGATTGTTCTTATAATATACAAAAATGAATATTTGTAATATATGAAAAATGAAAATTTCAATTAAAAAAATTGCAATAGGTGGCACGCGAGCTGTTTGAAAACTGAATCAACTGGGACTGAATATATGGAACACGGGACGGGGGTTTGCGGGACAGGGGAGCGGGAGTGGGGAGAGACTGGGCGGGGAAGGTGGAAAGGGAACACGGGAGGGTTGGGGATGCGGGAGGGGAACGGGGACGCACGGGAAAGGACATGCAGGGAAAAACCATTTATTTCTTTGAATATGGCATTGCAACGCATGCCGGGAACCAGCTAGTGGATATTATATATCAAGACATTTGGAATGGTAGCGCCTATGATTCTATATGAATACGTTGTTATTTACTATTTATTATCTTTTCAATTTTCTTTTAATCTTTGTGTTCAATTTTTTTATCTCCCGTTATATTTTTGTTTACATCTTGTTTTTTCTAATTATTTTTAACTACATAGAAAAAAAAACTCTTCTTGAACTGTGCATTCTGTGAACATTTTTAAGTGCTTTATTAACTTCTACGCTCTGCCAAGTTAATTTTACAACTTTTTCGTGTTAATAATCTGTAAATGTTCCAAGACAACAAATAAATAATTTAAGTAAAGATTTAGATTTAAATCATTTTTAGCGTACAGGGCGGTTCCAATGAGAAAGATTAATTATTCTCCGTAACAGCTTTTAAAATAATAACTCAATATCGATTTTATTTCATTCCAAATTTGCTTTAATTTATTACATCCAAAAATGCTGAAAGGCGTGATGATAAAACTATTAAAATTAGGTACTTTTTGTAATTATTTTTTGATAAGTATTTATCATTTTTCAAAAATTTCTAAGCAAAATAAGAATGTTAAAAAATTTGAAATATATTAGTTTGTAAGTGCGAAAATAAATTCACAAACGGACCAATTTTCATCAAAAAACGCATGTACGTATATATTTTTTAATGATTTTATTTAAACTAAAATTAAAATTCTGTAACATACGTTTCCCAGATAATGTATTTATATATTTTACTGCATGATTATATGATTTGAAATGGGTGTTTTATAATACAAAATCTTATTTGAAAATTTAAAAAATCTGCCAACGACTTATGGTATAACCTTATTATACTAAATATAAACATTTTTTCTCAAAATTTAAAACATGCGTTTACTAGATAAAATAACAATCTTTCGAAATCAATTTTAATTTTTTTGTAGAAAAAAGTCGATTCGTCTAAAATCTGATTTAAAAATGACATATTTCTAGATTTCTCCGGTTATACCCTCTTAATGGGAATACAACCCATAAAGGCATACACATAGGCTCCATTGTTACCTCTCCCCCTTTGTTTCATAACGCTGATGGATTTCATTCATTTTGTGCTCCGATTGGCATACAGGATCGGAGGAATCCAGATTTTTGGAATTCAGCAAATTAAGGATGCCTACTTACACGGTAGACAGCTGTCAAGTACCGCAATATCGCCAGTCGCTATCCATCATCGTATCGTGACATTTCGCTCTACGTCGAAGAGTTATTTGTCTGATCGTAACATAAAGTGTAAACCCTATCGTATTGTATCGTATGCTTTGTGTGAACTTCTTACGTGAATCGACTCGTGACTCAGACCTCTATCGTGGATTATAAAATAACCCCAATTATCGAGCGCTTATGGACACATCTGTGACTGTCACCAAACGACAAGCCAGAAGACACAACAGCAGTGAGTACCACTTAATTGTGAATTACCTATCTTGTTGGTGGTCGGGCATAACTCGTATCGAAATCCATAAGCGTTTTAAATAGCAAGGAGTATCCGCAAAGTTACTCTCACCCCTGTGCATCGTCATGAATCACCCATTCTAATAAAAATCGCGTGTTTCAGAAATAAAGATTTACAACGAGTGTTCCCGTTTCCCTGATGGGCTAGTCTATCAATTTTAATAACTGTAGTTACAACAGAGTTCTCAGTAGCAGGTCTTTCGTATTCAGTGATCCGTTAATGTTTAGAGAGTAGAAAATTGAATAATAAACGAAGTCACCGGAACCATAATACGGAAAGTGCCCTCAATAGAAATCACAAACGTGAGATCAAACCAAGAAGAATATTTGAACGTTATATAATTCAAAGTAAATATTATCGCATATCAAACAGAGATATTTATGAGTTCTTATAAGGAATATCTCAGTCAACCTTCTGAGATATATTGCTGATTTTTGATAACATGAAATCCTGACTTATAACAGTTGAGGCGTAGAACTGGCAGAGGAACGATAAACATAGGTTGAATGGTATAGAAATGAGGTCCCTGAGGCGTTTTTGTTATCACTTCGGATAGAATGCAAGGCTAATGTCAATGTGATATTATTTACTATTTTTTTTTACATGAGCTCCACACAGAAGGCCCTGAGGAAAATAATTTCCCTCAGGGCCTATATCATCTTTGGGGATGCTGTGTGATACTAGGAGATTTGGGGATACTAGAAGAGGAGAGTTCTTAAGTTTAAGGGGTGGGTAGAAATCTAGGGTTCAGTGATAACACTGAATCCCAGATTCCAACTTGGGTTTAATAATGGTGAGGTTTGTCTAGGCCTCCAAGGGAGGCGTCTACTAATATCTACAGGAATTCCAAAAACTGAAAAAATCAAACTAATATCTATGAGAATCAAAGTGTTGACGAATATCTACAGCTCAAACTGTTGATTAATATCTATGAGAACCAAAGTGTTGACGAATATCTACAGCACTGGCAGAGGTTGGATTTGCAATTGTGTATAGCATATTGGAATAATGTAATATTGCGTATGCAGTTTAAAAAACTTAATTTATGTAAGTATGTATGTAAAAATCCCTAATATCGGACTATTGGACACATTTAGCTGATTAGTCCAACCTATGCTCTGTAGATATTAGTTCAACCTAAGCTCTGTAGATATTAATCAACATTCTGAAGTTCGTAGATATTAGTTCAACATATGAGCTGTAGATATTCGTCAGACATACAGGCTGTAGATATTAGTATCTGGAGTCCCTCCAAGACCTAGACAAACCTCGCCCCATGAACCCGGGCACTTATGCTAAATCACCAAACGTAGCGAACTACTTGTGGTGACCTATGGCAAAGGTGTTTATTTATTTATTTGCTACACAAACAGAATATTTATAGAACAATTTTTTGGGTCATTTAAAACAAATTAAGACACAAATATAAATACCCCTAGACTAATGTGTCTGCAGTTATCACATTTCACATTTACAGAAGAAAACACATAAAAAACAATGGAAATATTATTTATACATAACTTAAAAAATTAAATACATAATTTGAAAAACATAATTAGTAGAAAATATTTATGAATTATTTATTGAAAAATAATAAAACAACAAGCAAATTTCTTTAAATAAGTTATATTATTTACAAAAATATCAATGATAGAGTGTAGATATTTTAACAAGATCGTTGTATGATCGAGGCTTAAAATATCCAGTATTATTATTGGTAAAAATTTCGCACCAAAATATGTTGGTTATCCAATAATGGTTCTTGGGACGGCGGTACCCATTTCCGCCTCCCAGATTGGATTTAAATTTAATTCTCAGTAATGCATACCTTTTATTAAATTAACTTCTCAAGGGATGTCCTGAGAAAAATAATTTCCATCAGCGTCTATGTCATCTTTAGGAATGCTGTGTGGAGGGTCTTTTCGAGGAGATGAAGGATTGGATATGCGTGACGGGCCGTATCGGGAGAGATTGGTTGAAGGAGACCTAACCTAGACCTCTAAAGTCGGTCTCTCTCGACCCATCGCCTTGTACTGCAGTTGGAGGGATGGATTCATGCAGTGGCGGCGTAAGGGGGGGGGGCGGAGGGGGCGGTCCGCCCGGGTGCCAAGCACCAAGGGGTGACAACGACAAATCACTCGTAGAGCGAAAGAATGTGCACAAAATATCCCTCTATAAAGACATATCAATTTCAACTACCTACTCTTGTACCTAGCTACTTACATACTAATATCATATTTTGAAACGCATCGCAACCATATTTTAATTTTTTTTCGAATATAAGTTCTAATTCCCCAAAAGAATAAATTCATGTTGCGCTTGTTCTGATCTTATACCGCGCGTAACATCGAGCGCGGCGGGAAATATTAATGAAAAATGTAGGCGTAGGTATCCGTTAAATGACTATCAGAGACAAGATGGAGTGCTCATCACGACGCTGTTAAACCACTGAAGAATAATTTTGGAAGCTTATATCAACTGAAGAGATATGTGATCCCAGCACCAGCAAAGAAAGCGTTGAAAGAAGAGAAACAGCATCAACACTCACACCAGCTTTGAGTGACTTCAGTTTTCTATGCTATCTTTCCTTTTGGTGTGAAGTGCTAGAAGAAGTTAATCAGACAAAAAAGTAAATACAAAAATCAGCGCTCTCATTGGTGAAGTGTGTAATAAAAATTAAAGCTCTACAAAATTTTTTCAACTTCAACGCAACCAAATAATGGAAAAGATGTCCAACGTAGACATTTCGATTGAAGTAAAAGAGGAGATTTCAAAAACGTATGAATGGAGAAATGGCCCGAGATGCTGGACTTACATTACCAGGGTGCTGCAGAGAGCAAGGTTAGAATATCATGATAGCTTTTACGATGAACTAGACCATCGTTACAGGACGATGGATTTTATTCTGGTTACATTTAGTGTTATTCAGCATAAAACGTTAGTAACATCACCAGAAGAAGATCTTCGTGAAATGGATCCAAATCTATTAAAAATTTACAATGAATTTTCAGGAGAGGACATTGTGTTGAAGATTTTACGATTAAGGTGCCACTTGGAAGCCGTCAACATTTCTGCCCAAGAAGCGGTTCAATGGATTACATTGAAGCTTCTCAAATGCATTGTAAAATGGGGCTATTCTGAATCTATTCCTAGTTTGGCGCTATGTCTTAATTTTTTTAAACAATTTGTGTTTCGGTGGCTTGATGTGAAAGAAGCTTTTCAAAGTTAAAATAAATAAAATCTTACTTAAGGTCCACAATGAGTCAAGCGCAACTAACTAAGTAACTAATCTTTCGATTTTATCAATTGAAAGAGGCAGGGAAATCAATTTTGATAATGTGATGGAATATTTGGGAAAATAAAGTCTCGTAAGCATGTATAGTATATGGTGTTTAACCATAATACGGGCATGTGCCTAGCGTGGTAGTCGAATCACCTGTAAAAACTGTATAAAAAGTTATATGATGAATAATGAAAAGAAAAAAAAAATAGTAGGGATGCTCAACACAAAACCGCCCCGGGTGCCAATATACCCTACGCCGCCACTGGATTCATGTGTCCGTCACTTCTGGACTCGGACTTCAATCCTCTGAAATCGGTCAAGCCGAACACCGTGACACGAGATTTTTATATATGAGATGTAAATAAGTTTTGACTTCCATGCATGATTTAGTTTAAATAGTATATTTATTTTTTACTGGACTTTATAAGTCTTTAAATCCCTTTAATAAAGCCTCCTTCATTTATAACAGAGTAATCAAGACCAACCGATATTTACGGCTTCCGTGAAAATTTGTAGGTACAGTGTGGCCAAAACTTTGCCTAGTCTAAAATCATAATATTATTGTTTTTATTTTAAAATGTGTAATCATTTTGTTTAAAATGTTTGACAGATCTAAGCCTGAATCACTAATGATTTTTAAAACGCGCTAACGGTGTTTATTTGAAAAGTAATTTTGGTCGACTATAGAATTATTTATCAATCAAATCTTTACATAAATAGTCGCATAAAGCAAAGTCGCTCCCGCCGTCTGTACGCTTAGATCTTTTAAACTACGCAACGGATTTCTACCACCACCCTCCCCCTCTCCCCACTTCTCCCTGTGCCGTTCTTGTGTTATGTCTGTGAATGTCCTTGTTGAATACAATTTTATTTAAAAAAGTATTTTGGTAAAATGTTGTTAATTATTTTATGTATAAATATCATCGTATTCAAGGTCAGCATCTGTTTCACGGTTAGCCAATTCAGTTCCTTTAACATTTTGTTTACTTTTGAAAATCTATTCCGCCGTAATATTATTCTCATTGCCCTGTTTTCGAGAATTTGAAACTTATTTTGTTCTCGTTCGTTACATAGGAAAAGGATAGTTGAGCAATAGGTAAAATGTGGAGCAATAATCGAATTGTAGATAGTGATTGCAGTTTTACTAGATAGTTTTGGCCGAATTCTTCCCAAAAAAGATATTTTTTTCCCAATTTTCTTTTGTGTATATTCAGCATACTTGTTGAATGTTAGTTTGAAGTCTAATATAACTCCTAAATATTTCATTTCAGTAACATTTTCAATAATTTCACCATCAATTTTAATTTTGCTTCTTGTATCCGATCACCATACATTTTGTTTTTTTTTTTGTATTTAATTTAAGCTTATTAATTTTTAGCCATCTTGATACATTGTTTAGCTCATTATTTAAAATATTTATTAGTTCTTCATAGTTATCTCCAATTAAGTATATTAGTGTATCATCGGCAATTAGTCGTATGGTGTATGTAATAGTAATTGTGTATGAGCTATGTTATTGTAAAGTTTCATTAAAGTTCATTCAGTAGTTTTTGCGTGAAAGAATAACAAAGATACGTACATACATACAAACTTTTGTCTTTATAATATTAGTAGGATTTCAAACGTAAAAGATATTCAGTTCGACTTCAAAAATACCCTTAATAAATAAGTTATTATGAATATCAAAGGAATTTATACAAAGTGTCGATTCTTTTGTACTTATGCGCTTATATACAGTAAATTTGGCAGCCATCTCTGGTCTGGAGCTCCAAAATACCTGAAAAATACCCTCGACTCTGTGCAGAAACGGGCGGTCCGTTTGATAGATTCTCCCATCTTAACAGACGGATTGCAATCTTTAGAGCACAGGCGTCGGGTGGGAATGCTATCCTTGTTCTACCGGTATTACAATGGAAGATGCTCCGAGCAACTAGCATCATTGATCCCTTCGGCACCGGTGCATAGTCGGGAAACACGCCAAACGCGTGCCCAACATTTGTACACGGTTGACATTTGTCACATGAGAACGGGTCGTTTCTTCGACTCGTTCTTGTGTTCAACAGCTCGGCTGTGGAATGATTTGCCGGCCTCTGTGTTTCCTCCTTCCTACAACATGGGTCTCTTCAAGACCAATGTTCATTCCTTCCTCTCCTCAAAAAGACCCTCCACACAGCATCCCAGATGACATAGGCCCTGAGGGAAATTATTTTCCTCAGGGCCTCCTGTGTGGAGTTAATGTAAAAAAAAAATAAAATAGAGAAGCAAATTTTTCTTTTTTTTTTTTTTTTTTTTTTTTTACAGTGAATACCGCACAAGAATCTCAACTGCTCCCGTCTGGAGCCAGTGAGACTATGGCATCCCCAATTGGGGTATGTTGTGAGGCTGAAGGTAGCGGGGAGGGGAAGGAGGTGGGGAAGAGGCAGGTTGGGAAGTACCTGGCTATTCAGATCTGGTCACTAAACACGGCTAAAGCCATTTTCAAGCAACGTTTCAATTCTGAATGGTGGTCTTACACCAGGGCGATACTAATAGTATCTTCCACTCTGGAACATGCCGCAAATATACTATATATTATTTTAAATGAATTAATTGTGAAATAACACAAATTAATCAAATAAAATTTATTTGCGCATGCCGGGTTCGAACCCGCGACCTCCGGAATGTGAGTCAAGAGTCTTAGCCACTGGACTACGGAGGTCGTGGAGGTGATGCATATGAATGAAAATATGTTTTATTCTTTTGTTATTCGGCGGTACATCCTCTCTGCACATTACTACGGGGTCACTTAGTTATATTTTGTTTAATTAGGTATAATGTATTTTCCCTAAAGCGACTGTACATTGTATATAAGTAAGCCGGGGACAAAGATCGGCGGATCAACTGTCATGGAATCAGGTGGTGACCAGACAACTCAGAATGAAACCAACTCAGAAGCACCTCAGAAAGGTCATTAAGAGTGATGATAAAAAAATATAAAAAATTGGTTAAATAGGTTAAGTTAGGTTAGGGTTACCGGATATTTTAAAATTATTTTTTTAAGCTTTTAATGACCTTTCTGAGGTGTTTCTCAGTTGGTTTCATTCTGAGTTGGCATGGAACCGAATCAGGTATATACATACGAGTATATAGTACTTTTTATTGCCCCTTGTTATTTCCTATACCATTAATCCGTTTACGAAAAAACTTCGGTGCTGTGCGCATGCCCACGGAGGTTTCTATAAATTATAGCGAGCTCTGGCGTTATGAAATAGATGCACGAGAGTGATACAGGGTTCACGGGACAGGGGTAGCCGGAGGGGGAAAGGCAAGGAAGGTGGAAGGGAAACGCGGAAGGGGTGGGGGACGCGGGAAGAGAACGGGGATGAGAACGGGGACGCATGGGAAAGGAGACGCAAGAGAGGGATAACGGAGGGGTGGGAGACGTGGGAGGGGGGGCAGAGGGAGGGATCGTAAGAAACATAATAGCGGTAGGAGATAGCAGCGAATTTTTTTTACATGAGCTCCACACAGGATGGGGACACTTGGGGTGACCTATGGCAGAAGTGTTGGTTATCCAATAAATTTGGAAAATCGATACTTCTCACATAGATAGCTGTATGTTGCCTTGGAAAACCGTTATTCGTGTACGCACCAGATTAAAAAACAAAATCAGAGTGTGCAATTCACACGGGGTTGAAGTGAAACCTTTAGAAATCTAAAGAAGACAAGAGGGGGAGACGACGAAGCACCGCACAAAGAGGTGATCGATAGGCTACGAAGCATCGCATAAAGAGGAGACCGTGTTTGTTTCTTTTTTCATCGATTTTTTTCGTTTCGTCGAGTTTCAAATTGCAATGGTGCTAAAGAAGTGTTCACTTCAACAAAAAATATTGTGTTTTCAACAAAAGTACTTTTCCTTTTATTAAACGACTTCGAAAAGGAGGAGGTTCTCAATTCGACTGTATTTTTTTTTTTTTTTTTTTTTTTTTTATGTTTGTTACCGCAGAACTTTTGACTGGGTGAACCGATATTGATAATTCTTTTTTTATTTGAAAGCTGTTGCTTCCCGTGTGGTCCCATTTTAATTTGGTCCAGTTCCGACAATGGCATCCATGAGAAAACCATATAAGTCTTAAATTTGCATTAAGTATGTGCGCGACAAATGGACGATTAACTCAATATTACGCCAACCGATTTCAATGATTCTTTTTTTATTGGAAAGGATGTACTTCAAGGGTAATTTTATGAGAGTTTGGTTAGGTTTTGATTATCGGATCCATGACAAATTAACGAAACTCGGCCGAATCTCTTAATTTGGTCCTAACGTCGCTATGGTCAAATTATGTCTGTCTCATATGAGCAGCACGTTTAGTACCTAGGTTTACCCATATTTAGATAAATTAGTTAGTGTACTTCAGATTCACTAAAAATCAAAAAATAAACAAAAATTTTAACAAAACAAAAAAACGACTTCAAAAAATGCACTAAAAAGTAAAAAAATAATTTCGTATTCTTCTACAACTTCATAATCAACTTACTTTTTCTAATCATCAATATGTAGATACGATTGTTATTTTTGGAGTCGGTGTCAGCAAAGGTACCCGGCCCGGCGTGTTCAAAAGTACTTGACAGCTCCCGCGTCGCCGCGGCCCCGCTCTCGCCTCTCGCCTCGTCAAGTCGCTTGATTACACCTATAACTATGTATGTAGTTACAAACCTACCTTGACTGACACCGACTCCAAAAGTAACAATCGTATCTACATATTGATGATTAGAAAAAGTAAGTTGATTATGAAGTTGTAGAAGAATACGAAATTATTTTTTTACTTTTTAGTGCATTTTTTGAAGTCGTTTTTTTGTTTTGTTAAAATTTTTGTTTATGTGTGCCTTATCAGGTCCCCCCGACGTTATCACTCTTGAAAATGTCTCTCTTTCTTGCGCTGCCCGGAATAGCTCCTCCACGCTTCTAATGCCGGTCCACTCTCGTACATTTCGCAGTCAAGACATTTGTCTCCTACCAGGCCCTCGGTGAACCTCTATCTTGCCTTTCAATATTAAATGGAGCAAGTGATAATTCTCCCCTCGAAGTGTATGACCCAGATATGAAATTTTCCTGATTTTTATTAATGTAAGCAGTTCTCTATCTGTTCTAGCCCGCCTGAGAATTTGTAGCATTGCACCGTACGCCGGTTACTCTCTGTTTTAAATGAATTATTGTAATTAAATTGTGCAATTTATTTTTGGCCATCCTTTACAAACCGTAAAGCGGTACTGGATTGTTCTCAACTCAGTTGTAAAAGTCAGCGTAACGCGCTATGCGGAATAATTTAAAACAAACTTTGTTAGGTTTCGGCTCAAGGATGTCGGGAATACTGTTTGCTTGTGTACTGGTAGAAGATATTAGATTTCACTGAAGATGAAACTGATTAAATCTTTAATAATGGTAACTTTACATTATAAATTTGTGGTATTTCATCCTACAATAGTGTGCTGTGCCGTACTTCAATAAATACTCTACTTATAACTACTGGAGCAATTAGGGAACGTACCCATACTACGTGACCCACTTTTTGAATTTTTAACCCCTCCCCCCCCCTCACCCCCGGTGACCACGTGTAGTATATTCCAAGACCCCCCCCCCCTCCCCCTACAGTTTTCTCGTAGTAAATCTTAAATATGCTTTTGAATTTTGGCAGATGGCGGGACTACTTTAAAATTGTTTAAATTATATATTTATGTAATCTCTGTTTTTGTTGGAATAATAAAAAAATAAAAAAAAATCATTTCTTGCTAACAAAAAGTAAAAAAAAAAAATTGGCTTATATTTGTCTTTATTAATACAGCGCTTGCTGCGTGACGGCAAGAGTGCATGCATACCTATAATTACAAGTTTAAAAAAATATTTAAAAGTTAGTGGAAAAAATGTGAAAAGATTTCTAGATTAACTACGTGAAAAAAACCTAAGCCCCCCCCCTCCCCCATTGTGACCAAGCGAGGTATTTTGAAGATCCCCCCCCCCCTAAACGGGTCACCTAGTTTGGGTACGTTCCCTTATGGTCGATAAATGGACCACTTTTATTTTTCTGCGATTGATAACGGTCCAAAATTGGACTACATTTTCTTACCATTCGTAAAACATTTATTGTAATTATTTAAAACATTTCCCCGGCCTGCCATTTATTTTTAAACAAAGCTATTGAAATGCTTTATCTATTATGACTACATATGTCGCAAATCCAAATTCGTAGACTATTTTAGAACGATGTTAAAAATATATATTTTTAAAATTTTTTAGGTCGAATTTTTCGTCAGCTGTTTACGGTCATAATTATGTCATTTTTCCATAGATACGCACCTTTTTATTATCAAGTATACTAGAGATAACATATAGAAATCGAAAATATTCTATGTTGACTCGAATAAGTACCCCTCTCGGCAGTTTCAAAGCAACAACATGCAGGATTCGCGCGGTTATAAACTTTATGATTTTTTAATATCTATATCTATATCTATACAAATCTATTGCTGTTCGTTTGTCTCGCTAAAACTCGAAAACGGCAGGGCCGATTTAACTGATTTTGGTTTTGAAATGTTTGTCGTAGTCCAGGGAAGATTTAAACGGTGAGAAAAAATGGAAAAAATGGCTGAGAAGATAGTAAAAACACCAATTTCATTTTCCAATACAAATTGTTCTACCTACTTTCCTGTCAATCGATTGACGTTCTTCCCTTCGGTACGGTAGACTCGGGTACACTCGAATTGAAGCACGTATTAATGTAAGGGTTTTGGATCGACAACATATACACATATTACTCGGATTAGTATTTAAATTTTAATATTTTAATGGTTGTCATTGTTGGTTCGTTCAGAATAACAAAATTGTAAACGTCAGAAGATAAGCATACAAATTGTTGCCTTGGAAACAATGTTTTTTTTTTAAAATTAGGCAATTCACCCTAAAAAGAGTGCTTTGTTGGGGAAGAGTAGGAGGAAGGTGAACGGGACGAATGGGAAAGGACGCGCAGGGAGAAACAATTTCTTTATTAAATGGCATGGCAACGCATGCCGGGTACCAGCTAGTCTTGTATATAAAAATCTCGTGTCACGGTGTTTGTGGTCGCACTCCTCCGAAACAGTTTGACCGATTTTTAATTTTTTTTTATGTATATTCGGTAGGTATGGGAAAGGACGCGCAGGGAGAAACAATTTCTTTATTAAATGGCATGGCAACGCATGCCGGGTACCAGCTAGTCTTGTATATAAAAATCTCGTGTCACGGTGTTTGTGTTCGCACTCCTCCGAAACGGTTTGACCGATTTTTAATTTTTTTTATGTATATTTGGTAGGTATGAAAATAGGTTTTAAAGTATATTTCATAACGCTAGGACATTAGGTGTCCCTATCCAGAAAAAAATGCTGCTTTTTCGACAATTTTTTTTGTATTTTTTTTATTATTTGGCATTAAAAAATACCTATAACCCCAGATTCTAACCGTCCTATCCCCACCATCCCATTTTTTAATCGCGATTTTAGTATTTTTGTATGAACAAATTTAACCGTCTTACGTATTTCAAATGGAACCAAAATATTTATATTATTGAATGACAGATGGCGCTACGTACGCCTCACCGTATTTTCATCCACACAAGCGTAAGACATTCACTAGAAGAGTCACGTCATTTAGATATTTCATACGGCATCATGTTCTCTGTTGGCTAAAGACCGACTGACAAAAATATCGGTCACTCAATTGCTCTTCAAAATTCATATTGATTTTCTTTATTTCATTTTCCTACTTCAGTTGGTGTTTTTTTTGTTTTTGATGGCGGTCATCGTCTACAGCGCTACATTCGTCTTTCTGTCATAGATCCCATCCCCACACACTTACAATACTTTTCCTATGTAACGAAAGAGAACAAAATAAGTTACAAATTCTCCAAAACAGGGCTATGAGAATAATTCTTCGACAAAACAGATTTTCAAAAATAATTAAAATGTTAAAGGAACTAAATTGGTTGACCGTGAAACAGATGCTGACCTTGAACACGATGGTATTTATCCACAAAATATTGGACAACACGTTACCAAAATACTTCTCAACTAAAATTGTATACAATAAAGACATTCACAGATATAACACAAGGACGTGCAAGGAAATTAGGCTACAAAAAAAGGACAAAGCGAATACGCAGAACAGTCTACTGTACAAGGGAATGAAGTTGTATAACACACTATCAGAAACTTTAAAGTCCACACCAATTGGAAAGTTCAAGATGTATTGTAGGAGCTACATAAAACTTGAAAAAGTATAGTGAATATGAAATATTTTAATCAATTAGAAATTTGTAAACTTCAATGTACAAATTACTAAAATAATAAATAAAAATTTTAACAAAACAAAAAACGACTTCAAAAAATGCACTAAAAAGTAAAAAAATAATTTCGTATTCTTCTACAACTTTATAATCAACTTACCTTTTCTACTCATCAATATGTAGGTACGATTGTTATTTTTGGAGTCGGTGTCGGCGGGAGAGGAGCTGTCAAGTGAACACGCCGGGCCGCGGGTACCTTGGTTGACAAAACGTACCTTGCGGGTACCTTTTTTAGAAAACAGATGAAAAATAAACGACCTAACCTTTTTATTAAAATCTAAATTCGACAGTTGAGAACTCCTGCAATTAATAAATCTACAAGCACCTACACGAAGACAAACATTAACATTTTATATACGTACATCTCATTCGAACTATGATTTACATTCTCCAATACAACGTTTACATAGTCTTGGTAACAAATTCTTGCAATATGGATGTATTTGACAATAATTTGAACTTGGCAAACTTCAAACGCCATATGTGCCAACTATGTATTTCTACCTATCCCATAAACTAATGTGAACAACAATTTTAAACATTACTTACTTTATGTCAACTCCTATATTTTGTTTCTTACATTTTACTAGCAGACCCGGCCACACGTTGCTGTGGCTAACGAAACACAACGCCATTGCCCAACCTTTATAAAATCCACACCACCCGCTTGCCAGCTGTCCGCCGCCCGCTGCCTGAATTGAATATTTGAATTTCTCTGCTTTTTTTTACGATAATAAGCATGTATTATACACATAAACCGTCCTCTTGAATCACTCTTTCTATTGGTCCGGTGAAATCCGGTGAAATTGGTGAAATTCGTTGCGTAGTTTAAGAGATCTATGCGCACATACATTTTGAGCGACTTCATTTTATACTATGTAATGATAATGATGTTACCTGCATTTTGTTAATGCTTATATTTTATGTAACCTAATTTTTTTTAGTGCTTATATTTTATGTAACCCACGGACATATGAATATATCTGGACCTGCCCTAAGTGATAAAAACGTATTATTTTCCCCTCCCCATGGAGCCGGCTAGAGCCCCGCCTTGAACCCAGCTCGCTCCATGGGGAGGCGAGAGAACCTCGCTTGAATCTAAAATATGTGACGTCATCATTCTTGTCCTGAACAGCGCGGAAGTAACATCCATACATTTTTCGAAATAACACGCCAAAAACGGTAGCTTGTGCTATACATTTTACCCACATATTATATGGACATAGCGAATGTGGGCGGTTCTCCAGTGTGCTCGTCGCTGGGTACAGGGGTAAGTAAATTATGAATCATTTGTAAAAGTGTCTTAACTAAACACGGCAACAAAATATTGCTATGTGAATTGGGGCGAATCTTTTCGGGGCGAGCATTTGGCCTTAGCAAGTATGTTATTAACGTGGCAAGCAATTCGCGCTCCCATGTAAAAAGGTCTATTCATTCAAAGTAGATTTTGCTTTTAAGAACTAAATGGTGATATTATAATGCGAGATTCCTATATACTGTCAGATTGATTTTTTAACGAATCACAGTCTTTTTTTCTCTCTTCTCCCCCCATAGTTTGGTTTTACCCCTCATCTGTATGTTCTGGTTTATTGAATTCTGATGTCTATGATGTAACCTATATTTTGTTTTTAACATATTTTATGTTACTTGTATTTCGTAAACTCATTCTTTTCACTGTAATAAAAAAAAACATGTACAGCATTCTATGTAAAAGTCCTACGGGCGTTTAAATAAATAAGTTACCAAATGCAGCGAATTACTTGAGATGACCTGTTGCAGAGATGTTGGTTATCCAATAAACGGTTTCAAACCTGTCTCTCAAATTGGAAAGTTTCCCACAAATAAATTGATCATCTGCGTCCTGTCCGAAATTTGTTGTCATAATAAATTAAGAGGTGTAAAAAAACGTTTGCAGTATTCCGCGATTTACTTTTTTCTGCGTCTAAAATGAGTTTGCCAAAAACTAACTAGAGAGTTGGAATTTGTCTGAATAATAATTTCTCTTAATCTTGCTTGTCTTAATTGTATTTTTAATTAACAACCGCGCCATTGGCTTAAAGTTGAATTAAAAAAATAAAGGAAACACAGGTGAGATCTTTGTTAATTTAGTTTTGAATGTTCAGCCATCTTACTTCCTCACTCTCCTCGCCACCATCTCCTTCCTTTCTCTCTACCTTCAGCTTTACAACATACTCTAATAGAGAACTCCAGTCCAATTTTTTTATTTTTTTAATGAACAATGAAAATTAGCAACAAAATTGTCAAAGTTTTAATTTTTCAAGATCCCCCGAAAACCACTGTATGTACTGAATCGTGTGACGTCATCACTCCTGAAAAGTTTCTATAGGATCGGACAATCAGCTGATCAACTGCCGCCATTTTGAATTTCGTTGTTCGAAGTATTCTCCCTAGAAGTAGCATTATTTTTTTTTGTGCATTAGTTTTCGAATATTTTCAATAATAGAGATACCTAAATGGCCTAAATAATGTTTCAATAAACACAACAACTAAATTTCTATAAACAGTATGTAAATAAAATAACAAATTAATACGATGGCTTGTGTCGTACCTACATTCCCATACAATGACTTTACGGTGACGTCACGAAACGTCGAACAGTGACGTCACCACTAAACATTTCAATAATGCCAACTTGACGGCGTGTTTTTTCGACCCGATTAAAAATGAACTTTTTAATATTTTGTTAAAAACTCTGCCTTTAATATTATTGAATAAAACTTATACATTCAGAATCAGCATTTTTGGTCTATATTAACACATTTGACCTCTACAAAAAAACATTAAATATACTGATAACTCATACCTCACACGGGCAAAGAAACTATTAGTACTACGCAACCAAACTATATATCTGCATGCCCACCACACTGAAGCAACTACTAACTACAATACATTTATTTATTTATTTATTTACGGACAAATAGTCCAATTAACAATATAACAATAACACGAATAGAAAAAAAAGAGAGATCACAATGAAAGGAAATTACATATAGATGAAGAGCATTGACAAAATACATTTAATATAAAAGTACATAGAGAAGATAACTACAAGTAGCTTGAAGATGGATTTAAAAAGACTTTAAAAAACCACATTGCGTAACGACTGCCGAAAGTCATTTAGGCTTACACCAAAAAATTCAATGCTTTGATTTGCGTTGACAAGTCTCGACATTCTGGATAAAGGAGAATGATATCCATAATTAGTAGAATGTTGATTGAGGAACAGCAATTCATTATTTCGGAGTCTACGGGAAGGAATGTTGAACTGGATGAGTTGTAACAAAGCAGGTGTGTCAGTAATACTGTTGATAATTTTGAAAATGCATATTAGATCAGAGTCCTTTCTACGTTTTTCTAAAGAGGAAATGTTTAAAGTTTGTTCAATTTCATCATACGAGTATTCTCCTCTTTCAAGTCCTAACCTCCAAGCAATTCCTCGTAGGAAGCGATGTTGTACAGATTCGATGTAACAAATGTGGATAGCATAAAAAGGAGACCAAATGACACAATACATCTATAATTCTTCACAAAAAACCCATCAAAGACTGGATTAAACAACAAGGTATTTTATTTACTCCAAACATTATAACACCTAACCAAACCCAAACATTAAAAAAATAATTTAATTGAAATGATAAAAAAACATTGTTTCGGGAAAGAAAATATTACCATAATATTATTTATATCAGTGGCGTGTCGTCCATAGAAAAATATACCTACCTATTTATTAAGATAATTATTTATACTATATATTATAATCTAGATCAGATTGTTGGAGGTACCAGTTTCGTAGGCGCATTCACAGTACCCTTTTAAATTGGAAATCGAACCGAATCATATTTTTTTTAATGCCGGCAACCCGGGCGTTTATTGTAATAATAATATCTTATACAAACAAGTTAGTAGCCCGCCTCACTAGACTAAGTCTGTTCCGAGGCGGGTACAAATTAATATATACATAAACTTACACACACATACATTTACATATATGTACATACACACACACATATAAGTACATACACGCATATGCGCATATACATACACACAGGTATTCGCATACGTGTTCATAATCGAACACATAGCTACATATTAAAACATAAATACATATAATCAAATAAGAATTATTGGGAGTAGAAATACAGTTATCAAGGAAGTAGCATATTTCCATAAAACCAAAAATTCATCAGATACACATGGTAATGCTAGCGTCTAAACCCAGAACTATTAGATTTCAACAAAATAATATACATATGAGGTAATAATAATATATAAGCATTCGTAAAAACAAAAGCAGTATCTGTAATTAAGATAAAATTTCTATAAGTATCCAACACATATATGTAAATAAAGAGTGAGGATTAAAGACTAAGATGAGATTACTAATATCTTGGTGAAGCTGGCCCTTTTTTTGTGTAGTAACCATGTATTGAAATGTTTGTATAACCAGTTTATGTTGTTTTTAGTGGTGGTTTCTTTTAGGAACGTGTTGAAAATGTGAGGTGCGAGGTAAGATTCATGCTTTTGGGCAAAAGTTGATTTAGTTTTAGGCACTAGGAAGTAGATTACCCGATTTAGCTCTTGTGTTTTTTGGGTGAGTTATGTGGCATGGTGAGGATTTTATGCAGTTTATTTGTATGATCTTTTTAATGAACAGCTTCCTGATATCTAGTATGTTATTAGTAATAAGTATGTTTTCCGTTGGGTGAAGATAAGGTTTTTT
The DNA here is from genome assembly GCA_917880885.1 of Limnephilus marmoratus. NCBI lineage: Eukaryota > Metazoa > Arthropoda > Insecta > Trichoptera > Limnephilidae > Limnephilus > Limnephilus marmoratus. The sequence goes on from OU862928.1 coordinate 26,896,281, forward strand.
GTACATGATCCTAATTAATGTTTTATGAGTTGTGTTAAGCGGTTTAATGTACTTGTCGGCAGCTCCCCCCCAAGCAGAAATTCCATAAGTTAAAAGGCTTTGACATAGAGCGTAGTAAACATTTTTTTAGTTGTTTTAGTGACATAATGTTTCTAATAGTTTTAAAAATGAATGATAGTTTACGGATTTTTTTAATTAGCAAATTTATTCCCAGTTTAATTTATAGTCCACTGTTAAGACTAGATACTTGATATTATCAGTGTGTTCTATTTTTTTTTCGCAGTTGTGGTTTGAGGGATTTGAGATAATATCAGGATGTAGGTATAAAGGCGGAAAGATTTTTGGTTGCCCGGTAGTGGTTTTGCTGAATGAGTCGGGGTGTGTCTTGACCTCCGCCAAACCCGCGGGACTCACTCACCGAACCCATGGGGTTCGATCGAACCCAGGTTAAAGAACACTGATCTAAGAACAACTAAGTAAAACTGTATATAGATCCTAACTGCAACTGATCTTTAATTTATGTATACGATACTGCCACCATGGTTCGACCCACAGAACCCTTCTTGACAATATCAAGGAGTATACGGTGTTTCTACTAATGTCATGACATAATAGAACTTAATCCCAAACATGGGAACACCTCGGCACAGGTTCGCCTAGTGAGGTGTTCACAAAATACTACTACGAACCTATTTATATGCAGTTACGGATGATTAACATTTTTTTCTTATTACTTAACTTATTTTCTATGTAAACCAATGTAATAATTTGTAAAGTGTATGTTCAAGAATAGAAAAAAATGTATGTTCAGACATTTGGATGCAGTTGGAACTGTTGATTGTTGTTGAGCCGAAATTTTAACTCAACACGCCCTAAATGCACAAATACGCTCTTTCCATCGCAACTCTACGGCCAACAGGCGAATGGAGCGTTACTAAACAAATCACTTAAGATTACATTGAGCGAGTTTACAAGCCACTAGCCGGTAAGTTTAAAAGCGGGTGAATCGGCGAGTAAGATTGTCATGATGACACACAAAACTGTCTAATCGCTCAGTAGCGACAGTAACAGCTAAAATAACGACTCCCGCGCGAACTAATTCTGTCGACATTTTGTAAAAAAACTTGAGGTCGCAGCTAGCGCCACACGCTAGACAGTAGCGAGAATTACAACTTCCGCAAGAACTAATTCTGACAGTTACGAAATCAGCTGTTCGTGGGCCGCCATCTTGAGCAAGTAGCGAGTAAAGTTGACTACCTTTCAACTTTTTTCGTAGATTGTGCACAATCTGCTAGTTAACTAGTAATACGATTACACTAAGCGAGTTTACTAACAGATAGTGATTTTCCCAGGCTTTAGCTGATCGGAGACTCAAATGGATCGATAAAAAGATTGGGAACCACCTTGGTGTAGTAATTTTTCATAGTGGGGTATAAATTGTGATTACGCGAGAAATTGGTGTGATATTTGCTGCATTAGTCTTGTTGGCTTCTATATGAAGAAGCGAAATGTGCCTGGTACGCCTCATCGGAACATTTAAACCAATGACCGATGGCAATTCGGGGCTATCTATTTTATCATTTAGCGGATTACGTAGAAATGTCATGTCACACTAAGGTCGTTAGTTGGCGGAAGAATAAGGGAGGGGAAAGGAAAGATGCTGACCTAATGAAAATGCTTGCGGATTGTAACGTTGACACAAAGACCAGAATTACATTAAAAACCTGTATTGGTTCCAAACAGCAGAAATAAGACATGGGAATGAGAGATCTAATGCAATTGCCATTCAACATGAAGTACTATATCCTGTCGCCACTATTGTTTAATCTCTATTCCAACTACGTCTTTAAAAGAGCCCTAAGTAATACTGAGAAGGGTCTGAAGATCAACGGAGTTGTCATTAATAACATAAGATACGCAGATGATACTGTATTTCTAGCTGACTGTATCGATGACCTCCAAGACCTATTAAATCTTGTCAATAATGCTGGTGAGCAACTGAGCCTAACAATCAACGTCAATAAGACTAAATGGATGACATTTGGACGACTAGATCACTCTGAATCAGTGATACAGTTAATTGGTTGCAATGTCGAAAAGGTGGAAAGATTTAGATAACTCGGCAGTATTCTCACGGAGACTCTTGACCCAGATGTAGAGGTTAGATGTAGAATTGAAGCAGCAAGAACTGCGTTCATTAAAATGGAATCCCTCTTCTGCAATGACAATATCAGCTTAAAACTATGGCAGAGAATGCTAAAATGTTATGTGTGGTCGGTCTTGCTGTATGTATGTGAAACATGGACCTCGAAAGTAAATACCATGAAAAGATTAGAGGTTTTTGAAATGTGGCTTCACCGGAGAATGCTCAAGGTCCCATGGACCGATATGATCACTGTGGTGTATCGTAAAAGCTTCCGCCTTGTAGAGACAGATGGCGGTGACCTCAGCTTTCAGTAAAATCCGCTAGATGGTAAGCCCTAGTGCTTAAGCTCTCCGGCAGGGGGATCGGGTGGCCCTGAGGCGGTGTTTCAATTATCACCGGAGAACCATTTTAGCCAGCTCCTAGTTAGGTTAACTACCGCTATTCCATTTGTATACGCGAAGTATAAATAAACGCAGATAACGAACCAGATTCTATTTATTCCCAAAGTTATCTCCATCCAAATTGTGTTGGAGAATCTGCTAGTGTGTCTCAAATAACAGAACACTGCAATCACCAACACATAAATTCTCAGATAGAGATCGGGCTAGAGCAGATAGAGAACTGCTTACATTACATTAATAAAAATCAGGAAAATTTCATATCGGGGTCATATACTTCGAGGAGAGAAGTTTCACTTGCTCCATTTAATATTGAAAGGCAAGATAGAGGGTCGCCGAGGGCCTGGTAGGAAACAAAAATATACGCTAGTGGACCGGCATTCGAAGTGTGGAGGAGCTATTCCGGGCAGCGCAAGACAGAGAGACGCTTTCAAGAGTGATCACCAACGTCGGGGGGACCTGATAGGGCACACAAAGAAGAAGAAGAAAGGAAAGAAAGACTTGATTCTTTTTTCTATAATTCAGAATGAAGCCAAGAGAAAGGCTAAGTAGTGCATAATAGAACGGTTCCGTGGAAGCGGTACAAATGACGTCACAGGAAGTGGAGTGAGTTAAATTGACGTGTTTCCGGCCCAAAGTAGGCTGCAGAATGGCGGCGAGGCGCCGCGTTCCATTTTTAAATTTCAAATTCGCCGTGTTTGAATTTGGAATATTTGAATATTAATTAAAATGCGCAATCCTGTTTCCAAAATAACTGAAACCCTATTTATATTAATGAAGAATTAATTCAGAGAGAACATGTTTTTAAAAAAAAAAATCATTTTGTTGTATTTCAAACTCTCCTGTTATTTAACGACCTTCAAAACGACATTACTTATACATTTTTTCGCATTTGAACATTCCTCGTCGTATAAAATTCGGAATCAGGCCGCTAACAACAACAACAACACTCTAAGGTTTATATATATATATATATATATATACATCCCGCTATCATTGCTGCGTCCTTTCATCAGATCGACATTACTGCGTCTATCTGAAGGACTTTGTAGCAATTGAACGTGCTACGTAAACACAGTTAAAAGAAAGCTCTAGAATCATCGGTTGATAGTTTTTTATGTGCCATTAAAATTTTCACAATGTTATCAACATATGGAGTGTGACAGTAAAAAAAAAATAAACAGTACAATTTGTTTCAGCTTGCTGTTCAAAAGAATTGGAATTTGAATTGCTTGAATTTGAATTCTTAAGTAAGTACTTCTCACAGCGCAGGTAGCTACAGTACTCCCTCCCCAGACAACGCAGACATGGCTGCGGTGGAAAGAGGAATAGTCAGATACCGAGGTGATCGGGAAATCGAACCCGCCTTCCAGAACGAGTGGTTGTGTGTGTCCGATCCTTACTGCTGTAGTATCAGACGCGTCGCTGACGATAGAGAGTGGGGCGTCGCACTTCGGGTGAACGAGCAGGGTTGCCTGGGCCAGAGCTTCCTTGCACTTGCTGAAAGCTTCTACTGTTTCGGCAGTCCAAGACACGAGTTGTTTGCCTTTTTGGTTCCCTTTTAGGAGGTCATTGAGTGGAGCTTGTATCCTCGCGGCGTTGGGAATGAATCTTCTGTAAAAATTTATTGCTCCCAGGAAACGGCGGAGATCCTTGATGGAAGCTGGTTGGCTGTAGTTGTTGATGGCCTCCACTTTATCTGGGAGGGGTGAAGTGCCAGTGTCGGACACCAGGTATCCTAGGAATTTGACCTTAGTCAGGCCGAAATGGCATTTGGCGGTGTTGATGACAACACCATATTCCTGCAGGCGCTGGAATAATATCTTGAGGTGGGCTAGGTGCTCTTCCTCTGACGTTGAGGCAATAAGGATGTCGTCTATGTAGGCGTAACAGAAATCTAAGCCTCTGGTAACCTCGTCCATGAAGCGTTGGAAGGTCTGGGCTGCGTTGCGGAGGCCGAAAGACATCACCGGAAATTCGAAGAGTCCGAATGGCGTAGTGATTGCTGTTTTCGGAATGTCCTCGGGAGCCACAGGGATTTGATTATATGCCCGCACCAGATCAATCGTTGAGAAGATCTTGGTGCCGCTCAGTGCCTGTGCAAAATCTTGGATGTGGCGTACGGGGTATCTGTCCGGAATAGTTCTGGCGTTCAATCTTCTATAATCGCCACATGGTCTCCACTGGTCGTCCTTCTTGGGTACCATGTGCAAGTGAGATGCCCAAGAGCTCTCGGAAGGTCGAGCGATTCCGAGACGGACCATGGCCTCGAACTCCTTCTTGGCGCGTTTTAACTTGTCAGGAGCAAGGCGTCGTGGGCGTTCGACTGTTGGAGGTCCTGGCGTGGTGTTAATATGGTGCAGTGTTGCGTGACGAACTTCCCTCCTGGCGCCGTCAGGGCGAGTGATGTCAGGAAACTGTTGAAGAAGCTTATGATACGGGGACGTTCCTGTGACCGTCTTAATGGAAGCGATCTTGTTGTCGCTTCGTTTTCCCGTGATGGTCAAATTCGTCACTTGGTCCAGCAGCCGTTTATTTCGGACATCCACCAGTAGCTCGTACTTGGCGAGAAAGTCTGCCCCGATGATTGGCCTGGAGACGTCTGCAATGACGAAGCTCCAAGTAAAGTCGCGTCGCAATCCCAGATCCAGGTTGAGCGTTAGGCTGCCATAAGTAGCGATTGTGCTGCCATTTGCTGCTGCCAGTTCGTATGTCGCTTTAGTGGGGCGTCCCTGGACAAGTCGTCGTGGGAAAACGCAGAGATCTGCGCCGGTGTCTATAAGAAATTGGGTACGGGTTACCCTGTCGGTAACAAAAAGGCGACTGACTTGGTTGGGGCTGGTGCTGGTCGCCATCAGTTTGGGCCCCGCGCGTTTTCCTTCGTCTTGCCTTCGTCCCATACTTCCAGTGGTACCAGCATGTTCCCTCGGGCTGACGACCTCTGGACCGACTGCGGGAACGATTGCTCCAACGATGCGGGGTGGCGCTCCTCCTATGCTGGCCAGAGCGTAGTGTCGAAACTTCGCGCCTCAAAGTAGCGACCTCTTGTTGGAGAGGCTGCATCAACCGCTCCATCCGTGTTAGTAGTGGCTGATTGATGGGTTTACCCATTTCCTCGGATGTACCGCTCGTGAGGGACATGATGATGATGATATTTGCCGTGCGAAATGCGTGAAATGTATCACCAAAAAGTTTATTTCGTGCGCGACGTGCTCGCGGTAGACGTACTTGCACGCGTCGTGTTCACTGTCGGATTCACAAATGTAAACTTCGTGGTCACTAATGTGAACGTCGGTGTCACCAATGTAGCAATTGAACGTGCTACGTAAACACAGTTAAAAGAAAGCTCTAGAATCATCGGTTGATAGTTTTTTTATGTGCCATTAAAATTTTCACAATGTTATCAACATATGGAGTGTGACAGTAAAAAAAAATAAACAGTACAATTTGTTTCAGCTTGCTGTTCAAAAGAATTGGAATTTGAATTGCTTGAATTTGAATTCTTAAGTAAGTACTTCTCACAGCGCAGGTAGCTACAACTTAATTTTACATAGTTTTAACTAAAGTATATACTAGCTTTTAAGTGTTTGATTGTAGCTAGGTATTTATATTTTTGAAAATAATGATTTTAAAAATATACAAAACGAAAAAAACGCCCAAGTTCCACCAATCCGAACTCCTTTCATATTCAATGCAGTGAGGCATCCTGCATATATTTTCTTCAATTTGGTCCACAATGTAGCGTCCAATTATATATTCATTTTCATGTTGATGACAAACCAACGTCTTGCGACGTTGCCGCTTATTTGTTCAAGTTTTTGGTTGGACGACTGTAAAGTTATTAATAGAATATGAAAGTGCCAATACGACTGGCCAATATGTTGCGGACTCTAATCAACCCGGCGGCGATGCGCACGTAATATTTATTAAATTGGTATGGGATTTTTTTGAGACTTATCATTCCGAATTAAAACGTTGCTTGAAGGGCGATTAGTTATTTTTAGTGACTAGATCTGTATTGCTGGGACCTTTATAAGCGTCCTCTTCTCCCCATTTTGATTCCGCATCACGACAGTGATTACCATATAAGGACTTTATTACTACAACACGATAATCAGTAGGTATATTTTGCGACCTATTATTTAAAAAGAAACCGTAGTCTTTCGAAAGATTCAATTTGGGAGGCGGGTATGGTACCGCTGCCCTGGGAACCCATTTGGATAATCTTGACATTAAGACCTCTGCCATAGGTCACCCCAAGTGGTTCGCTACGTTTGGTAACTTAGCAGGGGTGCACTGTAATATTCTATGCTCATGTGGTGGGGTTTATCTGGTTCTTGGCGGCGGGTGCGTCTACCCACCAGCTTCATAACAGGCCGGATCGGGAGAGAATGGTTGAGGGATTGGTTGGTTGATTCTCCAGCCGTGCTCTCTCGGAACATCACCTTTCACCGCAGTGGGAGGGATGGATTCATACGTCCCTCACTTCTGAACACACTCCCCCAGATTCCTACCAACCCCTGGTATCCCTTTCTTTCCCAGAACTTCTTCTCTTTCTTCACCTAAAAAGTCTCTCCAAACAGCATCGCCAAAGATAGCATAGGCCCTGAGGAAAATTATTTTAATAATGAATGAAGAATTAAATTATAATTATATTAATGCTTTTCATATAAATGCTGTCACCCCAAGGGGTTCGCTACGTTTGGGGGTTCATGGGGTGAGGTTTATCCAGGTTTTGGTGACCGATGCGTCTGCCCACCTGCTGCGTGGTGGGTATAATCGAGAGAGACTGGTTGAGGGTGGTCTTTTATTCTCTCCAGCCATAATCTCTCGACACATCGCCTTGCAACGCAGTGGGAGGATTGGATTCATATGTCCATCACTCCTACCTCAGGGCTTCCTGTGGAAATTTCTCCTGCCCCCCCCCCCCCCTGGCTAATGTAAAAATAATCTTTATTTAAAAACGAATGTTTATGTACCTAAAGCATTCATACGATTACGATGATAATTTGGAGATTTGTCGTGCGCATGCCCGCGATGGTTTCTGTGGTGAGCTCTAGCGCTATGAAATTATTTCTTTTGGCATTCATCCGTAGCGATGAAACTTTGGTGAGTTGTTATGCGCACATCCGTGAATTTTTCTATATATAATAGTGAGCTCTGGCGTTATGAAATTTGGATAAAAAATTACAATTAGCGGCGTGCGAGTTGTTTGAAATGTATGTTTTTCATTTAGTTTCGCTTCAAGGAGTGATGGAAGGAGGGGAAGGGGAAGGGGAAATTTGGGGATTGGTTCGCGGAAGGGGAGAAAGCAGGGAAGATGGGAAGGTGGAAAGGAACGCAAGAGGGGTGAGGGTCGCGAGAGTGTAACGAGGGCGCATGGGAAAGGACACACATGAGAGGGTGAGGGTAAGGGATGGAGGACGAGGGATGGCAGAGGTGACATAGTAACGGTAGGGTATAGAAGGGAGTAAATTTGGAAATGGGAACCTTTCCGAAATTCCAAAAATGTTTTAAAGATTGGAAGGCTAAAACAGTATTTAAAATATACAGTAAATGTATTTTTATTGTACAACGAACGAAAGGAGATGCTGAGAATTGGTACAAGGAGAATCTAGAAAATTTAAAGGAATCGTGACCTGCAATATGGAAGTGATTTCACTTTTTTTTACATGAGCACCGCGCAAGAGTCTCGAACTACTCCCGTCTGGTCCAGTGAGACTATGGCATCTCCAATTGGAGTATGCTGTGAGGCTGAAGGAAGTGAGGATGGGAAGGAGATGGGAAAGAGGAAGGTGGGAAAGTACCTGGCTATTCTGATCTGGTCACCAAACACGCTAAAGCCATTGCAAGCAACGTTATACCAGGGCGATACTGAGAGTATCCTCCGCTCTGGAACGTAACGAAAATATACTTTACCTACTCGTATTATACGATATTGCCAATATGTTTTTCTGTTTCCAGATTTTCGAATGAGTTTCGCTAATATTTTCTTCATTTAAATATATATTTTATAAAAGTTTTCTTTATTCATTGAATTATTTTTTACATCTTTGAGGATTTTTTGATCAAAAAAGATAGCAAGATTTTAATATGTTGATCGAAATATCAACATATTCATAATTAAATGTTATAATTTGAGGGCTCATAAAGTTAAAAATAAAAACATAGGTAAGGATATTTTTTTTTAATTTTAAGAAAGACAAACATTCCCTGGTTACGAATAACCAGACAATATTTGAAAATATCTAACTTTTTTACATTAGCTCCATACAGAAGGCTCTGAGGAAAAAAGAATTCCATCATGGTCTATGTCATCTTTGGAGATGTTGTATGGAGGGTCTTTTTAGGGAAAGGAAGGAGTGGAAGTTTTGGAAATGAAAGGGTATTAGGGATGAGTAGGAATCAGGGTTTAGTGTGTCCAGGAATGACGGACGTATGAATCCATGCCTCCCACTGCGGTGTAACGTGGTATTCCCAGAGAGTACGGCTGGAGAAGTTAAAGGAACTCCCTCAACCATTCTCTCGCGATCCGGCCTGCCATGCAGCTGGTGGGCAGGCGCATCCGCTACCAAGACTCGGATAAACCTCACCCCATGAACCCAGGCACCCCTACCAAGTCACCAAACGTAGCGAACTACTTAGGGTGACCTATGGCAGAGGTGTTGGTTATCCAATAAATGATTCCCTGGGCGGCGGTACCCATACCCGCCTCTAATAGATATTATTAAGCAAAGTAATGTCCCTTTGCAAATTATAGTGCAGTGCACTAGCATAATAAAATACGATATTAAGTGCGCAATATCAATATAAAGATAACCTTCTCTTTTTTATTTGGGTCCAAGCTCTTTCTCACATTACGATTTTTAAAGTAAAAACTTCTTTAGGACCGTTGTGATTTGAAAATCGATGAAACGAAAAATAGTAAGCATAAATTGTTGCTGTGTCGAGATAGAGGATTTAGCCACAGCTGAACTGAACATACAACTCCTGAGTGGGATCCAAACTCGGCCATTGACCGGTCGAATGTACTGCTCTGCTGGTCATACATGTGAAGAAAACACCATATCATTTTTATCGGCGTCGACTAATCGTAACTTGAAACAAAAAAGTCCAAGCCACAATAAATAAAATGTTCGACTATTATGTTATAGCGTCCTCGGGACAGCTGATGCATTCATAACTTAACCTACATCTCAAGTGTTCATACGTATCCATATAAACAAACTGCCTCGTAAATCGTTCTAAATTCTTTCCGAACCACAATTCATGCACATTATGTGATAATTATTTATCTTAATCAAGTTATTTCATTTTTATTGTTTATTTTTCTATGAGTCATTGAACATTCAACAGTCAACCATTACATTCATGGAATTCTCGTGTCACAATAAGATTGGCATTATTTTGCTTTTGCAAAGATGAACAAAATTAAATTAGTTACATAAAATTAAATTAACATTGTATAAAATCTCAAAAAAATTTTCAATGTAGGAACCCAAATGATTTTTTTTTTTTATCATCAAAAAGGCATGAAAGCTTATAAAAATGTTAAAAGGGTATAAAACCTCTCAAAAACTGGGCGTTACTTTACAGGGCCCGCAGATACTTTAATAGTATACAACTGCAAATCACATGTGTGCCCCACGGTTGAATTTGGCAGCCACCTCTGGTCTGAAGCTCCAAAATACCTGAAAAATACCCTCGACTCTGGGCAAAAACGGGCGGTCCGTTTGATAGATTCTCCCATCTTAACAGACGGGTTGCAAAATTTAGAGCACAGGCGTCGGGTGGGAATGCTATCCTTGTTCTACCGGTATTACAATGGAAGTTTCTTCGAAGAATTTGCATAATTGACCCTTTCGGCACCGGTGCATAGTCGGGAAACACGCCAAATGCGTGCCCTACATTTGTACACGATTGACATTTGTCACACGAGAACGAGTCGCTTCTTCGACTCGTTCTTGTGTTCAACAGCTCGGCTATGGAATGATTTGCCGGCCTCTGTGTTTCTCCTTCTTTCAACAAGGGTCTCTTCAAGACAAATATTCATTCCTTCCTCTCCTCGAAAAGACCCTCCACACAGCATCCCAGATGACAATTAGAGGGAAATTATTTTCCTCAGGGCCTCCTGTGTGGAGTTAATGAAAAAAAATTAATAAAAGATGAGCAAAAATGCATGTTAATAATTTTTTTAAATAAAGTAAATAAGTAAAGTAAGTAGCGACAACGGTGTGGTCTGGGGGTAAGGTTCTTGACTCGCAATAAAGGTAGCGGGAACAATCCGGGCGTGGGCAAATACATTTTATTTTACGAATTTGTGTTATTTCGCAATTAATTCCTTAACAATAATATATATCTAGTACCTATATTTGCGGCACGTTCCAGATTGGAAGATACTCTCAGTATCGACCTTGTGTAAGACCACCATTCAAAATAAATTAATTGAAATGGCTTTAGCCGTGTTTGGTGACTAGATCTGAAAAGCCAGGTAAAGCAAGCCCACCTTTCTGTTCATCTTCTCCTTCCCCTCCCCACTAGCTTTATCCTCACAACATACCCCAAATCGGGGATGCCATAGTCTCACTGGCTCCAGACGGGAGAAGCTGAGGCTCTTGTGAGGAATTTACATATAAAAGTGTTTATACGCAAATTGGTTATGCTAGTCTTTTTTTATTTATCAGCCACGTGTTGAATTTTTTTAATATAATCATTAAGTAAAAAAAATATCTTTAATCCACAGTAATTATGAGTATTGTCTAATGTCATTAAAATCAACATAGAATTACATAAATGCTTATCAAATCTATCATGTTTGACAGTATCTTTTCAAATTATAGTTAACTAATGCATTCTCGTCACGGGAGAAACAATTTTAAGGTTCTTTTATGGACGTTAAAACAAAAATATGCATTATATTCTTTTAGGACGAAAAAAGGAAAACACAAAAAAGGGAAAGCATAAAACGGTAAAAGTAAATAAATAAAATAACATGCCGTCGCTAATAAATAAATAGTGTTAAGCAATAACTAACTAACCATCAAGCCTCTTAACGTTTCCTCGCAGGAGTAGGCAGAGACCGCCAAACAACTAGGTATTGGCATATATTTCTTTTCCTCATTTACAATTCACATTCATAATCGCTCTTCTGTTTTTCTGACTTTTGGCTTGGCCTGACTCAAGAATTTGTTTAACATGATCATGCTGTGTCTTCCTCGGGCATATTTACTACTCTAGAACAAGCTGCAAATAAGCACTACATATTATTTTTAATGAAATCATACATTATGAAATAACACAAAACACGCCCCCACCCTTAGTAATAATACATTGTATCAACCCACTGTTTTGTAATTGTCAAGTCATTATATGTTTGCCATGAGGAAGAAACGGTCGTTCCGAAACCGGTCGGCGTTAACAAAATATATAAGTTGTTCTAACGAAGTTATATTGTTTAATTTATAAATAAAATGTTACTTGCGCACTCCGGGATTTGAAACCGCGACCTCTAGACCACGGAGGCCGCAATTCATGACTTTAAAGTAATTTCTGTTTTTTTGCTCATCTAAACTAATTAGAACCAGGACATCTCTTCTTTCCGATCCATCTGATTACTTACTACACTACAAAAAATAGTCATCTATATTTTTTGTTGGTTAATATCGCCAAATTCTTGGTAGTTTTTTTTTTTTAAATTTTCCTCCGGCTTTTTCATAAATGTGCAATTGTAGTCTCTGAAGATCTGGACATTTTAAGTTTAGTAATATGCATTTTACATTAGCGTTGACATTTTTGGGGATGCGTGTGGAGGGTCTTTTTAGGAAAGGAAGTTCTGGGCAAGAAAAGCGAATGAAGGTTGGGTAGGTTAATCTGGGGGTTAGTGTGTCCAGGAGTGACGGATGTATGAGTCCATCCCTCCCACTTCGGTGCAAGGCGATGTTCCGAGAAAAAACGGCTGAAGAAGTCAGAAGTCAGAGAGAATGGTTCCCTCAACCATTCTCTCCCGTTCCGGCCTGCCATGCACATGGTGGGCAGAAGCATTCAACGCCAAGACCCGGGCAAACCTTACCCCATAAACTCGGGCACCCCTGCTAAGTCACCAAATGTAGCGAATCACTTGGGGTGTCCTACGGCAAAAGTGTTGGTTATCCAATAAATGGTTTCCGGGGAGGCGGTACCCGTGTCTGCTTCTCAAATTGAAATTGAAAAGTCAGAAGAACTAAACGAAACCAAAAGAAAAATTCCACTTCTAGTAAATTAGTTTAGGCAATTTCGTCTTTATTTTTAGATATAAGCATGGATGCTGTGATTGAATATTAGTTTAACAATGAATTTCAATTCACTTTGCGAGTAAGAAGTAAAATCATTACTTTAAAAAAATGCAGCTTTGGCAAATTCAATATCAGCAAAAAAACTATTATTTAATGAGTAAACAACGACGATATTGTAGCAACATTGTCTTGGTGAAATTGAAATATTAATTACACACGTTTGACAAAGATCCATCCTTATTGGAATCATATTTGGCGCCAATTTTGAATAGGTAATGTAGCTGAATTTCAATGTAATTTTACGTAGCAATGTGCGATATTTAAGTATGATTGCTTTGTTTTCGCAGAGAACAGAAGAAACGCTGTTAAAAAGCGATGTTGCCAAATGTAGGAGTTGCGATACGCGAGTCACTAAAAGCCAATGAAAACGTATATTTTGCTAAAAATATACGCTGGTCTACTGCAGCGCCGCGGCTCGCCGCTCGGTGACAAAGCACTGAACTAAAATAGCATATTTCAGTTGATTTAGGTACCAATACCGCGTCTGGCTTATTTTCGTTTTTGGACTGTATGAGGGGACAGGAGTGGGGAAAACTTGAAATTACATGTGTTCAATCCTGCGTCCGTATACCGGACGCAGAATGACGGTCGGACGCAGGATTGAATGAAAGTGGACCATTAGAAGACGCAGCAATGATAGCGGGATGTATATATATATATATAGAGTGAATAAACGGGAATATATATATATATTCCCGTTTAACATCAGCCGTCTCTTTTGTTTTGTTGACGAAAAAAACATTGCCCAAAAGCGTGTTTTATTTTATTTCGCGAAGCTCAGGCACATATTGTTGTATATATCATTGAAGAAGAAGATAATAATAATAATCTAAACGAAAATATGAAAGAGAACAAGACATTTTTTTCTGGGCGTGTAAAAGGTTAAAAAAAATCGATTATTTCGAAGGCAAATATGTGTTCTATTCGCAGTTTTCACTAAAACATCTTAAATATTTCTAAGCGATCTAATTTTCAAACAAAAATCAGGTGATTTTGCATTGCTCGGGTAGTGCACCACCTTAAACGCCGATTATCGGTACCTACGTGTCAACTTTAGATCAATTTGTGATCGTCTGTAAAATACAACGGTCATGTTGTTCTGTTTGTCGGTACCGCGCGTTTTCATCCCGCGACAAAATATCCTCCGATAAAATATCCTCCGACAAAATATCCTCTGACAAAATATCCTCCGTCAAAATATCCTCCTACAAAATATCCTCCGACAAAATATCCTCAACAAAATATCCTAGACAAAATATCCTCCGACAAAATATCCTCTGACAAAATATCCTCTCACAAAATATCCTCCGACAAAATATCCTCCGACAAAATATCCTCTGACAAAATATCCTCCGTCAAAATATCCTCTGACAAAATATCCTCCGACAAAATATCCTCCGACAAAATATCCTCTGACAAAATATCCTCCGACAAAATACCCTCCGACAAAATATCCTCAGACAAAATATCCTCCGACAAAATATCCTCCGAAAAAAATCCTCTGACAAAATATACTCTGACAAAATATCCTCTACAAAATATCCTCCGACAAAATATCGTCCGAAAAAATATACTCTGACAAAATATCTTCCGACAAAATATCCTCCAACAAAATATCCTTCGACAAAATACCGCTCGACAAAATACCGCTCGACAAATACCACTCGACATAATATCATTCGACATAATATCCCAGGGACAAAATGTCCCCCGATAAGGAAGGAAGGAGACAGAGCAAGAAACAATTTAATTTTAATTTTAAATTTGGCGCTGGAAGGTTTCGTTGGGTTAGGTTAGGTTAGGTTTTGCTGGGATAGGTTAGGTTATGCTAAGTTTTGCTGGGTTAGCTTAGGTTAGGATATTTTGTCGAGGGATGTTTTGTCCATAGGATATTTTGTAGGGGATATTTAGTTGGGGAATATTTTGTCGCGGGATGAAAAAACCATGTTTGTCAGCTTATCATAGTTTTTCTCACTTTTCGTCAAATTTCCGTTTCGTTACTGTTCTATTTTATTATCGAACCATGTTTCATAGTTTAGCTGCATCTTTTACAGTGACCTATTCTTGGTCTCGTCCGTTACATTAGCATGCGGTTGAAAACGTAATTTATACGGATTTCTGCTTTTACGATTGAAAATTATACAAATTTCTAATCTTGCGGAATCCTTAATTGGAAAGGATCTGGTCTCGGTGATAAGGCTTCATTTGAACACCTTTACGTATTTATTAAAAAAAAACTATAACTAATTTATAATCTGAATTGGAATGCGGAATTATAGTTAAAAAGTTGGGTCTTTTTGTTCGGTTTTCGGAACAAGTCATAGAAATCGGTGTCTCCCTTGGGTCTAGATAAATTGACCGAATTGTATTTTTTCGAAATCATTTTTTCGAATTGAAGTTCGTTTTTTTGTGTGTTTAAAATGACCTAAACTAGCATACGTGACAGCTCACAGCTGAAATTCTGACATCCGTCGGTAGAAAAAGCAAATAATCGCACAAATCTGACAGGAGATCTCGTGCGATATCGATCTCGTTCCCACAAAAAATAGAGAATAGCTCGGCAGAAATTCTCACCCTTTTTCTTGTAGGTGTCATTCCTTCCGTGAGTAAAAAGGGATCACAGCACTTGGCGGGATTTTTTGCCTACATCTTTCACGCAACTGGACACTACAACATGAGTTTACGTACTACCATGTTCCTGCGACGCTCGCTCAGGTCAGGAGATCCCCCTCTTCCACCCAGTGTTGCCAACCCTCAAAAAACTAAAAACTACTGCCCATTATGGTCACGTTACACTCACTTTCTGAACATGCTTTCTGAGCATGCCATTCGATAATCAGATAGATAGAATTCGATAGATACGGATATATGTAGATTTTTATAGACATTGGAGGACCCACCACTTACCCGCCCTGGTATAGGTAACAGATGGTTACCCCTTCAAGGCTCTTGCAAGGACTCTAATTTTTTGGGTAAAAACGACTCTACATTTGATAACGAAACTAGACCTCCAATGTCCCTGCATACGTTGTTAGTAAGCAGTATGCAAGTGCTTAGCGGGAAATACAGATACAATATGTGTTAGTATGACAAAATATAGACAAGACAATGGGACAGATTGGTGAAAGTCCACGAGGTGGCAAGCGCTGGGTGATTGTATACAGCGTATCCTACAAGCACCTGTTTGGGAAGAAGACACAATAGATAAGTAATAAGGGAATGGCAAACGGTTGGGAGTCCTCTTCAATCGATTGGCAGTCCCAGCAAGAATGCGCATGACATTCGGTCTAGTCGTGAACCACACTCAGCTTCCGCGCCCCTTAGCCGGTTCCTCGGTGATGCCTCAAAGAAAAGTAAATGGGAGATTGGGGGGAAAATAAATTTTATAGACAGAGGATAGAATTCGAAAGCCAGATGGATAGAATTCTATAGACAGATATCTCTATAGGAAATTCTGATAAGTAGACATATCGACGGCCGGCGTAGTGCAGCGGTAAGGCGCTTGACTCGCATTCCGAAGGTCGCGGGATCGAATCCCGGCGTGGCAAATAAATTTAATTTGATTAATTTGTGTATTTCACAATTTATTCATTTAAAATAGTATATAGTATATTTGCGGCACGTTCCAGGGTGGAAGATACTCTCAGTATCGCCCTGGCGTAAGACCACCATTCAGAATTGAAACGTTGCCTGAAATGGCTTTAGCCGTGTTAGGTGACCAGATCTGAATAGCCAGTTACTTCCTTACCTTTCTCTTCTTTATCTCCTTCCCCTCCCCACTACCTTCAGCCTCACAACATACCCCAATTGGGGATGCCATAGTCTCACTCGCTCCAGACGGGAGCAGTTGGGACTCTCGTGCAGTATTCATGTAAAAAAAAAATATATATATATATATATATATATATATGTTTCGATAGCTGATTGGAAGCCTGTTACTTTCTTCCGCGGAGTTCGGAATCTCCACCTATCACTGTTGGAATGGAAAAAGGGATGAAGGGGAAAAAATGGGATGTCCACCGAAAACAAGATGAAATCCTACCTTGCTGATGACGTCCTGGGTCCCACACTTCATGCACTCAAGATAACTCGCGGTTGAAAGCATGTATTTTGCGCGGATCCGGGTTTTGACTATAAGCGACGAGACCAAAGTATTTGGGCTGCCAGTACCGCGCGGTGTTGAAATTGTACTGATTTCACGGTTAGGAGTCAATCTTGAACCGGTGACAATAGCAAGATGGATGTAACAGGATAGGTAGGTAAGACGGGAGGGATACATGGGAGTAGGTATAGATTTGCCCGAACATATACCGCCCTCCAAAAATACCATTTTTCCAACACCCATCGAAACTGGTCAAGAAACCTACTCCTAACATTTAAAAGAATATGAAAAGAAACCTACTCCTAACATTTAATCTATTCCTTACAAACTAGGTGCACGTGAAACTAAAGACTATACGTGCAGAATGTAATGAAAAAATAATAACTCTAAAGACATAACTAAAACAAAAGATAGCTGAATCGCAATCAATGCGAAACCATTGAAGGCATAAAAAACAAAACAAAAAATATATGAACCTATTCCAATATTCATATAAAAAAAAAGAAAAAAAAAAAAAAAACGTTGCTATCTTATTCTACAGGTAAAAGACAAAGCTTTGCCACAGGCCGTAGATATATACCATCGCTGGTTTGTACTGAGGCTAATCGTACGACCCCGTCAGAGCCCGGTTTCACCTCCCTTATCCTGCCGAGCGGCCATTTCAATGGAGGACTCCTGGTATCTTTGATGACCACTAGGTCATTTACTTTTTTTTTTTTTTTTTTTACATTAACTCCACACAGGAGGCCCTGAGGAAAATAATTTCCCTCAGGGCCTATGTCATCTGGGATGCTGTGTGGAGGGTCTTTTTGAGGAGAGGAAGGAATGAACATTGGTCTTGAAGAGACCCATGTTGTAGGAAGGAGGAAACACAGAGGCCGGCAAATCATTCCACAGCCGAGCTGTTGAACACAAGAACGAGTCGAAGAAACGACCCGTTCTCATGTGACAAATGTCAACCGTGTACAAATGTTGGGCACGCGTTTGGCGTGTTTCCCGACTATGCACCGGTGCCGAAGGGATCAATGATGCTAGTTCCTCGGAGCATCTTCCATTGTAATACCGGTAGAACAAGGATAGCATTCCCACCCGTAGTCCGACGGCCTCCGTAGTCCAGTGGCTAAGACTCTTGACTCACATTCCGGAGGTCGCGGGTTCGAACCCGGCATGCGCAAATAAATTTTATTTGATTAATTTGTGTTATTTCACAATTAATTCATTTAAAATAATATATAGTATATTTGCGGCATGTTCCAGAGTGGAAGATACTATTAGTATCGCCCTGGTGTAAGACCAACATTCAGAATTGAAACGTTGCTTGAAAATGGCTTTAGCCGTGTTTAGTGACCAGATCTGAATAGCCAGGTACTTCCCAACCTTCCTCTTCCCCACCTCCTTCCCCTCCCCACTACCTTCAGCCTCACAACATACCCCAATTGGGGATGCCATAGTCTCACTGGCTCCAGACGGGAGCAGTTGAGATTCTTGTGCGGTATTCACTGTAAAAAAAAAAAAAAAAAAAACCCGACGCCTGTGCTCTAAAGATTGCAATCCGTCTGTTAAGATGGGAGAATCTATCAAACGGACCGCCCGTTTCTGCACAGAGTCGAGGGTATTTTTCAGGTATTTTGGAGCTCCAGACCAGAGATGGCTGCCAAATTCAACCGTGGGGCGTACTTGTGATTTGTACAAGGTTAGCAGTTGTGTACTATTAAAGTATCTGCGGGCCCTGTACAGTACGCCCAGTTTTTGGGAGGCTAGCTTTACTCTGGCTTCAATGGAGCCCCCATACCTGAGCTGGTCACTTAGGGTTACACCAAGCATATCAATGGAGGGCCTGTTCGGGAGATTGCTTCCGTTGAAAGAGACTAGATTTTCATTTCGATCCCTTTTGGACGTAATCAGACAAGATTGGGTCTTTGAAACATTAAATTCAACGAGATTATTTTTACCCCAAGAGAAAACACTTTCGAGGTAGCCGTCCATTCTTTGCTTCAAAGCCCTACGAGCTGTTGGAGTTTGTGAGCCCTTTGGGGGCTTGTCAAACAAAAAGCTATCATGAACTGTACTGTCATCCGCATAACAGTGAATTGGTGCACATGACAAAAGGTCGTTGATGTGCAACAAAAACAAAGTTGGAGACAGAACCGATCCCTGCGGGACGCCAGCATTTATCGAGTGTGAGGAAGAGGTGAAACCATCGACTACCGTCTGAATCGACCTCCCCCTCAAGAAGTCGGCAATCCACGTACACAAGGATGCGGGAAGTCCGTAAGAAAGCAGTTTGTTGACAAGTCCTCGGTGCCAAACCCGGTCAAAGGCCTTGGAGATGTCCAGTGCAACCGTTTGGGTCTCACCGAAACGTTCCAGGCATCGCCCCCAAACATGCGTCACATACGCGAGAAGATCACCGCACGAGCGGTTCCGCCGGAATCCGTATTGACGGTCGTTGATAATTTTGTTCTTCTCGAGGTATGTGAGCAGTTTGTCGTTGATCACACGTTCCATCACCTTAGACAGAACTGATGTGATCGCTATGGGGCGGTAGTTGGCCGGGTTGGAGCGGTCACCCTTCTTTGGAATAGGATGGATAACCGCTTTTTTCCAACCAGAGGGCACAGAGCCAGTCTTCAGGGACAGTTTAAAAAGCTTCGTCAAAATTGGAGCTAATTCTGCAGCGCACCTCTGCAATACCAGGGCAGGTATTCCGTCGGGCCCACTAGCTTTATTAACATCAAGCCCTCGTAAAACATGGAGTACTTCCCGATGCCGGATCCTCAGCTTTTTCATATGAAAACCGCAGTGAGGAACCGACGTCGGGACAGCACCTTGGTCATCGAGGGTTGAGTTATCCGCAAACATTTTACCTAGTAAGTTAGCCTTTTCGGTGGCGGTGTTTGCTAGTGAGCCGTCAGGTCTGGTAAGAGGTGGCAGACTGGATTTGCAGAAATTGCGACCTATTGAGCCCGCAAGTGACCAGAATTGCCTGCTGCCATGCGGGCATGCAGTCAGCTTTCTGCTGATCTGCTGGTCGTGCTCGAATTTTGACCTATTTATGATTCTCTTGGTTTCCTTTGCCATTTTGTTGTAAGCTGTTCTGTCTTCGGATGTTCTAGATGTGTTGTAGGCTCGGTAAGCCGCGTTTTTTCGTCGCACTGCTTCAGCGCATTGTCGACTGAACCACGGCTTTGAGCCTACACCAGTTTCCTTAACAGTAGATTTGATGAAGCCATCCATCGCGGATGTGATGACTTCACCAATTTCCTGGGCACATCTTGAGGGATCCGAAGTCCGAAAACAGACAGCTGACCACGGAAAAGCATTGAAATGTGCCCGCAGACCGAACCAATCTGCTGACCTATAGTGCCACACTTTTCTCTTCAGCCTCTCGTTTGGTGGTCTGAAGTTTACAGGGATTGATGTCGTCACCAGGCAGTGGTCGGACGATCCTAAAGGCGCTGTGACTTCAATCCTGTAACCGTGTGGCACAGTAGTTAAAAATAGGTCTAACAGATTGGAACGGTGAGTCTGGACATCAGGAACCCTTGTAGGCTCCTGAACCATTTGCTCCAATCCGTAGCAAAGGGCAAAGGATTCCGCTTGGCGTCCAGCCGAGTCTGTTGATCCTGAGAACTTCAACCAAGGTTCGTTATGAACATTGAAGTCCCCCAGGACCACAAACTCTGCCGTAGGGTAGCGGGGCAAGAGGTCATCAATAGTGTCGCTTAAGTGTTTGAAGAGCTCGGACGTGTCTGATTCGCTCAGGTTCGGTGAGCGGTATAAACACGCGTAGAATCTTACCGTACTGGCAAGATTGACGCGTACCCACATTACGTCGAATCTGGAGTTTTCCAGATTCAACAGTCGCACACAGTTGACGTCAGCTCGACTATAGAGACAGACACCTCCTTTAGGTCTGAACTTGCCTGCGAGGGTGAAGCCCGGGCAGTCCAGATAGGAGGTGTCTACAGGCTCAGCTATCTGAGTTTCAGACAGGAAGAGAAGGTTTGGGCGTTGAGAAAAAAGGTGGTGGTGGACAGAGTTTAAATTGGTGTGCAGGCCGCGAATGTTGGTGTAATTCACCAACAGTTTTGGCCCGCACCGGGGACGCCTACGTCTCGCCGCTGTAATGACGTTAATTATTGTAGGTTGCAAGTTCATGATTACTTGAAGGTTACGGGTAGCCTTATACCATTTGACTCGATTTTGTAACGCTTGTAAATATTCTGTATTCCAGCGCTGCCAAAAATGTTGTGTCATTTTCTTTAAATGTTCCCACCGATTGAGACGATTTATCTTAACCTCTGAATAGTTATATTCTGGAATCGAAATTAACGGTTCTCCAATTAAAAAGTGACCTGGAGTAAGGGCCTGAATGTCCTCAGGGTCTGAGTTTAGAGGACAGAGGGGACGAGAATTTAGTATGGCTTCTATTTTATGTAATATAGTTGTAAATTCCTCAAACGTCAATGAAGTGTCCCCTATTACTCGTTTTAAATGATTTTTAACGACTCGAATGTTCCCTTCCCATAGTCCTCCGAAGTGAGGACTGGAGGGAGGGTTAAAGTTCCACACTATTCCCTTTTCTGAACATGTACGCATAACTTGTTCAGCATTACAACTATTTAAAAAATTTTGTGTTCCAATCAAATGGCGTTTCGCCCCAACAAAGTTCGTACCGCAATCCGATTAAATGGCCTGACAAATACCCCGTCGTGAAACAAACCTATCGAGGGTAACGATGAAAGCGTCAGACGAGAGATCTGAGAGAACCTCGAGATGAATCGCCTTCGTTGCCATGCAAACAAAAATCGCAAAGTAAGCCTATGTCTTTGCACCTCTGCGTTTTCCTTCCTTTAGGACGTATGGGCCGGCCAAATCCACCCCCACCCGATTGAATACGCGGTTCGGTGTGACACGCGTTTCTGGCAGACTGGCCATGAGAGGATATTGCGGGGACGCTCGCAATCTCGCGCACCTCACACATTTGGACACCATTTTCTTGATTTTATAACGTGCCGACACAATCCAATAATTTTGCTGAATCAGGAATTGCAGAGTTCGTGAACCAGCGTGTAGATAGGCCTTATGGTAATAAGATATTAACAGTTCCGCAATCTTACTGTTTTTTGCCAAGATTATTGGGAACTTAGTATTATATTTTAAATGAGAGTTGCGGAGCCGCCCGCCAACGCAAAGTATGTTTTCGTGGTCAATAAACACATTTAATTTTTGAAATGCCACTGAGTTGACCGCATCATTTTGCAGCATTCTGAATTCCTCGGGAAAATGAAACTGCTGATCGCATTTTACTATTAGGGTGACCGCGCGATTTATTTCTGCGCCGGTCAGAATTCCAGATCTACGAGCTTCCTTGGTCCGTTGCTGCGTATTGTAAATAAACCTAAGCGACCAAGCGACCACATTCCGAAGACGGTTCCAAGAAGAAAATCGGAAAAATTGTAGGCCCTCATAGTAATCAAGCGGCCTGTGAACTGTTGAGACGTGGGATTTTACTTCCGGTAGCTCTTCAACCTTTAATTTTTCCGGTAAAGACAATGGCCACTTCTGACTTGGCTGAGCCAACCAAGGAGGCCCTTGAAACCACAATTGGTTGTCTATTATTTGCGATGGACATAAACCGCGAGAAGCAAAATCGGCTGGGTTTTCTTTTGACGCAACGTGGTACCACTTTGCGTCCTCGATTTCATCAATAATTTTGATAACGCGGTTCGCGACAAAAGTTTTCAAAGTATGAGGTGGTGTCTTGATCCATGATAAAACTATGGTGGAGTCGAAAAACAATATTATTTCTGTAATTTTCACGAGAGTTTCTATCGATGACTTCGTCATTTTTACCAGCTTTGAAAGTAGGTAAGCTCCCATAAGCTCGAGACGTGGTATTGATAATATTTTCAGCGGTGCAACTTTAGATTTACTCGTAAGTAATGTAATTTGAGACTGTGCTTCGTTCGTAACCAAATATATGCACGCCGCGTAACCTAATTCGCTCGCATCTGAAAATCCTACTAAAGTACAATTTGAGTTTTTTATTGTACTGCAATGTCTCGGTATTTGTAAATAACATAACCTAGGTAATTCATCCAAGAAATTTTCCCATAAATTAACAATATTTTCCGGGAGGGAGTCGTCCCAACCTAGCTTTAGTTTCCATAGCTCCTGTAGAAGGCATTTCACCTTAAAAACAACAGGTGTTATTAATCCAATGGGATCGAAAATACGTGCAACGCAGCTCAGTATCGCACGTTTTGTAAAAACCTTTTCTTTTTCTTCTACCGAGTACGAAAATGTATCTTTATCAGGATTCCAAATTAAACCTAATATTTTGATTGAGCAAGATGTACTATCATCAAACGCAACTTGACCACTTGCGTGGATCCGATGTTCAATTGGGATGTTATTTAACAACGGAAACGAATTACTCATCCATTTTCTTAATTGAAAACCTCCTTTGGCAAGGAGTTCTGTCAGCTCAATTTGAAGCTGAGAAGCGCTGTCTGGCTCCCATTCGCCAGTAACTATGTCATCAACGTATGTATCCGACAACAGTGCCTTAGAGGCCTTTGGAAATTGTGCACCTTCATCTTTCACTAGCTGATGTAAAGTCTTTATAGCGAGGTACGGCGAAGAATTCACCCCGAATGTGACCGTGCCAAGTGTATATTGCCCTACTGGCTCTAAGGGAGAAAAACGCCAAAAAATGCTTTGAAAGCAAGTATCCTCTTCTCTGATTCCAATTTGAAGAAACATCTTCTGAATATCCGTAGTAAATACTATAGGATATAAACGAAATTTTAATAAGATTTGACCTATTTCATTTTGTAATTTAGGACCCGAATATAAACAATCATTTAATGAAATTTGTTTGTTTGATTTACAGGAAGCGTCAAAGACCACCCGAATTTTAATATCATTTCCTATTTTTTGAACAACCGCATGATGTGGAATGTAATAAGTATTCGGTATCTCAGTCGATGGGGAAACTTTTGTCATGAAGCGTTGCTGTAAGAAATCTTTCATATATTTACAGTAATGGGCTGCCAATGTTGGATTTAATGACAAGCGTTTTTCAAGATTATAAAATCTCTTAAGGGCGATATCATATGTACTTCCGATATCCACATGATCTCTGTTCTTGAAAGGTAGTGCCACGATATACCTGCCGCACGCTTCCCGGTTGACTGTTGATTGAAATATGGTTTCGCATTCATTATCTTCCTTACTTTGAATAATCTCGTTAGAAACCTCTTCAATTTCCCAGAAACGACTTACCGCGTGATTTAAGTCACTATTTTCAATCGCAGTTAACGCTGACGTCACAACGGGTTGTACGGAATTATAACCTTGTATACATGATCCCATAACTATGTATCCGAATATTGTATTAACAGCTATTAAATCACGGTTTGAAATATAACCTTGCCTCCATATTTTTGCAATCAAGTCAGACCCCAATAGGAAATCTATCTCTCCTGGCTTTTGGAAATCTGGGTCAGCCAAATTTAAATGTTTGAAATCTTCGAATGATTCTTGTAAATCTACGGGCGTAATTTTAGAAGTAATATTTGTTATTATTATAGCTTGCCCTTTCACAAAGCAGTGATTTTGAATAGAGAATATTTTACAGGTAACTAAACCCTGTACATTGTTGACAATAGCATTGTTTACACCCCGAACTTTCCCGGACCATTTTTGTGAATGTAGTCCTAAAATATTATACAGGTTTTTGGACATAAATGATACCTCACTACCCGTATCAATTAAAATCCGCGCTCGGTGTTTACGTCCCGAACAGTCCAGGAATTCTGCTAGCGCGGTAGGTAATATCGAACGTTTTGATCGCCCGTAAGCTATATTACACTGTACCGAATCGTCCGCGTCCGTTGCAGTACTGCGGTTGTTTGGCGAAGGAGATCTTTCATCAGTATGTAGCAGAGTATTGTGCGTTCGGTTGCACCGTTTGCATCGAAACTTTGAACGGCAATTTTTAATAAGGTGCGAATTTAAACAGTTGAAACATAACCGTTCCCTTTTAACGAAGTCCCTTCTACTGGCCATATTCAACGACAGAAACTCCTGGCACTTTGTAATATGATGCGAAGCTCCACATTTTCGGCAACTGCTTTTATTACTATTCTCGTTGGATACAGATAGCACCCTTTTTACTCTTTTATCTTTAATATCCGATAACATATTTATACGGTTTTGAGTTGCTAAAAATTCTATTAATTTTCCAGTATCCGGTATTTCATCTTTTTTAACAAGAGATTCAAAAGACCGACGCGTTTTTAAATCTATTTTTTGCAGAACCATATGACAAACGAATTCTTCAAATAATTTTCCTCGGTTTAAATCGCGAAGCCCCGAGAGATTTTCACGCAAGACATTCAAAATCTCTTCATTATTAGCAAAATTACAATTTAAAATCGAGTTGGCATAATATATAAATAATGCTCTAGATTCAGAATAATGGTTCCACAATGTTTCCCACGCTAAATCATAATTTTCTTGAATCAGTGGAATAGTCTTAACCAATGACAAGGCTGTTCCCTTCAAAGAGGTCAATAAATAATGAAATTTTTCAATGTCACTCAGAGAACTGTTCTCATGCACAATACTTCTGAATATATTAAAAAAGGGTGGCCAATCTTTAATATGTCCACTAAACGAAGGAATTTTTATTTCTGGAGATAGTAAGTTGCGACCGGGCGGCCCAGAGCGTTGTACTTCTCCGCCTGACACGTCATGACGATTATTCTGACTCGCTTCTAAGGCATCACGTGCCGATGTAACTTCAAAGAACAATTCCTCAAATACACGCGAAACCTCCAATATATCATTTTTCGACTCAAACTCGGGAAGTGAAACCAGATCTGACAGCTCACATTGAATACTTTGAAATTCGTCATATGTGGACTCTAATTTATCCATTTGGGCTCTGAATTGACACAGCTTAGTCTTTTTATCCAAATCTTTTACAAGATCATAAGCCGCTTGTATACGGCCGAACAGCCTCTGGCGCTTTAATTTTAACGAACCAATTTTGGTTGCAACTTTATCCATTTTGAAATGTATTAAATACGTAAATTAACAATTATAATAGTAGGTATCTACTTGTAACAAATAAAGTATTCAATTTGCCCCAATATTATCTACCTACCAGCTGAACTGATAAGCCGTATCTACCGAAACTACCTACTATTGATAATCGTCTTGTAATGAAACTAGTTTGAGTACAATTTCTAATCATGTAAATTAACTAATCTGTAAAGAATGTACATCCGCCGAAGGGCCAATGTTTCGATAGCTGATTGGAAGCCTGTTACTTTCTTCCGCGGAGTTCAGAATCTCCACCTATCACTGTTGGAATGGAAAAAGGGATGAAGGGGAAAAAATGGGATGTCCACCGAAAACAAGATGAAATCCTACCTTGCTGATGACGTCCTGGGTCCCACACTTCATGCACTCAAGATAACTCGCGGTTGAAAGCATGTATTTTGCGCGGATCCGGGTTTTGACTATAAGCGACGAGACCAAAGTATTTGGGCTGCCAGTACCGCGCGGTGTTGAAATTGTACTGATTTCACGGTTAGGAGTCAATCTTGAACCGGTGACAATAGCAAGATGGATGTAACAGGATAGGTAGGTAAGACGGGAGGGATACATGGGAGTAGGTATAGATTTGCCCGAACAATATATATGTCGAACAGTTATAGAAAGACATGGAAAATTTTATAGGCAGATGATTAGCATTCGAAAGAGAGATATAGGTATATATAATTTGATAGAAAGATGTACAGAATTCCACACACTTTTTTTTTTTTACAGTGAATACCGCACAAGAATCTCAACTGCTCCCGTCTGGAGCCAGTGAGACTATGGCATCCCCAATTGGGGTATGTTGTGAGGCTGAAGGTAGTGAGGAGGGGAAGGAGGTGGGAAAGAGGAAGGTTGGGAAGTACTTGGCTATTCAGATCTGGTCACCAAACACGGCTAAAGCCATTCTCAAGCAATGTTTCAATTCTGAATGGTGGTCTTACACCAGGGCGATACTAATAGTATCTTCCACTCTGGAACATGCCGCAAATATACTATATATTATTTTTAAGTGAATTAATTGTGAAATAACACAAATTAATCAATAAAATTTATTTGCGCATGCCGGGTTCGAACCCGCGACCTCCGGATTGTGAGTCAAGAGTTTTACCCACTGGACTACTGAGGTCGTCACTGTTAGATAGAATTCGATAGTCACGTATGGATATATTGAATTGGATAGACACAAAAATAGAACTCAATAGACATACAGAGAGAATTCAATAGACAAATACAATGTTTCCCAACTCAGTTCACGTTCAGTTCAAAGACATTAACTACAATCTCCTGGCTCTAGAAAGCATTTAGTATCATCCGACCTCACCATCCAAGAGAAGGAAATAACCCACTTGCCATTTGGAGCAACGCCATTTAAAATAACACTACGACAATACACACTAGTTCGTTTTATTCACCGCGCATGTGGTTGCGGATCCCAGATTAAACTAAATTGTGTTTGACCACGTTCAACCGAACATCTAACCAAATATTCCAATTGTATACATTGTTACCTACATTTCCCTTGAGAACCGAATGATATTTTTTTATTTTATTTTATTTTATTTTTATTTTATTTATTAGCATTATAAACAGTCTGTACAAAATTCATAAATGACAGTGATAAAAATAAGTATGTCGTAGACCAATAAAATAACGACAAATAATTTAGAACCGTAATGCAAAAATACACAATACCTATACCTGATATAAATTATTCTGATAAAGTGTATCTTCTTACTTATATCTACAAAAAGTAAATAACTGAGGTTTTTCAAGGGTTTACATTTAAATTTTGATTGATATAAATAATATATTTCAGGAAGTGATTTTATTTGATTCCAACTGCAAAAAGTTGGAGAGAAAATGTGGTGATACTAAAAATAAAAAAGATAAATACAGAAATACAGAAATCAATGAAATATTAAGTTATTAGTTAAACATGTGGCATCAATAGTGTTATTTTTTTATGCATGTTGTGAATTTATCAAGGTCTGTATTAAACACATCGATATTTGGGCATAATCTGTTAAATGTGCTACAGCTTCTTCTTACAAATACATTTTCAAGATAATTTGTCTTGCTCTTAGGGATATAAAAGGTGTCTGGAGATCGAGTAACTCTTAATGGACATCTGAAATGAATATTTTGTAGTAAGTACGGGCTATCAATGAAGTTATGAATAATCTTATGGAGCATTAATAGGTCTCTGATATCTCGGCGTTGATCAAGAGATTTAAGGTTTACGGGGACATAGTTTTCATCATTTCGCACGCGATAAGAGACATATTTCATAAACTTTTTCTGAACTCTTTCTATATTTGCTTTATATGTAGAATAATGAGGGTTCCACACTGTAGAAGCATACTCCAGGTGGCTTCTAACATATAGATAACTATAACTTCTAACTATATCTAAGATATAGCTACTTACTAGGAACTGTGGCATCTATATGATTATATGAACATTGAAACTATGGTGACTGGCCAACTCAGAGAGAACTTAACTCAACACATCATTTGAAAAGTCATTAAAAGTGATGAAAAAAATATATTAAAAAACGAGTGAATTAGATCACACGACTGAAGTAAAACTTCACCAACTTATATCTCCCTCTCAACTTCCGTTCACCTCGCCCGACCACACTTTTCGTAACGCTCTCGTCACGCATTCACCAGCTTACTCCCCAAGTCAAGCGTGCGTAAAGAAGTTTTACTTAAAAAAATGGTAAAATGGCTTAGGTTAGGTTCGGTTAAATACTATTTTTCAAATTGTGAAAAGTGAAAACTTCTTTAGCACCGTTGTGATTTGAAACCCGATGAAACAAAAAAGCGACACTAAAAAGATACAAAAACATACATCTATAGAATTTAGTCTGCGAGAGAATGAGATAGACTAATCGGTCTCTCTCTGTGCGGTGCTTCGTAGCCTTCCCAATCTTGTCTACTTTAGTTTTCTGAAGGTTTCACTTCTATCGCGTGCCAATTGCACACATAATATTTTTTTGTAATTGGTATATTATGTTTTATACTTTCTTTTATTAGATTGCATAGTTTATTTTATAATTAACAAAAGAAAAATTATTTTTTTTCATTCAAGTTAGTGTTAAAATATTTTTTTAGGAGCCTTTTTTTATTTATTTATTAACATTTAAAACCTGCTAAACTTTTTTTTTTTTTTACATTAACTCCACACAGGAGGCCCAGAGGAAAATAATTTCCCTCAGGGCCTATGTCATCTGGGATGCTGTGTGGAGAGTCTTTTTGAGGAGATGAAGGAATGAACATTGGTCTTGAAGAGGCCGGCAAATCATTCCACAGCCGAGCTGTTGAACACAAGAACGAGTCGAAGAAACGACCCGTTCTCATGTGAAAAATGTCAACTGTGTACAAAAGTTGGGCACGCGTTTGGCGTGTTTCCCGACTATGCACCGGTGCCGAAGGGATCAATGATGCTAGTTCCTCGGAGCATCTTCCATTGTAATACCGGTAGAACAAGGATAGCATTCCCACCCGACGCCTGTGCTCTAAAGATTGCAATCCGTCTGTTAATATGGGAGAGTCTATCAAACGGACCGCCCGTTTCTGCACAGAGTCGAGGGTATTTTTCAGGTATTTTGGAGCTCCAGACCAGAGGTGGCTGCCAAATTTAAACCGTGGGGCGCACTTGTGATTTGTACAAGGTTAGCAGTTGTGTACTATTAAAGTACCTGCGGGCCCTTTACAGCACGCCCAGTTTTTGAGAGGCTAACTTTACTCTGGCTTCGATGGAGCCCCCAAATCTGAGCTGGTCACTTAGGGTTACACCAAGCATATCAAAGCATATCAATTGGAATAGATTCATAAGTATTTAATGACCAAAAATGCTTCATAAGTATTTAATAAAATAATACAGACGAGATCAAATCTTTGTCTGAAACACCGTGTGCGAATATATGTTTGATGCCGCTGGGCGCGAGTATACGAAGGCTAACAAAAAATATACTGATCACTCAACCGTATAAATACCAACTTTTCATGACTGCATTTCTAATCTCGGCTCTTTAGTACCCTTATCTTCCACCAATCCTTTCAACAGATTAATCAAACCAAACTCCAAGTAAACTGTAACAATTTCCACATAGAAACACATAACTCGTAAAACACACAGAGTACCTACCTCTAATCACGTTAGTCTGAACCAGTGAACCAGAGTAAGGAACAAACAGCAACTATTAATAGATGGACACACGATTTCTCCCTAGTTACTTTTTAAGGGTTGGTCGGACAATTTACTTTTGATTTTGGATTTAGCACGTCTCCGCCATCAGCTTTATTTTAAATATTACTGACAACCGCTGTTTAAAAACGAGCAACAAATTAATCATGTATTCCAAGGATTTTAAGGGCCCGTAACCCGAATTTCTACCGATTTCTTAGGAGGCGTCTACTAATATCTACAGGAATTCCAAAAACTGAAAAAATCGTACTAATATCTATGGGAATCAAAGTGTTGACGAATATCTACAGCTCAAACTGTTGATTAATATCTATGAGAACCAAAGTGTTGACGAATATCTACAGTACTGTCAGAGGTTGGATTTGCAATAATGTATAGCATATTGGAATAACGTAATATTGCGTATGCAGTTTAAAAAACTTAATTTATGTAAGTATGTATGTAAAAATCCCTAATATCGGACTATTGGACACATTTAGCTGATTAGTCCAACCTACGCTCTGTAGATATTAGTTCAACCTACGCTCTGTAGATATTAATCAACACTCTGAAGTTCGTAGATATTAGTTCAACATATGAGCTGTAGATATTCGTCAAACATACGGGCTGTAGATATTAGTATCTGGAGTCATTTCTTACATATTTCCCTTAAACGCGGTAAGTTTTAAAGCTCTTAAAAAAATATATGTTATTCTTGAAGATAATATCTAGACATTGCCCGCGCCGAAACGAAAATTATATAACATTCCCTCGATAGAAAAAAATCGCAAAGTATTCTCCATAAATTATTATGAACACGTTTTTTTCAGTTATTTTATAAGTTATATGTGTGAAAAAATTCACAATGTTTCTTTAAATGCTGTTTAAGATAATGCTCGCGAGATTTTTGCTGTATTTTAAACGAGTCGTGTTTTATTAAACATTTTCGCATCGATTTTGTCGCTGTAAATGTTAGCGCTCTCCTCTAACATTCGTAATTTCGTATCTCTCCATCTTCTTCTTTTCGAGCCCGGTTGCAGAGCCCTGAAAATATTTTAAGTAAAAATGTAGTGGGATAGTGCGGGGCTAGGTGAGCGTAGGGGCATATTGAAATCGTCGGAGTCTACGGAGACGTCGCGGTGTGTGAGAGAGATGCAAGAAAATTATAACTTTTTCCTTTGGAGAAAACATATCTACGTACGTTGTTTATTTCATCTTTTGATATAACCGCAGCATTATTGTGATAAGAAACGTAGGTTTATTGATTTTTTATGCCGTCACGGTATTTCGTGGATTTTCACGATAATAAAAAAAACGAGTGTGCTTTAGACCACACGACTGAAGTAAAACTACACTGAAGAAAGAAAGATAATGTGTGACCTATGATCCTGGGGTGACCTATGACCGTGGGGTGACCTACGATTATGGGGTGAGCTATGACCTTGGGGTGACCTATGACCTTGGGGTGACCTATGACTTTGGGGTGACCTATGACCTTGGGGTGACCTATGACCTTAAGGTGACCTATGACCTTGGGGTGACCTACGGCATGGTTATTCAATAAATGATTCATTGTGCTCGCACCTCTCTCTCTTGCCCCTACAGTAATATACGAAACGTAACTCTCTCGCTTTCTATTTTCACTAACTTATATCTCCATCTCAACTTCCGTTCGCCTCGCCCGATCACACTTTCAACTTCCGTTCGCCTCGCCCGAACACACTTTCAACTTTCGTTCGCCTCACTCGATCACACTTTTTTGTAACGCACTCGTCACGCTTACTTACTTACCAGCTTACTCCCCAAGTCAAGCGTGCGTAACGAAGTTTAACTTTAAAAAGCTCATTGGGTTTATTATTTCTATTGCTCAACGTACCCCATACCCTTGCTTAACTTATCCCAAGTTGGGGTAGGTTGAGCAACTCCGAACCTTCTTACATACACGAAATTTAGTTATGTGGCGGCACATCATAAACTTCGCTATCAAAAGAAGACACGAGAAACATCTAATATTCGCGCGCATCGGCAAACCTACTTGCCTAGGTACCTACATATGCCGATCGCGATGTACTTTCTCGCCTGCCGTGCCAGCCCGACGTTAATAATATCGCCACCGCCTAGAAAGGTCTCGAGACAGCACCGTACAATATCTGTACGGCGCCGAATATTCTCGTCAACTGCCGAAGTGGCTCGTATTACCTACCGCGAGGTAGTTACTCTACCGCGGCTATATAAGCAGCCGATCGCTCGCCCGCTGCAGTTCAGTCTCACATTAATCGTCGGTCAACATCTCAACATGTAATCAGTGTTCCTGCATGGTATCGCTACGCTCCAGGGCAGCTTCCTCGAGGTCCATCACCACGTCTCAGCTACAAGGCCCATCGTGTCTTCAGCTCCTGAGATCAGCTTCATCCCGCGACTTTCAAGGCTTGCGTCACCTTCAGTCCAGGGATCAGCTCACCACTTCATGGCACCCCGAAGCCCCACCGTGCTTCGCTGCCATGGAAACACGCTCCGCCTCGTCAGGACTACCTGCTGGTGGCTCAGCTCACCGAGCCACACACTGTTCATCTCCGTGATTCAAAGCGTCGAGCAACGGCCTGGAAGATAGGTCATCTCCACCGCCATGGTGTCGAGCAACTCGCTGACCTTCACCACACCATCTCCACCTCCGTACGCCTGCAGCATCATCTACGGCACTCCGCATTACATCAAGTTACCGCTCACCGACCATCTGCTACGTAGCCCAATAAACGACTGACTCACTACTTCGACATGACGACTTTCATTTCTGTCTCCCGCTCCCTCAGTTATAAGTTTTGCTAATAATTGTATGTATTTGTCTCTGAAGGCGTTTAGAGCAGGATAAATTGCCTGTTCAACAGTAAAGGTACTGTTCGCGCATTATTATATGGGATTTGTTAGGTATTGCATTCGCAGACTTAGTGGGTAGCATGTGTCAAAATCCTGAAGTTATCCCACCTACCTAATCTTTCCTTCCTAAATGTTACTATGAAAAATTGTTGCAAGAAAAAGTACTCAACTTTGGAGAGGTGACAGTCTGCTTTGCTGTTCAGTACAAATTAACATCTCAGACAGGGCGCATGTATCATAACCTCTTGCTATAAGAACATTACCATTTTTAAATTTAAACATTGTGAAGTGTATACCACAAACTGGAGTTCAGTGAGGCCCCATCTACAACGGTGAGTCCTATTTTCCTTTTTACAATCTGGGTTTAACTAATTTTCCAAAAGCACAGATCTGATCTATCGACTGACTATCCATCAGGTTTTGTGAGTACATGCTATTTAATCGTCCCGTATAACTTAGCGATCACGTAGTTTCGGGACTGGTTCTTCGAGGGTTGCATAGGCTTTGCTTTGCAGCACTTAACGCCAATTTACACTGGAGTCGCAGTTTTGCGACACCAGGTACTAAGTCAGTGTGATGCACCGTTTACTACATTGATATGATATACTACGTTTGATATATATGACTGACTAAGTGAAAACTTGCTTAACTAGCCCCGTCCTCCCCTAGTTTTGTCGTCTTTAAAAATCCTCCACACAGCATCCCCATAGATGACATAGGTCCTAAAGAAAAAAAAATTCCTGAGGGCCTTCTGCGTGAAGCTAACGTAAAAAAACATTTTTATTAGTTTTCGCTTATATTTTGTAAAAATTAGTTAACCATTTTATTTTAATTCTGTTCAAGCGAAACGATTGAAAAAATATTAATTTATTCAAAGAAAATTTTTGGTTTTCATAGTGTTAACCAATTTGTTGTAAAGATTAATATAAAATAGTAGTAGTATTAATATAGGTTAGTATAAATTCTCACTCGCGTCAGCGATGCAATCACAGTTGTTGACTTTCTTGAGTGTACCACTCTCTACTATATATCTATCTACCCGGATTCATATGTTCAAACCGATCAATATGGTTAGGATGTAGGTATTTTTAATTCAGTGGCATGCGACCAAATTATTATTATTATTTTTTAAATGTATACTACACAAGAGTTCCAACTGCTCCCGCCTGAGACCATGGCATCCCCAATTGGGGTATGTTGTGCGACTGAAGGTAATGGGAAAGGGAAGGAGATGAGGAAGAAGGTGGTGGGAGTGTACCTGGTTAACAAACACGGCTAAAGCCATTTCAAGCAACGCTTCAATTCTGAATGTTGATCTTACTAGGGCGATACTGAGAGTATCTTCCACATTGGAACGTGCCGCAAATATACTATACAGGGTATGAAGGGACGTACTTGACTTTCTAATTTCTGGAATTATTTAGAGTTAAAAAAATCAATTGAAATTTTGGTAACCGGTAACATTTTTTTCTTTTTTCAACAAAACATCAAAAAATTCAGCAGATATTGGACAGATAGGGTAAGGGTGAGGGTTTGGGTGGTTACTCAACTGAATAATCAGTGATCACATGTGGAAGAAAAAAAAACATTTAAATGTCACCGGAGATCAAAATTACATTTGCATTTGTACTTCAAATAATTTCATGAATACTGGTTAAAGTAAGTCAAGAATGTCCCTTAAGAGGGAATAACCAGAAATATGTCATTTTTAAATAAAATTCTAGACGTATTGAATTTAACTAGTAAAAGTATGTTTTAAATTTTGTGAAAAATATATTTATTTTTATTATATAATAAGGCTATACCGTAGGTCGTTGGCAGATTTTTTAAATTTTCAAACAAAATTTTGTATTATACAACTACGGACTTATGAATATATCTGGACCTGCCCTAAGTGATAAAAACGTAATATTTCCCCCTCCCCATGAAGCCGGCTAGAGCTCCGCCTTGGACCCAGCTCGCTCCATGGGGAGGGGAGAGAAACTCCCTTGAATCTAAAATATGTGACGTCATCATTCTTGTCCTGAACAGCGCGGAAGTAACATCCATACATTTTTCGAAATAACAGGCAACAAAACGGTAGTTTGTGCTATACATTTCACCCACATATTATATGGACATGGCGAATGTGGGCGGTTCTCCAGTGTGCTCGTTGCTAGTTACAGGGGTAAGTAAATTATGGAACATTTGTAAAAGTGTCTTAACTAAACACGGCAACAAAATATTGTTATGTGAATTGGGGTGAATCTTTTCGGGGCAAGCATTTGGCCTTAGCAAATATGTCATTAACGTGGCAAGCAATTCGCGCTCCCATGTAAAAAGGTCTATTCATTCAAAGCAAATTTTGCTTTTAAGAACTAAATGGTGATATTATAATGCGAGATGCCTATATACTGTCAGATTGATTTTTTAACGAATCACAGTAATTTTTCCTCTCTTCGCCCCCCATAGTTTGCTTTTACCCCTCATCTGTATCTTCTGGTCTATTGAATTCTGATGTCTATGTATACAACACATATTTCAAATCATGCAGTAAAATAAATCAATAAATTATCTAGGAAAGCTACTTTTCAGAAATTTAATTTTAGTTCAAATAAAATCTTAAAAAAAAAAAAAGATCCAAGCACGTGTTTTGTGACGAAAATACTTTTGTCACGATAATAATTGGATACCTGCTGGCTCGGTGTATAATTATTCAACCGCCTTTTATTTTGTTTTTATCAATTGGCAACTTCAAGAGTTGATTTCCGGTGGGGGAGGGGAGGGACTTCTGGGATTGCCGCCGATACGGGAAGCGACGGCAATTCGATTCGTCACCTAACATGAGAGTTTCTTTTGAATTTTAATATGGGTTAATCCCTTTAATATATTCGGAATATTTCAAAACGTTGGCCGAATCATTGAGTATGTTGATTTTTATAAACGCGACCCATCGGACTAAGCCGGCGTAATCGGGCGGTTTGAAAACCTGCACATGGCTTCGCCATTTTGGTGTTGGAAATAATCCATGTTTTCTGATACGTGCGGTGACGTGTATTGCGGGAGAGCCTATGTATGGCTTTGCTTGGCCTTCATTACCCCTATCTATGACGAATTCTCAATGGAATAAACTTGGCGAGGTGAAGGGGCCTGATGTGTTCCTGATTTGCTCGGATGTGTTCCTTGCGTCTTCCGGAGAGATTACGGTTTGCGGAAACGTTCTTTAGATGCGATCCTCGGTTGCGTCTCCTGGAGTTTGCCACTCGAAATTGCGGCTTTTTTTTTTTTTTTTTTTTACAGTGAATAACCGCACAAGAATCTCAACTGCTCCCGTCTGGAGCCAGTGAGACTATGGCATCCCCTATTGGGGTATGTTGTGAGGCTGAAGGTAGTGGGGAGGGGAAGGAGGTGGGGAAGAGGAAGGTTGGGAAGTACCTGGCTATTCAGATCTGGTCACCAAACACGGCTAAAGCCATTTTCAAGCAACGTTTCAATTCTGAATGGTGGTCTTACACCAGGGCGATACTGATAGTATCTTCCACTCTGGAACATGCCGCAAATATACTATATATTATTTTAAATGAATTAATTGTGAAATAACACATATTAATCAAATAAAATTTATTTGCGCATGCCGGGTTTGAACCCGCGACCTCCGGACTGTGAGTCAAGAGTCTTACCCACTGGACTACGGCTACTGTCTATCAGCGTGTGAAGAGGCGTGGTGCTCCCGAGTTTTAGAAATAATTTAGAAATCACGTCTTGGTCCAACAGGTATGAAGCATTTCTTGGTTAATTATCGATTTATACCTTTTAGGTTATGTTGTTTGGGTACTAGGGATACCCTTCTCTTAAATGTTTTATTATGACAATTTTCAGTATTTAAATAATATACTAGCATCTGTTATTATGAAATCTATTCTTTTATTCCATAATCTGAGCTCACAAAGAAGGAACCTGTTTATTCCCATAATCCTGTTGAGAGTCCCAGCTCTGCCGTTTAAATAAAAAAAGTAAAAATGAATATACTATGTTACAATTGATACTATACCCCACGTTGGGCGCCATTGTAACATAGTATCAATTGTAACATAGTATATAACCAAGAAATGCTTCATACCTGTTGGACCAAGACGTGATTTCTAAATTATTTCTAAAACTCGGGAGCACCACGCCTCTTCACGCGCTGATAGACAGTAGCCGCAATTTCGAGTGGCAAACTCCAGGAGACGCAACCGAGGATCGCATCTAAAGAACGTTTCCGCAAACCGTAATCTCTCCGGAAGACGCAAGGAACACATCCGAGCAAATCAGGAACACATCAGGCCCCTTCACCTCGCCAAGTTTATTCCATTGAGAATTCGTCATAGATAGGGGTAATGAAGGCCAAGCAAAGCCATACATAGGCTCTCCCGCAATACACGTCACCGCACGTATCAGAAAACATGGATTATTTCCAACACCAAAATGGCGAAGCCATGTGCAGGTTTTCAAACCGCCCGATTACGCCGGCTTAGTCCGATGGGTCGCGTTTATAAAAATCAACATACTCAATGATTCGGCCAACGTTTTGAAATATTCCGAATATATTAAAGGGATTAACCCATATTAAAATTCGAAAGAAACTCTCATGTTAGGTGACGAATCGAATTGCCGTCGCTTCCCGTATCGGCGGCAATACCAGAAGTCCCTCCCCTCCCCCACCGGAAATCAACTCTTGAAGTTGCCAATTGATAAAAACAAAATAAAAGGCGGTTGAATAATTATACACCGAGCCAGCAGGTATCCAATTATTATCGTGACACTTTGTTTATTTATTTACGGTCTTACAAACAAACTTATATCAGTTTTTTTAACATTTTTATTTTGCTAATAATTTTAATAGTTTTATCATCACACGTTGGAACATTTTTAAATATAGGTAGGTACCTACATGTCAAAGCAAATTCTTATTGAAATAAAACCGATGTTGAGTTATTATTTAAAAATGCTAGTACAGAGAATTATTAATCTTTCTCATCGGGACCGCCCTGTACAGTCGGGTATAATCGCAAGACCTTCGTGAACTATTTTCGAAAGATAATGAAATACCTACGCTTTCAAATTTTATTATTGGAAATTACCATGTATTTTTTTAAATATATTTTTTTTAATGTAAACTTTAAAAAGTTTTAAAGATGGCTCACCTGACGTTACTAAAATTACTGATAACGAAAAAATATGAAAACACACTCATATTTTATTTGACAAATGAATTATAAACTTTATCGCCATCTCACTTTTTTGTCGTCCTATCATATCATATCATAATTTTTTCCACAACTTTGGTTACATAAAGGTGAACATTTTAATTATTTTGTGGTTAACTTTTAGAATTGAATATATGGCGTGTTGTTTTCTCTTTCCAACGCCGTTTAGATTATATTTCTCACTATGACAGTAAGTAGTGTCCGACTGAAACAGAAATTTCTGCCGAAACCGAAACTGAAACCGAATCTTCGGTATCTGTCTCAGTTTCGGCCAAAACCGAAACTTTTTTAGACATGTTACAAAACTATAAATTTTTACTGATATTTGGCTTATTTTTTACACTTATATGACAGTTAACACGTGTTAAATGAAATAAAAAATAAAATTTTTGAAGTATTTAAAAAAAAAATTATTAAAATTAACAAAAATGTTAATTACTTCTTGGAACAAACATTTGTCAATAATCAACACTTACATTATAAAGGAAGGACCTCATTAATTGAGAATTTTAATTTTATTGCGCTTTCAATCATAACATTCACGTGTTAAATGAAATAAAGAAAACAATTAGTGAAGTGTGTAAATTAATTATAGGTATTGTAACAGACGTCTTGATGCATTAGATCTTGTTTACGTGAAACTTTTGCAGCTGGTCGCCACACCTGTTCCTTCAAAATATTATTGCCTACAAGAGAACAGTAAACAATTACAATTACAATTTGTTACAACAGTTACAATTTGGGAGGCAGGAATGGGTACTGCCGCACCGGGAACCTTTACTGGATAACCAACACCTCTACCATAGGTCGCCCCAAGTGGTTCGCTACTTTTGGTGATTTAGCAGGGGTACCCGGGTTCATGGGGTGAGGTTTGTCTAGGTCTTGGAGGCGGATGACCAGGACACACTGAACCCCAGATTCCTACCCACCCCTTAAACCCTTTTCCTTCCCAGAACTCTCCTCTCCCTCCTTTCCTTTAAAAAACCCTCCACACAGCATCACCAAAGATGACATAGGCCCTGAGGGAAATTATTTTCCTCAGAGCCTCCTGTGTGGAGCTCATGTAAAAAAAAAAAAAAAAAACTTATTGACAAGTCGATTCTTGCGAAATGTTACATGAAAAACTTCACGTGTTATTCAAAAACCAAAACACCTCGCATTATTACAAACAACAGGTGCGAAATGCGGTCAACCCATGCAAGAAAATACTTCGTGTCTAAACTAGTTTGTTTACGTGAAAAATCACAGCTGGCCGCCGCACGTGTCCCTTTTAAAATATTGCCTACTACCTATTCAGAGAAGAGTAAACAATATATTAATCAAGGCAATTTTTGCGAAATGTTACACAAAAGGCTGCACGTGTTATTCAGAACTAAATCAATTAGCAACCAAAATGCCTTGCATTATATTGATGATAAATCCTGCATTTTAAGCAGGTGCGTTCGTCCACCTGGGGAAATCAGGTCAACTCAGGCAAGAAAACAATACACATGTCCAAACCCGTTTGTTATTCAAACGAAACTTAGCATACCAGACACCTGCCTCAAACACCTGGGGTAATTAAGATGCAGAAATGCAAAACATGCTTACGTTTTTCTTCAAAACAGGTGTACGCAAAATTTAGTATAAAAAGCATCTGAAAATAAATATTTCTATTCATTACCCAAGAAGTCTCTGAGTTATTATTATTTCCCGAAACCGAAGTGACGATCGGAGTCCAGCGCCCTATTGTTCATAGTATTTGTATGGAACAAATAAGTGGTCACATACAGGTATATTGCTTTGATATTAGTGCTATAAAACCAACAAAAAATATAAAAATTGACAAACATGTTAACTACTTCTTTGAACAAAAATTTGTCAGCTGATGATGACGGTTGACACACGAGCCACGAAATCACCCGAAGATAGCCGAACGACGAGCGATATTTCACGAATGCAGAGTTTCGGTGCGGACAAAGGTTCGGCAGATTTTCTGCCGAAACCGAAACTGTCAACAATAGTAAGGGAGACACAAAAATTTCAATGTGATCTATGTAACTGGAACAAATGTCTCCTGTGATTAAACGGGTTAAAACACTTTAAAATATGCCTGAACAATTCTATACTTGGTTCTCTAGTCCCTGATTGATTGAAAAACAGAAAATTAATCCACTTTAAAACATCTGCTCTAATGTAAAACAGAAAATGCATCGTCACGTCCCTGCTATCAACGCAATCGACAAGTACCCAATACGGGTACACGTACTTCGCTAGATGAAGTGAACACACTTGTAGCAAGTACTTGTACATAAGCACACTATACCTGTGGAAGTGTGTACGTGCAGAATCTTGTAACACTTGGTCCGATTACTGTGCGCCTGGAAGCACACGATACGCTTCGAGTTAGGGACTATGGGATCTAGCGGATTAAGCCTTAAGACTGTATACACATTTACTTAAGGACTGTATATGTATTTACACAGGTGGCGGGGGTAAAGTGCACTAACTTCGGGAGGTGATTCAACAATATATGTGAGTAAGAAAGACTTTTTTTCGAAATACTGACGTTTTAAGTCGCCGCATCCCGAATTTCTACCGATTTCTTACATATCTCCCTTAAGCATTTGAAGTTTTTAAAAAAATACATGTTATTTTTTTAAGATAATGTCTAGACGTTCCCCACGTCGAAATGAAATTTAAATTAAACTAGCAGACCCGGCCACACGTTGCTGTGGCTAACGAAACCTTTATAACCAACGCCATCTGTTAAATCAAATCCACATCACGCTGCCAGCTGTTCGCTGCCCGCTGCCGCTTGGCCAGATATGATATGTATTTCAACCAATTTACATACAACCTTGATAAATTATATTCCTAAAAACCTTCCTCATGAATCACTCTATCTATTGGTGAAAACCGCATGAAAATCCGTTGGGTAGTTTAAAAGATCTAACCGCACATACATCCTGAGCGACTTCATTTTATACTTCGTAAAGATACAGATGAAGATCTCTCGATAGAAAAAAATCGTAAACTATTATAAACCCTTTTTTTCACTTATTTTAGAAGTTACGAGGAAATAGCCAGACAAAACCGGAAATATGTCATTTTTAAATCAAATTTTAGACGTATTGACTCTTTTCCACAAAAAAATGTAAATTGGTTTCGAAAGACTGTTATTTTATCTAGTAAAGCTTTGCTTTAAATTTTGAGAAAATATGTTTATGTTTAGTGCAATAAGGTTTTACCGTGGGTCGTTGGCAGATTTGTTAAATTTTCAAACCAAATTTTGTAATATACAACACACGTTTCAAATCATCTAATCATGCAGTAAAATAAAACAATGAATTATTTGGGAAAGCTACAAGCATGTTTCAGAAATTTTATTTTAGTTTAAATATTCAAAAAAAGATCCGCACACGTGTTTTGTGATGAAAATACTTCAGTTTGTATATTTATTTACGGTTTTTACAAACTAACATAAGAACTACTGAACATCCCGCAATTAAACACATCTTTTGGCCAGAAAAACCATAATTTCCATGCTACAAAATTATATAATGCCCTTCCAATTGAAATTAAAAACACCATGGAGATACAAATGTTTAAAAAAAACATAAAATTATGGTTAAGTAAACAGGATGATGAGGAAATCATTAAAATTATGAAGTAACCCCAATACAACCTGCAGACAACAAACATAAATAGTTTTATTTTATTTATTGTTATTTTATGAAAATCAAGAAACTAGAAGATGAGGAAATAAAAATCTACACCCATTCAGCAACATACAGTCCGCCTCGGAACAGGAGTACCTAGTGAGGAGGACTGTAAACAAACCACTATATTGGTATTTTTACTTATTTTGTAATTTTACGTTATCCTTAAAAAAAAAAAAAGTTTTTTTTAACATTCTTATTTTGCTTTGACATTATTGAAAAATTATAAATACGTATAATCAAAAAATAATTACAAACAGTACACAATTTTGATAGGTTTATCATCACGTCTTTCGGCATTTTTGAATGTTGGTATAAATTAAAGTCAATTTTGAATGAAATAAAATCGTTATCGTCTCGTACATTCTCTTCTATTATTCTTTTGACATGGCCCGACCCAAATATCTAATTCACTTGATCGAGCCATGTCTTCCTCGGGCATCAACGACTTCTTCTACCATTCACATTTGCGTCGAATATTTTTCTTACATTACTTTCTTCGTTCATTCGCTCTACATGCCCAAACTAATTTCAAGTGCGCCCCACGGTTGAATTTGGCAGCCACCTCTGGTCTGGAGCTCCAAAATATCTGAAAAATACCCCCGACTCCGTGCAGAAACGGGCGGTCCGTTTGATAGATTCTCCCATCTTAACAGACGGATTGCAATCTTTAGAGCACAGGCGTCGGGTGGGAATGCTATCCTTGTTCTACCGGTATTGCAATGGAAGATGCTCCGAGGAACTAGCATCATTGATCCCTTCGGCACCGGTGCATAGTCGGGAAACACGCCAAACGCGTGCCCAACATTTGTACACAGTTGACATTTGTCACATGAGAACGGGTCGTTTCTTCGACTCGTTCTTGTGTTCAACAGCTCGGCTGTGGAATGATTTGCCGGCCTCTGTGTTTCCTCCTTCCTACAACATGGGTCTCTTCAAGACCAATGTTCATTCCTTCCTCTCCTCAAAAAGACCCTCCACACAGCATCCCAGATGACATAGACCCTGAGGGAAATTATTTTCCTCAGGGCCTCCTGTGTGGAGTTAATGTAAAAAAAAAAAAAAAATCTGAGGGTCCCTTTCTTAATCTTACTCATCATGCTTACATCAGCCTTACATTCTTTGCAGATATGCACATTTCTCACACGATCATACATTGTTTTACCACACATACGCCTCAAGAATCTCATTTCAACAGCATTTAGTTTACTTTTATCCATCCTCTGCCAGTTCCACGCCTCACTGCCATATATCAGGTAGGTACCAGGACTGCTAGCTTCGCTTCTTTTGATAGTTTTTTTATTTATTATCGCCAACGGCAATCAGTCCTCCATTAATTCAGTGGTTCGCTATGTTAGAGATTTAGCTGGGGTGCCCGGGTTCATGGGGTGAGGTTTGCCTAGGTCTTGGAGGCGGATGACCAGGACATACTGAACCCCAGATTCCTACCCACCCCTTAAACCGTTTTCCTTCCCAGAACTCTCCTCTCCATCCTTTCCTTAAAAAACCCTCCACACAGCATCCCCAAAGATGACATAGGTCCTTAGGGAAATTATTTTCCTCAGGGCCTCCTGTGTGAAGCTCATGTAAAAAAAAACACAGAAGGCCCTGAGGAAAACAAATCTCCTCAGGGCCCGTGTCATCTTTGAGGATGCTGTGTGGAGGGTCTTTTTAGGAAAGGAGGGTGAGGAAGTTCTGGAAAGGAAAAAGGTTTTAGGGGTGGGTAGGTATCTGGCGGTCAGTGTGTCCAGGAGTGACTGACGTATGAATCCATCCCTCCCACTGCGGTGCACGGCGATGTTCCGAGAAACTACAGTCGGAAAAGTCAAAGAGACTCCCTCAACCATTCTCTCCCGATCCGGCCTGCCAGGCACCTGGAGGGCATGCATCCGCCGCCAAGACACGCCAAGAACCAAAACTCACCACATGAACCCGGACACTCCTTTTAAGTCACCAAACGTGAACTTTTACCGAACCATTAATGGAGTTACCAGCATTCACCATTCTTTCAATATCTCTATCAGCCTTCTTATCTCTCGTAAACATACTAACCAGATACACAAACTCATCCAACTGTACTCCAAGTATACCCAAAGATAACAGATACCTAGGTAACTTATTTTCCTCAGATCAGATCAGGCTTCTGTCGGTTTTCCATTCATCGTTTATCAGTCCACATTTCCCTTTCTAATAATAAGTTTGCATGTACACAAACACGGCGTGAATATATTAAATTTGAATATTTACTACAAATCCTCGTTTGACTTAATGTCATTACATAAAACATTTTGTGAAGCAAGAATTTCCAGACAGCAAAATAGGTAAGTACCATCCCTAACAAGAGCGTTAAATCACCGCGGAGAAAATTTTGTAATTATTCAAATCAAAATGAATTTCAGCGAATCTGGAATGGTGTAATTTAGGTGCATTTGTTTGGGAAACCAGGCATGTAATTTTACGAAGGATTCAGTGGAAATAGAGAGATGTAACTGTCAAAACGCCATTTGATTTGTTTTATTTGTTTAAATAGAGAACTCCATTCCAATTTTTTTTTAATGAATAATGACCTTCTAAATTAAATAATTGTATATTTTAATTTATTTTTAGAGAATAGTTAAAATAATTGTCAAAGTTTTAATTTTTCAAGATCCCCGAAAACCACCGTATGTATGGTGAATCGTGTAATGTCATCACTCCTGAAAAGTAACTGTAGGATCTGGCAATCAGCTGATCATCTGCCACCATTTTGAAATTCGGTGTTCGAAGTATTTTCCCTAGAAGTAGCATTACAATTTTTTTGTGCAGTAGTTTTTGAATATTTTCAATAATAG
The DNA here is from genome assembly GCA_917880885.1 of Limnephilus marmoratus. Lineage (NCBI taxonomy): Eukaryota > Metazoa > Arthropoda > Insecta > Trichoptera > Limnephilidae > Limnephilus > Limnephilus marmoratus. Next base: position 26,941,203 of record OU862928.1, read on the forward strand.
AGATACACTTATAAGAGATACCTTTATTTTTGAAACATTATTTAAGCCTAAATAATGTTTCAATAAACACAACAACTAAATCTCTATGAACAGTATGTAAATAAACGAAAAAATTAATACGATGGCTTGTGTCATACCTACATTCCCATACAATAACTTTACGGTGACGTCACGACACGAGGAAGAGTGACGTCACCACTAAACACTTTAATAATACCAACATGACGGCGTGTTTCTAAGACCCGATGAAAAATGAACTTTTTAATAATTTTTTAAAAGCTCTGCGCTTAATATTATTAAATAAAACTTATATATTCAGAATCAGCGTTTATTGGTCTATCTGAACATATTTTTTTAAAGCTATAATATTTTTCACTGCAGTTCCTTATTGTCGTAGGTTGTTCTTTATACACGTATGGTTCATAAACTGAAAAGCTGTATGCAATCGTATTCGGGCAATGATGTTACAATATATATGTAGACGTGCTATAAAAAACTCAAAGTGGCAAGCCAAAGGCAAGTCAATTGAAGTGTTTTTGATTTCGTAGATTTAGTACTAAACTGCCATGCGTCGCGTAAGGTCGTGTGTTACCTCTAAGTAAATTGCATAAAAATAATGGAAAAATACCCTCGTGTGTAGTGAGAAAATATTTTCATTACTCGGCAAACACTAAAAAATGGAAAAGGAATAACATTTCATTTGTAAATATACTTGCAAATAAAAAATACAAATATCTAATGTTTTCCGCCCAAAGAATTTATGCGTGATTAGAGAATGCAAAGCCTACCAGAGTACAGGGTCTGGACGCGCAACAGCCAAATTACGCAGTCAGTGTTTAAAATAGTCACTCTGTTTATTTATATGTGCATGGTCTAGACGCGCAACAGCCAAATTACGCAGTCAGTGTTTAAAATAGTCTAATCACTCTGTTTATTTATATGTGCATGGTCTAGACGCGCAACAGCCAAATTACGCAGTCAGTGTTTAAAATAGTCTAATCACTCTGTTTATTTATATGTGCATGGTCTAGACGCGCAACAGCCAAATTACGCAGTCAGTGTTTAAAATAGTCTAATCATTCTGTTTATTTATATGTGCATGGTCTAGACGCGCAACAGCCAAATTACGCAGTCAGTGTTTAAAATAGTCTGATCGGTTTATTTATATTTTTACGGTTAAACAGCATACAAATCAGCAGTAACAACGAGTACAACAACAATCGCCGCCATTTGCCAACTGTCATTGCTCTATTATTGATCACTTGACATCCCAAAATCCGTCATGCGCTCAGGTCTTCTACTCTTGTCGGCCTCGATGTACTATTTGACGGATATCAGAATATGAAAACACCGCCCGGTCACACCGTTTATTTAGTTCATATACATTCTTTAAAAGTCTATCTTCATATCACATGAACTACTTTATTAAGATTTAAATGGTAGCCTGGAAGCGCCTTGAAAATGCAATAATATTGGTTGGCAATAACTAATCTTTGACCCTAATCGTCCCGCTGGAGTGAGCTCTTGATAGGGTTCTTTACGGGAAGCGGATCCTACTCCTACTCCTTTTTCAAATCGATTTCTACCAGAGAACCGACTCCAAGACTCGGAGCCAAACCCGGAACTTTTAGCCGGATCAGGAACCCGAATGCCTCCATCGGCTTCCTCCTGTTCGCGGTCCAGTTCAAAACCAGCAATAAATTATTTCAGTGATATTAAAAAATATGTATTTTTCAGTGTCAGTTAATACTTGAGCGAATTGCATGTATAATAATTAGAGGTGATAGGACTGTTTCCGCGGTTTTTCCCAATTTTTTAAAATTGATTCGTATTACTTTATAATCGATGATTTTATGGATGCGAGGAAATTTGTTGTATTTCTTAACCGATCACTTTATTGTTTGAACATTAAAGTTACTACAACCATTACGTTCTCGCATTAGTCGCCGCCTGGTAAGCTGGACTACGACAAGATTAGATTTCGTTGAACTTGGCCAAAATGTATATTGCACAACTCCACTACTCAAGTGCGATGGCTGACGGGTCCGAGTTCGTGTGCGGGTGCTTGTCAGGATCGGGTTCGAGTCCTTGCGCGGATTCTTGTCTGGGTTCAGGTCGGGTTGGAGTTCTTGTGCGGGTTATATCCGGGTTCGGCTCCGTGTCATTGGCCGAATCCGTTCGTCCCGGTAGCTGCAACAGCACCCAGTACCCAATCCACACCCAAAAACTTCGACCGGGCCCCTAGATCTCGAGTACCTTGAAAAGGAAGCACGCCTCGGCAAAATGCAGAACTCACCCATCACTAATATAAACATGAAAGAAGATCAACTATGATAAAACTGTGGGTCCTAGCAGAAGTCAAATACGAAAAGAACTTTTGAGGACTGACCCTTCTGTATTCTGTATGCATTAAGGTGGGTAAAAATGTTACTTTTAAATTCTAAGAGCGATGAAAAGGTGCCAAATGGGTTCAAAAATTTTTTTCTTCAAAATTTATTGTTTAAAATTTTTAAATTTCTGATAGCATTTTCTTCCTCCGGATTTACTTCAAAGTTTTGAAAATTTTCATTTTAAGGGGTTATTTCTAGTGTATATAAAAGTCACTATGAATCCTTAGAACAATATTTTTTGTAATCTTCCATAGCAAATTACTGTAGTATATACTCGTATTTACGAAATTATTTACAAAAAGTCCCAATATTGAGTCTCGCAAAATAATGCCGAAATTTGAGAATAAGAAGGATTTTGCTGGTATTTGAATACACTGCGAGATAATGAGATAATTTGATTTATAAATATATTTTTAAAATGAACGAATCAAAATATTCCCTCCATTTCGTATTTTATTGAAAAATGGTTCCTTTTTAATGGTTTATCTAACATTTTTTTAAGATTTTACAAGGGTGGGTTTTTCTCTATTATGTGAAATTTCAAAGTCAATCCGGAGGAAGAAGATGATATCCAAATATTATTAAAAAAAAAAACATGATTTTACATCTTCATTTTACACTATTAGACAAATCAAAAGAAGATTTTTTTCCCATCCAGTCGTGACCCACCTTAGTACGCATCCAAATTTACGTCATTCATCCCCAACTTATAAACGCCAATAAAAAAAATGAAAAAGAAGCGAAGCTAGCAGTCCACAATGGAGTCCTGGTACTTATCCTGGTGTATGGTAGTGAGGCGTGGAACTGGCAGAGAAAGGATGAAAATAAACTGAATGCTGTTGAAATGAGATCCCCGTGGCGTATGTGTTGTAAAACCATGAATGATCGTGTGAGAAATGTGGATATCAGCAAAGAAATTAAGGCTGATGTAAGCATAATGAGTAAGATTGAGAAAGGACCCCCAGATGGTTTGGGCGTATAGAGCGAATGAACAAAGAAAGTAGTGTAAGTGACGCAAATGTGACATGGCAAGACCAAGTGAATCAGATACTTGAGTCGGGCCATGTCAAAAGTCAAAATAATAGGAAAGTATGTATGAGACGGAAAATTTTGATGTGTATCTTCGGACCGGTTTTAGAAAATGGATTTTGGCGCAGACGTTACAACAATGAGCTATATACCTACTCTGTTTAAGGATCTAAACGTCACAAAATTTATTAATCTGGGAAGACTTTGGTGGTTGGGTCATGTAGAGAGAATGACCGAGCATCAAGCACCAAAGTCCCTGCCGAACTCAAGACCGATAGGGCGAAGGAGTCTGGGAAGACCAATATTAAAATAGAGCGATAACGTCCTCAAAGATGTTTCCAACCTTGGAGTTTCTAAACTGAAGAGAGCTGGCACAAAACCGAGATGAGTGGAGGAAGACTGTTGAGGAGGCCAAGACCCACCAGGGGTTGTAGAGCCAATAGTGATGATGATGCATGAGACGAGTGCGGCAAAGAGTGTGCGCCAAGACCGAGTTGTTTGGCGGTCTGTCCTCTCTGCCTACCCCTGTGGTAAACGGCGTGATGGTTAGTTGGTTAGTTATTTCAAACATTCCGAAGCCTCTACTATAATTATTTTTGAAACCGAAAGTCCACAAGTAGATATTCACCATTGCGTGACCAATGTATCGCTTTATCGCTTAGCGTCTGCTGGGAATTTACTAAGTCAGCGTTTCCTAACCTTTTTCAGCCACGGACCCCTAGGAAATCAAGCACAATTTTCAATGTCCCCCTTGATCAATTATTTCAGAACTATAAATACAAAAAAATACTTTTTTAATAAAAAATACGTTCATAATAATTAACGTACAACAGTAACACCAACATTCACATTAACTAACGTTTAATTAATGTGAAGGATGGTGTTACTTTTTGCGACTAAATTAATTATATTCGGGTTGATGTAAAGCGTCAATGACACTGAGCGAGTTTACAAGCTACTATCTGGGAAATTCACTATCTGTTAATAAACTCGCTCAGTGATCGTGTTACTTGCTAACTAGCAGATTGTTGACAATCTACGAAAAAAGTTGATATGTCGTCAACTTTACTTGCCACTCGCTTACTCGTGATTGGTTTATTTATGTTTTTCAAGATGGCTGCCAATAAACAGCTGATTTCGACTGTCAAACATCACAGAGTTATTTCACGCAGGCGTCGTTATTTTTGTTACTGGCGCTAGCAGTGACCTCAGTTTCCTACGCTGCTGAGCAAGTGGACAGTTTTGTGTGTCATCATGACAATCTCACTCGCCGATTTATCCGCTTTTAAACTTAGCAGATAGTAGCTTGCAAACTCGCTCAATGTAATTGACGCTTTACTACTAAGTTGTAATCTCAAATCGGATTCCACTTGTAATCTGTTTCTGTATTTGTTTTTAGTATATACAAGCGCAGAGAATGCCTTTTCACAGAGGTATGTGATTGAGAAAAGCAGTTCAGTGCTTCTTCTGATATTTCCTTATACGAGTAATCATCTTTCTTTACATTCACCCAAAAACTTGAAAAAGAGGATGCTTTGAAATTAAGTTTCAAAGTTGAATCACAAGATATTTCTTTTAATTGGTTTTCCTGTGCCGTTGTCCAGCCAGTAATATCAGTAACATCTGTGATGAAAGGGTCTAATATTCATTTTTAATTTTTGTCGGGTACTGGAAAATAATCCCAAAACGAAAACGCGTAGCGATTACGAGACTTTTGATGGCATTTATTTATTATTGATAAATTGGTTCAGAGATGAGACTGCGGACCCCCATACATATATCCGCGGACCCCCAGGGGTCTGCGAACCACAGGTTGAGAAACACTGTACTAAGTAATTAACGATGTTTTATGGGTACCCAATAATGTGAGTATGGAGAATAATTCATAATGATAATTGGCACGTATTTCACTCAATTCTGTTGTGACGAGGCAGGAATTTTTTGTCAGCGGGTCGGTAATGTAATTTGTAGCAATGGAGAACAAGATAGAATAAATGTAAGTAAGAGGGTTGTGTTTTTAATGTGTAAGTTTTGTGATAATGGTGATAAATGGTCAGCTGCTTTCTAAAGCATCGTTTACATATACAATCAACTCTACTACGACAATACATTTACTTTAGTATACCTAAGTATTTTCACAATTTGAGAGGTGGATTTATTGAATAACCAACTAATCAGCTTGTTATTAATTGAAAAAGTCGTAGCAGTAACATCATTATTAACCAATTAAGAAAACCTTATGGCGCCGCAACCGGGTTCAAAAAGAAGAAGATGGAGAGATATGAAATTACGAATGTTAGAGGAGCGCGCAGATATTTAAAGTGACAAAATCGGTGCGAAAATTGTGAAAATGTTTAATAAAACACGACTCGTTTAAAATAGAGCAAAAATTTTACGGGGGTTGTCTTAAACAGTATTTAAAGAAACACTGTGAATTTTTTCATAGATGTAACTTGTAAAATAACTGAAACAAACGTGTTTATAATAATTTTTGGAGCAAACTTTGCGATTTTTTTCCATCTGGGGAATTTTATATACTTTGCGTTTCGGGGCGGGGAATGTCTAAATATTATCTTCAATAATAACATATATTTCTTTGAGAGCTTTAAAACTTAACGTGTTTAAGGGAGATATATAAGAAATCGGTAGAAATTCGGGTAGCGGCGGCTTAATATTTAATAATAACAATAATAATTGTATAATTTGTAGAGCGCCGTTTTTGTGAAAAATCACCTCAAAGGCGCATTTAGTGTGCGGAAAACAAATTCCGAAGTATCCCTCATAATAGTTTTTGCTGTATCAATTAGTTTCTCTGCAAATTGGTTTCATTCAACCGATAACATATCAATTTAGATACCTTCAAAAATTGACTTTAAAAATTTAACAAATAAGTCGTCTCAAAGTGATTTAACCACAGTTTAAAAATGGCTTAATAAGCCGAAACAGTTGTCACAAAAATAAAAAGTAAGATACTTGTTAAACTTTTTTTTTTTTTTTTTTTTTTTTTTATTTGTTTGTTTATTTAGTACAAGATTATACATGTATATACATAATTCATTAATTTTTTTGACTGCCCAACTAGGAGTATTCCCGTTTTAGGACAGTCGAATTATTATGGGTAAAATGGAACATGATTTGTATTTGTACAAAAAAGAAAGAAAATTGATGAAATTAAAAGAACAAAAAGAATATAAAATAAAATAAAAAGAATATAAAATAAAATAAAAAAGTTTAAAACCTAGTAACTGTTATTTGTTTAGCATAGTTATTAAAATAATATAAATTTAAAAAAGAAAAGGTAAATAGGTACATGTATGTAACTAATAGAAATTGAGAGGGTTAAAACATTTAGGTAACTTTTGTATGCATTGCATATTATAGTCCTACATACATGTGTTGTAGAAAAAAAAGAAAGAAAAGGAGAAGAGAAAGAATAAAATTAAAATTAAATAACCAATTAAAACATATAATAGCCGTCGGTTGTTTAGCATGGTTGTTGAAAAGATAATAAAAATAAATAAAAGTTATATATGTGTGTACTTAAAAGCAAATGATCAAAATATAAGGTGGTAACTGGTGTTTGCCTTTCATATTATAATCCTACACATTTATATAGTGAGAACAGAAAAAATATAGTAAAATAAAATAAACAATTAATACCTAATTATTACTGTTGTTTGCTTAGCACAGTTATTAAAATAATAGGTATATATATGTACTTAAAACTGGTGTTTACATTGCTTATTAATAAGCCCACATATATATGTACATATTTTGTATAAATATTAATATAAAAGAGAGGAGATATAAAGAATAAAATAAAATATTCAATTAAAACATAAGATTAACAGCTGCTTGGTTAGCTTTCTAATTTAAAAGTAATAGGTAGGTACATACATACATATAATAATATAGATTAGAAAAAAAGGGTATCTTTTGAGAATTTTTGTTGTTGTTTTTGGTTTGTATTTGATTTCATTTTTTGTGTAGTAAAAGTTCACTCTCCTTTCTCCCTAATTGTTGAAACCAAGTAGTGGTCAATTTACGAAGAACACCTGTGCTTTCTTTTTTCCAAGCATCAGGCATGAAGTTGTATAGGTTTGGACCTAAGAAAGAGAAGTGTCTTTGAGCGAGAGATGTTTTGGTTGTGGAAGTTACAATTGGATTTCTCCGTGAGTGTCGGGTGTCGTGAGAGTGGTTAATAGATGGGTAGAGGTGGCGTTGTTTATGGGTGTTTAAAATTAATTTTCTCATGTACAGTTGCCTAACATCTAGAACTTGTAAGTCTTGAAATAGTGCATCACTGTGATATCTAAATGGTTTTTTGAGGATTACCCTCAGTAGTGATTTTTGAGCTTTTGCTAATTTGTCCAAAACAGTTTTTGCACATCCACCCCAACCTAAGGATGCATAGTCTAAAAGTGACCCACACATAGCATCATAAATGAGTTTCAATTCTTTTTTACGTAAGATGTTTCTGATTGCCATAAACATGTACGTGAGCTTTCTAACCTTTGTGGTGACTAGATCCACGTGACCGTCCCATCTAAGATATTTGTCTAATATAACACCAAGGTATTTTATACTGTCCACGCATTCTAATTTATAACAATTACAGGTAGTTGAGTCACTGCATTTATGTACGAAAATATTATATGCTTCCTTGGGTTGGCCGGCTTCTGTCGCACTAAATCGTATAAATTTTGTTTTTTCCGAATTGAGTGTTAATAGATTACAGTCTAACCAAAGTTTTAGCTGTTTTATTCCATCCTCTGCTTTGCAGTGTACATCGTTCCATGTTCTTCCTTCAAATATTAAGACTGTATCATCTGCAAACGTTATAATGTGATTGGAAAAATTGCTGTTACACAAATCATTTATATAAATACTGAACAAAATAGGTCCTAAGGTACTCCCTTGGGGTACACCAAATTCTACAAGGGCCGGATCACTAATAGAATCGTTAATTTTAACTTTTTGGTATCTGTTAGCTAAGTAACTACCCATCCATTTGTGTAGCTGTCCCTGAATACCTATAGCCTTTAGTTTTTTTAGAAGTATTTTATGCGAAATGGTATCAAAAGCTTTGGCAAGATCTAAGAAGAGAGCAATAGACTTATTTCCCCTGTCAATATTTTTGGAAATAATATCTGCCAGTTTAGCAATTGCATCTTCTGTTCCTAGACCTGGTCGAAAACCGAACTGGTTGTTAGATAAGATTTTATGAGTTTCTAGGTAAAGGGTGAGACGATTTTTTACGATTTTCTCAATAATTTTTGAGAACGAGTTGAGCAGAGATATTGGCCGATAATTATGTATATCCGATTTGATTCCATTTTTGTGAATCAATATAACAGCTGATTGCTTAAGGTGGTTTGGGAATATTCCTGTCTTGAAACTAAGATTACAAATGTATGCAATTGGATTCGCTATGAGTGGTTTTAATACTTTCAACAGATTTGAGGAAATTTTGTCTGGCCCACAGGCATTAGATGACTTAAGCTCATCTATCATTTTCATAACTTCATTGGTCGTTGTTTGAATCTCGTCTGTTTTATGATTAAGAACATTTGTAGGTATGTTGGCTAGTTCAGACTCAGTTTTCTGACATTTTTTAAGGATTTTATTTGCGAGAGAGGCTCCTACTGAAGTGAAATAGTGATTAGCAAAATTAGCCATCAATTTGGGGTTAGTAGTACTTGTATTTTTAATATCCAATGATTGTATGAAAGACGATTTGCTATTTTTTGTTTTGGTAATTTTACGAAATATTTCCCAGAAATGTTTTGGAGTTATGGTGTTTTCGTATATATATTTTTTGTAGAAATTTTCTTTAGTGGAATTAATTAGTTTTTTACATAAGTTTCTATATTTCTTATATTTTTCTTGAACTAGAATATTATCTGATTGTCTTTTAGCATTTTTGTGAAGTTGATTACGTCTGTGGATGGATTTGACTAGACCAGGGGTGATCCATGGCATGAGTTTAAATTGTTTGTTCGGTATAACTTTGTTGACAGTGTGATTGGATATGTAATATTGTAATTTTGTGATAAATTGCTGCATTGCTTGGTCAGTGTCAGTCTGATCTATTACGTTTTGCCATTTTTCTGTAGACAGCTCCTCAACCAGTGCGTTGTAATTTATTTTAGAAATATATTTATTTTTAGAAGCAGAGGAAAGCTTATTTCTTAGGCCGAGCGCTGTGGTGTAATGATCTGAAATTGTTGTGTGTATAACAAACGAGTCAGTAAAATCAATGTTTTTAACATTGATGTGATCCAAGCAGGATTTACATGTACCTTGTACTCGAGTTGGGGTATCAATTATCGGAGTAAAAGCGTTTTCAGTGAGAAAACATAAATAATCATCGGATTGGCGATGATTGTCTAGAATTGTATTAATATTTAAGTCTCCAATGATTATTTGATGTTCTGGGTTATCTGTGTTGTTAATGATAGAGTGGAGTGAATTTAGAAAGGAATCGATGTTGTGAAATGATGGTGATCTATAGATTGCAAAAATGCATAGGTTTTTGTTAAGCACAATTTTTAGACAATTAGCTTGTGATAAAGTGAGTTCGTCAACTTGCGTCTGAATACCGTCCCTGACATAAATTACAATACCACCAGCTTTATTTATTATACTCGTTGTATGGTACTCAGTATAATTTTGTATCTCTTTGGAGGTGAAGTATTTATTAATCCAGCACTCAGTTAAAACTAGCATATCAAATGTGAAATTAAGTTCGTCCAGAAATACGAGAAAGTCATCAATGTTGGTAATACTTCTTATGTTCTGGTGAATAATTTTCAGACCGTACGATTCCCAACAATATTTATTCATGTCTTCAGGATTGTCAATCACATTTTTGGTACATGTGAGCAAGGTTTCTTCGGGTCTGTCAAAAGATACTTGAATCATTTATAGTTTCTTTTTTTTTTTAAGTTAATTAAGTATATCCACAATGATAAACTTTGGGAATATACAGATGTGTGTGTGGTGTTTGAGTAAAATAGTATGTGTATGCTTGTATAAGTGAGTCATAGTGTGAGAAGGGTATTTTCAGAGGTAATGTGGATAGCTCGTGATTCTGTTGTTTGGCGTACGTAGACACGTCCCGCTTTCACCCATACGTAAGCTAGCTTTTTTTCCGTAGCCGTCTTCTTCGCCAGGTAAAGTAAGCGTTTATTTGTCGATGTTAAGTGTTCTGATATATAAACGGGTGTACGCGGTCCGGAGAGGCCTATGGAGCTCGTGTTGAGTTTATCTTCCTTCGTGGTAGCGTTCAAATTGTATCTTTTTACGCAACTTAAGAATTCATCCCTTAGGTGAATTTCTTTGAACCGCGCAATTATAGGCCGGGTTTTGGTTGGGGTTGGCCTACCAGGAGCTCTAAAGGTTGACTCGATATCATTTGTAGTGGTGGTTGTGCGTATTTCTTGACTAATGTTGAAAATAATATTTTGTAACTTTTCTCCTTCAACCTCTGGTATCCCTCTTATTTCGGCCACGAAATTTTTTTGTTGGCGTTCTTGATCGTCGAGTTTGAACTCGAGCATTGTTACTTTAGCTTCAAGTTCCATATTTTTCTTTTGGATGGAATCTATGTTTTTCATTTTGTGCGTCGCCTTTTTCAATTCATCCTCAAATCCCTCCATTTTTGAGTTAAAGAAGGTCATCGTTTTCTTGAAGTCTTTGAATTCTTCATATAATACAGTCACTTTTGATTGGATGCTCTTGTACTCTTGGAGTTCCATCTTGATTTGGCGCAGTTCCTCCATAAGAAGAGTTTCCCCCGGAGTTAGGCCTGGTTTGCTGACGTTGGTAGGAGGAGGTGCGTTCTCTTTACTTGATTTTACATTATTAAAATTATTTAAAACAAATTAAAAATAAACTAATTTGTATCACGTTCTACGTGAGAAATGTCTTAAGCCTTGATACGGTATTTCATATTATAGACAACAGGTAGGCGGGTATAGATACCGCCAGCTCGGGAACCATTTATTGGATTAACAACACCTTGATCGTCACAAGTGACTTACGTTCAGTGACTTAGCAGGTGTGCACTGGATCATGGAGTGAGGTTAGTCTAGGTTTTGGCGTCGAATGCGATAAATCAATCGATTATGGGCGCCGATCGTTTAAATGTAACGACCAAGTAAATGAACATAATGAAGTTTGGTTAACCATAATTAAGTATCTAATAATTTAAAAGATGGATTTACGATTCCGATATTTACACGTACACGTACACGTCCTCGCGTTGAGCCTGCCCAATCTCAACTGAAGTGTAGGTTTGTTGAAAAAGTATCGATATATCGATGTATCGATATTTTTAATTGAATATATCGATATTTTTAGCCGATATATTTTGATCCGATATATCGATACAAAATATCCAATATCGAAAACGATATTTTTTTAAATTTATGTATTTAAAGTCACTAGAATCCAAACCGTATAGGAACGAACGGAAAAAAGTAACTGTATTGGGTCATGACATCTGGCGGTTGAAATTTTAACTATTAATAACTTACAAATCTATTGTCTTTGCATTAGTATTTGTGATCACTAATTCAATATCATGTGTGTAGGTACATACATAGAAATGTGTGCTATTTTTAGCCATTTTTTTCTAAGCCACTCCTATGTGTTGGTTCCCAATTGTCTGTGATTATTGACTATACCTTGCTCCAAATACGAAGTCCTTTTTGACAGATTAATACGCCAATAGAATGTTACTGAGACGCATACAAACTCTGTATGCGTCTCAGTTTACATATAATAAGTTAGAAACAGCTTTTTAGTTTTTGATATTTTTGTAATTATTACCAAATAAAAATGAATACTGATAAAAATACCTTCATTTTCCGAAAAAGCACACTGTGTTTAAAAATTACTATTGATAATATTGAGCTGAATTCACTATTATTTTAAAAACGCAAAATCTTTTGAAAATTTGACCGATATATCGATATTTTTTCCACGATATATCGACGTCGATATTGATATTTTAATAAATATCGATACATCGATATATCGATATTTTTTTTCACTTTCGACATCCCTACTGAAGTGAGCCGCGTAAATTCGCTCTTCCTTCTGTCTGTCAAAATGTGTCTAGCTATGTCTGCTGCTGATCGCTAGCCTTGTTGCGATGTCAGAAAACAAGGTAGGATGATACTGTTGGATGTTGTGTTGTCCTATTTTATATTTAAATTCATTAGCACTGAACACTTCCTTATCATTCATTTAAATCTCGATGTGTAGAGCCCTTTATATTAAACTTTCGCGTCTATGCCACCTTTTACTCACATATCGCCATAAAATGTTTTATCTAAAACTCTTTGTTGTCTGTGGCGCATAAACTTTCACTTTTCTGTGTCTATAAAATGGCGTGTTTTGACGCTTGTTGTGATTATTCTTCTCTTGAAAACATTATCAATCTTACAAACAGTCTCTCTTTATCCTCGTCTAAACTCTGCTTGTTTAGCAAACCGTCTTTCACTTCTGTAAATTAATTAGTCTAAATTATTTTCACAGTTAAGTGTTCAGACAAAATCACTCTGTAAAATTTATTCATCAGAATAAATAGTTACAAACATCCAGTATCAAAAACACAAGTGTTTTTATTACAAACTACACCAAACTCTATCACTCTTGTACGGTTCCTCGGTGTGGAACAGAAGGAAGTCGACAACGGCAGCTCAGACTTACAACCTGACTACAGACTCTCTGGAGAGAACCACACCTGGGACCTGCGCAGATACATGTGACGAATTCAATCGTTACAAACTGCTTATTCTTCTTTTTATTGAACCTCCACACAGCATCCCAAACGGCCCTGAGAGGAATCATTTTCATATTAATTATGAATATTGTGATTGTTAAAATGTGTTTGTTTTATTTTATGGAATGTATTAGAATGTCATACTTGAGAAACATAGGCATAAAACTGTTTTAAGAACCATTAACCAAAGACCGAAAATATAAATTTCATGAAACCCCGATCTTGCGATGTACTCTTGAAACTGTACAGGGCGGTTTCAATGAAAAAGATTAATTATTCTTCACACCAGCATTTTAACATAATAACTCAATATCGATTTTATTTCATTCGCAATTAGCTTTAATAAATACCTACATTAAAAAAATGCTCAAATGATAAAACTATTAACGTGATGTAATTTTTGATAATATTTTTTGATCATAAGTATTTTCAATTTTTCAATAATGTCTAAGCAAAATAAGAATGCAATATTATTTTAAATGCATTAGTTTATAATACCGTAAATAAATAGACAAACTGAAGCATTTTCGTCACAAAACAAGGGCGCTGATATTTTTGTAATGATTTTATTTGAACTAAAATTAAAATTCTTAAAAGCAGCTTTCCCAAATAATTTATTCATTTATTTTACTTCGTGATTATATGATTTAAAACGTATGTTGTTTAATACAAAATTTTGTTTGAAAAATTAACAAATCTGCCAACGACCTACGGTAAAACCTAATTGTACTAAAAATAAATATATTTTCACAAAGATACGTTTTAAGATTTTCACGGGCAAAAGTATTTTCGTTTTTGTTTTTGGGGTGTTATGCCGTGTTGCGCTACCTCCTTCTTTAGCCAACGTTTCGGACAGCGTTGTAGTGTCCATCACGCTGTTCGAAACGTTGGCTAAAGAAGGAGGCGAACACGGCATAATACCCCAAAAACAAATAATGAAAATATTTAATCAAAATTTAAAATGTAGCTTTACCAGATAAAAGAACAGTCTTTCGAAATTAATTTATAATTTTTTGTGGAAAGGAGTCAATACGCGTAAAATTTGATTTAAAAATTATATTCCAGTTTTGTCTGGTTATTCCCTCTTTGTTATTAGCAATACGGGCTATAATTGCTATGTTATTCTAACATCCCTTCAATCATGATTACAAATATCATAATTTGTTTAGTTCAAAAGGTTTACATTTAGGACTTTTAATGAATATCAGCAAATACTATATTCGCCAATGTTTCCGACATCAAAGAATTAAAACCCCTATGTTAAAATCACGGCAAAGATTTACCTGCCCTTGTGTATATATTCTAATTTAATACTGTAGAATTCGAAATGATAACGTGGAAATCAGAACCATGTGTCAATAACCTTCGTATACTCGCGCCTAACGGCATAACACGTATACTGGCGCACGGTGTCTCAGACCGAGATGAAATCTCTACTGTATTATTTTAATTTTAAACCTTTTAAGCTAGACTATTTAGAAGGGGGTATAAATGAATTAGAAGAAACTTTTTACTTTTTTGTTAGAAACAGATTTTAACTCAGCCTCTTAAAAAGAATACAATTTTTGTACTCTAACTTTAATAACAAAAAAATAAACTTTTTCAAGTGTTAATTTAAAAAAAAAACGAGGAAATCTAATAAAAGAATAAAATAAAATATTATAAAAATAAGAATTAACCATTATTACGGTTTTTTGGTAGTAATTTATCGCCTGTCTCGATACACGTATATCCTAGTGAGACAGGCATAAAAAAACCCAATGTAAATATACTTTTTATAGATAAATAAATTAAAAAAATATAAAAAAATTACTACTTACCTAAAAGACCGATAACAGTAAATAAGTGACACACTTCCACTCAGCACCAATGCACGCGCCGCACTAAACAATGCATAACAATAAATTAAGAAGCTACTAAAAACCTCAAAAGTCCCATTGTTTTTAACTTCTGAAAAAACAACGAATTATTGATTAGTCGGTCTGAGAGACCAACACGCGAGTATAGGAAGGTTAAAAAAGTCACTGGGTTTAAAACTAAATTATCAGATTGAATTATTGTCCTTATCTTTGAAGTATTAGCTTTTTTCTCGATTTGGGAGGCGGGTATGGGTACCGCTGCCCCGGGAACCATTTATTGGATAACCAACACCCCTGCCACAGGTCACTCCGGTTCGCTACGTTTGGTGACTTACAAATGGTGCACGGGTTCATGGGGTGAGGTTTATCTAGGTCTTGGCTACGAATGCATTTGCCTACCTACTGCAAGGCTGGCCGGATTGGGAGAAACTGGTTGAGGTAGACCTAACCCAGACCTATCCAGTCAGATTCTCTTGACCTTGCACTGCTGTGGAAGAGATGGATGCATAAGGCCGTCACTCTTGGACTGTCTTGAACACATCAACCCCCAGGTACCTACCCACCCTTCATACCCTTTTCCTTCCCAGAACTTCTTCTCCTTCCTTTCCCTAAAAAGACCCCCCACGCAGTATCCCCAAAAATGACACAGGCCCTGAGTGAAATTTTTTTCCTTAGGGCCGCCTGTGTGGAGCTAATGCAAAAAAGGCCCTGGTTTATCTAGTAGAGTTGCCTGACACAGATCTGAAGTTCTACGTAACCTCACTTTTGTGTTTCTTATCAATTTACGTCAGTACATGCTACCTAACCATTCCCCCCGCCTTGGCATTATTTGAACAATCTAAAGCAAATTTACTTTGCGTCAAAGTAAAAGTACGTGGTGTTATTATTTTCCGATTGTTCGCCCCACGTATGGAGACTGAAATTCCCAAGGCCGCGATTACTTCTCAAATTCAATTTAAACTTCCAGCCGCGATTTACAAACGTTGATACTTTATTTATAATGTTTCTAGGCCATTCTGAACATTTTCAAATTTACTAACTAAATTTGACGTGAAAATAATACAGGTAGATAGGTACTACATGGAAAATACGCTAAGGCTACGTCCGCATAGGCAGGCGGCTTGCTTAGCGCCTAGAGCCTAGATAGGTAGTAGATAGCCGATGGATAGCCACTTAGCGTGTATCCAGGTAAACCAACGTGTTGGTTTTTTGCCACTAGGCTCTAGGCGCTAAGCCAGCCACCTGCCTGTGCGTTCGTAGCCTAAGCCTTTTGAAGCAGCGAAGGCTTTCTTACTTGTACTTTCCCCGACTTCTCGTACCATTCACTTGCGCATCATGTTTTTATTTAGAAACTCAGAATGAACTAAACTCGACATCTACCTCAGGCAGGGCCGTAGCTAGAGTTGAATTTAAGATAGGGCAGCGGTAATTACAGGTAGGGCGCAAGTAAAATGATCTGATCTGGGTCAGGGGGGGGGGGGTGCTCCTTAAGGGGCGGAAAAATATCATAATAAATAATAATAATATCTTGTTAAAATTTTAATCATTTCTTTCATATTTTTGTTGCATATATGATTCAGACCGATTGAAATGTGCACGGAATTTTTAACTTATTCTGTGACAAACCTGGGGAATCCTCTTTCTTCAAATGAATGTATAATAATGTCATCTTGATAACTGCAGCGACTGGCAACACTGTCCGGGTCGAATTTTGTTTTGCGCTTGGATTTTTTATGACTAATATTCGGTGAGAATGATTGAGAGAGGTCCGTGGGCGATGCGCGACAATTCTAAGAAAGTTTCATGGATCGTCAAATCCAATGGATCATCAAACCATCCATGTGTTCCAAGTACAAAAGTAAGAGGAAAACCATTTTCTTGTTCTGGCTGTAGTATCTGAGCTTAAGCTGAGGACGAAATTAAATCCCGGGTTAAAACCAGTTTCATGTTCCGAATGATCTGTCAAAATTCCAGTAGCGGATTAATCTGCTGACACATTTCGAAGAAAACCGTTCTAATATTTCGAGTGGAGTTAAAATTTTTATTTCAAACCATTCCACAAAATTCGTAATTCGTAGGAAACCATACTACGCATTATACGAGAGGAATACGAATTAAATCTGTTAAATTAAAGCAGATTCACCCTTAATTTAAAACCAATTTTGTGATTAGAATGTAAATTTCCAGTTTTGGATTCATCTGCAATGTCTGAAATATATATGTTTACGAAATGTATATTTTACAAAAAACGAAAAACGCTCCAGCAGTAGAGTAAATAATGCATTTGAGGTTCCCCTATGCAAAACTAGGCTTGCGCAAAGACATGCTTTTTTCATTGCACCAAAAATCTATAATGCACTGTATCAGACTATAGAAATTAAATCTAAAAACGTATCCTCTTTCAGCATATACAAAAAATTAATATAGACTTGGATAACTACAAATGACACAAATACCTACCTGCTATAACATCTTACCTGTTATAACTTTACAAATCCCTAATTTTTATTTAACCTTTTTTGTTTTTCATATATATATTTTTTTTCTTAACTTTAGTTTTTAAAATACGGAATTATTTGTTCTATAAATATGTTAAAACATAATTATGTTTCAATTGAAAGTTAAATTTGCTATGTTGTATCTTAACTGCATTAAAAAAAACTTAAATATACCCACGAACTGGTGATGCCTATGTGGGATTTTTTTTGTTACCATACATATATGTATACTATTGTAATATCTGTATTGTAATATCTGTAATTGTATTACTGTTTATCTTTAAGCTACATATTTAATTTTATAGTTCCTTTTTTTACTTCTTATCAAAAGAAATGTTTTTTTGTAATATTTTTATGTATGTAACAAAAAAAATTATTAATAAAAAAATTTAAAAAATCTGCTGACGTATTTTGAAGGAAAACGTTCTCTTATTCGAAGTGAATTGGAGGTTATCCACCACATACCCGCCCAGTGTAAGTAAGAGAAGGTTACTATTTAACAAGGACTCTTATTTTTTTATAGAGCGACCCTCCAATTATAATTAACTAAAACTAGACCCCTATTGTCCTTGCATACGTTGTTAGCGAGCAGTATGCAAGTGCTTGATCTGATGACAAACCATTTAGTATGGAGAAGGCCCGAAAATATCGATCTAGGGATTGGTTTATTTATGACTCAACCGTTGAATAACATCCCCAAACTGTTTGGGAATTCCCCCTAAGCAGTGATTGCAATACGCGCACAGCCTCTCACCACTTACTTCATTCCATCTATGGGCAGAATAAATAATTGACATAATATGATTCTTTGGTTAATTCGAAGCGAATTCTAATAGGAAGTATTTTTTTTCAATCATGTCAAACAATGAACAAACAGTTTACTAGTATATTATCATAGTAGATGGTATTTCTTAAGGTAGGGCACAGGTATTTTAAGGTAGAGCATTGCCCCCTAATGCCCCCCCCCTAGCTAGAACATACCCGCTAATGGGACTTAGCTGAAACAGGTGGAGAGGTTCAAATACCTTGGGTAGGGATGCAAGTTTTTTAAAAATATCGATATCGATGTATATCGAATTAAGTCGATATCGATATATCAGCCTACTAGACCGATATATCGATATTTTTTCTTTTTTTTTTAAAGTTTACAGAAATCCAATGTAGTTATAGTTATAGCAAACGTTTATCGATTATGTATGAATATAATTTTTTATACTAACCTTTCTGAATAATCCAAAATTTGGTTAGGTATATAAAAAATGTTTTTTTTTTTATAAATTTAAAAAAAATTTTTTTTTTCAGTATTTTATACCAGCAATCGAACGTAAAATGTGTTATGAAGTACTTTCTTGAATTATAACTTCCTACCCCTAAATGAATATTTCCGTCGTCAGGTACTAAATATTTAATATTAGTTTTCAAAAGTTGGCAACATTGTCTAAAAGTTTTGATTGGCCCGATTTTTGGTGGGGAAGGAGCCCAAAAACCCTGGGACGGCTTCGAGAGCCCAAGCGGTTTTTCTTCTGGTTTTAACTGTGGTGAGGGACGGTTCTTGGCATATTGGCGACCGCCTAGACCCTTTTTTGATTCCAACATTTGGTTGGGACACGTAATTTAAACTGTAGTTAAATTTGATATTTAAATCAACTCAGTGGTGTGTTCCGGACGAGATCCTCTGCCCGATGCTGCCCGTGACATTGTAACGTACGTAATCTTATTTAGTTCTGTGTTTTCTATTCCACCCTTACGTTATATTTTAAAATCATTAACCTTGAGTTCACAAAGAGATTAAAAGCTTTTCCTAGAAGCGTCGAGTCATTAATAAATTCACCAATCATTTAAAAGCGACAAGAGATCTTTTCATTTATTAAAAACGCTAATTATGCCAACAATAAAGCGACGATCGTTTTGAATCCCAAATCAGAACGAACTGAAAACACAATCATCCCTGAGAGAAGCTAGCCGGAGGTTTGTATTATAATTTGGTTTTTGTAAGTATTTAAATGCAACCATTTTTTGTCTTGAACATTGTGGCATTATTTATTATTAATTTGTACCTGTTCGTAACAAGGCGGTTCGAGCCCGTGGTTATGCAACAAATGGTAACTTTGTCTGCTTCCTTGTAGCCGGTTTCTGCTTTGAATTATAGTGGCTGCTGCCTTTGAAAAAAGACGTTCAGAAGGAACACTTATTGCCGCAATTGGTAGATGACTCATTGCCACTTTAAAAAGATTAGGATATATGTACACCTTACATCTCTTGCCATGTTTCAAGAATGTTTACTTTTAGAGTACCTATTTACAGGAGCAGAAAGATATTAACTTAAGCTCGTCGTCACCGTCAGTTTTTTTTAATTTTTTTTTATTTGTGTGAACCAAAGATTTATGGTGTTCCAAAAATTAAATTCACCTTTATCTTCATCCGATATTTCGATACGATATATTGAGTGTTTCGATATTAATATATCGATATCGGCATATCGTAGATATTGATGAATATCGATATTTTTAGGGGTCGATATATCGATATTTATCGGTTTTCCGATATATCGTTGCATCCCTAACCTTGGGGTCGAATTCTCCAGCGATGGTCTATTATGTTCTTGCAAGAATCGCAAAGATGTAATGTTTTTCAAGGTAACTTTGTAGAACATTAATAATTGCATTCAGAACAAATTGATGGTTTTTTTTTGGGGAGTCCTGGTTATTTTGGAGAACATTTGCAATAGCATAATTAGAATTTACACAATCTATACAGAGATATTGTCTTTCGGGTCAATAGGCCACTTGCATGGACTTCATAACGACTTGGAAAAAATCGTGTGGATAGAGTTTTTTACTAAGATTACGAAAATGTTAGTAAAAATTTTTAGAAACGTACAGTTTTTTTTATTTTTAAATAAATAAATCCATTATTTGAGCTCGTGACGTCACTACATGAAAATGTCCCGTCGCCGAAAATGTTCCTATTAATTTGATAAAATTCTACACTGATTTATTTTTTTATATGGCATCACTTTGATTTCAGGCGAATTTTTTAATTCGTTCACTAGATTTATTGTTTGTTCTCTGCGAACTTATCATTTGGTTTGATTTTTTGACAGATGTTCTGAAGAGAACCCCGTACAATTAATGGGTACGGGGTTCTCTTCAGAACGTGAAGATGATGTCGGTACATGTTTTAGAGGTATAATGATTATGGTGCTGATTTTAACAAAATAAAATTTTATAATATTCTTATTATTATTACAATTTACAAGTTCAAGTATATTACATTGAATTTAGTAATATAGACGCTGTATATTATGATGATTTATGATCACTAAGATGGATCAAGGAAAAAAATATTTATGAGATGTTGTTCAGGATCTCAACTTCCGCTCTCCTGACAAAGCAATCCGGCGTGGTAACACCAGATTCCAAGGGAAGTGTGGCTGGAGTAACTCTTCAATAATAACTCCAGCTCTTGAATAATTGGTCTTTATTGAAACAATAAAAGACCCGTAGGGTAGCTCATGTACGGTGAGCCCAATGATGCTATCTCTCTCCGCGGTTTTATAACCCACATGAAGTGAAAACCTGGCAGCAGACGTTTTGCCCAAAAACGACCCGCCCAAGACGGATGGTAACAAGAGAAGAAGGAATTAAAAAATCCGTGGCAATACGAAATCGCCCTGGCAATTGCCAACACAAAAAATGTTGCCACAACCATTAGGGTGACAATCACAAATATTAATATTTCAGTACCTGAAATCTTAACATATTCCCGCCCAAAACGAGTATTAAGGAATAGTCGTTTTTCATAAAATAATATATTAGAAGAGATTGCAACATTGGTACTCAGAATTTACCCAACGAGTTCACATACAAAAATAAACAATATTCAATATATGGATATCAAAATAATAACAAAAAACTTATAACTAAGTATATAACCCTATGTCAGACTTGACATTAAAAAATGAAAGTTTAATAACGTAGAACCTTCTGGTGCGCTGCACCCACTTATGTGAAAATGGTTTAACACTTGGCACTGATGAGCCTGACGGCACTTTGATTTACACATCACATCACTTTTAGCGTTGTAATTGGTTCTTAATCCAGGTTGGAGGAAGCATCCTCCATGGGAAGTAGACAGAGCTGTGTCACGGCTCTTTTGGTGACACCTCTGGCCGTCCTCAAGGAGACGACGCGGACGCGTCCGTCTTGGCCAGGGTGGATCTCCGTCACTCGCGCCATCCTCCAGTACTGCGGAGGTAGCTGGTTGTCTTTGATGATGACCATGTCACCAGGCTGTAAACTGCGTTGACGTCCTTCTTGCCATTTGACTCGGTTCTGCAATTCTGCTAGGTATTCCCGGCTCCATCTGTGCCAAAAAGATTGAACAACGGTAGACATCTTTTGGTAAATATTAAGCCTGTTTGTAGGCAGATGATGGATATCAAGCTCAGGCAATGCTAACAGGTTGTCGCCAATAAGGAAGTGTGACGGAGTGAGGGCGTTTAAGTCATTTGGATCTGATGTTAATGGAGTCAGAGGACGGGAATTTAAACAAGCCTCAATCTGTATTAGTATGGTATTCATTCCTTCGTATGTCAAAACAGTTGACCGCATTGCTTTTTTTAAATGCAACTTGGTCATTTTAACTGCACTTTCCCAAAGTCCCCCGTGATGCGGTGAGCGGGGAGGCAAGAAACTCCAGCTAATATTCTGCTGGGCCAAAAAATTATGGATTTCTTTATCAGATGCCTTCAAAAAATCAAATAGTTCAGTAAGTTCCCTATAACTACCTGTAAAGTTAGTTCCATTATCAGTAAAGAGTCGTGAGGGTTTACCCCTCCTAGCTATAAATCTTTTCAATGCATTCATAAATGCCATTGAAGTTAAATTAGTCACTAATTCTAGGTGAATTGCCTTCGTTGAAAAACAAATAAATAAACATATGTAAGATTTTACACTCTTAGCATTTCTGGTTAAACCAGACTTAATTAAAATTGAACCTGCAAAATCTATGCTGGTTACATAAAATGGTCTATGGATTCGGAATCGGTCAGCAGGAAGGTCACCCATGAGCTGGCGACACTTGCGCGGACGGACTCGGAAACATACAATACATTTATGCAGTGCTCGCTTCACTGCGTTTTTACCAAATATTGGCCAAAAACGTAAACGCAGTAATGCGAGCAGAGCATTACATCCTAAATGTAAATTCTCATAATGCAGATGGATTATTATTAAGTCAGTCAACTTATGATTTTGTGGTAACAAAATTGGATGTTTTTGAGAGCCTGAGGTAATATCGGATTGTGATAGTCGACCTCCAACACACAACAACCCATCCTGCATCAAAGGATTTAGTGCCTTTACTTTGCTCTGCCTAGATACAAATCTTCCATTACTCACAGACGCTATTTCATCATGAAATGCGAATCGCTGAGCGTTCAAATTCAATACATGCATGGCATGTTCCAGTTCGCTTACAGAAAGCTCGTCGACCCGCATCGGTCTTCGTTTAGAACAGTTATGTATGAAACGTAACATATAAGCAACTACGCGCCTCAGTCGTCTTAATGAAGAATAATTATTAAATATTTCCCTATTTCTAAAAGATTTTTTATTAAAGCAGAAAATTTTCCTCGGTACCCGAATATGATTTGCTTTACCGAGACTCAGCGTGTAAATCTGCCAGGCCAATAAAAGGTCATTGGGTAGCTTGTCATCCCAGGATGTTTTTAGCTTCCACAATCTCTGCATAATTATCTTACCGACAATGATTACTGGGCCTACCAGTCCTAAAGGGTCAAACACTTTTGAAATTAATGATAAAACTTGACGTTTTGTTACTTCTAACTTTGAGTCTATGCTTTCTACCTGATAGGTAAACTCATCAAGTTTGGTGTCCCATATTAATCCGAGAATCTTAGCTTCATTGGATTCATTTGGCAATAATTCTAAATTATCTTTAGAATCATTAATCGAGGGTGCATTAGACCTCCATTTTCTAATCTCCATGCCTGCTGTAGCAAGCGCATTAATGATTTGTGATTTAAGCAAGTGACAAGTATCAATGGAGTCACTACCAGAAAGAAAATCATCTACATAAAAATTTTCCTTAAGGGATTTACTAGCTAATGGATGAGTAAATGAAACGTCATTACCTAGCTGATGCAGACAACGTATTGCTAAATAAGGCGAAGGAGCCAAACCATATGTCACCGTGTTTAGCGTATAGTGTTTCGAACAATCCTCCGCATCCTTTCTCCATAATATACGTTGGTAATTTCTGTGTTCCGGGTTGATATTAATTTGGCGGTACATTTTTGCAATATCTGCAGTGACTGCATATTGATGTTTTCTGAAAAATACCAAGTGGCAAAATATATCATTTTGAATGGTGGGCCCAATCATTAGAGCGCGATTCAAAGAAATCCCTCGAGCGGGTTTAGCCGACCCGTCAAAAACAACACGAATTTTAGTAGTTGTGCTTGATTCTTTAAATACAGCGTGATGTGGTAAATAATAAGTAGTTTCATCACGTATTGGAGGTTCACATTCAGTCATGTGACCTAACGCAAGATACTCATCAATAAATTCCGAGTATTGTTCCTTTAAACTAGGTTGTCTTAAGAATTTCCTTTCCATTGACACCAATCTACTTTTAGCAATACTAAATGAATCTCCTAATTGAGATAGGTTAGATTTAAATGGTAAGTTCACTACAAATCTACCATTTGCATCGCGTTTATGCGTGCCTTTGAAAATCTTTTCACATTCACTATCTTCCAGAGAGTGATGCTTACTATTTTCAATTTCTTCAACCTTCCAAAACCTTTCTATTTGATTCTGCAAAGAATTTAATGAAATATGACAAACTTTAACTGGCCTCGTATTTTGACGCCTCTGTACAGCTCCTGATATTATCCAGCCTAGCTCCGTTCGATGCAATGTAGGTTTATCCTTTCCTAACTGTATCTGATCCGTACGAACCACCTGCCAGAATATCTCTGCTCCGATCAGCATATCAATAGCAGCTGGCTGGTAAAACTGCGGATCAGCTAACTGGATGCCGTCTGGAATGTTCAACATTTTTGGATTAATCAAGGTCTGTGGAAGATTGCAAGAAATCTCATCTAATACCAAACAAGATATTTCATCCCGGTATTGAGAACATAATGATTTAAATTTAATGTCAACTGTTTCCTTTACATGAATTAAATTATTATGCAAACCTGAAACAGGTATATTCAACTTTGTACAATGCAAATTTAATCTTTTACAAGTATCCTTTGTAATAAAATTAGACATTGAACCCGAATCCAAAAGTGCGCGTATTTTGTGTGTTCCACCATACGCGTCTTCTATTTTTACTATTATGGTAGATAGTAAAATTTCCCGCCCGTTCATGTCACTATGACATGCTAAATTTACTGGTGCCTCCGACTGACCCTTGCCAGTTGAAGTACCCGCTTGTACATTATCAGTATTGATATGTAACAGAGTGTGATGTTTTCGATCACAAACACTGCATTTTTCCTTCCACCTGCACAACTTTGAAAGGTGCCCCGGTTTTAGGCAGTTATAACATAAATTGTTCTCTGAAACGAGCTTTCTTCGTGCCGCTGGTTCTTTGTTAACAAATATTTTGCAAGAATAAATGAAATGACTGTCATTACACAGCATACAATTAACGTTGCTCGACGCTAACGTAACCTTGTTTGTAGACTTCTTTTCCTTAAAATTAAAAAACTTTGCTTTTGTTGCAACTGGTTCCGATTTCTGTTGCATTCCACCAATATCACCTTGGATAGTTTCCAGGATCTGAGACCTTTGTGAAATAAAATTGCTAAACTGCACGAACGTAGGATAAACTTCGTCGCATTCTAATGATTCCCAAAGGCTACGTGTGTGATTATCTAACTTTGAGGTTAGAATATGAATAATTAAAGTATCCCAATGTTCGGTTGGTAGCTTAAGGTTGTGTAAAGCTCTCAAATGAATGTTTGCTTGATCAATTAAATTCCGTAATTCATGATGATTCTGTCGTTTTAACGGTGTAAAACTAAATAAGAAATTCAAATGTCTATTTGCTATAAGTCGGACATTTTCGTATCTCGAAATAAGCATTGTCCAAGCTGCACTATAATTATCCCCGGTTATTTCTAGAGAACTAATCAAATCAAGTGCCTTTCCGGACACATAACTAATAAGGTAATGAAATTTCTGAACATTATTTAATTTACTGTTATCATGAATTAAGGCAATGAACGAATTTTTAAAAGTCAACCATTTATGGTTGTCACCTGAAAACACTGGTATAGAGATTGGTGGTAAATTTACTGATATATTTGGGACATTTTCAATCTTCTTAAATTTTGATAACATTTCCTGTCCTAATGCAATTACATTAAAATATGTACCTTCAAAATTATCCCTCGCGTCATTATCTTCTGATTTGTTCAATAAATCAATCTCCAGCTGAATTTTGGAGAATTCTATCAGAGAAGGTTTAATGGCTTCCAACCTCGATGACAACACGCCAGGTGTAATATCATTTTCGTTGCTTAAATAGGTTTCGAATCTCGTTAATGAACCTTTCAAAACCCCGCGCCGTTTAATCAACTTGTCGAGTTCCATTTTTTACAAACGAAATAACACTAACTTGATTTCAAAACTGAATACACAATACACAACGCGACAGTTTGACGTAAACAACAATGAATAATACCATAAATAATATACTTTGGATCATAGAGAAACCACTCACAATACTATAGCATACAAAGACGAAACTTGCAACCGCGTGGCTAGAAATGTAGGTAGGCAAAAGCAAAGTTATTCTGCAGACTGAATACAACAATAAAAATTATTATCACCAACAAATTTATGCTATGTAATATTGAAAGCATCTGATTATGAACACCCGAATGTAATTCGATATAATCAATACGAAATAATGTGGCATCTACACAGATTTTTAGCTTTTTAAATGGAATTTGAAAGGACAATGAAAGGAAGGCTACAACCTGATTTGCTGTGCATGCGAGCGTCGTGATGAGGCTCGCTTGATCAATCCAATGATGGTGATGAGGACGCCGACTGGACCAATCCCGATGATGATGAGGCCGCCGACTGGACCACTCCCGATGATGATGAGGCCTGACTGGGCCACTCCAAATAATGATCTTCAGTCTCAAATGGATCAATCCAAATAATGATCACCCAGCTTGAATGAGTCAATCCAATAATGATCATCCGGCTCGAATGATCAATGCAATGATCAATGCAAATAATCCCGGCTCGAATGACCAATGTTCAGGATCTCAACTTCCGCTCTCCTGACAAAGCAATCCGGCGTGGTAACACCAGATTCCAAGGGAAGTGTGGCTGGAGTAACTCTTCAATAATAACTCCAGCTCTTGAATAATTGGTCTTTATTGAAACAATAAAAGACCCGTAGGGTAGCTCATGTACGGTGAGCCCAATGATGCTATCTCTCTCCGCGGTTTTATAACCCACATGAAGTGAAAACCTGGCAGCAGACGTTTTGCCCAAAAACGACCCGCCCAAGACGGATGGTAACAAGAGAAGAAGGAATTAAAAAATCCGTGGCAATACGAAATCGCCCTGGCAATTGCCAACACAAAAAATGTTGCCACAACCATTAGGGTGACAATCACAAATATTAATATTTCAGTACCTGAAATCTTAACAGATGTAATATTTTTGGTATGCCTCGTTATTCTACTGTGCCATTCGTGTGGAAAACGTTCTTTTTTTTAAATGATTTTCGGCTATGTAATTATCGTTTTTTCACACCTATAAAATTATGTCCCGTCTTTCCGGTTTATAAAAAATGGTCTGATTGTTCGGTTTGAAATTTTCAAAAAATCCCCAGGGTTTCAAAAATACGATTAAAAAAAAAAAAAATACGGAATGTCTTAGAATATTTGCCTAAACCGGAAAAAAATTTAAAAAATGTGATGCAAGTGGCCTATTCTAATTATTCTAATTGTCAATCTAGCATATTATCCAAGGTGGACATTTTCAATTCCGAACCTACCAAATATAAGGGGTACATAAAAGAGTATTTCTCTGATGTTTCATGAATATGTTATGTGTCTATGTTTCTATCGTTTATCTTTAATTCTGTTATGATTTGATTTATATGTACAATCTGGCTTCTTATGGTTACCAATGTATTGATATTTTATGTAAATTTTAGTTTTATATACTTAATCTTTTGTTTTATAAAATTTTTTGATCTCATAATGCTTTATTATAAATTTATTATTTAATTTTTTTATTATGCTGTTAATCAGAGGTAAAGTCACATGAAGGAAATCCATAATTGGTTTTATTTTGGCTATACAAACATGTACAAACTGTAAAAATGTAAACTGTCGATTTCCCGAAAATAAATAAATAAATAAAATAAAATAATATTACCAAGAGCAAAAGGGCCTTTTAATGAAACAGTGTAGTATAATTATAGTTAAACTTTTCCTTTACTTTGTGTATTCTACTTACTCCAAAATTAATTTTCTGGTATCTCAATCTAGTGCACTTAAATTACACCGTTCCGGATTTGTTGAAATTTATTTTATTTTGAATAAAGACAACATTTAACATTTTGTGCAAGAACCGTTCATTTAAATTTCAGAGAAATACGTTTATTTTATTTAGTTTGCTGAAGAAACAAACATGCAATACAACCCCACTTAAACGGCTCTACTGGTCGTAAGATATGGACAAGGACCAAAAAATATTCCTCCAGCTACCCTGAATGGTGTGAACCTGCAGGTGACTGAAGGAACTAAATACCTTGGACACATAATCACCAGTAATCTGATGGACGATGGCGACATCGATAGGCAAATAAGAGCTCTCAGTGTAAAAGCAAACATGCTCAGTAGAAGATTCCGCCTTTGCAGTACTGCTGTAAAAAGGACGCTCTTCCTTTCCTTCTGCGCAACACTGTATACGTCTGAACTCTGGGCAAACTACAAGAAGAGTAGTATAGAAAGACTTCGGGTTCAGTATAACAACGCCTTCCGCATAATGTTTGGTCTCCCCAGATATTGCAGCGCTTCCCGGATGTTCACGGAGGGGCGAGTTCCTGGCTTTGCAGCCCTTATTAGATCCAGGGTGGCAGGAATGAGGGAAAGGATAAGCAGCTCTGGAAACATCCTCGTCATGGAAGCCCGCCTCAGTCCATCATCCAGTATTGATGCACACTGGAGAAAAATACTGGCTCCTTACGTGCTCACAGAATCCTGAAAGCTTAATATTATTATTTCTTTTGTTTTCCTTTTACTATTATTAGCTTATTATCTTTTTTTGTTTCGTGTACATTCATATCCACCTTCTTTTTCTTTTTTTTCCTTTCAAATACTTTGTACATGTATGTGTATATTATACCCTTATGGAATGTGTGGGATTGCACTCTCCTCCCCACATACTGGAATAAACACTTATTTATTTATTTATTTTAAAACAAACATAAAATATTTATTTCTTTGTTTCAGATCCTGCAAAGCAATCGAAAAGAGAAGTCAGGACGGATGTCAAAATATTTGAAAGCTTTCACATCTGCTTCTAAACCTTTTCGGGCAAACAACAATAATGCTGACTCCACTTCCGGCCGATAAGTTTTCAAAACTAACAACAAACAAAATTGAACAATTTCGTGATTGTTGACTCTTAAAATGAAGACCAAAAACGAAATAGCTCGCCATTGGGCGGTGAGGTTTATACTATGGGTTCGTTGGTAAACCTTGAAAATGATAAAAATATTATAAATAATCAAAATAATATGTTCAATCTTGAAGATGACAGTGCGAAAATGAAACCGTGACGTAAAAAGCTGGACTTTTCTTCTAATAATATTATGTAGCATAAGTCTATCTTATTACTTAAAGCACAAATCGCTTTGGCACAAATTTACAACACTTAAATCTATATTCAAACTCATCGATATCACATTTCTCTGTTTTCAACATAATCCTAATTAACCTACCTTCCCAAAGATTAACCAAAACGTTAATAATTTAATCAATATAATTTGCTGTGCTAAGTGATATCTACGCACATAACAAAATCTCAGATAAATACAGAACGTAACATATTCTTTGTGAGATACTAAAGAAACAGAATATAGCACGAAAATATCAGGGGAAGAATAAGATCAACAACAAATAAGAAGAACTGTTAAGACGAGATTAAAGGAAGCTGGTATATTCTATAATACACAGCAATTTGTAAATCTACGCACTAGCAATCTTCTGAAAAATAAACACTCAAAATTGATCCTTCAAAGTAAAGTTTATCGAGAGAATAACAAAGGAAAAAGCAAATAGCGGGACTATTGTCAAAGTTCTTCGTAAATGATCTTTCTGAAATTCTATCCAATCTTCCCTTCGTTCGCTTTGATATTTGCCCAACTGTGGAGAATTAATTTACGAGAGCACTCAACGAAATAATTATTATCATTTTAAGAAAATTGTCAAACGTTGTACAGTTTATTTTGGCGAAGAGAGAAAAGATAAAACCTTGGAATCATTAAGGAATACATCATTTTGATAATATTGATGATTATTGACGCAAAACATTGATAAAAAAACCTTTGAACGAATCTTGCAAGAGAGCAAACAGCAATAAAGGTAAAGCTAAAAAAGAGAAATAGCCAGAAAACGAATTCTTTGTTGGCCAAAATCCGAGATTTGAGGTACACTTTATCTGGAATAGTGATTGTGATTCCGACGCTTCAGTTAGACCTTGGAATAAATGCACAGCCCATCATTGCAAGCATACTATTGGTTTGTGTATTCAAAGAAGTGGGTAACGTGCCAGATTCGTTAACACTTATTTTTAAATCTGCGTTGATTTGTCGTAAATCAAAAATTATTTGGACTTGCGTAGCCCGTTGAAAAAATATCACCTTTCGTTCATTTTGGCCTCTACAAAAAGTGCATCGTGAGCGGACTTTTGACTTTTCGTTTTGGTTACTGGATTCGTCGAATAACAGACGGTGGTGGTGGTGGTTTCAACGTAGGAATTAACCAATTCCATACCGTTTCTATTTACTTCAGTAGGTGTTTTGACATCACCTATTCTCATCATTGTTTGCTCTCCAAACTCATGAAAGTATTACCATCAGTGTTTCTAGTGGGGAAAAAGGGTCAGTTCTTCACCAGTGAATGTTGAGAGACCAAGTGTTTTGTCTTTGTACTTCTAATGAGATCTTAAACATCATCATCAGTGGATGTCATTACTTCCAATGAAATTGGCATTTTGGCGTCTAAATTCTTAAAAGTATCACCATCAGTGTTTTTACTACTGACATAAGCGCCAATTCTTCACCAGTGCATGTCAACTTAGTCTTTTCACTAATGAGATCTTAAGCATCATCTTGCATGTTGGAAATTCCCGTTTACTTGGCATTTTGTCTAAATTAGTCGAATCAGTGATTCCATAATCTGCCAATTCTTCACCAGAGAGTGTCAATTTAGTCTCTGTAGTTATGAGATCTTAGACAACAACAGTGAGTATTGTTAATTCCAGTTTAAGTGGCATTTTGTTTCCTGGATTACTTGAAACGAAGACTTGATCAGTGATTTCAACACTTAACAAAGTGGCGCCAGTTCTGCTGGAGTGAGTGACGTGGTTTACATTGTTTGGGATTTAGCCACAGACTTCACAAGAAACAGTGATATCTGAAGTTTCTCATCAGTTTGTGCAGTTTTGGAGGTGCTAGCCAAGGGCTGTTGGGGCGGGCGTTGCGCGCTGCCGCCTGCCACTCCCCGGCTTTGGTCACTGACCGGCTGCGGGCGGCCGACCACGGACGGGTTACGCAGCGCCCTGGCCAGGCTGCGCGTTCGCAGCGGCGCGCCCTCCCCGCCCTCCCTGCCCCGTTCCCCCGCCCCCACCACCCCGCCCACCCCGCCCGCCCCACACTCCCCGCACACCTCACACACCTCACATACCTCACACTCCCCGGCGCGCAGGAACACGAAGACTCCGGAGGCGCCGCCCACACCGAAAACGCTACGGGTGAGAACTTTTAAAATATTTTATACATCTTTAAGACACCAGCTAATTTAACTAGTCCTGTGAACAGTAGACCTCGCGTCCAAATAAGTGTAATGAACGTTGGACAACGATAGTGAAATTTTGTTAATTCCTGTTTAATTGGTATTTTAAAATAAAGCCTTGAATAGTGATTCCAACATCTGTGGTGATTTAAGCTCCAAATCTTGACGGGGCAACATCATTGGTGTTTCTCCGTACGTTGGTGTTGATAATACCTGTTTAATTGGTATTTTTTCATCTGAATTAGTCGAAATAAAGCCTTGATCAGTGATTCTAACGTCTGGGGTTATTTAAGCGCCAATTGAATGTCAATATCAGAGGATATAAAATACCAGTTCGCGTGTCAGTCATTCTCTTCCATTTTGATCGTTATAATTTTGGACAGTTATAGTATCACGTCGGGGTCACTATTATGGCTGGTATAGCGTGTGCATAAAAGATTCTATATTTGGTTTATTGTAACATTTAAATACACACGCGGTTCTTGCACAAGTTAAAAGAATTGAACACAGAGATGTAGGGACTATGATATTACGAACTATTCGAAGATGAGGCTTTTCACGGAGGCGTCTCTATTTACTTAAATGAAAATATTACATTTACTGAACTAGAATATGTTAAACAAATAACAAAAGAATTTGTATTTGAATGTGTTGGCATTGAAATTCCAAGGCTTAAAATGATCATTTGTACAGTTTACTATAATGACTCCGATATTAATATATTTTTTGAACAACTTGAACTTCTTTTAAACAAAATTTGCAAAAACAATAAAAAACAAATAATACTCTGCGGAGACCTTAACATTGACACACACTACAAGAACAAAAACGCTGACTTAATCAAAAACACTTTAAAATCATACAACATACGATTGATTATTGATAAACCCACTCGTATACAAGGAAATAAAAAAGTATAATTGATCATATATGTACAAATATACCAAAAAGTTCTTACGCATGGGAAGTCACAGAATTAGCTGTATCAGATCACATGGCACAGTTAATGCACATAAAAACAGAAAATAATATCAAAAAAACTTGGTATGCAAAAAAACAATTATTTAATAAAGAAAATACAAAAAAATTTAACAATTACTTATCAGGAACATGTTGGGATCTATTAAAATCGTTTGAATCCATTGATGACAGTTATGAGTACTTCATTAATAAAGTAAATGAGGGTATGAAACTTTTTTTCCCCTTTAAACAACATATATATCCCCAAAAACGCCAAATAAATTGGATAACACCTGGTATTAAAATATCTATTACACAAAAAAGACATCTATACATAAAACAAAAAAACACAAATGACCTGTCAATCATAAACCATTACAAACAATACAAAAAAGTTCTCAGTAAAGTAAAACAAGTAGCTAAACGAAATTACAATAGTAAACGTATTCAAAATGCGCAGAATAAAACCAAAACATCATGGAACATAATAAAAGAGAACTCAAATAATTTAAAATCTAAAATTAAGCCAAAAATCTGTCTTAAAATAAATGATACCATGGTATCAGAACCAGAAAACATTGCAAATGAATTTAATGCTTTCTTTGCACCTTCGCTACAACCACAAAATACATCTCAACGTACACAATCTGCTAACACAGTCACAAACAAACAGTATCAATCATTCTTTATAACGCCTGTAAGCAAGGAGGAAATTCTCAGAATTATCGTAAAACTGAAAGATAAAAGCAGTGTCGGCACTGACAAAGTCCCTATAAAAATTATTAAAGCAAGTGCAGAAGCGTTGAGTTACCCGTTGGAAATATTAATTAACAAATCTTTTGAATCAGGAACCTTCCCAGAACACCTAAAACAATCTATTATTGTGCCTTTATATAAAAAGGGTCCCAAACAGGAAATCTCAAATTATAGACCAATATCCTTATTACAAAATTTTTCAAAAATATTTGAAAGAGCAATGTACAATCGCATTTACAACTTTCTCGAAAACTTTAAGATAATATGTCCACAACAATTTGGATTCCGTAAAGGCCGTTCGACAACACAAGCAGTCTTCAATTTCATGAACAAAATTCTGGAAAGTATTAATATTAGCAAAAAAACCGTAGGTATTTTTCTCGACCTCTCAAAAGCATTCGACAATGTTGATCATAAGCTTCTTCTAATTAAACTTGAACACGTCGGTATAAGAGGTTTAGCATTAAAATGGTTTGAATCGTACCTAATAAATCGTAAACAAAAAGTTCAAATTTCAAACATTGACGAAAAAATGATGCAGTACATGGTAGAATCCAAATGGAGAACAATCAACAAGGGTGTGCCTCAAGGAAGCATTCTTGGGCCCCTCCTGTTCCTTATATACATAAACGAACTTCCAATTATTGCTGGCACAGAATGTTCAATGTTTGCTGATGACACTGCTTTGTTGTTTGAATGTAATGAAGACGTTGACGAATTTAATAAACATATTAACGAGACTTGTCAATCAATAGCAAATTGGCTGTTATCACAAAATCTGTCACTCAACACTAACAAAACTCAAGTTTTACAATTTTGTCCAGTGCAAGCTACACCTATAAACATAAATGTAAACTTCAATAATAATATTATCGAACCTTCCCAAACTTGTTCACTGCTGGGAATACAACTAGATGCAAATATAAACTGGAAAGAACATGTATCCAAAATAGTAGCCAAAATCAGTAGCTTTTCTTTCGTTCTAGGTACACTGAGAAATATATTAAACATCGAATCGGTAATGGCCGCATACTATGGTTATGTATATTCAATAATAAAATACGGAATTATCTTTTGGGGAAACTCAGTAAACGCCAAAGATGTTTTTATCATCCAAAAAAGATGTATAAGAAAAATGACAAACTCTGCTAATCGGGATTCATGTAGACCTATATTTAAAAAATTGAAAATTCTTACAGTCACCGACATATATATAATAGAGTTATGCATGTTAGTGCGATCATCTCCAGAAAAGTTTCCACAAAAAACTCTACACATAAACACGCTACAAGGTTTACAGAAAATTTATCAATACCAAGAGCAAACAAAACAATTTTCCAAAAAGGACCCTTTTACATGGCCATTAAAGTATACAACAACCTTCCACACGACATTAAACAAATACAAGATACACTCAGATTTAAGTCATCACTAAAAACATTCCTCCTGAACAGGTCTCATTACACATTAAGTGAATACCTCACATAGGTACAACTGTTTTATGTTTACGTTTATATAAAGAATTAAAACAAATTCCCTTTGTATTACACCACTTTTATATTTTTTGTGTTCAAATCTGTACAACATGTTAGGTTAACTGGAAGAAATAGGATATAGGTACCTATAAGTTATACCTTTTGTACTAAATGTTAATTTTGTACAATATATGATTTTGATTTTGATTTTGATTTTGATTTTGATTTTGATTTTGATTTTGATTTTGATTTTGATTTTGATTTTGATTTTGATGGTTGATACGGAATGGTTCCTCAAATTCCCGTTTGACAGTAGTGCCGTTTTTATCCATTGCGTATTGTCAGTCCTGTATTGCCGTAGGGTAAATGATTACAGCATAGGAAAATCTTATTTACCACAGTTCCTACACATTTATCGGAGTCTGCATGAGGGAGCGGGAGACAGAACTGGCGAGAGAAATGAAAGGCGTCGGTCGAAGTATGAGTTAGTCGTTTATTGGGCTACGTAGCGAGGGTCGGTGTAGCGGTAACAAGATGTAAGGCAGAGTGCAGTGATGAGATGCTGCAGACGTACGGATGTGATGGAGATGGTGTGGTGAAGGTCAGCGAGTTGCTCGACACCATGGCGGTGGAGATGACCTAACTTCCAGGCCGTTGTTCGACGCTTTAAGTCGCGGAGATCAATGGTGTGTGGCTCGGTGAGCTGAGCCACCAGCAGGTAGTCCTGGCGAGGCGGAGCGTGTTTCCATGGCAGCGAAGCACGGTGGGCTTCGGGGTGCCATAAAATGGTGAGCTGATCCCTTGGCTGAAGGTGGCGTCACACCTTATAAGTCGCGGGATGTAGTTGTTCTCAGGAGCTGAAGGCACGATGGGCCTTGTAGCTGAGACGTGGTGATGAACCTCGGGAAGCTGCCCTGGATGTGTAGAGCACTGCAGGAGCACTTGTGCGGAAATCTGTTACGACGAGCTGTTGACCGTAGCGATGTGTCAGTTCAGCTGGAATGGGCTCATGTGATCCGCTCCTTTGCGGGAAGCGGTTCCTACTCCCACTCCTTTTTCAAATCGACTACTCCCAGAGAACCCAGCCCAGTCCCAGTACTCTCCGCATCCAAATAAATCCGGCGGTAATCCGGCGGTCCGAGCAACTCAACGCCGAAGCGCGAAAACCGCACTCGAATACAAGTCCCGGGTTCCTTTAAACCCAAGCGCCTTGTTCCAAGCTACGTGAATCGCGACACAATCCATTCATTCCGCCCACTCCCGGACTCGCGCGAACGCCGCGAACATACATTCCTGACTCACCCCGTGGCCGCCGGCTTGCTCCGCGATCCACGGTCCGGCGTCACTCACCATTCCACTCATGAGTCGCGGGTCTCGGTGAGTTCCCGACACTCCCCGCTACCCGCGGCCGGCCAACTATGACACTGCTGGGCGCTGGGCGTTCATTCGATCGCTGTTCGTTGATCGACACACACGTGCGTGACCGCTTCGGCTAGACACGGAATAGTTTTTAATTAGAGCGTCTTATCTGGTATCGTTAATCAACGGGTGACGTGCATTATAAAATAATAGTTTATAGTAAAGCATTACAGCTTATTAATTTACTTTTTTAAATTTTCAATAAAAGACCGTGCAGTGTAGATACATTGAATGTACCTACATTGCACGGGTGACGGGTCCTTGTTCTCGTACGGGTCTTGTCCGACTCCGGGGTTCTGAGTTCTCGTGTGGGTTCTACGAGTAGGTCCTGGTTCCGAGTTCTTTGAACCCGTGCGTCCCGTTTCGGTGCGCCGCAACAATACCCAGTGCCCAGTCCGCACCTAAGAACTCGGACCCGGGACCTGCTCCTAGAACTCGTGTACTTTTAAAAGGAAGCAAGTCTCGGAGGCTTCCGGAAAAATGCAGAACTTACCCACCTCTAGTTGACCGACGGTTAGTGTGAGACTGACTGAGCTAGCGCCGAGTTTAGTCGCTTTATATATACCAGCGCGACCGGTGGAGTAATGTTCCATTCGCCGGCAATGTGCACACTGGAAGGTACTGGAACATACGCGGTGCCGAATATTCAGGCGGCTTGTAAACTCTAGACCTTTCTAGGCGGTGGCGATATTATTATCGTCATCGGCGCGGCAGGCGGCCAAAGTCCATCCTGCCATCGTAGGTAGATAGGTACGTACACGCCGCGCGAATATCAGATGTTTCTCGATGTGTCGCCACATACTTATCTATTTACAACAAATTAATTTTAACAAGTATCTTTCTAATTAAGGGCCATCCATAAATCACGTCACACCTAAATATATATTTTTTAAATTACTTCAAGTAAGGAATTGTACAATAATTTGTCCAATTTGGGAGGCGGGTACGGGTACCGCCGCCCGGAAACCATTTATTGGATAATCAACACTAAACTTCTGCCATAAATCACCACAAGTGGTTCGCTACCTTTGGTGATTAAGCAGGGGTGCCTGAGTTCATGGGGTGAGGTTTGTTCGTATCTTGGCAGCAAATGTGTCTGCCCACCATCTACGTGGCAGGCCGGATCGGGAGAGGCTGGTTGAGGAAGACTTTGTAACCTCTCAAGCAGAACTCTTTCTGAACATCACCTTGCACCTCAGTGGGAGGGATGGATTCATACGTCCGTTATTTCTGGACCCACTGACCTCCAGATTTTTACCCACCCACCCTTATCTTTCCCAGAACTTCCTCTGCTTCCTTTCCTAAAAAGACCCTCTAAACAGCATCCCCAAAGATGACATAGACACTCAGGTGAATTATTTTCTTCAGAGCCTACTAGTGTGAAGCTAATATAAAAAAATACCCCTCCCCCATTGTTCACTTCCCACTCAAACACCAAAAAGTTATGTATGTATATACAACGTGTCCGGAAACTCGTAGTACAAGCGGGAAACTGGTGAATCTACATCACGTAGAGAACCCAAAAAACTTTTTTTTTTGATCTGAGAATTTCGATTTTAATATTATTTTTTTTCTATTTTTCCATTTTTTCGGCAACTAAAGGGTTGAAAAAAAATTTGAGCCCGGTTTACCTTTCGATGCATTTTATAAGACATTACACAGCTGAAATTAACCCCCTAGTGAACAATTTTTTCAAAAACGAAAGCTCAAATTTACAATTCAATTATTGCTCCACACTTCAACTACTGTTCAAGTATCCTTTTCCTTTGTAATGAAAGAGAACAGAATAAATTTCAAATTCTCCAAAACAGAGCAATGCGAATAATACTCCGAAGAAATAGATTTTCAAAAATAATTAAAATACTAAAGGAACTTAATTGGTTAACAGTGAAACAAATACTGGCTTGAACACGTTGATATTTATTCACAAAATATTAAACAACATGTTACCAAAATACTTCACAAATAAAATCGTATACAATAAGGACATTCACAGACATTACACAAGGACTTGCAAGGAAATAAGATTAAACAAAAAGGACAAAACGAATACGCAAAACAGTCTGCTGTACAAAGGAATTAAGTTATATAACACACTACCAGAAACCCTTAAGTCCCCACCAATTGAAAAGTTCAAGATGGATTGTAGGAGCTACATAAAACAAAAACAAAAAATTTTGTGATTTCAAAAAATTTTGTGAATTTAAAATATTATAATTAAAAAAAAAAACTGCAATATGAAATATTATAATCAATTAGAAATTTGTAAACTTAAATGTACAAATTACTAAAATAAAATTCAAATAAAAAAAAAAATAAAAAAAAATCAAAAAAATTATATCACAAATCAACTCCGAATGTGATGTAGATTTACCAGTTTCCCGCTTGTACTACGAGTTTCCGGACACCGTGTATTTGTCAATATGCCGTTTCTGAGTTTAGTTCTAATATTCTCCTGACGAAGGAAGGGTTCTTCAGAAACCGGTAGAGTGTGAATAGAATAAATTTAAAGTTGTCTATAACAAAATTTGTAAAAACTATTTGCTTATAATATCACGATTCTAAAATGCTTCATAAATAATTACAAAACCATGTCAGTCGATACAAGCATCTGATCAACATAAATCCACAGAAGGTTCGCGTGCCATTTTGATTGATAGGTCAACCGAGTCATTGTGATTGATTGAACGAGGAGGTTGTTGAAATTGATGGTAAACCATGAGGCCGACCAGAGTCATGCGATGGCTTTTTTCCTTTTTGATAATATGACTACATGTAATTCTTGAGTAGCCTCGACTATAATTGAGATCAATGATGAAGGAATAGGGTTATGAGTTTAGCCAAACGAAATGTATTGTGGGATTGTTTATAAATATCTACATATTAGGTCCTTACATATGAAATTGGCGTTTTGCCGAACTGGCAACTTTGATCTCAAATATCTTCTCTTTGGTTAAGAATTCCAAATTCAAATTTATACAGCTATTTACTCATGTATTTGTGTTTCGAAAATTATAATTCATTTGTTTTTTCCTTAATTGTTTTTTTCTTTGCGTCACTTAGTTTACAAAATGGAAAACTTGAAATATCACGTTATTTACGAGTACGAGTTCCACCGTGGCACCAGTGCTGCAGAAACGGCTCGAAGGATTAATGATGTGTATGGCGACGGTGCCGCAAAAGAAAACACAGTGCGTTTTTGGTTCCAACGTTTTCGTTCTGGAAATTTCGACCTGCAGAACAAACCCCATGGACGGCCGGAGACCAAAGTTGATAATGAAGAATTGAAGGCTATTGTGGAAGCGGATCCATCGCAAACCACGTTCGAGTTAGTACAGGCTGCGGTGTTAGTGATAAAACTGTTTTAATCCACTTGAAGCAAATTGGGAAGGTGAAAAGGCTTGAAAGGTGGATACCTCACGAATTGAGTGAAGCAAATCAACAAACGCGCGTTAGAACGCTAGACCACACACTGCACAATAGACGGCTACCAAATTAGAGGAGCTTCAATTGGAATGTCTAAGACATTCACCGTACTCTCCGGACCTTGCCCCAACAGATTACCATTTTTTTCGAAATTTGGATAACTTCTTGCAAGGGAAAAAATTCAACTCCGCTGGGGCAGTCCAAACCGCCTTCAAAGATTTTATTGATTCCCGTCCGAATGTTTTTTTGGTACAGGGATCGATGAACTACCTATGAGATGGCAAAAGTGCATAGATAGCAATGGTCCATACTTTGATTAAATAAACATATTATATTTAAAAAAAAATCGACTTTATGTTCCTCCCATACTAAACGCCATTTTCATATGTAAGGACCTAATTTATAAAAAATTAGGTTCCGTATATTTCAGTCCGCAAATCTCAGAAAGTAACCAATGGATTGACAAAAAAATTTTACACAACATATTTTAGCAGAAGAGTGTTTTTATATATAATGGTAAGTTCTGGCGTTATGAAATTTGTATAAAAAATACTGCTGGTGGTGCGCGAGAGGTTTGAAAATGTGTGTATTTCATATATTTTAGCGGCAGGGAGGGAAGGCAGGAGGGGGAGGGTAATGAAGCAGGTGGGATTCGCGGGAAGGGTGACAAGGGAGGGGGAAGGCGGGGAAGGTGAAAGGGGAACGCAGGAGGGGAATGAGACGCAGAAGGAGGAACTGGATGAATGGGGAAGAACACGCAGGGAGAAATCGTTTATTTATTAAGTGACATAGCAACGCATGCCGGGAATTCGCTAGTATTATATAAAAGTGTATGTTTCTTTGTTTTTCCCGCATGCGTTCCAATACCATTCATCCGATTGCGAAGAAACTTTGGTGAGTTGTTGTTGCTGCGCATGCCCGCGAAGGTTTTTATATATAATGGTAAGCTCTGGTGCTATGAAATTATTTTCTATGCCATTCATCCGATTGCGATGAAACTGATGATTCTTTTGCGATTTGTTGTTTGCACGCCCGCGAAGGTTTCTTCACGTATAATGGTGAGCTCTGGCGTTTTGAAATTTGTATAAAAAAATTACACCAGAGAGGGGCGGAAGGCGGAGAAGGTGGAAGGGGAACGTGAGAGGACAAAGGGACGCGGGAGAAAAAAGGGAATACATGGATGTTATAAATTGGATTTTGGGCAGTACTCAAATGAAAACATCTTCCTTCAATGGCGAATTCTTCTCGTTTATTCACTTAGAACATGTTCCAATAATGTTCCCCGGCTCAACAAGCACTGAGTTCGGTCACTCGACCACTTGCTAGTTAATGCTAGCTGTTTTACAGGAGATCAGAGAGTTAAGAGAGACCTTTTTCCTAAAAATCATACTATTTATAACCTACATTTTCCACACCAACAAACAACAACCACTAGTGTCAGTCTATAAATACGATACAGATATCCAGAAATCTGCTTTGTCGTCTAGCATTTAAATCAGTGTGGCCCTACGTTGCTAGCATGTAATCTGTAATTCAAACAGGCAAGCTACAAAAATACTCCGCTAGATGGCAGTATCCTTCACTTTTTAAACAATGGGAAAGGACACGCAGGGGAGAGGTGACGGAGGAGGGAGAACGAGGGAGGGGCAGACGGAGGGATTGCAAAGGAGACATAGTAGCTTAAGGGGATAGCAGCAGGTAAATTGAAAAATCAATACTTCATGCACTTATTCGTGTGCGCACTAGACACAAAAAACAAAAAATATTGTGTATTCAAAAGCATTCAAAGATAAAATCAGAATAATAACAATAATAAATTATCACGCCATAAAAAATGTTAGAGTATGTTTAAAACGGTGAGCGGCCAACTCAGAATGAAACCAA
Organism: Limnephilus marmoratus; assembly: GCA_917880885.1. NCBI lineage: Eukaryota > Metazoa > Arthropoda > Insecta > Trichoptera > Limnephilidae > Limnephilus > Limnephilus marmoratus. The sequence continues at coordinate 26,982,781 of OU862928.1, forward strand.
CTCAGTACCACCTCAAAAAGGGCACAAAGAGTGATGATAAAAATATATTAAAAAAAATTGGTTAATTAGGGGTTAACCCGTCTGCTTGGTTCAACATATTTGCACATCACAATCCGGAAGCCTCAGTTTCGCGCGAAAAATAAGAAACCGTCACTTTGAATCGAGATTGTAAAACATCTATTCAAGATAGCTTTCATATTTCGAAGACAATAAGAAGCATTATTTTGTTCTCTTTCTGGTTAAAAGAAAAATACATATGTTTTCATGAGAGGAAGAGAGATATATAGCTTTTAAAATGTAAGGTCGCTCGGGACGTTTTTGGTCTTATGAAAGTATAACGCGATCACGTGTTTTGGGATGTATTTATTCCTAAACAAGGGGGATAAACGTTAGGTTAGGATTAACGGCTATTTTAATTGATATTTTTTTCATGGCTTTTAATGACTTTTCAAAGAGTTATTGAGTTGACTTGATTCTGAGTTGGTATGGTACCCTTGCCATTAAAAAGAATTTTAGATCGAATAGTTCTTGTTGTTATATGGAAGGTAATTACTAACTACGCTTAATAAATCAGGGTTGTCCATAATACCATAAACAATTTAAAAATAAAATTAAAGTCGGAAATAAGTTTTCTATCTGAATATTTTAATTTTGTGGATGGCGCCGTACGCTCGAGTTTCCTTACTAATGCGGAAATGATTTTCGAACACTGAAGTTATTTCTTCTCAAAAGGCAAAATCCAGTGTGTTTATTATTATCAAGTTTAATTTGTGGAATATGTGGAACTCCGTTTTATTTTAAAGTTTTTATTTGATAATATTATTATACCTGCTAACCCTGTACAAATCATAAGTGCGCCCCACGATTGAATTTGGCAGCCACCTGTCTGGAGCTCCAAAATACCTGAAACATACCCTCGACTCGATTTGATAGATTCTCCGTACTCAAGAAACGGATTGCAATCTTTAGAGCACTGGCATCAGATGTATTACAATGGAAGATGCTCCGAGGAACTAGCACCCATCGGCACCGGTGCATAGTCGGGAAACACGCCAAACGCGTACCCAACATTTGTACACGGTTGACATTTGTGACATGGAAACGGGTCGCTTCTTCGACTCGTTCTTGACTCGTTTTCCTTCTTAGCTACTCGTACTTTAGGTAGGTGATTTAAAAAAAAAAAGAATTATAAATTTGAAGATTTTTAAATTAATTTTTAAAATAGAAAAAATGTGGGATAAACGGCCAAATCTAGTTGAAACCATTTGCTTTAACAGCAGTAAGCAGTTCATATGTTTCCGTTTTAATATTTAAAGGTGTGATGTTAATTAAATCAAATGGCCGTATCGAAAACCGAATACTCCGAAATCCTCATTGCTCGAGTGGGAAGACACACGTGAACTCCTCCCAAGCTGTATTGCGTATTTTATTACAGCGGTACTTGATGCATTTTAAAACCCCTCCGCAACGTAAGCAGATATATGCGTTAAAATACGACAGCAGTCAAGTACAATAAGCGTGTTTAAACGTCAGCGCGTGTGTCTCCATAGAAACCGTTATAACTCCGTTATTGTTTTAGTTACATCCGTAAAATAAAAAGTGAAAGGTCGATAGTGAATCATGCTGCACATCTCTATTCAAGTTGTCCATAGAAATAGATAAAAAGAACATTCTGTCAGACGCGCAGTCTGACACATAATTTATCCCGCCAAATTTCCTACGGGCGCCTGACATTGTTAATTTTTATTAAATATTTTTATATGAAATCATAAAAAAAAGGTCACATAAGTGTTTATTACACATTTATACAATAGAATAAGTATTATTGTTTACATAATCTGTGATTTTAGTACCGTTTTCACCAAAGATATTGAAATATAAGTAGATGTGCTATCCGCTGTTTTTACTATGTGGGTCTGCGCTTCCGGGTGTCGCCGATATTGTTTACCAATTAACAAATAAACTAAAAGAACAAATAATTAACGAATAAACCAAACGAACGTTAAACTAAATGAACAAATTCTTTCTTTATTCAAAATATATAGTTAACCAATATTAATGCACATTTTCAAAAAATCAACGAAATGAACAAATTCTGTTTGTATGAAAACTACGCTAATTAGCGCGTAGTCCGGCGACAGTTGCGCGGACACCATAGCATATCTCTTCTGTAATTGGATATCTTTGGTTTTCACATAAAAACATCACGTGAGTCATTTTCACATTTTTTAATGTTTGCATTCTAAATTTTAATATTTACAAATATTAATATTTATTTGTAATATAATAATTCGAAAGCTTATTTTGTAAGCTTTCTAAAACAGTTTTTACTATTCGGCTGCGTTCAGAAATGTTTCATTTATAGAGCTTTAATTGTGAAGTGGTAATAATACAAAGTTTTCGTAAAATGTCATTTCGTTAAAGACATTAAAAGTGCATATTGGCGATTTTCTGAGGGGTTAAGTTATAACGTCTTATTAAAACAATTCTAATTCTGTTTGATGTTTATCTCCCATCAAAACAATACATGCACGAGCAATCTCAAATTAATAGCAATACGATCAACTGTCAAATCGTGAAATCAAACAAATATCAAATCAACTGCGTCACGTGATGACCGCTGGTTGATCGACATATTTGATGGGGGGATCGATCACGAACAGGAATCTGGGGCACGATGTTCAACACGTTACACCGTGAGATCTGGAAACACACTGATCACGCGGTTCCATGCCAACTCAGAACCACCTTAGCAAAAAACATTAAAATCTATGAAAAAATAATTTTAAAATAGCCGGTAACCCTAACCTAACTTAACCTATTTAACCAATTTTTAATTATTTTTTTATTATCACTCTTTGGCAATTTGGCAGAATAGATTGGGCAACTGTTTCTTCGTACTTACTCATGTAGCCAAGGTGTGTCAGTTAGATCAATCAATACACAGGTTGAGGTTCACGGACTCTACGTTTATTGAAAGTTATTTAGACATCGGATACAAAGACATCGGATACATGACACGACAATAATTGTTTCAGAAGGATTTTAAGGAAATGGCGAGATTGCTAGCGAACAGTAGCGTGCGACTCAAGAGGCGCAAGCAAGGGAATGAAGTTGCCCGCCAGTTTATTCTGGCGTTTGGCCGCAAGCGCTGTCAGATGTCAGGGATACCCTTCTACAAAATTAATTTATGGCTATAAAATGGGTTCGCTGTCATTCTCTACAACTCTTAATGATATTTCTGAGGTGGTTCTGAGTTGGCCGGTCACCGATCACGCGCGTTAGAAGGCGTAACAGTCATCAACCGCGCCTTACACAGATACCGCGGATCGGCGTTGAATGGGGAGTATAGAGAAGCGTTGCTGTGTTATTTAATGAACGGATTGAACTAACAAAGCCCTTAGAATTGAAATAAGTCGTAAACGCGGTGATTTGACTCAGTTCTGGCCAATGACAATACATTGGTTCGGCCTTGTAGAAACGAAAGTTGTTCAAATAAACGTTTCTAATAAAACCTATTTTTTTTATTTATATTATTATTAATATAAAAGAAATATAATATTTCGCTTTCTTAACTTAAATACAGAGCATATATAGTTATAGTATTACAAGTATAGAAGTAATATTTTTAATTTTGTTCCAACATCTTAATTTTTAGAAATTTAAATTAAATTAAATTTGATGATGTTATTATCGAGTTCTGCAAGTTTTTTTATTAGTGTTTTAGTTACAGCTGTTTCGACTTACGTGGCTTTGACGTACGTGGCTTCACCACAGTTTGAAAATGACCTTACAAGTCGAAACAGCTGTAACTAAAACACTAACCAAAAAACTTGCAGAACTCGATGATAACATTATCAAATTTAATTTAATTTATATTTCTAAAAATTAAAATGGAGTTCTACGAATTAAACACAAAAACAATTAACCAACATCTTAAGTTTAAATAGTTTTTTTTAAGGTTTTTATATTCTTTTCCGTTTTTAGGGTATCTGGAAAGAGATTATATATGAGAACTCCCTCGTGGCCAATACTTCTCTTGCCACTTTCAGTCTTGACAGTATTTGTGTACAATTTATTGTGTTGTCTAGTGTAATGTTCGTGTGCTTGTGATGTTTTTATAAATGTTGTGTTTGTGTGTATAAGTCCATTTTGTATTTTGTAGATTAAAAGCCTTATGTTATATTCGTACAATGTTCTAATTTTCAAAAGGTTCATTTCCTGGTATAGTTTTTTGTGGGAGTGTCTGGGTTATAGTTGAAGAGTTTTTTAAAAACTTTGTTCTGTATTATTTGCAAGTCGTTTAAGTACGTAATGTATGTGTTTCACCATATTTCTGTTAAATAATTTAGGTGGGACTGGATTAAGCTAAAGTATAAGCCCCTCTTTACCTCTGTTGGTAGAAGTTGAGCAATTCTACCAAATACACCAATTAATGGGATGATTTTTGTTTTTAGTTTTTCTACGTGTTGTTTAAATATCAACAGCCTTACTAAAAAAAAAACCACAGCGCGACCAATTAACTGTGTTATTGCAATAACATAATTATCCCTTGTATACACTAAATCACGTTTTATTACCAATAACGTTTCTTGCGTGCTCACGCTGTTAAAATGCTTAAAGATCTGACAACGTCACAAATGGTTATAATTTAGTAGGAAAAAATGTTGTTTTAATTATTCTCCGCCAGGAGCATTATTGGCGCGCGTGTGCATCAACGGCCCGCGATGAACACGCAGCTTGAAAACCAAGCCCAGGTGTGTTTATGGCCGGATCAGGCGGGATGTCGAAAATTTTGTTAGATGTTGTGATTTTACTTAATAATTTCTATTGTAGTGACGAAATAACTGTTCTATTCATATAATTAATATATATACCGTATTATTTGTGTGGTTTACATAAGTTTAATCAAGTTATTGTACAAACGCCGTACTTTCAAAGTTGAACTATCAGAATACTGTTTTATAGGTTACATAAAAGATAAAATTAACATTTTAAGATCTTTATTTTAAGAGAATTCCTTAAAAGTGATAATTTTTTATAATATTAATATCTAATACATGTGTTCGTAAACGTATAAAAAGAAATTAACGTCTTTAGAGATGCAATAAATCTGTTTTAAAAGTAAGTATTATTTCTAAGTTATTTTTTTGGCAATAAAAAAACCTTAGAAATTTTTTATTATTCTTTTATTGTATGCACGAGGAAAAAGTGAGGTGATAGTTTCCTTTCAAATTTATTACATAAAAGGACAGTGTTTTTTAAATTTTGATTTTTTTTTAAATTTCTCTGCATTTTGGTCAAACATGTTTTGGTAAGTATTTTTTTTTTCATTTTTTTCCGAGTTTGAATCTTAAAATATGTCAGTTTTTGAAAACTAAAGTGTATTTCAAATATACAAATCTAAAAGGTAATTTTATCTAGTTTTCATAAATGGTATTTGTTTTTACGACACCTTCAAAAATAATATCTATAGAACATTCAAAATACTTTGCAAAAATTTCAAATTTCGTTCAAAGATCATTGATAAAACAGAGAATAACTACCCCCTCAGGCCGTGTAAACCAAGTGTATTTTTTTCCATGAACAATTTTTTAATTAGTAATGTTTTCACATCCGCGGCCGTTTGTCAATTGAATAAAATTTTCACTGAGTTTTTTAGTAAGGCTGCAAATGTTTATCACTATATATGAGCCCAGGTATTTTTCGCTGTCTAGAATATGTAGGTCTCTTTCTTCTATTTGTAATGGTTTATGCGATGGTATTATTCTTTTAGGTGTTATTATTTTATTATTATTTTCTTTGACAATAAAAATGGAGTTAATTAGTTATTCATTAACTAATAAACTCCATTATTTGATTAGCGTTTGACATTTCAGAATGTGAATTCGTAGACAGACAGATATATAGATTTCTTATTTATTCCCTGTCAATAACGGTTCGGCTGCCAACAGTAAAATCGTGCTCGGTATATCGATACAAGATCGTCGGAAGTTTTGCCTTTCGATCCGATGTTATAACATTATCGATTTGTCTGTGCTTCCCCAGATGTCTTTACGTTACGTACGTTGAGTACGCGGGACCATTGTGTCCCTACTTTAGAACCAAAACCCCTTAAACCCAATTAGTAACGACGTCAACTCAGTTAACAGCACTGGAACGGAAAGGTTAAAATCGTCATACTACTTGATTGGTATTATGTAGTATTATGACGACCTCCGTAGTCCAGTGGCTAAGACTCTTGACTCACATTCCAGAGGTCGCGGGTTCGAACCCGACATGCGCAAATAAATTTTATTTGATTAATTTGTGTTATTTCACAATTAATTCATTTAAAATAATATATAGTATATTTGCGGCATGTTCCAGAGTGGAAGATACTATCAGTATCGCCCTGGTGTAAGACCACCATTCAGAATTGAAACGTTGTTTGAAAATGGCTTTAGCCGTGTTTAGTGACCAGATCTGAATTGCCAGGTACGTCCCAACCTTCCTCTTCCCCACCTCCTTCCCCTCCCGCTACCTTCAGCCTCACAACATACCCCAATTGGGGATGCCATAGTCTCACTGGCTCCAGACGGGAGCAGTTGAGATTCTTGTGCGGAATTAACTGTAAAAAAAAAAAAAAATTCAGTTCAGTGATTTTACGAAATCAGAAGGTTCCGCGACTTTTCACCCCGCGACAAAATATTCCCGACAAATTATCTTCCGATAAAATATCCTCCGACAAAATATCCTCCGACAAAATATCCCCGACAAAATATCCTCCGACAAAAATCCTCCGACCAAATATCTCCGACAAAATATCCCCGACAAAATATCCTCCGACAAAATATTCGCGACAAAATATCCTCCGACAACATATCCCCGACAAAATATCCTCCGACAAAATATCCTCCGACAAAATATTCCCGACAAAATATCCTCCGACAAAATATCCTCCGACAAAATATCCTCCGACAAAATATCCTCCGACAAAATATTCGCGACAAAATATCCTCCGACAACATATCCCCGACAAAATATCCTCCGACAAAATATCCTCCGACAAAATATTCCCGACAAAATATCCTCCGACAAAATATCCCCGACAAAATATCTTCCGACAAAATATCCCCCACAAAATATCCTCCGACAAAATATCCCCGACAAAATGTCGTCCGACAAAATTTCCTCCCAAAAAATATCCTACGGACAAAACATCCCCCAACAAAATATCTACTAAAACCTAACCTAACTAAACCTGAAAAAATTGGGACAAAAATAATACAGACATCATGTAAAGATAATAAATTATAGTAAAATGGGACAAAAATAATCCAGACATCCTATAAAGACAGTAAATTATAGTTCAAAAGTAGTAAATGGGACACAAATAATCCAGACGTCCTATAAAGACAGTAAACTATAGTTCAAAAGTTGTAAATGGGACAAAAATAATCCAGACATCCTGTAAAGACAATAAATTATAGTTCAAAAAATTATAACACAAGGTTATTTTTTTTCAGGTTCTCCATAAACAGTTATACACCAACTTATTATGGAGAAGATTGCAAAATTTAAAAGAAGAAAAAAAAAAGTTCTTGGGGGCAGTTTCACTATGTTGTGACGTATGTCAAAAGATAGTTACTGAACTCTCTATAGGTAACATTGAAGATGTCGATGCTCAATGCAGAATCGTTAAGCAGTTGAATTGCTCTATTTAATGGCTCAATCTGGAAAGGAAGAAGTTCTCGCTTTCAGAGCATAAAAAAGTGCGTGGGATCCCCCATGAGTATACGTGTTAGGGACATATAGGTTAATTTCCTTCAACAGATTCAGTACAGTACCGGAGATCAGCTTAAAAAAAAAAATCCCCAAAAATATTTTTCGGCGGGCTTCTAAGGTATTTATTAAGATCATGTTATGTTAGATTGGGTTAATGTCATGTTAGATTAGTATTAATAGTAGATATTTTTTTGGAGGATGTTCTGTCCGTAGGATATTTTGTCGGAGCATATTTTGTCGGGTATATTTTGTCGCGGGATGAAAACGCGCATTACCATTTATGAAGACATTTAACAAAAGGTTTTCTTAAAAAATAATAATTCAACCAAAGATTTCCGGAAACCATTAGCTATATGGGGGTGCTTCAAAATATTGACATTTTCTCGAATACGCACTAAAACCTTTACAAGTTCTACGCTTTAGAAGAAAAACCACCTTTTGGCAGCAAATAGTTCGAAGGCGAATATACACAAGAAATAGAGTGAACTTTGAAGACATTGTGCTCTATACAGATAGGAGAAGGGTTGTCTGTGGTTGGTAGCAAATGTACGACGTACATTATGTTGTACGATTAACGAAAAGGGATGAATAGGCATTCACAAACGAAATATCAATAAAGGTCGAGTTGCACTGGTTACATAATTCGTGCTGGACATACATGGCGAAACCATTTGGGCACGGTCCAAATTATGGGGACACAACCGAGTCGAGCCACGCCAGTTTAGTTGTACAAACGATATCGACATTTTTAATGTAACAAATTCGATGTTTAAAACATACCCAAAAAAATTTTATGGCATGATAATTTCTGTTTATAACACTTCCGAATTTATGGTCGGGTTAAATCTTCCCCACAGAAAAAACTAAACCCTTCCTCACACTATTCCACAAATGATCAACTAGTCAATTCACGCTATGTTAGTTCACTATATAAGTATAATAAATACAAAACAATACAAGAACAACATGTCAATCTACCAGACACCAAATGGGAAAATAATTCACCGACTCCAGATATTTTCATATCAGAGGGTTCGGCTCGGTAGAACTCCTAACTGGACCGATAAATCCAACTGATCCCTCAATATAAATATTTAAAAAATCTTTTTAATCCTAAATGTATTAAAAATGACTGATTTTCGCATTTTTATATATAAATTCTTTGACAAATCTAATAAGCCTACTTTTTTAATGAGAGAGCTAGGTATAATGCCAGTAGCCGAAATAACAAATGGTAATATTTTTATATTCTGGGAATGCCAAATTCTTTTAATCTCATTTCCTAAATCTGTATATTTTCTTATCTTTCTTGAAACGGATTTTTGAATATTACAGGAATTTGGAATAGCGACATCAATGATATAAGTTATTTAATGTTTAATATTTAATTTAATATTTTTTATGGTGTGATCTTTTCTGTTTATATTTTACGCACCAGATTTAAATGTCTGGGTTAAATTTTCCCCACAGGAAAAACTAAACCCTTTTAACGCTACCCAAATGATCATCTAGTCAATCCACGCTATGCAATTTATTGCACTATATAAGTGTTATAAATACAAAACAATACAAGAACAACATGTCAACCTGCCAGAGATCAAATGAGAAAAAAATTCACCGACTCCAGATATTTTCATATCAGAGGGTTCGGCTCTGTGGAACTCCTAATTGAACCTATAAATCAATATAAATATTTAAAAAATCTTTTGTAATCCTATATGTATTTAAAATGACTAATTTTTGCATTTTTATATATAAATTTTTATTATTATTATTATTCTGTTTTTACCAATTGTAAAGCACTGTAATGTAAGAAATGATTTTTGTAACATATCTTATCTCATATTAATAGCCTAACGGTTAAAATTTAAGAACCAGGCTTCGAGTGCATCTGTGACGCCGCGATTTACGCAAAACCGTTTTCGTACTTGGAGTATGTTACAGATCGACTTTCATAATAGAACCGAATTAAAGCAATGTCAAAAGATGGCGTCACTTACGTTTACACAGCTAGCGGCTGGCAGGCGCAAGTACTATTGGATTCTTAATTTATTTATTTATTTATTTATTATTTAAACGCCCGTACATAGGGCTATTACATACATAATACAGGTGTATCGAACATTTACAAACATTATATATATATAGAATAACATACAGTACATACATACGATGCATATTAGTACAACAAATATTTATCATTTTACAAACATATCAGTTACATAAATAACTAGTTATTTTTGCTTTGATGCAAGACAGTGAGGTTTTGAAAATATCGAAAAGGTCTGTATACGTATTGGCAGTTCGGTGAAAACGCACTAGCGGTGAATGATAGGAATAGTTAGTGCTATGATTGTCACTGTGGAAAAGGTGGTGGAGTCGAGTTGATTTAACAGGGACACGAATATTTATAACAATTAACATTTTTGGCAGTTTATGAGATTGTTCAGTAATGTAAAAAGTATAAGAATGTCATTAATAGTACGCCTGGTAGAAAGTAGTGGTAGGTTTAGATCAGACATTAATGCATTGTAGCGGATTTCAATTACAGGCTGTCTCAATTTGAATTGAACGTATCGAAGAAATTTTCTTTGTACTCTCTCCAAACGGTGTAAGTTACAGGTATAAATCGGAGACCATACAGGAGATGCATATTCCAGTTGCGATCTTACAAGAGAGCAGTAAAGTAGCTTAATTGACTCAATGTTTTGAAAAGTCCTTGTGTTACGTATTACAAAACCTAGAATTACAAAACCAATTGTGTGGAACTCTCCGGGTGTGGAGGGATGGATGGTAAGATTATTAATTGTAACTGGCAGATGTGAATAATAATACCACGTAGTGATTTTTACCATGCTACCTTATTTATGACATGATTGCCTATCGCGGTTACTTTGTTCCGGTGACTAGCTGTCACTGGATCCGAGAAACCGGCTAATTTTGGAACCAGTTCCTATCGGATTTATAAACTGGGCGAATCTGAACCAAAAGCCGCCCGCAGCAGCAAAAGCCCGCAGAGCGCGTATTTAACGGATTGTTTTTTTTTAAATTAATAACAAGAGTTACAGACAGAGTCACAATCGTGGTCAGAATTTTTATAATAGTGTTTCAATCTAATATATAAAATTCTCGTGTCACGCTGTTTGTTACCATACTCCTCCGAAACGGCTGGACCAATTTTGATGAAATTTTGTGTGCTTATTTGGTAGGTCTGAGAATCGACCAACATCTATTTTTCATACCCCTAAAAGTAAAGGGTGTTCCACTCCGAAGAAAATTATTTTCCCCATACATTTTGTATGGAACGAATTTTCCTATTTTGAAAGAACTGCAGCAATATTGTAAGGGGTATAATATTGAACTGTGAACCGGGGGAGGAGGGAGGGGGGAGGGGGCAGGGGGGGGGGAGGGGGGAGGGGGGAGGGGGGAGGGGGGAAAGGAACTCAGTGAGGGGGGTTAGCGGGACGGGGGAAGGGGAGAAGTGGAGTGAGGAGAGGGAGAGGGAATGCGATAGGGGAAAGGATAGGGAGAAACAATTTAGATTAAGAGCTTGAGCACACAGAGAGCGGTCAGAGTTCTGCGTTCTAGTGACCGTTGACCGCTCAAGAGTTCCAACGCACACAAGCGGCGTTCAAATTCTCGCGTTCTAGTTTCGTTTGGGTCTTTGCACATGCAACATGTCACTAGAAAGTTCATCATCCGATGAAAAATTATTGTTAAGTATTAAATTAAATTATTGTTTTGTATTAAAAAGAAAAGGAGGTATTGGGTGCACCCAATCAACACAGCGCGAAAAGAACAAGGCAAATTTAGTAGTACTTTTCAGGATTTACTTAAAGATGAACAACGATGAAAAATTTTCGGATGTCGATTAATAGTTGTTCATCGAATTTATTTGTTAATCGAATTATGTAACGAATACGATATGTTTTCGTAATATTCTGTAAGGTTTCCAGTCAACTGCCGGGTTTGCAACCTCAGAAATCGTGGCGTTCTGGCGTTCTCTGCCTCGGCGGGAAAAGAACTCTTAGAACGCGACGTTCCGTTTTGACCGCCGCGGTCTGACTACCGAATGAACGCCGAACGCGGAACTCGGAACTCGGAACTCCTGACCGCTCTCTGTGTGCTCCCGCTCTAAGGTATGGTATACGCAGGGAGAAACAATTTAGATCAATTCAGCTAATAAGTCGACAACAGTTTTTGATTCTGAGGCGGTACGAAGTTCGCCGGATCAGCTAGTAATCATATAATAATAGAAAAAATAGATATACAAATTGATGGTCCGGTCGATACATTATTCTTTCGTATGCGACTGCTTCCACAACATATTAATTCGTTTCTATTATATACTAGCTGACCCGACAAACGTTGTTCTGCCATATAAATTATTTTGGTGGTTAATTGAAAAATAACGAATGTATTGTAAGTGTGTGGGGATGGGATCTATGACAGAAAGAGGAATGAAGCGCTGTAGACGATGACCGCCGATATAAACAAAAAAACACGAACTATAGTAGGAAAATAAAATGAAGAAAATCAATATGAATTTCGATGAACAATTGAGTGTATAATATTTTTTGTCAGTCCGTCTTTAGCCAACACAAATAAGCTCGATGGTTTGCCCACGCGAGAACATGATGCCGATTGAAATATCAAAAATACGTGAAGCTTCTCGTGAATGTCTTGTGTGTGTGGATGAAAGTTCGATGAGGCGGATGTAGCGCCATATGTCATTCAACAACATAATAATTTCGTTGTGTTTGAAATACGAAAGACGGTTAAATTTATTCATACATAAAATACTAAAATCGCGATTAAAAAATTAGAGGGTGGGGGTAGGAGAGTTAAAATTTGAGTTTATAAGTATTTTTTGATGCAAAATAAAATAAAAAAATTATCAAAAAAATAGATTTTTTAATGGATAGGGACACACTAATCACCTAGCGGTATGAAATATTCTTAAAAGCTATTCTCATACCTACCAAATATACATAACAAATTTCATAAAAATCGGTCAAGCCGTTTCGGAGGAGTGCGACCACAAACACCGTGACACGAGATTTTTATATTATATAAGATTAATTCCAGATTTTATTATATTATGCTGTGTCTTCTACGTTTCTAAAACATTGAACCAAACTTAAGGACAGAAGTTGTTGAAAAGCGGTGGGAACTAATGGAAAGCCAGAAGATTGATTCCTTTCGGCCTGCTATAATTCACCCCTATCTCAATCGTTAGGGTTGAGACAAAGGGTAGTTTTTAAGACCGTTTCGTTACACACAATGGAAAGTGAAACAGCTTAAGAACCGATATCACTATGTATTTGTTTCTACTGTTTTACTGTGTGTTAAGAATAGAAACATCTATGGGATGATTGCTGTAGATAATCATTGATTTAATCTTGATCAGGTTATTAAGAAATAATGAATACTAGAGACATCTAGGTAATTTTTATTGAAGCTAGTTAGTGTTGCTGGCTGACTAGAATATGCCACGTGACTCAGTAGGTTCCGACAGCCATCTGTTGTTATTGTCTGTTGTTGTAAGCCTTATCTACGGGTATTTTCCATTTTTTAATAGTATAAAAAGGGTGTGGTTCAAAATACTTCCCTCTCTCGCATTAATCGATACCTAGGGTACAGTTCCCTTAAGTCCCCAGGCGGGGTCCGGGCCAAATTATTATAAAGTGTTGATTTTCGTTGTTGTAAAATCAAAGTGATTGTAAATAAAAACGACTCTATATTAAAAAGTGTTTTACAATAAAAAAAAGTCCACTACCCCGATGAAATGAAGTTATTGACACTGTGTACAATTTTTTTTGCGTAATTCGAATGTTTTTTTTTTTTACTTTTTAAAATTGGCTTTATGTACTATAGATTATTTACCGAGAGCAAAATTTTTTATTTTTTTACTCTGGTAAACAATTGGGTTGGTAGTTGTATAAATCTGAGTGCGCAATTCACACACTGTAGAAGTTAAACCTTCATAAAACTTAAAGTTTCTTTAAATGCGGTTTTAGACAGCCCCTAAGAGATTTTTGCTCTATTTTAAACGAGTCGTGTTTTATTAAACATTTTCACAATTTTCGCATATCTCTCCGTCTTCTTCTTTTTTAAGGCTACTTAATCAAAAATATATACATAAAATGACAGAAAAAATATCATTTTTATAAACATCAGGAATTACTTATTTGTGTAACCTTATTAGAACTCATAATCAGTACTCTTACTAATAAGGACACGTCCAAAATCCAATCACCAATCTGAGAATGTTATTATTATTTGTCCAATTATTGTCCGTCCAACGTACATCGTACCGCACCGCACTGATAATATAATCCGTAGAAGTGTTTTTTTTGTACACGGCCAACTAGAGCCACGAGGTCTGTGGCATCCCCAATTGAGGTATGTTATATGGCTATTCAAACCTGGTCATCGAACACGACTGGAACAAGCCTGGAACAAGCGGAACACGACTGGAGCAAGCCATTTCAAACACCAGATTTAAATGTCTGGGTTAAATTTTCCCCACGGGAAAAACTAAACCCTTTCACACACTTCCTCAAATGATCATCTAGTCAATCCACGCTATGCAATTGCACTATATAAGTATAATAAATACAAATCAATTCAAGAACAACATGTCAACCTACCAGAGACTATATGGGAAAAGAATTCAACTACAGATATTTATACATATGTATATATATTTGTTTTAATTTTTTCATTTAAAACTATTTAAAAATTTCAAAGTGAAGTAGTTTATTCACAGACTTCGCTACGAATTCCGGTTTCGAGGCGGAATGTAGGTTGTTTTACTTAATTTTACGTGTCTTGATTAATACAAAATAAAATAAAAATTTGTTCATGTGAAGCAGATACTTTGTGATGTGACATTATAATTTAAAATAAAACAATAACTTTGTAAACACAACTTTTTTTAAAATACTTTATGCCGACCGGGTTTCGCTACAACCGTAGCTTCTTCAGGGCAGTATGATACTTTCTAAAATTAAGTTACATGTGTGTTGTAGATGATATATGATTTAAAACTAAATGGGCTGGACCCCTCAAGTGGAGGAGGAAGAAGGCATAAGTGTAGATGGAAAATTGAGACGGGAAAGAGAATGTTTTTGTCAATAGGGAACAATCTTAGTATTGGACTATTATTTAAATTTATATGATTATAAATTACCTTACTATTAATGTTTTTGGCTTTCCTTAGTTCTAGTGCCCCTAAGTTATCCAACCTGATATATATCGTGTTTAAATGAATTAGGGTAACGCCTGAGTTTTTTCCGAATTTATGGTCTGTTTCAATCAAGTGGTTTGCAAAATCACGGGTATTTATGTTTCGTGCCGTTTTGCCTAAATAAAAAACGGGACAGCCACTGCATTGGAGTGAATAAATTCCCGAGTGAGATAGTCTATCTTCCTTGATCTTATAGATTATTAAAAGCTTACCTGTACTATTATTAGTGTAAAATGCTGGTTTGATATCTGATGGGCGATTGTTAACGCTTTTTTGAGAAAAAATATTGAAGTACAAGATATAATATGGGGTATAAATATATATAATACCTTTTAAATATGTATAATATATTAAAAAAAAATACAATTCAAAGGTGTTTGCTAATAAATAAATACCTTTTTATGCATTTGAAAACGAATATTCGGTTTTGGCAGTTTTTGACTATTCACGAAAAACCATTTAAAAATATTGTAGTATTGCTACATGAATGAAAGCACTGGCTTCAAAAATAATGATATTGGCACAAGCGATTGTGTTCTTGTCCGTCATACAGTTTATTTATACATAAGGGTTAAAATCGCATTAAAAAAAAACATATTTTTGAAAATATTTACCGTAACTACCGGTGCATGAACGGCCATTGGGAAGTTGTACAGTTGTAATTTTGAAAGTTTTCACGGAACTCAAGATGATCATAGAACACTGCTGAAGTCATTGAACTTGTGACGTCACAGATGTAGGTAGGGACAAATGTGGGTAGAAATCATGATACAGGTACTGATGAAGTATGACAGGAATAATCCTTAACAGACACAGTATTTTTTGTGAAGATGGTGTTATTATTTCAAGACCTACAGACAAATTGACATTCCCCAGGTACCATACTACCATGATACTAATTTACGAGGCTTTTTAATTTTTAAATCTGACCCAATTCTGGTTCAAGGAAAAAACACAGTATCAATAAAAACCCTGAAGAAGTGAGCGTTGCTCACGAAACATGTTGGTTTTTGTAAACAATAAAAGTGGTAAAAACTCAGTATTTTATTAATTTGAATTAAAATGGTGTCACAAAATATGTTTGCTGTGTTAGAATAAAAAAGAGAGTGTTCAATTCACACGTGGTAGAAGTGAAACCTTCAGAAAACTAAAATAGACAAGGGTAGGGGAGACCTCGTAGCACTATTTGTATCACTTGGAATGACTGATGAAGATTTTTTTCCATAATGCCACTGTGTGTTTTCTGTTGCCTGTTCATTTTGGAGTGGTTTAAAATTTGAAAATTGATTTTACAATTTTTTTATATGTCTGGTCACTGAGGTTCGTCAGGCGCTTTACACCACTACTCCAAACGAGGCTCACGTGGGACTGTGGATTTATAATATTATATGGGACCGAGTACCCGTGAACAAATAAATATTTTATTGCTATCTCATTCTGTCGCAAACTAAATCTTAAAGATGTACGAGTATGTAGAGGACTCTTTTTAGTGTCGCTCGTTTCCGTTTCATCGAGTTTCAAATCTCAACGGTGCTAAAGAAGTTTTCACTTAAAAAATTTCGATGTTTGCCAATGTTTAATCAATTTCACCAGATTAATGGAAAAAATGCGCTTAATTTAGGCACAGGGTTACCTACAATACATTTCTATCGGTTATCTCATCGGTGTTGTACAGGCTCTCACGTGGCACTGCTCACGTGCAGTGTACGTGGAATTAGCACGAGTGGTATCGGAGCGGTACTTGACAGGATTGAAATCAATTGTATTGTTTTCCTATTGCAATCCAAAATACAATGGTGCTTTATTAGATTTGCACGTGGTTTTCTTTGTTGAGTGAATGAGAACCTGTTCGCCACAATAACAAAAAAATTCACATAAAATGAATCTGCTGAAAAATCTATGACACAAAAAAAAATTTACAATTTAAAAATATTGCTTGTTAATAGATTAAAGAACACAAAAGACAATATTATTACCAAAATTTCATAACAAAATAAGAATAAAACACGTAGATACTTATTAATTTTATCTTAATTAATTTAGTTTACTTATTTTAATTTTATCTTATAATTCGTTCGCATAGTATTATTATTATTTTTTTTATTGTGTATTTTATTTAGATATAAAATTTGACATCTTATATCTAATGTTTTCTTTTTTATGACTACTACAATATTATTTACTTACTACCTACTGACTAAAATTTGGACTTTACAACATTAAGACATAATCCACGAAAAACTGCAAGACTTTTAGCCTCCTTAACATTTACAGGGAGTTCATTGAACATTTTAAAACCTTTATAATAAATATTATTTTGTGTTCCCGATAAATTTGTTTTAGGAAGCCTAAAATCGTTGTAGTTTTCTCGTAGGATAACAATGAACTGTGCTGTTGATTCTAACATTATTTAACATATAATCAGGTAACATTTTATTTTTTAACTTATAAATAAAAACTAGGGTATTGAAAACTAATCTTTGCCACACACTTAAAATATTGAGTTGGCGTTGCATGGTTTTTATCCTTGTATACCTGCTACAGCACAATATAGATCTCATGCCTCTGTTCTGAATTATTTCCATTCTTTTAATTTGTGTTTTATTGCTCAGAAAGATTACACTTGAGCAATAATTCAGATGGGATGCTACAGTTGTGTTATAGACCAATTTCCTAGTTTTAATGTCTAATTTTCCCTTTATCCTACTTAAGAAATTAATCTTTTTGGCAATTTTTTTAGTTAGCATTTCAAAGTTAGAGTTAAGTTTTAACTTATTATCGATTATGATTCCCAAATATTTAATTTCTTCTACCTCTTCAATAGTTTGATTGTCTATATTTAGGGTGATAAGTCCATTTTGTTTTTTCCCTAATACCATGAATTTACTTTTAGTTACATTTAATTTGAGTTTATTCATGCATAACCATTTAGATATTTCATGAAGTTCACTTTGTATTTTTGACAATGCATCTTCAATATTATTTGCAATGATATATAAAAGTGTGTCATCAGCGAACATATTAGGGGGGTTCCCAATCCGCCTCCTCCACATTCTTATCCCCACTCCAATCCGTATATATTAGTATAATTTTAACTATCAAAGGGATCTCCATAGTAACCTAAAAAAATAACAATATGACAGCGCACGTCAAATAATTTCTTATAGTCAGATATGATTTTAGATTTTCACGGCCAAAAGTATTTTTGTTGTTTGTTTTCGGGGTGTTATGTCGTGTTACCCTACCTCCTCCTTTAGCCAACGTTTCGGACAGCATTACAGTGTCCGAAACGTTGGCTAAAGGAGGAGGTAGCGTAACACGGCATAACACCCCAAAAACAAACAACAAAAATTACTTATAGTTACCAAACAACGCTTTGCTTTTCGTCTGGACAATAAATGTATAATAAATAATTTCATAACGTCAGAGCTTATTCATAACGCCAGAGCGTATCAATATATACAGGGTGTAACAGGACGTACCCGGGGGATTTTAACCACCGATTCCTGACATTATTTGAAGAAAAAATGTTAATGAAATTTTGGTCTCCGGTGATATTTTTGATGTTTTTTTTATTTATTTTTTCTACAAAAACATTAAAAAACGGTAGGTGTTGGACAGTCGGAGGCGGGGTGAGGGGTTGGTCGGTTACTCGGCTGAGTGACCAATGACAACAAGTGGAAGAATTTTTTTTTTGTTTGAATTTTAAGAAAATTTTTTCATAAAAATAAAAAAAATGTCATAAAAGAAGTCACCGGAGACGAAAATTTCATTTACATTTTTTACTCCAAATATGCTCAGGAATCGCTGGTTAAAATCCCTCGGGTACGTCCTGTTACACCCTGTATATACAGCATATATTACTCGCAAATAATGTAGCTTTCTATTAGTGAAAGAATTTTTAAAGTCTATTCAGTATTTTTTGCGTGAAAGAGTAACAAATACATCCATACAAACTTTAGCCCTTATAATACGAGTATTAGTAGGATATATTTTTTAAATGTATTGTGTATAATTTTTTGATTTATAAAATGGAGGCCTCAGCACAGGTCAGCCGACATTGCTGGATTTTACTTGAAATGTAAGATATTGGATAAGTTTTAAGACACATCTACCGGATCTGCCGAATCTGCCCTGATGATGGACACTGCAACGATGTCCGTAACGTTGGCTAAAGAGGGAGGTAGCGCAACACGGCATAACACCCCAAAAACAAATAATGTTATTGTATCAAATAAACAAATAATATATTTTTTAATGAAGCTATAACTTTTTGGTTATCCATTAGGTATAGATAAATGAAACAATTCAACTTTGTTTGAACCACTAATACAATGAGTAAATCCGACCGGTTTCAGAACAAACGTTTCTTCTTCAAAAAAAAAATTTTTTTTTCTTGGAACATTGTTCCCATCCATATTTCGGAACTGTCAAATTAGTATACGCTTGCCCTGAAGAAGGAACGTTTGATCTGAAACCGGTCGGATTTACTCATTATATAAGTGGTTCAAACAAAATTGAATTGTTTAATTTATTTAAATAATAATTGATAAATCTATGATTCAATTCATAAGTTTTGAATCATTTTTGGATAACCAACACCTCTGCCATAAGTCATCCCAAGTGATTTGCTACGTTTGGTGACTTAGCGGGTTCAGGCGGGTTTATGGGGTGAGGTTTGTTTAGGTCACCCAATGCGTGGCAGGTCAGAACGGCAGATACTGGGTGAAGGAGACCTTTTAACCTCTCCAGCCGGACTCCCTCCACCCATCGTTTTGCACCGCAGTGGGAGGAATGGATTCATACATCTGTCACTACTGACCCCCAGATTCCTACCCACACTTCGTAGCTTAGAAATTCCCTCTACATAGTATCCCAAAAGATGACACAGGCCTCTAGGAAAATCGTTTTCGTCAGGACGTCTTGTATGAAACTAATGAAAAAAAAATTAAACGTGTGTGCTTTAGACCACACGAATGAAGTAAAACTTCACTAACTTATATCTCCCTCTCAACTTCCGTTCGCCTCGCCCGATCACACTTTTCATAACACTCTGGTCACGCATTCTCCAGCTTACTCCCCAAGTCAAGTGTGCTTAAAGAAGTTTTACTTCAATAAAATTAATCAGAGTGTGCATTTCATACGCGGTAGAATTGAAACCCTCAGATAACTAAAGTTAACAAGAGTAGGGAGGCTACGAAGCATCACACAAAGAGGAGGCCGATTATCTAATTCTCTCACATGCTAAATCCTATAGATGTCTGTGTTTGTCTCTTTTTAGTGTCGCTATTTTTTGTTTCATCGAGTTTCAAATCAAAACGGTGCTAAAGAAGTTTTCACTTAAAAAAAAAAATATGTATCGTCCGTATACCAGACGCAGAATGACGGTCGGACGCAGGATTGAATGAAAGTGGTCCATTAGAGGACGCAGCAATGATAGCGGGATGTATATATATATTTTCCAACGACGCATTAAATAAAGCTGTATTTCGCTATTCGAACCCATAAATTCCAGGGCTGGGTCAACTTGTGAAGCGGAAAGTCAAATTGCTGAGATAATCTATTGATACATAACTCCATACAGCCCCTGAGTAGCAACCCTCATAAATTATAGCGCTATCCGAAACATCGGCCCGCATTATTTATCCACGGCCGGTAGAGCATTACTTTAACGTTGCAAGAAACGGATTTGTGGAACTAATATAATTTCTTGTGGAAGAATCGTGAATAAATTAAGGAAATCGGGTGAATCTATTGGATTTTTAGTAAAGTTACAGCGAAGTAACATGTGTACTGAATGTGAATGAATATTTGAGGTTCATATCTGTTGTGGGTTATATACAATCGTTGGTTAGGTTAGGACAGGGGTCGGCAAACTTATTAGCCAAAGAGCCAAATATGTACATTACAACGATAAAAAAAATATTGAGAGCCAAATCTGTGTATTGATGAAGCAAACATTTATTACAATTTAAGCACTTCATTAAATTACGGGGACGCTGAATAAAACTTGATTTCGTATGAGTAGGTAGGTACTGAATAAAGATTTTATTCATTGAAAAAATAATATGGAATCCATAAATTTAAATCACGACAATGACTGACAAACACTTAATGCGAACCATTTCCTTGAAAAGTTTGAATAAGTCAGGTTGTATGCTGTTATTCTAAATTTTAGATGGTGGCGCCAGTTTCAATTAAAATCATTTATCTATGATACGAAGCTGAATAACTGCTTATTCCCTTTTTCCCTTATTCCTACCTATAAATTGCCAAAAACAAAGTGCAGTGACAAACAGCTTTGTTCGCTTTACTTGTGCCTAAAGTATTGTCACACACAAAAACTGTGAACCGCCTGTAACTGCGCGGAAGTTTTTTTGTTGTTCCCGCCTCACGTAAGTGTGCAATGGTTTGGCCAGCACCTCGTGTGTTATTTTGGATTCATCCATCGTTGGTTATTTGGATTGATTTGCCCGCTGATATTGTGTATTGTTAAGCCATATGTATTTTGCCCGTGAAACCGCCCGCCGATACGTTATCCCGCCGCGGCTGTGGAGAATGCCGTGTTGTGTATTGTGAACCCTTTAGACTTTAGACTAAACCAGCGGCCTAAAGTGGACTATAAAAACCTGAACGGACTATGAAATGCAGTTTGGTGAGTTTTTGACATCCCTTTTTTAACCTTCCTTATTTTGGGCAGTTATTTAGTGAACCTTATTTAATTTGGCACACGCACACGCACCCGCTTTGCGAAGGAGAAATTTGCCGCAGCCATCTTTGTACGCCCAACCATGCACGATTCCAGGTTTTCATCAATAAAACAACTTCTCAGCTTACTCTTGATAAAGTTCATGCTTGAAAATATTGTTCGCATATGAATATGTAGAACCGGAAAGGGAAAGAATAGCAAACGCGAGATTTTTAGCTGCTCATAAGAGTCAGGAATACTATTCCAGGCGTTGAAAATGATCATGTCTTCCTTCTACAGGTCTTTCAAAACAGACCACCTGGGTTGTGAACTAAGCTCACATTTGTTTTTCTCCAATATCTCCAAATTAACACAAAGACGTTCAAAAACTAGAACTCCATTTTTTTTTTTTTTTTACAGTGAATACCGCACAAGAATCTCAATTGCTCCCGTCTGGAGCCAGTGAGACTATGGAATCCCCAATTGGGGTATGTTGTGAGGCTGAAGATAGTGGGGAGGGGAAGGAGGTGGGGAAGAGGAAGGTTGGGAAGATTGGGAAGATTGGGAAGATTGGGAAGATATTCAGATCTGGTCACTAAACACGGCTAAAGCCATTTTCAAGCAACGTTTCAATTCTGAATGGTGGTCTTACACCAGGGCGATACTGAGAGTATCTTCCACTCTGGAACATGCCGCAAGTATACTATATATTATTTTAAATGAATTAATTGTGAAATACCACAAATTAATCAAATAAAATTTATTTGCGCATGCCGGGTTCGAACCCGCGACCTCCGGATTGTGAGTCAAGTGTCTTACCCACTAGACTACGGAGGTCGTATTTAAATTCAGCCATTGTATTTCAAAGAGCCGCACTCAAGGGGCCAAAGAGCCGCATGCGGCTCCGGAGCCGCACTTTTCCGACCTCTGGGTTAGGTTAGGTTAGGTTAGGTTAAAACAATCCATTTCAAGTGTGTCTGTTAAATCCAAAGTGTGCCTAACTACCATTCTTGTGATATGAATATATTTATTTAAATTTTCGAACAAACAAAATAAACATATTGTAATGCCTAAGCAGTCATATTTTCGCAACTTTATTTTGCCCACCGTTCACTTTGAGATTTTTTTTTCTAGAATCCCCCATTTTTTACTTATAGAGGGGGGAGGCTCAACTGTCACGGATTCATTGGTTTAGCAAGTTAAAAAGGCAATTTTTAGTATTTTAAGTATCGGGTTGCTACCTACTTCCTTCCTGTAATCATGATATAGTGTCAATTCTTAATAATAATAATAATATACGTAAGATGATAATATTAAATAATAAAAAATAAAAAGATTTTTATGAGAATTAACAGATGGCGGTGCCAGGTAAATGGTTGAGTAACCATCCAGTAGATGGCGTTGTGTTTCGTTAGCCACAGCAACGCGTGGCCGGGTCAGCTAGTGATAAATAAATGAAAATTACTTGCCCACGCCAAGCCAACATCTTCATCTGGTAGTGATGAAATCACAATAAAACAATAAAATTCTTACAAGATGAAATTACCGAACCAATACTCTTTCTAATAAACAAATCTATCTCGGAAAGCAGATTTCCATCTCAACTCAAAATAGAGACTATTACACCAATCTTTAAATCAGGAAATCGTAAAGATATCAATAACCACAGACCAATCACAATTCTAAATACATTATCTAAAATCTTAGAAATAACAGTTAAAACTCAACTCGTCGACTTCCTAGAATCAAATAAACTACTATCACCAAAACTGAATCAGGCGAGAGATTGCAACACTGAGGGAATACAAGAAGGCGCTGCAAAAAAGGCGAAATACCCTTGCATGATGATGTCGTTTCTCACCCGGCATGCCGCTTAAAGTCTCGAAAACCCTTCTGGACGGAAGGAGAAAGACTCCTTCGAACACCTCTCACCCCAGAAGATAGGTGGAAGCTTGAGTGGCAATCAGCCAACGTCAAAAACGCCCATCTCGTTCAAGACCCCATTGAGAGACTACCCGGGATCTTATTGCCTCGCAAACTCTGGACTGCCATCAATAGGATAAGGTGCTCCCATAGCCGATGTGCTCACATGATGCAAAGATAGGGCCTTAAAGAGTCGGCGATCTGTAAATGTGGTGCGGTGCAGACCACCGAACAGTGGTCAACGAATGGCGGGATTGATGAGGTCCACAGGGCGACGCCTGAGGCCCTAGACTGGCTCGCAGACCTAGATGTCCCCTCTGACCCCCCACCATACGAAAGAAGAATAATCACCAAAACAATTTGGTTTCAGAAAAAATCTAGGAACATCCAACGCCATAGCCTTAGTAATTGAATATATTAAAAATTCTCTAGACTCACATAAAAAAATGCATTGGCATATTTCTCGACCTTTCTAAAGCCTTTGACACAATAAATCACACACACCTTTTTTTGGAGCTTTGAACCCGCAAAGTCTGGAGTTCTGTAGGCGAAGCCGAGGGATTTTACCATTCTGCCACGAAGGTCGTCTGTATATTGAACAATCACAGTGACATTGCACATCCATACGTAATACCTTTTAACCTTTGACCTAAAGACCACTCGGAAAAATAATATTTTCATTAAAACGTTAAGTTTGCCGCTTTCACGTTTTTCTTTCTTTCGCTTTTCCTGCCGCTTCGGTTCAAGGGCTTACCTACTACAACGTAGATTAATATTAAAAGTACAAGATCACGTAAATATATCCCCAGCGTAGTAGTAATTTCAAAGGAATGCGGAAGTTCTCCTCAAACGGAATATTAAAATGCCATATCTTTCTACCTAAAAAGAATTTTTGATAAAATACTACGAAAATACAGGAATTTGTCGTAATATTAACGGCCTTTGCACTAGCGATCAAATGCAAGTAAAAGTGTTGCAAAATCTATGATTCAGGCGAGGATTTAATATTTAAATATTTATTAATACATATCCCTACTTCTTCTTCTTTGTGTGCCGTATCAGGTCCCCCCGACGTTGGCGATCATTGGAGGACCCACCACTTACCCGCCCTGGTATAGGTAACAGATGGTTACCCCTTCAAGGCTCTTGCAAGGACTCTAATTTTTTGGGTAAAAACGACTCTACATTTGATAACGAAACTAGACCTCCAATGTCCCTGCATACGTTGTTAGTAAGCAGTATGCAAGTGCTTAGCGGGAAATACAGATAAAATATGTGTTTTGACAAAATATAGACAAGACAATGGGACAGGTTGGTGAAAGTCCACGAGGTGGCAAGCGCTGGGTGATTGTATACAGCGTATCCTACAAGCACCTGTTTGGGAAGAAGACACAATAGATATAAGTAATAAGGGAATAGCAAACGTTGGCGATCACTCTTGAAAATGTCGCGCTGCCCGGAATAGCTCCTCCACACTTCTAATGCCGGTCCACTCTCGTATATTTCGCAGCCAAGAAATTTGTCTCCTACCAGGTCCTCGGTGATCCTCTATCTTGCCTTTCAATATTAAATGGAGTAAGTGATACTTCTCCCCTCGTAGCATATGACCCTGATATAAAATTTTCCTGATTTTTATTAATATAAGCAGTTCTCTATCTGCTCTAACCCGCCTGAGAATTTCTGTGTTGGTGATCATGTCGGTCCATGGGACCTTGAGCATTCTCCGGTGAAGCCACATTTCAAAATCCTCTAACCTGTTCATTGTATTTACTTTCAAGGTCCATGTTTCACATCCATACAGCAAGACCGACCACACATAATATTTTAGCATTCTCTGCCTTAGTGTTAAGCTGATATTGTCATTGCAGAAGAGGGATTTCATTTTAATGAACGCAGTTCTTGCTGCTTCAATTCTGCACCTAACCTCTACATCTGGGTCAAGAGTCTCTATTCCTACTGACCGTATGGAATTCCTTTAGAATTTGTAGATAATAATTTTTTTCATTATATTCATAGAATTTGTCAAGTGATAGAAGAAAAATCTTAGTAATATTTTAATAAATGAAAAATGTTAGGTTTTGCTTCGATTAAAATCAAATGTAAATTTTTAGGTCTTAAAAACTTCAACAAGAATTCCAAGGTAGATCAAAGATAAATTTATTGGCAAAGAATATACAACAATCCAATATTAATGTCCCCCCAACGGACCGATAATATAACGTTTCCTTTTAAAGGCAAACTAATGCAGAAAGAGGTAGAAAATAATTAATTCATCCTATTTATAAACTTACTGCAGGGTCCATTGGAAAGGGAAAATTATAGCCACTCCTGACATCTATGGGCAAATCTTCGAACTACAACTATGCCTGACATCTTTGTCAGAAGCAGAGAAACATTTCAACCCTTGCCCAACTAAATACCAACTTTAATTTCTTAACAGACAATATTAGCGAAACTCAATCGAAAATCTGGAAATCCCTTGGGACTCGAACCCAGAACCTTTCGCTTTACGGGCAAATGTGCTACCACTGCGCAAAGGTCTCGATGTCCGATTAGGTCATTTTTAACTGTATCATACTTCGACAAACAACCACCAACATTATCTTAATTTTCTTAACGCATACTTTATCGGCCGCTATCTTTACGTATGTTTGCAAGATTCAAACCCGAACTAAATTCTATCTAGATAGTGTCTGGATAAATGTTATCTATTTTATTTTTAAAATGCGACATCTATTGACTTTTCCGCAAGTCTAGGATGAATATTTATTATTCATATTTAACTTTATGAGTAAAACCCCAAATTGTAATATTTAATTAAATTAAGACAATATTAGCATCCAGATTTTCTAGTGAGTTTCGATAGTAACGTCTACATTTAATTAAATATAACAATTTGAGGTTTTACTCATAAAGTTAAATAGGTATAAAAAATAGTATATTAAAATATAAGTGGATAAATAGGTCTTTAAAACACGCGCGATTTTTCGAGCACGACGGCGTAGCCGAGTGCTCGAAATAAAGCAAGTGTTTTAAAGACCAGTTATCCACGAATACTTTACGCTATTTTTTTTTTATTGGTGCACTTTGAAAACATAAATATTGATATTATTATTAAAAATTTGGAAATAAGAACTATTAATGAATTCGTGATGTGACATCACAATATCTTGTTGTCATGGAAATGAAAAACACAAACATTAATTTGATTCCTCCGATTTAAAAAACGGAGGTATTAATATTTCAAATAATACGAACTGCTCTTTTCACATCCATTTAAATAATTAGAATGTAAACGATGTAAAAAAAAAAAAAAATACAGTCGAATTGAGAACCTCCTCCTTTTTGAAGTCGTTTAAAAAGAATGTAAACTTTAAATAAAATTTTTGAAACATTTGTAATGTTTTATTTGACGTTTAAAATATTCCTGTCAGATTTATAGTTAAAAGTTGACATTTAGGGTGGGTTTCTTCATTTACCGAGAATGCTAAATGCAATGCTAATTGTAAAAT
The DNA here is from genome assembly GCA_917880885.1 of Limnephilus marmoratus. Taxonomy (NCBI): domain Eukaryota; kingdom Metazoa; phylum Arthropoda; class Insecta; order Trichoptera; family Limnephilidae; genus Limnephilus; species Limnephilus marmoratus. The sequence continues at coordinate 27,009,923 of OU862928.1, forward strand.
TAAGCGATCGAAATTTAAAATTTTCTATGCATTCGACCGTTTACTTTTACAATTAGCATTGCATTTAGCATTCTCGGTAAATGAAGAAACCCACCATAAGTCTTCACATTTTGTTGATTTGTTGATGTTGCCATGGTAACTTTAAAAAACGCGCGTTCCATAAAGTGCGATTTAAACACGCTAGAGCGTACTTTAAATGAGTAAAAAAGGGCACCAATAAAAAAAAAATATTTGTAGATATTTAAAAAAATTCATCAGTTGGAAAGTCCTGATGTAATAAAATTGATTAACTTTCAAGTTGCTTTCAACTGCTAACCCTGCACAAATCGCAAGGGCGCCCCACGGTTGAATTTGTCAACCACCTCTGGTCTGGAGCTCCAAAAGACTTTGTGCCGAAACGGGCGGTCCGTTTGTCAGATTCTCCCGCCTTAACAAACGGATTGCTATCTTTAGAGCACATGCATCGGGTGGGAATGCTAGCCTCGTTCTACCGGTATTTCAATAGAAGATGCTCCGAAGAACTAGCTTCATTGAACCCTTCGACACCGGTGCATAGTGGGGAAACACGCCAAACGCGTGCCCAACATATGTACACGGTTGTCACCAGAGAGAACGTGTCGCTTCTTCGACTCGTATTTGAATTGAACGGCTCTAAAGCGAAAACTTCTTCGGCATCGTTGTGATTTGCGATGAAACTAAAACGACCGACAAAGAGGGAGAACTAAACAAACGAACTAAAAATTATATTTTTGAATGTAGCTATTACTTTGTGGTTATCCATTATAGAAAAATGAAATATTTCAACTTTGTATAAACCACTTATTTGATGTGCAAATCCGACCGGTTTCGGAACAAACGTTCCTTCGTCAGGGAAAGCTTATACTTATACTTTTTGAACTAAAAATTGACTAACACATACATCTATACTATTTAGCCTTCGAGAGAATGAGATAGTATATCGGTCTCCTCTTTGTGGGGTGCTTCGTAGTCTCCCCACCCACTCTTATCTACTTTGGTTTTCTAAAGGTTTCACTTCTACCGCGTGTGAATTGCACACTCTGATTTTTTAGGTAAAAGCATGCCTTCATTATTTTTTAACCTACTATTGAGTTCATGTTCCACTTTCCTTTTATATTCAGAGTCAGATATTCGCTGAATCAATATTTTGTACCGTAACAAAAGGTCAAGCATAACAAAAAATGAAAATAATAACCTTATTAAGCATCCAGTTCGTACGCCATTATTTTATTTCCACATTAATTTCACGAGCTCATTCAGTAATAAATGATAACCATGTTTTGTTATTATCCTCCTACTAAAATACAGCGCTATAATAAACAACTTTACTGATTAAAAGTTCCAACAATATAACCAAAAAATGTGTACCTACTTTAGGAGAGTTAACGAGTTTTTAAAGCGGATGAACTCTAAGCGGAAGTCCCAGTTGTTTCGCAGAAATTCACGTGTGACCATAGACATCCAAATTCAATAGACCAGAAGATACAGATAAGGGGTAAAACAAAACTATGGGAGGCGAAGAGGGGAAAGATGACTGCGATTCGTTAAAAATTCAATCTGATAGTATATAGGCATCTCGCATTATAATATCTCCATTTAGTTCTTAAAAGCAAAATCTGCTTTTATTTATTTATTTATTTATTTCAACGCCATAAAATGGCTATTACAATACAGTGATACATGATACACAGTGGTACACAGGAGGGTAATTACAACGATAAAAATGTACATTAGACAAAGTACATATGTATGATAACAACTAAAATTTAGTAATAGGATACAAAAATGTTTATGCAGAGTAAAAATATGTAAATAAAGGTGACTTAGAATAATTCTCAACATCAAGTATAATATACCTACTTTACTTTTATTTGTACATATTGTTGGATTCTAGGATTTGGCTAAAATGGAGTAACTTAGTATAATGATATTATTGTTACCTTCAGTTGAAATTACTGCAGTTTGAAATGACTATGTCACTAAAAGTACTGCTAATTAGTTCTGCTTTTCAGGGCTGTCAGTTAGAGAATCAATAATAAATCCTTGGTTTAAAAATACTTAATAATTTTGACAAAAAATTATACATTTACTAGTCTGTCTGATAGTTGATATAAATGAAGTAAGTAGTTTGGAATCTATAGAGTATGATATAGACGCTGTGAAGACGAATACTTTTATACCTAACATTAATTAATGTGATTGAGGTATGATATTATAGCCTTCTTATAACTGTATTCAGTGCAGTTGAACACATCTACTACTTTTGAGAAAGCATTGTCAACTGCATGCAATCTAGGTATAAGCGAGTAGGTATCTAAATCTCTTTTGAATGAATAGACCTTTTTACATGGGAGCGTGAATTGCTTGCCACGTTAATAAAATATTTGCGAAGGCCAAATGCTCGCCCCGAAAAGGTTTTCCCCTATTCATTTAGTTAAGACACTTTTACAAATGTTTCATAATTTACTTACCCCTGAAACCAGCGGCGAGCTCACTGGAGAAACGCCCACATTCGCTATGTTCACATATTATTGGTATAATGTATAGCACAAGCTCTCATATTTTGCTGTGTTATTTAGTAAAATGTATGGATGTTAGTTGGGCGCTGGTCAGGACAAGAATGATGATGTCACATTTTTTAGATTCAAGCGAGTCTCTCGTAAGCCCAGCTGGCTCCAAGGAGGAGCTCCAGCCGGCTCCATGGGGAGGGGGAAATAATACGTTTTTATCACTTAGGGCAGGTCCAGATATATTCATATGTCCGTGCGTGTGACGAAGTCATCAAACATCCATCCAGCGCCATTTTTTTTATTTTGGCAGTTCCCGTTAAATGCCGATACATTTTAAAAGTAATTTTTACACATTTTTTAAATATATATAACATAACACAAGATAAAATTAATGTAAATAATTCAAATATATATATATAAGACAAAAGTAGATACTGGGAACCAACTAAGACTCTGCCTGTGCGTGGGTAATATTAACTAAACTGCTAAATTACACCAATTATTAGTTGGCGGTACAAGTAAAAAATATAATTTTCAAAGTGAAAGTTTAAAAATATAGGTCTTTGAAAATATAGTAGTAACAAAGTAGTAGGATTGTAAAAGTGAAACATGAAGGTTTTCATAGAGTTTATAAAAAAAGTGTTTTAACATCTGCATCATTTAGCCATAATTTTAATTCTTTATGTAGGGTGATATTTTATCTGTTATTTGAATGTGTTTTGGTAGAAGATTAAATGTACGAGGACCAATAAAACTGCCATGTGCTTGCATTCATTTGGTTTTGATTTTTTATTTATTAATTATTTATTTAACGCCCAAAGGGCTTTTACATTTTGGTAGTACAAATAATTCATGACAGATGATTTTTGAACATATACAGAAATAATAAAAATAAAATTAGATAAAAAAGCACACAAGTCATAAAAACACAAAAATACAGCGATTCATAGGTTTTCAGAAAAACAGATATGTTTAGGAATAGTTTTGGAATAAGTTTTTTACAAGATCAACAAAATTCACCAAGTTTATGTTAAATATGTCAATATCACCTAAGTACTGATTTTCCATAGTGTGAAATCGTTGTATCGGAGAGTCGGCAATGTAGTTCCGCTTATGAATGCTACAGTAGAAAGCGTATTTTGTCGTGTAGGTGTCGGTATTCGTAAGTTTATGAGTTGCAGGAGTTCGCAACAGTCAAATTTAGAGTTAAGTATTTTGAATAAAAATATTAAGTCGTTTATTTTATGTCTGTCTTCTAGTGTGTTTATTTTTAGAATATTTAATAATAAATTATATTTTAAGTCTTCTAGTGGAATATTTAATTTAAAATTTATAAAACGCAGAAATTTTTTTTTGTGTTCGCTCAATGTTATTAATGTGAATTTTGTAAGATGGAGACCAAACTACCGAGTTATATTCCATTAGGTTTCTAACTAGAGATACATATATAACAATTTAATGGATGGAATTAAAGTTTTTGCTAGTGTTTTTATACCTTTATTTACAATTTGGTGGAAATGATTGGCGAAACTTTAGGAAAGTTAACGAGTTTTTAAAGCGGATGAACCCTAAGCCCCAGTTATTTCGCAGAAATTCACGTGTGATGAAGTCATCAACCATCCATCCAGCGCCATTTTATTATTTTGACAGTTCCCATTAAATATCGATTCGAAGTCCTTTTCATCTTTTAAACTAATTGTGATCGGCAGATTAGCAGCTGTCATTTTGTTAAGCTTGTCAGCTTACTACAGTTTTATGGACAGTGAAAACGGACCAAGAACCGACGTTTGACGTTTAACCTTTCAAATGTCTTAAAACAAAATGGCGCTGAATGGCCATTTGATGACAGCGTTACATTTGAATTTCTGTGGAATAACTGGCCTTAAGATAACGAGGAAATGAATAAGTTATTATACCTAAAGTAATTAACCGAATTAACAATGTGCCTCCGTGTTGGAGTGGTTACAAACCGTTGTAGCTGTGAATCCGGATATCGCGGGTTCATATCCCATTAATAAGTTTTATTTCTACGGTCTGTTCTAGATCGGAAGGTACTCGCCCTGGTGAAAGACTACCTTTCAGAATCGAGACATTGCTTGAAATGGCTTTAGCCGTGTTTGGTGACCAGATCTGAATGGAAGTTATTTCAACACCTTCTTCTTCCCCGTCTCCTTCCCTTCCTCACTACTCTCAACCTCACAACCTACCCTAATAGGAGATGCCATAGTCTCACGGGCTCCAGCCGGTTGGGAGCAATTGGGACTCTCGTGTGGTACTCACATTTAATGAAAAGAAAAAAAGACCGTCTCTCATTTTTACGAGGACTTTGAAAAGTTCACGGATTCAAGTGGTGAGATTGTCCGGGTCTTGGTGATGGATGCATCTGCCCACCAACTGCGCGTCAGGCCGGTTCGGGAAAGATTAGTTGAAGGATCCCCTTTGACCTCACCAGCAAGACTTTAAAAAAAAAAACATTATTCATTGCTTTGAATGATTACATCATTTGTGGATTTTTCGACCACCATGCTTGGCTCATGCCCGGGTTATGGTGGTCGAGGACACTCTCGGAACGTCGCCGTGCACCGCAGTGAGAGGGACGTTAACATAACACGAGAGGGCTTGCATGCAGTTTATACGTCAGTCACTTCTAATAACACTGACCCCCATTTCCACCTACTCCTCATACCTTTATCGTTTTCAAAACTTCGTATAGTGCCTTTCCTCAAGAGACCCTTTACACATAGGCCCTAAAGAGAATCATTGTCCTTGTAGCCTCCTGTGAGGAGCTTATGAAAAAAAACCTCCCTCGCTTTTAATTATCAATGGTATTATATGTTATATTTTGTCTATGTTAGAAGTCAACTTGAATACAATTCTCCCGTCTGGAATCCACATTATAGTATACATGTACTAGTTGTTGAAAGAATACAAAACAAATTCTTACGTTTTCTAAATATTAAAATGGGTATTCCAGCAATTATGTTGAACTACAACACTATTTTAAATGATATGAATATGCTCAAATTGTCCGACAGAAGAATTTTCACTGACTTGGTATTTCTATATAAAATTCTAAATGATTTAGTTGATGTCCGGTATTGCTAGAATTGATAAGCTTCCGGATTCCACTACATAGTACTAGAAGTCAGGATTTATTTTAGTCCAGAAATTCTGGGACTCACTACCATATGTTTTCTTCTTTGCCAAGAATACTAATGAAGGGAAACAATTATTATACCAAAACAGTGGACATCTTCAATTTATGTTTAAACAAATATAAAATATTGTTACTGAGACAGTTCAGTTATGTACAATGAATGCTGTATATTTCTTATTAGTCATATGTAATGTTTGTAAAAGCCCCGTAAAAGGGCATTAATAAAAAAATAAATAAATTAAAAATATTAAGAGTTTCTTTATTAAAAATATCAAGACTTCTGTATTTTATTCATCAATTTATTGTATTTACCTAATGATTAACATCACATTAAAGTGGGCGTAAATAAATACGATAAGTTGTTTACTTAAACATAAACCACTAAGTCAATAACCCGCGTATCAATACACTTAATTTTAAGTCTATTTGCATGGCTGGCGTGTCTACACGTCAGAGGGTCTCACAGACCGCGGAACACTGAACAGCATTGACGTGTATAAACGTCGAGTGTTACCAAAGTGTTACGCTCTAAGTGCACACGTTCACCGTAGGGGTTAATAGTAGATACCTATCTAATGGACTGTGCGTACTGAAGGGATGAGATGATAGAAGTGTATTGTGGGCGTTGCCGTACGCTCGAAGTGAGCAAAAATTTTCCCTACTTCTTGTGAAACGGGTCGAATTATTTTCTTTAGAAAATAAACGCGTGCAATTCATACGCGGTAGAAGTGAAACCATCAGAAAACTAAAGCAGTCAAGAGTGGGGAGGCTACAAAGTACCGCACTAAGAGGAGACCGAATATACAATCTCATTCTCTCGCAGGCTAAATCCTGAAGATGTACGTATTTGTCTCTTTTTATCGTCGCTTTTTTGTTTCATCGAGATTAAAAACACAACGGTGCTAACGAAGTTTTCACTTTCAAATAATTTTACTATCTAACATATAAAATTCTCGTGTCACGGTGTTTGTTACCATACTCCTCCGAAACGGCTGGACCAATTTTGATGAAATTTTGTGTGCTTATCTGGTAGGTCTGAGAATCGACCAACATCTATTTTTCATACCCCTAAAAGTAAAGGGTGTTCCACTCCGAAGAAAATTATTTTTCCCATACATTTTGTATGGAACGAATTCTCCTATTTTGAAAGAACTGCAGCAATATTGTAAGGGGTATAATATTGAACTGTGAACCGGGGGAGGGGGGAGGGGGGAAAGGAACTCAGGAAGGGGGGTTAGCGGGACGGGGGAAGGGGAGAAGTGGAGTGGGGAGAGGGAAAGGGAACGCGAGAGGGGAAAGGATACGCAGGGAGAAACAATTTAGATCAATTCAGCTAATAAGTTGACAACAGTTTTTGATTCTGAGGCGGTACGAAGTTCGCCGGATCAGCTAGTATTAAATATAAATATAATGAAAAATTTAATTTAAATAATGATGTAATAGAAATCATTTTGATAGGTGTAAATTTAAATTATAAATTACCTATTTACATAGGAACAAAAATTAATCAATTACATATTAAAATTACTTCCCAAAAACGCATTTTTACCGATGTTTTATTTTTTACTTTATATTTCATCATATTTTTATAATAAACTAGCTGAAGTCCCCGGTGATGCCCAGGATTTACGGTTCCATGACAGTTCATCCTGCGACAATTCATCCGGCGACAGTTCATCCTGCGACAGTTCATCCGGCCGACAGTTCATCCTGCCGACAGTTCATCCTGCCGACAATTCGTCCGGCGACAATTCATCCTGCCTGATCATTTAGAAGGCCGTACAACCTAACCTAACGTAACCTAACCTAACCTAACCTAACCTAAGCTAACCTAACCTAACCTAGCCGTGTTCGGTGACTAGATCTGAATAGCCAGGAAGATACGTTTTCCACATCTCCTTCCCCTCACCACTACCTTCAGCATCACACCATACCAAAATTGGGGATGCCATTGGCACTCACTGGCTCGAGACGGTTGGGACTTTTGTATTTTTTTTTAAATCAGTCAATTCACCCTAAAAAGATGGCGTTAATTTCAGATAAAAAAGTTATATTAGATGCAAGTAGGAATCTTTACCGTTCTTTGCTAAGCCGACTGCACGTATAAGTATGTCGTATTTTGATATTCACGCATGCTTCTTCGGAGAGTCGAAATTATTGTTAGTAAAATATTTTTACAGCGGATTTCCACTCAAGATGCCTTCAGATATAAGTATATCGATTTTGGTTGTACGGCCGTATATCATCTTTGCATACTTACTTAATAAAAATCTTCTAAATGATCAGGCGGGATGAATTGTCGCCGGATGAATTGTCGGCGGGATGAACTGTCGGCAGGATGAACTGTCGGCAGGATGAACTGTCGGCCGGATGAACTGTCGCAGGATGAACTGTCGCCAGATGAATTGTCGCAGAACGAATTGTCGGGTCACCGTAGAGATATAGCAAATTTATAATTTTAAATGTTTTTCATTAACTCACAAATAAATGCCTATTTCTAAAATCATGAAACCTTAAAATATTTAATGGGCTATATCTTTTAATTTAATGCAAAAAAAATAAAGTAATCATCCACACTAAAAATTTGACATAACTTTTGATTAAAAAATTATTTTTCAGTTTGGTTGGGTATTTCGATCTCAAATCAAAAAAATTAGATTTGCATGAAATGGGCCGAAACAGGCAGCGCGAACGTTCCACTTAATTATTATCGTTTTTAATATTAGCGCGCTCCCTCTAATAACCGTATTTACTCGTATATCTCCTCTTCCTCTTCTTTTTGAAGGCTTACTACCGGACTTTAATCCGTCCGCTTGTTAAGGAATAAATACATACCAAAACACATAATTGCTTTATACTTTCATAAGACCAAAAACGTCCCCATCTTACATTTTAAAAGTTATATATCTCTCTTCCTCTGTTATGAATTGATAATTCAGCAGAAGGACGTCAAGTAAAAACATCTGGTTTCAATGGAGGAATTCCTGGTTTTATTCACAAAGCACATTTGCTACAATAATTTGTCCCGACCCGACAAAACACTAAATTTGGTCACTTTGACCACTTACTAGACAATGCTAGCTGTTTATAGGAGATCCACGAATTAAGAGAGAGTTAAACTAGAAAAGCAGAGTATTTATAATAATGTTTTCTAACACAATCAAAATAAACAACACTTTCGTGTCACCATAACACATTATACGATATAAAAACCAGAGATCTACTTTACCGTCTAACATTTCGTTTTAGTTTAGTCTTACGTCGCTAATCTGTAAAATACATATTAACTGACAATAGGCTACAAAAATACGCCGCTAGATGGCAGTAGTCTTCACTCTTTTTAACATACTGCCCGGCGGGGAATGAAAAAAAACAACAAGTTTTTTTGAAATTAAAAAATCAAAACTACAAATTCCTAAATCTACACACAATATACTAAAAATTTACAAGATGTGTAACTATCTAAATTTGAAGGGTCCGGGAACCTAACCAACAATTAAAATAACCTAAAAAAAAAAATTTAAAAAAAATTTCACAAAATCATGCAAAAAATTAAATTATAAAATAATAAAATCACAACATTAATAATAATTTTGTAAAATTGACAAATCAATAATGTCTCATTGTTTCTATGGAGAAATTTCACTTCAATTATATTTTTTAACCAACACCAATTCACAAATAGCAATAAATTGTTAGTATGCTGTTGACTGATTATCAGTTCATTAACTTTCACTGGCATGGCACTGCCAAAAAACCGAATGAACACTTCACCGGGTAGACTGCTCGGCCATCTTGTCCAGGGTGGTCATCGTTTTAGAAAAGTACATCAGCATGTACTTCTGTATGTCATCATTTTGGGTAAATCATCATAAATTAAGGGGCGGCCGTGCCCTGGTAAGCAGATAGTACCATTAGATCTGCAGCGAGGATGATCATCTCGCGGTTGTTGACTTGAAGCCCCAGTGGCTTCAGGCTGGATACAGTGGTGTCAACAACACCAATACCGATGCTCCATAATTATTGATGTGGTTTGGTTGCATCGGTTCAGCCCTAATTGCAGTTAGGCTGTGACCTTGGGAAGGTCAGTGGTTTGCCGGGTCGGGAAATTTGGATCCAAGTTTGATTCTATTGGCATCAAACATATTTTTGTGATGGGTCTCACAAAAGTGCCTTGTGCTGTTTTGAGGGTAACTACCCTCACTACTCCATCCGGGCCTGGATGAGTAGTTACTATGCGCGCCATCTTCCATAATGCAGGAGGCAGATTGTCTTCCATCAGGATTACCAGATCGTCCTTCTTTATGGCCTTTTGGTTGTTGGCCTGCCATTTGGTCCGTTTTTGCAGCTCAGCAAGGTAATCTCGTTTCCATCTGAACCAGAAATTTTGAATTAGAGCATTTAATTTTTGATATTTGCTTAGTCTGTTCTCCGGGAGCTCGCGGACATCCAACTCGGGAATAACCGAAGCATCCCTGCCCATGAGGAAATGGTTGGGAGTTAGAGGGAGAAGGTCATCTACATCATCAGACAGGGAAGTTAAGGGACGGGAGTTCAAACAAGCCTCTATCTGACAAAGCAAAGTATACAATAATTCAAACTGCAATGGGTTATTTTTAGTAATTCGATATAAATGAAACTTGGTGGACTTGACGGCGGCCTCCCACAGCCCCCCGTGGTTCGGCGCCCTAGGCGGTATGAAACTCCAAGATATTCCCTTATCAGCTAAAAACCTATGGATTTTGTCATTGTTCAATCTTAGACTGGCATATAGTTCTTTGAGCTTATTGGAAGCTCCTCTGAAGGTGGTTGCATTGTCAGAAAATATTTTTTCCGGTTGACCCCTACGGGCAATGAACCTCTTTAAACAATTTAAAAAAGCATCGCTTGATAAATCTGTTACGAGTTCCAAATGAACCGCTTTGGTAGAAAAACAAACAAATATGCAAAGATACGATTTAATGAGCGGAGATTTTCTCAGCGCTCCAGCCTTCGTGTCTATCCGTCCGGCATAGTCGACGTCCATGACAGAGAACGGTCGACTGGGAGTGATTCTCTCAACTGGAATGTTTCCCAGGATCTGCCGGCAAACCTGAAGTCGGTATCTAAAACATACAACACACTTATGTAGGATACGCTTAACATTGTTTCTCCCAAATATCTGCCAATATAAATAAGTAGCTAATTTTAATCTTCCACTTGCACAAATTAAAACTTCCATTAAACAGAGATTGAGAGTTTTCAATCTACTGCCATACGTTTTATGCTTAGGGTTACAACAATTATTTATAAATCTTAACGCTTGAGCCATTACTCCTTTCAATTTGGTTAGCGATAAGAATTTTTCGAAAATATCCCATTCTTGAGTATCAGTTACCAGTAGTACATTTTTACTTTTTATTTCCGGGGGATCCAAACATGACATCTTGGATACTGGCCAAGTGCTGACATCTTCCGTCAACCAGCTTGGCCCCTTCCACCATATTGAAGTGCTGACTAACCTTTCAGCTGTGGTACCTCGGGACAGTATATCCTCTGCATTTTTTGACGATGATACGTGCCGCCACTGCGTTGGATCAAAGGTGGAAGCTATGCACAATAATAATTGACGCTTACTCTTAGTTTTACCTGACGGCTTTGTAATTTCATACGACGGGTAATCTAATTCATTATTCCAAATTAATCCAAGTATTTTTTCATTCTTGGAATTGTCAGTGATCATTTTTTCACAATTGCCCTGTTTGGCAATTTCACCTTGGCTCCGCCCAGATGACAATTCCAAAATATTTGATCTCCACTTCCTCAGAGTCATCCCTGCGGACAGCAAGATATCACTTATTTGTTTCTTCAACTTGAAACAAACTTCCAAGTCATCCCCTCCAGTCAAGAGATCGTCCATATAAAAATCATTTTCTATGACTTGACTTGCTACTGGGAAATTAACTTTGTTATCCATACCGATTTGTCGAAGACATCTCGTTGCTAGGAAGGAGGAAGGTCCCAGCCCATATGTGACGGTCTTCAATTTGTAATGTCGGAGTTCCTCTTCTTGTGATTCGCGCCATACAATCTTCTGAAGGCTGCGATCCTCTGCGCATACGTTGATTTGACGGTACATTTTTTCGATGTCCGCAGTCATGACGTATCGATGTATTCTGAAACGCAATAAATGGCTGTATAAGTCCTTTTGAATGACAGCTCCCACCATCAGAGCATCGTTCAGGGATATTCCGGTCGACGTCTTTGCCGAACCATCAAACACTACACGCACCTTCGTCGTGGTGCTAGCTTCTTTTATGACCGCGTGATGCGGCAAAAAATAGGATTGCTCATCCCCTCTCCATTTATCACATAACTCCATATGACCTAGTTGCTCATATTCTTGCATAAATTGTACATATTGCAATTTCAATTCAGGATTTATTAAAAATTTCTTTTCTAAATGCTTAAATCTTTTTTCCGCTGTGTTTAACGAGTCACCAAGTTGACTCACACATGGGCGGCGCGGCAGACTTACCACGTATCTACCATCGCTCTCTCTAGAGTGCGTGGCGACGAAATCTGCTTCACACGCCTTCTCCTCGGGATTTTGAAATCTCGCAGGATTCACCTCCTCCATTTTCCAAAATTTTTCTATCTGATTAGATAATGTGTTTATTGATAAACTACAAAATTGCGGTACTGGCCTTTTTTTCTGATGAATGTTGATCGGGCCCGATATAACCCAGCCTAATTCAGTCCTCTGCAGAGTAGGTCCGGTATCCAATCTCAGCCGATCATCTTGTAGTATATCCCAAAAGCTCTCAGCGCCTAACAGGATATCAATAGGCGCCGCTACGTTGAAATTTGGGTCCGCCATTTGTAATCCCGGCGGCAGCTTAAAGTCTTTTCTGGCCACTGTTGCTTGAGGTAGGTTTGTGGTTATTTCCTGCAATATTAGACAAGTGATATTTTGATTATAATTTGTCCTCAGAGATTTCATTTTTATAGCAACACGTTTCTTTATATGGGTAACATTGTTGTGTATACCTAACACAGGCTTGTTTATATTTTCGCATCTCAAATTTAACTTCATTGCGAACTTTTCGCACATAAAATTGGCTTGAGCTCCAGAGTCAATTAGGACTCTTGCCTCATGCACTTTATTATTGTGACCTACTACCCCAATGATAGCAGTCGACAATAAAATTGTTTTTTCAGCCTTCGCTAAAGCTGAATGGTTTGATACTGAAACTCGTTCAGCATCCATTTGGCAGTCACCTCCTGGGTGATCTTCACCTTTATTCATGGAGTCATCGCTCGGATGCATCTCCCTGTGCAATAACGTATTGTGGCTCTCGCTATCACAATGCTTGCATTTTAAATTAATTTTGCAATATGGGGCCGTATGTCCTAACCTCAAACATTTGAAGCAGGCACGGTACCTCCTTATTGCGTTGGCTCTTTCTCCTGAATTTAATTTTAAAAATTTTTTACAAAAATATATTTTATGCCCTTTGTCATTACAACAAATACAATTATTGTGGGTAGCAGCTAAAAATACCGATTCCTTTTTGGGATTATTGTTGCTACCACTTGCTTTCGGGTAGGTAGGAATTTTTTTCGAATCTGAATTTAACATTAATTCCAAAACTTGCGCACGCGAGGTCAAACATTTAAGAAATTCCTGTAATGTAGGTAGCTCATCCTGCAATGGGTTTTGTTCCCAATGCTTTCTAGAACTTGCATCCAATTTATTAGAAATTACGTATATAATTAAAGCATCCCATTGTTCGATTTTCAAGCCTAAATTTTGCAACGCTTTCAAATTTACATTAGTTTCATCAATCAGATAACGCATGGCTACTGGATCCTCATGTTTCATCTCTTTAAGTTGAAACAGAGCTTGGATGTGTCTTTGTACGGTAGTTCGCAAATTTGCAAACCTCTGCTGCAACAATTCAAAAGCCGATATATAATTCAGGTCTGATACCTCGAAATTGGCGATGATCTTTGCTGCATTCCCCTTTAAACAGGATTGCAGATAATAAAACTTCTGTACATTGCTTATGGCAGTATTGTTATGAACTAATGTCTTAAGGCTGTCATACCAGCAAATCATAATTTCGATTCCGACTGCACCGCTCACACATCAGCCGTTGCAAGCGGACGTTTTTGGAACTAGATTTCGTTCCGCTAGAAGCCGGGTTTCACGTACCTATAGTTCACGCGAAGCTGGACCTACAGTATGGTTCAGATAAAGATGTTGAATTCTCGCTTCCAGAATTTTAATAAGTAGTAGTTATTTGTAATTTGTGTATTGAAGTGCGTAGACATAAATAGATACATAAACACAGTAGGTATAAAGTAGATACCTACACAAAAAAACAATTTGTTATATTTTTTTAATATTTTGGTTTTTGTTTTTCATTTTATTTTACGGCCATTAGAGTGGAAGAATTGAAACGTTACTTGAAATGGCTTTAGCCGTGTTTAGTGACCAGATCTGAAAAGTCAGGTACTTCCCCACCTCAATCTTCCCTAACTCCTTCCCCTCCCCCACTACCTTCAGCCTCACAACATACCCCAATTGGGGGTGATAGTCCCACTGGCTCCAGACGGGAGCAGTTGGGACTCTTGTGCGGTATTCATGAAAAAAAGAGTACCTAATATTCAGTTGGATTGTAAAAAATATCTCATTTTGAAATATTTATTCGTGTGCATAATTTTTAATTTTATATTTATGTGAATACCGCACAAGAGACCCAAATGCTCCCGTCTGGAGCCAGTGAGACTATGACATGACTATGGGGTATAGTATGAGGCAGAAGGTGGTGGGGAAGGGCAGGAGATGGGGAAGAGGAAGCGAAGAATTACTTGGCTATTCAGATCTGGTCACCAAACACGGCCAAAGTAATTTTTAGCAACGTTTCAATTCTGAATGGTGGTCTTACACCAGGGCGATACTAAAGTATCTTCCACTCTGGAACGTGACGCAAATATATTATTTTTATATGAAATAACCCAAATTAGTCAAACAAAATTTATTTGCCCACGCCGGGATTCGATCCCACGACCTTCGGATTGCGAGTCAAGAGCCTTACCTCTTGACCACGCCGGCCGTCAATAAATAGTATCAGTAATTTGGAAGGCGGGTATGGGTACCGCCGTCCCGGGAACCATGTATTGGATTATCAACACCGTACGGGTAGCCCGGGTTCATGGGGCGAGGTTTGTCAGGATCTCGGCGGCGGTGGAATCTGCCCCACCAACTACGTAGAAGGCCGGATCGGGAGAGACCTTTTTTTACAATCGCTCGACACATTGCCTATCTCTTCTTTGGGGATGCTGTGTGAAGGTTCGTTTCAGGGAAAGGGAGGAGAGGATCTTCTGAGAAGGAAAGGGTATTAGGGGTGGGTAGAAATGTGGGGGTCAGCGTGTCCAGGAGAGCGGATGTATGAATCCATCCCTCCCACTGCGGTGCAAAGCGATGTTCCGAGAGAGTAAGGCTGGAGAAGTCAAAGGGACTCCCTCAACCACTTTCTCTAGATCCAACCTGCCATGCAGCTGGTGCGCAGACGCATCCGCCGCCAAGACCTGAAAAAACCTCACCCCATGAACCCAGGCACCCCTGCTAGTCACCAAATGTTGCGAACCACTAAGGATGACCTACGGCAGACGTTTGGTTATCAAAAAAATGGTTCCCGGGGCGGTGGTACCCATACCCGATTCTCATGTTTGTTATTTTTGTAATACGAAAAATGGATATAAAAAAGCCTACCCCCCATCCCTCTCAACCCCCTCCCCCTCTCACCCCACAACCTCTAACCACCCTCCACCCCCCCGCCTCTTTTACCCCCCCCCCCCTATATGAAAATCAATTGCTGTTTGTTATTTTCACTAAAACTAGAGAACGGCTGGGCCGATTTAGCTGATTTTGGTTTTGAAATGTTTGTCGTAGTCCAGGAAAGGTTTAAACGTTGAGAAAATATGGAAAAGTTGCGAGGAAGATAGTAAAATCAACAATTTAATTCTCCCATATAAACTGTTCTACATACTTTCCTGTGAATTGCTAACCGTTCATCCGATTGCGATGAAACTTTGGTGAGTTGTTGTGAGCACGCCCGCAAAGTAGTCCAGTCAATAAATGCTCCAAAAGGAGGTGTAGAGTGCGTGAGCAGGGACCTAAGCGATTCCTCCAGAAACTTGTTTAGGGTGCTTAGGGTGTGAACATACTAAAAGTCCTGACGTCTTGGTTGTGAGCTAGGGGGAAGGGGGGGAGGGGGAGGTCCCAATTTTCGGGTTTCCGCTTATATCTCAAAAACGGTGCGTCACACATGAAAATTTCCTAAGGATAAGTAAAAAAAGCTCATAAAATTATCTACAACTTTTATTCTTTACGTAATTTTCGAAATCACGTCCATTTTTGACTTACACGCTCCACAAATGTAGATATTTTTGAAAAAAATTATTTTACCTCACATTTTTCATCAAACATTCCTTCATATCGTCTAAAATATTCATCAAAGAAAGAAATTTATTTATAAGAAGTTGTAATAAATTTAATTCCCTTTTAGAATATATATACATATGCAAATAAGTCTCCAACCAGTAAATATTTACAGCAATTTTAAGGTTTTGCGTAAAATGTCGTCATTTTCAGAAAAAGCTGTTTTTATCTTATTACTGACACACCGACGTGCAACGACGATTATGCGGCGCTCTTTTAGTAAGGCGTATGATCAGATATGACCATGGAAACCACATTGATGCTATCATTCAAAAGCCGAGAAGGCATAACAGGAGGCAGAGGTATTTTGCACAATGTACTAGAAGTGGTTAGTTGGTATGAGCGCAACTCATGAGATCTGCACTTCCCTTGAAGAGTATTGTGGAGTCTTCACGTCCAGTAACAACACAAGGACCTCGGACAAGCCCACCGAAGTAAAGATGCAGCAGACATTTTCAAACTCAGTCAGTGGTTTGATGCACATCCTCCCTTCCCACAAGCCAATGAAATAATGTCAATTCCCATTTTTCTATTGTCAATTTGACTTGGAACACTTCAATACCCGTTAAAAAGGAAGATTTGTTATCCAATCCTACCAACAAAAGTAACTTCATCTCTTTACTACAGACGAAGCTTCGGGAGAATGGGATACAGACTCTTCAGGACATGATGCTGACTTCCTTGTTGTGAAGATTGCTGTGGAACATTCCTCTCACAGTTTTGTGAGAAGCTTTCACTTCCTTTTGATTGCTTCCACTCCTCCCACCCAAGATATTCTGCTGCTGACAACGGACGAGGGAAAACCAAAACAATGCCACTGTCCATCCAAAAGATGCAGCACCGTGCATTTGAACACATCCTGTTCTTACATTCATTTACCGGCTGCGACACAACATCTGCAACTTTCAGGAGAAGCAAGGTGGGCTTCTCAAAATTGTACTTGGAGTCAGAATTCATCAAGCAAGCGGCAATGATCTTTATAACCCCTCCTCTACTCACGGCGAGGTTGAAGAGGCTGGAAATAAATGTTTCCTGAAATGGTATGCGGCGCCAAAAAGACAGACCTTCCTTAACCAGTACCGCTTTTAGTCGTTCACAGGGTTGGTGGCAAATATGAAGCCTGACATCAGCTCCCTCCCTCCAACAGAGAACGCAGTTAAACAGCATTCCCAGTGCACCGATTGAGCTGCCCCCTGAATAATGGGGGTGGAAACATGAAGGAGAGACCCTGATGCCAAATACAACAAAAGATCCACCAGCGCCGGAGGTCCTTCTAAATATGATATTTTGCCGCTGCACCAGGGATTGTGCAATTGGCAAATGTGGATGCCGAAAAGCAATGCTGACCTGTTCTGCAGCGTGTCTCCGAGTCTCCTGCCAAGGGAGATGCCTCAATAGCGTGCCTGTTGCCGAGGACGACGATGACGACGACATAGAGCCCATTCAGCAAGAACCATCTAATACTGAGGATGAAGATGCCATGGATGAACAACGCTTGCGAGGACCCCCACGTCCAAGGAGGATGAGAATGTAACATGATGTTATTGAGAACAGTGATAACAATGAGATCTATAATTTTATGTGCTTAATGTAACGAAATAGAATAAACATTATGATTATAAAATACAATTATGTATTTTTCAAGTAATATGATTTTTACCTATTTTATTTAATAACTGGTTTTAAAGTGTGGTCACACATATTATTAGGCGAACGAACAAGTGTTGTGTGTCAGTAATAAGATAAAAACAGCTCTTTCTGAAAATGACAACATTTTACGAAAAAACTTCAAATTGCTGTAAATGTTGAACGGTTGAAGATAAATTTACATATGTCTAAAAGAAAATTAAATTCTTTACAACTTCTTTTGAATAAATTTTTTTCTTTGATGAATATTTTAGACGATATGAAGGAATGTTTGATGAAAAATGTGAGGTAAAATGATTTTTTTCGAAAATATCTACATTTGTGGAGCGAATAACTCGAAAATGGCTAGGATTTCGAAAATTACATATAGAATAAAAGTTGTAGATAATTTTATCAGCTTTTACTTATTATCAAAAAATTTTCCTCTGCGGCGCACCGTTTTTGAGATATAAGCGGAAACCCGAAAATTGGGACCTCCCCCTCCCCCTCCCCCCCCTAGCTCACCACCTAGACGTCAGGATTTTTAGTATGTTCACATCCTAAGCACCCTAAACAAGTTTCTGAAGGAATCGCTTAGGTCCCTGCTCACGCACTCTACACCCCCTTCCTTGACTGGACTAAAGGTTTCTGTATATACTGGTGAGCTCTGGCATTATGAAATTTGTATATAAAATTGCAATTGGTGCCACGCAAACTGTTTGAAAACTGAATGTACCGGGAGTGAATGTATGGAATGCGGGAGGAGGTGGCGGATGGGAGAGGGGTGAAGGATGAGGGAGGGAAGGGGAGGGGGACAAGGGAGGGGAACTCGGGAGAGGGGGCCCGCGGGATGGGTTGGGGAGGGGAACCCGGGAGGTGGGAGGGGAACTCGGGAGGGGGGAGAGGAAAACGGGTGGGGGTTTAAGGGATAGGGGAAGCGGGCGAGGGGAGTGAGGAGAGGGGAAGGGGACGTTGGAGAGGAAGGGGAGGCAGAAGGGGAACGGGACGAATGGGAAAGGACACGAGCTCTGGCATCATGAAATTTGTATAATAAAATTGCAATAAGTGGCACACGAGCTGTATGAGAACTGAATGTATCGGGAATGAATGTATGGAATGCAGGAGGGGGGAGGGAAACCCGGGAGGGTGGAGGGGAACTCGGGAGGGGAGAGGGGAATTCGAGAGGGGGATCCGCGGGAGGGAGGAGGTGATTATGGGAGGGGGGAGGGGAACTCGGGAGGGGGGATCGCGGGACGGAAAAGGGGGGGAGTAGAGTGAGGAGAAGGAAGGTGGAGGAGGAGTGGGAACGCGAAAGGGGAAGGGGACGCGGGAGGGGAAGGGGAGGTGGAAGGTGAACGGGACGAATGGGAAAGGACGCGCAGGGAGAAACAATTTCGTTATTAAATGGCAAAGGTTGGTACCCGGCATATATATAAATGCTAATAAATGAAAATGAATCGCCGAAATGTATGTACGCGCATAACTTCCGAACGACTACACCAAATTGGATAATTCTTTTTTTGTTGTGTTTGTTATTGCCAGGACAAGGTTTGTATATAACTACTGGTGAGCTCTGGCATTATAAAATGTGTATACTAAAAATTCAATGGGTGGCACGTGAGCTGTTTGAAAACTAAATGTACCAGAACTGAATGTATGGAAAGCGGGAGGGGGGATAGGAACTTGGGTATTGGTGCCGCGGGTGGAAAGGGACGGGAACCAGGGAGGGGGAGGGGAACCTGGGAGGGGGGAAGGGAATTCGTGAGGGGAGTTGGCGGGACGGGGGAAGAGGAGTGGAGTGGGGAGTCGGAAGGTGGAGGAGGCGGAGTGGGAACGTTTGAGGGGAAGGGGACGCGGGAGAGGAAGGGGAAGCGGAAGGTGAACGGGACGAATGGGAAAGGACACGCAGGGAGAAACAATTTTTTGTTGAACGGCATAGCAACGCATGCCGGGCACCAGCTAGTATA
This sequence comes from Limnephilus marmoratus, assembly GCA_917880885.1. Taxonomy (NCBI): domain Eukaryota; kingdom Metazoa; phylum Arthropoda; class Insecta; order Trichoptera; family Limnephilidae; genus Limnephilus; species Limnephilus marmoratus. The sequence continues at coordinate 27,029,690 of OU862928.1, forward strand.
TAAATGAAAATGAATCGCCGAAATGTATGTACGCGCATTCCGAACCCATGCATGCCGGGTACCCGCTGTATATAATTTATTTATTTATTTATTTACGGACAAATAGTCCATTAACAATATAACAATAACACGAATAACAAGCGAGCCTAAAGGCCCGACCCGCCTAGCAATTGATCACTGTTCGCATCGATTACCGTTCGCATGTCATTTTTTGTAACCAGCACCACTTTTCGTAACAATCACCACTTTTCGTAACGATTCACCAGTTAACCCCATGTGTCGAGCATGCGTAAAGAAGTTTTACTTTAAAAAAATGGGGCATTTGGGACTCTTGTTTTTTGTATCGTATAATAAGGGACAAATAAAAACATTTATTTTTAAATATAAAACTTTTTGCATAAAAATATTCAATGAAAATGAAATTCGGTCAACCCTGTAGATTTTACGAACGTGAAACAAGGAATTCGTATGTATTTACATTTCGTTTCCAAAATATTATTTCAAACTGTTGTAATTCAGAGCGACGCGGACACGTCCTCGTCTGGCCACGTTTCGGACCGTAATGAACTGCGAAATTTTGTGTTTCGGCGCTATGATAAAATCGTCAAATGCGAAGCTGTTAATTAATTAAAATTAAATGCTTCCCAAAATTATTTTTCGGTCAAACTTATTTATGATTTGTCAATAATGTCTTAGCACAATAAGTATGTAAAAAAATATGAAATATATTAGTTTATAAGAGCGCAAATAAATACACAAATGGACCAATTTTCGTCAAGAAACACATGTACGTACATATTTTTTAATGATTTTATTGAAACTAAAATTAAAATTCTAATACATAACTTTGCTAGATAATGTATTGATTTATTTCACTGCATGATTACATTATTTGAAATGGGTGTGGTATAATACAAAAACTTTTTTGAAAATTTAACAAATCTGCCAACGACCTATGGAATAACCTTATTATACTAAAAATTAAAAAAAGTTCTAAAAATTTATTACATAACTATGCTAGATAAAAGAACAATCTTTCGAAATCCATTTATAATTTTTTGTGGAAAAGAGTCAATACGTCTAAAAACTTTTTTGAAAATGACATATTTCTGGGTTTCTCTACCTATGTCCTCTTAAATGTTTCTAGAAAATTAATCCAATTTTTGGGATCTCCGTTAAATTCTCGTAACTGAAGGTTGGGTAACTTGATTTCTAATTTGGGAGTCTCTACAGACTGAATTGCTCCTTTAGCAGTCGCCAAGGTTGAATAATATTGATTTTCAAAATTCTCTCTTTGCAAATTATTATCAATTTCGTTGGAATCCGGAAGACTTTCGATTTGTTCCTGGACCTCTTCGAAATCATCAATTATTTTTTCAATTCTCGCATAGCGAATTTTAATTTCGTTAACTGATAATGCGTTTAATGAATCCGCAAATCTCGTGAGTTTACCTTTCAACACTCCGCGTTTGTTAATCAACGATTTTAAATTATCCATTTTTTATACGTTTGACAATAATTCAACACAACAAATTCTAAAAATGTTCCTTAAAAAATAATTTCTGTGCAATAATCGCGTAGAAAACCGAAGTAACCAATTCAAGCTATGAACAATGACAGAATCTTACAATAATCATCTTCTAAAACAATTAACCTAAAATAATTCGCATGACTTGCATTTACACTGCGGGTAGTTAGTTTTTTTGTTTTTAAATAAGTACATTGACACACAAAAAATAGCACTTGTTTGAACAGGAATTCACGGAATAGAAGGAAATAATGGGCAGGGGATACTTATATTGATGTCGATCCTTGTTCTTCATGTTTTCATCTTTCTGGATTTTTGGATAACTCGCTGGTTCATTTTATTGTTTCCTTTTAATGCCTTAATCCGATCGTAAGGTAGATGCGGCTGGAGGACCATGTTATGAATTGATAATTCAGCAGAAGGACGTCAAGTAAAAACATCTGGTTTCAATGGAGGAATTCCTGGTTTTATTCACAAAGCACATTTGCTACAATAATTTGTCCCGACCCGACAAAACACTAAATTTGGTCACTTTGACCACTTACTAGACAATGCTAGCTGTTTATAGGAGATCCACGAATTAAGAGAGAGTTAAACTAGAAAAGCAGAGTATTTATAATAATGTTTTCTAACACAATCAAAATAAACAACACTTTCGTGTCACCATAACACATTATACGATATAAAAACCAGAGATCTACTTTACCGTCTAACATTTCGTTTTAGTTTAGTCTTACGTCGCTAATCTGTAAAATACATATTAACTGACAATAGGCTACAAAAATACGCCGCTAGATGGCAGTAGTCTTCACTCTTTTTAACACATATGTATTTTTCTTTTAACCAGAAACACAACAATATAGTGCTTCTTATTGTCTTTGAAATATGAAAGCTATCTTGCATAGATGTTTTACAATCTCGATCCAAAGTGAAGATTTCAGAATTTTTGCGCGAAACCGATGCTTCTGGATTGTGAGGTGCGAATATATTGAACCAAGCAGACGGGTTTTAAGGCGTAGATAACACTTCTAGGTAAAATCTTTTCAGTGACTACGTTATCTGATGAACGTTCAACGTGGAAATTGTGTTTTAATGGGATTTGAGGTAACAGAGAAATTAGATTTGTCGATAAGTTGTATTGAATATATCGGGGGTGGAATATTCCAATATAGCACTTTGCCTAAAGTAACTGACGTGTTTTTGATAACAGTCTTGTTATCACACCGATTAACTTTATTTGTATTTCTAGAAGTAAATATTTGCATACACTTCAATAGCCGTTTTTTTGAAAGCTAGTCCAGCTTAAATATTTTTTTTAATCAGTTTCTATGATTTCAGATGAACCCGGGTGACGTTTTGTAGACCAACTAGCCTTTTTTTTATTTATTTTTAGGGTGTTATGCCGTGTTGCGCTAGATCCTCATTTAGACAACGTTTTGGACAGCGTTACAGTGTCCATCATCAGGGCAGATGTGTAATTGTTACTGGTGAAATGTGTGCTTATGTATTTATTGTTATCAAGTTTAATTTGTAGAACTCCATTTTAATTATAATTTTTTTATTATATAATCAATAATATTATTATTAAATTAATAAAAACAGTTTATTTTTAAACAAGTTCTGCTGTGTAATTATTGTTACGCGTGACAGCTGTTTCGCCTTCTGAAGGCATTATAAAACTGTGCAAAAGGCATTATCAAACTGTATCAAAAGTGTGCTTATGTACTTAAAAGCGATACCGTGTCGCCAGCTCCACTCCACTACAAGCTGGTATTACAGTATACTTCACAATGGTTTTTTGCGTTTAGCTTTGGTGTAGCCGTCAATTACCGGATATCAAGAACTATTGAGCTTAGCTTCGTCGTCTCTATTAATATTAATTGGGTTAGTCAACTAGCCTGTTGGCACATTTTGCTTTTTGAAGAGATACTTCTTATAGGAGTTTCTCCAAAACTCCTTAACAAAAAAAAACAAAGTGTGCAATTCACACGCGGTAGAAGTGAAACCTTCAGAAAACTAAAGTAGACAATAATTGGGAGACTACAAAGTACCGCACAAAGAGGAGACTACTACACTATCTCACTCTCTCGCAGACTAAATCCTAAAGATTTATGTGTTTGTCTCTTATTAGTATCGTTATTTTTAGTTTCATCGATTTTCAAATACAACGGTGCTAAAGATGTTTTACTACAATAATTTTATTTTTTTTTTATATAAAAAATAAATTATTGAAACCTCAGAAGAGTCCCCGCTGCTCTCGTCTGGAGCCGGTGAGTCTATGGCATCCCGAATTGGGGTATGTTGTGACGCTGAAGGTAGTGGGGAAGGGAAGGAGATGGAGAATAAGAAGATAGGGAAGTACCTGGCTATTCATATCTGGTCAACAAACACAGCTAAAGCCATTTCAAGCAACGTTTCAAATCTGAATGATGGTCTTACACCAGGGCGATTAAGAATATCTTTCACTCTGTAACGTGCCGCAAATATACAATATATTATATTAAATGTATTAATCGTGAAAAACCACAAATTCGAGTCAAAAGCCTTACCGCTAGACCACGCTGGCCGTCAAAATATAAAATTTATTTTAGAATCGATATCTAATAATTGTTTTTATTTTTATTTTATTTTTATAAATTAACAGAAAATGATTAAGGGGAACGTATGCGCGGCCTGTTTCATACAAATCTTAGATTTTGATTTGAGATCAAAACACCCAACCAAACTGAAAAATTATTTTTGTTATGAAAAGATATATCAAATATTTAGTTAGGATGTGAGCTACTTTATTTATTTTTGCTTTAAATTATAAGATATAGGTCATTAAAGATTTTAGTGTTTCATGGTTTTGGAGACAACTTAGGAAATTATTTATGAGTAAAAGAAAAACATTAAAAAAATAGTTTTTACTATATTTATTTATTAAAAATACAAAAAAAATAAAACATTCTTAAAAATGTATTTTTTGGGTAGTAATTGTAAATATAAACGATTAGTTTTTATTCCACCGTAAATAGGTAATTTGTATTTTTAATTTACGCTTATCAAAATGATTTTTTTATAAATTTTTCTTTATATTTCATCATATGATGATGAGTATAGTAAAATATTTTTTTAATTGTTTTTCATTTACTCATGCCCAAATCGCCTCTAAAATCCAGAAACTAAAAAATCTTTAATGGCCTATATCATATAATTAAAAGCATAAATAAATAAAGTAGCTCACATCCTAACTAGATATTTGATATACCTTTTGATTACAAAAATTATTTTTCAGTTTGGTTGGGTATTTTGATCTGAAATCCAAATCTAAGATTTGTATGAAACGGGCAGAAATGGGCCGCGCATACGTTCCCCTTAAGTTGTCTAAATAACAAAAATAATTTTATCATAATTGTCTTCATTCCTTTCAACACGTTCTTCATCATGATGTTAATCTTTTACATTTTTGGAATCCCTGCCAAGAGATTCAGCAGTCAGCCGAGATGCCGAGATCTTCCCAAATAGCAAAAGCATCCAGAGAAGCCTTTCAAAAATCTCATTTCGTCAGCTTCAACCTTCCTTGCATATTATGTAAAACTAATATCAATCTAAAACTTCCTACCCCCTTACGTTTTTAACAAAGCACCCCCGGAGCAGCTTTATTCATCCTTATTTGCTGGCAAACACACCTAGAACCTCATTATTATGCTTGCATCGTGATAACATTCTCTTGCCCTACAATATTTTTATACTAGTAAACCTCTTCATTTAAATTCTTATATCAAATTTGCCTTTATTTTTATTTTTAAACATATCTGGCTCCGCTGGGACTCGAACCCAGAACCCTTTTCTTACATGGAAACAGCTCTACCGATTAAGCTACGGAACCCATATTAATTCGGTCACTTTTAACTGTATCATACTTCGACTAAGAACTACCAACATTATCTTCATTTAATTAACGCACATATTATTGCCTGCTATCTTTATATATGATTACAAGATGGAGTCCCAGCGGAGCAAATATCTTTTCTGATTTTTCTGTCTCCAGATTTCGATTGAGTTTCGCTAATATTGTCTTCATTTAATTAAATATTATAATTTGAGATTTTACTCATAAAGTTTAAAAAATTAATAATAAATATTCATCCTAGACTTGCAGAAAAAGTCAATAGATGTCGCGTATTACAAATAAAATGGATAAACATTTATCCAGACACTATCTAGATTGCATTTAGTTCGAGTTGAATCTTGTAATCATATGTAAAGATAGCAGCCAATAATATGTGCGTTAAGTAAATGAAGATAATGTTGGTAGTTCTTAGTCGAAGTATGATACAGTTAAAAGTGACCGAATTAATATGGGTTCCGTAGCTTAATCGGTAGAGCTGTTTCCATGTAAGAAAAGGGTTCTGGGTTCGAGTCCCAGCGGAGCCAATATCTTTTCTGATTTTTCTGTCTCCAGATTTCGATTGAGTTTCGCTAATATTGTCTTCATTTAATTAAATATCTATTTGAATTTCACTTTTGTTTTCTTGATTGAATGAATGAAGTGGAGTCTTGAAAGTGGAAATTATCCCACTTCCGTGATCTGTTAGATCGAGCTAAAACTCGGCAGATAGGCTCGTTTCGATGACTATACATGCTATTACCTTTTGGTAGTTTATTCAGTTTATTAATTAGCATTCTATAAAGTTTTTACACTCACATACACAAACGCTCACAAAAGCATTTTTCTGAAATTGGATGACGTTAACATTATTTCATTTGCTTATTGCTTTGGTGAAGTCTATGACACTAAAACTGATTCCCCATTACATGATTTTACATTTAACGATTCTATTGACTTTAACATTGTATATTTAATAAAGCTGATATTAAAAAGAAAATTATCACTTTAAAACAAAATAAATCCGCAGGCCCTGATAACGTTCCTCCGATATTTTTATTAAAATGTGTATCCATATTAACAATTCCATTAATGAAAAATTTTAACCTCTCTTTAAAATCTGGAATTTTCCTGATCACTGGAAGAATAGTTTTTTAACGCCTATATTTAAAAAAAAAGGTGATAAAACTAACGTGTCAAATTATAGACGTACTTGTATACTTCCTGAATTATTTGAATCTATTTTATTAACGAAACTTAACTTCATTTATTAAAGTTATTACACCATTTCAACACGGATTCATTTCGTGAAGATCAACTCTAACAAATCTTATGATATATCAACATCAAATTAATAAAAGATTCTTACTTCCATAACTCCCTGATTCTTTCCCACTCCTCATTTCTTTGCTTCCCAGTACTTCCTCCCACTCCTTTCCTAAAAAGACCCTCCGCACAGCATTTCCAAAGATGACATAGGCCCTGAGGGGAATTATTTTCCTACCATAAATTATTTTACTTAAATTAAATTCTGAGAATCATCTGACGCGGAAAGTTTTGCAAATTAATTTTGCATAACAATTTGGGAGGTGGGAATGGGTACCGCCGCCCCGAAAATCTTTATTGGATAACCAACACCTCTGATATAGGTCACTTCAAGTGGTTCGCTACATTTGATGATTTAGCAGGAGTGCCCGGGTTCATGGGGTTTGTCTAGATCTTGGAAGCGGATTACCAAGACACACTGAACTCGAGATTCTTACCCACCCCTTAAACCCTTTTCATTCCCAGAACTCTCCTCTCCTTCCTTTCCTTAAAAACACCTTCTACACAGCATCCCCAAAGATGACACAGGAGCTCACGTAAAAAAAATAAAATAACATAGGTACATACTGTAAGCATAACAATGCCAAATGTCAGCTGTTTTCGGGACACAGTATTCATTGCTCTAATTCATATAGTAATTCTTTGACCCGTTCTTAAAAACATAAAACGAAATCACGCTTTGTTAAAATGCGAAAATATAAAATTCACCTCAAATTTGCGCATTTTTGCCTAAGGTAAGCCTTTACCAAAACGAGTAAAATTTGTTGGATCATTCCTAGAATCGTTCCAATTTGCCCAAATCCCAGTGTTTATCCAAATAACATTTTACGTTACGATATAACATGACCAACAAACAAGCCTGCTGATTGGATCACGTTATGCGAATAAGTCCATTTAATATGACGAACAGTGCAACAATTATCGAGGTATTTGATGCTTCGAAAACAAAAACATTTTCAACCTAATCAAATTTTTGGAACTTGATGCTCAATTGTGATAACATTAATTGAAACAATGACACAATAGGAATTATAAAAACACACAGATAATGAAAAGATTAAGGTGGTATTAAGAGGAACGTTTGCGCGGCCGGTTTCGGCCCGTTTCATACAAATCTTAAATTTGGATTTGAGATCACAATACCCAACCAAACTGAAAAATTATTTATGTAATCAAAAGGTGAATCAGATATCTAGTACGGATGTGAGCTACTTTATTTATTTTTGCTTTAAATTATAAGGTATAGCCCATTGAAGATTTTAATGTTTCATGATTTTGGAGGCAACTTTCTCAATTATTATTTGTGAGTAAATGAAAAACACGAAAAAAAAATATTTTACTATATTTATCGTAGAATTACGATGAAATATAAATTAAAAAATTATTTAAAAAATCATTTTTATTGGTGTTAAGTTCCTGTTTACGAAGGAACAAAGTTTGTCTAAATAACTTTAGCTTTCAAATATTGAAATTACTACCCCAAAAATTGCATTTTTAACAATGTTTTATTTTATTTTTAAAATAAATGTACTTTTTTTACTTTAATCATTTACTCACAAATAATTACCAAAGTTGCCTCTAAAATCATGAAACACTGACATCTTTAATGGCCCATATCTTATAATTTAAAGCTTAAATAAATAAAGCAGCTCACATCCGTACTAGATATTTGATATACCTTTTGATTATTAAAATAATTTTTAAGTTTGGTTGGGTATTGTGATCTTAAATCCAAATTTAAGATTTGGATGAAACGGGCCGAAACCGGCCGCGCGAATGTTCCACTTAACTGCTCAAAAATCCAATCTATTAAAACAGAAAGAGTTAGGCATCCAGAATAGGCTATCATCATCCATAGGCATCCAAATATACAGATTTAGGGTCTTCGCTCATAGAGAAACTGAAAAAAAAAAACTAGTTGCCGACGCAATCGCAATCGCAATCAACCCCCTGAACAAAATCGTTATTTTACTGATCTGACGTATCGCAGATATTCGAAAACTTGACAGTTCGTGAGCCGCTACCATGGCAACCTCTTTACAATCTAGTAATTTTGGTGACCCGACAATTCGTCCTGCGACAATTCATCCGGCGACAGTTCATCCTGCCGACAGTTCATCCTGCCGACTGTTCATCCCACCGACAATTCATCCGGCGACAATTCATCCTGCCTGATCATTTAGAAGATTTTTATTAAGTAAGTATGCAAAGAGGATATACGGCCGTACAACCAAAATCGATATACTTATATCTGAAGGCATCTTGAGTGGAAATCCGCTGTAAAAATATTTTTACTATCAATAAATTCGACTCTCCGAAGAAGCACCCGTGAATAACAAAATACGACATACTTATACTTATAGGTTAGGTTAGGTTAGGTTAGGTTAGGTTAGGTTAGGTTAGGTTAGGTTAGGTTAGGTTTGGTTAGGTTAGGTTAGGTTAGGTTAGGTTAGGTTAGGTTAGGTTACGTTAGGTTAGGTTAGGTTAGGTTAGGTTAGGTTGGGTTAGGTTAGGTTAGGTTAGGTTACGTTAGGTTAGGTTAGGTTAGGTTAGGTTAGGTTAGGTTAGGTTAGGTTAGGTTGAATTGTCAGGATGAATTGTCGCCGGATGAATTGACGGCGGGATGAACTGTCGGCAGGATGAACTGTCGGCAGGATGAACTGTCGGCCGGATGAACTGTCGCAGGATGAACTGTCGCCGGATGAATTGTCGCAGGATGAACTGTCATGGAACCAGTAATTTTGAACTATGGTGAAGATTTATTTATTTTTAATTTTAACTTTATGAGTAAAACTTCAAATTGTAATATTTAATTAAATGAAGACAATATTAGCGATATTCAATCGAAAATCCGAAACCAGAAAAATCAGAAAAAGATATGGTCACATCTAGGACTCGAACCCAGGACCTTTGCCCTGCTGGGGCGCAGCTCTACTAACTGGGCCTTTGTGTCCCTACCCTATCCGATTCACTAAAATTATCACCATTTTCTTAACGCGTGTTTTTATTATATTCAAGAAAAGTCGCAGAAAAGTCGATGGATGTCGCGTATTAAAAATAAAAAATGGATAAAATTTATCAAAGACACTATCCAGATAGCATTTAGTTCGGGTTTGAATCTTGCAATCATACATAAAGATGGCCAATAAAAGTATACGTTAAGAAAATTAGGATAATGTTAGTAGTTCTCATCTCAATCTCGTTGAATTTAATGTTTCAAAGACCCAATCTTGTCTGATTACGTCTAAAAGGGATCGAAATGAAAATCTAGTCTCTTTCAACGGAAGCAATCTTCCGAACAGGCCCTCCATTGATATGCTTGGTGTAACCCTAAGTGACCAGCTCAGGTATGGGGGCTCCATCGAAGCCAGAGTAAAGTTAGCCTCCCAGAAACTGGGCGTGCTGTATAGGGCCCGCAGATACTTTAATAGTGCACAACTGCTAACCCTGTACAAATCACAAGTGCGCCCCACGGTTGAATTTGGCAGCCACCTCTGGTTTGGAGCTCCAAAATACCTGAAGAATACCCTCGACTCTGTGCAGAAGAAAGGATTCTCCCATCTTAACAGACGGATTGCAATCTTTAGAGCACAGGCGTCGGGTGGGAATGCTATCCTTGTTCTACCGGTATTACAATGGAAGATGCTCCGAGGAACTAGCATCATTGATCCCTTCGGCACCGGTGCATAGTCGGGAAACACACCAAACGCGTGCCCAACATTTGTACACGGTTGACATTTGTCACATGAGAACGGGTCGTTTCTTCGACTCGTTCTTATGTTCAACAGCTCGGCTGTGGAATGATTTGCCGGCCTCTGTGTTTCCTCCTTCCTACAAGATAGGTCTCTTCAAGACCAATGTTCATTCCTTCTTCTCCTCAAAAAGACCCTCCACACAGCATCCCAGATGACATAGGCCCTGAGGGAAATTATTTTGCTCAAGGCCTCCTGTGTGGAGTTAATGTTTTTTTTTTTTTTTTTTACAGTGAATACCGCACAAGAAACTCAACTGCTCCCGTCTGGAGCCAGTGAGACTATGGCATCCCCAATTGGGGTATGTTGTGTTATGAAATGCACTTCATAACATAGAACATTTTACCCCGTAAGTATTTTTGAAATCAAGTACTTTTATGTTTATATTTTGGGATATGACAACACCGAAGTAGGCCGCGCCCACCCCCTATCGACGGGGGCGGGGCGCGCGGTGTAGACCGGCTTGGGCCGGTGAAATTTGGAGGACGCTCTTCAGTTTCCAGTCCTCGAACGGATAGGTTGTTTTAATCTTCCGTTCATTATTTACACCAAAAACAGTTTGCGGGTTTTTGGTTAAATTAAGTTGTTGGCGTTATTGCTGCCGAGTCTACAGAATCCCACCCCGGTATCGTTCCAATTTTCATATATATATTATTGTTTTTACTAGACTTTAAAACTAAATTCACACTTTTATTTCACGTATTCACCCCATTCTCACAGAGATTTAAGCTTTTCCTGGCCTAGAGTCCTTTCTGCAAATATAAACCTTTTTCTAGTAGCAAAAGAGAACCTTTTATTTACAATTATCCCGATATTTCTGTGTTTTCCTGTATTTTGTTTTAACTGCAACATAGCAGTGGTTATTCAAGTCTACCAAGGCCGAACTGAAAACACACCAAGCGATTGAGCTAGTCGCATTTAAGTAAGTATTGAGTGATCAGCGGTGTAAATAAATTAGCGTGGTTTAATTGATTAAAGAACGGTTCGAATCCGCTTTTCTGTACCTAACAGTTGTGAGGCTGAAGGTAGTGGGGAGGGGAAGGAGGTGGGGAAGAGGAAGGTTGGGAAGTACCTGGCTATTCAGATCTGGTCACTAAACACGGCTAAAGCCATTTTCAAGCGACGTTTCAATTCTGAATGGTGGTCTTACACCAGGGCGATACTAATAGTATCTTCCACTCTGGAACATGCCGCAAATATACTATATATTATTTTAAATGAATTAATTGTGAAATAACACAAATTAATCAAATAAAATTTATTTGCGCATGCCGGGTTCGAACCCGCGACCTCCGGAATGTGAGTCAAGAGTCTTAGCCACTGGACTACGGAGGTCGTCAATGTAAAAAAAATCTCATCTTTATTCTAATTCCTTCACAATTTTGCTATCACATTGTGCAAGAGAATGAACATTTCATTAAACGTGGTAGTAAACATGCATCAATAATTCGCTTTATATAAACTGTCAGATGCAGTTGGTTATTGAGCTGAAAGGTGTCTGCTTTACCGTCGGGATATCTTTGTGTAATGAGCGGGAAACCAGTTCAAAATGGCCGCTGTTATTATACCAACTGACAGTCAAGAAAGTGTGGAAAGAAATGGAAGGCTGTGCGATCGTTTAACCCTTAAAGCCTATTGGTTCGGTTTTCGGAACAACTCATATATTCTCATAGAATCGTAAGGGAGAAATATGTTTGAGAACGGTGTTAGAGAGAGAAAATACCATGCTTTATATTTCATCAATTTTCTTTCTTTTTTGTACAAATCATGTTCCATTTGTTCATATCCATAATAATTTGACTGTCCTAAAATGGAAATACTCCTAGTTGGGCAGTCAAAAAAAAGAATTATGTATATACATGTATAATCTTGAACTAAATAAACAAATAAATAAAATAAACAAAATAAATAAATATTCAAACATAAAAAATAACCAAAGTTTGCGAATTTTTGAAGTAAAACTTTGCTTTCTTTACGCACGCTTGACTTGGGGAGTAAGCTGGTGAATGCGTGACGAGAGCGTTACGAAAAGCGAGGTGAACGGTAGATGAGAGGGAGAGTTTTTTTATATTCGAATCTAAAAGTTAACCTCAAGATAATAAAAAATGTACACCTTTATGAAACTAAAGTTTCCGACCACAATCTGAAAAAAAATTGTGAAACTATGGGAATTTTTGAAGTAATACGTCACGCATTCGCCAGCTTACTCCCCGAGTCAAGAGTGCGTAAAGAAGTTTTACTTCAAAAATCTTGTTCCAAATTAAGATTTTTCACATCACACGATGTTCAGAAATTAATTAGTGGTAGGTAATTCCTAAAATGAGACCTTTCTGAAATGGAACTTTGCTTGAAATGGCTTCTAGATCTGAATAGCCAAGTACTTCCACTCAAATTTTTTCAGCCTATCTCCTTCCCCTCCCTACTCCCTTAATTTCAGCTTTCCGACGTACCCCCCCCCCCCCTCTTGGGGATGCCCTAGTCTCACTTTTTTTTCTTTTTTTTTTTACAGTAAATACCGCACAAGAATCTCAACTGCTCCCGTCTGGAGCCAGTGAGACTATGGCATCCCCGATTGGGGTATGTTGTGAGGCTGAAGGTAGCGGGGAGGGGAAGGAGGTGGGGAAGAGGAAGGTTGGGAAGTACCTGGCTATTCAGATCTGGTCACTAAACACGGCTAAAGCCATTTTCAAGCAACGTTTCAATTCTGAGTGGTGGTCTTACACCAGGGCGATACTGATAGTATCTTCCACTCTGGAACATGCCGCAAATATACTATATATTATTTTAAAATGAATTAATTGTGAAATAACACAAATTAATCAAATGAAATTTATTTGCGCATGCCGGGTTCGAACCCGCGACCTCCGGAATGTGAGTCAAGAGTCTTAGCCACTGGACTACGGAGGTCGTCACTGGCTGTTTTCTGATATTTACATAAAAATATAGTTTGAAAAATGATTCCCAAGCCGTAGTAAGTGTGTTGAAACCACGTGTGACCGTCGTAAAGAGGTGGAGATCCGGAAAGTATGAAGATGTAAGAGCACCTAATGAGCGAGATAAAAAGGGACGCTCAGATCCTTTAGACATGTCGAGTGGATGAACGGAGAAAGGAGAACATGCACGCTCTAATGAACTGATATACTATTTCTGTAAACGAGAAGCATATAGATGCAAATCCGAAATTTGAAGAAATGAGTTTTTGATGCAGTCTTGAAGTAAATAATCATGTGTATTTGTGGCAGAAATATACAGGTCCTATAATGAGATAGGACCTGTATCTTTCAAGATTTTGACTCCCTCAACATCAGTTTGTCGTAAATGATGTTATTTCATTAAATATTTTCATCTGTCTGTAAATCGAACGTCCAGTTGATATCTCCAAATACTAAGTTGAGAGCAATATTGAGAGCAATAATGCTCACCAAAAATCAAATATTATTTACCTACACGTGTCTGTATTTTTAATCCTATCCTACTAATATTATAAAGGGGAAAGTTTGTATGGATGTATGTTTGCTACTCTTTCACGCGAAAACTACTGAATGGATTTGAATGAAACTTGGCGGAGTGGGGTGGGAGAGGTCGGAGGGAAGTAAGGGGTAGGGGTGAGGGGAGGGGTGGGTGGAGGTTAGGGGGAGTGGGTTGATGGGAGTGGAGAGAGGGAAGGTGGAGGAGGCGGAGTGGGGTGGGAGAGGTGGGAGGGAAGGAAGTGGAAGAGGGAGGGGTGGAGGAAGGTGGGGGGAGGTGGAGTGGGAGGGGTATGGGGTGGGGGAGGGGTCGGTGGAGAAGGAGATGGAGGGAGAGGGGGTTGATGGATGAGTGGAGTGGGGAGAGGAAAGGTGGAGGGTGGAGGAGTTTGGGGAGGGGTGGGGGGAGGGGGGAGGGGGAGGGTGGTTGAAGGGAGGAGTGGAATGGGGGGAGGGGTGGGTGGAGGGGGAGGGGGGTTGATGAGGGTGGTGGAGTGGGGAGAGGGAAGGTGGAGGAGGCGGAGTGGGAAACCCCTAATACCATGCGAGCAAAGCCGCGGGAAAAAGCTAGTAATAAATATAATGCTATAAAATAACACCGAAAGGCATGACGGTCTTGTACATTAGTATGTTTTGAAATATCCTACTAGTGGCCCAAAGAACATGAACATTTTGTTTAATTCTCGACAAGTTTTTGTGCATTATAATTGATTTGGTGGTATTTATGAGTAATCTGAGTATTGTACCAAATAAAGGGTACACTTTTACAGATAACTGCATACTCAACTAAAATTTAGATTTTTCGGAGATGTCTGACTAATCAACTAGACGATCGAAGTGCTTCTTTCGTGACATTATGATATCAAATTACTGGGAGAAGCAATTTCTGGCATATCGACTACCCTGATGACATGTTTGTTGAAATAATTACAAAAACAATTACTTTTGTTCGAATATTTACCCAGGAGGTCAAAAAACAAATCTGTACCCGAGAATCACACGGATGGAAGTCCAAGAAGGTAAATGTTCAGAAGAGCCAAAAAATTTTTTTTCTGTAACTATGGTCTCATAACTTTTTCGGATAGCCAAGTTATTATTAAATCAATTAGTTTTGTTTTAAAAACGAGAAAAATAAAACGAAATATTTTATTTGTAAAGCCTTTAAAAATATTGTTTAAAAAAAAGCGCCGACTCGAGTCAAACAAAAACACGAACTTAGAGTTCTTCTGCTTCTAAATGAAGTGGAATATTTTGTTATGACTTGTGGTGTATTATGAAAGGATCAATGTTTAAGAATTGTTGACTTCTATAGAAAGCGTAGTCTCTACATATAACATTTTATGCACCAGATTTAAATGTCCGGGTTAAATTTTCCCCACAGGAAAAACTAAACCCTTTCACACACTTCCCCAAATGATCATCTAGTCAACCCACGCTATGCAATTGCACTATATAAGTATTATAAATACAAGAACAACATGTCAACCTACTAGAGACCAAATGGGAATATAATTCACCGACTCCAGATATTTTCATATCAGAGGGTTCGGCTCTGTGGCATTTCTAATTGAACCTATAAATCCTACCGATCCCTCAATATAAATATTTAAAAAATCCTTTGTAATCCTACATGTATTTAAAATGACTGATTTTTGCATTTTTATATACAAATTCTTTGACAAATCTAATATGCATAAATTTTGAATCAGATTCCTAGGTATTATGCCAGTGGCCGAAATAACAAATGGCAATATTTTTATAGTCCGAGAATGCCAAATTCTTTTAATCTCATATTCCTAAATCTGTGTATTTTCTTATTTTTTCAGAAATAGTTTTTTGAATATTACAGGAATTTGGAATACATCAATGATATAAGTTATTTTTTTTAATTTTGTCGTGTAAAACTATATCAGGTCTATTATGACTAATTGTTCTGTCTGTTAGTATAGTTTTATCATAATATATTTTATAAAATTCATTTTCTATAAATGAATTTGGTTCATATTCATAATATGGTACTACATTACGGCAATCAATCAAGTTATGTTTAATTACCAAACTTTGGTGAATTATTTTTAAAACCTGATTGTGCCTAAATGTATACTCAGACGGTGCTAATATAGAACATCCCGATATAATATGTTCTATAGTTTCCGGAAAAGCCAAACATTTTCTACATAAATCATCAATTTGATTTATATATTTGATTATATTATTATTATATTATATATTATTATAAATTAAAGTCGCCCGCGTCGTCTGTCTGTCTGTCTGTCTATCTGTTCGCGATAAACTTGAAAACTACTGAACGGATTTTCATGCTGTTTTTACCAATAGATTGTTTCGTGAGGAAGGTTTAGGTATGTAATTTGTCAAGGATTTGTGTAAATTGGTTGAAACATAACGATAGTTGTTAGAAGTGTCGGAAAAAGTCAAGCCGCCTGGTAGCTTTCATCGAAAACGCTGCCTAATCCTTTTGGGATATAACAAAACAATGCATGGTGGGATATTCCTCTTTTATAGATCTACAAAAAAGTCCGCGATGGCATATATCTATCTTTTACGGATAGCTTACTATACCCATTCTATCTTCTAAAAAAATGGTCACGTACATTGCGGTAATTGAAAAGTTATTTAGACGGATACAGTATTAATCCTTATTAACTTAAATACGTTAGTTAACCCAGCATTTCATGCACATTATTATAATCTTTCACACCATCTCTACGTATTATAAATTAAAGTCCTCCGCGGCATTTGTCTGTCTCTTCGCGAGAAACTCAAAGACGGCGGTGGTTATAAAGGTTGGATAAATATTACTGAGAGGAAAAAGGTAAATCGGATGCAAAAATAGGTCAGCCAATTTAAAAAAAGGCTAGAAACATTTTTACGAGTTTGAAGGGTAAACAGCTATAAAATAGTTTCCGCTGCTTGATTCTCATTAAAAGGAACGGCTGTGCCACTTTTCATGCAAGTCTTAAATTTGGGGTTGAGATCGAAATACCCAACAAAACTGAAAAATTATATCAAATATCTAGAAGAGTTATGAGTTACTTTATTTATTTGTTTCAACTTTTTGAAATAAAAACTTCTTTATCACCGTTGTGTTTTGTAACTCGATGAACTGAAAATAGCGACACTAAGAAGAGACAATCATGTACATATTGTAACGTAATTATTTTCATGGTTCTTATTCAGTCAGTACTTGCTCAGAAAGAGTATTATTAATTTCGGGTGCCGTTGGAACGATTGATAACAAATTCAAATTGCCTGGACGGTTGCTCGATTGTTTTTGAAAAAAAAAGAAGAAACGGTTGTAAGGGTGACGTGATGACATAACAATGGACTGGTCGGAAGTTTGATTTGTAAGGAGTTTTTATACTCGTAAATGATTGTGTAAATTTGCAATATTATGCGACTACACCTTCAAATTAGTGCTGTGAAGAAATATTGCTTGACGCTCGTAATTTCGCGGCAAACAACCCACCGATAAATAGCCATTGGGATTTACTGATCACAGCTTGATACATTGATGTTTTGGTCGGGCGTGTTTACAGCCACGTACAATCCAATATCACAGAGGACAACTTTGATGAAGATTGCAGGCGCTTCTAAAATGACATCAACAATCTAGAACTGCGGGTTATATCCTTTCAATGCTCAAAGATGGCCATTGGACGCATTGTGATCAGCGGGCCTTTGTGGATGGACTGGAATCTTGGATGCTTCACGGTGTCATGGGCTTGCGAAGCGGCAGCTCTGGGGCTCTTCTCCAGCTATCTGGAGCCCTTGTCGCTGAAGTTAGAAGAGGTGCGCCATATTAACTATCGCAAGCTACGAATGATCATTTGGAGTGGATTCTACTAAAATAACTGAATTATCTCTCTCTCTCTCTACATTTTTTTTGAGTTTACAAAGGTATTTATGTAGATTATGTTTTTGCTTGTCAATAATAACAAGTACATTTAGTTTAATATGAGTTCTTTTATTTACATCAGATAGTAGCTTTCTTTTTATCCCACGCAGGACCCTGAGATGATGATGAGAGCTCATGCAAACGGAATTTCTCTGCTAACTGAGAAAGGTACGTGTCAATCTATAGGATTTAACCTGCGAGATAATGAGATAGTACAATCGGTCTATTCTTTGTGCGGTGCTGCGTAGCCTCCCCACGCTTGTCTACTTTAGTTTTCTGAAGGTTTCACTTCTTCCGCTTGTGAATTGCACCCTCTGATGTATTGTGAGAATTATTTTTTTTTTACATTAACTCCACACAGGAGGCCTTGGGGAAAATAATTTCCCTCAGGGTCTATGTCATCTGGGATGCTGTGTGGAGGGTCTTTTTGAGGAGAGGAAGGAATGAACATTGGTTTTGAAGAGACCCATGTTGTAGGAAGGAGGAAACACAGAGACCGACCAATCATTCCACAGCCGAGCTGTTGAACACAAGAACGAGTGGAAGAAACGACCCGTCCTCATGTGACAAATGTCAACCTTGGACAAATGTTGGGCACGCGTTTGGCATGTTTTTTTTTTTTTTTTTACAGTGTATACCGCACAAGAATCTCAACTGCTCCCGTCAGGAGCCAGTGAGACTATGGCATCCCCAATTGGGGTATGTTGTGAGGCTGAAGGTAGTGGGGGGAAGGAGGTGGGGAAGAGGAAGGTTGGGAAGTACCTGGCTATTCAGATCTGGTCACCAAATACGGCTAAAGCCATTTTCAAGCAACGTTTCAATTCTGAATGGTGGTCTTACACCAGGGCGATACTGATAGTATCTTCCACTCTGGAACATGCCGCAAATATACTATATATTATTTTAAATGAATTAATTGTGAAATAACACAAATTAATCAAATAAAATTTATTTGCGCATGCCGGGTTCGAACCCGCGACATCCGGATTGTGAGTCAAGAGTCTTACCCACTGGACTACGGAGGTCGTCTATGTATAGGTCGTCATTTCCCGACTATGCACCGGTGCCAAAGGGATCAATGACGCTAGTTCCTCGGAGCATCTTCCATTGTAATACCGGTAGAACAAGGATGGCATTCCCACCCGTGTAAGTGTCTACTTCTACGAAACCAAAGTTTCCGATAGCAATTTTAGAAAAATGCATAAAATTTAGAGAATTATTTTTTTTTAATTTTAAAAGCATACGAGGGATGAATCTGAGGGTCAGTGTGACTATTGAATCCATCCCTCAAACTGCGGTATAAGGCGATGGTTCGAGAGATCCGGCTGGAGAGGTCAAAAGGCCACCCTCAACCAGGCTCTCCCGATCCAACCCGCCACGCAGTAGGTGAGCAAAAGCTAGTGCCGCCAAGACCTAAACATACCTCACCCCATGAAGATATTTTCTTCACATTAGAATCTTTCACAGATGTCACTGTTTTCTTTTTTTTTTAATAATAATAATAATAATAATAATATATCTTTATTGAAAGAAATTTGCAAGATTATAACTAAAAAGTACATATTCAGTGTTATGTTTACAGTGGTTTAAAATTACACAAGGACAAAAGGATATCAACAGAAAAAATATATAAATATGAACAGTAGATAAATGAAAAATAGAAAATAGTTATAAATTTTGGTTTTTCAGTAATCTGCCTCACTAGGCTAGCCTGTGTTGAGGCAGTAATTTTTAAATCAATTTATAAGACTTATAGACATATACCTACACTTTTATTAAAAAAGTAATCACATAATAGATTGGTTACATTAATAATAAATTTAAATAAAAGCAACCAATACATTGTTTGTATATTTCCACTGTATAATACCAAATCATTAATAATTTCGAATTTGGGTGAGTGCACCGGTAAAGGCCCTATCATTATTTTTGATCCAAATTTTTATGTTATTTTTTGGGAATCACATTTTTTTATTCTATCTGGAAGAATGTTGTAAAGCCTTGTTGCAAGGTATCTGAAATTTCGTTGACCAAAAGTAGTATGCGTTTTGGGGATTTGTAGTAAGTCTTTGTCATTATTTCGAGTACAGCGAGAATTTAATCTTTTTTCATAGTATTTATGTATATTTGTGTATAGATGAGTAAGGATTGTTTTTGCATATATCTGCCGAACGTCAAACACATTCATAATATTGAAGATTAAGTTCGAGTCTTTAATTAGAGGTAGTCTAAGAATCAATTTTATGATAGTTTTCTGTGCCTTTATGATTGGTTCTAGTGCTGATGCAGTACCGCCTCCCCATGCAATGATACCATACTCAATAATAGATTGACAGACTGCAAAATAAATCATTTTCAAGTGTTGTAAGTCGAGAAAGTTTCTTATCGTTCTGAAAAAGTGCATGGTTTTTCTTATTTTGTTTGCAATTATTTGAGTGTGTATATTCCATTTGAGATATGGATCAATTGTGAGGCCGAGATACTTCATCTGTGTAGTGCGCTCAATGTAGGGACACTGACAAGATTCATCGGAATTAAAACATTTGTGTATTCTAATGGAGACATCATCATGAGGCTGACCTGTTATATTTATGCTTGATGTGACATATTTAGTTTTCTCGGTGTTCAAAGTGAGCGTATTTGTATCTAACCACTTTTTTACAATGTTTATATCCGTTTCAGCTTTTTTGTAGACATCTACCCAAGTGTCAGCTTCAAACAGTAAAACAGTGTCATCGGCAAAACTAACTATTTTTCCCTGAATATTAATGTTACATAAGTCATTGATATATAAAAGGAACAAAGACGGTCCTAATATGCTACCTTGTGGTATGCCATAGTTAGTTGAGCACTGATTGCTAAGAGTGTTCAATATTTTAACTTGTTGCTTGCGCTCATCAAGGTAGCTCTTAAAGAAGTTAAGTTCGTTGCCTAAAATACCGATTATTTGAAGTTTGTTTATTAATTTACTGTGTGATATTGTATCGAAGGCTTTAGAAAGGTCTAAAAATATTGAAATACATTTTTTGCTTCTATCAAGGTTTTTTACTATGAAGTCAGTTACGGCGGCAATAGCGTCTGAAGTACTCTTGTTTTCTTGAAACCCGTATTGATTTTCTGAGAGTACTTTATGGCTAACCAGAAATTTTACCAACTGGGCATTGATAATTTTTTCAAATACTTTGGATAGAGTGGTCAGTATAGTTATTGGTCTGTAATTGTTTATGTCTGTCTTGTTACCTGTTTTATGTATGGGAATAACAATACCTTGTTTCAGGTTTGAGGGGAAGTGTCCTTGACTGATGCTAAGGTTAATTAGGTATTCTAAAGGCAATGTAATTTCCATAGCCAGCGTTTTCAATATCTTAGTTGTTATTCCATCTACCCCGGCAGAAGAAGTGTTTTTTAGGGAATTAATTATTTTTAGAATCTCTTCCCCTGACACAGTTTGAAAATTGAATCTTCTTTTGGGAAATTGAAGTTCTGCTTCTGCAGGTAGAGCATTCGCACAATTTGGTAGACGAGAAGCAAGATTTGAACCAATATTTGTAAAAAAATTATTGATATAATCCGCAACGAGCTTGGGGTTTTTTGAGGTGTCAATAATGTTTCCGTCAATACAAAGTTTACTTATGTCCTGTTTGTCTTTAGTGTTTTGTGTATTTGTGGCTTCTCTTAGAGTTTGCCATATTTTTTTGGGATCGTTGTTACTTTGTTGGATTTTGTCTCTATAGTAGATTTCTTTCGCCTTTCTAATGACTTCGCCGCATGTATTTCTATATCTTTTGTAGATGTTTAGTGATATTATGTCGTAAGGATTTTCTTTAACTTTTTTGTGTAGTGCGTTTCTTCTACGAATGCAGTTGATAATTGAAAAGTTTATCCATGATTTCAAGGGTTTAGTTTTGTTAGGATATTTTTTTGTTAAAATTGTGGTATTATTAATTAATTCATTTTTCAAAAAGTCAATTTATTTCTTTTTGCCCGTTTATTTCTATTCTTCATCTACATTCAAAGGAAATCCGTATTTCATTAATAGTACACAACTGCTAACCCTGTTTAAATCGCAAGTGCGCCCCACGGTTGAATTTGGCAGCCACCTCTTGTTTGGAGCCCCAAAACACCAAAAAAAACTCGACTCACGGGCAGCCCGTTTGATAGATTCTCCTAACTCAAAGATATTGGAATATAAGTAGATGTGCTATCTGCTGTTTTTACTATGTGGGTCTGCGCTTCCGGGTGTCGCCGATATTGTTTACCAATTAACAAATAAACTAAAAGAACAAAATAATTAACGAATAAACCAAACGAACGTTAAACTAAATGAACGAATTCTTTCCTTATTCAAAATATATTGTTAACCAATATTAATGCACATTTTCAAAACATCAACGAAATGAACAAATTATTTTTGTATGAAAACTACGCTAATTAGCGCGTAGTCCGGCGACAGTTGCGCGGACACCATAGCATATCTCTTCTGTATTAGAATATCTTTGTCCTAACTCAACAAACGGATTGCAATATTTAAAGCACAGGCGTCAGGTGGGAATGCTGTCCGTGATCTATCGGAATTACAATGGAAGATGCTCCGAGGATCGGGTCGTTTCTACGACTCGTTTTTGTGTTTCCTCCCTCCTACAACACAGGTCTCTTGAAGACCCTTGTTCACTCCTGCCTCTCGTCTAAAAGACCTTCGACACAGCATCCTCTAAGATGACATAAGCCCTTAGGGAAATTATTTTCGTCAGGGCCTCCTGTGTGGAGTAATGTAAAAAAAATAAAATAAAAAAAAATCGATCGTTTTATTTATCAGCCGACGAAGGCGATTTTATTTTATATGGGCACTGATGAATGAATACTGTATGGATTGCACAAAGCGGCTAACAGGTAAATAAGTAAATTTAACCTGACTGACCTGGTTTTATTAAAATAACAGCCGATGCACTTTCTATTTTTTTTAATATTTATTATCAGTATTTTACGTGTTACCAAAACTGCTTTTCACAGAAATAAACGATGTACGAGTGTAATTGTAAAATAAACAAAAATTTTAACAAAACAAAAAACGACTTCAAAAAATGCACTAAAAAGTAAAAAAATTATTTCGTATTCTTCTACAACTTCATAATCAACTTACTTTTTCTAATCATCAATATGTAGGTACGATTGTTACTTTTGGAGTCGGTGTCAGTCAAGGTAGGTTTGTAACTACATACATAGTTATAGGTGTAATGTGCTTGTGTCGCACAAGCGACTTGACGAGGCGAGAGGCGAGAGCGGGGCCACGGCGACGCGGGGAGCTGACACCGACTCCAAAAATAACAATCTTACCTACATATTGATGACTAGCTGGTACCCGGCATGCGTTGCTATGCCATTTAATAAAAAAATTGTTTCTCCCTGCGTGTCCTTTCCCATTTTTCCCGTTCCCCTTCCGACTCCCCTTTCTCTCTCGCGTTCCCACTCTGCCTCCTCAACCTTCCCTCTCCCGACTCCACTCCCCCTGTCGGTCGTCTCCCGAACCCCCCTCCCGAGTTCCCCCTCTCCTCTTCCCCCTCTCCTCTGTCGCATTCCATAGGTACATTCAATTTTCAAACAGCTCTCGTGCAACCTTTTGCAAATTTCATAATGCCAGAGCTCACCAGTAGTTTTATACAAACCTTGTCCTGACAATAACAAACACACAAAAAAAAAAATAATCGTATTTGGTGCAGTCGTTCGGAAGTTATGCGCGTACATACAATTCGGCGATTCATTTTTATTTATATAGAAGATAGAAGATAGATTAGAAAAAGTAAGTTGATTATGAAGTTGTAGAAGAATATGATATTATTTTTTTACTTTTTAGTGTATTTTTTTAAATCGTTTTTTGTTTTGTTAAAATTTTTGTTTATTTTTTGATTTTTAGTGAATCTGAAGTACACTAACTAATTTGTCTGAATATGGGTAAACCTACTTAACGTGCTGCTCATATGAGACACACATAATTTGACCATAGCGACGTTAGGATCAAATTAAGAGATTCGGCCGAGTTTCGTTAATTTGTCATGGATCCGATAATCAAAACCTAACCAAACACTCATAAAATTACTCTTAAAGTACATCCTTTCCAATAAAAAAAGAATCGTTGAAATCGGTTTGGCGTGATATTGAGTTATTCGTCCATTTGTCGCGCACATACTTAATGCAAATTTAAGACTTATATGGTTTTCTCATGAATGCCATTGTCGGAACTGGACCAAATTAAAATGGGACCACACGGGAAGCACCAGCTTTCAAATAAAAAAAGAATCATCAATATCGGTTCACCCAGTCAAAAGTTCTGAGGTAACAAACATTAAAAAAAAAAAATACAGTCGAATTGAGAACCTCCTCTTCTTTGAAGTCGTTTAAAAAAGTATCTTCAGTGTAAAGTGAATATCTTGATACTAATCCAATTCGGTCTTTTTTTAAATAACCCATAAAGAAGGACCTGAGGAAAAAAATCCTCACATCCTATGTTATGTTATTTTTAGAGACGTTATTTTTTTTGACGGCCAGCGTAGTCCAGCGGTAAGGTTCTTGACTCGCACACCGAAGGTCGCGCGATCGAATCCCGGTGTGGCAAATAAATTTTATTTGATTAATTTGTGTTATTTCACAATTTATTCATTTAAAATAATGTATAGTACATTTGCGGCACGTTCCAGAGGGGAAGAAACTCGGAATAAGCTGGCGACGAGAGCGTTACGAAAAGCGAGGCGAACGGTAGTTGAGAGGGAGATATAAGTTAGTGAACATAGAAAGAGAGAGAGTAAGGCTTTGTATTACTGTAGGGGCAAGAGAGAGAGGTGCGAGCACACATTTTCTTTCTCTCTTTCTATAATAGCAAGTTACTGTACACAGTGCAGGCCTATTGTCTGTATAACACTGTAGGAGCAAGAGAGAGCAGTGCGCGTGCACATTTTATTTCTCTCTACCTATCATTTAGATAGAGCAGAAGTTTTACTTCAGTTGTGTGATCTCAACCTTGGATTACGAGTGCGAATGGTCAGATGCCACGTGTTTTCGATATTATTTTACGGAATGAAAGCACGGACGCTTACTGAAGAACTGATTATGCGACTTGAGGCATTCGAGATGTGGATCTACAGAAGAATACTTAAAATTAGCTGGATGGACAGGGCTACAAACGAAGATGGTTCGGATGAATAAAGAAAAGGAAGTAATTAAAACTATAAAAATCCGAAAACTTCAATATCTTGGACATGTGATGAGACATCCAGAGAAGTATGAGATCCTGCATCTCATAATGCAGGGAAAGATTGCCGGAAGACGGGGCCCTGGAAGAAGGAGAACCTCATGGCTGAAAAACCTGAGACAGTGGTTTGGCCAGTCTACCGTGAAGCTGTTCCGGGCCGCAGTAAACAAAGTCCGCATAGCCAACATGATAGCCAACGTCCGTTGAACGGACAGGGCACAAGAAGAAGAAGAAGTGTGGACTAAAGCACGCTCGTTTTTTCTTTCTGTAGTGTTTTGTAATTTCTAGCAACACTAACAGATTCTCCAAACACTTTGTATGGAGATTACTTTTGGGAATAAATAGATTCTTGATCTTTTATCTGGTTTTATTAATACTTCGCGTATACAATATGGACCTCGTTAGTCGACCTAACTTGGAGCTAACTAAATTGGTTCTAATGAGAGCGTTACACACATCACCCTCTATCAGCTCCCCGTCCCTCTGTTGGACAATTAGATACTAAGCTACCTGCCATCTAGGGGAATCTTCTGACAGTTCTTATCACCACCATCTATGTCTAAAAGCCGGAAGCTTTTTGATACACAATACTTTCTAACACCGTTTAGATCAAATTTCTCACCATAACTGTAAGGGAGTTACAACTATTTATTCGAAACCTACGTGAGCTTGGAAAAATTGGTCTCCTGTGATTATACGGTTATTAAAATATCTTGTTAAGTCAAAAACAATGGTAATATTTAACTACGATCCACACCCACTGACAAATATTAATTATAAATACACCTAAATCAAATCATCATAAAAAATAGTACAACGTTGTTACCGCATTATAAAAGTCCGCTCCATTTAACAACTAGGTCAGCTGTTCATCTCGGGGCTGGGGAAAATGTTAATGTGGATTACGATATAATAAAACCACCCTATCGCTACAAAATTACCTTTGTAAAAATGCCCTATCCCGCTCCATTTTATATGTTTTCCCTGCCAACATATACACTATATATCGATAGACGTGTCTTCGGCTATTCATTTCATACGTTTTACCTGCCAATATATACACTAACAGCCTTACTTAAAAACCTGGTAATTTTTTTATTCAATTGATAAACGAGCGTGCATGTGAAAACATTTCTAATTAAAAAATTGTTCATGGAAAAAATATACATTGTTTACACAGCCTGAGGGGGTAGTTTATCTTATGTGTACGACTGTTTTGTTAATGATTTCTGAACGAATTTTGGAATTTTTCTAAAGTATTTTGAATGTTCCATATATTTCTTATTTTTGAAGATGTCGTAAAAATAAATACCATTAATAAAAACTAGATAAAATATCCTCTTTGATTTGTGTATTTAAAAAACACTTTACAATTAAAAAAATGCTGTATTTTATGATTCAAACACGGAAAAATGGAAAAAAATTTCTTACCAATACATTTTTCACCAAAATGTAGAGAAATTTAAAAAAAATCTAAATTTAAAAAACATAGTCCTTTTATGTAATGAATTTGGAAGGAAACTGTCACCCCACTTTTTCCTCGTGCATAGAATAAAAAAATGATAAAATTTTTCGAAGTTTGCTTGAAAAAAATAAATTCACATTTAAAACGGATTTCTTGCATCTCCAAAGACGTTAATTTCTTTGATAATATTAACAAAAAAACACTACTTTTATGAAATTCTCATAAAATAAAAACCCTCGTGAAAAACCACAAAAAACAAGTTAAATAAATTAATTACATGAATAGAAGAGTGAATTAGTCACCATAATAGAAATCATTCAGTAAAATCGCAATATTTTCTAACAGAATTAGCCATAAATAAACCAAACTATTTTTTTTTCTGCGCGGGCCACGGAATATAAATGCGCAGGCGCGCCAATAACGCTCCTAGCGGAGAAGAATTAAAACAATCATTTTTACGAAGTGAATATGGCCATTTACAATGTTGCCAGATTGAAATTGCATTTTAAGAGGAATATAAAAGCTAGAAATATTTAGAATCTCATGCCTGCAAAAATTTTAAAATCGAGCGTCTTTTTGCACGAGGCTAGTAAGCGAAAAAGTGGTTTTTATTTATTTTGTGTATAATTTTATAAGAACAAAAAAAAGTTAAAACTTGGAAAACCTCAAAAATAGCCTTAGCCATAATGGGGTATTTTTAAAAAATTGTTTCTTGTATTAAGTCAAGAAAAAACATTTTTTTTAGTCGTTTA
This sequence comes from Limnephilus marmoratus, assembly GCA_917880885.1. Lineage (NCBI taxonomy): Eukaryota > Metazoa > Arthropoda > Insecta > Trichoptera > Limnephilidae > Limnephilus > Limnephilus marmoratus. The sequence goes on from OU862928.1 coordinate 27,057,010, forward strand.
CACTTATATTTTTTGGTACCTAAATAATAATTTAATTGTAATTCCAATACATAGAAAAGCTAGTAAAAGCTTCGATTTATCCGTAGCATATTTTTTGATGTTCATACTGTAAGCCGATTCGTCGTAAAGATTAATGAAAATGGTATCTAAACAGGATTTCACGTATATATTCATCTTAAAGCGTGACCGCGGAAGAAATCTTAGAGTGTATTCTGTGTTAGAGTATATTCGGGGTTTATCCATGTTATTGCAGCAATACAGGTTATCGGCCGTGAGAGTTTTTTTTTTGTTAGGCTTTTAATTGACCTACCAACCTTTTACCTACCTTTTACCTACCAACTTATGCACTATTAATCGATAATGTCTTCGGGCATCCATTTTATATGTTTTGTTTTAACACTTTGTAACACTATCACTTTGTAACACTATAACACTTATCACTTTATAAGACCACACCACTTACTTCACTTTGAAACCATTTTATAGGTTTTACCTACCAATTTTTCTTTTTTTTACATTAGCTCCACACAGGTGGCCTTGCGGAAAAAAATAAAAATATGAGATGCTGTCTTTTGACGGCGGCGTGGTCGAGGGGTAAGGCTCTTGACTCACAATCAATCAGAAGGTCGCGGGATTAAATCCCGGCGTGACAAATAAATTTTATTTGATAAATTGGTGTTATTTCACAAATAATTCATTTAAAATAATATATAGTATATTTGCGGAACGTTCCAGAGTGGAAGATACTCTCAATATAGCCCAGATGCAAGACCAACATTCAGAATTGAAATGTTGCTTGAAATGGCTTTAGCCGTGTTTGGTGACCAAATCGGAATAACCAGATACATCCCCACCTTTCTCTTTCCTGTCTCCTTCGCCTCTCCAGGACCTTCAGCCTCACAACATACCCCAATTGGGGATGCCATAGTTTCACTGGCTCCAGACGGGATCAGCTGGGACTCTTCTGAGGTATTCACATAACAAAACAGAAAGGAAGGAGAGGCAGTTCTGGGAAATATGTATGAGGGGTGGGCAGGTATCTGGGGGTCAATGTGTCCAGGAGTGACGAACGTATGAATCCATCCCTCCCACTGCGGTGCAAAGCGATGGGTCGAGAGACTCCGGCTGCAGAGTTCAAAAAGTCAACCAGTCTCTCTCAATTCGGCCCGCCACGTGGTATATGGGCAAACGCATCCGCCGCTTGTAGTGACCTACGGCAAGGTGATGGTTATTCAATAAATGGTTCCCGGGGCTGCGATGCTCACACCATCCTCATAGTTTAACTCATGCACCATACATCGATAGAAATGACATGTCTTCGGCCTGCCCACAGACATATGAATATTATTGCACCTGCCCTAAATTACTGGACCTGCCCTGATAAAAGCGTATTATTTCCCCCTCCACATGCCGGTTCCATTGGAACCGGCTAGGATCGAATATGGCTTCGCGTGAATCTAAAAAATGTGACGTCATCATTCTTCTGCGAGCCAGCGGCGAGCACTCATCGGTGCATTTTATGAAATAACACGGCAAAATAGTGGCTTGTGTTTTGAAAACGTATAAAAATAAAAGTGCAAAAGAGAATAAACCCAATTGTCGTATTACATTCCATAGGCAAGCATTATTTTACTTTATTTTAAGCTTATTCAGATCACATAATATGGTCGTTTTTGTAACACACTATAACTCGAGATACATGGCGTGTGCTCGTCGCTGTTTATTGGGGTAGGTAAATTATGAAACATTTGTAAAAGTGTCTTAACTAAATACATCAACAAAATATTGGACTTTGAAAATAGGCGAACTTTACTTTGCCGTATTTGGACTTCGCAAATTTGTTCAATAAGCGGCGAGCAATTCGGGCTTCCATATAAAAAGGTCTATTCATTCAAAAGCAGAGTTTACTTTAAAGAAATAAACGGTGATATTATAATGCGAGATGCATATATACTCTCAGATTGAATTATTGACGAATCACATATCACCAAAGTCATCTTCACGCTCTGCGTCCCGCTGTAGTTGGTTTCTACCCCTCACCTTACTGTTCTCGTCTAGTAATATTCATATGTCTATGGGCCTGCCCAAAGTCTGGTAAATTTCCCCTTACTTCGGGTGAAATTGATAAAACATTTCCAATTACTGAAATATTTCTTGAACGGATAATCAATTTAATTGGCCTGTCTGAAACTTGAAAGGAGGAGTGGAAAGTTTTCGCCTTCCAACCATTATCTGTTCTGGGAATTTGTGGTAACAGCCCACGTTGGTTTCGTGGGTTGTTAAGTTTCTTTAAACATTGTTGTTTTTAAATTTTATTTTCTCACTGTTAAGAATTGAAACAAATATGCAATTAGAGACATCTATGTTATGGCTACTGTAGTTAATTGATTTTAATTACCTATTGACATCTTAATGTTCAGCACTGCCGTTAGAGGTCGGAGGCGTCTACTAATATCTACAGGAATTCCAAAAACTGAAAAAATCAAACTAATATCTATGGGAATCAAAGTGTTGACGAATATCTACAGCTCAAACTGTTGATTAATATCTATGAGAACCAAAGTGTTGACAAATATCTACAGTACTGTCAGAGGTTGGATTTGCAATTATGTATAGCATATTGGAATAACGTAATATTGCGTATGCAGTTTAAAAAACTTAATTTATGTAAGTGTGTATGTAAAAATCCCTAATATCGGACTATTGGACACATTTAGCTGATTAGTCCAACCTACACTCTGTAGATATTAGTTCAACCTACGCTCTGTAGATATTAGTCAACACTCTGAAGTTCGTAGATATTAGTTCAACATATGAGCTGTAGATATTCGTCAAACATACAGGCTGTAGATATTAGTATCTGGAGTCTAGAGGTCTACAAAGTACCAGCCCTGCTTACCGACCTCATTGTTGTTTTTTTGTTGTCAGGGTAATTTCCATGTTTTTATTGGTATAAAAAGTCTGGTTCCCTTAAAACAATCTCTCTCGCATTAATAAAGTCTTGGTAAAGGGTTCTTAAGAACACTAAGTGGGGGACCGGGCAGTAACTAACGTTTTTATAAAAGTGTTGATCAAATATTGTTTCATGAAAGTTTATTGTAAATAAAACGACTCAAGATTAAAAAGTGTTTACAATATAAAAAGTCCATTATACCCGATCATGAAAATAAGTAATAACACTCACAAGAAAATGCTTGCTCGGAGACAGGAGGACTTCAGCATTTTCAGTTGTTTTTGATTTATTTTTATCAATCAATTTTATTAACGTTCTTTAAGTTCTACAAATATTTTTGTTCGGGTACATTGAAATGTTAACATTTTTTACGTAAGGTTTAAAAGATATTAGCAATGTATTCAAAATGTAATTTACTAGCTGCGGTACCCGGCTTCGCCCAGGGAGTTGATATGAGATTGAACTGACGTTCAACCCCACGACGGATCTTGCTTTATATGCCCCTACCAATGGGTTGCCCCACCCGTACAAAAAAGATCCACAATGTTCCAGAAACGTTTCAATGTTCCGGGATGTTCTGGAATGTTGTAGAATGCTCTCGAATATTCTCGAATGTTCTGGACTGTTCTAGAAATGTCTAGAGATTGAAACATCCAGCCTATATGTCTTCATGTAAAAACGGGAATCTTCTTCATGGATGAGGGATACAGGGCGACTCCAGATACTAATATCTACAGCCTGTATGTCGGACGAATATCTACAGCTCATATGTTGAACTAATATCTACGAACTTCAGAGTGTTGACTAATATCTACAGAGCTTAGGTTAAACTAATATCTACAAAGCGTAGGTTGGACTAATCAGCTAAATGTGTCCAATAGTCCGATATTAGAGATTTTTACATACATACTTACATAAATTAAGTTTTTTAAACTGCATACGCAATATTACGTTATTCCAATATGCTATACATAAATGCAAATCCTACCTCTGCCAGTGCTGTAGATATTCGTCAACACTTTGGTTCTCATAGATATTAGTCAACAGTTTGAGCTGTAGATATTCGTAAACACTTTGATTCTCATAGATATTAGTTCGATTTTTCAGTTTTTGGATCTCCTGTAGATATTAGTAGACGCCTCCATACAGGGCTACCACCCATATAACTCCCTTTATCGTACCGGGACTCGTTTCAGAGTTTTAACGGGCCGCACACTTTCATACACTTTCTTTTATAATATATTGATTATCAAAGAAAGCTAACAATTTGTGGCTTGACATTTTACAAATGAAAAAGAGTTATTTGTTTTAAACTATTTTATTGGATTTATACACGTCGACCGGTTTCAATTGATTTCAACCTTCATCAGGACTTTTTTTTTTGTATTTGTGTATTGCCCCGATGAAGGTTAAGATTAAACAAACCGGTCGATGTGTATATGTCGGCGGCCGATCTTCAAATCAGGCAGATCATGATTCGCCTAGCTACATGTAATACTTAATTCTATGTACAGACGTTTGTGTTATATAGAAATAATATCTTATATTAAATAATTGTTTAAGTCTGTTTTAATCGAATTTGTTTCATTAAAAATGTCGATATCATTGGTATAAGTATGCTAAACTATGTAAGCGAGAAGTTGACGAGTTTGCTTTATAATTTGTTTGCGAATGGTGACATTAAAATAGGTCATTATGCCTGGTGTGAGGTAGTTTTATTTACAGTTTCGGCTTTCAGGGCAATTAGTTTTACCTGTGGCTGATAATGGTGTTGTATGATTGATAATATAGCCCTGAAAGCCGGAGGTCACAATATTAGCAATTAATATATTTGCAAAACTTAATAACACATAAAATTATTAAATTTATTAAAGTTCTGTGAATTAAATACAATAACAATAAATGTTAAAAATAATATATGTTTTAAAATCCCCAATTGTGAATGTGTTGTGAAACGCAGGGTGGAGTAAAAAGTTGAAAATAAATAAAAAGACTTGAATAATCTAGCAACCTTTATCCGCATGAAAAAAATGTTCTGCAGTCATGATCTCAACCTTGGATTACGAATGCGAATGGTCAGATGCTACGTATTTTCAATATTATTTTATGGAATGGAAGCATGGACGCTTACTGAAGAATTAATTAGGCGACTTGAGGCATTCGAGATGTGGATCTACAGAAGAATACTTAAAATAAGCTGGATGGACAGGGTCACAAATGAAGATGTTATGGTTCGGATGAATAAAGAAAAGGAAGTAATTAAAACCATAAAAATCCGAAAACTTCAATATCTTGGACACGTGATGAGACATCCAGAGAAGTATGAGATCTTGCATCTCATAATGCAGGGAAAGATTGCCGGAAGACGGGGCCCTGGAAGAAGGAGAACCTCATGGCTGAAAAACCTGAGACAGTGGTTTGGCCAGTCTACCGTGGAGCTGTTCTGGGCCGCAGTAAACAAAGTCCGCATAGCCAACATGATAGCCAACGTCCGTTGAACGGACAAGGCACAAGAAGAAGAAGAAGAATAATCTGATTATTAACTAGGATTAATTAATTTTTTTTACATGCATACCGCACAAGAGTCCCAACTGCTCCCGTTTGGAGCCAGTGGGACTATGGCATCCCCAATCGGGGTATGTTGTGAGGCTGAAGGCAGTGGGGAGGGGAAGGAGATAGGGAAGAGGAAGGTGGGGAAGTACCTGGCTATTCAGATCTGGTCACCAAACACGGCTAATGCCATTTCATGCAACGTTTCAATTCTGAATGGTGGTCTTACACCAGGGCAATACTGAGAATATCTTCCACTCTGGAACGTGCCGCAAATATACTATATATTATTTTAAATGAATAAATTGTGAAATGACACAAATTAATCAAATAAAATTTATTCGCCAGGCCGGGATTAATCTCGCGACATTCGGAGTGCTAGTCAAGAGCCTTACCGCTGGACTACGCCGGCCGTCAAAATATAAAAAAAATGTGGAATTAATGTAAAAAAACCTTTCCGCCGCTAGGTGTCTAACCTGTCCCGTAGATAAACGAATTCTTGTTTCCGTTTCCACGCGATGAAACTAAGCAAGTTTGTCATAAATTCACCCTTGGAAAAACTCACAAAGGCGTTTAATAGCGCAAACACTCGAGACTTTTTTTTGTGGCTCTTCAATTCTCTTCAGTTTAATCGTTTTTCTTGAATTTTAACGCTCCCGTGCGAAAATTTAATAAAATTTTCCACCGTTATTAAAATGGGAACAAAATACACTTAAATTTTATAAAGGTGGTGAAATCTGGAGACATTATGTGGTTATATATATATTACAAAGGCAACGTAATTTTTAATCAAAATTTCTAGAATAGTTTTAGATTGAATGGGGGACTTTTGTTTATTAAATTTTATAGATATAATATATTTAAAAATGGATCGAGAAAGTATTTTATCATACATTTTTAATGGCTTTTCGTGAGTAAATTTCTCAGACAATTTTTTTTTTTAATATTTGTATATTAATTTGATCTATCAAGATCTTTACCAACTCTGTCCAATCTAAATCTTTGTCATGAGTAACCTGGGAATAACGTTTTTTACATATTCTTTGAAAAAATTACTTTCTTACGATTTGAAACTCGATGAAACGAAAAGTAGCGACGCTAAAAAGAGACAAACACATAGATCTATAGGATTTAGCCTGCGATAGAATGAGATAGTATAATCGGTCTCTTCTTTGTGCGGTACTTCGTAGATTATCGGTCTCATCTCCCCAGTTTTGTCTACTTTAGTATTTTGAAGATTTCACTTATATCGCGTGTGAAATGCACACTTTTATTTTTTTATTGAAAACTTCTTTAGCTCCGTCGTGATTCGAAACTCGATGAAACGAAAAATTGCGACACTAAAAAGAAACAAACACATACATCTATGGGATTTAGCCTGCGGAGAATGAGATAGTATAATAGTTCTCCTCTTTGTGTGGTGCTTCGTATCCTCCCAACTCTTGTCTACTTTTTGTCTAGTTTTTTTTACGGTACACAAGTTGGGAGGCGGATATGGTTACTGCCGCCCCGGGAACCATTTATTGGTTAACCAACACCGCTGCCATAGGTCTCCCCAAGTGGTTTATAAGATTGGAGATTTAGAAGTAGTGCCTGTTCAGGGGTTAAATTTATCTAGTTCTTAACGGCGATTGCGTTTGCTCATCTGCTGCGTGGCAGGTCGGATCGGGAAAAACTAGTTGAGTGAGATATAGCTAGCTCTATGATTATCGCCTAGCACCCCAGTGGGAGGGACGAAATCCTACGCCCGTCACTTCTTGACACATTGACCCCTAGATTCATACCCACCTCTCATAACTTTTCTCTTCCCACAACTTCCTATCTTTTCTTTCCCTAAAAAGACCCTCCATACAGCATCCTCAAAGATGATATATGCCGTAAGGGATTTTTTTCCTAGGGCCTCCTGTGAAGCTAATGTAAAAAAATACTTAACTACAAATACTTAAAAACAAAACAGTTTTTTTTTTACATGAATACCGCACAAGAGTCCCAAATACTCTCGTCTGGAGCCAGTGGGACTATGGCATCCCCAATTTGGGGTGTGTTGTGAGGCTGAAGGTAGTAGGGAGGGGAAGGAGATAGGGAAGAGGAAGATGGGGAAGTACCTGGCTATTCAGATCTGGTCACCAAATACGGCTAAAGCAATTTCAAGCAACGTTTCACTTATGAATGGTGGTCTTACACCAGGGCGATTCTGAAAATATCTTCCACTCTGGAACGTGGCGCAAATATAGTATATATTATTTTAAATTAATTAATTGTGAAGTAACACAAATTTATCAAATAAAGTTTATTTGCCACGCCGGGATTCGATCCCGCGACCTTCGGAGTGATAGTCAAGAGCCTTACCGCTGGACTACGCCGGCCGATGAATGGATTACGTAATAATTACAATTACAATTACAATTATTAAAATACTAATAGATATGATTTAAATTAGCTTAATCAATCTGGCTATATAAAACAAATTAATTAACCGTAACTTCACCCGTTTTCTCGCCGTGTTGTGAGTGTTGTGACCAAAGATATTCAAATACAAAAGAGATATGCTATGGTGTCCGCACAACTGTCGGCGGACTACGCCCTAATTAGAGTAGTTTGCATACGAAAATAATTTGTTCATTTCGTTGATTTTTTGAAGATGTGCATTAGTATTGGTTAACAATATAGTTTGAATACGGAAAGAATTCGTTCATTTAGTTTAACGTTCGTTTAGTTTATTGGATAATTATTCGTTCATTTAGCTTATTTGTTAATTGGTAAATAATATCGGCGACACCCGGAAGCGCAGTTCCACCTAGTAAAAACTGCAGATAGCGCATCTACCTATATTTCAATATCTTTGGTTGTGACTAAGCATACGCATTCTTCCTGACGCACGGTGGACGAAATGAAGAAAAAACACGAATTAAGTGGTTTTTGCAAAAGTTAATTTTTTAAATGTGTATATATTTTTTAGTGTAGTTAAATAGTTTCTGCATTTTATTTGATTATTTAAATATGTCAATAGCGCTTGACGGAAGTTTGGCAAGGCCGCAAAGTGTGTGGTAAATTTGATGTTCGACATCGCGTTTTTCCGTTCTCTCCTACGCGTGAGCACATACGGTTGTGTATTAAGTGACGTTTAGATATATATACAAAAGTTTATTTTGTCTGATATTCTTTATGGTATTCTCTATTTAATTTACTAAATTATATATCAATATCACATGTGGGTGAGATTTGAACTAACATCTAATTTTCCACTATTTTTATATTTTTTTACTGTTAAAATGCTTATTTCAATTAGCATTTAGAAACAAAATATCATTTGTACCCATTAATGAATATATACATATTATAGACTGAAGTTTCATCTTTAGTGTCATGTATAAATTGTAATCATCTTTTGTCCTCCGTTGAACAAAGTTTTTATTTTCAGGAAGGCCTGTACGCATTTCCCGGAGAGAATTATTCGAGGTATTAAATGCACGGGGTATATTAAATGCCACTTCTGTGAAATAGAAGAAGTTTTTAATTAATTACCTAACACAAAAATACCAAATGGTGGCAGGTTCGAACATTTTAAGCCCTACATTTTACAAAACTGTACAGTATTTTTCACTACAATCGATGAAGAAATGGAGTAAAAGCCGTTATTATTGTGAGGTTTGAAAAACATAATTTAGAGTAGTTGCAAGAAATGATAGTTGTCTCCAAATCTTTGGGTAGACTAATAAAACTATTTCAAGAAAGTGGTTCTAGATCAAGGAAGAAAAAAATGCACGATCTGTTAAGAGTCACACATTCTTGATGAACTCCAGTTAGCAGCAGATGTGAGTTTGCACAAATGTAAAATGGGGCTGCGATGGTTAGGTAGTCACAGTCACTACAAGCAAAGGTATAGTGATGGAGAATATCATGATGATTCTAATCTCCCTACAACGTCGTAGGTGCCACTTCAGCTCTACAGCGAAGGAAACTCAAGAAGCAAGACTATTATATGGCAAAACCCACGGTCTTTATCTACAAGGTACTGCCGACCAATCAGATTACAATTTAAAAATAATAATACCGATATGTAATAAGAAATAAATTTGCACATTGCGACCACTTCATAAAAAAAAGGTTCTGTTTACCTCCTAAAGTTTTAAGCCTACTAAAAATTCATCTAACGGTTCTGGAAATTTTTGTGATTTAGACTCTAACGACAACGGAGCCACCTTTAGCACTTATATTTTCTATCTTTCTGTGTTCATAGATGTGAAATATAATATTTAAAATGATTTTTTTTGAAGAAGAAGATAATAATAATAATCAAAACGAAAATATGAAAGATAACAAGACACAGAAAAACAAAAAAAGATAATGGTCGCAACTGGGACTCGAACCCAAAACCTCTCGTCTATTTTTCTGTGTCTTGTTCTCTTTCATATTTTCGTTTAGATTTTTATTATTATCTTCTTCAATGATATATTACATGATGCGAATAACCTTCGAAAGTTATAAAAAGAGAGTTTTTCTTGTAAAATTTAATATGTTTTATTAGCCTAGATATTTTTATATCTTCAAAATGTATTATTTTGGTGTTGTAAATTTCTACGGAAGAGTAAATTAATAATTTTTACTTCAAAATAGTTATAATTCATTAATAAAATTAAAAAAAAAAATTGCATTGATATTCAGTCAGCAAGGAATTAATTCGTGTTTTTTCTTCATTTCGTCCACTGTGTGACGTGCCGTTAGCAAAACGTGCCGTTTACAAGAGTTCTTAGTGTGGATGTCCGTTAATGCAGCCCTCGACAGACAATGTGCTCGTACTTTCCTATTAACTTTATCATTTGATGATCTTTCCAATCTGACATGCATACTTTCTTTTCTTACGTCTTCCAACGCATTTCAACCATCTTTCATCTCCTACCCATTTTCCCGCTCCATTTTCTTTAGCACAGGTCAACGGTTGCCTTGTGAAATAACAATGGAACATTCCCTGCATTTCCAACTAGAAATAATAAAAGAAATACCAATATTTTAGCTGTCTCTGGATAAACATGAACCTTCGTGATTATGTCCGCGGGAAACGTGGATAAATGTATTTTGCAGGATTTATTTTATTATCTTGAATTGCGGGTGTTGCGCTTTCCAACAATTAATAAAATGTACTCGTATGTAGGTAATGCGCAACAACATATCCCCGACAAAATATCTTCCAATAAAATATCCTTCCGATCATAATCCATCAAAATATCTACCATAATAAAACCAAAACCTAACCTAACCTAACTATACCTAACTGTGGTAGCTACTGGTATCTACTGGTAGCTACCTCCTTAAAGGCCTCGTCAAACAGAACGCGTAATTTACGCAGCGTACGGCGTAAAATACGCCCGAACGCCGCGTTGTGTTGTACTGAACTTGTCTGAACCGGTCAAACAGAGCGAGCGCGTACCAGGTACCAGTACGCTACGCTCTAGCACGGCGTTAGGACGTCGCGTTGTATTTTTTTACAAGATTTTATTTTACGCCGGGCGTTCTTGCTCGACGCTCTGCCGTACGCTCTGCTGTACGCTCTGCTGTTCGCCGAAGCCGTTCAAACAGAAAGTACGCGGCGTAATTTACGCCGTCTGTTTGACGAGGCCTTAATAGACGGGCGCTGGTAGCGCACGTCTAAGGTTTGAATTTAGATTGTCGATTGCTGTACGACTGCTGAAAGAAGTTGGATACTAGGCTCTTTTATTTAACAAGATTCCGTCTACTTTCTATTGTAGGAAAAATGTAATTAAAATATATATTATTAATATATTACAAAATATATATATTATTAATATATTATCTAACCTAACCTTTTTTTACATTAGCTCCACAAAGGAGGCACCGAGTAAAATAATTTCCCTGGGGTCCTATATCATCTTTGAGGATGCTGTGTGGAGGGTTTTTAAGTGAAAGAAAGGAGAAGAAGATATGGGAAGGAAAAAGGTGTGAGGGGTGGGTAGGAATCTGGGGGTCAGTGTGGCCAGGAGTGGCGGAAGTATGAATCTATTTCTCACACTGCGGTGCAATGCAAAGTGTCGGGAGAATCCGGCTGGAGAGGTCAAAAGGCCTCCCCCAATCAGTCTCCTTCGATCCAGCCCGCTATGCAGTGGTTGGGCAAACGTATCCGCCACCAAGACCTAGACAAACCTCATCCCATGAACCCGGACACCCCTGCTAACCTAACCCTAACCTAACCTAACTTAACCTTATTTTATATTTAGCCTCTTTTTTTACATGAATACCGCACATTTGGACCCAGTGGGACCATGGCATCCCCATTGGGGTATGTTGTGAGGCTGAAGGTGGTGGGGAGTGGAAGGAGATAGGGAAGAGGAGGGTGGGGAAGTACCTGGCTATTCAGATCTGGTCACCAAACACGGCTAAAGCCATTTCAAGCAACGTTTCAATTCTGAATGGTGGTCTTACACCAGGGCGATACTGAGAGTATTTTCCACTCTGGAATGTGCGTAAATATACTACATATTATTTTAAATGAATAAATTGTGAAATAACACAAATTAATCAAATAAAATTTGTTTGCCACGCCGGGATTCGATCCCGCGACCTTCGGAGTGCTAGTCAAGAGCCTTACCGCTGGACTACGCCGGCCGTCAAAGGTATTTGAACCATAATTTATTGTCTTTACGGGATGTCGTATTATTTTTGTCCCATTTTACTATTTTTGTACCATAATGTGTTGTCCTTACAGGATGTCTGTATGATTTTTGTCCCATTTTGTTGTTAGGTTAGGTTTTAATTGATATTTTGTCGGGAATATTTTATCGCGGGATGAAAATTCGCGGAACGCTTATTAAAAACAATTATTTTAAAGAAATAAACACGATAAAACACTATTTTATTGCTGCATATGATTTTAGATTTTCACGGCCAAAAGTATTTTTGTTATTTGTTTTTGGGGTGTTATGCCGTGTTGCGCTACCTCCTCTTTTAGCCAACGTTTCGGACAGCAGATTCGGACAGCAGATACAGCGGATGCTGAAAACCATCTTGAAGTATACTGTAAAGCAAGCTCGTAGTGGAGTGGAGCTGGCAACACGGTATTGCTTCTAAGTACTTAAGTACGCATTTCACCACATTATCATTTACACATCTGCCCTGATGGACAGCGTAAAGCTGTCCGAAACGTTGGCTAAAGGAGGAGAGCGCAACCTGGCATTACACCCCAAAACAAATAACAAAACTATTTTATTGCTAGATAAATGAAACTTTGTTTGAACAACTTTTATATTTGAGTAAACCCGACCGGTTTCAGAACGACCGTTCCTTCTTCAGGGCAAATGTATACTGATTTGACAGTTTTTAAATATGGATGGGAACAATGTATTATTATGGTAGGGGTGGAGTCGTTGCTAGGTATTAATGAGGAGTGGGTGGGAAGCAGTAATGTAGTGTTAATTTAATGCTGTTTATAGTGTAGGTTCTAAATACATGGTTAAAAATACTTGGTTAAAAATTCTTAACCAAACTGAAAAATATGATTTTATTCCAAATAATAGGATGGGAATCAGTAACGAAAACACGTAAAACAACTAAAGGTAACTCGGAATTGCATCGTAAGACTATAACTAAAGGTCGCATACGGACGTCAACAACAGAAATTTTTAAACAGTTTGATGTAACAAAAATAAATAATCAATTTTCAAAACCAATGGAAAATAAGTTAGGAGTACCACAGGGATCGGTCCTTGGACCTCTATTGTTCATACTCTATATTAATGACATGGTGAAAATATTTTCAAAATGCAAAGTACGACTTTTTGCCGATGATACACTAATATACTTAATTGGAGATAACTATGAAGAACTAATACACATTTTAAATAATGAACTAAATGATGTATCAAAATGGCTAAAAATAAATAAGCTTAAATCAAATACAAAAAAAAACAAAATGTACAGTTTGTCAAATAAGAGTAGAAAATATAGGAGGACGCCACTGTTGATCAAATGGCAATACTAAACACATAATTCATGGTGTTAAAGTAAAGCTGTGTAACCTACATTTTTATAAAAAATTAAAAAGGCATAAAAGTGGAAAAAATATTTTTTCATTGCAGTATAGATACCCACCGATCTCAAAATTAGAATTGCATATAGGTATATTATTATTATACCTTTGCAATTTTGTGTTAGCATAATGAAGAATAACTATAATGTAATAAAATATAAAGCACAGTTTAGAAATTGCTCACATTATTTAATACTAGATTAAGTACCTAGCGTTGCCTGGGCTTTAGATCGTGTCTCTAATTTTAGATCTGAATATATTTAACTCATTCAGATCTAAAAGTAGTGTAACTAAACTCATCATTAATGATTCTTCAATTCTATCTATTGTTAAATTCAAATTTATGTTAAATTAAATTAAAGCAAATCGCTTTATGAATCACCTTTTAATCAAATTTATGTCATGAAGAAAAAATGTTTTTTAAAATGTGGTTTACTGTGTTCTATACATTCAGTGTCATTGTACTTCAAAAAAATATTTGACAGTTAAATTGGTGTTGCCAATCTACAAAATTAGTAGTTCCAGTTTTTATATTTTCTACTGTTATTTGACAGACTATATGGTGATCGGATACAAGAAGACATCCAGTGAAAGCAAAATTAAAATTGATGGTGAAACTATTGAAAATGTTACTGAAATGAAATATTTAGGAGTTATATTAGATTCCAAACTAAACTTCAATAGACATGCTGAATACACCCAAAAGAAAATTGGCAAAAAGATATCTTTTTTAGGAAGAATTCGGCCAAAAATTTCTAGAAAAACTGCAATCTCCATATACAATTCAATTATTGCTCCACACTTCAACTACTGCTCAAGTATACTTTTCCTATGTAACGAAAGAGAACAAAATAAGTTACAAATTCTCCAAAACAGGGCTATGAGAATAATTCTTCGACGAAACAGATTTTCAAAAATAATTAAAATGTTAAAGGAACTAAATTGGTTGACCGTGAAACAGATGCTGACCTTGAACACGATGGTATTTATCCACAAAATATTGAACAACACGTTACCAAAATACTTCTCAAATAAAATTGTATACAATAAAGACATTCACAGATATAACACAAGGACGTGCAAGGAAATTAGACTACAAAAAAAGGACAAAGCGAATACGCAGAACAGTCTACTGTACAAGGGAATGAAGTTGTATAACACACTACCAGAAACTTTAAAGTCCACACCCACCAATTGGAAAGTTCAAAATGTATTGTAGGAGCTACATAAAACTTGAAAAAATATAGTGAATATGAAATATTTTAATCAATTAGAAATTTGTAAACTTCAATGTACAAATTTTTTAATGCACCAGATTTAAATGTCCGGGTTAAATTTTCCCCAAAAAAAAAAAAAAAAGGAAAAAAAGAAGGAAAAACTAAACCCTTTCACACACTTCCCCAAATGATCATCTAGTCAACCCACGCTATGCAATTGCACTATATAAGTATTATAAATACAAGAACAACATGTCAACCTACTAGAGACCAAATGGGAATATAATTCACCGACTCCAGATATTTTCATATCAGAGGGTTCGGCTCTGTGGCATTTCTAATTGAACCTATAAATCCTACCGATCCCTCAATATAAATATTTAAAAAATCCTTTGTAATCCTACATGTATTTAAAATGACTGATTTTTGCATTTTTATATACAAATTCTTTGACAAATCTAATATGCTTAAATTTTGAATCAGATTCCTAGGTATTATGCCAGTGGCCGAAATAACAAATGGCAATATTTTTATAGTCCGAGAATGCCAAATTCTTTTAATCTCATTTCCTAAATCTGTGTATTTTCTAAAATAAAAATTATTATTTTTATTATTATTATTGTTCCAAGTACTCGTATATGCAGAAAATCTATGTCAAAAACATTCTGGTTCATCAGCTCAAAAATAACATAGGCAAACACCTTAAACATTCATAAAAATAGAACCAAACAAACAGACATACTTAATATACCAAAAAATAACTCTACCTTTGGACAAAGAAGATCTGAATTTTTAACAGTAAAGGTATATTTCAAACTCCAACTTAGTATCAAACTAATTAAAACAAAAAATAACTACCTACATTTAGAACATTAAATCGAAACTATCGGGAAAATAACTTACTAGTATATGTATTTAAAACATCGTCCTAGAAATTTCTGGAAAACCTTACTTACTTAACTTTGGCAAACATTTGCGTTAATTATGATTATCTAAAAAAAAAATTGCTTTATTTACCATGAAAACTTTATGAAATTCAATAAGAAAAATCAAAACCATTAAAAAAAGCATTTTAGTGTGGGCAATTTTTAATTACAAATGACAGATTTACGTTGGAACACAAATTTGTTATTTACAAATAAAAATTCCTACTTTTAACTTTTAAATAACTATATTCTGTCGCCCGCCGCCGCCCCGGGAACCTTTATTGGATAACCAACATCTCTGCCATAGGTCACCCCAAGATGTTCGCTACATTTGGTGATTTAGAAGGGGAGCCTGGGTTCACGGGGTAAGGTTTGTCTAGGTCTAAGAGGCGGATGACCAGGACACACTGAACCCCAGATTCCTACCCACCCCTTAAACCCTTTTCCTTCTCAGAACTCTCATCTCCTGCTTTGCCTTAAAAAACCCTCCATCCAGCATCTCCAAAGATGACATGACCGTGAGGGAAATTATTTTCCTCAGGGTCTCCTGTGTGGAGCTTTTTCCTCCCCCCCTCTCGCGCCTCATTAATTCATTCCCGGTACATTTAGTTTTCAAAAAGCGAGAAATGTGCACCTACTTCGGTCGCCCGGTTCATTATTGTATCCCGATTGATCATTATTGTATTCAGAAACCATCGCGGGAATGCACACATCAAATTCCAAAAGTCTCATCGCAATCGGATGAACCAACACCGCTGTCAAAGGTCACCTAAGTGGTTCGCTACGTTTGATGACTTAGCAGGGGTGCCCGGGTTCATGGGATGAGGTTTGTCTAGGTCTTGGTGGCGGATACGTTTGACCTACCACTGCATGGCGGGCTGGATCGGAGGAGACTGATTGAGGGAGGCTTTTTATCTCTCCAGCCAGATTCTCCCAACCCTTCGCCTCGCACCGCAGTGTGAGGAATAGATTCATACGTCCGTTACTCCTGGCCACACTGACCCCCAGATTCCTACCCACCCCTCATACCCTTTTCCTTCTTATATCTTTTTCTCCTTTCTTTCCCTCAAAAAACCCTCCACACAGCATCCTCAAAGATGACATAGGCCTCTAGGGAAATTGTTTTCCTCGGTGCCTCCTGTGTGGAGTTAATGTAAAAAAAAAGTTTAGCAATGCATAATTTCATGATGCCAGAGCTCACTATTGTATATAGAAACCAATGAATGGTTCCCGGGGCGGCGATACCCCAGAAAAAAAATCCTGGATCCGCCCTTGTAGATAGCATTTAGTTCGGGTTTGAATCTTGCAATCATATATAAATGCGAACAGAAATTACTTTCCTTAGACACTGACAAATCCGCAGGTCCAGACAACATTCCACCAATATTCCTCAAAAAATCCTCTACTATATTATCTAAACCACTCACATTATTATTCAACCGTCTCTTGTCCCTTGGACACTTTCCAGACCGCTGGAAATCTAGCTTCATAACACCTATCTACAAAAAAGGAGACGACACTAATATAGCCAATTATCGCCCCATTTGTATACAGTCAGTACTACCTAAGCTTTTTGAATCACTGGTCCTTGATGAAATCTATCCCAAATTAATAAAATTTATTGACCAAAAACAGCACGGTTTTATCAAAAGTAGATCTACCGCAACTAACTTAACAATATTTCAAAACTTCATAATACAGTCTTTTGCAGAAAATAAACAAGTCGATTGCATATATACAGACTTTTCGAAGGCATTTGACAAAGTATCCCATAAACTACTAATCCAAAAACTATTTGCTCTAGGAATAAGGGATAACATGCTAAAATGGTTAACTAGCTACTTATTAAATCGTAAACTGTTCGTCAAAATAAAATCTTGGATCTCGAAAGCTTCTGGGCTACTAGTGGCCTACCGCGGGGTAGTCACCTTGGCCCGGTTTTGTTCCTCATTTTCATCAATGATATAACCAATTGCTTCAATGATGTCGAGGTATTGCTCTTTGCTGATGACATCAAGCTATACAAGAAAATAACAGATATAAATCATTGCCATATACTACAGTCAAATATTTGTAAGTTTAAAGACTGGTGCGTTCAAAATAATTTATTTTTAAATGTAGAAAAGTGTAAAACCTTGACTTTCTTTAGAAATAAAAATCCTGTTTTATTTGAATATTCCATCAATAACACAGCTTTAGAAAGAGTCACGGAAATGAGAGATCTTGGAATTATTTTGGATGAAAAACTAAGTTTCGCAAATCATATCCACCAAATTATGAACAAAGGTATGAAAACACTAGGCTTCGTATTAAGAACAACTAAAAACTTTAGTTCCATAGAAGCCATTAAACTATTATATGTATCTCTAGTTAGAAGCCAAATTGAATATAACTCGGTAGTTTGGTCTCCATCTTACAAAATTCACATTAATAATATTAAGCGAATACAAAAAAAATTCTGCGTTTTATAAATTTTAAATTAAGTATCCCACTAGAAGACTTAAAATATAATCTATTACTAAATATTCTAAAAATACATACACTAGAAGACAGACGTAAAATAAACGACTTAACATTTTTATTCAAAATACTTAACTCTAAATTCGACTGTTGCGAACTCCTACAACTCATAAACTTACGAATACCGACAGTAACCACACGACAAAATACATTATTCTACTGCAGCATTCACAAGCGGAACTACATTGCCCACTCTCCTATACAACGATTTCACACTATGGGGAATCAGTACTTAGGTGATGTTGACATATTTAACATCAACTTGGCGAATTTTTTGGATGTTGTAAAAAACTTCTTCAATGGCGCTACAGCCCATTTCGAGCCTTAGCCTCCTTCAAAATAAGCCTCCACCGCCCTTTGTTTTCGGCCGTCGTCTTCCAATCTGTAACATGGAGTAATGCTCTTGCATCTGTTGTAAAAAACATATTCCAAAACTATTACTAAACATATGTGTATTTTTGTAAACTTATAAAATCGCTGTATTTTTGTGACTTGTGTGCATTTTTTATCTAATTTTATTTTTGTTATTTCATTATCTATTGAAAAATCATCTGTAATCATTGTACTACCAAACATGTAAAAGCCCTCTGGGTGTTGAATAAATAAATAAATAAATAAAGGTAGCAGCCAATAATATGTGCGTTAAGAAAATGAAGATAAAGTTGGTAATTCTTAGTCGAGGAATGATACAGTTAAAAGTGACCGAATTGGATATAGACATCGTAGCTCCGTTGGTAGAGCTGTTTCCATGTAAACAGAAGGACTTGCGTTCGAGTCCCAGAGGTGCCAATATCTTTTTCTGTCTCCTTAATAAAATCTTATTTAAGGTCCACAATGAGCCAAGCGCGAATAACCAATTTTTCTATGATATCAATTGAAAGAGACAGGGAAAACAATCTTGATATTGTGTTCGAATATTTTAGTGAAATGAAGTCTCGTGAGCATGTTTAGTATTTGGTGTTTTATTTTATGTAGGGGTGTTCAATACAAAACCGCCCCGGGGGCCAATCTACCCTACACCGCCACTGCAGACAGACAGACAGACAGAAAGACGGCGCGGGGGACTTTACTTTATAAAATGAAGAGATTTACGTAGATTAGGTAAATAAAATCACCATACGAGACGGCTGCCTGTTTCATGGAAATTAAATAAGGATAGTTACTTTGAGTGAAGTCAAGTGTAAATACATGGTAAAATTGGTAAAGTTATGTATAATAAAAAATAGAAAAGAGAAAAGAAGTGCGTAATATAAACATGTAAATAAAATAAACCTGTAAACTTATGTTACTAGTATGTAATGATGTTGAAAATTTATATCACTATCTGAGTATATTAAACAAGTTAACACTGTCATAGTCACTCATCAGAAGTTCAGCAAGCGCCTTTCTGAAGTGAGATATTTAGCTTCAGACTTTATTTCAATGGATAAGTTATTAAAAATTTTAGGTGCAAGAAAGTTAAACTGGGACTGTGCCAATGAAGTTTTTGTTCTTGGAATAATATAATTGGATTGGTTGGAATATCTTGTGTTATATCATTAGGTGGGGTTCGTCTGGGTCTTGGCGGCGGATGCGTCTGCTCACCAACTGCGTGGCAGGCCGATCGAGAAGACACTTGGGTTCTTAGCAGGACTCTCCTGGAACATCGTCTTGCAGCACAGTGGACATACTGACGCGCTGATTACAATTCACTCCACAATGGCAGCATCTATCCACAAAATTTCTTATTTTAACATACTAAAATTTTGTTAAATGCAGTACTGAATGCCAAAAAAATGGAATGGAAAAAAGCGAAGCTAGCAGTCCACAATGGAATGCTGGTACCTACCCTGATATATGGCAGTGAGGCATGGAACTGGCAGAGAAAGGATGAAAGTAGACTGAATGTTGTTGAAATGATATCCCTGAGGCGTGTGTGCGGTACAACTCTGTATGATCGTGTGAAAAATGAGAAGATTTGCAAAGATTGCAAAGCTGATGGGTAAGATTAAGCAAGAGACCCTCGGATAGTTTGGGCATGTAGAGCGAATGAACGAAGAAAGTAGTGTAAGCAGAGTATATGACGTAAATGAGAATGGTAGAAGAAGTCGGGGATGCCCGAGAATGATATGACACGATTAAGTGAATCAGATACTTGATTCAGGTCATGTAAAGAGTCAGAATAATAGAACAGTATGTATGAGACGATGAATGAATGTGTATGAGGCAAAGAGTGTGCGCCAAGATCGAGTAGTCTGAGGGTCTGTCCTCTCTGCCTCCCCATGAGGGGAATTGGCAAGAAAACTATGGAAATGATGGTTAGTTAATTAGTTACTTTAAAATTTGGGAAGATGGGTGCCTGTACGAAAAGTTTTGACGTTATTTAAAGAGTCATTAAATACGTCGACTGTTTTAGACATTTTATTCAAAGCCCCATTCATCTTATGCTATGCTGTGCTAGAATATCTGTTATGCCACGTGAAATCTAGAACAAGCCGCGGTGACGACTACGGCTAAAATTTGTATGTTAATAAGCGGAAAATATTGTATGAGCAATGGTGGAGCTTTCATCCAAAGAAATCCCAGAGAGAGTTCGTATTAAACCAAAAAAGAAAGAAGACACTAGATCAAAGACGTCATGTACGATCTCTATCTGGGACTATTTTTTTTTTCCTTTATTTTTCCCATATTTTACAATTTATATTTACATATTTTGAAAATCATAACAATAATGTGGGAACCCACTAAGGCGCAGCCTGTGCGCGGGTAATATAGTTCAAATAAATTTTATTTTAGTACCTAGAAAAAAACAAACAGTGGTATATAAAGCAAAAACATGAATAAAATTTGTTTAAACAGTTTGTACAAAAAGTGTATACAAAAGTGTACGGTTAAATACGTGTACAGTGTAATGACAGGTGTAAAGTTTGTGAGAAACATAAAAGTGATATCAAACTAAATAGAGTTTTTACATCTGTATGATTTAGCCATAATTTTGACTCCAGATACTAATATCTACAGCCTGTATGTCGGACGAATATCTACAGCTCATATGTTGAACTAATATCTACGAACTTCAGAGTGTTGACTATTATCTACAGAGCGTAGGTTGGATTAATCAGCTAAATGTGTCCAATAGTCCGATATTAGGGATTTTTACACACATACTTACATAAATTAAGTTTTTTAAACTGCATACGTAATATTACGTTATTCCAATATGCTATACATAATTGCAAATCCAACCTCTGCCAGTGCTGTAGATATTCGTCAACACTTTGGTTCTCATAGATATTCGTCAACAGTTTGAGCTGTAGATATTCGTCAACACTTTCCTTCTCATAGATATTATTAGTTCGATTTTTTTCAGTTTTTTGAATTCCTGTAGATATTAGTAGACGCCTCCATAATTTTAGCTCTTTTATGCAACTTGAATATTTTTTGGTAAACTATTGAAGGTACGAGGTCCAACAAAGCTGCTGTGAGTTTGCATTTGTTTTGGGTTTGGGTATAGAATACATTATTATTTCTAATGTTGATTCCGTTTACATTTTTTTCGAATTTGTTTATGTTTTTAAATATGATGTATTTCATAGTTTGCAGTATAAATAGTTTACGGAGACTAAATAGTTTAGATTCTTTGTATAAAGCATCTGTCGAAAATGTTTTATTTCTATTATACATAACTTTGATAATATAATTTTGAGTTATTATAGCAGAAAATAGAAACCGCTATGTCAGGCAGGGAATCCTAAACTTTAGATGGGGTCTATTTGTTATTCAGATCACTATCGAAAAAGTTATCATACCCTCACCGGAGGCAGTGGGACAATAGAATCCCGAATTGGGGTATTTTGTGAGGCTGCAGGGAATGGGGAGGGAAAGGAGATGTGAGGGAGCGGGAGACAGAAATGGTGAGAGAAATGAAAGGCGTCCAGTCGATGTATGTGTCAGTCGTTTATTGGGCTACGTAGCGGAGGTCGGTAAAGCAGTAACATGATGTATGCAGGGTGCCGTGATGAGATGCTGCAGGCGAGATGCTGCTGCGTGCGGTGTGATGGAGATGGTGCGGTGAAGGTCAGCGAGTTGCTCGACACCATGGCGGTGGAGATGACCTATCTTCCAGGCCGTTGCTCGACGCTTTAAGTCGCGGAGGTGAACGGTGTGTGGCTCGGTGAGCTGAGCCACCAGCAGGTAGTCCTGGCGAGGCGGGGCGTGTTTCCATGGCAGCGAAGCACGGTGGGGCTTCGGGGTGCCATGAAATGGTGAGCTGATCCCTTGGCTGAAGGTGGCGTCAAACCTTATAAGTCGCGGGATGTAGCTGTTCTCAGGAGCCGAAGGCACGATGGGCCTTGTAGCTGGGACGTGGTGATGAACCTCGGGAAGCTGCCCTGGATGTGTAGAGCACTGCAGGAGCACTTGTGCGGAGATCTGTTACGACGAGCTGTTGAACGACGGTTAGTGTGAGACTGACTGAACTAGCGCCGAGTTTAGTCGCTTTATATATGCCAGCGCGACCGGTGGGAGTAATGTTTCATTCGCCGGCAATGTGCACACTGGAAGGTACTCGATCATACCCGGTGCCGAATATTCAGGCGGCTTATAAATTCCAGACCTTTCTAGGCGGTGGCGATATTATTATCGTCCAGCCGGTACGGCAGGTGAGAAAGTACATCGCGAGCGGCATATGTAGGTAGGTACCTAGTAGCAAGTAGGTTTGCCGGCGCCACGCGAATATTAGGAGATGTTCTCGAATCTTCTTTTGATGGCAAAGTTTATGATGTGCCGCCACATATGGACTAGAAAGATTTGAAAGTATTTGACTTTGTAGTTTTGCTACCCAACGACAATGTCAAAATCCATGTCAAGCGATGCGGTATTTCAGCAAGGCGCTACTGATAGTATTTAAAAGTCGCAATTATTTTACAATTAATAATTTCTTCAGATTAATTCGCTGATAGTTTGAAAACTCGGCTGTCATGGAGAGCATTTATTTCTACGTTTTCGATGGTTACCTCTCTAACCGACAGCATTGACTGTTTTATCTCACAGCCTGCAGGACTAACTTGTCAATGGTCATGCCGATGGAGAGAGCAATCTTGCTGTTGAACAGAATCAGTTCGGAAATCGACATATTATTTAAAGTCAGTGAAGCAACCTTTAAAAAGCAAGCTCTATTAATGCTAGTATATTTTATATACCTACTGCGTACGTTTTATGTACAAATTAATCTCTATAAATAAAAATGAATCTCTGAAATGTATGTACGCGCATAACTTCCGAACGACTGCACCAAATTGTATAATTCTTTTATTTTTATGTTCGTTAATGTTAGGACAAGGTTTGTATAAAACTACTGGTGAGCTCTAGCATTATGAAATTTGTATAAAAAAAACTGCAATAGGTGGCACGCAAGCTGTTTGAAAACTGAATGTACGGAATGCGGGAGCGGGGAGGGGGGAGGGGGAACTCGGGAGGGGGGTTAACGGGAAAGGGGGAGTGGAATAGGGAGAGGGAAGGTTGAGAAGGCGGAGTGGGAACACGTGAGGGGAAAGGGACGCGGGAGAGGAAGGGGAGGCGGAAAGGGAACGGGACAAATGGGAAAGGACATGCAGGGAGAAACAATTTCTTTATTAAATGGCATAGCAACGCATACCGGGAACCAGCTAGTATAATTTAAAAACGCATCAAAATGTATATTTTTTTAATGTTTTCATAACAAAAAATAAATTGAATTGAATTGTTGAAGTCACTGTCATATTACAATTTGGGAGGCGGGTATGGGTACCGCCACCCGGGAACCATTTATTGGATAACCAACACCCTTGTCATAGGTCACCCCAAGTGGTTTGCTACGTTTGGTGACGTAGCAGGGGTGCCCGGGTTCATGGGTGATGTTTGTCCGAACCCCATATACCCACCCCTCATACCTTATCCTTCCCAGAACTTCCTCTCCTTCCTTTCCTTTAAAAAACCCTCTACACAGCATCCCCAAAGATGACATAGGCCCAGAGGGAAAATATTTTCTTCAGGGCCTCCTGTGTGGAACTATTGTAAAAAAAAGATATTAGTCTATTTTTAATGAGCGTAGTTAAGTCCCGTTTCGACTCAACCACTTTAAATTTCGTCTGTCTGTATTTTTTTGCTTGTTCCTTATCCAGTCAACCCAGTCAAGATGGTAGCCGTGTTTGATAGTACCTTTTTATTCCAACTGTTGCGAGCTGTCAATTCGGAGTGATCAACATTACACGAAGTCTACTGTTCACAGTACTATTAATTACAGTTTTTAGTTCCATGTCATGTTAAATGTGTCCTTTTCTTAATGTGTTTCGTGTTGTTTCAGAGCGATGGTAGTCCTTGCGCCGCGCGAGCCGCCGCCACGCCACCCGCGGCCGCCGCGGCCCCCACCCCTCGCCCCTCCCCTTCCAAAGGTAAGTGTTAAATTTGGCAGCCACCTCTGGTCTGGAGCCCCTAAATGCCTGCCCAACTTCACATTGGCGTCATTTTTTTAACATTGACTCCACACAGGAGGTCCTGAGGAAAAAAATTTCCCTCAGGGCCTATGTCATATTTTAAGATGCTGTGTGGAGGGTCATTTTGAGGAGAGAAACGAGTGATCATGGGTCTTTAAGAGACCCTTGTTGTAAGAGAAAGGAAACACAGAGGCCGGCAAGTCGTTCCACAACCGAGCTGTTGAACTCAAGAACGAGTCGTAGAAACGAACAGTTCTCATGTGACAAATATCAACCATGTACATGTGTTGGGCGCGTGACTGACGTGTTCCCGACTATGCACCGATGCAGAGGGGATCAATGACGCTAGATCCCCGGAGCATCTTCCATTGTAATACCGGTAGAACTAGGATCATATATTCTCCTTACAATCCTTTTTTCGTGCTACTTTCACTCTACACGCCAAAACCATCTTGCATTGTTTACAGATATCCACATTTCTCACACGATCATAGATGGTTTTACCATACGTACCTACGCTCAAGTTCTCATTTCTATAGCATTCAGTCTACTTTCATCCTTCCTCTGGATATCATCAGGGTAGGTGCCAGCACTCCATCGTGGACTGCTAGCTTCGCTTCTTTGAACAGTGGAGGTAATCCACCTCTTACGCGCCCTGGTATAAGTAACTGATGGTTACTCCTTCAAGGCTCTCGCAAGATTCTAATTTTTTTTGTTAAACGAAGCTACATTTATTTATTTTGAACGAATCTAGACCTCCAGTGTCCATGCATACGTTGTTAGTAAGCAGTATGCAAGTGCTTAACAGGAAAAACAAAATGCAAAAAATAGGTTAGTAAGACAAAGATAAATTAAACAGGGCAAAAGAAAAACTCATTCATGAGGCTCCATGAGGCGGCATTGGATCTATAAAAACCCGCAAGCACCTGCATAAAATAGAGAACATAAGTAATACAATAAATCTCAAATCAATTGGCAAGTACCAACAAAAAATGTGAATGGCTTTCGGTCTGATCATAAACTACACTTAGCTTCCGTGTCCCTTAGCCAACCACTCAGTGAAGCCTCAAAGAATGTTGGGGAATATTTGGGGTAAAATACCCGAAGACTAAAAGAAAATTCAGCGTTGGGTAGTCAGAGGCAGGACAAAGGACAGTCAAGGTCGTCTGATCAAGCCTCAAGCCTGCACATATCATTGGGGGAGGCGCAGATGATTTGAGAAGGATCTGCAAAATTAGTAATGTAACTAAAGATGAAGCAGGGACGAGGTCCAGCACACCCCCGTATGCTTCTTTGAACAGTTTTTTTGTTAGCGCCAACGGTATTCAGTCCACCATTAATGGAGTTACCTGTATTTACCTACCCATCTTTTAATATCTATATCAGCCTTCCCATCTCTCGTAAACATACTTGGTTGTCATTGTTGAAATTGATTTTAAGATGAAGCCATACTAAATAATGCAAAATCATACAAAATCATATGTTTTTATTTTGAAAATTTGATCGCTTAGAAGTAATATAGATGCTTCAATTAAATACTGCGTGTAGAACATAACTTGGCCCTTAAAAAAATCGGTCAATTTTTTGATAAGTCTTTTAATAAGCCTAGAAGAAAATAAAGTATAAGGTCTTTAAAAAATACTTTCAAATCCAAATTCTCCTATTTATAAACCCCTTTTCTGATATGGTTTTATTGTATAATGTTGCAAATTCGATTTCTTTTACAATAATCGCAAAAAAATAATATTTACGCACGAACTCCACAAAAAAATGCATTATCGCGTTGTTATTTTACAATACGGCCGCTAGTCGACGAATTGAGTTTTTCAAAGTGAACCCTATGCCGTCCACCAAAGGATTACATATTGTCGCACCCATTTTTTTTTATCAGTTACGCGTTACGCCCCCGACGGAGCGGGGAACAGACGTAAGGCTCCGCGTCGCTTTGTTCCGTGGAATCAATTTTTTTATTTCCGTTTTATTACAATAAACAATTCGTAAAAAAAGAGTTAATGTTTTTTACAGGCCTTTACGAAATCAACCTTTAAAAACAATTCTCAAATACCTTTTCCAACTTTTCCAAAAGCTTTTTCTAGTAATTAAGAGTATTTTTAAACTCCCCCCCGTAAAGGGGCGTGAATTCCGATTTAGAATTTTTCCGGGATTATGGATCGCCTGCGCGAAAGAATGTCGACATTAGATGTTTTTGATCAGTTTCACCATAAGTAAGGAAAATAATTAGTTTTTTTTTTGTCACACAGATACTACCCCACACAATTCCATTTTCTTAAATCGCCAGTATTTATAATAGTCATGATCCAAGATAGTAAATCAAATAATATTATTATTACGTTAAAAAATACGTGCTATGTAAATTGCCTATATCCGATTTGGCAGGCGCCCTCTCACGTTATAATAAACATCTTTAAATTCATGCGCTAGATAATATGATCTGGTGTCTGTTTATAACAGCAATCTCCTTTGACTGGGACGAGGGTTTATGACTCAAGCCCATGACAGGTCACTTGGCCTCGCAGTCTCAAATCTGTATCGCTCGAGTGTCATGTAGCGCTGGGAGGTAGAATCCATATTTGAATCGCCTACTGAGAAGATGAAACGTTTTGGAATTTGCTGTACACATTTCAAAAACAGACAGCCTCCTAGTTTACCACTTGAGTAACTGAAGAGATATGCCAACAGATATGTGTCATAAGCGTATCGGTATGTTTGAAGTATGCTTAATTATTTCTTAGTTTTGTGGAAATTGAACAAACTTTTTCAAAAACGATTGAAGAGAAAAATAATTTACTTTGTCGGCCTGAAATGAAAGTTTAAAAATAAGCTGGCAAAGTTGTAAAATGACAATGAATTGTGCCAGTGGGAGGGTAATTTTTAACTGACTATTTAAACACGAAATTAATTGTTAATTAAAAGGAAACAAATCACTTCGTATATACCACTTATCTAATTAAAAGTGTCAACATGTTTAGAAACAAATGTTTCCTTCTTCAGGATAAAATTAAAAATATTTTTTAATGTTCTATTATACAATTATACAGGACGTACCCGAGGGATTTTAACCATCGATTCCTGACATTATTTGGAGTAAAAAATGTAAATGAAGTTATGGTCTCCGGTGATATTTTTTTTTTTTCTTATTTTTTTTTACATGAATACCGCACAAGAGTCCCAACTGCTCCCGTCTGGAGCCAGTGGGACTATGGCATCCCCAATTGGGGTATGTTGTGAGGCTGAAGGTAGTGGGGAGGGGAAAGAGATAGGGAAGAGTAAGGTGGGGAAGTACCTGGCTATTCAGATCTGGTCACCAAACACGGCAGAAGCCATTTCAAGCAACGTTTCAATTCTGAATGGTGGTCTTATACCAGGGCGATACTGAGAGTATCTTCCACTCTGGAACGTGCCGCAAATATACTATATATTATTTTAAATGAATAAATTGTGAAATACACAAATTAATCAAATAAAATTTATTTGCCACGCCGGGATTCGATCCCGCGACCTATTGAATGCTAGTCTATTTATTTGTTCTACAATAACATTAAAAAATGGTAGGTGTTAGACTTTTGGAGGCGGGGTGAGGGGTTGGTCGGTTACTCGGAAAAGTGACAAATGATTTTTTTTTGTTTGAATTTGAAGAAAAAAAATAAATGTTATCAAAAAAGTAACCGGAGACAAAAATTTAATTTACAATTTTTACTCCAAATGTGCTCAGGAATCGCTGTTTAAAATTCCTCGGGTATACATGCTGTATATCAAAAATGTCATCTAAGTATCTTTTCCAAAAATAAATATACATTAATTATAGTGCACGACTATTAAAAACCTCATCTTCTATGTTATTTAAAAATATATGTGCTACTAAAGAGCTAGTACTAGAACCCGTTGCTGAGCAATCCTTTTGTTTATAAATAATATTATCAAAGTGAAAATAGATTTATTTAAGAACAGTAGTAAAAAGTTTATATATATATATTTATTCATATCGTGACGAAGAAACCGCTGGTTTCGAAACATGTTGGTAATTATGATTAAATAAGTGATTTTTATAAAGCCACTAAGTAATTTCATTCAATGAAATAAAGAATTGTATTGTTAAAACAGGTCGTCCCATTATTAGATGTGCAACACTATCAGCTATAGATTCATTATCGAAGGCACAAAAATTAATTATGAAAGTTATTCTTAAAGTTCCCATAATAACAAGTACTGTAGATATATTCAACAAATTCCCTGTATTAGATATTCGACAAATTTACACAAAAACAATCTTAACTCATCTGTTTACAAATAAAACACATACATTTTATGAAAATACCCTAAATATTGTAAACACGCGGCACAAAACCAAAGAACTCATACAAACACAACATTTGGTCAAAGAAATTTCAAATATTTGGGCCTAAAATATACAATAACCTACCTGACAACCTGACAAAACAAGACAATCGAATAATATTAACCAATACAAAATCCTGATCAAACAATGGATCATCGAAAAAGGTCGTGCAATAATTAGTCACCTCACCCAAATATAATCCTCTATCTCATTATTGTTACCACTACCTACCAACCTGAAAATTTTTGTCAAATATTTTTGCTTTATTGAAAAATGTACTTTATTTCAAATTTATGAAATATTTGTAAACTAGTCTGTCTCGACACAGGAGTTCCTAGTGAGACAGGCAAGGCCAAAAAAAATGTTGACCTTTTTATGTAGATGCACATAATAAATAAAAAAAATAAAAAAATATATTTTGTGTAAAACATAATCTTTCTTACCAGTATTATTTTCTTACTAGTGTAAATCATAATCATTCTTACTAGTAACGCATAGTAACGTGTTTTAAATTCTACACAGCTGATAAATTTTTATTTTCGATACAGTAATAGTTATTTACATAGCAGTTGCGTAAAATTTAAAACACCTTTATTACTATGTTAGGCACATAATATACTTAGATGTGAATATTAGTAAACGCACATTCTAACCAATTTAATAGTTACATGTACATTGTGATATAATGTCTAAAAATTTAACTTTTATTAATATTATTTTATCAATTTTATTTCATCGTTAATGTAAAAAAAAATAGGTTGCACTTCTAGAGATTTGATGTTCAGTAGTTCTGTCCAATTTTTTATTAAGTGTAAAGTATTTATTATTATTGTTACTAATAAATATATTTGTTTGTTTGTAATTTCAGGCGCGAAGGCGGCAGCAGGAGCCGCCCTCCGCCGTCTCCACTTTAGGGCGGGCCGCCAGCGCGCCAGCCTGCCAGGACCGAGGGAACCTGTGCCCAAGGTAAATAACCACAACCATTGTAAACATACACAATACTTATACGAAGTTTTTAGATGTCTCAACAGATGTCAGTTAAGTTGTTCCTCAGAGGAGTATCGACTATCGTCGTTAGTATCTAAAATACGAACTGTTACATAAATAGCCGATGATTTACGATTGATAGCTGGGCTCTCGCAGTGTCGGGTTCTCTAGCTTCAGAATTACTAAGAATGGGATTGCTTTTTTTATTTTTTTTTTATTTAAGCGACTATAAAAAATAATTCTGTAAGTATACAAAATATAATGGTTATGTTAGGTAAAGATATTGTATTTCTTAGTCCTCACTAGGGGTTCCTGTGCCGAGGCGGACTAAAATTGTTTAATTATTTTATTTTATTTTATTTATTTTAAATACATAAACGGCTTTACTGCCTTTTATTAATAAACATATAATAGAGTACAAAAGTAAGAAAAATAATATCATTACATAATAGTAGTTTTAAACTTAAAAATAACATACAATTATTTTGTGTATCACAACAAAAAATAACAAGAAATAAAAATGAGAAATATCATCATTTCATTTCAACATGTCCATATTGCGTATATAAAGTTACATTATGGAAAAAATAAAAAACTTAAAAACTGAAACCTAAAAATAACATACAATTATTTTGTATATCACAACAAAAAATAACAAAAAAGAACAATGAGAAATATCATCATTTCATTTCAACATGTCCATATTGCGTATATAAAGTTACATTATGGAAAAAATAAAAAACTTAAAAACTGAAACCTAAAAATAACATACAATTATTTTGTGTATCACAACAAAAAATAACAAAAAAGAACAATGAGAAATATCATCATTTCATTTCAACATGTCCATATTGCGTATATAAAGATACATTATGGAAAAATAATTTTTGAGTGCATATTTATGTCCATATTGCGTATATAAAGTTACATTATTGAAAAATAATTTTTGAGTGCATATTTATATTGCGCTAATTTTAAGAAATAAATGTCGCCGATGTTAGCATATTCATTTCCCAAAATGTGTAATCGACTGATTGGTGAGTAATAATGTGATAATGTATGTGTGTTATTATAGTAGAACGGTAGAGTCAGTCTATTGTTAGCGCGACCAGGGTTATTATAGTTATTTGTCTTCTATATCATTTTTAGTGTCTTCATTAGAGTGTTTTCGTTGACCTATTTCAGCCATTTTTTTATTCTTGATTTGTACTCATTATTTTTTTTATTAATTTTATATCTTGGGGAAGAATATTATGGAGTTTAGTTGCAAAATAAGTGTAGTTTCTTTGTCCGAATGTGGTTTTATAACTTGGAATGTTTTTTATGTCATTTTTATTCGATCTAGTGAGATGGACACATGGTCTAGTAGAGGATTCAGTATGTTTGAATAGCTTCAATAATATGTTTTTGGCATAATATATCGTTGTACATTTGGTACGTGAAAGCTATTGAAAATTTCAATCGAAGGCGTTCTAATAGGCACTTTCAGTACGGTCTTTGTGATTCCTTTTTGAATTGTATTCAGGTTGTGTACGTATTTACGTGCAGTAGAACCCCATTCTATAATTCCATATTCAATTCGAGAAAGACATAAAGCTTTCAAATCCTTTTTATTTACCACATTTCTTAGATTTTTAAGAAATATATAAGGCTTGTGAGTTTTCAGTAACACCTTTGATGTGTAGGTCCCATCTAAGATTTTCATCAATTATTACTCCGAGATATTTTATGTTTTGTGTTTTTTCTATGACTGGGCAATGACTTCAATGGAACGTCTGATTTTGTACACCCTTCGATGATGTTCTAAAAGCAACTTGTAATCTCGACGAATCTCGACCTTTATTGGAGTTTTTTCTTAAAAACGAAATTACGTACATGAAAAACACCAATAACTTGCTTCCAAGATGGTCCCAGTTCTTTTTTTGTTTTCAAAACAAAAGCACTCAAATTAACACTATTTTTATTGCCATGTTTCAAATTTCAAATATTCTTTCTGCAAAGTGATGTGGTTAAATAGAGATAGGAACTGAAAAAAATGACATCCCTACAGGAACATTTTATTTTATTTTATCTACTTTTATAGTTTTAGGCCTATGTCATCTTTAGGTGTGCTATGTGGAGGGTCTAAATAGGAAATGAAGGAGAGGAAGATCTGGGAAGGAAAAAGGTACTATGGGGTGACGGACGTATGAATCTATACCTCCCATTGCGGTATAAGACGATGTTCCGAGAGAATTCTGCTGTAGACGTCAAAAGATGTCCAGAGCAAGATCTAGATTAGGATAAGCCTCACCGCATGAAACCGAAGCACCCTCTGCTAAGTCACCAAAGGTAGCGACCCACTTGGGGCGACTTATAGCAGAACTACTAAGTATATTCTTATTCTAAAATCAAACAACTATATAAAAAACAGCAAATTTCTAGAAAAACATATATTATAATAAAACTAATATAAAACTTTATTCCACTTAATTTTATTCGACCGTAACCGGTTTCAGCTCGTCAAAGCCATCTTCAGACTGGTACAAATATTTCCTAGTCTATCGCCTTTGTATCCAGTGTAATTTTCATAATAATTTCGATATTAAAATATGTAATTAGTTTAGACCATTCCAACTCCAATGTAAACATGAATCCCTTCAAAAAGCAATTAAAAATACCAAACTTCATAAATATAATAACGATTTGACAATAAAATTAGGTCATTAGTAACTCATATTACTTGTAAGGTTTTTCCCTAATCATCATTGAAGTGAGCTGCAAACCCAATGTAATTAGCTTACTGGAATTACCAAAATATTTAGAAATTCGATAGTCTAAAATGACTTAGCAACAAATATAATTATTGTAATTGATTAAAATCCTTGTAGACCACCCCTCTCCCCCTCCCCAATATGTTGTGTATATAAACTGTAGACTAGGAAATATTTGTACCAGTCTGAAGATGGCTTTGACGAGCTGAAACCGGTTACGGTCGAATAAAATTAAGTGGAATAAAGTTTATATTTGTTTTTTTATAATATATTATAATGGAATTCCACCATGAAATATCACTCTCAAAAATAGAAATATTCTAGAAAAACAACAAAAAATTAATTTATCAAAACGACAAACTTCCGTGTGGAGTAAATATTAAAAAAAAACATGTTTTAACAATGATTACCACCATTTTAGCAAAATATTGACAACTTAATACCATTTCGTAAATCTCTTTAAATTTTCCAAATAATTTAAATACGAATTACTTGGCACTTCAGAGGGCATTACCAGAGAAAACCAGAAATACGTCATTTTCAAATCAGATTTTAGACGTATTGACTCTTTTCCACAAAAAATTATAAATTGATTTCGAAAAATTGTTCTTTTATCTAGCATTCGCACGTAATAAATTTTGAGAAAATTTTTTAATTTTTAGTATAATAAGGTTATTCCATAGGTCGTTGGCAGATTTATTAAATTTTCAAAAAAGATTTTGTATTATTCCACACCCATTTCAAATAATATAATCATGCAGTAAAATAAATCAATACATTATCTAGCAAACGCATGTTTTAGAATTTTAGTTTCAATAAAATCATTAAAAAATATGTACGTACATGTGTTTCTTGACGAAAATTGGTCCATTTGTGTATTTATTTGCGCACTTACAAACTAATATATTTCTGATTTTTTTAACATTCTTATTAAATTTAGACATTATTGAAAAATGACAAATACTTATAATCAAAAAATAACTACAAAAAGTACATTATTTTAATAGTTTTATCATCACGCCTTTCAGCATTTTTGGATGAAGGTATAAATTAAAGCTAATTTGATTTGAAATAAATTCGATATTGAGTTAAAATTTAAAAAAGCTGGTACGAAGAATAATTAATCTTTCTCATTGTAACCTCCCTGCACGATCGTAAGAACAACTTTCGATGAAATGTGGATTTTCGTCCGCTGGCTGGTTAAACGCTCTTAAGTGTGTTGTCAAAACACTGATACAGAAATTCACGTGAATAATAAATAATCTACGTGCCAAACGAAACGAAAGCTTAGTAATATAAAACACTGTTCCGCTGTCATGTTATTTTTTAATCTGGACTCTTTCTATCCAGTTCTATAGCTTCGAGTAATAATTTCCCCCTGTTTATGACAGAAACCACCGTTCAATGTCGTTTGAAATGTCGAGCTTTCAAATTTAAATGGTTTGGGTTTAATCTGAAATATTTTGGCGCGTTATTAATTCAAATACTCCCGCAATCTGAGAATATTTTTAAGTGAATTCTTTCTGTTCGTTTATTTTATTCTAATAAAAATGTAATTTATTATCTTAATTTTTTAATACAATAATTTAGTGATATTGTTATCCTCACTGGATCTCCAGTACTGAGAATTTTCTTTACGAATTAGAATTTAATTATGTAAATAACATAAAAATACCAAAAAAATATATAAATACATTTTGCAGTGTTTATAGTGCAGTTTGAGTGGTTTCTGTTTCCGCCTATGTTGGTTATCAGTATGTTTTATATTTCTGATCTCAGTATGTTTTGTATAATGCGCGTTTTCATCAGGCGACAAAATATCCCCGACAAAATATGCCTGACAAAATATCCCTGACAAAATATCCCCGACAAAATATCCCCGACAAAATATACCCGACAAAATATCCCGGACCAAATATCCCCGATAAAATATCCCGGACAAAATATCCCGACAAAATATCCCCGACAAAATATCCCCGACAAAATATCCCTGACAAAATATCCCCGACAAAATATCCCCGACAAAATATTCCCGACAAAATATCCCCGACAAAATATCCCCGACAAAATATCCCCGACAAAATATCCCTGACAAAATATCCCCGACAAAATATCCCCGACAAAATATCCCTGACAAAATATCCCCGGCAAAATATCCCTGACAAAATATCCCTGACAAAATATCCCCGACAAAATATCCCTGACAAAATATCCCTGACAAAATATCCCCGATAAAATATCCCTGACAAAATATCCCCGAAAAAATATCCCTGACAAAATATCCCTGACAAAATATCCCCGATAAAATATCCCTGACAAAATATCCCCGACAAAATATCCCCGACAAAATATCCCCGACAAAATATCCCCGACAAAATATCCCCGACAAAATATCCCCGACAAAATATCCCCTACAAAATATCCCTGACAAAATATCCCCGACAAAATATCCCCGACAAAATATCCCCGAAAAAATATCCTACGGAAAAAACATTCCCTAAAAATATATCTACTTAAACTTAACCTAACCTAACCTAACATAACCTAACCTAGCCTAACAAAAATATGGGACAAAAATGATACAGACATCTTGTAAAGACAATAAATTATTTATTGTTCAAAAATAGTAAAATGGACTAAAATAATACAGATAATAACAATATATTCTTGTCTTTATAGGATGTCTGTATTATTTTATCCCATTTTTTGTTAGGTTAGGTTAGATTTATTACATATTTCCCTTAAACAAGTTTTAAAGCTCTTAAAAAAATATATGTTATTCTTGAAGATAATATCTAGACTTTGCCTGCTCCGAAACGCAAAATATATAAAATTCCCTCGATAGAAAAAAGTATGCTCCAAAAATTATTATAAACACGTTTGTTTCAGTTATTTTACATGTTATATGTATGAAAAAATTCATACTGTTTCTATAAATGCTATCTAAGATAATGCCCGCGAGATTTTTGCTCTATTTTTAACGAGTCGTGTTTTATTAAACATTTTCGCAATTTTCGCATCGATTTTGTCGCTGTAAATGTTAGCGCTCTCCTCTAACATTCGTAATTTCGTATCTCTCCATATTCTTCTTTTCGGGCCCGGTTGCAGAGCCTTAAGTTAGGTTAGGTCAGTTTAGGTTAGGTTGCAGTAGATATTCTGTTGGGGGATGTTTTGTCGGAGGATATTTTGTCGCACGATATTTTGTCGAGTGATGAAAAGTCGCGGAACCTACGTTTTGGATTCTAAATGTTATAATGTTGATATGACTTTTGACGAATGACGAAATAATTATCTATTCACGAAAGATTTCAAGTCTATTTCACAGGAAAGTATGAAAAACTAGCTCATGTTGGGCACATCAACACGCCAGTAACACCCTTCTATCCGATTATTCGTCAACGTTTTAATATTAAAATTTGAGGCATTTTGCAAAAATTACAACGTAGTTAATATTTGTAGGTATATTAAATCGTGATTTGATTGTCTGGTTCTTGGAAAGGCCTTGAACAAATATTGGAATTAGCGGTTTCAAAATATTGTTGAAATTTCTAGTAATCGGTCTGATAAATACGAAGAAAATGAATCATTTGAAAAGGTTATTAAACGACTCGTTATTAATTATTCACTAACTACGTAACGTTTACTTCAAGTAATAAGGAAAAGTCTAATAATAATAATAATAATTGGCTAATTTATATAGCGCCGTTTTCGTGGAAAATCACCTCAAGGGCGCTGTACAAATAAATAAATAAAAGAATTAATATAACTGGCTTATTACTAAGATTTACAATTATAACTAGTGACTTACATCTAAGACTTATAGCTACTTATAATACTTTCTTACAACTAAGATTTACAATTATAACTAATGACTTACATCTAAGACTTATAGCTAGTGACTTATGACTAACACATACAGATTCTAACCTAAAACTGATGACTTATTAACACACATATTTACAATTAAGATTAGTTTTTACATAATATTACAATTCGAGAACACGGGTGCAAAAATGATAGGATATTATGAAGGTTAACTGGATTTACGGGAAGTTATAGATATTTTAAATAAATTAATAAATTTAATAGTCGATCTTTACTGCACTAAGGTGATTCATCGCTCAACAGTAAACAGATTGAGGTATCACAATTAACAGATTACATTAAACTGATAGAGTTAACTATAAACAAAGAGAAAAGAGAGAAAAAAAAACTATTAAAAATTGCAAAGTTTAAATAGAATGATGAATTTATGGAAAGGAGTATCGGAAAAAGTAGGTTTTCAGTTTGGATCTAAATTCCGCTGAGTTGGTTATGCATCTCAATTCCATAGGAAGTTTATTCCAAGCTTCAGGGCCGGATACTGCGAATGCACGATCACCAAACTTAGTGTTCGGATTTCGCTTAGGTTCTTTCAACCTTCCAATTGCAGAAGATGTCGCTGATCTAAGAGTTGACTGCCTTAGACCAATATTTTCCGGAATGCATAGTTCAGAGATATAGGGAGGAGCCAGGAAAAAATTTGTTAATATATAAATATCAAGTTGTTTTTGAAGTAAAACTTCTTTACGCACGCTCGACTTGGCAGGTAAGCTGGTGAATGCGTTACGAAAAAATAAGCGTTATGATTCGAACGGTAGTCGATGCGAACGTTAATCGATGCAAACGGTGATCGATGCAAACCGTAATCGATGCGAACGGTGATCGATGCGAACGGTGATCGGGCGAGGCGACCGGTCGGGCCATTACGCACGCTTGACTTGGGGAGTAAGCCGGTGAATGCGTTACGAAAAGCGTTTTGCGAACGGTAATCGATGCGAACGGTGATAGATGCGAACGGTGATCGGGCAGGGCGAACCGTCGGGCCTTTAGCACGCTTGAAGTTGAGAGGGAGATATAAGTTATTGAAGGTAGAAGGAGAGAGGGACGTTTCGTATATAACTGTAGGGGCAAGAGAGAGAGGTGCGAACACAAGGAATCATTTATTGAATTACCATGCCATAGGTCACCCCAAGGTCGTAGGTCACCCCAAGGTCGTAGGTCACCCCAAGGTCGTAGGTCACCCCAAGGTCGTAGGTCACCCCAAAGTCGTAGGTCACCCCAAGTTCGTAGGTCACCCCAAGGTCGTAAGTCACCCCAAGGTCGTAGGTCACCCCAAGGTCGTAAGTCACCCCAAGGTCATCACATGGTCGTAGGTCACCCCAGGGTCATATGTTCTTTTATAAGTTAGTGAAGTTTTACTTCAGTCGTGTGGTCTAAAGCACACTCGTTTTTTTAAATCAATTTGTTTTGTTCCATTCCTTGTTTCTTACAAAGATGTGGTTTTTAATGTGAAAATTGCAAAATAATTCAATTTGCCTATAGTTAATTCAATTGGGATATAGGAGGCTGAAGTGAGTGGGGATGGGAAGGGGGTGGGGAAAAGAAAATACCTGGCTGTTCAGATCTGATCATTAAACACACATAAATTATTTTAAAGAATTGTTTATTTATTTACCGCAAAAGAGTTCCAACTGCTCCCTAACGTCTACTTGCCATTTTGCTTGTAGATTTGAATTGTGGATTTTCACCAGGGCAATACTAAAAGTATCTTCCACCGTTTATGTTTATATTAGCAATTAGTAGGCGGGTATGAGTACTCCGCCCGGGAACCATTTATTGGATAAATTGGATCGCTACCACAGGTCACCACAAGTAGTTCGCTACATTTAGTGACTTTGCAGGTGTGCCCGGTTTTATGGGTTGAGGTTTGTCCGGGTCTTGGCGGCGGACGCATCTGTACACCATCTTCGTGGCAGGTCGATCAGGAGATATTGATTGGGGGAGATACTGTGATATCTCCAGCAGGACTCTCTCGGAACATCACCTTCCGCCACAGTAGGGGGTTGGATTCACACTTTCTTTTCTCCTGGACACACTGACCCCTCGATTCCTACCCAACCTTCTATCCGAACTTCTTCTCTTTCTTTTTACTAAAAAGACTCTTCACACTTCATCCCCAAAGATGACATAGACCCCGAGGGAAATTGTTTTCCAAAGGGCCTCCTTCGTGGAGGTGAAATACATAAAAAGAAACACCTTTGTCATCATTCCATTTGATCCCAAGAGTCCCAACTGCTCCCAAATTGACTACTTGCCGTTTTGCTACGAGTGGTGGTTTTTCACCAGGGTGATACTTAGGACGGGTTGTTTCAAAAAAAATTTACAATTCATCAAATTTAATTAAATGAAGACAATATTAAGCCGGGTCCATTGCGCGTCATTTGCCTTGACAGTCCCATAACAAGTCAATGATTGTCATCAGTTTGTCAATAAATATTGCCAACTTTTGTTGCGTTTCGAGTTTAGTTGTGCTTCCCATGTTCGATGGAAAACATTTCCTAAACACTCCATCCCGGGTGAAGCGGGAAGGCAGGCGGTGGCCGGCGGTGGGGGGGGGGGATTCATTTTTTGACAGATGCCGCTCAATGCGGTCGTGTGTGGAGAATTAACGGAACGGCCTTTTGTGGTTATGTGCAATGAGCGGGCATAATCACGAGTTTAAAATATTATTTTACCTTAATATAATATAACAATAAAAATATTTGATAATAAAATTATAATATAATATCAAATATTTATAATTATTCTGTTTTTGACGTAAATATTTACGCTCTCTAAATTCTTCTGCAACTGACGATTGTCCGAGAGCATCGGTCGCGACAAGACCCGTCATAAAATAATAATAACAATGTATGGCTGTTTATGAAATTTGCGTTTTTGTGTAAAATCATTTCAAGAGCACTGTACAAAGACATGTTACGCATCCACGTTCCCGCGCGGAGAATATTCCGGGCATTTCTCGATACCGAATAATTATATTAATATTTGTTACTATGTTATAATAATATTTGAAACTCGTGATTATTTAAGCTCGCTCATTATAACACATAACCTAAAAAAGCCGTTCGGTTTGTTCTTCCACAAAAAAATATGACGACATCGCGCGGCTCCTGTCAAAAAATGAATCCCCCCCCCCTGTCGGCCCCCGCCTGCCTTCCCGCTTCTACCGGGATGGAGTGTTTAGGAAATGTTTTCCGTCGAACATGGGAAGCACAACTAAACTCGAAACACAACAAAAGTTGACAATAATTATTGACAATCATTGACTTGTTATGGGACTGTCAAGGCAAATGACGCGCAATGGACCCGGCTTTAGCGAAACTCTGGAGACAGAAAAATTAGAAAATGATATTGGCACATCTGGGACTCGAACCCAGGACCCTTTGCGTACATGGCAAGTGCTTTACCAACTAAGCTAAGGTGTCGATATTGGTAGAGTCCCAGAGGTGCCAATATCTTTTTCTGATTTTTCTGTCTCCTCATTTTCGATTGAGTTTCACTAATATTGTCTTCATTTATTTAAGTATTATAATTTGAGAATTTACCTCTAAAGTTCAAAATAAAAAATCACTAAATATTTTAATTTTCATGTTGTTCATAATTTTCATGTTGTTTTCATGAAGTTAATTTTTATGTTTCATGAAAGTTCTATTCTGGTGATTATTTCAGTTTTATGGAGCAACTAGCCTATAATGACGGAATAACAGAACTTAAATAGAACGAGAAAATTAACTTCAAATATTTGATGAATTGTTCAAATATTTTGAAACAACCCTTCCTAAGAATATATAAACTTCCACTATTTAAGTTTGTTTTTAAATATCGAATTCTATAGACACTTTGTATACTTGGGCTGCAATGTAAATGATAGATGGGATCCTTCGGTTGAAATCAAATGCCACATTGAGCAAGCTTATCCGCTTGAAAACAATGTTCTGCAGTCATGATCTCAACCTTGGATTACGAATGCGAATGGTTAGATGCTACGTGTTTTCGATATTATTTTATAGAATGGAAGCATGGACGCCTAATGAAGAACGAATTAGGTGACCTGAGGCATTCGAGATGTGGATCTACAGAAGAATACTTAAAATAAGCTGGATGGACAGGGTTACGAATGAAAATGTTATGGTTCGGATGAATAAAGAAAAATGAGTTATCAAAACTATTAAATTCCGAAAACTTCAATATCTTGGACATGTGATGAAACATCCAGAGAAGTATGAGATCTTGCGTCTCATGGAGAACCTCATGGCTGAAAAACCTGAGACAGTGGTTTGCCCAGTCAATCGTAGAGTTGTTCCGGGCCACAGTAAACAAAGTCCGCATAGCCAACGTCCGTTGAAAGGTCCGTCAGGGCACAAGAAGAAGAAGAAGAATAGACACTTGCCTGACATCGTTATCTCCATCCAATTTGAACGAAATAAAAATTTCAAAATGCTGATGAAATTCAAATGAAGTCGAAATAAAATCGTCCGACTTTTTTGAAATAAACGTAACAGCATGTTTTAATGTTATTTAAAAGTGGCATGCAATTTACGAACAAAGAGAGAGCTCATTAATTAATTTTATGTGAACATATTTTGCGAAATTGGGTCAAATTATTTTACAGGTCGGATTTGAATTATCGAACATTTTAAATTGAAAGTTGACTGAAAACTGTTCAGCATATTTATTTACTTGTTGAAATTTGCTATTGTATTGTTTAGTTAAATCTAAACAATAATTTCATTATAAAGTCTAATTAAGTAGTTTCTATTGCGCTTATTGGAAAACATTAAAGGCAATTTCAGGACTCGAAACTGAGCGATCACCAAAAACCCCAGTTGTTTGTTTTGCAGAAATTTAAATGTAACATTGTTATCAAATGGGCTCCAGCGCCATTTTTTTCGAAAGACATTCGAAAGATCTCCGTTAAACCAATGACGTTATATAAATAAATAGACTCGCCATAGTCTCATATACTCACAATATAATGTGGAAAGTAAGGAACACTGTTTTGTTTTCAGCGATTTTCAGTAGATATAATTTCTTAATTCAAAGGTTTATTCCTGTGTGATAAAGATAGACAATCAAATTATGTGTATGTATGAATGACATGTATATACGAGCGGGCGACGTATTGCTTGTCACTTTTTGATGGAACGTTCGCTGTATTCTTTTCTTCAGGCCCACTAGAATAAAAGGTCCGGCTGCCTGTCGGAGTTTGATATGTCAAGCTATACAATAAATACAATAGGGCAACGACAGTTTTCAAATGGTGGTGATTGTCATCAATACTTGTTAGAACTACTGATTTATGTGTTGTTTTACCGCAAGCAAAGAAATAAACAGAGTGTTTAGGCTGATTAGTCTACTTTAAAACAGTGAAGTTTACTTAGCAACAGAAATTTGGCTGTTGCGCGTCCAGACCCTTTACTTTAGTAGGACTTGAATTTTCTCTAATGACGTGTAAAACCGCGAGCGGGAAACATGAAAATTAATTGTAATATTTATAATAATCGATAAAATTAAGTAATTTTCGTTTACTTACAAATGAAATGTTATTCATTCGCCTTTACTATTATTTGCCGTGTAATTGAAACATTTTCTCATCACACAGGCGGGCATTTTGGCACTTTTTAAAATGCAATTTAATTACTGGTAAGTGCTGGTAAGACGCAACCTTACTCGACGCGTAGTAGTTTAGTACTAAAGTACTAGATATCTAGATCGGTGTAATTGTCTTGTTCTTGTCTTCCCACTTTGAGATTTTTACCCCTCGTCTAATAGTATGTAACGTCATAGCGTTAAACCCCGATTATAGGTGCATTTCAGCTTTCCATGAAATAATAATAAGCTGACAATCTTAACAACATTATAGTTATCCTCTTCTGCTAATCATAATTTGTTTTAACGCTGAAACGGACTTCTGTCTCCGACTTTGTTTTTGTTGCACATCAACGACCTTTTGTCATGTGCTGTGCACCAATTCATTGTTACACGGATGACGTACAGTCCATGATAGCTTTTTGTTTGACAAGCCCCCAAAGGGCTCACAAACTCCAACGGCTCGGAGGGCTTTGAAGCAAAGAATGGATGGTTACCTCGAGAGTGTTTTCTCTTGGGGTAAAAATAATCTCGTTGAATTTAATGTTTCAAAGACCCAATCTTGTCTGATTACGTCTAAAAGGGATCGAAATGAAAAACTAGTATCTTTCAACGGAAGCAATCTTCCGAACAGGCGCTCTATTGATATGCTTAGTGTAACCCTAAGTGACCAGCTCAGGTATGGGGGATCCATCGAAGCCAGCGTAAACTGGGCGTACTGAATAGGGCCCGCAGATACTTTAATAGTACACAACTGCTAACCCTATACAAATCACAAGTGGGCCCCACGGTTGAATTTGGCAGCCATCTCTGGTCTGGAGCCCCAAAATACCTGAAAAATACCCTTGACTCTGTGCAGAAACGGGCGGTCCGTTTAATAGATTCTCCCATCTTAACAGACGGATTGCAATCTTTAGAGCACAGGCGTCGGGTGGGAATGCTATCCTTGTTCTACTGGTATTACAATGGAAGATGCTCTGAGGAACTACCGTCATTGATCCCTTCGGCACCGGTGCATAGTCAGAAAACACGCCAAACGCGTGCCCAACATTTGTACACGGTTGACATTTGTCACATGAGAACAGGTCGCTTCTTCGATTCGCTATTGTGTTCAACAGCTCGGCTGTGGAATGATTTGCCGGCCTCTGTGTTTCCTCCTTCCTACAACATGGGTCTCTTCAAGACCAATGTTCATTCCTTCCTCTCCTTAAGATGAATATACACGTGAAATCCTATTTAGATACTATTTAGATTACTCTTTACGACGAATCGGCTTTCAGTATGAACATCAAAAAATATGCTACGGATAAATCGAAGCTTTTACTAGCTTTTCTATGTATTGAAATTACAATAAAATTATTATTTACGTGACAAAAAATATAAGCGTAAACCACCAAAAAAATGTTTTATCATGACTTAACTATGAAGTAATACAAGAAACAATTTAAAAAAAAATACACCTTTATGGCTAAGACTATTTTTGAGGTTTTCCATGTTCTAACTTTTTTTCGTTCTTATAAAATTATGCACTAAATAAATAAAAACCACTTTTTCGCTTACTTGCCTCTTGCAAAAAGAAGCTCGATTTAAAAATTTTGCAGGCATGAGATTCGAAATATTTCTAGCGTTTATATTCGTCTTAAAAAGATCCTCCACACAGCATCCCAGATGACATAGGCCCTGAGGGAAATTATTTTCCTCAAGGCCTCCTGTGTGGAGTTACTAAAAAAAAAAAA
Organism: Limnephilus marmoratus; assembly: GCA_917880885.1. Classification (NCBI taxonomy): domain Eukaryota; kingdom Metazoa; phylum Arthropoda; class Insecta; order Trichoptera; family Limnephilidae; genus Limnephilus; species Limnephilus marmoratus. The sequence continues at coordinate 27,100,973 of OU862928.1, forward strand.
AAAATCAAATAAAATTTACTAACTCACGCTGGAATCTCCGGATCGCTAGTTGGGAGCCTTACCCCTCGACCACGGAGTCTTACGTATTAATTATTTTTTCCCAATGAGTAGTGGACGTAATGACGGCTGATACTGTTGTACTCCAAATTAGTAGTCCATATTCGTTATTGATGTCATTAATTGAAGTGCGGCCAACTATTGCTCCGGCTCCAGTAAAACTAATTAACAAGTTGACTCACGGCCTAATTTGGCCAACTTGGCTTCTGTCGGGAATGGAAAATGCTGTAATGTGGATATTTACAATACGTTGGAGATACTTTAAATCCTAGGAATTTTGAAAAAATACGTTGAATGCATAGACATCCAAATGGATAGACAAGCAGTTACAGATGAGGGGTAAAACCAAACTATGGAGAGCGAAGAGGGGAAAGATGACTGTCATTCGTTGAACAATCAATCTGACAGTATATAGGCATCTCGCATTACAATATCACCATTTAGTTCTTAAAAGCAAAATCTGCTTTGAATGAATAGACCTTTTTACATGGGAGCGCGAATTGCTTGCCACGTTCAAAACATATTTGCTAAGGCCAAATGCTCGCCCCAAAAAGACTCGCGCCAATACACATATCAATATTTTGTTTCCGTGTTTAGTTAAAACACTTTAACAAATATTTCATAATTTACTTACCCCTGTAACCAGCGACGAGCACATTGGAGTACCGCCCACATTCGCTATGTGTACATTGATACGTAGATATATTGTATAGCACAAGCTGCCGTTATTTCGTTAAAGGTATGGATGTCAGCTTCTCGCTGTTCACGGCAAGAATGATGACGTCACACATTTTAGATTCAAGCGAGGCTATATCCCCTCCCCATGGAGCGAGCCGGTTCCAAGGAGGAGCTACAGCCGGCGCCATGTGGAGGGGGAAATAATACGTTTTTATCACTTAGGGCAGGTCCAGATATATTCATATGTCCGTGGTTGAATGCATTTTTTTAAGAGAAAACTTCTTTAGCACCAATGTCATTTGAAGCTCGATGAAACGAAAAGTGGCGTCTATAAAAAGAAACAAATACATACATTTTTAGGATTTAGCCTGGGATAGAAAGAGATAGCTTAATTGTAGTAATACATGTCTTTGTGCTGTGCTTCGTAGCCTCCCCACTCTTGTCGAATTTAGTTTTCTGAAAGATTCACTTCTACCGCATGTAAATTATACAATTTGGAGGGCGGGAACCATTTATTGGATAACCAACACCTTTGCCGTGGGTCACCCCAAGTGGTTCGCTACGTTTGGTGACTTAGCAGGGGTGCCCGGGTTCATGGGGTAAGGTTTGTCCGGGTCTTGGCGGCTGATGCGTCTGCCCACAAGTTGCATGGCAGGCCGGAATGGGAGAGTGTGGTTGAGGGAGTCCCTTTAACTTATCCAGCCATACTCTCCACACAGCAACCCTAAAGATGACATAGGCCCTGAGGGGAATTATTTTCCTTAAGAGAAAACTTCTTTAGCACCGCACCGTTGGGACTTAAAACTCGATGAAATGAAAAAGCGACACTAAAAAGAGAGAAACACGTACACCTATGGAATTTAGCCTGCAAGTGAATAAGAGAGCAATAAAATATTTATTTAATTTACGGGTACTCGGTTCCAATATAATACGATAAATCCATGGTCCCACGCAAGCCTTCTTTAGCCTATTGGTATAAATTACCCGATGTACCTTAGCGGCCAGACATTCAGCGAAACAAATCCATTAAAGATACTAAAGATACTATTAATTCTACTAAATCCAAAAAAATACTTTTTTTTATTTTTGTAAAATCAATATTCCATCTTCAAACTACTCCAAAATGAATAGGGAAAGAAAACACGGAAGAAAGCGACAACCAGCGACTCCGAAGAAGAAAACACAAATACTAATAATAATGTATAGGAAAAGGGGCACTTAGTAGTCTCCCCACACAACGAACTTTTTTTAATCAATGTGAAGGATGATTTTTTCCATAGTTTTGTCGTCGATTTCCAGTACTTTAATTTTCTGAAGATTTCACTTCTACCACGTGTAAACTGCACACTTATATTTTTTTATTGTTATCAAGTTTGATAATGCCTTCAGAAGACGAAACACCTGTCACGCGTGAAATAATTACATAGCAGAACTTGCCTATAATAAACCGTTTTTAAAAATTAAATAACAATATTTTAGAATCCATAAAAGAAATAAAAAATAAATTGTATATTTTTTTAATATTATTTCCATAATATATATCTGTTCCAATATTTTTTTATATAATATGTCTGTTTACCAAACAAAAAGACATGAGTTTTAGATATTTAATTTTGTGATAGATTCGTCTTAAGGGACGGAAGACTTTTCTTGACATATATTTGTAGGCTGTATTTGAAGCAAAGAAAGACTAACTTTAAGGCTTCGGTTATTTCTGGAACGATAGTGAGAAAGCTCATCTCCGCTCCCCTTTCGTAACCTAAGTTATCCGTTAGCAACAGCCTCAAAGATTCCACATTTCTTAGTTTAGCATAATATGAATATACTTACGTAACATTTGCATTTGGGAAACCATTTATTGGACAACTAACTTCTTCTTATTCTTCTTGTGCCCTATCCGTTCAAAGGACGTTGGCTATCGTGTTGGCTATGCGGACTTTGTTTACTGCGGCCCGGAACAGCTCTACAGTAGACTGGCCAAACTACTGTCAGGTTTTTCAAGCATGAGGTTCTCCTTCAAGGGCCCTGGCTTCCGGAAATCTTTCTCTGCATTATGAGATGCAAGATCTCATACTTCTCTGGATGTCTCATCACGTGTCCAAGATATTGAAGTTTTCGGATTTTTATAGTTTTAATAACTTATTTTTCTTTATTTATCCGAACCATAACATATTCATTCGTAACCCTGTCTGTCCAGCTTATTTTAGGTATTCTTCTGTAGATCAACATCTCGAATGCCCATAAATGGATAACTAACGCCTCTCCCGTAAGTCACCCCAAGTGGTTCGCTACGTTTGAAGACTTATCAGGGGTGCCCGCGTTCATGGGATGAGGTTTGTCAAGGTTTTAGCCGATGTGTCTGCCCACCTGCTGCGTGGCGGGCTGGATCGAGGTAGACTGGTTGAGGAGGTTTTTTAACCTCTCCAGCCAGAATCCCTCAATCCCTCAGCCTTGTACCGCAGTTGAACGGATGAATTCAAACGTCCGCCATTCCTGGACACACTGTGCCCAGGTCCCAGGTGTGGTTCTCTCCAGATAGCTGCAGTCAGTTTGTAAGGCTGAGCTGCCTTTGTTTGCTTCCTTCTGTTCCACACCGAGGAACCGTACAAGAGTGAGATGATAGATTGGTATTTGAGGTAGTTTGTAGTAAAAACACTTGTGTTTTGATACTAGATGTTTGCACTGTTTATTCTGATGAATAAATTTTACAAAGTGATTCCGAGCACTTGACTGCGACAATAATACTGACTTATTACTTTACAGAAGTAAACGATGGTTTGATTGACGCTTAAACAAGCAGAGTTTAAGCTAATCGAGAGAGATACTGTTTGTAAGATTGTGGTTAATGTTTTCAAGAGAAGAATAATGACAGCAGCGTCAAAACACGCCATTTATAGACACAAAAGTGAAAGTTTATGTGCCAAAGACAACAGAGAGTAATAGACAAAACATTTATGGCGATCTGTGAGTAAAAGGTGGCATAGACGCGAAAGTTTAAAATAAAGGGCTCTACACATCGAGATTAAAATGAATGAAAAGGAAATGTTCAGTGCTACATGAATTTAAATATAGAATGGACAATCACAACACACAACATCCAACACACTGACCCCCAGATTTATACCCACCCCTCATACCTATTTCCTTGGCCCTAAGGGCAATTATTTTCCTCAGAGCCTTCCGTGTGGAGCTAATGTAAAAAAATACACCTAACCTTCAGGCCTACGTGCTGAAACTTGAAAATCTAAAAAAAATACCGTAAATATTTTATTCATATAATATGTTAATGTTTTTAACCACTCAGGCTAATTTGTCCGGATTTAGGAACAACTCGTATAGGTCTCTTAGAATTCGTTGTGTCTACCTTACTGTCATAGTTAGAAATAGGATCTAAAAATCTCACGCTTTTCATTCCAATCTAAAAAATGACCGTAAAAAATTCAAAATGTATACCTTTGAATTCAAAATTTCTGAGCTCAATTAATTATTTATTGAAAAATTTATTTTTAAAAATTTATTTTTAAAATTTCTAAAAATTATTTTTTTATTGAAAAATAAAAAATTTAACTTTAGGAATTTTTTATTCAATATTTTTCATAAAACGACAAAAAAGTGAGTCGACGAAAACATTTATAATACATTTTCCTAATAAAATGTGTGCATTTTTTTTCCGTTATCAGTAATTTTAGTTAGTAATTTATCTAATTAAAGTGATGAAAAAATTCGTAATATAGGTTACGTTAGTTTAGGTTATGTATGTAGTAAGGGGTGTTGAAATTGCATGAATTGACGATCGATACGTGAAAGCCGTCAGAAATACTTGGTAAATGGTACGTTTTAAGATTTTCACGGCCAAAAGTATTTTCGTTATTTGTTTTCGGGGTGTTATGCCGTGTTGCGCTACCTCCTTCTTTAGCCAACGTTTCGGACAGCGTTACAGTGTCCAACATCAGGACAGATCCGGCAGATCCGGTAGATGTGTAATTTTTTTTGTTTTTTTTTCAATTTTTTTTTTGTTTTTTTTTTTTATATATTTTTTCATCTGCCCTGATGATGGACACTGCAACGCTGTCCGAAACGTTGGCTAAAGAAGGAGGTAGCGCAACACGGCGTAACACCCCAAAAACAAATAACGAAAATACTTGGTGAATGGTAAAAGCCAAATAAAATGTTTAAGACGCCGCTACCCGAATTTCTACCGATTTCTTACATATCTCCCTTAAACATTTGAAGTTTATAAGCTCTTAAAAAAATATATGTTATTTTTGAAGATAATATCTAGACGCATCCCACGCCGAAACGCATTTTATATAGGTATTATTCCTTAGGAAAAAATCGCAAAGTATGCTCCGAACATTATTATAAACACAATTATTATAAGCAATAATTAACAGCCTAAAACACTCATCTACATTGAAAAAATCTTCCGAGAAAAGATAGAGTATATAGTATAGTATAGTACGGTTAGAGCACCTGACCGGCAATCAGAAGGACACGGGCTCAAGTCCCGTTGGCGGCATGTATCTTTTCTCGGAAGATGTTTTAAGTGTTTCAGGCGAATAATTATTGCTTATAATAATTGTTACCCTTTGTGCTATGCATAATAATCTTATCTTTAACGTTAGTCTATCAATCAAAAAAATATAAATTACAAACTTGTTTATTTAATTTATTTTACTGAGTTATAATTGTGAAAAAATTCACAATGTTTCATTAAAAGCTACTTAAGACACGTTCCACGAGATTTTTGCTCTACTTTAAACGAGTCGTGTTTTATTAAACATTTTCGCAATTTTCGCATCGATTTTATCGCTTTAAATATTAGTGCGCTCTTCTAACATTCGTAATTACATATCTCACCATCTTCTTCTTTTTGAGCGCGGATGCGGCGCCTTATATTAAGTCAGTTTTAAATACTTAATTATGCTATAAAATAAACCCACCAGTCATCATTTGGGAATAACTCACATCATGATTAGAATACAGAACCACCTTCAGTCGAATTAAACAAAGCAGTAATTAGGGAAACCTTAAAAGGATAATAACCATTAAAAAGTTAATTAATTTTACTCAGAAATTAGTAAGGGCTTAGGTAATAAAAATAAAAGCACTTAATTTTTTTACATAATAAATACCTACCTATAAATAATATAAATACATCTTTAGTAAGTGGTATAACCACATTATTCACAGTGCCTTTAGCAGGCGAAACTTCAGTCACTCGTAATAATAATTACATAGCAGAACTTATTTATAAATAAACTGTCTTTATATGCAACATAATAGAGAACTCCAGTCCAATTTTTTTTATGAATAATGACCTTCTAACTTAAATAACTGCGTTTTTGTTTTTATTTTTAGAGTTAGTTTTAATAGTTAAAATAATTGTCAAAGTTTTGATTTTTCGAGACCCCCCGGAAATATGGTAAATCGTGTGACGTCATCACTCCCGAAAAATTAGTATGGGATTGGGCAATCAGCTGATCTACTGCCGCCATTTTGAAATCCGTTGTTCCGTTGTTCGAAGTATTCTCCCTAGAAGAAGCATTACTTTTTTCATTCATTATTTTTTTTTGTGCAATAGTTTTTCAATATTTTAAATAATAGAGATAAACTAATAGAGATACCTCTATTTTTGATACTGAATTATTTAGGCTTGAATATTGTTTCAATAAACACTACAACTAAATCTCTATAAACAGTACGAAATAAAGAATAACATGAAATGTTGTTAATACTGATGGTTTGTGCCATACCTACATGTCAATTGATTTCAATACAATGTGATACAATGACTGGTGACGCGTGACGTCAGCACTAACCATTCAATCGTAACAACTTTACAGTGTATTTTAAGGAGACGTTAAAAAATGCACTTTTTAATATTTTTTTACGAACACTACGTTTAATATTATAAAAAAAACTTATATATTCAGAATCAGCGTTTATTGGTCTGTATGAACATATTTTTTTAAAGTCATAATATTTTTTACTGGAGTTCCTTATTTTGATTGATGAGTATTTGCAGCAGGTGGATGAGTTTGTGTACTTGGGAAGTATGTTTACGAGAGATGGGAAGGCTGATAGAGATATCGAAAGAAGGGTAAATGCAGGCAACTCTATTAATGGAGGACTGAACGCCGTTGGCGCCAACAAAAAACTGTCCAAAGAAGCGAAGTTAGCCGTCCATAATGGAATGCTGGTACCTACCCTGATGTACGGCAGTGAAGCATGGAACTGGCAGAGGAAGGATGAAAGTAGACTGGATGCTTTAGAAATGAGATCACCGAGGCGTATGTGTGGTAAAACCATGTACGATCGTGTAAGAAATGTAGAGATCCGGGAAGAATGCAAGGCTGGTGATGATGGCTTGACGTAGAGCGAATGAACAAGGAAAGGAGTTTAAGGAGAAAATATGACGCACATGTGAATGGTAGAAGAAGTCGGGGACGCCCGAGGAAGACATGGCACGACCAAGTGAATCAGATATTTGAGTCAGTTAGTAGTTAGTCTGTTTTTATAAATGTAATAAAAATATTATTGAATATATAAAAAAAATAAAAATTAAATGGAGTTCTGCAAATTACGCATGACAACAATAAACAAATAAAAATCTGGTTACTAGTCATTTTAAACTTTACTCACAAAAGTTATAGAAAAATACTGATAACTTATTACTTATTACCTTCATTAACATCCATATATCCATATTTAGTTCCTCATCGTTACATTACACCGGAATCAATAAAACCTGATCACTTACCATCAATAAACAATGACCTGATGTAATAGTTTTGAAATTTGACGGTAAACTATTACCGGCCATTAGCTATTTAACCATCGATTAGTCAAAAGCATACTATTATTGGTTTTAGTTCAGCAAACTTACCAGTTAGTTACCGTTGTAAAGTACCTAATATTAATTCCTATACATATACATGGCTTCCTTGTAATTAATTAACGTATGTATGAGACGATGAATGAATGCGAATGAAGCAAGGAATATTATGCCAAGAAAGATTTGTTTGTTAACCCTCCAGAAATCGGGCGTCCTTTTTAGGCGGTCAAAATATTTCCGCTTTGCAGAAAAAATAATATAAATGGAATATTTCTGAACGTATCTAAAAACCAGAAACTGTTTTTGAAAGTTTATAAATATGCTTTCCAATTTTATAATGAAACTAGCTGGTTCCCGTCATGCGTTGCTATGCCATTTAATAAACAAATTGTTTCTCGCTGCGTGTCTTTTCCCATTCGTCCCGTTCCCCTTCCGCCTCCCCTTCCTCTCCCGCGTCCCCTTCCCCCTCATGCGTTCCCTCTCCGCCTCCTCCACCTTCCCTCTCCCCATTCCATTCCACCTTCCCCCGTCCCGTGAACTCCACTCCGCCACCAAGCTTCCCTTCCCTCATCCCTTGTTCCCCTCCTCCCCCCTCCTGCGAACCCCCTACCCGAATTCCTCTCCCACATTCCACACATTCAGTCCCAGTACATCAGTTTTCAAACAGCTCGCGTGCCACCTATTGCAATTTTTTTATACAAATTTCATAATGCCAGAGCTCACCAGTAGTTTTGTACAAACCTTGTCCTGACAAAAACGAACACAAAAAAAAGAATTATCCAATTTGGTTCTGTTGTTCGGAAGTTATGCGCGTACTTCATTTCGGCGATTCATTTTTATTTGAAATTGAGTTGAGATCATATTTTGGACTACGACAATAAGGGAGTTTCAACGATTTCTATGAGACCTATACGAGTGACCACTGATCAGAACGAGCATCGCAGGAACATTGTAGTACGTAAACTCACGTTGTAGGGTCCAGTTGCGTGAAAGATGTCGGCAAAAAATCCCGCCAAGTTCTGTGATCCGCTTTTTACTCACGGAAGGAATAAGACCTACAAGAAAAAAAGGTGAGGATTTCTCAGCTCTATTGTGACTGGAAATGATAGTGGATGACTCATTACATGCATGGGAAAAAAAACATTCGTCAAAGTGGCGTCACACCAATTCCCTATCAGTCAAAAAATTAAAAACCACAATTTCGGTCAAAAAAATCATGGCCTCAGTGTTTTGGGACCTAAAAGGCATCATTTTGGTCAAATTTCTGCATCAAAAGGAGGGGAATGCTGCCCAGAGAAGTGTGCTTGTTTCACGAAAACATCCGTCCTCACACAGCCTTAGCCACCAATACACTCTTGGACTCATTTGGTTGGGATGTTTTGAACCACCCGCCATATTTCCCTGACTTAGCGACTTCAGATTATCATCTTTTCACCTTTCTGAAGGCAAATTTGGATGAAAATAAATTTTCAACCGACGAGCAGGTGCAGAAAGTGGTCCTGAAGTGGGGGAAGGATCTGGCGGGAGAATTCTTCGAGGAGGGCACAAAGAAACTTGTGCCGCGGCTCACCATATGCATTTAACGGGTTGGCGATTATTTGGAAAAATAGTCAGCAAGTGTATCTATATATATAATATATCTGTAATTTTTTCACTTACTTCCTTTCTGAACTTGCCTCGTAGATGATGTTGGAAGTGAACGAAGTAGTGTGTGCCAAGGCAGGGTTGTGGCGGTGTAACCTTGTAACCCACCCCTGCGGTAAAACGGCTTGGTGGTAAGTTAGTTTACAACAGTTTGTTAAGCTGGTACTGCCACTGACAGCATTTCCACGAAAGTTTTCTTTTTCGAAAACTACAATGCAGTAAAGCTGTTGAAAGTAGCAAAAACTCGCGAATGTTGGTTGAGCTTTAGCGGAATGAAAAATGCACAGGTTCTTACGGAATTCAATTTACGAACTCGGAATTTTTAACCCTCTCTAAACGAAATAATGGGAAGTGAAAGAATTTCACCGAAAATTATCTTAATTTATTTTATTTTATCATTTATTACATCTATCTATTTATGTAAAGAAGGGTACCTTTGGCGGGCTGGGAGCGGACTACAATCCAATAGCTTGAATACGGAAAGAATTCGTTAGTTGATTTTTTTAAGGTGTGCAGTAGATTAGTTAACAATATCGGCTACGCCAGGAAACTTAGTCCCACCCAGTAAAAAGTGTGGATAGCACATCTATTATATTTCAATATATTTAGTCATTATCAATGCAAATATTGCAAATATTTGATTTCAATTTTGTATTAGCTCTGTTCTATCTGAAAAACAACGCTCTATTTATGATTAAGCGAATATATTTTTATGCCAGTTAATTAATTCGAATATTGGAAAATTATAATAATAATAATAATAATAATAATGATTTATTGTCTTCATTTCTTAGTAACAGTAGAGATAATGATATCCTCACTGGGATCTCCCGTGCTGAGGATTTCATTTACATATTATAATTTAATTATAAGAAATTGATATGAATTAGACATAACATATATCATGTAGTATTTTTTTTAAATAATTATAAAGTAAATGAGATAGTGGTTTTTTTAATAATTCAGATTACTTGATTTGGTTTTAGTCTGTATTTGATATCAGTATATTTTCTATTTCTGATCTCCCTATATTTAGTATCCAGCTTTTTATTTGAAATTTAAATGTTATAATGTTGAGGTTTTTGAGTGAGAGTGGTATTTTATTGTAAAGTTTAATGCCATAATATAAGAAGCTTTTTTGCCCAAATGTTGTGTTAGTAGTTACTTGTTGGATAAGTTTTTGACCATGAGATCTAGTGTTTCTAATATACGTATTAGTTGTTATTTCTTAGGTTTTGTACTAAATGATATTAACGATTTATAATGTGTAGGTGTTATTATATCATTAATTGGAATACGCCACTGATTAGACAGTCCCTAGTAGTGTAATTTTTTTCGCATTAGCCCCTAAATAATTCCCCTCAGGGCCTATGTAATCTTTGGTGTGGAGGGTCTTTTTAGAAAAGGAAGGAGAGGAAGTTGCGGGAAGGAAAATGGTATTAAGGGTTGAGTGTGTCCAGGGCTGACGGAAGTATTAATACATCCCTCCCAGTGCAAGGCGATGTTCCGAAAGACTACGGCTGGAGAAGTCAAATTGACTCTCTCAACCATTCCCTTCGGATCCGGCCTGCCATGCAGCTGGGGGGCAGATGCATCCGCCGCAAAGACCCGGACAAACCTCACCCCATGAACCCGGGCACCCCTGCTAAGTCACCAAAAGTAGCGAACAACTTGGGGTGATCTATGGCAGAGGTGTTGGTTATCCAATAAATAGTTCCCGGGGCGGCGGTATCCATCCCGTCCTCCCAAATTAATATGTACCTAGTTGAAAAGAAAATTGTCGAAAAAAACTTTTGTCTCCTGGGAACTAGAGAGCTTTCTGTGAGAAATTTCAGATCATTTTCACAAGAAGATGGGAATAATCAAGCTTACTTTGGGCACACAGACACGTCCAAAATACTCTTCTATTGGTTTAAATCATCACTGGTATTCTACTGAAGAAGGTCCTTGGGGAAAAGGCAATAATTATTGAAAATTGAGACCAATTCCGCTTACCAAAACAATTCCATTTATACTCGTATCTCACATTTCAGATACGAGTAATATTACGAAATATTCATGTGGCTACCACTTTAATTAACTGCGGAGTAACCATCCTAACGAAGTAACGAAGTCATCCACCGATAGCAGTATGTTATGAGCGTATCCGTGTGCCCGAATATAGCTTAAGTTTTTTTCATTACGACTTTTGAAATAAAGCAATTATTTTCAAAAAGAGAGTAAGTAATATAATTTGGGTCGCGGGAACCTTTTATCGGACAACCAACACTTCTACCATAAGTCACCCCAAGTGGTTCGCTACGTTTAGTGACTTATTAATTTGAGAGGCGGGTATGGGTACTGCCGCCCAGGGAACCATTTATTTGATAACCAACACCCCTGCCATGGGTCACCCCAAGTAGCTAGCTATGTTTGGTGACTTAGCAAGAACCTGCACCCATGAACTCGGGTTCATGGGCTCAGGTTTGTGTTGATCTTGGCAATGAATGCGTTTGCCCGCCTACAGCGCGCGGATCGGAAGAGACTGCTTGAGGGAGACCTAACCTAGACCTTTCCAGTCTGACTCGACCATCGTCACTCCTGGACACATTGATCCCCAGACTCCTACCCACTCTTCACACAGTTTTCCTTCCCAGAACTTCCTCTCTTCGATTTTGCTTATAAGATCCTCCACACAGCATCCCCAAAGATGAAATAGGCCAGAGGGATTTTTGAAATAATTTTTGAAATTCCTTAGCACCGTTGTGATTAGAAATTCGATAAAATGGAAACGAGCGACACTAAGACGAGAATCACATATATCTATAGGATTTAGTCTGCGAGAGAATGAGATAAAGTAATCGGTGTCCTCTTTGTGCGGTGCTTCGTAGCCTAATGCCCTCGTCTTTGTACGGTGCTTTGTAGAATAAAATGTAAAATAATTTTTAAACTTGGTAACGATATATATGTAGTAAATAAACCCTACAATTATCCTACTCCCAGTACTCTGCATTCGTCTCATTCTCACGAAGGTTTCACTTTCTGAAGGTTATTACTTCTACCGCATGTGAACTGCATACATTTTTTTTTTTCTTCGGGCCTCCTGTGTGGAGCTAATGTAAAAAAAGTTGGGACTATTGTGCGGTATTCAAAATCAAAAAAGAAGAAATGTGCATGTATGTACAATGTACATGTATTTTCGAATTTTGAATCCTGGCAGTTACTATATGTATTTGAATTAATTAATAACGTATTCTAAACAGCACGTTAGCTAAACGCCTAATTTCTACCCTAACGAATATATAACCTGGTTTATTCCATTAATTCACCCTTAGTTACTTAATCTTTCAAAAGTAATGTCCTTTAATAAATATCAAGCATTGTGCCATTCCTACCCCGTATATTTTGTACATTCAATTACCCTATTTACAGTTGGGGTGGAGTGGGGGAGTCAATATCACCCCCTAGCCCCCTCCACTCTTTGTTAACTCTACCAACATCGCCAACAAGTCTGCTGGTGTGAATGGAGAAAGAAATTTTAAGAATATGATTTTTCTCATTACCGCGTAACGTAGGTTTTAGAAACAAAAGTGGAAATGGTGATATGGCATGGAGGCGTTCCGTATGTCACCATGCTATTAAAGCTAATAAAAGTTATAATAAAAAATAATATATATTATGAAAGGTATAATAATGGTAGTAACCTTAAGCGGAAAACTCACATTTTAATACGCACCAGATTTAAATGTCCGGGTTAAATTTTCCCCACAGGAAAAACTAAACCCTTTCACAAACTTCCCAAATGATCATCTAGTCAACCCACGCTATGCAATTGAACTATATAAGTATTATAAATACAAAACAATACAAGAACAACATGTCAACCTACCAGAGACCAAATGGGAAAATTATTCACCGACTCCAGATATTTTCATATCAGAGGGTTCGGCTTTGTGGAATTCCTAATTGAACCTATAAATCCTACTGATCCCTCAAAATAAATATTTAAAAAATCTTTTGTAATCCTACATGTATTTAAAATGACTGATTTTTGCATTTTTATGACTAATAAGTAGATTAAATTAATTAAACTATAAATAGATTAAGAAAACTCATTTACATTTTTATTAATCTAAGAAACATACTTAACTTAAAAATCCTTCAAAATATATATTACGCTCTAGCCCATTCAATAATACAATATGGTATCGTTGCATGGGGGAAGCATATAAGACCTCAATTTTACCGCTGGAGATTACTCAAAGGCTAATAATCAAAATTATAATTAAAAAACCACCAGATTATTCAACCTCAGAACTTTTCCAAGATTTTCAACTTCCACCGTTAAAAAATACATGTATTAAAAATACACTCCTTCAGATACACAAAGATATTACAAAGAAATTGAACCATGCCATGTCACGTGCTGAAAGCACTAGACAAAACATAATGGGTCGCTTATGCACTCCATTAATGTATACCAGTTTTGCACAACATTACTACACTTACATTGGAATAATATGGTTCAATGTACTAGCGACAGAGCTGAGGTTAGAACTTGATCATAATAAATTTAAAAATAAAATAAACTATTCTATCATAAATAATTTAGCTAATTAGAATCAATTGACATCTTTTTCTAATTATATTATTTTTTAGTGTATCTAGTTTAGTATTAAATAATTTGTTTTGAATATTTAACTTTAAATTATTATATACAAAAAGTTCTTTTCACTTTTATACGTACAATTTTTTTTTTGTTTTTTTTTCTTCGCACTGAATGTTAAGTTATAATTTTTAGTTATTAATTAATTTTTAATTTTTTTCCCTTTACAAACGAGTTTTTAACTCTCGTAAAGGTTAATATGTCTAGTTTATAATTTGAAATATAATATACCATCATGTTAATATAAGTCCTTTATGATAGTGATAAATAAATTAAAAAAATAGTTATTATTATACGTTCGGTAAGTAGGTAGAAGCAATGGCGGGACACCTAACCGCTGTGTGTATAATTTGGGAGAATTTTCAGTAGTACTTACGTATATTTCTATGCCAATCTACCAGGTATACATTTATTTAATGACTGCAAATCTACAGTTTTATTTTTAAATTGATGAAATTTTTCAAAGCAAGAAAAAGATCATTGTATACTTACATGAAGAACAATTTGGGAAGCGAGTATGGGTACCGCCGCCCCGGGAATCATTTATTGGGTAACCAACACCTCTGCCATCGGTCACCCCATGTGGTTCGCTACGTTTGGTGATTTAGCAGGTCAGGTTCATGTGTTTAGGTTTGTTAGGATCTTAGCGGCGGATGCGTCTACCCACTGACCTCAAGATTCCTAAGTAAAAGCCAGAGATTTTGGCTAGTATTTAAACAAAGTAAAAAGTTGTTCACTCAGCTATCAGCCGGTAATTATCATTTGATTGTGTAATTTAAATAACGAGTTCAACGTCCTAAAACAAAAACTAGTAACTCTAAAAAAATTTTGTTACTGTGCTACATCCCACACGTATATAATCCATTGGTTGCAACCCCCTCACCCCTTAACCTGTAAGGGGGTAACTCTGACCTTTCATAGTAAATAGTTCAGCCTGAATTCCTAGAACCTTCTCCCGGGATGACCTGAGCACTTTTGGGGCTGTATTCTCGAAAATCGAGCGGTTATTTTCATAAATGGTTCATGGAAAAAATATGTTGAAACCAGAGGTAATTAGTTAAAACCATTGATGATATAAACAACAAACATAAAAAGATTTGGGAGGCATACGGTTACCACCGCCAAAGTAACCATTTTTTGCATATCCAACATCTCTGCCATAGGCCACCACAAGTGGTTCGCTACGTTTGGTGTCTTGGCAGCGGATGCGGTCGAATCGAGAGAGGGTGGTTAAGAGAGGCCCTTTGACCCTCCAGCCGGACATTCTCGACCCATTTTTTTTTTGTTTTTGTTTTATTAGAAAGAAAAAGTTATAGAATATTACAGGAAATCAAATAAAATAAAATATTACTGAAAAAGAAAAGTCCCAATAAACTACTTTTAAGTAGTTTTTCAATGGGCGCTTTTACTTTAAAGTTTAAAAAATAAAACTTATTATGCAGTTAGACATTTTTTTGTGTTAGTGTCTAATACAAACTATTTCTTTCGGCGAGCCAATTTTTCAATATAATATTAGTTTTTACATTATTTGTACATTTTTAATTTTAGCAGGCAACATATGTAAGTAGGTATCATGTAGTCAAGCGTTCTTTGTCCATATTTGTTTAAGTGCTTAGGTATGTGGCGACACATCATTATTATCTTCGCCATCAAAAGAACATACGAGAAACATCTCCTAATATTCGCGCCCATCGGCAAACCTACTTGCCTAGGTACCTTCGTACCTATACTGGCCGCGATGTACTTTCTCGCCTCCCGTGCCAGCCCGACGATAATAATATCGCCCCGCCTAGAAAGGTCTCGAGACAGCACCGTACAATATCTGTACGGCGCCGAATATTCTCGTTAACTGCCGAAGTGGCTCGTATTACCTACCGCGAGGTAGTTACTCTACCGCGGCTATATAAGCAGCCGATCGCTCGCCCGCTGCAGTTCAGTCTCACACTAACAGTCGGCCACAGATCTCCGCATAAGTGCTCCTGCATGGCATCGCTACGCATCCAGGGCAGCTTCCTCGAGGTCCACCACCACGTCTCAGCTCTAAGGCCCACCGTGTCTTCAGCTCCAGATATCAGATCCATCCCGCGACTTACAAGGTTTGACGCACCTTCAGCCAAAGGATCAGCTCACCACTTCATGGCACCCCGAAGCCTCACCGTGCTTCGCTGCCATGGAAACACGCTCCACCTCGCCAGGACTACCTGCTGGTGGCTCAGCTCACCGAGCCACACACCGTTCATCTCCGCGATTCAAAGCGTCGAGCAACGGCCTGGAAGATAGGTCATCTCCACCGCCATGGTGTCGAGCAACTCGCTGACCTTCACCTCACCATCTCCATCACACCGTACGCCTGCAGCATCATCTACGGCACTCCGCATTACATCAAGTTACCGCTCACCGACCATCTGCTACGTAGCCCAATAAACGACTGACTCACTACTTCGACATGACGACTTTCATTTCTGTCTCCCGCTCCCTCAGGTACGATTAGTCCTTCATTTAACGTAAATCGAGTATTGTAAGTGTGGTCCAGTCTATTTATGTATATAGGGCTATTCATATGCTGAAAAATAATTTTATGCCACAGAATTGCTCTTTGAATTTTGAGATTCTGGTAAAAGTACGGAACACTGTGCCTTTGTATAAACTTTTATGAGCTAATAATTTAACTAATGAATTTTGAACTGATTGAACATGATTTACATTTGTCTTACAGGAAAGTCCCCAAGCTGTAATTCCGTACCTTATAATAGATTCAGCTAATGATAAATAAATTATTCGAAGTGTGCATATTGGAACATAGAATTTAAGTTTATATAATCTACTAACAATAGATCTCAGACGTTCACAGACTTTATTTATTTGTAAAACCCATTTGAAAAAGCAGTCAATAATTACACATTGCTTTGCACCTCTGTTGAAGAGATGAATTCGTACGTCCATCACCTTTATATTACATACCTTTTTCTTTCCCAGAACTTCATTTACTTTCTTTCCTTAAAAAGACCATCCACACGGCATTCTCTACGATGACACAGATCCTAATATTAATTACTTTCCTCGGGGCCTCCTGTACGGAGCTAATGTAAAAAAATGCGATGGAGATGGATCAGAAACCATTTTTAGAATGGTACCGCTCCCATGATGCATGTCACCAACATCGGTCACCCATATTACTGCAAATAGCATCTGCGCACAGTGACGCCCCGCCTTAGTTTCTATCTACACGCCATTTTTCGAGGAAAAGTTTATATTTTTGTAGTATATAAAATCACACATATAGTTTGAACATCCTTCAACAAATGTCGTTAGCATAGAAAGTTTTATGTAGTTTCGAGGTGTCTCAACAGATGTTAGTTAAGTAGTACCTAAGAAGAGAGGCGACTATCGTCCTCTGTCTAATATGCGAATAGACGGAAATAGCCGATGATACACGATAGACAGCATGGCTCCCGCAGTTGTCGGGCACTCGGCCTTCAGAATTACTTAGAGAGCAGACAATAGGTTGGACGTTTGGTCCAGTTAAATATTCATTGTCGTCCTTACGATAACAAAAATAAAGCATTGTGTAATCTAGAAGAACCTCGATCTTTAGTGTCGTTTTTTTCGAATATATTTCAAGTAATCTCAATTCCAAGTGACATTTCAAATATAGTATTGAGGGTTCGCTTGACTTTGTTTCAGCCAGTTTTTTTTTTTACATGAGCTCTATTAGCTTCTAAGAAAAATGATTCCCCTCAGGGCCTGTCATCTTTGGGGATGTTGTGTGGAGGGTCCTTTAAAAAAAGAAGGAGGCGAAGTTCTGGGAAGGAAAAGGGTATAAGGGGTGGGTAGGAATCTGGGGGTCAGTGCGTCCAGAAGTGACGAACGTATGCATCCACCCCTCTCACTGCGATGTAAGGCGATGTTCCGAAAGAATACCGCTGGAGAAGTCAAAGGACTCCCTCAACCATTCTCTCCCGACGTTGTCCTCCATGCAGCTGGTGGACGATGCATTTGCCGCCAAGACCCGGGCAAACCTCACCCCATGAACCCGGGCACCCCGGCGAAGTCACCAAACGTAACGAACCACTTGGGGTGACCTATGGCAGAGATGTTGGTTATCCAATAAGTGGCTGGGCGGCAATACCCATACCCGCCTCCCAAGTTTAACCAAACAAATTATAAGTGTGAACCAAAGATATTCAAATACAGGAGAGATATGCTATGGTGTCCGCGCAACTGTCGCCGGACTAGGCGCTAATTAGCGTAGTTTACATACAAAAAGAATTTGTTCATTTCGTTGATTTTTTGAAAATGTGCATTAATCTTGGTTAACAATATATTTTAAATAAGGAAAGAATTCTTTCATTTAGTTTAACGTTCGTTTGGTTTATTCGTTAATTATTTGTTCTTTTAGTTTATTTGTTAATTGGTAAACAATATCGGCGACACCCGGAAGCGCAGACCCACATAGTAAAAACAGCATGTAGCACATCTACTTATTTTTCAATATCTTTGTTGTGAACTATACAAATTTTAAAGAAAACCGTCATCGCTAAATTACGTTAGGCTTTTTGACTATTTGACAAACGAAATTAAACAATTTCGCAGGAAGTGAGGACAATATTGGCTTACATTTAGATACACGGACACGCCCCCGAGTCATTTCTAAAGGTTCGTGTCTTCGGTGGTCCAAACCCTAGGAAACGTTTCATGTATATTTCAGTAGGCAAAGGGAACACTGCAAAGGAATACAAATTTGATTATAATTATTGAAATAAATCAACATAAAGGGTTTTGACTAAGCATAAAACGGACACATTTAATGTTTTGATGATAATATATTTTTAAAAACTAGCTGACCCGGCAAACGTTGTAATGCTATATAAATTAGTTCTAGTGAAAATTTTGGTTGTGAAATAAAAAATAACGAATGTATTGTAAGTGTGTGGGGATGGGATCTATGACAGAAAGAGGAATGGAGCACTGTAGACGATAACCGCCGATAAAAACCAAAAAACACCAACCATTTATTATCTCAATTCAATGTATTTCATTAAAGTAACGGACATACTCATTGTTTGATCTCTTAAAACTTAAATGTAAAGTTTAAAAAGAAATAAATTCAACAATATAAATCATTTTTTTCCGTTTGAAATACGAACGACGGTTAAATTGGTTTTTGTTAAAATGGTAAAATCGTGGTTAAAAAGTGGGATGGTGGGGGTAGGATGGTGACCATTTGGGGTTGTAGGTATTTTTTGATAACAAATAAAAAAAATACAACAACAAAAAAATTGTCAAAAATAAAAAAAACAAATTCTGGATATGGACACCCTGATCACCTAGCGGTATGAAATATGTATACTTTACGACCTATTCTCATACCTATCAAATATACAAGGTTTCATCAAAATCGGTCGAGCCGTTTCGGAGGAGTGCGACCACAAACACTGTGACACGAGATTTTGTATATCTTATATACAGGGTGTTAAGGGACGTACTTGACTTACTTTAACCAGTGATTCCTGACATTATTTGGAGTAAAAAATGTAAATGAAATTTTGGTCTCCGGTGACATTTTTGATGTTTTTTTTTTTTTCTACAAAAACATAAAAAATGGTAGTTGTTGAACAGTTGGAGTCGGGTTAAGGGGTTTGTCGGACATCCGACTGAGTGACCAGTGACGACATGCGGAAGAATTTTTTTTTGTTTGATTTTTAAGAAATAATTTTTGAAAAAAAAAGTCGTCAAAAAAAGTCACCGGAGACCAAAATTTCATTTACATTTTTTACTCCAAATAACGTCAGGAATCACTGGTTAAAGTAAGTCAAGTACGTCCATAAAAATCTATTGCTGTTCGTTAGTCTCGCTAAAACTCGAGAACGGCTGGGCCGATTTAGGTCATTTTGGTTTTGAAATGTTTGTCGTAGTCCAGGAAAGTTTAAACAGTGAGAAAACATGGAAAAGTTGCGAGGAAGATAGTAAAAACAACAATTTCATTTTCCCATAGAAACTATGGGATTGGGGGATTTGATGTGAACGATGGTTTTTATATTACTAACCGTTCATCCGATTGTGATGAAACTTTGGTGAGTTGTTGTGAGCAAGCCCGCGAAGGTTTCTAAAATATATTCTGGTGAGCTCTGGCATTATGAAATTTGTATAAAAAATTGCAATTGGTGCCACACGAACTGTTTGAAAACTGAATAACCTGGACTGAATGTATGGAATGCGGGTAGGGAGGTGGATTTTTTTTTTTTTTTTTTTTTTTTTTTTTTTTTTTTTTTTTTTTTTTTTTTTTTAACTTTATTTATTTCCATTTCTTTGTACATAGATATAATGTATAATAGCAAATAGTATAAAATAACATAAAATATAATAACAAATAATATGAATAAGAAATGAAAACCCACTAAGGCACTGCCTGAGTGTGGGTAATATTAATACAAAATACTATATTTCTAAGTACCCAAAGTATAAAAAAAAAAACTTAAAAAACATATAAAATATAAAGTTAGTATAAAAATTTAGTATTACATACGTAGAATAAATGAAAAAGGTTGGAGAGGGGTGAAGGATGAGGGAGTGGAGGGGAGGAGAACTTGGGAGGGGAACTCGGTAAAGGGGGTTCGCGGGTTGCAGAAGGGGGGGGGGGGCACCTGGGAGGACGGAGGGGAACTCGGTAGGGGGGAGGGGAGCTCGGGAGAGGGATACGCGGGGGGGGAGGTGAATACGGGAGGGGGAGGGGAACTCGGGAAGGGGGTCGCGGGACGGGGAAGGGGGGGAGTAGAGTGAGGAGAGGGAAGGTGGAGGAGGAGGAGTGGGAACGCGAGAGGGGAAGGGGACGCGGAGAGGATGGGTATGAGGAATGTGAACGGGACGAATGGGAAAGGATACGCAGGGAAAAACAATTTCTTTATAAAATAGCATAGCAACGCATGCCGGGTAGCGTATTTACAATCCCTACCGCGTTTCAGTCGCTTTAAATTTTCAATATAAAAAATTTAAGTATTTAGAAATAAAATTATTAATTTCTAATATACACATCAGAAAGATTATTTTATCTTGATTTTAGAACAATTTTTGTTTTTGCAATATGTTAAAAAAATAACCAATATAGAGGTATATTTAAAATGTAAATTGTCGTTACCGCGACTGAATCGGTATAGGTTTTGTAAATACGCTGCTGGGTACCAGCTAGTATATAGATAAATCAATGTTATTTATAATTCTGTCATTTCAAAATTCCGAATGAATTTCTACTCAGTTGTTTAGAAAACTTTAAACCCTAAGCCCTATTTTTTCGGAAAGTCAAAATATTTCCGCCTTGCAATAAAATCCAATTAAATGGAATATCTGAATTCATCCGAAAACCAAAAACTGTTTTTGAAAGGTGATTAATACTGATTAAACATGATTTCTAATAATATTATTCAAAGTAAACAAATAATTTTAAAATTGGCTCACCTTACGTTTTTTCTCATGCGGATAACGATAAAACACCACATACAATTTTATTCGGCAAATGTATTATAAACTTTGTCGGTAACTCACTTTTTTTCGTTTTATATTTAAAAAAAACAATAAAAACTTTCCAAAGTTTCATTTTTTTTTTTAAACTGCGGTCGGAAATTTTGAATTTATAAAGGTGCACATTTTAATTATTTTGTGGTTAACTATTAGATTCGAATATAAAGCGTTGTGTTTACTCTTTCCGTTCTTTTTTCTAACTATGCTAGTAAGGGAGACAACGATTTTTATGAAACCTATATGATTTTTTTCGAAAATTCAACAAATTAGCTTGAGGGGTTAAGGCGAAATCTATATAAATCTATCTTCTTTATTTTATAAATAAAAATGAATCGCCGAAATGTATGTACGCGCATAACTTCCGAACGATAGCACCAAATAGGATAATTCTTTTTTTTTATGTTCGTTATTGTCAGGACAAGGTTTGTATAAAACTACTATTGAGATCTGGCATTATGAAATTTGTATAAAAAAATTGCAGTGGGTGGCACGTCAGTTGTTTGAAAAATGAATGTAGGTACCGGGACTGAATGTATGGAATGCGGGAGGGGGGAGGGGAACCCGGAAGAGGGGGATTCGGGAGGGGGTTCGCGGGACGGGAGAAGGGGAGAAGTGGAATGGGGAGAGGGAAGGTGGAGGAATCAGAGTGGGAACGCGAGAGGAGAAGGGGACGCGGGAGAGGAAGGGGAGGCGGAAGGGGAACGGGACGAGTGGGAAAACTCACGCAGGGAGAAACAATTTCTTTATCAAATGGCATAGCAACGCATGCCGGGAACCAGCTAGTTTAAAGCTAAATCATTGATTTCGAAAGACTGTTCTTTTATCTAGTAAAAGCATATTTTAAATTTTGAGAAAAAATCTTTATTTTTAGTACAATAAGGTTTTACCGTAGGTCATTGGTAGATTTGTAAAATTTTCAAACAAAATGTTGTATTATACAAGGTGGGGCAAAAGTAATCATCCTATTGGAAAACGCTATAACTTTTGCAAATGGCGACAAATGTCAATTCGGTTTTGACATTTGAGAAGTAAACAAACGCAAAATACAAATCGGCAAGTCATGAATCGGTTTACTCCGCAAGAACGCGGAATAATTGGTTCCATATTTTGCGCAACAATTCGTTAGTTGTGTTGGCGCAGTGTGAATTTCGTCGCAGATTTCCTGGCCGTCCGACACCAACTGGACAAACACTGCGGCGTTTTGCCACTCGCCTTGAAGAGACTGGGACAACACGAGATGTTCCCAAGGCTGGCCTGCCCCGGAGCAGCCGTTCTGCTGAGAATATCGCTGCTGTTGCTCAAGATGTCGAACATGAGCCCGGAACATCGACCAGACGACGTGCCACGCATTTGGGCATTAGCCGGCGGTCCCTACGCAGAATTTTAGTGAAAGATTTGAAGATTTTCCCTTACAAAGTGTAGACAGTGCATCAGCTGTTAGCTGTTGACCGCCAAACGCGGATAACCTACCCTCAAGCCATCCTGAATCTCAACGAAAAGGTGGACGATTTTTCATCGAAAATTGTCATGAACGATGAAGCTCATTTCCATAATAGCGGTTACGTGAATAAACAAAATAATCATTTCCGAGGCACCAAAAATCCGAGTATCACCCACGAAGAGCCATTACACCCGCTCAAAGTTACTTCGTGGTGTGCTGTTTACGCTGGAGGAGTCATCGGGCCATTTTTTTTAGAACGCCGAGGGCCAAACGACGACTGTGGACGGCGCGCGCTACAGAGCCATGATTACCAATTTTTTTTCTTCCTCAATTGGATGGATTGGGACTGGAAAACATGTGGTTACAACAGGACGGTGCAACGGCGTACACTGCTCGAGCCACAACCAATATTCTGAAGGAAGAATTTCCGGGACGCCTAATCTCTCGTTTTGGTGATTTGCACTGGCCGGCCAAATCACCCTATTTAACCGTTCCAGACTTCTTTTATGGTTTTTTTTTTAAGTCGCGGGTTTACGTCATCAAGTCTCAGACTTTTGAAGCCCTTAAGGAGAATATTCGCCAAGAATTCGAGAACCTGTCGCCCAAAGTTCTGGCAAGAGTTATGGAAAATGCCATAAAACGGGCCCGTATGGTCATCAACTCTGGCGGCGGTCACTTAGTCGATATCATTTTCTAGACATGATGGAATAAATTTTAATGGATTAAATAAACAAATTTCACAACCAGAAGCAAAGTTTTTCATTAAATAAAAAAATTACAGCAAAAAAACATCGGATGATTACTTTTGCCCCACCCTGTACAAAGTACATTTCTTATCATGTTACCATGAAGTAAAATAAATCAACAAATTATTTGAGAAAGCTTTTTTTTAGAATTTTAATTTTAATACAAATAAAATCATTAAAAAAATATCCGCGCCCTTGTTTTGTGACGAAAATCCTCCAGTTTATCTATTTATTTACGGTGATAGTTTGTAAAACTATCACCTATTGTCACATAAATATTATGTAAATAGTGCAGTTCTTGCCTTATTTTGTTATTTTGTCTATGGGTTTTTTTTTTTTGGAGACTGGCAATTTTTTTTGGGAGTAAAAAGTTTTTTTTGTCTATGGCGACTTCCTCCGAAATTGGTCCGCTGGGTTTTAAAGTTTTAAATAATGGAGATATAAAAGCCTTGAGAGGTATAGAAGATAGTGCCGTGTGTCAGATCTAATGTTACGGGATCGTAAAATGTGAAGATCCGTATTTCTTTAATAAAAAAGTGTGTGTTTTGGCACTTGCGTGAATAATTCTCGCGCGGCCGAGGAATGGCCTTTTTTCCGCGTGAATCAAATCCATCCGCTGTCTGGGATGGAGTTTCTTTTGAAAGTTGAACGCGCAATTGCTTTGCTTGGCATTGGCCGGATTTCGATCTATATATTTGTGGCCCTTTGGAAGAATTAAGACCACGATATAGGCATCTTATATGGAGGTCCTTTCATGCATGGCTTTCAGGCAATATCGCAGAGACGACGCTGAGTCATACCTTGGAGGAAGTTCGATGTTCCTACTCTGAAAGATGTCACGTTCCCTTTTTTTGAAGGAGGTTGCGATTCTTATGATGGAGTCATACCTTGGAGGAAGTTCGATGTTCCTACTCTGAAAGATGTCACGTTCCCTTTTTTGAAGGAGATTGCGAATCTTGTGATGGCGGTATTCCCGTACCTGTTTGCTGGGAATTTGTTTTGGCGTGCGGTTCAGCCTGAAGTGAAAACCTAGTCTAGCTATATCTTAGGTCCACCAGGTATTTACGATGTTATAATTTATTTTAAGATCTTGGCACCATGGTAAACTATTCATTTTTGGTAATGTTTTTCTTTTCTTTGTTCTGTTCCATAAGCACATTGTCTTATGTATTGAAATATACTAAATAAGAAGTCAACTCTTTTTCATTTTTATTTACCTTACATGACAAAAAAATTACCTCCCACAAACCTGAGTCCATTTTCCCGATACACTATTTAAAAAAAACTTTCTTATTTTGCTTAGACATTATCAAAAAATAATTACAAAAAGGACATAATTTTAATAGTTTTATCATCACGAGTTTGAACATTTTTGAATTCAGGTATTTATCACAAATTTTGAATGAAATAGCGTAGCGTAGCTTTATTATTAGCCAATTATTTTTAAACGGTTTAAAGTGTCATCATGTCATATTCACAAAAAAATGACAAAAAAATTATACATCGATATCTGTTAAATGAAAACAAAATTGAAACCTGCTTAAATGTTCGTGATCTAGGTGTGATTCTCGCTAGTAAGTTACAATATCAATGTCATATAAATCATATAACAAATAAAGCAGCTAAAATGCTTGGTTTCATCGTAAGAAATACAAAAGAATTCACAAACACTGTAAATTATCAAACAACTATACTTTGCATATGTACGAAGCCATTTAGAGTTTGCGTCAACTGTGTGGTCTCCATTTTATGCTGTACATTTAAACAAAATTGAATTGATTCAGAAAAAATCATAAAATACCTTTCATACAAATCGCACAATTAAACTGGGCGTACTGTACAGGGCCCGCAGATACTTTAATAGTACACAACTGCTAACCCTGTACAAATCACAAGTGCGCCCCACGGTTGAATTTGGCAACTACCTCTGGTCTGGAGTTCCAAAATACCTGAAAAATACGCTCGACTCTGTGCAGAAACGGGCGGTCCGTTTGATAGATTCTCCCATCTTAACAGACGGATTGCAATCTTTAGTGCACAGGTGTCGGGTGGGAATGCTATCCTTGTTCTACCGGTATTACAATGGAAGATGCTCCGAGGAACTAGCATCATTGATTCCTTCGGCACCGGTGCATAGTCGGGAAACACGCCAAACGCGTGCCCAACATTTGTACACAGTTGACATTTGTCACATGAGAACAGGTCGTTTCTTCGACTCGTTCTTGTGTTCAACAGCCCGGCTGTGGAATTATTTGCCGGCATCTGTGTTTCCTCCTTCCTACAACATAGGTCTCTTCAAGACCAATGTTCATTCCTTCCTCTCCTCAAAAAGACCCTCCACACAGCATCCCAGATGACATAGGCCCTGAGGGAAATTATTTTCCGATTCACAATTATCTTGATTTAACAATTATCTTGATGCAACAATTTTTTTCAAAATTGATGTATTGAGTATACGCAGACAATTCTCTGATGCGATGTTGCTATATAAAATAGTAAATAACATAACTGACTGTCCTGAATAAGGAACTCCAGTAAAAAATATTATGACTTTAAAAAATATGTTCATACAGACCAATAAACGCTGATTCTGAATATATATGTTTTTTTTATAATATTAAACGTAGTGTTCGTAAAAAAATATTAAAAAATGCATTTTTTAACGTCTCGTTAAAATACACTGTAAAGTTGGTACGATTGATTGGTTAGTGCTGACGTCACGCGTCACCAGTCATTGTATCACATTGTATTGAAATCAATTGACATGTAGGTATGGCACAAGCCATCAGTATTAACAACATTTCATGTTATTCTTTATTTCGTACTGTTTATAGAGATTTAAGGGGGTTTTTACCATCCTCCCAATAGCTTATCCATACACATAATGAATATTTTGGATTAATTCTACAGGATTTATTTATTTAAAAGGTCTGAGTTTACTATTCGGTACTTGAACCTATGAACAATGGCTACATATAGGATAAATTAGCCGAAGTTTTTACCTGTTGCTAGTATTTATTTGTTTTTTTATTAATATTCGTTATGTGTATGGATAAACTATTGGGAGGATGGTGAAAAACCCCCTAGTTGTAGTGTTTATTGAAACAATATTTAAGCCTAAATAATTCAGTATCAAAAATAGAGGTATCTCTATTATTTAAAATATTGAAAAACAACTGCACAAAAAAATAATGAATGAAAAAAGTAATGCTTCTTCTAGGGAGAATACTTCGAACAACGGAACAACGGATTTCAAAATGGCGGCAGTAGATCAGCTGATTGCCCAATCCCATACTAATTTTTCGGGAGTGATGACGTCACACGATTTACCATATTTCCGGGGGGTCTCGAAAAATTAAAACTTTGACAATTATTTTAACTATTAAAACTAACTCTAAAAATAAAAACAAAAACGCAGATATTTAAGTTAGAAGGTCATTATTCATAAAAAAAAATAAAACAATTGGACTGGAGTTCTCTATTATTGAACAGAATAGATTTTAAAGTACCTACACGCCACACACGTTCGTGTAATATTTTTAAAGAGAAACACTGCAAAACAAATTCTAACCAAAATGCTTGCCTTATAAGAATGTGTCCAACATATTAATAACATTTTCTCTGATATAAATATCTTCAATTGTGACGAAAGTAAATACAAAAATTCTATTAAAAGTTTAAATTAATAAATGAGTTCAAAAATGCATAATGATATATTAAGTAATGACATATATTATGTCTACCTCCTGTTATATGTAATATCTTTTAGTTGATGTAAGATTTCAGTTTGAGTTAATTATTAATTTCTAGATACACCATGTAACAGTATAATGAGGAAATCTATAATTGGTTTCTCAGTAAGGTAAATTAATTTAAACATGTATAAATTAATCACATTGTAAACTGTTGATTTCCCCTAAAATACATAGATGAAATAAATTCGATATCGAGTTAATTATGTTAAAATGCTGGTATGGAGAATAATTGAACCACCCTGTACAGTTGCAAGGGCATCATTCGACGAAATTTAAATTCTCGGCCGCTGGCTAATGGCTCTTAAAATTAAATTGTGAACTAATTTTGTAACAGAATAACATGTTACCCCGATAATTTTGGATGTTGACTATGCAAAACACTTTAATCTATGAGTTGTTTTGCTAACTTCGGACGAGTACAGTGGCGACCTCTGCTGGGGAAACGGAAGAGCGCAGGACTCGGCGGATTTGACGTGTAGCGAGAGGGTGCAAAAACCTGGGCTCCGACTGGCATGGATGGCATCGATTGGCGTTAGTTTCCTTTACTGGTTTTCAGTTAGTTGTTTATATTTAAAATGGTCATGTCATTGAGACTGGCCTTGGCGCCCGGCATTATATTTAAAGGTTAGTTCTGTCAATTATGTATTACATCGCTGATCCTGATTTCAATAATAGTGACTTGCATAATTCATAATCTCAGGAGATTCCTCTTCAAGGAGCCCTGGGACGCACCCTGAGTTTTCAATAAACAATTATAAGTATATTTTCCTTGAATGGATTACTGTCTCATGCTCGAAAATTGATGATTTTAATAAATGTTCAACTTGAATCCCTGTTTCATTCAAATATCCCCATTTACATTGATCATATGGTTGTCGCTGGGATTGATCTGAGGATTCATGTTGCCGATAAGAATTAAAACGGTTACAATGGCGCCTTACGTGTGGATTACTAATAGAATTTGCGAGTTTTGTTCTTTTTTTATTGTGTAGGTAATCAGTGATGTACAACATTATTGTCGAGACACGAGGTCAATCGGTCACATGTCAGTCGGAGGTCTCAGGAACACCTTTCCTTTATAATTTTATTATCTTAATTTATTATTGTGCTGTTTTACAAATCTTTTATACGATTTTTTAATTCCGGAAGAATTTTTTTTTACAATTCTTTCATGTACAACATGTTATTCCGAGAGAACTTGCAACTTTATACAACTTTATAGTCAAAGGAATATTTAATACAGCATTTATAATTCGGGAAGAATTTTTACTGCATTATATTCGAATCATAATCATTTCGAAAAATCACTTTAAATCCGTTGAGTCATTGTTTTTAATTATTTATTGTAGTGTAGTAGGTGTGTAACTGTTTATTTGCCGTCTATTGACGTGATTAAATGTTTGTGTCTGTTATCTTTGATCCATTAAGAAATAGGTACCTACATATAATTTCAATGCCTGAAGACAAGGTGTCAGACAAAGATGGTCATTGCCCTTGCATAAATAGGATTTATAATACAATGGGAAATCTTGTGTACCTGAATTTTAATAACGTGCTAAGGAGCTTGCTGATCTCGTCTGTAAGTATAAATATACTTTTCTGAGGAGCTTTTGAATTTTTTTTTTAGAGTATTGCTTTCGCTTTGTTGTGGATGAACTGTTCTTCTTTCAAACATGGAGGAACTGGTGTTTGATCTGGAAGATTCAATTCCTCTACCTTTTATTTTGAAAATAAATATGAACCTAATAAAATCTTTCCTTTCAAGCCGATTATTCTTCTTGTAAAAACACTTCTTTCAAAAAGCAAAATGTGAATTCTAGGGAGGAGATCAAATGCTTCCGATGCGGACGATAGTTGCTTCAATGGAGGAGACGTCTTTCAAGGTTGCAGTCTTCGATCCAGCATAGATAGTCAGACGGTTCTACGATGATCAAAGAGCTTCGAGGAGTGAAGGGGTGGTTGCCAGGGACGGCCGTCCTTTCATCTTTTCCACGGTTTTGGGATCGCAATTCTCAGGTTTTTTGGAGTCAGGTTCACACTTATTAATTTTGAATATTTATTCTCATATAAAATTAATGCAATTTAGATGCTAAATTCACGAAACTTGATAAAAGCTTTCCGTTAACTTCTGCGACAGGATATTCAGTTTGTTACGAATGTAAAATCACAGTACTAGTTACTTTTAATTACTTAAAATGCTATTGTATGCTATTTTCTTCGCCAGAGATTAAAGTGGTTATAATTCTCAGTATAGATTTTTTTTTAATATTTAAATTTACCCGGAAATTAGACACATTTGTGTAATTATTAATATCAGTTGTTAAAGAGTCTATTCGGGTAATCATTTTCATAACTTTCCTTTCGACGGGAAATGTTTTAGCATGTGGAAGCGATATGCGAATGATTACTAGCGTTCTATGTTTTAATACCTCTGAGTTCGTCGGTAGTTAGTTCGGGTTCTATGTTTTGAACCTCTGAGTTCTCGGACGCGTTTTTTTTTTAAAAATCGTTTCGCGAAATGGATTAGGTTTTCTTTTTCCGTTTCAGTCGTAGGAAGACAGGGGACCTACTGATGCAGATTACTGCAGTGGTGGGATGCTTGTTGTCCATTTTCTATGCTAACGATAAACATGAAGTCGATATAACGTTATGTTATGTTTGGAATTTTACTGTCTTTCTTTCCGTTTTCTATTTCCATCTCACTATGAGGATCTGTTGGGAAAGTTGTTCGAACGGTAATTGAACAGTTGTTTTATTCAGTAATAAGACATTTAAAACATTTCGCAGCTAAAATTTTCTTATGAAATAAGATTATAGATAAAATCTCTGCTGTTATTTACAAACTTGCTAATACAAAAGGGAAACAATAGGTACTTTCTATTTAAAAGATATATTAAGAATTAACTTTCTAAATTATTCCTACGTTTCTTGTTGGATCAAAATGTTAAATTGTGATATATTTTCTGTTTTATATGTAGTTGATTTAAGTAGCTTCTATTTTACTTGAGCTCGTGAATGTTTTAAACTGTTAAATGTCTTTCGCTGGTAAATCTCTGGCCATGGGTTTTACAGGCGAGACTCATTTGATATATTTTTGGTATTTAGTTGTGGTGTGGGATAAACCATTTTCTGATCTCAGTGATATGTATTACTTTTTCTGATCTCAGTGATATGTATTACTATTTGGTGCTTGTATTTGCTGTTGTGTACATTTGTTTTGTGTATATTTTTGTAACCAAAAGGGATCTACTATCTAATGAATTACTATGCATGGGTATATTTTATATTGTTTTTGCTTCTGTAAGCTGATTATTGGATGATACAATGATCATAATATTACAATTTTCTGGTCATTTTATTATCGTTTGTGTTTTATGCACAATTTGAATTATAGCCTTCATCGGGCTTACAATTGAGATATTTTATGAATTTTTATGAAAATTCCTATTTATAATCTTCGCGTGTCTATTATAACACTATTAACCCTACGTTATTTCAGAATTGGAATTATAGCCTTCATCGGGCTTACAATTGAGATATTTTATGAATTTTTATGAAAATTCTTATTTATAATCTGTGCGTGTCAGTTATGATACTATTAACCTTGGTATAACAAATTTTATATGCATGTTTTGTCTAATTTGTATTTTTTAATAATGGTATAATCGTTTTTTTTTTTAACAATTGTATGTCCGCTGATTGTTCTGGTGATTTTAGAGCTCGAAAATCGCTAAAACAATCAGTAAACAATTTCTTTTTTCTGTGTTCTTCTGTGACAGTAGGAAGTTTTAATTTTGTGATAGAAGAATACAGTTAAAATAAATTAATTATGGACATAATTAATTATTATTATGGTTACTGCCATCTGTGGACAGCATGGACCTTTTCTTTCAAATATGGTTATTCTTAGAACTATCGATTTATTTATTATAATTCGTCACTGCCATCTGTTGAAAGATTGGCTAATTAATAACATTCGGCTTTGATAACCCAATTATGGTTTGATTATTGGCTAAGTTACTCAAATTACAGAAAGTTTTCATCTGAGATAGATGTATAATATTTATCAATTTAAATTCTTTTATTTTAGTATTCTGTCAGGATGTTTATTATTATTGTTCAATTTAAATTCAGGATTACTATACAGGCTATCTACATATTATGTTGTTATTAATATCAGGAAGACAGAAGAAGGTTTAAAGATTTAACGAATTTTGCTTTTATTAAATATTTTGTCAGGAGGTATATTTGCCTGTTAGTTAAATTAATATTCTCTGAGTTGAAGGGCTTTTCTAATAGTTTCTGTAGATTCAACCAGATTGCTTTAGGAAAACCAGTATCTTAGTTTAGGCATCCAGAGGGTCATTCCAGAGGGTCATTCCAGAGGGTCATTCAAGAGAAACATCATCATTGCCCATGCACTATATTTTCATGGCATATTACCCCGCTCCGGCACTATGGAAAATCTTCAACTTTGCGATACCACAACATTTTTCAAGAATATGGGTCACCCCAGAAGGACTTTTCAAGAGGAAAATCATCATTGCTCATGCACCATATATCATGGCTTATCATCTAGTTCCTGCACGATGGAAAATTTTCAACTAAGTTGCTACGCCATATTATTTGAAGATTATAAGGCAACATCATAACACTCTACTCTCAAGTCTGGGATGCTGTCTCAAGCTGAGGAAACATTGGACATACAGATCGCGATGGCTCTGGAAATTTATGCTTCTTCGCAACAACATTTCAAGAATCTACATACTTACCGCTGCTAAGCTATTGGGTTTCCATCTACTATCATGACATCACCTTCACTACAAGTACTTTCCAGTGAGACGGCAGTCAAGGCTTTGCTTCGAGGTGTCAGGGGAACCTCAGGACTTATAGCCATAAGTCTTTCAACACGGGGGGCATTGTAACAGAATAACATGTTACCCCGATAATTTTGGATGTTGACTATGCAAAACACTTTAATCTATGAGTTGTTTTGCTAACTTCGGACGAGTACAGTGGCGACCTCTGCTGGGGAAACGGAAGAGCGCAGGACTCGGCGGATTTGACGTGTAGCGAGAGGGTGCAAAAACCTGGGCTCCGACTGGCATGGAT
The DNA here is from genome assembly GCA_917880885.1 of Limnephilus marmoratus. Classification (NCBI taxonomy): domain Eukaryota; kingdom Metazoa; phylum Arthropoda; class Insecta; order Trichoptera; family Limnephilidae; genus Limnephilus; species Limnephilus marmoratus. The sequence goes on from OU862928.1 coordinate 27,133,404, forward strand.
GGCATCGATTGGCGTTAGTTTCCTTTACTGGTTTTCAGTTAGTTGTTTATATTTAAAATGGTCATGTCATTGAGACTGGCCTTGGCGCCCGGCATTATATTTAAAGGTTAGTTCTGTCAATTATGTATTACATCGCTGATCCTGATTTCAATAATAGTGACTTGCATAATTCATAATCTCAGGAGATTCCTCTTCAAGGAGCCCTGGGACGCACCCTGAGTTTTCAATAAACAATTATAAGTATATTTTCCTTGAATGGATTACTGTCTCATGCTCGAAAATTGATGATTTTAATAAATGTTCAACTTGAATCCCTGTTTCATTCAAATATCCCCATTTACATTGATCATATGGTTGTCGCTGGGATTGATCTGAGGATTCATGTTGCCGATAAGAATTAAAACGGTTACAATTTGTAAAATACAAAAGTGAACTATTAAAAAATGTATTTTTTCAATAACAAAATATTCCTCTTAAAAAACAATAACGAAGAAGTAGAGAATTCGGGTGAAATGCAGATCCCGCCAATGTCTGGGAATTTAATAAAAAGGCACTTTTTAGATGAGAAAAGTGTGGATAAGATGAATAAAAAATAAATTAAGGCGCGCTCGGCAAAATTGAGGGAGATACAACCGTTTAAAGTATTTAAAATTTCACTTCGCGAACTGATATTGACAGTTCGTTCGCCATTTTTTCACTGCTTATGTTGGATCCCAGACTTAATACAGAATTAATAGTACGCCAGAATCACAAACCATGTTACTCAAACCTAGCGTAGCCGCTAAACCACTTGAAAACTGGGATGTTTTTCTTGCCTTGACGCGAGTAGGCGTTATAAAGGGGCACTTTTTTGTATCACAAACCATGTTTAGCGTATTAGGTTATAACAAAATGGCGGGCGGACTGTCAATATCAGTTCGCGAAGTGAAATTTTAAATACTTTGAATGGTTGTATCTCCCTCAATTTTGCCGAGCGCGCCTTAATTTTGTTGTATTCAGCTTTTCCACACTTTTCTCATCTAGAAAGTGCTTTTTTATTTAATTTCCAGACATTGGCGGGATCTGCATTCCTCCGGAGAATTCCATATGGAGAATTATAAAAAAAATAGAGTGTGCAATTCACACGCGGTAGAAGTGAAACCTTCAGAAAACTAAAACAGACAAGAGTGACTACGAAGCACGTTTTTTATCAATGTGAAGAATGATTTTTTTTTTCCATATTTTTGTCGTCGAATTCCAATGCATCTTTTCCTACACATTTGGTCATCTTATTAGTATTTGTATTGTTTTTTCCAAGCCGCTAGATGTCGCTTTCTTTTGTGTTTTCTTTGTCTGTTAATTTTGGAGTGGTTTGAAGATTGGATATAGATTTTACAAAAAAAATGATTTAGTGGGATTCGATTCTTGATCTGCTGAATGTCTGGCCGCTAAGGTACCACCAGACTAAAGGACACTTGCGTAGGACGGTGGATTTATCGTATTATATTGGAACCGAGTACCCGTGAAATAAATAAATATTTTAATGCTCGCAGGCTAAAGTCTATAGATATACTCGTTAACGACACTCTTTTTACTGTCGTTAACGAGTTTCAAGTCACAAGGGTGCTGAATAAGTATTCAAAAGTGCTAAAAAGATATTTTTATTAAATGACATGATTTTAACATTTTTCCTGTGTCTTACCGGTGACCCGACAATTCGTCCTGCGACAATTCATCCGGCGACAGTTCATCCTGCGACCGTTCATCCTACCGACAGTTCATCCTGCCGACAGTTCATCCTGCCGACAGTTCATCCCGCCGACAATTCATCCGGCGACAATTCATCCTGCCTGATCATTTAGAAGATTTTTATTAAGTAAGTATGCAAAGAGGATATACGGCCGTAGGTACAACCAAAATCGATATACTTATATCTGAAGGCATCTTGAGTGGAAATCCGCTGTAAAAATATTTTTACTAACAATAATTTCGACTCTCCGAAGAAGCATGCGTGAATAACAAAATACGACATACTTATAGGTTATACTTATAGGTTAGGTTAGGTTAGGTTAGATTGGGTTAGGTTAGGTTAGGTTGGGTTAGGTTAGGTTAGGTTAGTTTAAGTTGTCGAGAGTCGAAATTATTGTTAGTAAAAATATTTTTACAGTGGATTTCCACTCAAGATGCCTTCAGATATAAGTATATCGATTTTGGTTGTACGGCCGTATATCCTCTTTGCATACTTACTTGAAGAAAAAATCTTCTAAATGATCAGGCAGGATGAATTGTCGCCGGATGAATTGTCGGCGGGATGAACTGTCGGCAGGATGAACTGTCGGCAGGATGAACTGTCGGCCGGATGAACTGTCGCCGGATGAATTGTCGCAGGATGAACTGTCATGGAACCGTTTTTACCCACCTTGCTAAGGATGTCCGTGTATTATGCATTTTTTTTTAAATTCGTCAAGCAATATTTTTGAAATATTTATTACATTACATGCATCGCATTCAAAATATTTATATTTAATCTCGTGCATAAAGCTTACACCCCTATAAAGCCAAATTGAACGCGTGCATAATCTATTGTTGACTTCAACTTCAAGCATCCCTTAAGCTCTAAACCAACAAACCCTAAATTAATAATATGCAAGGCTCTGTTTACAGTATGAATGCCTTTAACTGGAGGGGTGCTCTGTCCGGTATCATTAGCATTCTCCCTTTCATCACAAAGGATGCGAAAACAATGTCATTTATGGTTTCGTGACTTTTCATCCCGCGACAAAATATCCTCCGACAAAATATCCTACTGACAAAACATCCCCAAACAAAATTCAAATAACGTCGGGGTCACCAATATGGAATTGTCATTCTTACCAAATCAACACTTTCGTATGTATCACGGGAGTTAAATGATAAGATGGATTAATTATTAACCACTAGCGACAGCGCATTTTAAAACTTTTTTCTCCGTTTGCTCGACATTTTCAGAAGATCATTTTTTTAATTTAAAATAAAACAATAACTTTGTAAACACCACTTTTATTTTTTACACTTTATGCCGACCGGGTTTCGCTACAACCGTAGCTTCATCAGGGCAGTATAATTCTCTACTAACATTAGGTTACATGTATGTTATAATATATAATGGGCTGGATTCGTCAAGTGTAGGGGGAGGAAGAAGACATAGATGGAGAATTGGGAAGGGAACGGACGTGTTCTTTATCAATAGGGAACAATCTTAGTATGGGACTTTTATTTAAATTTTGTTGATTATTAATTACCTTACGTGTGTTATGTGTTTATGGCTTTCCTAAGTTCAAGTGCCTCTAAATTATCCAACCTTACACCGATATTGTTTTTATGAATCAGTTTGGCGCCGGCTGTTTTGTCAAATTTATGATCTTTTCAATATCGATTCAATATCGGAGTAAGGTTGGATAATTTAGAGGCACTTGAACTTAGGAAAGCCATAAACACTAATAGTAAGGTAATTAATAATCAACTAAATTTAAATAAAAGTCCCATACTAAGATTGTTCCCTATTGATAAAGAACACGTCCGTTCCCTTCCCAATTCTCCATCTATATCTTCTTCCTCCCCCTACACTTGACGAGTCCAGCCCATTATATATTATAACACACATGTAACCTAATGTTAGTAGAGAATTATACTGCCCTGATGAAGCTACGGTTGTAGCGAAACCCGGTCGGCATAAAGTGTATAAAATAAAAGTGGTGTTTACAAAGTTATTGTTTTATTTTAAATTAATAATGTCGCATCACAAAGTATCCGCTTCATATGAACAAAAAAAATCATTTTTTTTATTTTTCGCCAACAATTAAAAAAATCATACCTTTGAATTTTAACATGGATACATTAAACTTATTATAGTGCTATATAGCCATTGAATTAACCTGTATTTTAAGGTTTACCTCATATTTGTAGGAATTATAAAAAAAATATGAAAAAATCGTAAAGTTTATAACCGCGCGAATCCTGCGTGGTTTTACTTTGAAACTGCGCCGTGAGAGGCACTAATTCGAGTCAACGTAGAATATTTTCGATTTCTTTATATTTTCTGTGGTATTCTTGATAATGAAAGGTACATATCTATGGAAAAATGACTTAATTTTAACCGTATACAGCTGGCCAGAAATTCTGCGCGAAAAAATGTTTAAAAATGTTATTTTTAACATCGTTATAATATAGTCTCCTAAGTTCGTATTTGCGACATCTATAATCATAATAGATAAAGCATTTCAATAGCTTCGCTTTAAGTCCAAAATAACAAGCGTGAGAGCTACAAATATAAATATATATATATTTTTTTTTTTTTAAATTTGCCGAATCAAGGTGATAATTGCCCATTTTATCCGAAAAGCAATCGGAGACATTTAAAATGGCGCCAATATATGGCAAAAATCGCTCCAGTGGTTAAGAGGGCATTACCAGAGAAAACCGGAAATACGTCATTTTCAAAAAAGTTTTTAGACGTATTGACTCTTTTCCACAAAAAATTATAAATGGATTTCGAAAGATTGTTCTTTTATCTAGCATTCGTGTGTAATAAATTTTGAGAAATTTTTTTAATTTTTAGTATAATAAGGTTATTCCATAGGTCGTTGGCAGATTTGTTCAATTTTCAAAAAAGTTTTTGTATTATACCACACCCATTTCAAATAATAAAATCATGCAGTAAAATAAATCAATACATTATCTAGCAAACGTATGTTTTAGAATTTTAATTTTAGTTTCAATAAAATCATTAAAAAATATGTACGTACATGTGTTTCTTGGCGAAAATTGGTCCGTTTGTGTATTTATTTGCGCACTTACAAACTAATATATTTCAGATTTTTTTAACATTCTTATTAAATTTAGACATTATTAAAAAATGATAAATACTTATAATCAAAAAATAACTACAAAAAGTACATTATTTTAATAGTTTTATCATCACGCCTTTCAGCATTTTTGGATGAAGGTATAAATTAAAGCTAATTTGAATTGAAATAAATTCGATATTGAGTTATAATTTGAAAAAGCTGGTACGGAGAATAATTAATCTTTCACATTGTAACCGCCCTGCACGATCGTAAGAACAACTTTCGACGAAATGTGGATTTTCGTCCGCTGGCTGGTTAAACGCTCTTAAAAGAGATTAACAACAACACTGTTGAATAATACAATGGCGTGACTTAAAATTAAATATCAGAAAGTTGCGAGGCTAAATCTGATGGCTGTACACACCAGGACACTTTGGACGAGAATGATTTTGGTGGTAGTAATTGGAACTAAAGTATTGCTTGTCCAGTGTGACCAATATTCAAAATTGCCAGTAGAATAAAATATATTGTACATTAAACAGTACCTTGACATTCAAATATCTACTAAAACCTAACCTAACATAACAAAAATGAGACAAAAATAATACAGGTATCCTGTAAAGACGATAAATTATTATTGTTCAAAAATAGTTGGCTGCTAGCGTAGTCTAACGGTAAGGCTCTTGACTCGCAATCCGAAGGTCGCGGGGTCGATTCCCGGCGTGGGCAAATAAATTTTATTTGATTAATTTGTGTTATTTCACGATTAATTCATTAAAATAGTATATAGTATATTTGCGGCACGTTCCAGATCTAGCTTTAGCCGCCTTTGGTGACCAGATCTGAATAGCCAAGTACTTCCCTACCTTCCTCTTCCCCATCTCCTTCCCTTCTCCACTACCTTTAGCCTCATAATATACCCCAATTGGGGATGCAATAGACTCACTGGCTCCAGACGGGAGCAGCTGGGACTCTTGTGAGGTACACATATAAAAAAAGTGAAATGAGACAAAAATAATGCAGACATCCTGTAAGAGAATAATTTATCTGTATTATTTTGAACGATTTTACAATTTTTGAACAATAAATTTACTGTCTTTACAGGATGTCTGTATTCTTTTTGTTCAATTTTTTTGTTTTTGTAGATATATTGTTGGGGGATGTGTCATCCTTAAGTAATTTTGTCGGGGATATTTTGTCGGGCATATTTTGTCGTAAATATTTTGTCGGGGATGTTTTGTCGGGGATATTTTGTTGTCGGGGATAATGTTGTGTGTATATTTTGTCGTGGATATTTTGTCGGGGCTATGTTGTGGGGATATTCTGTCTTGGATATTTTATCGGGGATATTTTGTCGCGGGATGAGAAAAAATTCAAAACGCTAATATCGACTTCATAAAATTGGTCCATCCTGGGGAGGGGGGGGGGGTTGGCTAGAGAATTCCAGATTTCTCCACAAATATAGGCTATGTTCGCCTATAAAAAGACCTAGCCACAAAATTCGGGGCACACCACGGGGAACATATGAAAGAAAATAACAGGCCGTGTTCATATATACAATACTTTGGTGACAATATCCTTCGTGAATTTTTTTCCACGGTCAAGTATCATCTCCCTGTCAGGTGGCACCCGGGGCGGTCCGCTTTGAACCGCTCAATCATCTAATCGATAACTTAATTAAAAAATAATTATAAACTTACTAACTAAGTTATACCTAAGTTGAACTAACTTTTTCTACATTAGTTCCATACATTAATTGTACATTAGTTCCAGTAGGAGGCCCTGAGGAAAATAATTCCCCTGAGGGCCTATGTCATCTTTGGGGATGCTGTGTGGAGGATCTTTTTGGGGAAAAAGAGGAGAGGAAGTTCTGGGAAGGAAAAAGGTATGAGGGGTGGGTACTAAAGGAATCTGGGGTCAATGTATGAATCTGTGGCGACACATCATTATCAACTTCGCCATCAAAAGAAGGTACGAGAAATATCTAATATTCGCGCGATACGGGCAAGCTACTTACCCGAGTACATACCTACCTACTGCTGCTGCCGCTGATAAATAATAATTTCGCCACCGCCTAGAAAGGTCTGGAGTTTATAAGCCGCCTGAATATTCAGCACCGTGTATGTTCGAGTACCTTCCAGTGTGCACATTGCCGGCGAATGGAACATTACACTCCGCTGGTACATATAAAGCGACTAAACTCGGCGCTCGCTCAGTCAGTCCCAGACCATTTTTTTTTTTTTTTTTTTTTTTTTTTTATTTATTATTTTTTAGCATATAAAATATAATGTACATTTAGATGATGTATTAATTTGCTTACATGTTCATATTCAAATATGTTAATACCACTCTTCCATGGAAGCGTTAGCTTGTGTCTGGAAGAGTAGTGTACATTTTTTAATGCTATATTTAAGTTCTTAAATTACAATGTGAATGTAAAAAACAATAAGTTGTAAGTTCGGTGATATGTGATTATAAGTATTTATCTACTATCAAAACAATTTTACTGTTTGGATAATGTGTCCAGAATTATTGTAATTAGTTGCTAAAAACAATACAAAATTTAACTTATTTGAAGAATGGAGTATCACTTGGAAACTGAGTTATAAGTAGATTAGATTAGTCGGAAACTGTTTTTTTTTTTTTTTTTTTTTGAGATTATCTTTAAAATATTTTTTTACAGTGTTTATTAATTGGATTTTATCATTTATTTTTCTAATTTCATCCGGTAATCGGTTGAAAATAAGTCTTTCTTGATAAGTATAATAATTTTGTGCAAAGGAAGTGTTTAATTTTGGGCATGAAAAAATATATTTATGTCTAGTACGGTTTTCAGTTATAAATTGATATTTTTCTTTTTCTTTTATAATTTGAATCAATGCATTTCTATTGTATAGATCTTTGAAAGATGGTACTTGGAATTCCTTAAATAATTGATCCGTTGGGTAGTCAGAAGGTTTTTTTAATATGATTTTAATTATTAGCCTCTGCACAACTTCAATTGGGGAAAGATTAGTTTTGTATGCGGATCCCCAGCTAATGATAGCATATTGTAAAGTTGATTGAACCAAAGCGTAATATATTAGATATAAGTTTTTTACAGATAAAAAATTTCTGATTCTTAAAAATATATAAATCAATTTTCTAATTTTTTTTACAACTTGACAAATTTGTTCCTTCCATTTCAAATTTTTATCGATAATGACTCCTAAATATTTGATTGTGTTTGTTGTTTTTAATATTGTGGGATACAATAATTTTTACTATGTGTTTTGGAATTATCATGGATGATGATATCAATGTTTTTAGGGGTATCATTTTTGTGTATTGCAAATGGAATTACAAATGTTTTATCACCATTTAGTGATAGTAAATTTACGTCGAAGAAATTCTTTAAAATATTTATGTCTTCGGTGGCTTTAAATGTTACTTTTTCCCAAGTTTTATCGCTAATTATTAGTACCGTATCATCGGCGTATGAAGTAATTTGGCCATGTAGTGGTTGAAAAAAAATGTCATTAACATATATGGTGAAAAGGATTGGTCCGATTACTGTACCTTGAGGATTCCAAAGTCTGATATTTCTTTATCGCTATTAATCTGATTTATTTTTACGACTTGCGGTCGATTTTTTAGGTAGTTCGAAATCCATTTAATTGCATTGTCTTTTATACCTATATTGTTTAGTTTTTTTAGTAGAATCTCATGGGATATACTATCAAAAGCTTTTCTGAGATCAATAAATATACCGGCACATTTTTCACCTTTATCCAATGATTCATTGATGTATGAGGTTACATTAGCAATAGCATCTTGTGTGCTGAGTGACTTTATAAAACCAAATTGGTTTTTTTGAAGAATTTTATTACTTTCTAGGAAACCGACCAATTGGTTTTTCACAATTTTTTCAAAAATCTTTCCAATGTTTGAGATTAGACAAATTGGGCGATAGTTAGTTACTTGTTGAGGATCTCCAGATTTATAAATAGGTGAAATAATTGTATTTTTATAGTTTGTCGGAAATATTCCCTCTGTTAAACTTAAGTTTATCAAATGAGTAATTGGTTTTACCAAATGAATTTTCATGGATTTTAGAAAATGTACTGTAATAAGGTCAAATCCGGGAGACGAACCTCCTTTCATGCCTTCTATTATTTTTAAAACTTCACTTTCTGAGGTTGTTTCAAATTTTGATAAATTATTTTGATTTTGTACATTTTCAATCGTTTGTTTTTTCGGGTTAAAAGATTTATTGATATTTTTCGCAAGATTTTTTCCTACATTAGCAAAAAAAGAATTAAAGATGTTTGCGCATTGTTTAGGTTGAATATTAGCATCTATTATTTTATTTTCATGTTCAATGTATTTTATTTTTTGTGTTTTTTTAGTGTTATCCATGGCTAAGTTGACTGTTTTCCATATTTGTTTATTGTTATTGTCTGTAGAAAGTATTTTATTTTTGAAATAGTCTTCTTTATTTTTTTTGATACAGTTTGTTAATTTATTTTTAAATTTTTTGTAAAAAGTGTATGCTTTTTCATTTAGAGGATTTTTCAATGCTGTTTTATAAAGTTTTTCTTTGTTTCTAATTGATATTATAAGTCCTTGTGTTATCCAAGGCTTTAAAATTCTTAGTTTAGGTTTAATGCGGACTGTAGTTTCAGTAGTTGAATTTTTTATGTGTTGAGACAATATATTTTCAAAGTTTTTTGAGCAAGTCTCGGTATCATAACTATTTAACACGTTGTTCCATTGTTCATTTCTTAGTTTTTTGGATAAAATAGTCATATTTGTGTAGGAATTTGTCTTTGTTAGATTAAATTTTTTATGTTTAATTTTGTTATCATAGAGAAGAATGCATGCATGGTGGTCAGTTATATTCGTTTTCCAAACAATTGATTTGATTTTGTCGATATCTTTAATATTTATGTTAGTCCATATATGGTCTAAACAAGATGGAGTGTGATTTTTTATCTCTCTCGTATTTTTATTAATGCACGATATGAAGTTAAATTCAGTCATACAATTAATATATTCATTTTTGAAATTATTTTCTACGTTTTCATTAATGTTTAAATTGAAGTCTCCTGCAATAAAGCAAAGTTTATTACTAAATTTTAACAGTATGTGTTTAAATTCATTTATAAATGACGAGATATTCGAACCGTGTGTTCTGTAAACAGCTATTATGTGGTAGTTTGTTTTGTCGAGTTTTAATTGTATTTCAATACAGTTTACTAGATGTATAGGATGTTCAGTTATTTTGACAATACTAAATTTATCGTGAATGAATATGACGAGACCACTATTTTTATTGATGTTTATTTTGGTTGTAACATAATTATATTCTGGTAAATGATAGGTGGGTGATTCGTCATTAGTAAAAGTTTCTGATAATATTATGATGTCAGGTTTTTTATTTAGATTGTTTAATTTTAGAATTAATTCATCCCAATTTCGTTCCATACTTCGTATATTACTATGAAAAATGAAAATATTATTGAGATTCTTTGAGATTATGTCATTACATGAATCGGTGTATACACACTCATATTCTTGTATTTTAAAATTATTTTCTAATTCATTAGCTATGAAGTCATCCATTTAGTAAAAATATTAATGTGATATTGATTTCTTTTAAATATATAGAGTATTTTCAAAGTAGAGTGTGACATAGAGTTAGTAATACAAATACGGATTTTATAATGTGTAGAGATTGTTGAAGAATGTTCCGGTTTTTTATTGATCATATATTGATTGATCACATTTTTATCATTACTAGCATAATCATTTACAATATTTAAATGCATATCTCGTATAATAATATTATCTATATTTCTAAAATTCAATAAAACGTTTTTTGATTCTACTATAAATTGTTGTACTGTAGACTTATGTGTAGGATAAATAGCAATATAATGCGATAATTTATTTACGTCTTTAAATTTTATATTTAAAATATTAACATCATAATCATTAATTACTTCATTAATATTGAGAACATTATACTGGTTGGAAATAGATATTCCAATATCAGAGTTTTTGTTTATTCTTATTATTGTTACCTGGTACCCTGGAATGGAGTAATTAGTTTCGCCAGTAGAGTAGGTCTTTGTAAACCCAATCAAGCCCGGGAAAAAAAATATTTCTTTTAAAGATATTATTAATTTTTCAAAAAAAATTTTTACGCTTTTAATATTTTTATGAAATTGAGTAAATCTTTTTTCAGTGCAAATAAAATAGAAATCTCTTATAGAGTGATATAAGTTTTCTTCAATACATATTTTTTTATCTAATGCGTTACATAAAAAATCATTCATTGTTAATTTATAGATAAGAGTTTGAGGAAATGAAAATTTACAATATTTATTCGTAGTCAATGCGTTCTTTGGCAATTCGAAGCATTTTTTGCCGGTAAAGGCATTTTATGCTATCGACTCTATGATCGGTGGAATAGTTCATATCAAACCTTTTGTTTTGGACACAGCAGTTGTTGCAGATTGGAGTTTGTTCTTTGTTTTCACATTTGGATAGTATATGTTCCTTAGTGCAATGAGGGCAAATGGGAGGCTGCGTCCTGGCGAGACATCTTTGAGCTGTGTGGCCGAACTTGAGGCAATGGTAACATTGTGTGAGCGGGCTGCAGTCGCTGACGTACACTCTTTGGAATTTGATGTTTAATTTTTTTTTATCAATTAGTTTTTTCCTTAATTGTCCAGTTGTTTCGATAATGTAGTTAGTGGTGTCGTTTTCTTTTCCTTCATTGTACTTATTTTTTAATTCCTTGATAAGCTTAATGTCTTTTTTGTCTTCTAGGGTTAATCCTTCATTTAGTCGGTCAACATCTCAGTATGTAACGATCTCCGCACAAGTGCTCCTGCATGGCATCTACACACATCCAGGGCAGCTTCCCGAGGTCCATCACCACGTCTCAACTATAAGGCCAATCGTGTCTTCAGCTCCTGAGATCAGCTACATCCCGCGACTTACAAGGCTTGCGTCACCTTCAGTCCAGGGATCAGCTCACCATTTCATGGCACCTCGAAGGCCCACCGTGCTTCGCTGCCATGGAAACACGCTCCGCCTCGCCAGGACTACCTGCTGGTGGCTCAGCTCACCGAGCCACTCACCGTTCATCTCCGCGACTCAAAGCGTCGAGCAACGGCCTGGAAGATAGGTCATCTCCACCGCCAAGGTGTTGAGCAACTCGCTGACCTTCACCACACCATCTCCATCACCTCTGTACGCCTGCAGCATTTCATCTACGGCACTCTGCTTTACATCATGTTACCGTTTTACCGACCTCGCTACGTAGCCCAATAAACGACTGACTCATACATCGACCGACGCCTTTCATTTCTGTCTCCCGTCCCTCAAATCTATAAGTTCGTCTAAAGTCTAAATTCTATGTAAGTTCGAGAGAGTCCTGCTGGATAGGTAAAATATCTCCATTAACCAGTCTCTTCTGATCCGGCCCGCCACACAGTATGTTGTCAAACGCATTCATCACCGAGACCTAGACAAATAACACCCCATGAATCCGGGCCCCCTGAAGTCACCAAATGTAGCGAACCATTAAGTTTTTTTCCGCAAGGGGTAGGCAGAGAAGATGGAGCACCACACAACTCCATCTCGACAAACACTCCTTGCTTCATTCACATTTAAAAAAAACGAATGTGCTTTAGACCACACGACTGAAGTAACACTTCATTAACTCTCTCAACTTCCGTTCGCCACGCCCGATCACACTTTTCGTAACGCTCTTGTCACGCATTCACCAGCTTACTCCCCAAGTCAGGCGTGCGTAAAGAAGTTTTACTTAAAATAAAACGAGTGTGCTTTAGACCACACGACTGAAGCAAATCTTCACTAACTCATATCTCCCTCTCAACTTCCGTTCGCCTCGCCCGATCACACTTTTCGTAACGCTCTCGTCACGCATTCACCAGCTTACGTTTTGATTGATTTGAGTTTTGATAGAGTTTGTATAATGTATACATTTCAGAATTGAAGCGATGCTTAAAATGACTTTCGCCGTGTTTGGTGACCAAATCCCAATAGCCAGGTACCTCCCAACCCCACTCTACCTCATCTCCTTCACCTCTCCACTACCTTTAGCCGCACAATTTGGGGATGCCATAGTCTCACAACTACCAACAGCCCCATTTGGGGATGCCATAGTCTCACTGACTCCAGACGGGATTAAAACCAAAATAACCACACACAATGAGGTCATACTCTCAAAGGTCTTTCCCGGTTTTTCCTCCGCATTGTGTCAATTTATTTCTTACCAATCTCGACACCGGCGTAAGAAGGCATCCCCTTGTTTAGGGTTGGTTGCGTTATTTCGTCATTATTTTGAAAAGTGACATAAAGACATCCCTTTGTACAGCCTTCCTTTGTCAATAGAATGAAAGGGAAGTTCTTGACGATCCGGAAGGATATTGTGATGATAATGGAAGTTTTCGCCGTACATTTTGAAAATGGGTAGAAAAAAGAAACATTACTTAAAAAATTATTTGAAATTTGGCGGATTTAAAGAATAAAAAATAATTATTAATCCCGCTCAAACACATTGACAATTTAAGGGGGGGTAAGGTTTTAAAGACGAAAAAAAGGCACATTTTAATGATTTTTTCTTAAAGTTGTGAATAATGCTGGTTTATTTTTTTCATATACACGTTATAGTATGACATCTGAAGTATCTTTGGAAAAAATTCCAATTAAAAATATCGATAAATAAGTCCCGGAGAACGAATCTCCCGATGCGCCTCGAAAAATAGGTGTTATGCAATGAACATCATAACTCGTTACCGGATCATTTGAAACAAAAAATCGCAGAGGTAGTTTTTTTTCGAATTTTTTATTTTCGTCGGAATTTGGAAGTGAAACACGCGATTTTCGCTAAAAAATTTCGGTGAATTTGTTAATATTAAATGGAAAAAAAATGGTAAAAAAAACTCTCTCTGATTACCTGTTGATTTATGCGTAGAAATAGTGTACAAAATTTGAAAAGGATAGGTTAAGTAGATATTGAGTTATGATGTCCACGAACTTCAAAAATTTGTTTGCGAGAAAATCGATTCAAAGGGCCGGTCGCTTGAAACGCTGTATATTCGTTAGTTTTGCTCCGATTTACTTGAAATTTTGACACAATACTTTCAACATATTGTACATTTAGAATAAGGGATTTACCCCCCCCTTAAATAAATGACGCTTGTTACAATTAAATATTACTTTTGAGGTGTTCAAGTTTTTTTTACGCAAGAAAAACACTTGAACTTCAGAACAGGGTTTCTTGGTGAAGGTGTTCGCGAAACACTATATGAATGCATATAAACAGGAAAAAAAATGCGCGAGATCAACCCCGAATTATTGGCAAAGAACGAAGCAACCGCAAGCAGCGTTTTGCGCCGTTCTTTCCCTCCCATGATTTTTTGTCCTGTTTATACGCAGCATAATAATATTATTTTCATAACCTACGCAACATCATTCTGTCTTTCCATGTAATGTGTGATCCTTGGTGCGGAAACGAACAATCTAAATGCAGGTTGCTTTACAGAATTTTAACAATCCAAAATTTTTCATTAAAAATCATTTTCAAGTTCTGTGAAAGTTCTATTCAAGTTCTGTTTTGTTTCAGTCTTGAGAAACAATTGTAGAAATACAAACAGAACTTGAATATTAACTTTGATGAATTGATCAATTTTTGTGAAACAACCCATCCTAAGTATGTTATAAGCTGATGAAGTAGTGCTTTTACTAGAGTACCTTGTGTCTACGTTAGACAAAGTACATACTTATGTGTGCAGACAGATTTAATGATGGTTGCAGGCAGTTGTGGAATTTGAAAGAGATATCACTAAAATACTCTGTGATATTAAAGTCATGGATGGTGGATCCTTGGAGGAAGTCAGAGATGAAGCAAATATGGGAAGCACCTTCGTAAGGATGTTCACAGAAGAGGGAATGTATGAAATTCATTTCTTGTAGAACTAAATACAGCAGTCACATAAAAATTGGATTTTCAAAGGAAACGAAATTGGCATTCCACAATGGAGCTCATGGCCTCAACTAAGGATCCGATACTTAACGTTGTGTAGATACTTTTCTTGTAAACAACCTGTCGCATACAATTCGTGACGCTACTGAAATCATGAGATCCGCATCGCCACAATCATTGTTGAACTATCTGTTAAAAACCCGCTCCGCCGGTTTTTAATGCTGGACCGTGCGGGCGGATGTTAGTTCGGCTTTTTTTAAGTTAGTGTTGGTTACTATTTTATAGATCCAAAATTAGCTGATTCCAAAAACAGCCCGTTCCTCGGATCCACTGTAGCTAGTCACCGGGACAAAGTAACCGAGACAGAGCAATGACGTCATATGTATATATATAGCCACTTAATACAACATGTATTATCGTCAATCATTTTATATCCGGAGAGATACCACATATTCACAAATTCGTAGCAGTTGTACCTAGAGGGGAGGCGTCCCCGTCCGACCTGCTGACGGAAGTAGCGACATCTTGTGTCGAATTCTTGAATTCGAAACCGAATTATAACAGTAGCTTTATGTGAAATTCCACGTACATAGATGTTATTTGTGGCGCAGCGCGTATGGCGTGGCGTCCTACGTGCACTCGTAGCTGTGTTCTGAAATTCAACCACACAGACGATACGGTATTAATACTGCTCGATTCGATTCTGGAAACGACAAAACTAGAAAATTTTCAAAATCTCACTCAACCAAACAGTTGTTGTAGCTGTCGTTTTTTATATCGTGTCGTTCTTTGTTGACTGTTTTGTTCTTGGAATTGATCTAAAGCACAAGCATTTTTGCAAAATGTCCGAAACGTGTTTAAGGAGACTGATGTATATATATTGTAGTGGCGTAGCTGACGAGTTAACAAAATGTGGGTAACGGAACGTGTGTCTTAGAATATTTGATGATCTGATGTTGGTAACATTGCGTTCTTTCAGTTGTTTTTGTTCTCTATTCTTCTGTATTCTGTCTGCACTTGATTATTAATTATCGTACAATAAATACATTTACACCGTGGATTTGTGTTTACTTAATTAAATACCAATCTGTCTAACGTCACAAAGATACTTAAATCGATGAATATCGTATACTTACACATTCCAAAGAATAAAGGACCTTAGAGTTACTGCCTGAGCCATTTAAAGAACTTTACCTAGCAAATCATATCGTTCTGCTAACTGAATTTGAAATTATGCTAACTGTTTTCTGATTAGAAAAAAAACTATGTGGTTAGACGTCATAATATGATACAGCTTATGTTTCAATAGTTATCCCTTAACTAATTTGATTATTTCTTTGTCTGCAGGTTATAGTAATGAGCAGCAGCACTGCTTCAGATCGAACCATCAACACCAGCACGGAAAGTGCCAATACCATCCTAACCAACGTCACTGTCACAGACGGTGATACCACGGAAGACAGTTTAGATCAAGAGCCTCCACAAGACATACTTATCTCTCTAGACAGTGGCTCCAGTCTGGATGGGAAGTCACCTGCAAGACATCACCACCACAGATCACTCACAGAAAGAAGAACCCAAAACAAATACTGCAAACTATCACAGCAGACGGATTCTTCATTAGATAAACAAACTTATATCATGGACTCTGAGATAACCCTGACAGAAACAACTTTCGACAATGACAGCAACAGGAAACTTGATTATGCCAAAATCAATGAAGATCAAAAGTGTCCAAGTACAGCACCTCCAGGATACCACCAAGGAACAGACACTAAATTCCCATTTGATGAATGTGGAAACCTCATGTACGAATCACAGTCAGCTAAAGAACCTAGATCCATCTTTGATTCTGCTGGCAGTTCACCACGCCAACGCAACTCTTCCGCAAAATTTATATTTGATGTTCCTATGCCGACTTCACCGACAGATCCCAGGTCACCGGATTTGTTGCTCTCTGGTTTTGACATGGAAGAGAAACCGCCAAGAAGCCCAAAAGCCTCGAGTTCTAAGAATGAAACTAAGTTCACATTTGAAGGATTCCCATTGCCAGTTGCACACAAAAAGAGACACTCTACTGATTCTAGATCATCACAAAAGGCTAGAAATAGAACTTCAAGCGTTATTGACGGCAAAAGCGCGACACCCCCACTACCAGATTTGCGAGTTGACTTCTTCACTGATGACAATGAAGTTCAGGAAAGGGTACGATCGAGGCCAAACTCTTGCCTTCTACAAACCAACGAGGATATGATCAAGCTTCGTCAAGAGCTTGAAGGAACCGTTTCTGGTCATCAAAACAGAAACTCTTCCTCTAGAAGGACGTCAGCAACAAGGGGATATAATAGTTCAGACAACGCTAACAGTCCCAGCATAAGTATTAATGTTACAACAAATCCTCTAGACAATGGTGCTGGATGTTGCAATCTCACCTGTCCAGCATATGCTATTAATCAATACAGATGTTGTGCTTGTTGCTCTAACCAGACTCAGAACGCCAATCGTAAGATCCCTCAAGCAACGATAGTGGTCCAGCAAGCATCCTTGTCTTTGGACTACTCAAATGTTTCCACGATACTTTTGAAAGACGAAAACGACTTTGTTTCAAACACGTCTCCGTCTTCCATGACTGGGAGCCACCACAAATTGAGTGTCAAAAAGAAGAAACAGAGAGACGAAAATATGAAACAGTTGCTGGATGTTACCAACCAGCTCACTCAAGAAGAGATTCATGACTTTGAAATGAGGTTAGTAAAATCACGTACTATTTTCTTCTTAGTCTCAATGGCTGGATTATGAGTTAGTCTTACGTATCTTATCTTGGTTATGAGTTAGTCTTACGTCATTTTCATCACATTTTCTGAAAAAAATTTTGTTACTGACATTGAACCAACAAAATGGGGCCTTGTTTTGTTTTTGACCGAATATTGACTAAATTGAAATTTCCAGCAAATATGATAAAAATGAATACGCTAAAAATTTGTTGAATTTTTATTACAACTTTTGAAGGTTATTCCTATCAATTTAATATATCGGCCGTTATCTTTTTGTTTTCTTGTCTTGTTTTTTTTTTCATATTTTCGTTTAGATTATGGGTGTTATCTTCTTCTTCGATGAAATTTTTTGTTTCGTCCTTAAAACTCTAAAGAAAAATAATTTCCCTCAGGGCCTAGGTCATCGTTGAGGATACTGTATGAAGGGTATTTTTGTACCGTAAGAGGAAGGAGCAACCCTGGGTTTTAAAGAGAACCATGTTGTAAGAGGGTGGAAATACATGAACGAGTCGTAGAAGCGTATCGTGATGTGACAAAATTTCATAGAAGTTTATCAAAACCTTCCTTAACCACTGGAGCGCTTTTTGCCACAATATGGCACTATTTAAAATACCTCGGATTGCTTTGCTGCAAATTTTGGCAAATTTTGCCTTATTTGTAAGTAATTAATTTTTAATTCAATTTGGGAGGCGGAAATGGGTACCGCCGCCCCGGGAACCTTCATTGGATAACCAACACCTTTGCCATAGGTCACCCCAAGTGGTTCGCTACGTTTGGTGATTTATCAGGGGTGCCCGGGTTCATAGGGTGAGGTTTGTCTAGGTCTTGGAGGCAGATGACCAGGACACACTGAACTCCAGATTCCTACCCACCCCTTAAACCCTCTTCCTTCCCAGAACTCTCCCCTCCACACAGCATCCCCAAAGACGACATGGGCCCTGAGGGAAATTATTTTCCTCGGGGCCTCCTGTGTGGAGCTCACGTAAAAAAAAATGAAATGGAAGTTTACGATTTTATAATATTTTTTTTATAAATCCTACGAATATGTTAAAACCGACAAAAGATAGGTGAATTCATTGGCTATACAGATCTATAATCAGTTTGTATGTCTCCGTATTAAAATTCGTAGGTATATTTTTTTTAACGTGGGCTGAAAATATTCAAAATGATTACAAACAAATCTAGAGCAATCGGGGAAAAAGTTTTAAATTGCGCGGTCGCTCCAGTGGTTAATAAATGCCCATACAAATTCAGCGCCTCTAGCGGTAGTTGCAAGTATCTTGTTTACATTTGTATTTCTTTTCGCATTATTATTTTTTTGCTGATCTCATATCGTAGCTATGTCTCTCTCGAGAGCAGTAGACTGTCATTGCGAGCAGGTGCACTGAGGACTGAGGGACTTCTTTCAAATGATATCCAATGTATTACCTTTTCAACCTCCACGGCCTTAGCAGGAACGGTACCATCCATTTTTTGAAGTTATACTTCTTTAGCAGCGTTGTGATTTGAAACTCGGATGCCACTAAAAAGAGACATACACATACATCTACAGGATACAGGATTTAGCCTGCGAGAGAATGAGATATCAATAAAACATGACCGGTCAGTGGTTGAGTGGGCATAGCGCTTGGGTCCCACCCGAGCGTCGCGTGTTCGATTCCTCGGCTGGCTAAGTCCTACATCACAACACAAGCAACATCTTCGGCTTTCTGTGGTGGTAGTAGGAGATTTTTAAACATTGTTGGGTTATCCGTAACCCGGGAATATTTGTCTTTTTTTTTATTATTTCACCGGGCACTCAGTTCCAATATAATAAGAAAAATCCACGGTCCCACGCAAGTCGTCTTTGGTCTGGTGGTATAAAACGCCTGGAGAATCTTAGCGGCGAGAGATTCTGGGGACCAAGAATCAAATCTTACGAAATCCAAAATATATATATATATATATATTTTATTTATAAAATCAATATCCAATCTTCAAAACCTCTCCAAAATGCAAACAAAACACAAAATAAAGTGACATCGAGCTACTCCGAAGAAGAAAACACAAACACTAATAAGATGACCAAATGTAGAAGAAAAGGTGCACTGGAATTCGACGACAAAAATATGGAAAAAAAATCATCCTTCACATTGATTAAAAAAAGTGCTTCGTAGTCTCCCTACTCTTGTCTACTTTAGTTTTCTGAAGGTTCCACTTCTGGCGCGTTTGAATTGCGTTCTGATTTTTAATTTTCTCTTATAATATAATCCATAAATATTTTACCTAGAGTGTTTTTGTACATTATAAAAACTCGTCCAAATAAATGTCACTATCACACTTAAAATTCTACATATACTAATAATGATTATTCCGATTTGACAACATGTAAAGGGTGTTTTTTTTAGAGGTTTGGTTTTTAAACTGGCAACATTGTTTCTAAAGACTGTCGATTTGACAGTTGACAGTTGATTTGTAGTCAGTACGTTTTGCCATTTCACCATAAATAGACTTACGTTAGAACATCGCTTGCAAATTTATTTTATTTAATCGTTTATTTATTTATTTTTATTTTATTTAGGTTATTGCGGGAAACATTTGGTGAGCACATAATTTCACGTAATGAACTTGGTGTGATCTCACACCATTAGATTACTTTCTTTGAGGTTATGTGAAGTCACTAGTCATGCTGATAAACCAGAGACCTGGTTTATCAGTCAATGTTCGCCGTGTTATTGCCGATATAATATGGCCCCAGTTGCTCGACAGAGTTTGACACGTACCTTTCTCAGTTAGCAGAGAAATTCCGTGTACATGAGCTCTCATCATCATCTCAGGGTCCTGCGTGGGATAAAAAAAAGCTACTATCTGATGTAAATAAAAGAACTCACATTAAACAAAATGTACTTGTTATTATTGACAAGCAAAAACATAATCTACATAAATACCTTTGTAAACTCAAAAAAATGCAGATAGAGAGAGAGAGAGAGATAATTCAGTTATTTTAGTAGAATCCACTTCAAATGATCATTCATAGCTTGCGATAGTTAATATAGCACACCTCTTCTTACCTCATCGACAAGGGCTCCAGATAGCTGGAGAAGAGCCCCAGAGCTGCCGCTTCGCAAGCCCATGACACCGTGAAGCAGCTGAGATTCCAGTCCATCCACAAAGGCCCGCTGATGGCCATCTCTGAGCATTGAAAGGATATAACCCGCAGTTCTAGATTGTTGATGTCATTTAAGAAGCGCCTGCAATCTTTATCAAAGTTGTCCGCGGTGATATTGGATTGTACGTGGCTGTTTTATATAACGTCATAGGCTGTAAACACGCCCGACCAAAACATCAATGTATCAAGCTGTGATCAGTAAATCCCGATGGCTATTTATCGGTGGATTGTTTTCCCCCTCATCACGAGCGTCAAGCAATACTTCTTAACAGCACCAATTTGTAGGTGTTCGCACTAGCCTCCCTGGCTTGTTGAACAAAAACCTGGACTACATCAAGCAACCACTCTGTTACGAAGCAAAGTCGCTGATGGAGAAATTTACACAATCATTTACGAGTAATAATAATATTTCTCGTGCTGAGATTAAACTCAAAATCACACTTCATAATATAACTCTTTACAAATCAAACTTCCGACAAATTCATTATTATGTCATGACGACGCCCTTATAACAGTTTTTTCTCCTTTTTTCAAAACAATCGAGCAACGTTCCAGGCAACTTTAATTTGTTCTGCATCGTTCCAACGGCACGCCGAAATTAATAATAGGTACTCATTCTGAGCAAGTACCGACTGAATAAGAACCATGAAAATAATTACGTTACAATTTGTCGAAAATTGGACTTCACGATAGCGCTTCATTCGAGCTAGTCGTGGCGCTCATATGCCCGAAATCATATTTAAACAATAATGGCATAAAATTATCTATTAAATAAAGCCACAATTTTAATGTGTTTGTTTTTTTTTATTTTGAATTTGTATACCTCTGAAAAAAACACCCTTTAGTAGGAATCGTGCAATTATCTGGCGGTATAAAAAATTTAACAAGGCCATCATCTTGAACCGGAACAGGAACAAATTAACAGACAAATGAAATGCCTTATGGTTGAGATAAAAAACAACTTCGCTAGGCTTTTAGTAGTCCAGTGGGTAAGACTCTTAACTCACAATCCGGAGGTCGCGGGTTCAAACCCGGCATGCGCAAATAAATTTTATTCGATTAATTTGTGTTATTTCACAATTAATTCATTTAAAATAATATATAGTATATTTGCGGCACGTTCCAGAGTGGAAGATACTATCAGTATCGTCCTGGTGTAAGACCACCATTCAGAATTGAAACGTTGCTTGAAAATGGCTTTAGCCGTGTTTGGTGACCAGATCTGAATAGCCAGGTACTTCCCAACCTTCCTCTTCCCCACCTCCTTCCCCTCCCCACTACCTTCAGCCTCACAACATACCCCAATTGGGGATGCCGTAGTCTCACTGGCTCCAGACGGGAGCAGTTGAGATTCTTGTGCGGTATTCAAATTATAATATTTATTTAAATGAAGACAATATTCAGGAAACTCAATCGAAAATCTGGAGACAGAAAAAGATATTGACTGCACTGGGACTCGAACCTAGGACCCTTTGCTTACACGGCAAGTTTTCTACCAACTGAGCTGCGGAACCCAGTTTTTAAAGCACTTGCCATGTAAGCAAATGGTCCTGGGTTCGAGTCCCAGTGGAGTCAATATATTTTTCTGTCTCCAGATTTTCGATTGAGTTTCGCCAATATTGTCTTCATTTAATTAAATAAAAATAATGTTGTGAGACTAAAGAAAGTAGGCGGGGAAGAAGATGGGGAAAAAGAATATTGAGAAATTAATTACTATTCAGATCTGGTCACTAAACTGTGCCAAGCATTAAAGCCATTTTAAGGCGGTACACAATCCTAATAATTTTTGTACGCTCAAAACTCACATTTTAATCATTTCCGGCGAATCCGTAACTATAACAACTTTTTTATTTCCATGCCGCACAAGAAATGCAAGTAATTTATATATTAGATTAATAAAAACAGTACCTTACCATTAATATATTTTACGTACAACGATTTCAAAACTATCGAATTTTGAAATCGTTGTACATAATTGTACGTAAACCCGTTATTCAACTATAAAGTTAGCGGTAAGCACCAGATTTTACTTTTCTAGACGATGAATTAATAATTTCGGGAGGACAACATGGAGACACATTTTAAATATTTGTAGCACGTTCTTCAGAATTAATTAAAATGAACGCGGCAGAAAGGTTGAATCTCCAAGACTGCTAGTGTGAATTCGACCGTACGTTCGTACAATACGCCGTGCCGCGGCGTATATTTGTTTACACGCTTTCTTCACTTACGTCGTTAAGATTTCTACATTATTTATCTTCTTCTTCTTTTCTTTAACACGGCAAATTCGACAGTAGGTCCGTCTAGTGCACGGGTCGCGAGTCGCAATTTGTATACACGGTTTCTTTACTTACGTCGTTAAGATTCTGCATATATTTTAGGGTATATTGTCGTCTAAAGCAACGTTTCCGGAAAGAGCTAAGAATTGTAGTCTTTCATCGGGACTGTATACTACGCCCAGACGATCTACCACTAAAAGAGGTCTAGGTAATAATGTGAAAGATTTTGCTTAGTCACACAAATGACGTCATTTTGGCACCCCAGTTGGCAGTTTTCCAATCTAGTGTGTTATTTTCCCCTGGATCCACCCCATTAAATAATATAATAATGTACCTAAAACAAACTCGGCTGTACGAGTTCAAGTGGAGGAAAAATGTCCCACGTTCCAAAGGCAGAAAATATTTCATTCCACAGAACAATTTAATGAATTCCCAGAACTCATAGAATATACCATCGGTATCATACATTTTTAATATTGTTTACTCTTAGACGGAAAACGCTTTTGTGATTTTAAAGTGACCTTCAAAGTATGTACAAACATTCCAAATTCTAAGATAATTTCATCAACCTCCGTAGTCCAGTGGCTAAGACTCTTGACTCACATTCCGGAGGTCGCGGGTTCGAACCCGGCATGCGCAAATAAATTTTATTTGATTAATTTGTGTTATTTCACAATTAATTCATTTAAAATAATATATAGTATATTTGTGGCATGTTCCAGAGTGGAAGATACTATTAGTATCGCCCTGGTGTAAGACCACCATTCAGAATTGAAACGTTGCTTGAAAATGGCTTTAGCCGTGTTTAGTGACCAGATCTGAATAGCCAGGTACTTTCCAACCTTCCTCTTCCCCACACCTCCTTCCCCTCCCCACTACCTTCAGCCTCACAACATACCCCAATTGGGGATGCCATAGTCTCACTGGCTCCAGACGGGAGCAGTTGAGATTCTTGTGCGGTATTCACTGTAAAAAAAAAAATCATTTATAATGCAATGATTTTATAACCCTAATTCGTCCAAGATTACATTTAAAAATTTAGAATATAACAATATTGAGAGCTTTTATTCTTACCGTGATGATGCACGATAACGGTACCGCGACGGCACAAAAATTAACATGCGTTCCTTATCACAATAATGCTGCAGCTTTTGGGAGGAGCGCCGCCCTGGGAACCATTTATTGTAGAACCAACAATTCTGTCTTAGGTCACTCCAAGTGGTTCGCCACGTTTAGGAGCTATATCATCTTTGGGGATGCTGTGTGGAGGGTTTATTAAGGAAAGGAAGGAGAGGAGAGTTCTGGGAAGGAAAAGGGTTAGGGGTGGGTAGGAATCTGGGGTTCAGTATGTGTGGGTCATCCGCCTCCAAGACCTAGACAAACCTCACCCCATGAACCCGAGCACCCCTGCTAAATCAACAAACGTAGCGAACCATTTGGGGTGACCTGTGGCAGAGGAGTTGGTTATCCAATAAAGATTCCCGGGGCGGCGCTACCCATTCCCGCCTCCCAAATTGAAACTTAACTGTTTGGTGACTTAGCAGGGGTACCCGGGTTCACGGGGGGAGGTTTGTCCGGGTCTTGGTGGCGGATGCATCTTCCCACCAAATGCGTGGCAGACAGGAGCGGAAGACACTGGTTGAGGGAGACTGACCTCTCCAGCAGGGCTCTCTCGGAACATCACCTTGCACCGCAGTGAGAGGGATGGATTCATTCATCAGTCACTCTTGGACACACTGCCCCCAGATTCCTAACCCACGCTTCATACCCTTTTCCTTCCTTGACTCTCCTCTCCTTCCTTTCGTTAAAAGACCCTCCACATAGCATCCCCAAAGATGACACAGGCCATGAGAGGAAAATCCTATAGATGTATGTGTTTTTTCTCTTTTTAGTGTCGCTCGCTTCCGTTTCATCGAGTTTCAAATCACAACGGTGCTAAAGAAGTTTTCCCTTCAAAACTTTGCATAGAGCCCGGGCAACGCCAGGGACTTCAGTAAATAATTCTGATAATAATAATAATAATTCTTCAGTAAATAATACCGGGAACTGTTATTTTAAACCTCGATCAAAATATCGTATTATTTAGTTAGGATGAACGGAAAGCAATCGCGGGAAATCAAACTGAGTATAATATACAAACTCCCATTAATATGGAAATCAGGTTGTTATCAGACAGAAATCACGCGTTCCGGGATGTATTAAACATGGCTACCGATGTCAAACTTCAAATCAAAATGCTAATTTACGCGGGAAATTCTGCGCCTAGTGCCTACCACTGGCGTTGTACATACCTAAATATAAATGGGTTACCTGCAAAGCAACATCGTTCACTAAAAGTAATTCAAATCAGATCTACGTACAGCTGCTCCTCTTCTTTGTTTCTACCAACACACCAAACATATAACTGAGTCTTTCAATTTCTATATCCGCTATATCAACTTTCACTGATTCTGAGTAAACCGCAATAAACTGTTACATCTCTACCGCGAATAAAAAATTGCATTTTATTTTTTTGTATAATGAATTTATTGGAATACATTTGAAAAGTGAAGTGTTCATTTTTCAATGTATGTATAGAAATATTTAGGTAATTTGAATAAATAAAATGGATATAGCGGATTTTGTTACTCACTTCGTGATTTATATGGAATATAGAGGCTTTTGAAACTCAACTGACCTGAGGGGCGTGTTTCTACATCCGCCATCTTGGCAAAACAACTGCTCGTGATTGGTTGAATTCCGATATAGCGGGTTTCGATAGTAATTTCTTGAATGATATAGTTTTATCTTGGTTTTTGGTCGGAATCATAGACATCCAAATGGATAGACAAGCCGTTACAGATGAGGGGTAAAACCAAACTATGGAGAGCGAAGAGGGGAAAGATGACTGTCATTCGTTGAACAATCAATCTGACAGTATATAGGCATCTCGCATTACAATATCACCATTTAGTTCTTAAAAGCAAAATCTGCTTTGAATGAATAGACCTTTTTACATGGGAGCGCGAATTGCTTGCCACGTTCAAAACTTATTTGCTAAGGCCAAATGCTCGCCCCAAAAAGACTCGCGCCAATACACATCAATATTTTCTTGCCGTGTTTAGTTAAAACACTTTTACAAATGTTTCATAATTTACTTACCCCTGTAACCAGCGACGAGCACATTGGAGTACCGCCCACATTCGCTATGTGCATATTGATACGTATATATATTGTATAGCACAAGCTGCCGTTATTTCGTTAAATGTATGGATGTCAGCTTCTCGCTGTTCACGGCAAGAATGATGACGTCACACATTTTAGATTCAAGCGAGGCTATATCCCCTCCCCATGGAGCGAGCCGGTTCCAAGGAGGAGCTACAGCCGGCGCCATGTGGAGGGGGAAATAATACGTTTTTATCACTTAGGGCAGGTCCAGATATATTCATATGTCCGTGGTCGGAATAAAGGAGGTTTTGAAACTCAATTTTAGATTACTCTTGTTCTTAACAAAATTGGAACAAGATGTCACACTCAGATCATTTTCTCAAAAATCGGATATAGCGGGTATTGAAATTATAGGACTCAACTTTCATTGCATATCCGCTTTGATGGTCCATGCAGTTTGGTCTGTTCGGCGATAACGGGGCGCTACCATACGAGGGGGACCCAAATGTAACCGGAATTTCGTCATAACTTCTTTATTTCTCAATATTTTATGTCAAATTTTGATCACCTTCAAAGTATTCTCGTTTGACCACAACGCACTTCTCTAAACACTTCGTTCATTGTTTAAAACAATTTTTAATTTCACTTATCGGGATGTCCTTTAGGCCTTCCAGCGATTTTTATTTTATCCCATCCACAGTGGCAAAACGCTTTCCTTTCGTGTCCTTTTTCAGTGGGAGGAAAAGAAAAAAGTCACAGGGGGCTAGATCACCTTGGAAAAAAATTCAGGGTCCTCTTTGAGCTGATTTTGAAGCTCAGAATATGCCTGAAATCGACGCTCCCTTTGCTAATCTGTGAAAAGGTGAGGGACAAATTTGGCTGCAACCCTTCTCACAGGCAAATCTTCGGTTAAAATCCTCCGAATTGAACTCCACAATATTCCAGACATCTCACAGTGTTGATCAATGGTTTGGCGATGGTCTTCACGAATGAGGGTATTGATTTTGTCGACGTTTTCGTCAGTTTTTGACGTTGAGGGGCGTCCTGAACGGGGTTAGTCTTCAATTAACATTTCACAGTTTTTAAAACGTGAAAACCACTCGTAGACTCTGGTTTTACCTAGGGTGGCATCCCCATAAGCAGTCAGCATTACAATAGTTAGCCGATTTCCCCAACAAAAAATAAAATTTCACAGCCGCGCGTTGCTCTCGACAATCTGCCATCACGTTTTCGCCGAAATGGAAAAAGTTGTTTTACTAAAAAAATTCTCACGGGCGAACCGATGCACTCACAGCGACACAACTTCGTACACTGACTCAGTAGGAAAGACCCTAATGGATACCTGATTGAAATATGTGATCCCCCATTCTTCCTCTCCACCACAGCACAACTCCCGTTACTTTTGGGTCCCCACTCGTACATCATAAATACTTTTCTTTCTGTTATTGCTTTTAACATCCGATAGTAAGAAAACTTGAGATGTGTTGGGTATCTTCCAAAAGTCTAAGGTTCGACTGATCACTAGTTTGTTTATTTAGTTATCGTTAATATTTACAATGAATATTAGACTTTACAGACGTCCTTACTAGGCTAGATTCTAAGTAGTTCTGTCGCTTTGGCGAGCTGACTGAGGAAACCCGCCCTGTCTCACTGTAGCCTTCGGCCATCATAGTAACCGTTCGCACCTAAGACACGAACGGCGATAGATAATACTCTTCTGATAGTTAAATCAGCTACCATCTGTTGAAATACTTCAGAACTTCGTATTACAATCTAACCTATCGACGTCTTTTGAAAGAAGCTGAAACTACATGAAAAATCAATTTAGTACCCATTCTATACAGAAAGAAAATTCCTGTATATGTATAAATAAAAATTATTCCGACTTTATCAGTATTAAAATCGATATTATACATAATTGAATGGATTCTCTGAGTTTATAACTCCAAAGTTCCAAAGAGTATCGATGCATCACGCGATGTAATCAAGATCCAATTACTCACTTATTCGAATTGTTCAATTGGTTTCGAATTTCCCGTGTTTAACGAAATGCTTCATTAAACGACTTCGAAAAGGAGGAGGTTCTCGATTCGACTGTATTTTTAAACGACTTCAAAAAGGAGGTTCTCAATTCGACTGTATTTTTTTTTTTTTTTTTATGTTTGTTACCTCAGAACTATCGACTGGGTGAACCGATTTTGATGATTCTTTTTTTATTTGAAAGCTGGTGCTTCCCATGTGGTCCCATTTTAATTTGGTCTAGTTTTGACAATGGCATCCATGAGAAAACCATATAAGTCTTAAATTTGCATAAAGTATGTGCGCGACAAATGGACGAATAACTCAATATCACGCCAACCGATTTCAATGATTCTTTTTTTATTGGAAAGGATGTACTTCAAGGATAGATTGATGAGAGTTTAGTTAGGTTCTGATTATCGGATCCATGACAAAGTAACGGAACTCTTCAATTCTTAGGAGCAAATTAACGAAACTCGGCCGAATCTCTTAATTTGACCCTAATTTCGTTATGGTCAAATTATGTCTGTCTCATATGAGCAGCACGTTTAGTAGATCTACCCATATTCAGACAAATTAGTGTACTTCGGATTCACTAAAAATCAAAAAATAAACAAAAATTTTAACAAAACAAAAAACGACTTCAAAAAATGCACTAAAAAGTAAAAAAAATAATTTCGTATTCTTCTACAACTTCATAATCGACTTACTTTTTCTACTCATCAATATGTAGGTACGATTGTTATTTTTGGAGTCGGTGTCAGCAAAGGTACCCGGCCCGGCGCGGCGTGTTTACTTGACAGCTCCCCTTACGCCGCGGCCCTGCTCTCGCCTCGTCAAGTCGCTTGTGCGACACAAGCTCATCTCACCTATAACTATGTATGTAGTTACAAACCTACCATGACTGACACCGATTCCAAAAATGACAATCGTACCTACATATTGATGAGTAGAAAAAGTAAGTTGATTATTAAGTTGTAGAAGAATACGAAATTATTATTTTACTTTTTAGTGCATTTTTTGAAGTCGTTTTTTGTTTTGTTAAAATTTTTGTTTATTTTTATTTTATTTTTTTATTTTTTTTTTATGTTTGTTACCTCAGGACTTTCGACTGGGTGAACCGATATTGATAATTCTTTTTTTATTTGAAAGCTGGTGCTTTCCGTGTGGTCCCATTTTAATTTTGTCCAATTCTGACAATGGCATCCATGAGAAAATCATATAAGTCTTAAATTTGCATCAAGCATGTGCGCGACAAATGGAAGAATAACTCAATATCACGCCAACCGATTTCGATGATTCTTTTTATTGGAAAGGATGTACTTCAAGGGTAGTTTAATGAGAGTTTGGTTAGGTTCTAATTATGGGATCCATGACAAAGTAACGGAACTCTCCAATTCTTAAGAGCATATTAACGATACTCGGCCGAATCTTAATCGAATTAGTTAGTATACTTCAGATTCACTAAAAATCAAAAAATAAACAAAAATTTTAACAAAACAAAAAAACGACTTCAAAAAATGCACTAAAAAGTAAAATAATAATTTCGTATTCTTCTACAACTTAATAATCAACTTACTTTTTCTACTCATCAATATGTAGGTACGATTGTTATTTTTGGAGTCGGTGTCAGCTAAGGTACCCGGCCCGGCGTGCTCACTTGACAGCTCCCCTCCCACCGTGGCCCGCTCTCGCCTCTCACCTCGTCAAGTTGCGCGTGCGACACAAGACATCTCACCTATAACTATGTATGTAATTACAAACCTACCTTGGCTGACACCGACTCCAAAAATAACAATCGTACCTACATATTGATGAGTAGAAAAAGTAAGTTGATTATTAAGTTGTAGAAGAATACGAAATTATTTTTTTACTTTTTAGTGCATTTTTTGAAGTCGTTTTTTTGTTTTGATAAAATTTTTGTTTATTTAAAATTTTTAATATATAAGTTTTCTTGGAATACCTATATAGTATATATCGACTTATTCATCATATTTTATCAACGAATAGTTTTGAATTTGGGAGGCGAGTTACCCAGGTAACGCTGCCCGGGGAACCATTGTTTGGATAACCAATACTTCTGCTATGGGTAATCCCAAGTGGCAAGCTACGTTTTTTTGACTTAGCAGGATTGTCTTTGTTCAATACCCCCTCCTTGTTCACAGGAGGGGTAGTGAACAAGGATTTTATTCAATTTATATGGTTTTTCCATATTTGTTCTTAAAATCATCTCGAGAACCAAAGACATGCAATTCATAGCTGAAAATCTCACTAAATCTTTTAAATTCTCCGCGCGCGAGTGCCAATGTGTGAAAGTTGGAGCTCA
Source organism: Limnephilus marmoratus (assembly GCA_917880885.1). NCBI lineage: Eukaryota > Metazoa > Arthropoda > Insecta > Trichoptera > Limnephilidae > Limnephilus > Limnephilus marmoratus. The sequence continues at coordinate 27,163,905 of OU862928.1, forward strand.
AGTATTGTAAATTAGTACTTCTAAACGAAATCATTCCAGTCGCCTTGGATTGGAAAAATTTCCTTCCCTTAGAGGCATTCGCGCATGCGTCGATAGTGCACGGGATGAGTTATATATCTGCACTGCTCCAACCGTTATATAAGTATAATCTGTCTCGCTCGTGTCACTGTTTTGGCGGTTTGGCGGTTGAAAGAAAATTAAATTTGTAATCGAAAATAATGTCAAGATCATTAATTTCATTGTTAATTTTATTTTTGTAGTTGAAAGGTTGATTTATTCTGAAAAATCTTATAATGTGGCTTTTACTAATGTTTAAATAGAGTTTGTTAAGTTTGCACCAATCTTGTAGTGTATTTAAATTTATTTGAATGTGAGTATTTTGTGATACATGTTTGGTGGTTTGGGCATCTAGAATAGATGAACGAAGAAAGGTACTAAAGGAGAATATATATTATGACGCGAAATGGTAAAAGAAATCTGGGACTTCTGAGGAGGACGTCGCAGTGAGTGTCGAGAAGTGGCGAAGTATTTTGTTTCTAAAGTAGCTGCAAACGTTTGCGGTAAAGAGTCAATTACTATGCATGAGGTGATTAATGACAAATAGTATAATCGCTTTGCTTTTTTATAAATGCGCAGGAAATTGCTTGGGGCGGGGAATATTTTTTCTTAATTAGTAACCATAATAAGATCATTTTATGAATCGGTGACGCCGTTAAAAAGGCTTTCCTTTGATGGGAAGCCCCGAATACACTTAGTCGCAATAATTTATTTCATAATACATATTATACATTTCCCTTATGACTGCTTTTATTGGTAACGATGTGGTGCGTTGCACCGGCCTCGTAAGGACAAAGTTATTGAAGCAATGAGTGTGTGCTGAGACAGGGTTGTGTGATAGTCGATCCTCTCTGAAACGGCGTGATGGTTATTTAGTAATGTGTACATGCACTTAATACAATTTGGGAGGTAGGTACCGCAGCCCTTGGAACTATCTATTGGATAACTAACACCTTTGCCATAGGTCACCCACGTGGTTTGCTGTGTTTAGTGACTTAGCAGGGGTGCCCGGTTTCATGGGGTGAAGGCTGTCCGGGTCTTGGCGGTGAATGTATCTGATCACCAGCTGCTTGGTAGGCCGGATCGGGAGAGACTCTTTGGCTTCTCCAGCAGTACTCTCTGAAGTTCGCCTTACCAGTGGGAGAAATGGATTTATACGTCCGTCACTCCTGGAGGCACTCACCCCCAGATTCCTACCTACCCCTCATGCATTTTTCCTTCCCAGAACGTCATCTACTTCCTTTCCTTAAAAGACCCTCCAAACAGCATCCCCAAAGATGACTTAGAGGGGAATAATTTTCCCAAATGGATTTGTAAAAATAATTGTTTAATTTACTTTTTCACAAATGTGTAGGTACGTAAATAACTTAAACAATACTTACGATAACGCGCGCCATCGCACGATCTTGGGATCCGAAGGAAGTTTTTAAACTTGGAAACGGGAAAGCTAAAACGCCATATGGTTCCACGTGAGTTATCGAATCTAATACGCATCAGTCCAGTATGAAACAAAAGCTCACGTGTTACATCACACAAGTACCACGTGCTCCCTCCCTCACGTGTCGGCCAGAAATGGGAACAAACGAATAACCCCATTAATATCTTGTTATTTAGTTCAACTTGCAATGGAAGTTGATAATTAATAAAGCTTTGTACTAAACGTATTATTTTCCCGTCACGACCATAATATCATTATGTGATAATGGATATAGGCAAGCAATCTTGCTAACTACGTAATGGTATATGTAATTAGAAGGTATTTAGTGTACTCAGGTATTACCTAGTAGGTTGTCGGCTAATGGATGCAAAATAGTAGTTGTTACTCTTTTTTATTGTTCTTTTTCTTTTAGGGCTTTTACATTGGTTATATATTATGGTTACAATTTATTTTTCTAGTAAACAATGGTTTCATATGTTTTCGTTATTTGTTTTTGGGGTGTTATGCCGTGTTGCGCTACTTTTTTCTTTAGCCAATGTTTCGGACATCGTTTTTTTTAATTCATTTTTATTCCAGTAAAAAGAAAATTACATTGTCACTTATTTAACTAGAAATAATTAAACACGTTAAACTAAACTAAATATAACAGAACAGCGTTATTCTATGTCATTACTTTGTTTATCAAGAATAAACTTTAATAATTTTTTTTTACATGTTCCCCAGGGTATTTTCGTTTTTAATGTCATTTGGGATGCAGTTATATAATTTGCCCCCTTCGTAGCCAATGGATTGTTTACCATAGTTAGTGTGGATGGTGTTTAAATGTATGTTATCGTGTTGTCGTGTAAAGTGTTTGTGTACTTGGGACGTTTTAATGAATTCTGTGTTGTTTGTATGTACGAGTTTATTGTTTATTTTGTAAATAAGGAGACACGTATTGTATTCATGATCCGGATCCACCGGATCTACCCTGAAGATGGACACTGCAACGCTGTCCGAATGTTGACTAAAGAAGGTGGTAGCGCAACACGGCATAACACCCCAAAAACAAATAATGAAAATACTTTTGGCCGTGAAAATCTAAAAACGTATATGGTTTCATATTTTTTTATTTTTTATTTATTTAATATATAGGTATATAATTGTACAGTGGAGTTACATAAATTACAAAATATCGGTACAGAAATTATTTAAAAATTGCAATCTCATCAAAGAAGAAGCTAGTTCTTATGCTTGATGAGGGAGTTACACTAATTATAACTGTAATAGAATAACTAAAATATTCTGCACTTAGGTGAAATTCGAAAAATCTAAATAAAATAGGGATTAGAAAGAAAGAGAAAAACATGTAATTATTTAGTTAATTATTGCTGATGAAGTGTAGCTTCAGTTTAAGTTTCAGTATATTGATGTCTTTGGTTTTTTTTATTTCAGTGGGAAGGTTATTGAAAAACTTTATTCCTAAATCGATATAATTGTTTTGCATTAGATTGGTATTAAATTTTGGTATTTTGATGTTGTCTTCATATCTTTTTGATTTGTGAGTTTCAAATTTTTTGATGATATTATCTTTGTAAATTTGGATAATTGCATTTTTCTTGAACATATTCTCTACTCGAGGCACCGTGAAATCTGCGAAAAGTGTTTCTGTTGGATAAGTGGAGGGTTTCTTTAGGATTACTTTAATGATTAGTTTCTGGATCACTTTGATCGGGGTTAGTAAATTGTTGTATGACCCCCCCTATCCAATAATTCCATATTGAATTAATGACTGGATTAGTGCATATATACTCTTTTTAGATTGTTGAGTTTTAAAATATTTCTTAATCTTATGAATATATATATACACTTTCTGATACGCTTAACCAATTCACAGATATGGCTCTTCCACTTCATGTGTTGTTCTATTATCACTCCGAGATATTTAATTTCTGATACTGATTGCAATGTTGAACAGCCTTGGATACATGTGATTTTATTACATTTGTTATTGTGGATAATAATATGATTTGCAATTTTAATAAATTTAAAAAACAAGTGACGTTATAATCTAAACACGTTTAGAAATAATATTTTCATGTGAAAGGTTTGTTTAGGTATGTTTTAAATGTTGAATTTGTCATATTAATAATTTCGATATTAATTGTATTTATATACTCGTACGTTTGCTAAACGGTGTAGGCGAGGAACTGGCGACTTTTCCGCGTAATTTGTTTTTAACTCTAGAAAGATAATCATATTTTGACGTACGGTAACGATGCAAGAAATCTATTTTAAATTTCGGTATTATATATTATACTTTTTTGGCAATAAAAAAAACTTTGAAATTTTTTATTATTTTTTATTGTATGCACGACGAAAAAGTGAGGTGACAGTTTCCTTCCAAATTTATTACAAAAAAAAAAGACTGTTTTTTTTAATTTTGATTCTTTTTTAATTTCTCTACATTTTGGTCAAAAATGTTGTGGGAGGAAATTTTTTTCCATTTTTTTCCGACTTTGAATCTTAAAATATGGCAACGTTTGAAAACTAAAGAGCATTTCAAATACACAAATCTAAAAGGTAATAATATCTAGTTTTCATAAATGGTATTTGTTTTTCCTACAACCTCAAAAATAAGAAATATATAGAACATTCAAAATACTTTGGAAAAATTCCAAATTTCGTTCAGACATCATTAATAAAACAGAGATAAACTTCCCTCTCAGGCCGTGTAAACCACGTTTATTTTTTCCATGAACAATTTTTTAATTATTAATGTTTTCACATCCGCGCAATTGAATAATATTTTCACTGGGTTTTTTAGTAAGGCTGTAATTGGCTACGAACGAATGAGACAAATAAAATTTTCATAGAAGGATGTGAATTAATTTTTTTAATGGCCGTAAGCAATGCTAATGCTTTCATACTGTTGTTTATTATGTGATGTATGTGTTTCTTTTAAAATTCTAGTTTTTAGTCAAATATAATATCTCCAAGGTCTCTAATTTTAGTTAATATCCCCAATTGCGTATTCTTTGGATACTTGTTTCGACAGAAAGCTATTGATTTACATTTAGAAATATAAAATTCTTGTTAATATGTAGAAATAAATTGTCAGTTGTAAACCTATTTTGCAAAACATTTAAATTTGATCGCAGCTCTTGGCAATTAAAATCGGCAATTTCTTTGTAAATTTTTGAGTCATCAGCCAAAAGCATAGATTTATTATCAAATAATTTAAATTAAATTAAATGTTAAACACGGGTTCATGTCCCGTTGGCGTCATGCATCTTTTCTCGGAAGATTTTTCAATGTAGATGAGTGTTTCAGGCTGATAATTATTGCTTATAATAATTGTTACCCTTTGTGCTATGCATAAAAATCTTGTCTTAAACGTTAGTTTAACATTAAAAATAATAATAAATAAAATATATTAAATATTTTTCTTTCGAACTTGCGAACCAAATTAGCAATTTGGTTTTGTCCCTGAGGCCTTTAATAATAATAATATTTGAATAACTTGTACAGCGCCGTTTTTGTGAAAAATCATCTCGAGGGTGCTGTACAAACTTATAATACATTTCTACAATCTAACTTCTAACTACAAACTAGACAAACCATTAAAACAACTTATGGCTAAAAATTGCATCCGCCGTTCAACGATCACCGATACGAAACTATATGTACAATGATTTGACCAATGAACGCGATGTTGCATAAAAATGTACTGTACAGGTAGAAAATATACAGGATCATACTTATCTGAGAGGTCATTTGATCAACACTGTTTAGTTTTTAAAAAGCAATTAATGTGATATTTTATGAAATTGAAATTCGTGAAATCTGTATGTATAATATCGACTTGATATTTTTTTAAATATATTAAAGATTAAGTCTGATAGCATAGTAATCGGTCCATAATTATTTATTAAATATTTGTCACCGGATTTGAATGCTGGTACCACGTATGCTTCTTTCTGCAGTTCAGCAAAAGTTCCCGTCATTAAAGATTCATTAAAAATAATAAAAAGCGGTAATCATAAAGAATCTGCATGTCAACTGAAAAAGAAAGGAATAATTTTGTCAGGTCCAGGACCTTAAGTTGAATCTATTTTACCTTAAAAAAAACTGATTAAGATCAAAATCAAAATCAAAATCAAAAAATATTTATTGTAAAATAAAAATTACAAAAGGTGTAGCTTATGGGTAGACCAAATTTCTTCCAGCTAACCACATTTATTTAATTACAATGTTTATATAATATTATTTGTTTTAATACAGATAAAATAACAATATACCAATGAAAAAATAAAAAAATACAAATATATATACCAATAAAAATAGGCGTTTCATTTACGTGAGGTATTCACTCAACGTGTAATGACATTTATTAACAAGGAAAGTGTTTAGTGACGATTTGAATTTGTGTGTATCTTGTATTTGTTTAATGTTATGTGGAAGGTTGTTATATACTTTAATGGCCATGTAGTATGGTCCTTTTTGGAATATTGTTTTGTTTGCTTTTGGTATTAATAGGTTTTCTGTGAGCCTTGTAGCGTATTTATGTGTTGAGTTTTTTAGTGGGAACTTGTCTGTAGATGATCGCACTAACATGCATAACTCCATTATATATATATGTCTGTGACTGTCAGAATTTTCAGATTTTTAAACATAGGTCTATCTGCTACTTACATAATCCAGAATGTATGGTGTTTATTTTAGGTCTTGGGTGATGTTTTTTTTTTTAAACTATATTTTTATTTGTATGTGATGTTGTATTCATTTGCATTGAAATTGTGCATACTTCCATAGGTACGGCAGCCCACACCACAGCCGCTCTCTCTCCGTGTCTGCGAATACGTGGAATTCGCCTAGTCGTAGAAGCAGTAAACGGGCAAAGTTGGTTCATCCGAATAACCTTATTACTTCCTGTGTTCATCATTCTCAGTCGGTGTCTCTGTTCCAACCGTTTCTATAGTTCCACACTTTCTGTACATCAATCTCACTCGGTATATTTATTCTTTGTAACCACCCTTCCATCTGCAGCTTGATTTCACCCTTAATTTTTTTATTATTCCACACATCCTATGTTGATTATTTTCACTTGGTATCTTGGCTCCAACCTCTTTTAAAATTCCACATTTCTCTTTTGGCATTCATCACTCTCACTCAGTATCTTGGCCTCAACCTTTTTTTTAAATCCACATTTCCTGTGTTCGTCATTCTCATTTGTTGGTTTGGCTCCAACATTTTTACAGCTCTAAAAAACCTGTTTCATGAGTCTCACTTGTGTCTTAGCTCCAACCTTTTTTTAACTTCCATACACCCTGTGCTCATCATTCTCAATTGGTGTCATAGCTCTAACCTTTTTTAAAAATCCACACATCCTGTGTTCATTGCTCACGTTGTCATCGTTCTCAATTGCTGTCTTTGCTCCAATATTTTTTTAAGTGCCACACTTCCTGCGCTCAACAATTTTACTATGTGTTTTTATTCTTTGATTCCAATGTCTTTCACAATTCTACACAACTTCATGATTATAACTTGGTGCATTTGTTCTTTGTTTCTACCCTTCCACAATTAGATTTGTCATTCGGTTCCACTCTTTGTCACGATTCCACACATTCCGTGTTCATTATTCTCACTTAGTGTCTTTGCTCCAACTTTTATTGCAGTCCAATACCCCGTGTGTTCATCAATGTATTTTGGTATGTTTGTTATTTGATTCCACCTTTCTTTAATTAGCGTAATAATTTAATTCTACCCTTTCTCATTTCATCATGACGTGTTCACAATTCTCATTTGGTGCTTTTGTTCTTCGATTCCGTCCTATTATATTACCATACCTACATCACTTGGTGTGGATTTATTGTTCTTATTTGGTATATTCGTTTTTTGATTCCACCCTTTTGTAACTGAACTCATTTGGGTGTTACTCCTTTTTCATTTACTGTGCATCCAGTTTGGTAATACTTGTTTCGGCCATGGCCATTTTCCAATGTTGCAAGATTTAAAAAAAAATAGTCCGTCTTCCCCAAGTGCCTAAGGTTTGTGTGTGAAATTTTACCACCTTTTTTCAATCACATAATTTTTCTTCCAAAAAAGCAAAATGACTCTGGCGTCATATTAATTAAATAAAATAACGAACTTTGTATGTTGTTGTGTAAACAAACTTTGTTATTTATTTTAATTATTCACTTAATTTGTTTAAAACACATTCAATATAAAACTAAACAAATACTTTGCTTTAGCCATCAAACTATCCACTAACTTCAGAAGAATCATTCCTTCTCTACATTGTGTTATTTTCCTTTTCACTAATAATTTTTTAGTCCTGACAAAGATAGGGTTCTTCCAAAATCAATCAACAGGTTGCATTTTTAAAAAATTTCACGAACACGAAATATTTTATGAAAATTTATAAATTTGGTTTTTTTCCCATTCACTTCCTTTTAACTTTTATGAATTGTTTTCAACTTTAAACAGCGCACCTACTTAGCAAATTTTCTGCTATCCTCTTTATTCACATTGCAAACACACAATTTTATTCCTATTACGCAAAATTTCTTTGGTCTTTTTTTCTCAGTCGTTTTTTTTTTGTTTTTCTTTCCTTCTGTCCGAAAATTATTTATACTTAGTCAGTTCAACTGTACCGTACTTAACACCGTAAATTATAATTTTGATCAAAACATCACGTTGTCTAGAAACTATCGTGACAGTATTTTGCTCCAAAATCACCGTCGTAGTTGGAAGTTGTCATACCATTAACTATTAAGCTAATTAACTATTTCTATTGATGATCGATGTTACCTACTGTATGTCTCTGTCACCCACCCGTACCTCTCGTCTCACCTTCTGTACCTCCCGTGTCGCCTACTGTACCTCGTGTCACTTACTGTCCGCTCATGTTACCTACTGTACCTCTCGTGTCATCGACAATACTTTTCGTGTCACCTATTGTACATCTCGTATCATCTACAATACCTCTCAAGTCACCTGCAGTATCTCTCGTGTCACCTACTGTACCTCTCGTGTAAACTAATTTACCTCTCGTGTAACCGACTATACCTCTCGTGTCACCTTTTATACATCTCGTATCACGTACTTTAATTGTCAACTTGTGTTTATTAATATGTTCTGTGGTCCTATCGTCCAAAGCTCCGTTGTTTTTTTTTCTATTACATAAAACATTTTTTTTAAATATGGAGAGGTTACAAAGAAGCTACCAGCGGTACCTTTATTGAGCCCGTCCATGTATTAGGGTACGTTCCTGTCAAAAATATCTACCATTATCAAGCTTAGATTGTATATTGAACCATGATTTTCCTAAAATTGGGTAGTACCTTTTCGCTTTAGTGAACTAAGCGATATTGTAACGTCCTTTATTTCCCAATAATTATCGGTCCTTTGATGTTTCTTAATGACGTATATAAAAGTTTTCCGCTTTAAAATTGTGCTCACAATTTTTTTTTAGAAAACCTTTTTCAATTATCCATCATCAACGATATTTTGTAAAATATTTCTGAATTAACAATTTATTATTAAAACGTATTTTCATATTTCCCATAACTTGATAAATGCTATTTCTTCGCGTTCCCTATAATATAAATAGAAATTGAATCATCATCACTATTGGCTCTACAACCCCTGGTGGGTCTTGGCCTCCTCAAGAATCTTCCTCCACTCATCCACTTGTGCCAGCTCTCTCCAGTTTAGAAGCTCCAAGATAGATATGTCTTTGAGGACGTTGTCGCTCCATCTTAGTCTTGGTCTTCCCAGGCTCCGTCGCCTTATTGGTCTTGATTTCAGCAGGGACTTTGGTGCTTGATGCTCGGTCATTCTCTCCACATGACCCAGCCACCGAAGTCTTCCTAGTTAGAAATTGAATACACAATTCAATTATCTTAAGAATTAATTATCATAAAAGTATTATTATTGTTAATACGGGGACGATCTACACATATAGCTCTCGTAAGTACTCAGTCAATAGATCAATAGCGCTGTTTTCCGTGCTTTATTTTATTATCTTGACAGTTGCCAAGTTACTTTAATCTTTAATATTGTCAATCAAAAGTTTAATTAGCTGTTTGGTGATGTCTCCTGGTTCCACAATATGGCTTTTTAATATTTGATCCTTCTTTCCATCAAAACGGAAATCAGCACTAAAGTTGAATAGTATTTCTGAATCTTCTTCACATCACAACTATTAATTACTTACATCCACTCCCAACGAATGCCTTCCTAGCTCCCTATAGAGTTTATAATATCTGTCTAGTTCGTTTAGGGTTTTATCCATTCCCAGAGCTTCCTTTCGTTTGTTCCAAAACTCAACCCACTTTCTAAAGTGGAATTTAGTGCGGCAGCCCCTAAATTTGGCTCTGGTCCAGAGAGTGATTTCTCTCCTTTCCATTTGCCTAACAGTCCGTTCATTATACACCAAAGGCATGGTTGCCAAACGGTTCCCCTTAAAGCTGGCCTTAACTTTACTATCCATAAAACCAACATCATTATCACCACAACGCTAAATCTTAAGGTTGAGATTTGGCCTTCTCCACAAATACTTAGTACTACTCCTCAGTACTCTGAATTTTGCTCCAATCCTTTTCCACACAGTCTATCCACCTTTTTTTGGGCCTCTGGGTTGCTTCTACTATTCCACACAGGTCCAACAAGTGATTCGTTCATAAGGTTAGGTCTTCTGTTATCTGGCATTCTTTCGATTTCCAGCCCATCGTATTCTTTGGGATGTACAGAATTTTACGAGGATTTCATGCTCAATTATAAATTAACTTTTCTCCACCATTACACTAAAGTTCTCCTAGTTTTTTTGCAATGACTCACAAATCTTATTCCCTAGACATACTCCGTCAAAAACCAACCTATTTTCACGCATTTCTCTTCGATTCTTATAGTTCTTATTGCAAATATATAATTCAAACTAAAAATCATATCCCATAGATAATAGATATGGCTACCACCACCACCACGGTTGTCTTATGATTGTCTCACAATCAATTGAAAACAAGTCCATCTCCCCTTGACTATCGTTGTTATTATTGTCATAACTTATTATTATTCCCTCTCTATGGCAGCCCCCACCACGATTATCTTACAATGGTCTCATGCTCAATTAAAAACGAACCTATCTCCACCTCTTTCTCGTTGACCCTCAAAGTTCTTATTGCAAAGACTTACAAATCTTGTTCCCTAGATATGGCTAGATATTTATTTATTATCTTACAATGGTCTCAGGCTCAATCAAAACCTACCTATCTCCGCTTCTTTCCATCCGTTTTTCTTGCTTGTCTTTTATTGCAATAACTTATCAATTCTATCCTCTAGATATGGCAGTCCCCACCACAGCCGCTCGCAGTCTGTCAAGGCTGGCGTGGGCGGCTGGAACTCCTCTGGGCGGAGTCTCCTGGGTCCCCCGCCCCAGAGGGCCCGTGTGGCCTCCATGCCAAGCACAGGGGTTGAAGAGCACTACTACCGCCTGAGACACTTCTCCATCACTGGGAAAGGAGTGGTTAATCGAGGAGACTCGTTGAAGAGCAGGAGGTCGAGGAGTAACAACTCGGTGGCCAGCAGCAACTCAAGGTGAGACATTATGTTTTATGTTTTAATATTGACACCCAAAGGGTAAGAATCTGGGGTCAGTGTGTCCAGGAGTGACAGACGTATGAATCCATCCCTCTCACTCACCATCGGCTGGAGAAGTCGAAGGAACTTCCTCAACCATTCTCTCCCGATCCTGCCTGCCATACCGTTGGTGGGCAGACGCATCCGCCACCGAGACCCGGACATACCTCACCCAATAAACGTGGGTTCTCCTGCTAAGTCACCAAACGTAGCAAACCACTTGGGGTGAGCTGTGGCAGAGGTGTTCGTTATCCAATGATTGGTCCCCGGGGCGGCGGTACCAATAACCGCCTCCCAAATCACTGGTTAAAGTATTTTTATTGCTATCAAGTTTAATTTGTAGAACTCGATTTAATTTTTTTTTTCTTTTATGTATTCAATAATATTTTTATTTAATTTATAAAAACACTTTATTTACAACATATTTATATAGTCCTGCTATGTAATTATTATTACGCGTGACAGCTGTTTCGCCTTCTGAAGGCATTATCGAACTGTGGTTATACCACTTACAAACGATACATATATATTATTCATAGATATGTAAAAAAAATGTGTTGCTTTTATTATTATTACCTACGCCATTATTAATTTCTGAGTAAAATTATTAATGGTTGTTGCCCTTAATAATTCGCTAGCCTCTCTTTGATATGTTTAAGTCAATTTCAAATACTTAATTGTGCTGGAAAATAAACCCAAGAGTCATCATTTGGGAATAGCACACATAATGGCTAGAGTAACGACCTTCAGACAAATTATCAAATTAAAAATAGAAGTAATTGGGGAAACATTAAAAGGATATATTAACCATAAATAATTTTCGAAAATTTATTTGGAAATAGGCCACTTGCATGGATTTCATAATGACTTGGAAAAAATCGTGTAGATAGACCTTTTTACCAAGATTACGAAATGTTACTAAATTTTATAGAAATATTTATTTTTAAATAAATAAATTCATTATTTGGGCTCGTGACGTCACTACATGAAAAAGTCCCGTCTCCGAAAATGTTCCTATTAATTTTGTAAAATTCCACCCTAATTTATTTTTTTTTATATGGCATCACTTTGATTTCAGGCCAGGGCCGTATTTACACTTTTCATTGGTATAGGCCACTTCATTTTCGCCGCCCCTTCCTCCTTAGAAGTTGCCACCTATCAGCACTCACTTGAAGGCTTTTATTAGGTGATGAACAATTATTTTAAAAATAAATATTCAAGCATAGGTTAAGTAGGTATTCAAAAATGAAATAAAGAACTAATTATTTGTAAAATAAAAGTGTACCTAATATGAAACAAGAATTAGAATTTTTTACGGGATTTTTTATTTGACAAAATCATTTATAATAGCTTCATAGTTGCTTCTATCAGAAGGGCGTTGTTATTGCGATAATGAAGACCTTTTTATTTGACCTTGGTATTTCTTCATTCGCTTTAAACAGGAAAAACTCCAGAACAATTTATGGCCGGAGTGCAAAGTGCGACGCGGAAGGCTATATTCAAGTTTGGGTAAACGTTGCACAGAGATGGTTACCTCAAAAACTTTCCTTAAAAAGATTTAGTAATGATGTAGATTCAGGTTTCTCCGCCGTCTTATAAAGTGTACCCATAAACAGGCAGCTGCCTAGTATGGAGATCTAATGTATCTTCTCAAGTAAATGTATTAATAATGTAACATGTACTTATAAATAAATAAATAAATATATTTTTGAATGTAAGCTTTTATAAGCTTTATATAAGCTTTCCCTGACGAAGGAACGTTTGTTCCGAAACCGGTCGGATTTGCACATCAAATAAGTGGTTTATACAAAGTAAAATTATTTCATTATTCTATTAAATAAATAAATTCCCGAACTAAATCGTCTTCTAAATCATTGCTCAAGAGACTAAGCCTTTTCTCAGTCTCTTTGTGATGAAAGTTCACCCATTTAAAAAAATGTTTTTTTCTTTGAAGTATTATGCCTTATGCCTTCGCATATGCCTTACCTCTAATTCAGATCTCAGTCAGGAAGTTGTTTCAATATCCTCATTTGATGTTTCGTCTATATTTTTTTTCTCTTAGGGTCATCTTACTCTGAATGTCGCCGTGATATTGCTAAAGTGTGCTCATTTCAATTGCACTTTCTTCGAAATAATCAAAGTTTTGTTGCTCTGGTATAATATACTCGAGAAGAGATCCATAAAAATCAGACTCCGTCAGTACATCAACAGATGAGCTCTGAATCTGAGCACTCATTCTATTTAGTCTTTCCAAAATAGCATTCCAAAATACGATTAGTAGCCAAATAAAGGGAGCCCACTGCCCAAACATTTTTTGTGAAATATTCGCACCATAATCGACACAATCCGCGGTCCCGTACGGGATCACTGGGCGTCTAAAGGTTCCTTTAAGGGGGGAAGTAGGCGTAGAGGCTTCAAAAATTCTTTTTTTTCATAAATCGATCGTACAACTATTCAAAAATATTTACTGAAAATTTCACGCCTTTCAAAAGTTATATGCGTTTGAGTGAGTGTCCCTCGGTCGAATTACCACAATTTTACTGCCACTCTTTTTTTCAAATTCATTTTTCTCGAAACTACTTTTTTCGAATTTGTGTAAACTCTATCTCCTACAGTTTTTGATCAATCGTTGTCAAACTAAGGACATAGTTTCTTTATATAAATGCGCTCTATTTGAACCTCAATCCTAAACAATATCTTTATTTTAACTATTTTCTTGTGGCAAAAAACGTTTAAAAGGATGGTAAAAAATCATAAGTACTAAATTTTCACATTTATCGAAAAAATATTAATTTTAGATTTTTTTTGTAAGAAGTGAGGTTCAAATAGAAGAAACACTAATAAAAACTAATTTTCTTTGAAAAATTGATTTCGGATGAAAATTGTGACCTCCAGGAGTTACATAAATTTTCCTGCCGGATGGCGACTTACAATCCGCGGCAGTTGACATCTCCGTTATTTATTTAGGAAAATATTTGAAATTTTTAGATTATACTCTTGAATATGTATATATAAAATGACCGCAAGGTATAAATAAAATATATATATTCCTTATGTGTTAAAAAAATTAATGAAAATCACTAAAAATACGAAGTCCTATACCTATTTCTCCCCTTAAACGCTCGTGCAATAAAGGTAGCCCACTGCCAAAGCATTTTTTTGTGAAATATTCGCACCATAATCACCGGTCCCGTATTGGACCGTTGGGCCTTGAACGACACAAATCCGCGGTGGGCACTAAAGGTTAATAGATAAAAAAAACTCTATCTATCCACAGTGACTTTTTGTTGTTGTCTAATAGGTATAATCGTACACAAAATTAACGGCTTACCAAAGCGAGCGAGCGCCGCCCCCTGAACTCTGCCGCCCCTAGGCCGCGGCCTATAAGGCCTATTGACAAATCCAGGACTGTTTCAGGCGAATTTTTTAATTCGTTCACTAGATTTATTGTTGGTTCTCTGCGAACTTATCATTTTGTTTGAATTTTTGACAGATGTTATGAAGAGAACCCCGTACATTTTACGATGTCTGTACGTGTTTTAGAGGTTTACTGGTAGTAGTGCTGATTTGCTGATCAAATTTTATAATATTCTTATTATAATTTACAAGTACAAGTATATTACATTGGATTTATTAATATAGACGTTCTAGATTATAATGATTTATGATCAATAAGATGGATCAAGGAAAAAAATATTTATGAGATGTAATATTTTTGGTACGCCTCGTTATTCTCCTGTGCCATTCGTTTGGAAAACGTTTTTTTTTTTTAAAGGTTTTCGGCTATGTAAATATCGTTTTTTCGCACCTATAAAATTATGTCCCGTCTTTCCGGTTTATAAAACATGGTCCGATTTTTCGGATTGAAATTTTCAAAAAATCCCCAGGGTTTCAAAAATACGATTAAAAAAAATACAGAATGTCTTAGAATATTTGCCTAAACCGGAATTTTTTTTTTTTTTAAATGTGATGCAAGTGGCCTAATAGTAATAATGAGGGCGTAGGTTATAAAAATAAAAGCAATACATTTTTTTGCCTATCTAGAAATAATATAAACTAGCAATTAAAACCCCGCTTCGCAGGTTTAGCTGGTAGGCCCTGCGGGCGGCTTTTGGTTCGGTTTCGCTCAGTTTGAGTGTTGGTGACCATTTTATAAATCCGATAAGAATTGGTTCTAAAAATAGCCGGTTCCTCGGATCCACTGTGATCCAGTGACAGCGGGAACGAGTAACCGTGACTGGCAATGACGTCATATGTAATTTATAGCCACGTGCAACACACAACGCCAGTTACAATAATAATCATATTTTCGTCAATCTCTCTCGAGAGATAAACTAAATTACAAATCCGTTGTTCTTCCATCTGCAAGGCGATGCTAATCAAGCTGTTAACGTAAGTGGCGCTATCTTTTGGCGTTGCTTTAATTCGGTTCTATTACAAAGGCACACATGTATACAACCTCCGCGTAAGAAAACGGTGTTGCGTAAGGCACGGCGTCAGAATTGCATTCTTAACCGGATTCTTACATTTCAACGTCTGCTGTATCGTCTGTAAGTTGTATAACCATAGATTGATAATGCCTTCAGAAGGCGAAACAGCTGTAAAAATAATTACAAAGCAGAACATTTTTACTATTGCTCAACTATCCTTTTCCTTTGTAACAAACGAGAACAAAATAAGTTTCAAATTCTCCAAAACAGGGCAATGACAATAATACCTCAGCGAAACAGATTTTCAAAGGTAACAAAATGTTAAAGGAATTGAATTGACTAACCATGAAACAGATGCTGACCTTGAAAACGATGATATTTATACATAAAATAATAAACAACGTTTTACCAAAATATTCATAAATAAAATTACATTCAACGGACATTCACAGACATAACACAAGGATGTGCAAGGAAATCAAGCTTCAAAAAAAGGACAAGGCGAATACGCAGAACAGTTTACTGTACAAAGGGATGAAGTTATTAGGTCCTTACATATGAAATTGGCGTTTTGCCGTACTGCCAACTTTGATCTCAAATATCTTGTCTTTGTTTAGGAATTCCAAATTCAAATTTATACACCTATTTACTCATGTATTTGTGTTTCGAAAATTACAATTCATTTGTTTTTCCTTAATTGTTTTTTTTTCTTTGCGTCACTTAGTTTACAAAATGGAAAACTTGAAATATCGCGTTATCGAGTACGAGTTCCACCGTGGCACCAGTGCTGCAGAAACGGCTCGAAGGATTAATGATGTGTATGGTGACGGTGCCGCAAAAGAAAACACAGTGGGTTTTTGGTTCCAACGTTTTCGTTCTGGAAATTTCAACCTGCAGAACAAGCCCCGTGGACGGCCGGAGACCAAAGTTGATAATGAAGAATTGAAGGCTATTGTGGAAGCGGATCCATCGTAAACCACGTCCGAGTTAGCTGCAGGCTGCGGTGTTAGTGATAAAACTATTTTAATCCACTTGAAGCAAATTGGGAAGGTGAAAAGGCTTGAAAGGTGGGTACCTCACGAATTGAGTGAAGCAAATCAACAAACGCGCGTTAGAACGCTAGACCACACACTGCACAACAGACGGCTACCAAATTAGAGGAGCTTCAATTGGAATGTCTAAGACATCCACTGTACTCTCCGGACTTTGCCCCAACAGATTATCATGTTTTTCGAAATCTGGATAACTTCTTGCAAGGGAAAAAATTCAACTCCGATAGGGCAGTCCAAACCGCCTTCAAAGATTTTATTGATTCCCGTCCGAATGTTTTTTTTAGTAAAGGGATCGATGCACTACCTATGAGATGGCAAAAGTGCATAGATAGCAATTATACATACTTTGATTAAATAAATATATTATAATATTTAATTAAACGAAGACAATATAAGCGAAAGTCAGTCGAAAATCTGAGAACAGAAAAATCAGAAAAAGATATTGACACCGCTGGGACTTGAACCCAGGACCTCTTGCTTTCCGGGCAAACGCGCTAACCACTGCGCCACCGTGCCGATATCCAATTCGGTCATTTTTAACTGTATCATACTTCGACTAAGGACCGCCCACACTATCTTCGTTCTCTTAACGCATATATTATTGGCAACTATCTTTATGTAATCTTAATTAAATATTACAATTTGAGGTTTTACTCATAAAGTTAAAATAAAAATAAATATTCATCCTAGACTTGCAGAAAAAGTCAATAGATGTCGCATATGAAAATAAAATGAGAGCATATCTAGAAAGCATTTAGTTCGGGTTTGAATCTTGCAATCATACATAAAGATAGTTGCCAATAATATATGCGTTAAGAGAACGAAGATAGTGTGGGCGGTCCTTAGTCGAAGTATGATACAGTTAAAAATGACCGAATTGGATATCGGCACGGTGGCGCAGTGGTTAGCGCGTTTGCCCGGAAAGCAAGAGGTCCTGGGTTCAAGTCCCAGCGGTGTCAATATCTTTTTCTGATTTTTCTGTTCTCAGATTTTCGACTGACTTTCGCTTATATTGTCTTCGTTTAATTAAATATTACAATTTGAGGTTTTACTCATAAAGTTAAAATAAAAATAAATAAATATATTATATTTAAAAAAATCGACTTTATGTTCCTCCCATACAAAACGCCAATTTCATATGTAAGGACCTAATATATAACACGCTTCCAGAAACTTTAAAGTTCACACCAATTGGAAATTTCACGATGTATTGTAGGAGCTACATAAAACTACATAAAATTTTGTTTGCAATATGAAATATCATAATTAACTAGCTTTACCCGGCCACGCGTTGCTGTGGCTAACATAACACAACTTCTTATACTGGATGGTTAACCAACCTTTATAACCTCTACAATCACTATCTTTGAGTTTATCGCGAAGAGACAGACGAACGCCGCGGAGGACTTTAAAATATAATACGTAGAGATGGTGCGAAAGATTATAATAATGTGCATGAAATGCTTGAGGTAACTAACGTATTTAAGTTAATAAGGATTAAATACTGTATCCGTCTAATAACTTTCCAATTATCGCTTTGTACGTGACCATTTTTTAGAAGATAGAATGGGTAAAGTAAGCTATTCGTAAAAGATAGATATATGCCATCGTGGACTTTTATGTAGATCTATAAAAGAGGAATATCCCACAATGCTTTGTTTTGTTATATCTCAAAGGCAGTGTTTTCGATGTAAGCTACCAGGCGGCTTGACTTTGTCCGACACTTCTAACAATTATCGTTATGTTTCAACCAA
The DNA here is from genome assembly GCA_917880885.1 of Limnephilus marmoratus. Classification (NCBI taxonomy): domain Eukaryota; kingdom Metazoa; phylum Arthropoda; class Insecta; order Trichoptera; family Limnephilidae; genus Limnephilus; species Limnephilus marmoratus. The sequence continues at coordinate 27,182,257 of OU862928.1, forward strand.
TTTACACAAATCCTTCACAAATTATATACCTAAACCTTCCTCACGAAACACTCTACTTGGTGAAAACCGCATGAAAATCCGATCAGTGGTTTTTGAGTTTATCGCGAACAGACAGACAGACAGACAAACAGACGTCGCGGAGGACTTTAATTTATAATAAAATATAATATTATATGAAGATATTTAGAGATTAGAAATTCGTAACTTAAATGTTCAAAATACTGAAATAAAAATTATTAAAAAAATGAAAAAACTTGTACATAAATAAACAGATTTACAGTCTTTTAGTACGTACCGTTAGAGTCTGTATATAACCTGGGAATTTGAGACACAACATTTCCTTTAGTTCAGGTCTATTCTTATTTTTGGTCTGTGGGAGTTTTACGTTCGGGTTTTATATTTCGAAAGCCGTAAAGGACGAATCTTATTGCTCCGAGATGTTTTCAAACCACAATATTCTTTTAATGCCCACCGGAGAGCACGGTGTGATGTTTTTCTTCTGAAACCATATGTGCACATATTGATTTTGCTTTATGTCTTACTTGAATAATATATTTTAAATTAATAAACACAAAGTTTTATACACTTTTACAGCCTTACTAAAAAAAAACTACAGCACGCCCGATAACCCGTGTTGCTGCAGCAACATGAATAAAACAAAAATACACTAAAACACGATAACATTACTAATAAGGTTTGTTCTTAAAATGTATTTTAAATCTGGCAACAATGTAATTTTTATAGTCTAAGTACTAAATTGTTTATTTTCCTTCATAAGCGCTAGGTGGCGGCGCCTGCGCATTCGTTGTTCGCGCTCATATCATAAATAAATTTTCGCGCTGGAAGCGCGAAACAATTTCGCTTCGCGGATGTGTCTGCAATATTACTTATGTTTTTTGTGGTTTTTCAGAAGTTTTAGTCAAGTTATAAAACAATAATCATACTTTGAAAATTGAAGGGTCAAAAACTATTTTATATGGTACATGAAAATTCAAATTTACATTTAACGGATTTTATTTTACGAGAACTTTATGAAAGTGGTGTTTTTTTTTAAATAATAATATCTAATACATGTGTTCCTAATGTATCAAAGAAATTAACGTCTTTAGAGATGCAAGAAATCTGTTATAAAAGCCGGTATAATTTTTAGGTTAGTTTCTTAGCAATAAAAAAATTTTGAAATTTTTTATTAATTTTTTATTGTATGCACGAGGATAAAGTAGGTTGATAGTTTCCTTCCAAATTTATTACATAAAAGGACTGTGTTTTTGAAATTTTGATTTTTTTTTAATTTCTCTACATTTTAGTAAAAAAAATTTTGGTAATAAATTTTTTTCCATTTATTTCCGAGTTTGAATCTTAAAATATGTCATTTTTTGAAAACTAAACCGTATTTCAAATACATAAATCTAAAAGGTAATTTTATCTAGTTTTCGAAAATGGTATTTGTTTTTACGACACCTTCAAAAATAAGAAATATATAGAACATTCAAAATACTTTGGAAAAATTCCAAATTTCGTTCGAACATCAATCGTTAAAACAGAGATAAACTACCCTCTCAGGCCGTGTAAACCAAGTGTATTTTTTTCCATGAACAATCTTTTTAATTAGTAATGTTTTCACATCCGCGGCCGTTTGTCAATTGAATAAAATTTTCACTGGGTTTTTTAGTAAGGCTGTTATTGTTTAAAAAATCAAAATGTTTCATAAGAAATGTTTTCTTCACCAGGATTAACTAAAGGCTCGGTAGTAGGCTTTCAAAAAGAAGAATGAGAGATATATAAATACGAATGTTAGAGGGAGCGTGCTAATATTAAAAATGATAAGATGCGAAATTTGGGAAAATGTTTAATAAAACACGACTCGTTTAAAATAGAGCCAAAATCTCTCAATAAATGTTTATGTTGCATTTCAAGGCACACTGTGAATTTTTTCATGAATAACAGAACTTAATGTGTTTTTAATAATTTTTGGAGCAAAATTTGCGATTTTTTTCAATCGAGGAAATTCACCTCACTACCGTTTCGGCTCTACAAATAATGTTATCTTACCTTCCTTAATATTAACTTCCAATAAATCATATATTTATTAGATGGCTCCCCTATTCCCCTCCCTATTACCTTCAGCCTCACAACATACCCCCATAGGCCACTTGCATGTATTTCATTACGACTTGGAAAAAATCGTGTGGATAGATTTTTTTACTAAGATTATGAAAATGTTAGTAAAAATTTTTAGAAATGTACAGTTTTTTATATTTTTAAATAAATAAATCCATTATTTGTGTGTATTTAAAATGTCCCATCTCCGAAAATGTTCCTATTAATTTTGTAAAATTCCACTCTGATTTATTTTTTTTATATGGCATCACTTTGATTTCAGGCGAATTTTTGAATTTGACATTTAACGTTCACTAGATTTATTGTTTGTTCTCTGCGAACTTATCATTTGGTTTGACTTTTTGACAGATGTTCTGAAGAGAACCCCGTACATTTTACGCTGTCCGTTCGTGTTTTAGAAGTATAATAATAATGGTACGGATTTTAACAAAATCAAATTTTATACATATTTGTAAAATGCACTAACTTTGTGGCTCGCCATAATTTACAATAAAAAAACACATAAATTTGTTTAAGACCACTTTTATTTTAAAACACTCTACTGGTTTCAGAAGCACCCTTCCTTCGCCAGGAGAATATTATAACTGAATCAAATTTTATAATATTTTTATTATTATTATAATTTACAAGTACAAGTATATTATATTTGATTTAGTAATATAGACGTTGAAAATTATAATGATTTATGATCAATAAGATGGATCAATGAAAAAATACGATTAAAAAAAATACTTAATGTCTGCGAATATTTGCCTAAACCGGAAATTATTTTTTTTTAAATGTGATGCAAGTGGCCTATTGGTGATGCCATAGTCGCACTGGCTCCAGACGAGAGCAACAAATTTAGGAGGCAGGTGTAGGTACCGCCGCCTCGAGAACCATTTATTGGATATCGAAAAACCTCTGCCATAGGACGCTCCGAGTGGGTCGTTACGTTTGCTGACTTAGCAGGGGTGCCCGGGTTCATGGGATGAGGTTTGTCCGGGTCATGGCGGCGGATACGCCAGCTCACTAGCTGCATGGCAGACCAGATCGGGAAAGAATGGTTGAGGGAACTCTCTCGGAACATCGCTTTGCACCGCAGTGGGAGGGATGGATTCATACGTCCGTCACTCCTGGACACACTCACTTCCAGATTCCTACCCACCCGTCATATCCTTTTACCATCTAGAACTTCCTCTCCTTCCTTTCCTTAAAAGACCCTCCACACAGCATCCCCACAGATGAGATAGGTCTTGAGGAGAACTATTTTCCTCAGAGCCTCCTGTGTGGAGCTAAAATAAAAAAAGAAAAAAAAACATAATACCTATTCTTCTGCATGGGCTCTAAAAATAACAAATTTTACTCCACGGTTACTGTTCCACAAAATTATTACGTATATCCCTTCTATGTATGTCACTCGTTTATAAAAGCCCGTATAGGCGTATAAAATAAATATATTAACTACTAGCTGACCCGGCCACGCGCCATCTGTTAGAAACTCATGGACCTTACAAATAATTACAAATATCCAATAACAAACATTTTTTTTTCATTTTTTTATTAGTTTTTGTATACATACACATGTAACATAATCATGAATTACACATACAACATTGATTAAAAAACTGTAAAAACACATATATGTATACAATACATAACATTTACGAAAGTGAAATTACTCGTGTGTAAAGGCAGAACACAAGAGAAGTTTATTAAAAATAAAAATTAAAAATTATAACACAAATAATATAAACGTGCATAGATGAAAAATAATAATATTTATATATATAAAAAAAAATAAATTTAAAAAAAAAGAAACTGTCAATTAATTTAATTAATTGCCAATGCGACTCTAGGTAGCCAAACTATTTAAGATATCATTGTGTAGTCTATTTTTGAATTTATTATAGTCAGGTTCCAACCTCAGTTGATTAAACCACACCACTCCATTGTACGTGTAGAAGTGTTGTGTAAAACTGGTATGCATTAATGGCGTACTTAAGCGACCCACTGTGTTTTGCCTATTGCTCTCTACGTGTGCCATGGCGTGGTGCGACTTCTTAGAAGAGTCTTTGTGTATTTGAAGGAGCGTATTTTTTATATATGTATTTTTTAGAGGTGGGACTTGAAAGTCTTGAAAAAGTTCGCAATAATAAATATTGAGGTCAATAATCTATCCTATCTTTTAAGCTGGACCAAATTACATACAGTAAGCCGAATTTCATCAAAATTGGTTAAGTAGCTTGGGCGTTTATCTCGAACAAACATAAAGATTTATTTATTGAATTTTTTATAAGAAAAACTCTCTTTTATAACTTTTGAAGGTTATTCCCATCAACATAATATATCATTGAAGCAGAAGATAACAATAATAATCTAAACGAAAATATGAAAGAGAATAAGACACAGAAATCAGAAAAAAGACAACGGTCGCTACTGGTAAAAAATTATAAAAGAGAGTTTTTCTTATAAAAAATTGAAAACTTTTATAAAAAGTCAATTTAGTTCCATATGAATAAATTCGGATACATTTATCCGAGACGCTATCCAGGATACAAACCAATTCTCAGAATGATAATAATAATAAAAAAGGTATTTGCCCATAATATGGAAAAATAATTATTTGAAGATAATATTGTTAATTCTAAAATTTGAAACATGAGTTTGACTATTATGACGGCTTGACAGAAGATAGCAATAGCGAAATTGGTTAACGCGCACGTCCCGATTAGACGAGAGGTCTGGGTTCGAGTCCCAGTTGCGACTTGCGACCATTGTCTTTTTTCTGTTTTCTGTGTCTTGTTCTCTTTCATATTTTCGTTTAGATTATTATTGTTGTCTTCTTCTATATTGATTTATTTATTGATTTAATCATAAATTTTTCGTTCCATCAATAGATTTTAATTATAGACACTTACTTTCTGACTGCAATATGTAACACTTAATCACACTTATTTTTATATGGGTTCATTTTATATCGTTAGAACCAATCCTATATAATAATTTACTTTATTATCAAAGATTAAGGATTTTATAACTTCATAAAACCAAATAAGTAGTACGTTTCTCTCATAATCGAGTGCGGTACGGCGCTTTTACGATAGAGAGATTTATAGTTCCGTATTGTACGAAAACTCACATAAAAAATTCTCTGTGTTATCTTTCGGTGTAGAAAAAAACTCAGTAATTAATTTATTTATATTAGGTCCTTACATATGAAATTGGGGTTTTGTATGGGAGGAACATAAAGTCGATTTTTTTTTAATATAATATATTTATTTAATCAAAGTATAATATATTTATTGCTATCTATGCACTTTTGCCATCTCGTAGGTAGTTCATCGATCCCTTTACTAAAAAAACCATTCGGACGGGAATCAATAAAATCTTGGAAGGCGGTTTGGACTGCCCCATCGGAGTTGAATTTTTTCCCTTGCAAGAAGTTATCCAAATTTCGAAAAACATGGTAATCTGTTGGGGCAAGGTCCGGAGAGTACGGTGGATGTCTTAGACATTCCAATTAAAGCTCCTCTAATTTGGTAGCCGTATGTTGTGCAGTGTGTGGTCTAGCGTTCTAACGCGCGTTTGTTGATTTTCTTCACTCAATTCGTGAGGTACCCACCTTTCAAACTTTTTTCACCTTCCCAATTTGCTTCAAGTGAATTAAAACAGTTTTATCACTAACACCGCAGCCTGCAGCTAACTCGGACGGGGTCTGCGGTGGATCCGCTTCCACAATAGCCTTCAATTCTTTGTTATCAACTTTGGTCTCCGACCGTCCACGGGGCTTGTTCTGGAGGTAGAAATTTCCAGTACGAAAACGTTGGAACCAAAAATGCACTGTGTTTTCTTTTGCCGCGCCGTCGCCATACACATCATTAATCCTTCGAGCAGGTTCTGCAGCACTGGTGCCACGGTGGAACTCGTTCTCGTAAATAACGCGATATTTCAAGTTTTTCATTTTGTAAAATAAGTGACGCAAAGAAAAAAAACAATTAAGGAAAAAACAAATGAATTATAATTTTCGAAACACAAATACATGAGTAAATAGCTGTGTAAATTTGAATTTGAAATTCCTAACCAAAGAGAAGATATTTGAGATCAAAGTTGCCATACGGCAAAACGCCAATTTCATATGTAAGGACCTAATATATGGCCAAATTGAGATTTATATTTTTTAACATTTTTATCATGCAGCAAAATATATTTAAATTCTAAGAAAATCAGAAGTGAACCTTCAGAAAACTAAACATTGAAAGAATGAGACGAATGCAGAGTATCAGGAGTAGGATAATTTATTACTAGCTGACCCGGCCACGCGTTGCTGTGGCTAACGAAACGCAACGCCATCTACTGGTTGTTTACCCAACCTTTATAACCAACGCCATTTGTTAATTTGCATCCAAATCCACACCGCCCGCTTGTCAGCCCGCTCCCTTTATATATTATACATTTCAACCAATTTACACAAAACCTTGACAAATTATATACCTAAACCTTCCCCATGAATCACTATATCTATTGGTGAAAACCGCATGAAAATCCGTTCATCAGTTTTTGAGTTTATCGCGAGCAGACAGGCAGACGCGTCGGAGGACTTTCATTTATAATATGTAGAGAAGAAGATATAATATTGTTACCAAATTTGAAATTATTTTACATTTTTTTCTACGAAACACCTCACAGAGAAGAGGCCGAAAGGCTACGAAGCACCGCACAAAGAGGATACCATAACTTATTTATTACCTAACCTATTATTATATTGTCTAGAAATGTAATCTATGAGTAGGTACTATTTTTTTTCCATGTCATCTTTGGGGATGCTGCGTGGAGGGTCTTTTAGGAAAGAGAGGAAGTTCTGGGAAATAAAAGGGTATGAGGGGTGGGTAGGAATCCGGGGGTCAGTGTGTGCAGGAGTGACGGACATATGAAGCCATCCCTCCCACTGCGGTGCAAGGTGGTATTCTGAGAGTACGGCTGGAGAAGTCAAAAGGACTCCGTCAACCATTCTCTTTCGATCCATGCCATGCAGCTGGTGGGCTGACGTATCCACCGCCAAGACCTAAAAAACCTCATCCCATGAACCCGTATGTATCTATATTTGCATAAGAAAATGTACCTTCGATCCTTATTTCTAAATCAAAATCTCTAACGAAACCGGGCAGTAAGGCCGATAGATTAATGTATGATTATATATATATATATATACTAGATTTTGCCCCTGGCTTCTTTCGCATAGTATTAGGGGTGTTTCCACTCCGTCTCCTCCACCTTCACTATCACCAGTCCCCCCCCCCCCTCCCTCACCCCCTCCCTCTTCCCCCTCACCCCTCTCCCCCCTCACCACCACCTTCCCCCCACCCCCTTCCCCCCTCCCCCAAAAACCCTCCCCCCTCACCCCCACCAACCCCTCTTCTCGCTCCCCCTCCCCTCACCAACCCCTCCATACCCGTTACATTCATTCACAGCTCGCGTGCCACCTATTGCATTTTTTTTATACAAATTTCATAATGCCAGAGCTCTGAACTATAGCCTATACCTTATTCTGATGTATGAGCTACATTATTGTAAATTTTCATTAAAATCCATTCAACAGTTTTTGCGTGAAAAGAGTAACAAACACACATTATTATTATTTTTAATGTTTCTTTTAAAAGAAAGACAAACATTCCCGGGTTACGAATAACGAAACAATGTTTGAAAATCTCCTACTACTACCACAGAAAGCCGAAAATGTTGCTTGTATTGTGATGGAGTACTTAGCCAGCCGAGGAATCGAACACGCGACGCTCGGGTGGGACCCAAGCGCTATGCCCACTCAACCACGGACCAGTCATAATAAATACGTACGTCCATACAAACTTTCGCCTTTGTAATGTTAGTAGGATTGTGATGTAAGTATACTCTCATGATTCGTGCTATTCTGCTTTAAAAGTCGGTCAGAATTCAGAATGAAAATTTATTATGGTCCCTAAAGAGTACCGTAAAATCAAGTTCATGATATTTTGTAATAAAATCGTTGTTATGACTCCGGGATAATGCTCTCGAGGAAATAATAACGACCGCACCAAGAGTATCATCTTACGCGGGGTTTAAGATTATATTAGCTTGATTTATTACAAGGTTTAATGAAATTAAACTACCATTATCGCGGGGTTTTATTTAGATTATATTATTTAATACTGGTGCAGCCGCTGACAGGACTTGTAAATATGTAAAGGAAACGTATTCCCTTAAATTTAGAATTTTGCTGCGTTCCGCGTTGTCGATAAAGCAGTGCTTCACAGTTAGATTGTAAATATCAAAGCTGACAGATTTTTACATAACCAAAAGCTCGTAGATTGTTGGAATAAATCATAAAAGGAAATTGATTTAACTCATAGACATATGAATATAATATATAAACCTGCCCTAAGTGATAAAAGCGTATTATTTCCCCCTCCCCATACCGGTTCCATGGAGCCGGCTGGGCTTACGAGAGCCTCGCTTGAATCTAAAAAATGTGACGTCATCATTCTTGTACTGACAAGCGTCGAGCTCACATTGTACATTTTACGAAATAACACGGTAAAAATGATAGCTTTTGCTATACATTATACGTAAAATATGTCGATCATAACGAATGTGGGCGGTTCTTCAGTGAGCACGTCGCTGGTTCCAGGGGTAAGTAAATTATGATGCATTTGTAAAAGTGTCTTAACTAAATACGGCGACAAAATATTCGTATATGAAAAGTGGCGAACTTTACTTTGCCGTATTTGGACTTCGCAAATTTGTTAATAACGTGGCGAGCAATTCGCGCTCCCATGTAAAAAGATCTCTTCATTCAAAAGCAGATTTTGCTTTTAAGAACTAAATGGTGATATTATATTGCGAGATGCCTATATACTGTCAGATTGATTTTTTTAACGAATCACAGTCATCGTTCCCCTCTTTGCCCCCCATAGTTTGGTTTTACACCTCATCTGTATCTTCTCGTCTATTAAATTTGGATGTCTATGATTTAACTATTAAATTTAAATGTCGTTTCTTTGTTTTTCAAAAGCAACACGAGTGTTTTATTAATCAATAAATTGAGAGGAATGTCAATTAAGGATTCGAGTATGGGTACCGCCACCACGGGAACATAGGTCACCCCAAGTGATTCGCTACGTTTGGTGACTTAGCAGGGGTGCCCGGCTTTATGGGGTGTGGTTTCTCCAGGTCTTGGCGGTGGATACATCTTTTGCGTGGTGGGCTGTATCGAGAGAGACTGGTTGAGGGAGGCCTTTCGACTATTCCTATCGCCTTGCACCGCAGTTGAGAGGGGTGGATTTATACGTTCGTCGCTCCCTGACAAACTGACCCCCAGGTTCCTACCCACCCCTCATACCATTTTCCTTCCCAAACTTCCTATTCTCCCCTTCCTTCAAAAGACCCTCGCCACTTCGATGACACAGGCCCTGAGAAAAATTGTTTTTTTCATGCCTCCTGTGTGGATCTAACGTAGGAAAAAAAAATAGAATTGATGGTTTAAATGGTGTTTATTTAATAACTTTTTATTATTTAGGTATTTATTTTTAATTTTTAACTTTATGAGTAAAATCTCAAATTTTTATATTTAATTAAATGAAGACAATATTAGCAAAACTCAATCGAAAATCTGGAGACAGAAAAATCAGAAAAATATATTGGCTCCACTGTGATACTTACCCAGGACCCTTGGCACCCAGTGGAGCCAATATCTTTTTCTGATTTTTCTGTCTCCAGATTTTCGATTGAGTTTCGCTAATATTGTCTTCATTGAATTAAATTTGTATTAGCTGAATGTAGAAAATAAATACATTTATAATAAAGTTGTGTATATTTAAGAAAATATATGTGAATACCGCACAAGAGTCGCAACTGTTCCCAACCAGTGTCTGGAGCCAGTGAGACTATGGCATCCCCAATTGGGGATCCCCAACATGTTACGAGGCTGAAGGTAGTGGGAAGGGAAAGGAGATCTTCAATTTGGGAGGCGGGAATGGGTACCGCCGCCCCGGGAACCTTTATTGGATAATCAACACCTCTGCCATAGGTCACAACAAGTGGTTTGCTACGTTTGGTGATTTAGCAGGGGTGCCCGGGTTCATGGGGTGAGGTTTGTCTAGGTCTTGGAGGTGGATGACCAAGACTCACTGAACCCCACAACCCTTTTCCTTCCCAGAACTCTCTTCTCCTTCCTTTCCTTAAAAAAACCCTCCACGCATCAAAGATGACATAGGCCCTGAGGGAAAATATTTACCTAAAAAAAAAAATTTTAAAAAAATAAAAAAAATTAAAAATTATAAAAGATGTGAAAGAGCTCACTAATCTTATCTGGTCACTAAACACGGCTAAAGCCATCTCAAAAGCAACATTTCAATTCTGAATTGGTCTATGTGAAATATATTCTACATGAATACATAATTTTCATTGGAAGTTTTTTTTTTTTAAATGACAATATAAGATAAAGTAAGATTACAAAATAAGTAAAAATACAAAGTAAAGTGGTTTGTTTACAGTCCATCTCACTAGGTATTCCTGTTCCGAGGCGGACTGTATGTTGCTGAATGGGTGTTGATTTTTATTTCCTCGTCTTCTAGTTTCTTGATTTTCACAAAATAACAATAAATAAAATCAAAGTATTTATGGTTGTATTGGGGTTACTTCATAATCTTCCTGTTTACTTAACCATAATTTGATGTCTTTTTTAAACATTTGTATCTCCATGGTGTTCTTAATTTTGTAATAAATAATTGGAAGGGCATTATATAATTTTGTAGCATGGAAATTATGGTTTTTCTGGCCAAAAGATGTATTTAATTGCGGGATGTTCAGTAGTTTTGAGGATTTTGACCTTGTAGTGTAGGTGTGTTGGTCAGCAAGGTATTCATATTTTTCTTTAAATTTGAGTAGTGCATTGATGGAGAGTTTATGGGTACTTTTAGGATTATTTTTATTATTGCCTTTTGCGTTTTAGCTAGCTGCTTGATGTGAATGTTTGAGGCAGTTCCCCATCCTATAATCCCATATTCTATGCGTGATTGGCAAAGAGCATAGTAGACTTTATATAGATCATTTTTATTAAGTATATTGCGTATGTTTCTAAAGTAGTTCATAAGCTTTGTAAGTTTCTTTGTGATGCTATTTATGTGGGAGTCCCATAGACATATGAATATTAATAGACCTGCCCTAAGCGATAAAAGCGTATTATTTCCCTCTCCCCATACCGGTTCCATTGGAACCGGCTGGGATCGAGTATGGCTTCACGTGAATCTAAAAAATGTGATGTCATCATTCTTCTGCGAGCCAGCGTCGAGCACTCATCGGTGCATTTTACGAAATAACACGGCAAAAATAGTGGCTTGTTTTTTGAAAACGTGTAAAAATAGAAGTGAAAATGAGAATAAACCCAATTGTCGTGTTACATTCCATAGGCAAGCATTATTTTACTTTATTATAAGCTTATTCAGATCACATAATATGGTCGTTTTTGTAACACACACTATCACTCGAGACACATGGCGTGTGATCGTCGCTGTATTGTGGGGAAGTAAATTATGAAACATTTGTAAAAGTGTCTTAACTAAATACGTCAACAAACTATTGGACTATGAAAATAGGCGAACTTTACTTTGCTGTATTGGAATTTGTAAATTTGTTCATTTCGCGGCGAGCAATTCGCGCTTTCATGTAAAAAGGTCTATTCATTAAAGAGCAGAGTTTACTTTTAAGAACTAAATGGTGATATTATAATGCGAGATGCCCATATACTCTCAGATTGAGTTACTGACGAACCACATATCACCGAATTCATCTTCCCGCTCTGCGCCCCGCTGTAGTTGGTTTCTTCCCCTCACCTTTATGTTCTGGTCTATTAATATTCATATATCTATAGGGAGTCCCATCGAAGATTTTCATCGATTTCAATGCCGAAATATTTTATGTTTTTAGAATGTGTTATGGTGGGGCAGTGGCATGATAGGGTTAAGTCTTTTCCTTGACAATCGTGTAATTTAATAGCATAACCCTCTGCTGGTTGTCCTCTAGCCGTTATAGAAAAAGTTAAATATTTAGTTTTGTTAACATTAAATGTAAGTGAGTTTTGCTTGAGCCATTTTTGCAGAAGTACAAGTCCGTGTTCAGCATCTTTGAAAGTGGTTAACCAATCATTAAATAAATTGACAGTGTCATCAGCAAAAAGTACTATTAGAGTTTTTTTTTTTTTTTTTTTTTTTTTTTTATTTATTTATTTTATACATTTTACAAATATAAGACAAAAAGTCCCGATAAACTACTTTTTAGCAGTTTGTCTAACGGGTTCTTTACAATAAAGATCTTATTATAGAGATTTAAATAGTTACATTTTTACAGTTAAAGATATAAAATAAAATTAATTTTTTTTACTGAAATATACTTAAGTAGATACATTTTTACAATTATAGATATAAGATAAAATTAAATTTTTTACAGAAATATACTTAGATAAAAAAAAAAAATATATGAAAACATGAATAACAATTTTAAAGTCTTTAGAATAAGTAATATGTTATTGTAAGCTAATACAAATGAATTCTTTCCATAAGCCAAGTCCATTAATTCCATAAGCCAAGTCAGTAAGTTCATTAATTGTTTGTTTTGGGTACAGTTTTTAATTTCAGCTGGAAGCATATTTAAACAACTGGGAATCATGTAATTTAACGTTCTTTGTCCATATTTATTTGTATGTTTAGGTACAATTAGTCCTTCATTAAAGTTAAAACGAGTATTATGGTTGTGTTCCAGCCTGTTTATATATAAAGGGTTATTTATGTGCTGAAATATAATTTTGTACCACATAATTGCTCTCACTGAAAGAATTTTGAGACTTTGATAAAAGTATGGAATATTATGCCTTTCTTTGTATAAATTTTTTTCAGCTAATAATTTAACCAATGAATTTTGCACTGATTGAACATGGTCTATATTTGTTTTACAAGAAAATCCCCAAGCTGTTATTCCATATCTTATAACAGATTCAGCTAGAGATAAATAAATTATTCGAAGTGTGCAGAGAGGAACAAAAAATTTTAGTTTATACAATCTGTTTACAATTGATCTTAATCGTGCACAAACTTTGTTTATTTGTATATCCCACTTGAAAAAGCAATCAATAATAACACCTAAATAAACATACTCTTTAACTAGTTCCATATTTTCACATGTACACGATGCTGGAATACCATTGTGTAAGCAATCTGATGTATGTGTCTTTATTTCAGGTGTAATACATACCTTAACATTAGGGGATCTTATGTGTAACAATTTAGTTTTTTTGGCATTTATAATTAAGCCAGAGTCGTGAGACCATTTTAAGAGTTCAATGTAGTCTTTTTGTAAAAGATCTATACAAGTTTGCAAATCACTGCTAGAAATAACTAAAGCAGTATCATCCGCGTATACAAAGTACTTTACATGTCTAAAAATGAATTTAATAAAAGATACATATATAATATACAGGATTGGACCTAATATGGAACCTTGAGGAACGCCGGCAAAAAACTTCTTTTTTTTACTTAAAGATTTTAAGAGTTTTAATTTCATGCATCGGTTGTTTAGGTAATTTTCAAAAAGTTTTAGTAGTTTTACTCTTATTCCTATAATTTCTAGTATTTTAAGTAATTTACCGTGATCAATGGTATCAAAAGCTTTCGAATAATCTATAAATAAGACTAATGTATGTTTTTTACAGTTTAATTCATTATTTATCATGTTGGAAAATTTTTGAAGCAGCAATTCGGTACTCTTTTTTTTTTGGAAACCGTATTGATTAGTGTCTATTATAGAAAAATCTTCTAAATATTTTATTAATTTTATTTGAATATATTTTTCAAGAATTTTTTCTAGAGATGGCAAGATACTAATTGGTCTGTAGTTACCCAATACAGTGTGGTCACCTCCCTTATATATAGGTCTTATAATACTACATTTTAAATCATCGGGGATTTTAGCTTGAAATAAGATTCTGTTTATAAAATGGGTTATAATTGGACCAAGGATTAAAATATGTTTTTTAATATCTTTCATCCTGATATTATCAATTCCTGGGGAAGAAATCTTCATTTGTCTAACAATACTTTCTATATCCGCCGCTTTTGCCCTCGGTAGGTACATGCTTTGAGGCATCGCCTCTGGTCCAAATTCAGTTGTCTTATGATTGCACTTGTGTAACATATTGTAAACACTTTCAGAGAAATAATCAACAAAATCATTAATTAAAACTTCTTTTGTTCGATCTTTCAACAGATATTTAGAAGCATTTTCATCACAGTCATTTTTACATTTAGTTCCTAAAATTTTATTACACTCCTCCCATGTTTTTTTTGAATCTTGAAAATAGTTTTTGAATTTATCATTATAGTAAGAAGTTTTTAGTTTAACTAATAATTTATTTAACACATTTCTAAAACATTTATATTCTTTCTCGTAATATTTGTTTGTCGGAGCATTTTTCCAACGTTTATATAAGTTATCTCTTTTTTTAATTTTACATAAAACATCGGAAGATATCCAATCGTTTTTCGCATAAGGCCGGGTTTTGGATTTTTTACTTATCACAATTGTGCTATTTTTATACAAATCATCAAAATATTTTTGAAATTTTGAGTAAATAATGGTACAGTCATTTTCTTCTAGAAGTGATTTCCAATCATAATTTTGGACATTATTATCGATATGTCTCTGCGAAAGAATCGTTATATTTTCAGTTTTGTTTAAGTTTATTTTTTCTTTAGAATCTAACCGAACATTTATAGCCGTGGTGTGGTGATCTGCAATGTTATAATCACATACGCATGAGGAGATTGAACTCACACCTGTAAAAGCTCCAGCGGATTGTCTTCCGCTAATCCTTACAAAAAAATGATCGATACACGAGCTGTTTATTTGCTGTTGAACTATCACTTCTCTTGTTACGTCATTTATACATTTTATTAAATAATTATTTGCAAGGATATTTTCATAAGTTATTATGACTGAATCATTTCTATTTAATAAATTTAAATTGATGTCACCAAAATATATGACACTTTCATTTGGGTCAATATTATTTTTAAACACAGAATATATTTCAGACAAAAATGCTTGTTTATTGAGATTCGGAGGTCGGTATATAGCTAAAAGATTTAAATTTTTATTATTTTTAAGTGTCAATTTTCCAAAAATGTTTTCAAAATATATTGTGTCTATAAATATTTGCGAGAAGGTAAGATTATTTTTTACATATAACAAAATACCTCCACCGGATTTGTTACTTCTGCAATAGTGATATGAATTAAATCCGGGAATTTCATAGAAACCAACTTGTTCTGAACGTATTGCTGTTTCACAAAGCATAAGTATGTCAATGTGATTTATACAGTTTTTAAAATAAGCATGAAAGAGGTCCCAATACTTGCACATCGACCTAATGTTTAGTTCTACACAAGTTAGATTATTTGTTTCACATTTTCTTGTAGTCTGCATTTGAATCCATTCATGCAAATTATTAACTTTACAATAATTTACATCTCTTTCATCATCAATATAACTAAAAGACATTTTTTATTTGAAAATATTCACCTGAAATCCTACCATCAGTATGCTTAGAATGTAATAGGAGCAAAAATATAAATAAACAATTATTTTAATGAGAAGGTAACATGTCACAATGTTTTCAATATAAAGTGAATTTGTTTTAGTCATACAGTTTGACATATACATTAAAAGCCTTACATTCATTTGCTGCCAACAACAGTATAGTGAGAGTTTACATATCACATATACATGTAAATTAAATTGATGATCTTCATTAATGTTAATTATCAAAGTACTAAAATATAACAAAAATATATTTAAAATATATTGTTGCATTTTTTTTGATATGATAAAATTAATATTCAATATTTTGTTCAGCAATTGCGAGCATTTTTTTATATACCTTACAGTTGACTCAAACAGTTTGACGGCCGGCCATAGTTGAGGGGTAAGGTTCTTGACCAACAATCCGAAGGTCGCGGGTTCAAATACCGGCGTACGCAAATAAATTTAATTTGTGTTATTTCACAATTAATTAATTTAAAAAAATATATTTATTGTATTTGCGGCACGTTCCAGGGTGAAAGATACTCTCAGTATCGCCCTGTTGTGAGACCATCATTCAGAATTGAAAAGTCGCTTGAAATGGCTTTTGGTGACCAGATCTGAATAGCCAGTTTCTTCCTACCCTTCTCTGGTTCATCTCCTTCCCCTCCCCACTACCTTTTACCTCACAACATACCTACCCCAATTGGGGATGCAATAGTCTCACTGGCTCCAGACAGGAGCAGCTGGGACTCTTGTGAGGTATTCACAAACAAAACAACACAAACGAATTGTGTGAATTGGTGCATATATGTATAAACCTGCAAAATAAAGTTCTTGCGAACCGTAACTGAGAAACAGCCGGTTGTCGTACTTACGCCTAATCATTGTTATTAGCAAGATAGAGACATTAGAGACAGCAAGTAGAGTATACGACCATCAAATTTCAATGGGTTGATGTTTTTGAAGTGAAATTTCTATAGCCCTGTTGTGATTTGGAATTAGGATGAAACAGAAATGACCCATACAGCACCTGCGAAGTATCAGACTCCTATCAAGGCTCCTAATGGTTGAGATATAAAACGGAAACGACGCTAGGTCTGCGCTCATTGGCCGCTTTGATTATGACCTCACTCTTTAAGTCTCCTTAGTTCTTCATTGGTTGAGATTGGTTTGGTAAAGTGTCGCTTTTACCGCGTGTTAACTGCACTCAAATTTTGTTTGCAAAATGCAAAAAATGCATCTATGAGTACTGTCTTCGACTGGTTTCTTTACCTATAACTACTGATATGAACGTCCACTTTTCACCGTATTCTTTTTCCATTTTGTCCCCAGCACGGAGCACCTGGCCCCCCGAGCCTCCGCCCCCCCATCTCTGGCAAGCTCGCGCGAGTCCTCGGCCAGCGCGCCCCCGCCCGCCCCCTACCGGGTCCTGGTGCTGGGGGCCCCCGGAGTCGGCAAGTCCTCGCTGGTCAGCCAGTTCATGACCTCGGAGTATCTGCATGCTTACGATACCAGCATTGGTAAGAAAGATATTTTTTATTTATTTATTTATAACACTTAAAATAGATCCACCTACATGGTCTAACATTAGCATAGGTACATTTTTAAACTTCTAATATTTATGACACACATAATTTTAATATTTTTCTTTAAATTTGCTTCCAAAATACTTGACCAAACTAAATAATTTTTTTTTAATCATATGGTGTGGCAAATATGCTGGGGAGGCATCTCCTAATATCTACAGGAATTCCAAAAACTGAACAAATCGGACTTATATCTATAAGAACCAAAGTGAGGACGAATATCTACAGTTCAAACTGCTGACTAATATCTATGAGAACCAAAGTGTTGAGCAATATCTACAGCACTGGCAGAATTTGGATTTGCAATTATGTATAGCATATTGGAATAACGTAATATTGCATATGCAGTTTAAAAAACTTAATTTATGTATGTATGTAAAAATCCCTAATATCGGACTATTGGACACATTTAGCTGAATATTAAAGATTTGGGTTTTTGTTTGAACAGCTTGCTTTATTTCGAGTGCTTCTAAATTATTTAGTCTGTTACCATGACCATTTCTACGTCAGTTAGGTTAGGTTAGGTTAGGTTAGGTTAGGTTGTGGTGCCGTGTATTTCAAAATAAATAAATAAATATCTTTGTATTATGACCTCCATATTTGTTCAATAAATTATTGTCCACGTAAACAGCAAAATACGTAATATTATGCAAAAACTTCATGTACGTACTTTAAACGTTTAAGCTTTTACGTAATTAGTAATTACGTAATTCCTCAGCTGCCCTCTGTAGATATTAGTCCAACCTACGCTCCGTAGATATTAGTCACCACCGGGACCGTCATAGACATTCGTCCGACCTTAGCTCTGTAGATATTAGTCCTCACTCTGAAGTTCATAGATATTAGTCCAACATATGAGCTGTAGATATTCGTCCGACATGTATGTAGGCTGTAGATATTAGTATCTGGAGTCATATGCTAGTCCCTAAAACTAGAATCACAATCGGTCAACGACAATTCTGATTCATCGCTCCTAAAATATACAAAGCATTGATTACCAACATAAGTCAAATAATTCTATATCCTTTTTGCTACCCATGTAAAATATTGGATATTCGAAAGGGGGAGCTTTTTTAAAGTACATGATTTGAAAATTACGCTCAAATATTTCATTATTCTTCTATATTATTTTACTCTTCTTTTGTGTTGGACGATATATCTTGTGAGCTCTTCACCTCTCTATACAGTTGTAAAGAGTTTTGTGATTTTGAATTCTTTCAAAAGGAATATCTTATAATTATTCACCTTTGCGTGTTTTTTTAAACTTGCTTTTTAATGTTATTGAATTTTATTTCTATTTTCGTTGAAATGTCAATTTTATCATTCAGTCTATATATTTTATATCTTTTGTTTTACACATTTAAAATTCTTATTATTACATTGTATATAGCCTTTGTACATATGTCATGTTATGGGCATGAGCGCAGTATGGTGGTCGTGATAATCCAAACGAATATACTATTTTGAAATTCACGTGAAATAATAAAAATAATAAATTTAGTAACCGCCACAATTTCTATGCGAATTTATGTAGATAAAATAATTCCTTGATTTTTATTCATTAAATAAATGGCGTCTTCCAGCCTGTCTAGACACATCAAGGATGCCCAATTCATGTTAACACATTTATAAAACTTGTAATGTCTTGATGTATGTGATTTAGGAAACAAAGGAATAATCTGTAGCTGGCATCTGAGCACAATTATGATGTAATGAATAATTTATGTAAACCGTTTTATTCTTTCTTCGCAGTTTTGATTCTAAAATTGATCGCTTTCACAGTTTGTGAAAACGTAAAACGAAAAGTTTGTGGTATATACCAGTTTCCGTTGTTGATCGGGAAGTCAAAGTGGACACACTGGACCCACCTACGCAACGTACGCAACGTTGAAGAAGCCGGAGGGCCCGTACAAACGTATTTCTTAATTACCTCTCTGGATTTTGACACTACTGCAAACATATATTATGCAGTTAAGCAACTCCAAAAATTGTTAAAATTGCCTGGTTTGAAAGCCATCAATAGACTTTCAGTCTATAAACTAGACAATGATTGTTTTTAAAGCCAATCGTACATGTATTAATCGAATATGTTATTTTTTTGTTAATTTTCAACGCCCTGATTGGCTTTTACATGACAAGTTTATAATACAGAGACAGTTTTTAAATAATAAAGATACAGTATAAAAAAATAACTAGTAAACATCATATGAAATGTAGGTATACAGATAAATTTAAGGAAAGATAGTGCATTACAATAAAAGAGAAAGTTTTTAAGTTGTAAATGGCATAGAAATAAACTAGTAGGTATGGTATCTAATTACAAAATTTGCAGGTGAGTGATTAAATGTGATGAATAAATACATGACAAAATGCAAGATACATAAAAAGAAAACGGTAACAAGTTTTTACATTGTAGATTATTATATATTACATATTATATATTACAAATTTTTACAATACGTATACAGACCTTTTCGATATTTTCAATACCTCACCGTCTTGCATCAAAGCAAAAATAATTAGTTATTTATGTAACTGATATGTTTGTAAAATGATAAATATTTGTTGTACTAATATTCATCGTATGTATGTACTGTATGTTATTCTATATATATATAATGTTTGTAAATGTTCGATACACTTGTATTATGTATGTAATAGCCCTATGTACGGGCGTTTAAATAATAAATAAATAAAATAAATAGATTAATATAGAAATACACAAATATATGCAATGGACCCTATGTGATGCTCCATAAATATCAAAATATTCTTCATAAAACTATTGTTCAGATATTTCTTGAATAATAATAACTTGTATTAAATACATCGATATTTGAGATGAATTTGTTCCCTAGTGTACCTACTTTATACCTTCAGCCTCACAACATACCCCAATTGGGGATGCCATAGTCTATAAAAAAGGTACTTTGAAATCAATGAGATGCAGGAGTTCGCAACAATCTAATTTTGAGTGAATAATTTTAAACAAAAAAGTTAGGTCGTTTATTTTTCTTCTGTTTCCTTCTATTGCTATCGTAAAAATGATAAAAATAGACCCAGTTTTGGATGGGAAAAATGGGGAATACAAAACCTAGATTAGATTATAGGTATTATCAATCTGAGGAGTAGTTGTCAGTATTCGGGGGGTAACAAAGATAGTGACAGCAACATTTTGGTAAAATACCTATTATTAAAATTTCTCTGCGATTGTGTTTGATGTCTTAACATCTTACTATCCATACATATTTATGAAAATGGATGCTTCAGGAACACACTTGTCACGCGCAACGCAATCCTACGCTTCTGACGCAATGCCAATCTGCGCTGAAAGAAAGTGAAATAAATATGGCGGTTCGGCGTTTTCATTGATTTATTTATAATTTATTAAAAAAAAAAACAAAGACAAAAATTTCAGGGTTACGAATAACCTGACCAAATTTGAAAATGCTTAAACCACAGTAAGCGGAAAATATTTCTTGTTTTGTAATGGAGGACTTAGCCAGCCGAGGAATTGAACACAGGAATTGAATCACGCTACTGACCGGTTTGTCGTTATTGCTCATTTTGATATTAAAATGGAAGATGAACAACCGATAGATTTAGTAAGACTTTAAGAAGTCATTTATAGAGTAAAATCCATTTAATGTCGCGAGACTACCATTTTAATTTTATCTTGCGTTGATCTAGGAACGTAGTATTGCATAAGTTGCGTAGTCGGAGGCAATGTGATAGTTACATAACTGCCTACACTCTTTAATTATAGCTACACTCAGAACATGCAAATGGTTTTCCTAAAATTCTGGCTGCATATAATCTGCAACCAGAATTTTGCTTTGCACTTTGAACACGAAAATGGTTTCGGTCAAAATGCATCAGCAGATAGAACCACAACTAAAAAATTTCATTGCATTCTGAACACAGGACTAGTTTTTATTTAAACTGAATTTGCATGCGGGGAATGAAAACTACACTCAGAACATGAAAATGGCTTTCCTTTTATTCTGGCAGCACAAACTACGAAACTAGAATTTTATAAATGCACTTCCTACACAAGGAATGCGTCAAAAAATGTAACCCCACCAGGATTTTTTCGTTGCATTCTAAACACAGAATTGGTTTAGTTATGGGGTGATTCTGTACGCGGGGAATTAAAACTACACTCAGTACATGAAAATGGCTTTTCTCCAATATTAACAGCACAAAAGAAACTAGAATTTTATAAAAAATGCACTTCAAAAACGAGAACGGGTTACCGTGAAAAAACCATCCCATTCTGTGTAATTTTTTGAGGTTCTTTCAGCAGGCCACACCAAAGTACCCGCGGGCCGCACCATAAGGCCGCAGGTTCCCCACTCCTGTCTTAGGGGATGCTGTGTGAAGGGTGTTTTTAAGGAAAGGAAGGATAGGAAGTTCTGGGAAGGAAAAGGGTATAAGGGTGAGTAGAAATCTGGGCGTCAGTATGTCCGGGATTGACAGACGTATGAATCTATCCCTCCGTGCAAGTAAAGTACTCTCGAGAGAGTACGACTGCAAAAACCCTCAACCAGCCTCTCTCTCGCCGCGCAGCAGATGGGCAAACGCATCCACCGCCAAGACAAACGTCATCCCATAAACCCGGGCACCCCTGCTTAGTACTTATCATACCCAATGTAGCGAATCACTTGGGGTGACCTATGGCATAGGTGATGGTTATCCAATAAATGGTTCCATACCCGCCTCCCAAATTGTAGTCCCCCTTGTCATCTAGCTGTCCAAAAAGTCGAGTTGCCATTTCCCACCCAGAAGTCGCGAAAAGACAAGAAAATCTATTTATTCTAGGCATTAATCTCTAGTAAAATGGCGACGTTATGAAATATTTCACCATCAATTATAATAACTATTTGTACCGTTCTTTTCAGATGATGACTCTGGAGAGAAATCTGTGTCGGTTCTGTTGGCAGGAGAAGAGTCAGAGTTGATCTTCCTGGACCAAGCTTGCTGCGTTGGACCGGTGAGTACCTACGTATTTATTTGATTATAGTTCCATATACTGTCCAACCTTTCTTTTTTCCTTCGACCTCACAACTTACCCCAATTGGGAATGACATTATCTCAAATCTGATGATATTTTAAACTCTTGACCTTCAAAACAAGAGGAAGATCACTGCCGAGATGAGACTTCGAATAACCCATACCCTTTTTCCACCCCTTAAAGCAAAATTAGATGCTTCCTGAAAAAAATTTGCACATGTTTACATCTGATTTTGAAAAACTCTGCGTAAAGCCCGGTCAACGCCGGGGGCTTCAGCAAGTTTTATCATAAATTTCGCAATTTACACGATATAATTTTTTTTGGTCGCTAGGTTTAAAGTCCATTAATGAACAGTACGACAGTTCGAATTCGGTTGTAATTGAAAACTCAGAATTATTCAATTTCAATACCTCTTTGAAAAGTAAAAAGTTATGAAAAAAAAAATTAAAATAGCCGATAACTTAACCTAACCTATTAAATCAAGTTTTCTTTTTTTTCATAATTTTTAATGATTTTTCAAAGAAGGTGTTGAACTTGCATAATTCTGAATTGTCCGGTCATCATTTTCGACTTGTGCGAAAATTACGCGCTCATATTCAATTTATTAGTAACTAGCTGACCTGGCCACACGTTGCTATGGCTAACGAAACACAACGTCATCTACTAGACAGTTACCCAAACTTTACAACCAACGCCATCTGTTTATTTTCATACAAATCAAATCCACACCGCCCGCTCGTCAGCCCGCTCGTCCACCACATACAGACATTCTCATTTATTTATATATTTCAACCAATTTACACAAAACCTTGATAAATTATATACTTAAATCTTCCTCATGAATCACTCTATACAGGATGTTAAGGGACATACTTGACTTACTTTAACCGGTGATTTCTGACATTATTTGGAGTAAAAAATGTCAATGAAATTTTGGTCTCCGGTGACTTTTTGGATGACTTTTTTTAAATTTATTCAAAAAAAATTTCTTCGAAATCAAACAACAAAAAAATCTTCTGCATGTCGTCACTGGTCACTCAGCCGAGTAACTGACCAACCCCTAACCCCGCCTCTAACTATCCAATACCTCCTATTTTTTTATGTTTTTGTAGAAAAAAATTAAAAAAAAACACCAAAAATGTCACCGGAGACCAAAATTTTAATTACATTTTTTACTCCAAATAACGTCAGGAATCACTGGTTAAAGTAAGTCAAGTACGTCCCTTAACACCTTGTATATTAGTGAAAACCGCATGAAAATCCGTTCAGTCGTTTTTGAGTTTATCGCGAACAGACAGACATGCAACGGAAGACTTTAATTTATAATGTGAAGAGACTACAGGATTTCATTCTAATTTTATCCATTCTGGAAAGCTAGACATCTACAATAGAGTATCTATCAACTGTCTGCCAACTTGTTACTCGCTAAACCAAGAACTGAAACCTGGAGATAGTCATGTTCACTTACAAAAGTGGAAGGAAAGAGAAGCAGAGAAAGATGCAATTGACTGACCAAGAATCACAACGTCTGAATTATCGGTGTCCGCAGCTCTCAATGCCGCACAGAACCGTGAAGAGTGGAGGACCTTGGTTCTCAGGTCAATTGGAGTGAAATCATGATCCTTGCTTATTTACAAATTTCAAGTAATATTTTTTTTTATAACAGGATGCAGAAATCGAAGGACCAGAGCCCCACGCCTACTGCGTGGTCTACAGCAGCTCGGATCGAGGGTCGCTGAGGGCGGCTGAGGGTTGGTTGCGCGCCCTGCGAGCTAACAGACCAGCAAGAGCTCGGATCCTGGTGGGCAACAAGGCAGACCTCGTTAGAAGCAGGACTATCACTACTGAAGGTACGTCACAGCACTATTTGAATCCGAGACCGACTAGAGTATAGCGATACCGCCAAATTACGTAGTCAGTGCTGCCTCTATGTAAACTTCACTGTTTAAAATAGTCGAATCAATCACTCTATTTATTTAATACGTACGATTCGTACGTCAATCCATGAAAAATCATAATAATCAAATAAGAAGACAGAAGATCAGAAAATATCAGCCTTATGAACAAACCGTTCAAAAACAGGCAATATCAATTTTAGAGACGATCAGAAAATTACCTCTCGAACGATCACCGTTAGTAAACTTGAACCATTAGCGACATAATTAAATTATTAAAATAAAATAATTATGTTACATAATTCGTCCCTCCCGGAATTGTTCTCACAATCAGTTCAAAGTTATTTGAAAATCAAAGGATTTTTCACAATACAATCCAATTTCTAGAGCCTAGTAAACTGGAGTTATAGACACACAACGGAAATTAGTATTTTAATAATGCTTCCATTAAAAAAAACAAGCAATCAGTAGGAAGGAGTATCAACAACAATCGCTGCCATTTACAAACAATCGTTACACGATGGTATTGACTTCGTCATGTGACACTTCGAAATCCGTCACTTGCCCAGGCATGTGCTTGACTACAACACAGAGAGAGATTATCACGAATATTTCAAAATAAAGTTATGTCATTAGCCCTGCGCGCCAAAAGTCCAGTAAGGAATCGCTTCCTGGTTAGCAAGAAGACAACAATCAATACAGAATGTGTCTCTGGGGTTTCTTTTGTATCACTGTGTTGGTAATTGCACCGTGCAGAACCCGTATCTCAGGGCGGGAGTTAACCTATTCTTTGAGTTAATATCTTCATCTGCTTGACCTCTCAGACGTTTAGCAGTTTAAAACATTTTTTTTATGGTGTCCGTGGAATGGATGAGAAATCATATTCAGACTTTACCATAGTCAGACTTTACCATAGTCAGACTTTACCATAGTCAGACTTACACTACTTACCTTGTGAAGTAGTTTATTATAATGTACACTTAATTTAACAATTAAGATTAAGATTTACTTTATCTTAACGTCGACTCCCACTTTAGTTAAATGAGGCTTACCCCAAGGATCTAGTCTTGGCCCACGTTTGTTCCTGATATTTGTCGATATGGCCATGAAGAAGAAAACTAGAATTGCCTTCTATACAAATTTTAATAGGAACAAGTGTTCCATTTAGCCCAGTATCTCAGCGCTCCGTCTCACTTATGCATGCCTGACATCGTAGATTTGTACTTCGTAAAAACAGTTTTATATTGGAAATTTTATCATCAAAATGCACATCTTTTTTATTCTTTATTCCATCTTCCCAATTATCTTAGCTCCAGTTATCTCCTATGTTTATGATTTCTTCAAAGTTTTTCGCACCATTAAAAATGCAATTGATTTTTTAATTGCTTCAAAGTGATATAATAATGTTTAATATACATTAAGTGAATGATTTTCATATTGGAAAAACGATACAAGGTGAAGAAATTTAGTCCAAATCTAGACTTTTCTAGACCTCTAGAGTCGAAATTGTCATTTTTTGGGTAACAGCGTCTGGGACGTTTTCCGCCAAAGGTAATGTAAGTGTTTGTTAAATGTAAGGTGTTTTTATATGTGACCAGAAGTTTCTACAAAGTTTCACGTACGAGATTTTGGTCGTATATTTGTCATTTCAATAATGATCAACTTTCTCTACAATCTCCTTATCTGTCTGTTAAAATAACTATACTGTTTTTGACTGACATTCCAACCGATGTGCGTCTCATGTTTCCAGAGGGCAAGAGCTTGGCCATATCGTACGACTGTAAATACATCGAGACCTCCGTGGGCATCAACCACAACGTGGACGAGCTGCTTGTGGGGTTGCTGACACAAATCAGACTGAAGCAAGAACAACCAGAGAGAAGGTAGGCCTCGCTATCATTAAAACACGCATCGTACAAGATGTATCTGCACACATCCGAAAGATTTTAACCAATATAAGAGCTTATTTAGAGTAACGAAATGAAGAAACCATTTTACTATTCAATGACTGATTAATGATCTTCTGATGAATGAATATTATACCCACTCCGTCTCGTTTCAGCAGCACTGTACAGACGAGATCCAGCTTGTATCACGTTATTATTGCAACTTGTGGCAGTCTAATCAGTGGCGATCGTTGAGATGTATTTTGTTAATTGAAAAAAAAATGTCATCGGGCAGCTACGTAAATGGCTTACACATTTTTTACTCCAAATATGATCAGGATCCGCTGGTTAAGTCTTTCGGGTACGTGCTGATACACTGTATAATCACATTTTCATTACAATATTCTTGGTTGATAACATGTCTCGTGTCCTCTCCAGAGATATTTCTTATTTATAAGTAATGGGACCAGTGTTCTCCACTACTATAATATGCTTATTAAAAGACTGAATCACAGTGACTGTTTATTGACGTATCGCAATTTATAAATATAGTTCGAAGGGCTAACTTCCTTTCAAACTGGAAGTTAGGATTATAATGACTAGCAATGTAAGAACTAATTATGATACATTACAGTTAGAGTTCATGTGTTATCATGTTACTTTAATAGCTTTTATAAAGGGTGTTTTTTTTAGGTTTGGTTTTTAAACTGGAAACATTGTTTCTACAGATGTCAATTTGACAGTTGATTTGTAGTCAGTACGTTTTGCCATTTCACCATGAATAGGCTGACGTCAGAACAGCGCTTGCAAATTTTGCAAATCTATTTTATTGCGTTTATTTATTTATTTTTATTTAATTTAGTTTATTGCGGGAAACTTTTGGTGAGGGCATAATTTCACGTAATGGACCTGTGAACTGGCCTCCACGATCGTTTAACATTAGATTACTTTCTTTGGGGGTATGTGATGTCACTAGTCTATGCTGATAAACCAGAGATGTTGGACCATTTGAAAGTCAACATTCAAAATGTTATTGCCGATATATGGCCCCAGTTGCTCGATAAAGTTATCGAAAATTGGACTTCACGATTGCGCTTCATTCGAGCTAGACGTGGCGCTCATTTGCCCGAAATCGTATTTAAACAGTAATGACGTAAAATTATCTATTAAATAAAACCAATATCGTAGACATTAACATTATTTTAATGTGTTTTTTTTTTCATTTTAAATTTGTATACCTCTGAAAAAAACAACCTTTACAAAGTTAATTAAATTATTTCAGACGTCGCGGCGGCTCTACTAGGACCGGCGCCACCACCGGAAGCGGAAGTGCCCAAAGTACCCCCCGGAAGCAGCGAGGCGCCAGACTATCAGCCAGCCTCAAGGTCCGCGGGCTGCTGGGGAGGGTCTGGGCACGAGACTCCAAGTCCAAATCCTGCGAGAACCTTCACGTCCTGTAGAATCTCAAACTGTATAACTCAAAGATAATAACATAAACAAAGGGGATATGCATCGCTAATTGTCATGAAATTCAGCTTACCGTAATCTAGACGCGACCAAACATTAAAACGGCTATAAAAACAAATGCTTCTCTGTGGATAGATGCAATTTGCAGTAGTATGGACGATGTTGGCAACACGCTCTGTGTGCGCAGTTTTATAGTAATAATAACGGTTAATCTCTTGGTGGCCCACCTCCACGGTGTATATTGTTTGTACAATAAGTAATGATATAAACACAAAATGAGAAAAACTGAAATGGGTGGCGCGTTCATTCGAATAAAGCAATGACAAATAAGACAAAAATGTACATTAGGAACATAATGTCAAGACAAAGGATTTGATGGAGCTCGTGATGTATGTAAGTCATATTAATACTGTCTATTCCGCTTATTTATTTTACAAAAACAGTAAATAAACCCAAACATTGTAAAAGTGACAGCAAATCGTTGACCTAAAGCCAAGAAATTGTATCTTCACTTTTTGGCAAAAATTTGTAAAATATTAACTGCTAACTCTTCTAGGGAGAACCGAATGTTTTATGTGTAAAATTTTGGCGTCACTAACTCACACAAATACAAAAGAAGATTTAATAGAAAATTCTTGTTTAAACTTGCTCTATAGGTCATGTGGAAAAATATCGACATTTTCCCTGGGGTAACAAAGGAAATAAAATAAATGCAATAAAATAAATGCAATAAAATAAGGAAGGATCTAGCAAAAACTTGAAGCGATGTTCATACATATTTAAATGTGGGAATGTGTTTTGACGGATCGCAGCGGTTCTGAAGATGGCCGCGATAGCTCAGAGCTAGAAATGTTTGATGATCGCGGTGTTCAAATCCCATTTCAGACATAAACCTTTTCTCGAAATTATATTTTGTAAACTGTCAAATTATTATCAAAACACTAAATATCTTGCAAAATATATGACAACATACAAAATATGTTTAAAGAAGAGGATCTTCAAAAGAGGCAAAAATAAAAACAGACTGAACAAATTTTGCACAAAATATTCGTGTTTGTGACTTGGATGTGAATCGGTCAATTGTTTTAAAACGACAGCCGATTCAAATTGAAAGAGTTAAATTAAAATCGGCCGAGTCCTAGTCGGACTTCGTAAAAAAAATAAAATGAATATTAATAAAATAAAATCATCAAAATTTTGATGATATTTTGTTCATGTTGATTCGTCGATGTTGTATGTAATGGTCGACACGATTTGACCAAATTAAATGTAAATTGTACGCTAAGTTAACCCTTACCTTACCCATTGTGACCAAGCCTTACATAACCTTATAATAGTGTGTATTTACCCCTAGATTACTTATTAATTAAATAAATAATAACTTATTAATAATTATAATTGTATTCATTAAAAAATGTTTGATCGTAACAGTTTTTGAACTCTTGATGTTAAGTGTTCTATTGTGAATCCTTTGTAATCCAGGTAATTGTCACACGATCCTAACTAAATCCAATTGAAAATACCAGTGAAAAAAACAAGATTCCCATTGCACTTCAAATACATAATTTACATATTAAAATTAAATTATTATTAAGCACTGTCAATTTTCAATAAAACAAATCTGAATGTGACATATTTTGTGATGCATTTTCCATAACACAGAAAACCTAACATCCAGTTAAAAAATCCAAACAATTAAATTCCTAAAACTATATTGAAGTGTTCCATTTTTCATCAATAAGTGAATTTGTAATAGTAGTTTGCTTTCTTTAAATATTTAATGTTGCCTGTAATGAATTTTAAAATATTGTATGGTTTATGTTACAGTTCCACCAATTACAAATTTTAATGTAATATAATACATTTTCTTTACTAAAGCACAATAATTAATTATTAAATATATATATTATTCTCCGAATATTTCAAAATCTTTGAAAAAATCGAACAAATATTTCCGTAGTTAATTTTAAAATTAAACCTTAACAAATAATTATGGGTCCATTTGTAGATAAATGTCGAAAATTATCTTCACTAATATAAACTGACATAGTTTTTTTAACACGTTTTGTTTAAACCGGAGTAGATTCTTTAAAAACATTGTTAAAGGCACAAATGGAAAAGATGTTAACTTATTATTATTTTAAGTACTTTGTATTTTTACATCGATGAAGTTGATTTGAACATTACCTTTCAGTAAGCACCATCGAAATTGTCAGATTTTGTATAAATCATAAAACGTTTTGGCAACTATTTCTTGAAAATACATACATGTACTTAAATTACTTAAGTCACGTCATAAAACGTCAATCAATCAACTAGTAAATTTTATTTACAATAAAATTCTTTGAACAAAGTTGTACCTACATGATTATTAATGAAATATAATAGAATGTACCTAAATATCAAATATTCACACAAAAAAATACAGCATTTTCAAATACGAGTAAATCAATATAAGATCTCTGATTACAAATGATTTTTATAAATGAGCTCGATTTTTTAAAAATAGTAAATTCATAAAAAATGCTAAAATAACGTGCTGTAAATTTACATTAGAAGAAATATATTTAAAAAATTAAAAATTATGCAATAAAACGTAATCTTTCCGCTTGAAAGTTGAATTAACTTATTTGAATTATTTAAAAATTGAACGCAGTAAGTTTTCAGACTGATCGCCTGGATTGGAATTGAAATAATATTTGCTGTTAATTCTGTTAATAACATTGAAATGTTTATCGAAATTGCATGCCTGTATTTACAAATTTAGTTTAAATAGTAGACATTTTTTATTTATCCTAGATTTAACATATCAAAGCAATTTGTATAAAAATTGCTTAGGAGACTGCGGAGAACAAAGTTTTAATCTAATCCAGAAAATTTGCCTATTTTAAAGAGTGTAACTGTTATGAAGAGATTCTTTGGATTTTATTGGATTTCTATTTAAAAAAGTGTCAGAAAAATGATGCAGATTAATAAATTCTTCTTCTTCGTATGCCCTGTCAAGTCAAATCACTCTGGTAAATATATCTCTATCTTGCGCTGCCCGGAATAGCTGCTCCACACTTCTAATACCGGTCCACTCTCGTCCATTATTCGCAGCCAAGAAATTTGCCTCTTACCAGGCCCTCGGCGACCTTCTATCTAGCCTTTATTAATTGGAGCAGATATTTCTCCCCTCGAAGTTTGTGACCCAGACATTTTTTTTAAATTTTCCTGACTTTTACTAATGTGAGCAGTTCTCCATCTGCTCTAGCTCGCCTGAGAATTTCTGTGTTGGTGATCATGTCGTTCCATGGGACTTTGAGCATTCTCCGGTGAAGCCACATTTCAACATTAATAAATTATCTGACGTAAACAAAAAGGTTTACAAAGTCCAAGACATACAATAAAACAGATCGAATCTAGGGTATTGGAAATCTAGAATGAATATAATAAATATGTGCGTTGGAAAAAAAAATTGCGACTATGTGGCGTGTTCCTAGTTTTCTCTGATAATACAGATTATGCAAAATATTTCGTAAACGAACACTTCGCTAAACAAACGTGTTGTCACTTTTACTCCACGAGATGCTTAGTCGGCAGCAAGCCTGGCCGCTGCCTCAGCACTTTCCACACATTAATGTCTAAACGCCAACAAAAACATTTCATTAGTGTGTTCTTTTTTTACATAGCTCCATACAGGAGGCACTGAGGAAAATAATTCCCATCAGGGCCTATGCCATCTTTGGAGATGTTTTGTGTCCAGGAGCAAAGTCGTATGAATCCAACCCTCCAACTGCGGTGCAATGTGATGATCAGTAAGAGTCCTGCTGCTGGAGAGATAAAAAGGTCTCCTCATTAAGTTTTGGTCTCAATCTCGATTTGGCCTGCCACGTAGTTGGTGGTCACAGGCATCCATGACCTGGACAAACCTCACCGCATGAATCCCTGTAAATCATCAAACGTAGCGAACCACTTGGGTTGATCTGTGGCAGAGGGTTCTATGACAGTTGATCGGCCGACAATTGGTCCCCCGGCGTACTTATGTACAATGTGAAAATACGTTTTACCTAATTACACAAAATATAACTAAGTGACCCCGTAGGGATGTGCCGAGAGGATGTACCTTCGAATACCAAAAGAATAAAATATATTTTCATTCAAATGCATCAAGGAAAAATCTGCTTCCCTATTTACTGTATGTACCAGCGCATAAGTACAAAAAATCGACACTTTGTATAAATTCCTTTGATATTCATGCCAACTTTTAAGAGGGTATTACCAGAGAAAACCAGAAATGTGTTATTTTATATCAGATTTTAGACGTTTTGACTCTTTTCCACGAAAAATTATAAATGGATTTCGAAAGATTGATTTTTTATCTAGCATTCGCGTGTTTTAAATTTTGATAAAACATGTTAATTTTTAGTATAATATGGTTATACCATAGGTCGTTGGCAGATTTATTAAATTTTCAAAAAAGATTTTGTATTATACCACACCCATTTCAAATCATATAATCATGCAGTAAAATAAATCAATCCATTATCTGGGTATAGCATGTTTTAGAATTTTAATTTTGGTTTAAATAAAATCATAAAAAAATATAAATGTACATGTGTTTCTTGACAAAAATTGGTCCATTTGTGTATTTATTTGCGCACTTACAAACAAATA
The DNA here is from genome assembly GCA_917880885.1 of Limnephilus marmoratus. NCBI lineage: Eukaryota > Metazoa > Arthropoda > Insecta > Trichoptera > Limnephilidae > Limnephilus > Limnephilus marmoratus. The sequence goes on from OU862928.1 coordinate 27,214,469, forward strand.
TATTTCAGATTTTTTTTTCATTCGTATTTAACTTAGACATTATTGAAAAATGGTACCTACATACTTATGATCAAAAAATGATTACAAAAAGTACATAATTTTTATAGTTTTATCATCACGCATTTCAGCAGTTTTGGAAGTAGGTATAAATTGAAGCAACTTTGGAATGAAACAAAATCGATATTGAGTTATAATTTTAAAAAGCTGGTACGGAGAATACTTAACCTCTCTCATTGGAACTGCCCTGTATGATCGTAAGAACAACTTTCGACGAAATGTGGATTTTCGGGCGCTGACTGGTTAAACGCTCTTAAGGGTATTTTTAAGTTGATTTTACTTTTGAAATTGGTAAATAATGCACTAAAAATTGTAATTTTATAATAATATCATTTCGGGAGATCAGCCTCCCAAATTGATCACTCATCACCAATCAGAATAGTTGAACTCCTCGAGAGATGCTGATGACAATGATTCAGCACTCCCCACTCACCAAAAAATACATGTAATTTACTACAAATA